>CM064861.1:60836330-63236330 GCA_032719365.1 Prinsepia uniflora | reverse complement strand
GTTTTATGACATGGGTTTTGATATGCATGCATTGGTTTTTAAATGGAGGGTATAAATGTAATTGTGTTTTATGATAACTGTTTTTGAACTTATACTTTATTTTTGTCCACTCACAGTCTTTTCATGTTTTTGATACCCTCCAAGTTGTTGCAGTGCAGGCTGTTGGTCGAGAGAGACGGAGACATCACACACGCTATCCACAGTATAGTCTGCACGCTCTGGGAAGTTCGGTAGAGTTTGAAAGGTGCGTTCGGAAATCCCTAGTCTAGCTTACATGTTATAGGAAGGTTGGACGTCGGTTTAGCCTTCGTTCCACGCGTAAGTTAGACGGGAGCATGACTTAGCCCTTAATCCCGGGGGATTGAGGGTGGGTCCTGTCAAATTGGTATCATAGCAGGTTTCGTGTGCTCTACGCGAGGTTTGGTTCCTAGAGTCGTTGGTTCGTCGACTTGGGTGTAGTAATACTACTGTGGATGTGATGTCTCAATGCGGAACAGCTCATCATCAACCCGAACATGATAGTGACAGTACGTTCGTTAGTGGTTCATTAGCGGCGATTGTTAACTCCAGGGCGATAGTTGCTCAATACGCGGTGCGAGGTATGACGTATGTCGGCTTAAGGTCAGAGTAGTTAGCGTGTTTGACGCTGGATATGCCCGATGGTTGCACCATAGGGTCGGATGTATGCCAGCGTGGTTAACCTGGATGGTAGCTAGTGAGCTACGATTACGAGTAGGCTGGTCGGCTTGTGGGGCCCGATAGTAGCATGCTGAGATGGTAGTACACGTGGGCCGATGAGGCCGTTTGACGGTGGCCTGTTAGGCCGGATGATAAATGTATGAATTAGTGACCTTTTGGTCAGTATGGTTGAGTTTGGATTTGTGCCACTACGAGTAGCCGGATGCCTCATTTCAGGGATTCCCCTTAGAAATTGATACTGGTTAACATTGGTGTGTAAACTTACGATAATGGATGGGCTTAGTCGGGTGTGATGACCCGAGTGGTAACGTTGTTGTGAACTAGTGACTATCACGGGTTTGGATAACCTGTATGATGAGGATGATTTGAGAAAACCCGTGGGATGACTGGATTGTATTGAGAGTGCCTGAGTAAGAAACCCCAGAGGAAGTGCTTAGTCTGGAAACCGTGAGTTTGGGGTTTGTGGTTAAGATAGTCGTTGTGATTGGGTCGATTTACGGCCGGTTTGGAAATGTTGCTGCTGGGAGCAGTCGAGGTAAAGGATGATTGGTGGATGACTCTAGACGAGTCCAGTGAGATTGCTACGTTGGTTGAGCATTAAGTGATCAGAGTTATGGATTACGAGGGCTGTTAGTTCCCCCAATCCGAGCGTAGATTGAGGGTTTTGGCTCGGTGTGAGCAGAGGTTCGTGCTTAGTGTACTGTGAGCCCTGGAGTAGAGATGATGTGCCACGAGCTGGGATGCTTGTAAATGGTCAGATGGGCACATTGAGTTGAAGTTGTGGCTGGTTGTGAGGTGTTGGTGTCTGGCTGGAACCATTAACCGAGCGGGGATATGTGATGACCATTGGTAGGTCATGTTTCGGTACGAACGGTTAGGATGCCATTAGTTTGATCAGAGTAGAGCATCGGAAGCGTGGTGGACCTATGCTTTGTGTTGGATCGGGCTAGGTTGGTATGGTCGGGTTTGATCATCCGTGAGGTTGATTTCGTGGACTCATCCTGTTGTATTGGAGTTGTCGAGTATGTTGGACTGTGTTGGCATATGCCGAGGTTGGCATTTGGGTGATGTCGAGGCCAGCACTCAGTGATTCCCCGAGCTTAGTGATGGACGACTACGAGGATAGTGACTGAGGAGTCCGAGGTAGATGATTGTTGATTGTGATCTCGAGAGTTGGTGACTCGGAAAGGAACCTCGGGAAGATTGAAACGTGATGACTGACATCCTTGTAGAGGTGCATAAAAGGGGATAACTGATAGGCGTGTTGTCGGTGAGTTTATTTGATTACGGATATGTGGTTATGATCCGTAGGAGTTGTGGACTGCCTCAGTGTAGTAAAGTAAGTTGACGTTGGATGGTTTGTCCAATTGTGGTATTTGTTTGCGGATTGAGTTCCATGGTTGGAATTTAGGAATCAGGAGATGTTGAGCTTGAGACAATGAGATACTGTGTTTGGTTCCGAGTTGGTGAGTAGGTTGTGTGGTGGATACTCTAGAGTTGAGTTGGGAGACTCACTGTTGGGATTTTAGGATTTGTGACCCCCCCTTAATCGTGGACACTTGTGGTTGTGTTCAAGAGTAGAAAGAGTACTTGGTGACGCCGAGTGTGGCGAGTGTTAGGAAATGGTGTTAAGATGACTTAAAGGAAGAATAACTTGTGATGACATGGTTGTGTACCATTGTGAGTTCCGTTGTAGGATGACGGAAGGAAGCTAAGAAGGAGTGATCGATATGAGGTTATTGAAGAGAACCCACAATCTAGACGTGTGGTTTTTTTGGATCGATGTGATGGTTTAACGCTAAGAGTTGTATGGATGAGAAGTGGGATCCACTTAAGAGTGAGTGGATCGGGATGGGATTCTTTCTAGCTCAGGTTTGAGCTGTTGTGGATCAGAAGGATCGTATGTGAGACATAAGTTGGATATCTTGACTATCTTGGAGGTGTGCAGGACGCATGTGGTCCGTCTCGCATACGTATGGGTTTTGGTTTTGGATCTAGTGCTGGGTCTGCCCTGTGTACATAATGGAGGTGTGATTGGATTTCACAATGGTTGGGAGACCCAGGAGATCGGGAGACTCAGACGGGACTTGAGTTGAACTTCCCTGGAAGCCTTGTAGTTCAGCTTAGTGGTAGGAATGGACCGACGGACGTCAAAGGTCAAGTGTGTTTGGCCTGTCGGCAGATAGTAATCAGTATAGTTACGCGGACGTTTGTGTGCCCTGGAGGTACTTTGTGAGGATGACGGGTACACTATGGTATTGTTGGATGGACTTTGGGCATAGTAGTGCTCGGCTGATGCCAATGTGGTTAACTCGGCTGATGCCGATGTGGTTAAGTAGTAAACGTACCGTAGGTTGACGTTGGATGTACGTGAGGATGTACTCTACGAGCTGTGTTAAGGTATTCTAAAAATATCTTTGTTTTCTTCAAAGTTTGTAGGGTTTTCCTTGCGTGTGCTTGGTGGCATGCACCGTGGTTCTAGTTGATGGTATTTGGTGCATGTACTTGGAATGTGTACGTACTGGTTCTGCCGTGGTAGGAACCATGCTGATGTACTGGGACGTGCATCATGATGTTCTAAGGGAAATGATGGTGATCGGCTCAGTGCCGAGGTATGTCGTGGATAGATGGAGGATCGGCGTAGTTCCGATATGAGGGATTTTTATGTTTTGGGCAATGACCCGGATGTTATGGTGTGAGGTACCTTGGGTATGAGTTGAAATGTGTCGACCCCGGTGAGGATGGAATAATTCGTCAGATTGACTGAAACTTGGTAAATGGTTTGCTTGACCCAGTTGGGGTGACAGTTTGGGAACAGTCCAGCTAATTTGGATTGGCAGGTGATGGCCACCAGGTAGGGGATCTGGTGTGATATCAGTTGGATTCTTCAGTTAGTTACGGAAGTACGAGATTCAAAATTTCGGGGACGAAATTCTTTAAGGGGGGTAAGTTGTAACGACCCGTCCCAGAAATCGGGATTAGATTAGTGGTTAATGATGGATTAGTGAAGTTAATCGGTGATTAGTTGGATGCTTTCGGACGGACGGTGCAAAATGACGATTTTGCCCCTAGAATTGGGCAAACAGTTGACTTTTTGTTCGGGCGGTCAATTGGACTTTGATCGATGACCGTGACGTAGTTCGGGACGTCATGAGTTCATAGACAGGTGACACGTCCAATTCCGACATTCGAGGGAAAAGTTATGATGTTCCGAAGTTTAAGGGCAATTTGGTTGAAAATGGGCAATTTGTTGACTTTTCAAACGACACTGACTTTTCACGTAATTCGAGGACCGTTAGGTAAGTCTCGATTCTCTGAGTACAACGACAGGTGGCACGCTGTCATCGGACTTCGAACAGTTCGAATATGAGTCTTAATATAGGAGGGGTAAAATGGTAAATTGTGCACCAAGGGCAAAATAGTCTTTTGGCTGATTTTGAAAATGGTTCAGTTAGATGAGGACACCTGGGCTGGATGGATTGGATATTTTCACCAAACAATGGGAGAGGGTGTCAGGACCCACACCGGTTTCACCCCGAAACCCGAGGTAAATCCCGCTCCCGTCTGACTCCCCAACACAACACCTAAGGAACACTTACTCGAACCCAGTCAAACGCAGGAGTAATTGCAAAATATTCCCAAATCCTTATCGTTTACAAAGCATAGCACTACATGACAAGAAAACTAAAAACCGAGAAGGTACACGCACACAGAAGCCTTTAAACTCTTCTAGGATCCCTCACGTCGCTTCTATGCCTCAGACTCTGCCTCGACGTCAAGACCCCGCGCTAGCTCCACAACCTGGAGGGCAATTGAAACAGAAAATGTGAGTGGACCAACAGTACAAACGTTCAAAAACCATTTTATAAGAAAACCGAGTTAAACCCTCCGTTTTGAAACCACATGCATAACCAACAGTTATAAACACATTTATAAAGAATCATTATAAACATCATAAGAAACAGAAACACTATAAAAGATCATAAGAAACCATAATATGAGTATCAGAAACCGTATCAAAAACCATAACCACCAAATCATCATTTCCTCGATCAAACCTGCTGGATCTATCCGAGTCTTTAAACTCCCGAGTCTTTAAACTCAATCCAGGCCTTAATCATATCCGAGTCTTTAAACTCCCGAGTCTTTAAACTCAAGGCCTACGGGGGAAATCAATATATATCCGAGTCTTTAAACTCCCGAGTCTTTAAACTCAATCCGGGTCTTTAAACCCAATCCGGCCGGTCCCCCATCACATATATCCGGGTCTTTAAACCCAATAATCAGATCCAGCAAATCCAATCCCAAAACCATTTGAAAACCATTTACCAATCCACATCCAAACCCGAATCCGAAATCACTGGTCTGATGCTCTCCCGGCATCTAGAACCGTCATTCCGAACCCAAATCCGGAAAATCCATTTCCATACTAAAAACCATAGGAAATCCCTAACCATGTTTCATAACCCATTTACCATCATCAGAAAACCTTTATCGGTGGAAATCCCCTAATGTAACATCAAAATCCGAAAACCAACATTTTCTTGAAAAACGTGCCAAAACCGTCTTTTTCTCGAAAAACGTGCCAACACATAAAATCATCATTTCATATTCAATAAACATAGATTCATAAGTAAAACCATAAAATACGTATATAAAAACAGTTATGCATGCTCGAGTTTAAGAAAAGGGTCCACTCACAGTACTGAGCCCTACTCGCGTCCCGAACGTCCAGCCCGTTCCTCGGCTTCCTCGGGAAATCCCGATCCTGTCAAACACCGTCAAATTATGTCACTAATGCATCTACGAACACTCACTTAAATTCCCTCAAAAATCTCCGGACCAAAGACTTAAAACCCCGGAACCCTACACATTCACCCTCGCGGAACTATACTCAAAAGACTTCCGATTTACCCGAAACCAACTCCATTGAACTCACCACAACTCCTAGACCAAAAGTCATGTTGACCGTTTTCCCCATCGCCGCCGCACGCGCCCCCACGCGCCGCCCAAAGTGGCTGCGCGTGGCCCTCACGCGCTGCTACAGTACCACCTCCTTCCTCGAGCAAACCGGGTTCAGTACAGTGGTCTGCACTCAGACCGGCGTACCTGGTTCTTCCTCCTCCGTCCACCAAAACGGTTCCTTTCTTCACCAACAGCATCGTCCAGGCCAACCCTATCGGTTCCCCAACTCCATTCACCTCGACACTGTCCCAATCCCCTCGACTGAACTCAAAACCAGACAGCCCGTCGACCCCTGTTTCACGACTCCTCCACTCCAGCCACCTCCCGTCACGGTGGTGATACTAGACTCACCCCACAACCTCACTGATCCACGTCCAACACCCCTAACCCTTCGACTCACCCCAGAAGTCCACGACTTTGGGTTCGAAGTTCACGGTCGAAACAGGGTAACAGAAACTCCTCTTCGCCTGAGCTCCGCCGTGTACGCCTCCGTCACGGCGACCACCCAAATCGACACCTAGGACCTCCCTGATCACTACCCTAACCTCCAATCCTCTCGACTCTCAGCCCAAGGTCACGACTTTCCAAATGAAGTTTACGGGAAAAACAGAGTAAAGAGATCTCACCTTCGATTGCAGCTCCGCCGTGCGCACTGCCGCCTTCCACGGTGGTCGTTGGATTCCTTGCAGTCTCCTCAGCCTCCCCTGGCCTCGATTTGCCTCGCCTCACGGCGTAGCCACCACCTCAACCTCACAGCTCCCTGTTTCTCCCCAAAATTCCTCCACACCTCCGCCGTGCCGCCGTGCACAATTGCACCTCCAATTCACGGCCACCAGCTCCGCCTTGCCTCACTAACACGCTCACAATTCCCTAACCACTCACCCTTGCACTCAGATCGATCAACTGATCCCAACTCTCACCCTCTGTTCTCTGTATTTCGAAGGACTGCACGGTTGCACCCCAATTATTTGGGACCGTGAACACACAGGATTCCACCAGAATCCTCTACACACATGCCATGTGTCACCATCCACTCCACACACTCCCACATGGCCTAATCCCAGCCGTCCATTCTTTTATCTGTGCACAGATCCCAATGTGCCACAATGACCAAAATACCCTTCTTTTTAACACATTTTTACGGTTTTACCGAAACTTCCTAGACCCGTAACTCTCGCCTCGTAAGTCCGATGAACACGTGCCGCCTGTCATCGAACTCAGGACGACAAGAACTATCTAACCATCCTAGGTCAACCTACCAAAACCCAATTATTCAAAAAGTCAACTTTTCCCCCCTATTTTACCAAAATTACGAAAATACCCTCGACCTTCCGGACATCACAACTTCCTCCTCGGATGTCGGAATCGGGCGTGCCACCTGCCTACGGATTTGTAACGTCCTCAACTACGTCCTGGTCACTGGTCAACTCCCATTTGACCACCCGAAATAAAAGTCAACATTTCTGCCCACCCCAGGGGCAAAATCGTCATTCTAGGTTCCCGGACCCCTCGGGACCACCTAACCCTTGATTAACCTTACTAATCACCCCTTAATCACTCTAGAAATCCCGGTCCTCGGGACGGGTTGTTACAGAGGGGACACGGGGTTTACCTTTGGTTGGTTCCAGCATAATCGAAAGAGTTTAATCGTTTAAATAAAGAGAAAACAGAGACAATGAGGGCAATCATGCAATCGGTTCAATTGTCGCGCCTTTGGGCAGCACGTGGGGCACTATTTGGGGATGAGATCAACACTTGAAATCATCCTTTCAATGTAACAAATTTTTTGGGAGAAGTTTCAAGTCGATCGGACATCGTTTCGATATAGTTTGGGATGTCCAAAGGTTTATGATCAATTTTAAAATATGTTAAAAATTTCGGAAAATTAGGGGGATTTAATGAAAAGTTATAGAAGTAGTTAGTAACCCTTTAGCATGATTTGGGCAGGTCTGGGAGTTCCGGTGATGGTGATTGGCCCAGAGAGGCTTATGGCGCGCGTATCGAGACAAGGCATGGACGGTCTGTGAATGGACCTTGTTTTATAAATTAATGCATGCATAAATGTTTTATATGTGTTTTTTTATCAATGATTTGAGATGCCTTGAGTTCATATGATTGTGGTAATTAGTATTTGTGTATTTTCACGTATTTCGAAATTTCTGGTTTTATATCGTGCCTATACATGTTGTGTTTTCAATGATGGTTTGATGGAATGGTTTGGATTTGGAAATGAGGAACCGGGCATGAGACCCATTTGGATTTGGAAACTGTCGGACTTGGAGATCATTTTATTTCATGAGATATCGGGCTAGAGGCCCATTTAGCTTATATGATTGGGCTTGAGGCCCAATTGAGTTATGATATCGGGTTTAAGTCCCAGTTGATTTATGATATCGGGTTTGAAGCCCAGTTGATTTATGATATCGGGCTTAAGGCCCAGTGAATTGATGGTATTGGGCTTGAGGCCCAGTTGATTGTGATATCGGGCTTGAGTCCTAGTTGATTATGATATCGGGCTGGAGGCCCAGTTGATTTGTGATATCGGGCTTGAGTCCCAGTTGTAGTTTATGAAATGAGAATTCAGGTTTAAGACCTTATTGAGATATGGATTTAGGCTGAGGCCTACAAGATTGAGAATTGAAATGGATTCGAGGAATCCTAGATTTTGATTCAGGTATGAGACACTGTTGAACTATGATTTGAAAAAGTTGAATGTTTTCACGCTTATATGTATATACCCTCCTGTATGAGTAGTCACCTTCAGACGTCGATTATCCTGGAGTGTCACGATCCACTACCTGGGATGAGTGACTCTGACAGGGGGCACATGCCCAAAAGTGAGAGATATGATATAGTCTCGGATAGAGTCCGGAGACAGGTCCTCCCAGACGTCGTAGATCCCGGGGGTAGACACAGAGATGAGACCCGAGTAGTATGCATACTGTAGATATATCGTGACGGGTTATTGATTGGGAATATGAGATGTCGAGGATGGGTTATATATATATATAATGATTGATGTTTCACCGTGTGAATGGTTTAAGGAGGAGACCCTGTGTTTTATGATTTCGGAGATTGGTTTTGGGTTGAGTTCCCAAACGCTTGGGTATTGACTGAGTTCCCACATGATTGATTTTGGCCTGAGTTCCCCTATACTTTGGTTTTACGTTTTTGGGATAAAGCACTAATGATTTGAGGAAGGAAATGGCTTTGATTGATAAACGGTTTTACTAACTTTGATTTGATGAATTAAGGAATGATTGAATTAAATGGCTTTCAAATGCATGCATACTTTTTAGTGAAGAGCATAAATGTCTTTTTGTGAAATGTGTTTTTAATTAAATTATTTATTTTGTCCACTCACAGCTTTTACATGATTTTAATGCCCTTCAAGTTGATCGCGGATACGGGCTATAGTAGAGATCGAGACATCACATGCCACCACCGATCGTAGTGTACTCTGATGCAACCCGAGCAGGTGATGAGTTATCCCTGGTCTGATACGCGCTATTAGACGGGAGCAAGTACGTCCCAGAATAATCCATGGGATTTGGGACGGGTCTTATCAAGTTTGTATCAGAGCATGTGTTGCTCTTAGAGTGACATGCAGGTGCTGGATGTGATGTCTCTGCAGTGGTAACAGCCCATCATCAACTTGAGAGTTAGGGTAAGAGTACGAGGATTTAGTGGAGTCGAACCCTAGTTAGGTTGTGTTTGGCACAAGGTGCAATGGTTTAGGGTTCGATTGGCACAGGATGCCGTGTTTTGGTGAGATTTGATCCCAAGTAGGATCATTGTGCATGGGAATCTAACGGCCTAGAGCTGTGGTGTTACTGGTGGATAGGATCCAGTGAACCAGTTGACACAGTATGACGACCTGAGAGTCGAGACCTTTGAGCGGTCATGTCAGAAATGGATTGGAACAAAGTGGAATCAGCGGAGGTCGGATGTCAGGGTCGTCTACGACAAAAGTGCAAGGATCAGAGATTATACTACTGGGAGCAGTTTGGTGCATAATGAGCTTGGTTGACCCGAGTTGAGACTGTTGGGAATAGGAATTTTTGATCCTATTTGGCGTGAGATGCCATATGCAGTGTATCGAATCCCAGGGGGATGTCGACTGGCAGAGGATGCCACGGTATAGATGTCATGTGGCTTGGTATGACATGTCATGGTTAAGTAGTGATAGACACCAAGGAGGACCAGTTTCTTGTGGGCCCAGCGGCTGGAAGCCATGGAGCTACGAGAAGACGAGGTCCTCGGATTGTGGTTATTGGGTGGTTGTGTACCAGTTAACCCCGTGTGACAACTTTTTGGAGTCGAGAGTGATGGATCGGTCAGGATGGATGTGCTGCAGTAAGCAGCCAGGTTCGTGGTAACCCTAGTTTGAGATTGTTTAGACAAGTTACCAGGATAGTGGTACTTGTGGACTGGATCCTGAGTTGGAACGATCATGGATATTATGTGTTGAGCGGTTGGTATCCGCGGTGAGTTGACCTCATGAGTTCGGTGTCTCGATAGCAGAGCGTTCTGAGTTGGTTTGCACGTAGTTGTGGCAGACGCTGCTATCAATGGATATGGACGAGTCTTATCACATTGATTAGGCTCGTGTTACAGTGACGACTGAGACAAAGGAGATTCGCCAGTCGTGGCGATGGTACCGAGGTGCGTGAGTGATGCACAGTACGAGCAGTGGTTTTGGGAGTTGTCTTGGCTACAACTGTGTGCGATCACCGAAGGAGATGAGCTTTGGGCGTTAGCAAGTGTGCCACATTACCTCTGTCGAGGTGACTGTGGTGAGTAAGATATACCTAGATGAGTGACAGGTGCCCTAGATATCCTTGGACGGATCGCACGAGTGTGAGTGTTGGAGTGGCCCCATAGAGTTGGGACGTGCTAACCAGTATGTCGACGTCAATGGTGATGGAAGAAGATAATCAATGGAAGTGTTTAGTTCGGAAGAAAAGGATTAAGCATTACAGTAATTATCAAAGAATACTCTAAGTTGGAAGAGGTAACTTCTCTTTTTCTGTTTGGTCGGTTGGAACTTTGGAATCAAGAAAAATTGTGATTGAGACGAGGAGAAGAGTGCGTGCTTTTGCAGATGGTACTTGATGCCGCAGGATGACATCAGATGAATTTTGATGTCATCATCTTAGACTTTCTTTATGCGGGCCAATGAAGAAGGATACGACAGTTAAAGGGTTCAAAGAGGGTGTAAGAACTGAACACCCAGGTTGTGAGTCAAATTTGAATGACTTGAAGAGCAGATGATACTTGGCGTCACTGGATGTGACGAGTGAGTGTCTGAGGTAGTTAACCCATGTTATTATGGCTCATGTTATGAGGATTGAAAGAGCTGATAATGGATCCTAAGAGGATCGAGGCGAGTTTGGATCGAGCCGTGTGGTGACGACCAAGAGGATCGAAGTGATTGAGATGATTGTGGCGATCGTGAGTCGAGTAGACCAAGGTCTGGTCATCATTGGGGAGAATCATACTACTGACTATGTTAAGCTAGGAGCAGAGGAGAATCATATTGTAAGACAGTTGAAGAATCTCTTGGAATGAGTTAGTGGAAGAGGAAATGATTATCCAACCTCTGTCTTGGGCAGATACGGTTACGTGTTGGATATGTGAAAGTGTATTAATCTATCTTAGATTTGGATAGGTGGATGAGTATTTGTTGGATATGCGGATGTGTGTATGACCTGTCTTGGATACACGAGTGAGTATGGTCTTGGATATGTGAATGAGTATGAGACGAGGACGATACCCACGTATCGATCAGGAAGAGATGAATAGCTGATACCTCAAGTTGGATATGAAGATAGAGATGGTGATGGATTGATGTTCGCCGATGACGGGCAGTTGAGGTCTGAGCCATGTTTGGAGCGCAGACAGTAGTGTGTGGTTGGACGTTGTTAAAGTGCAGTCCTTGAGCAGGCTGGGTAGTGACTTGATGATTGATATAATGGAGGTGCACCGGTATGTAGTGCACGCTGGATGATGGGATTGACCACGGTCAATCAGTATGTCAGGTTGAGAATTACCAAAAGGGATGAATGTTTCCGAATGTATAGAGTCCTAGTTAAACATGATATAATGATCGGATTGGATCTGATGGTGACAATTCGACGAGGATTATTGTGTTTTGACATGATAAGATGGTGACTGGACGTCGAATACGGTGATAGTGCAGAGATGATTGAAAGGGTTCAAAGATTATGTGAGTCGAGAGCTTAGGGCCATGTGGGCTAGAGGAACCCTAGAGATTATATATGTGATTACCTATACTAGCAAGTATTCGATGGGGTCCAGATACACTCAGGATGGGTGAGATGTTAAATGTGTTTCGACAGGAGACACGATATAACAGTTTAGGACTCAAAATGAGTCTAGATTTTAGAAGGTCACTCAGTGACATAAGATATGATATGGGGACTCGAGAGCGAGTCGAGATCAGAGTAGCGCATTGTGGTAATGGGATGAATCGGTATCCGACAGATTCAGAGTGGTATACAATGATGGGACTCTAATGAGAGTCAACTTGTGTATGGGAAAACAAGGAAATGACTGATGTGTGTACCGAGACCGATAAATTCCATAGATTGGAGTATGGCCTATGCAATTGTGATCTGTGCCATGGTGACGGTAGGATTTAGAGGATGTTTTCCTGATCGGATGCTGAGCAGAATGTCAGCTTGGATGTAATGACCTTAGTGGGAGTGTGTATTGCAGCCTGACGACTAAAGGTTGGAAAGTGTCAAAGTGGTAAATTTGGGTTGTCAGATGAGTAAGGTCATCAGGATGAAAAGCTGACTTTGAAGTCAGCTTAGTATTGTAGACCTGTCAGAGTGGGTGACAGGCGAGACACCGACATTCTATCTTGAGTGTGACTTGTGAGCCAACATGTGGTTTCTCGAGAGTAAATTGGACTTTGGGAGCCCAGGTGGCAGTGAGTACCGACGAGTACGGTGGTTGTTTCGGACATGTACGCTTACACTATAGTGCCCCGAGTGAGAGGTAGGCCTAGATTCCTACCATTAGTTTTGGAATTGGGTCAGCTGAATTTCGAGGATGAAATTCTCTAAGGAGGGAAGTTAGTAACGACCCGTCCTAAATTTTTGGGATTAAATATAAATTAATTATGGATTAACGTGACTAATTCTTGAGTAGTCGAGGATTATCGGACGTTCAGAGCGAAATTACGATTGTCCCTTGACGAGGGTAAAAAGTTGACTTTTGACTCGGGATGTCCAATGCACGAGGACGGAGGACCGTTACGTAGATCGAGTCGACACGAGTCCGTAGACAGGTGGCACGTCAAAATCGGACGCCCGACGGGAAAGTTACTGTTCATGGAAGTTTCAAGGTACTATTGTACGTTTTACGAGATGTGTACCATTTGTTATTAAGTGGGCCTAGATATTTTGAAACAGGCCCAATGGATGAGTGACACTTGTCACTCATCCATTGCTCCCATTACACAGATACATGCATTTGTATTCCCTTTCTCATTCGATCGACCATCCAAACCTGATGAACCCAAAAACAAACCCTTCCCCATTTGTTTCTACGTGAAGCCAAGAGAGTGGTTGAGAGGAGTGAGGGACGGAGAGAGGCTGTGGGTGGCGGCAGGACCGCCATAGGAGATGGAGGAGTTCACGGCAAAGGTAAACCCGAAGCCCCTTTACATTTCAAATTTCAAAATTTGTGTTTTGGACATTGAGGATGCTGTTTAATGATTGGATGATGGTTGTGGGGGTTGTACGAGTCGTATGGGACATGAATCAATGGCTGAGATGGTCGGAGACGGCCGTGAGGAGTTTTCGGTGGTTAGCCACCGAATTCAATTTCCGACAAGGTAAGCCCAAACTAGTTCCCTAAACCTATTTTCAAGGATCCTAGATGCTAAATGAAGTCCTTAGGATGAATGTTTGGCCCGTGGTAATGCCCAAATCATAGGATGAACAATTGGGCTTTAAATGGTTTAATGAACCAATGAGTTTTAGGATTGTTTTCATTGATTTGATTACATAAAACAACTTCTAGGATAGATTAGAGAAGATTGGTGGAAAGAAGGGATGAAAACAGGTTCAAAAAGGGGGAGAAAATGGCCTGGACCGACCACGCCGGTTCAGCTGGACCAGTCTGGACAAACCGGATCACGAGGAAGAAGATGAACAGCCCTGGCGCGTGAGCTCCACGCGCAGCTCCTTTGGGCGATGCGTGGGGGCACGTGGGGTACTATTTGGGGATGAGCTCAACACGTGAAATCATCCTTTTGATGTAAAGAACGTTTTAGGACAAGTTTCGAGTCAATCGGACATTGTTTCGATATAGTTTGGGATATCCGAAGGTTTAGGATCGGGTTTAAAATATGTTAAGAATCCCGGAAAATTATGGGGCTTTAATGAGAGGTTATAGAAGTAGTTATGAACCCTCTAGTATGATTTGGACAGGTCCAGGACTTTCAGTGATAGTGATTCGCCCAGAGAGGCTTATGGCGCGCGTATCGAGGGGCAGCATGGACAGTATGTGTGTTGACCTTGTTTTATGAATTGATGCATGCATAAATGTTTTATATGTGTTTTATATCAATGATTTGAGATGCCTTGATTTCATATGATTGTGGTAATTAGTATTTACGTATTTTCACGTATTTCGAGATTTTTGGTTTTATATCGTGCCTATACGTGCTGTGTTTTCAATGATGGTTTGATGGAATGGTTTGGATTTGGAAATGAGGAACCAGGCATGAACCCATTTAGATTTGGAAACTGTCGGACTTTGAGTCCATTTGATTTCATGAGATATCGGGTTGGAGGCCCATTTGCTTATATGATCAGGCTTGAGGCCCGATTAAGTTATGATATCGGGCTTAAGTCCCAATTGATTTATGATATCGGGTTTGAAGCCCAGTTGATTTATGATATCGGGCTTGAGGCCCAGTGGATTGATGGTATCGGGCTTGAGGCCCAGTTGATTGTGATATCGGGCATGAGTCCGGGTTGATTGTGATATCGGGCTGGAGGCCCAGTTGATTTGTGATATCGGGCTTGAGTCCCAGGTTTGGTTTATGAAATGAGAATTCAGGTTTAAGACCCTATTGAGATATGGATTTAGGCTGAAGCTTACGAGATTGAGAATTGAAATGAATTCGAGGAATCCTGGATTTTGGTTCGGGTATAAGACCCTATTGAACTATAATTTGAAAAAGATGAATGTTTTCACGCTTATATGTATATACCCTCATGTATGAGTAGTCTCCTTCAGATAGGGGGCACATGCTCAGAAGTGAGAGATATGATATAGTCTCGGACAGGGTCAGGAGACAGGTCCTCCTAGACATCGTAGATCTTGGGGGTAGACTCGGAGATGAGACCCGAGTAGTATGCATACGGTAGATATATCGTGACGGGTTGTTGATTGGGCATATAAGATGTCGAAGATGGGTTATATATATATATATATATATATATATATGATGATTGATTTTTCACCGTTTGATTGGTTTGGGGAGGAGACCCCGCGTTTTATGATTTCAGAGATTGGTTTTGGGCTGAGTTCCCATACGCTTGGGTTTGGGCTGAGTTCCCACATGATTAATTTTGGGCTGAGTTCCCCTATACTTCGATTTTACGTTTATGGGCTAAGGCCTTAATGATTCGAGGAAGGAAATGACTTTGATTGATAAATTGTTTTATTAACTTTGATTTGATGAATTAAGGAATGATTGAATTAAATGGCTTTCGAATGCATGCATGCTTTTTAGTGAAGGACATAATTAAACTACTTTTCATGAAATGTGCTTTTAATTAAATTATTTATTTCGTCCACTCACAGCTTTTAAATGATTTTAATGACCTTCAGGTTGATCGCGGATACGGGCTGTAGTAGAGATCGAGACATCACATGCCACCACCGATCCTAGTGTACTCTGATGGACCCCGAACAGGTTCAGACAGGAGCAGGTATGTCCCGCAATAATCTAGGGGATTTGGGATGGGTCTTGTCAGAACTAGTCGAGTACAGTTCAGCAGGCGGCTGTCGACACTATTCTTGGGCTATTTGGATTAGTTCGGTAGCCTTCTACAAAATTGTCGTACCTTTTTTGGTGGCTCCCTTTGTTTCAATCATAAATTCTTCAATATAACTCCGATTGACGTGATTCTTTCGCCTAAATTCTTGTAATTTCGTGATCTATCTAATTATGCATATTTCTCACAAAATGGATTATTTTCTTCAATTTTTTGGTATTTAAGCATTAAAAGATAAGCATAATAGGTATAAAATGATACTTAATTCAAGGTTTGTCAAATACCGCCACACTTGGACTTTGCTAGTCCCTAGAAAATACCACAACAAACTAAGGCTTTGAAAACTCATCATTTTTTCTTTCTCTTTTTCATAAAATAAAAAAACTACTAAACCCTTAACCATTTGTCTCAAAATGTATTGATATAAATATGGCATCAAAGATCTACACTAAAGATTTATGTATCATATGGAATTCAAAAGTTAATACATCATAACAAAATCCCTTAACAAGTAAGACAAAAAGTAAACTTGGTGAAATATATCTCAACATGAATAAAACAAGTATGAATCAACTCACATGATAAGCACTCATGATTTCCACTCAATGTGTATAGAGTTAGTGTTTGCACTCAAGGTATGTGAGAAAAATGCTCACATAATAGAAAGTAAGTTACTTCATAAAAACTTCAAACATAAATCATAAGATAATGAACATACTTGCAAAAATGAACTAAAACCATAAGCTTACTCAAGTGATAGACTCAACTAATCAAAATTTACTCATCTCAAGGATCATAAGGTCTTAATTTGAAGGTAGTAATTGGGCTATGTGTAGAGGCAAGGAATTTTAGAATAATGGTGTTAAATTTTGTTCCATGACTCAACCAAAGGCTCCATCACATAGGCATAAGTGTTTTCCCATCATCATAGGCCAAGTATCAACTTTTTGGGCCTTAATCTTTATTATCAACATCTTTTGAACTTGTAATTAAGGCAAAGGGCCGAAATTCTTCATATAGTCCTTTAATCTTCATTGTTCCAAATCACAATCGTAGGGGACTTAGCTCAAAACTCAAATTTAGTACCTCTTAGAACTTTTGTTCTTAATTGTATATTCTTTTCTTCATCAATTGTTTTTTTCTTTTTTTGTCTTTTTTTTTTCTTTTGAGAGGTAATGCAATGAATAAAAACATAGTTTGAGCAAGTCATTCCCTACACTTACATATAAGTCTTCATTCATCAAATCACTTTCTTGTACCTCACGTCATCTTTATGTTCTTCAACCAAGTCCAAGGAACAAGGGTAAAAGATGTTTTATACTAGGCTTATGTGAAGAGATGTTTAGGGTGATGAAAGAAAGGCTTAATGTAGGCTCAAAGTGAGTAAACTATGGGATCACACTTGTAACGGCCCGTCCCAAATTCCATGATTAGATTAGTGACTAATCACGATTAGTGAGGTTAATCGGTGATTAGTTAGGCTAAATCGGACGAACGATGCAAAATGACCGTTTTGCCCCTAGGCGTGGGCAAAATGTTGACTTTTCATTCGGGCGGTCTAATGGACTTTGATCGATGACCGTGACGTAGTTCGTGACATCACGAGTTCGTAGACAGGTGGCACGTTCAATTCCGACGTTCGAGGAGGAAGTTATGACGTTGGAAGTTTAGGGGCATTTTGGTAATTTTGGTTAAATAGGGCAAAATAGTTGACTTTTTGACCAAGAGGTCCGATGGCCGAGGGCCAAAGACCGTTACGTAGATAAGGACGATACAAATCCATAGACAGGTGGCACGTCGAATTTGGACGTTCGACGACGAAGTTACGGTTCACGGAAGTTCAAGTGCACTATTGCACGAATTACGAAATAACTTACCTTTTGGACTTTAGTGGGGCCCAGATATTTAATGGAGGCCCAATGGATGAGTGACAAGTGTCACCCATCCAATGGACACCAATTTCTCTTCATGCATCTTCCTTTCCCCGTGCATTTTCATTTCTCCATTTCAAACACACACAAAACACCCACCCGATCTCACCCATTTTCCTCCCATCCGTGCAACCCAAAACCCATCCACTCTTCACCCATGACCAGGCAGAGGACCAGGGAGACTGAGGAGGTTACTGGGCGGCCTGAACCGCCGTCCACGGCGGCGAGAGGAGGAAGAACCCGTGAGGTTCATGGTAAGTCCATTTTGATCCAATTTTACATTTTTGATGTTATGGTTGGCTTTTAATGGTTTTAATGAGTCCATTAGGTTACTAGGGAAATGTTAGGAAGGTTTAAGGAAGCTTGCGATGGCTGGGCATCCATGGGAGAGTTTTGAGAACTTTGAACCGTTTGGTTCAAAATCGAACCATGGGTTTAGGCGGTTTTTAGGTTGTTTTAAGGATTGGAATGGATAGAAAACACTAAAATAGGATGAAAGGAACCAAAAAGGAAGAACTAGGATGAAAAATGGGGTGTCTAGGGCTGTGAACCAGTCATGCCGGTCCAGTTGGACCGGCCAAACCAGGTGAACCGGCCATGAACAGTAAAACCGGTCTGTTGGAGGTTAGTGCCGATGAACAGTGTTTTCGACTTTCTAGGGGCTTGTGAGGACGCGTGGGCCATAATTTGGGAAAGTGTTCAACACAGGAAATATTCTATTCGATGTAAGGAAGATTTTGGGACTGGTCTCGCGTCAATCGGACATCGTTTCGATAGTTTTCGGGGTGTCGGAAGGTTTAGGGTCGGCTTAAAAATAGTTAAAAGTTCGGGAAAATTACGGCACTTTGATGGGAGGTTAATTAAGTAGTTATTAACCTTCTACTAAAATTTGGGCAGGTTTGGGAGTCCCGGTAATGGTGATCGTCTCGGGGAGCCGAATGGCACGCAAATCGAGGCGGCAACTCGGACGGTCTGTGAGTGGACCTTGTTTTCTAAATTGGTGCATGCATAAATGTTTATTATATGTTTTAAATACTTGTTTGTGATGCCATGAGTGCATTTGGATGTGTGGTTACGTATAGGCACGTATTTCGAGGTTTCGGCCCTATACGGTGCCTATACGGGTCTGTATTTCTGTATTGGTCTAAATGAAATGGTTTTGGATTTCCAAAAGGATAAACTCGGGTATGAGACCCATTTGGTTTTGTCTCGGGCATATGACCTTAGATATCGGGCACGGTGCCCAGCTGATGTCATATGTTCGGGCACGAGACCCAGTTATTTTACGGTTTATGATTTCGGGTCAGGGACCCTAAATGGATTTCCAAGTTCATGACGGTTTACGGGAACCGGCATGAACTCTAGAAAGGTCATTGTGGTTCATGACTGTTTATGGGAACCGGCATAAACCTTTTTCAGGTCATTCTGGTTCATGACAGTTTATGGGGACCGGCATGAACCCTAGTTATGTTATTACGGTACATGACGGTTTATGGGAACCGGCATGTTACCTGGTTATGTTATTACGGTACATGACGGTTTATGGGAACCGGCATGTTACCTGGTTATGTTATTACGGTACATGACGGTTTATGGGAACCGGCATGTTACCTCGGTTATGTTATCACGGTACATGACGGTTTATGGGAACGGCATGTTACCTGGTTATGGATATTATGGATCATGACGGTTCAAGGGAACCGGGCATGAATGTTTATGTTATGTATATATATGTATTCATATACCTTCCTTTACTTGTTCTTCTATCTCCTCCGGGGAGGGTCGTTGGCCTGGGTGGACCCCGGAGTAGTCACGGAGCACCGACTGAGTGGAGTCACCCCCCAGTTGGGTTCCTTACTCTCAGGAAGGCTATGATTACTATTACCTCGGGTAGGGTCAGTGGTCTGTGGATATTGATCTTGACTTTGAGAAGACTCGGATTGAGACCTGGGTAGCACGCGCGTAGCTTTGGAAACCGTGACAGGATTGGTTGTGTGAATTATATGTATATATAATGTATACTATATGAGTTATATGATATGATGTATGATGTGCGTTTACACAGGATTTGGGCAGTGGCCCGTATGGTCGATTTCATAGTGGTCCTTTCGACCTTGGTTTATATTCTGTTTTGGGCTTAGTTCCCACATATGGTTTCTATCTGGATAAATGGTTTTCGAATGCATGCATGCTTTTTAGTGAAGGGTACAAATGTCTTCTAGTTAAAATGTTTTTATAAACTCTTGTTTTGTCCACTCACAGTTTTTAATGTTTTGACTACCCTTCAGGTTGACAGCGGATGTGGACTGTAGCAGAGACCGAGATATCACATACCTCCTCCGAATCCTGGCGTATTCTGATAGCCCGGGAGGGAAAAGGTCTGAAATATCCCTTGTCTGACACTCCGTGTCAGACGGGAGCAGGGTCATCCCGCACTAATCCTTGGGGGATTGGGATGGGTCCTGTCAACACTTGTGTGATCAAGTAGGGCTGGGATATTTGGATAAGTGGTGCTAATCCTATTGCCTTAATTATGTCCAAAATCATTGACTTAAAATTTTTGAAAATCACATAGAATAAGTTCTAGTACTCTAGAGTTCATTAAAATCTATGGCAAACAGTTATGAGGCATATTACTTCAATTTAAACAAAAAACTCTTATGAGTCACTCAACAAAGAAGTATATAAGGCTCTAAAGCTCACATAGGGTTCATATGATTTATACAAATCTCAACATGCTCGTTTTGTACCAGTTTACCATGCATCATTCACTACAAGTCATAAACACTCAATCATAAAGCATTAACAAATGAATTGAAGTTGTAGTGATCATCTTTTAGCCATGTTGTTTTCATTTATTCGTCATTATTATCATTGACAGGTTAAAAGAGCATCTTAAGGCTCAATAAAACACTAAGTTTAACGAAAAGACTAAAGACTAAAACACAGGAATTTTTTTCGGGTTTTTGTTGTTTTTTTTGGGAAATTGTTTTCTTCTATTTTTGAAATAAGACTCAATAAAGTTGTAAACCCTCCCCCACACTTAAATCTGACATTGTCCTCAATATTTGAAAGTGAAAGCATAGAATCTAAGTAAAGAGAAATTATTCACGAAAAGAAAGCAATAAAGACATAAAGTAACTAAAGTAAAGAGAATGAAGGGTGTAAGAAAGCACATCTCTGTTTAATGGCTCCTTCACTTCTCCGTCATTGGATTGCCTCCTAAGAAGCGCTTGAATTTAAAGTTTGTAGCCTACACGAAGTGTTCAATCAACTCATACGATGCGAGGTCTATACACTCTTTCGCACTTCGCATCGTGCTCACCAATTGCCTCTAGGTAAGGCTTCAATTCATCTTGAATCCGATGGTCAAGTTCATGCGTTATCTCCTTGACTAGGGCATCCTCAATTCTAGTTCATGGACCTTAGCTTAAGTGAATTGCATATTTTGTTTTCCTTCGAGAAATTTAGGTGAGAATACATACATAAAAAGAAGACGAGAAATAGAAAGGAATATACACAAAATAAAATTGTATGTACAAATAACGGGTTATATACAAATGAGAAGGAAAGAAGTATAAACAATTAAAGAGTATGCAAGGTAGAGTCACGAAAATGATATGCAAACACACAAGTTCAAAAACGTCCAAATCAATGCAATACATAAAAGTCTACATGAAGAATGGTATGAATGCATAAGAGGGAAATCGTTAGAACCTGCATAAGACATAAGAGTTACATGACAATGCATTGAAAAAAATGGTATGCACCTTTGATCTCACTTCCCTAGATCGCTTAGTCATAGGGGACTCGGTGATGAAGTCTGAGCATCATGAAACCGCAAGGAGGGTATGAAATCTACTAATGCAATATATAGAGTCTTAGAGTGACATGAATAACTTTCCCACTTAGCTTCTCATAGTACTTTCCTGGGCTTATGACCTACGCATACTGATAAACATATTTCAATCCCCTCCACCATTCAACGTTAATCATGGCCAGTTGGGATATATATAACGAGAGAAGCAACAACTAATTTCGAGAACACCCCAAAGCTAACCTGGCCAGGGTATGTACTACATTGGAGTCATTTTTCTTAGTGCCCCACTTGTCACCAATCATAATCCTTCTAGACACCATAACCAACCGATGGAAGTTTTCAAAATAGAGGTTTACTAAACCCAAGTGTTTACTACCTTCTCCCCAACCTCATGTCCATAAATTCGAGTTTACTGTTTGTGGTGATGATATCCACACATCATGAAGGGTTAAGGAGAAAGTAAACAAAAGAGGTGCTACCTGTTCCCAAAAGTAAGATTTTGAAAAAAAAAAGGTTTTGGGATTCATGTAACTCAAAAACATTTAATAGGAAACAATTTATATGTTGGGAAGTCAAAGTTATATATGGGTCACATAGCTTCAAAGTTTAGATGGAAACTTCTACGTCCGTGCGACCAAAGTGACCAGGTAAAAAGAATACATGCAAGGGGGAGGATGATTTTGGAACTCCGAAGTCCTACTTCTCAATGCGAACACGATTTTGGAACTCGAAAATCCTACTTCTCAGAGTTTGCCTATAGCATGCATTATCTCATGTCCTAGACATCACCTTGAAAATTTCTTACTAAGGGCAAACATGTATTTGTTCCAAGATAACTCAAGTGTTAACAAACTCTACCCCAACCTCAAGAATTTTAAGGGCCATGAAGGGTTTAGCAGTACGTTAACAAATGAAATTTCATGACAGGACCCGCCCCGATCCCACAGGGACCACAAGGGGACGTGCCCTGCTCCCGTCTGACACCCAATAATTCATACCAATTTTAACCTCAAAACATTTAAAAGCATAAATAACCAAATTAAAGTCATACATCAAATCCGAATTAAACGAATGTCAGACAAGGGATATAATCCAAAATTACAAATTTGCGAGCACGACTCTAAAGTAAACCTGCGGGTACACCGCCCAGCAGGGGTTCAGGTACGCAGAAGTAGATCTATGCCTCAGCCTCTGGTTCCTCCTCTACCTCAGTTCCCTGACCTGGAGGGGTTATCAAAAACATTAAAGGGTGAGTGGACCGAAACTCAAGTTTATGAAATCGTTTGATAAGTAAAACATATAATTTACCCCTCCGTTTTCCAAACATGCGTGCATCATAATTCAAAATCATAAACCATATAATATGAACCATAAGTATAATTTTAGTTGCTGCACTATACACTCCAAACCCGACATCCCTGATGTATGACGTCCCTGACGTCCAATAAGGTCACAATCACAAGGCTACGCGTGCCACTCGGGTCTCAATTTCCGAGTTCTTTCCCCGAACCCCGTCCGGGTACAGCATCCCCGATGCTTAGCGTCATAGACGCTGGACGTTCTAGAGGTCCGTGACCTCTCCGGGGTACCTCATCCGGAGGAGACAATATAATATGGAAGGATCTATACAGTGCAGTAACAAATGCATTTTATTGATATCCACATGCAAGGCATATATATATACATAGATAATATCCGAACCAATCATTAAGTTTCATCAGACGGGTCTCAAGCCCAAATACCGTGAAACGTGCCATAACCATATTTTCCATATCATCAAAACCATTATTGTTTTAGCATGTGAATAAGTATAATAAAACCAGAAAACATTTATGCACACAAGGGTTTAAGAAAATGGCCCACTCACAGTACAGTCCTGCCGAAAACCGAACGTATACCCTCGTTCTGGTACGATTACACAACCCCTGTCATATCCAAAGTATTTGTAAAGATCAATACAAACCCCTAACATTCAACCATGAAAGCCTAGGTCGAAACCGGCCCGGGAAAGCCGCCCGAACGCGCTTTCCAAGGCAATAAACCTTATTTTGACCAACTTAAAGATCTCCGATCGACCCGAAACCACCGCCGTTGGATCCGGATCGTCGAAACCTAAAGAATGGTGGTGGTCCCACCAAAAACACTGTTCACACGCGCCCCCACGCGCCGGTCAACGCGGCGGTCAACGCAGGAACAGTTCCTGCTGACGTCATCTGACAGCTGTCAGGTCTGACATGTCAGACTCTGACAGGTGCCACGTGTCAACATCTGATTGGTCCACCACACTGATCTGTCAGACCACGTGTCAGATCTGACATGTGCCACGTGTCAGCACGGCACTGGTCCACGTCACTGACATGTCAGTGCTGACTGTGCACTGACATGTGTCACGTGTCGGCTCACGGTTGGTCCACGTCATCTGACAGGCTGACAGGGTGCCACGTCATCACGGCTGTCCTCAGACGGGTTGACCCGAAAACCTGCAACTCGGGTCGATCAGACCCGCGATCATGACCCGGTTGCCATTTCTTCATTTCTCAACCATTTCAGTCCTAATTTTTTCCTAGATGCTCGTCTCAATCCCAGAAAGGGTTCTAGCTAATCAAAATTGACAAACACAGACAGGTTCGAAGGCCTACCTCGAAGAACAGAGCCGGTTCCCGTCGCCGTTCAAACTCCGTTCAGGTCACCTCCGGTCACACAAACACGTCCCAAAGTTTCCTACTAATCCAGAGAGTCGATTAGGGACACTAGAACTCGACAACACATGCTGGAATCAAGCTTCCAAATCCTGAGTTTTTAAAACGGTTTCGGGTTTTGAAAAACAGCTCACCTCGCCGCCGTCTGCCGCCGTCCACCGCCGTGCCTCCGTCCTTCCCCGTGAGTCCAGCAACACACAGACACAGGGACAGGGAGTAGTGCAGGTGTGATGGATGAAATGGGCAGTGTGTGTGGGTTCGGGTGAGAAATATATAGAAATGGAGGGAAAGCTGCTCAAAGAAATAAACGGCCCAGATTGAATCTCAAAATGAGATCAAGGGCTGAGATCAGATCTGGGGTTTTCAATCCAAAGGCTGGAATTTAAAGCTGATTCAAATGTTAATTAATCCAATAGTGGATCTGATCCAATCTAGCCAATGGGTGAGTGACACTTGTCACTCACCAGGTGTCCTCCAATCAGATTTCCTGAATTTCATATTCGACACGAAAACCGAGACACGAACTTCCCGAATTCACGTTTCTGACCATAACTTCCTCGTACGAAGTCCGATTTTGGCGTGCCGCCTGTCTACGGACTCAGGACGTCGAGGCCTACCCAACGGTCCTTGAGTCAACAGAAAATTAGTTGTCCAAAGAAAAGTCAACATTTTCCCCCGAGAGTCCAAATTACGGTAATGCCCTTGAACTTCCGATAGTCATAACTTTTACCCTGATCGTCCGAATTGGACGTGCCACCTGTCTATGAACTCGTGACGTCCCGAACTACGTCACGGTCATAGGTCAAAGTTCATTTAGTTCATCAATCAAAAAGTCAACAATTTGACCATGCCATTCACAGGGGTAAAATCGTCAAATCACACATTAAAGTACAATATGGGAGTCCTCGAATTTCCGGGGTGTTACATTTCACCTATTCCATTAAAGATCAAGATCTAAACTCCGAGCACAAGTGATCCACATATAGCCAAGACTAGTTTGAAAAACGAGTTATTCCTTATATTATTTGAGATTTTTTTTTATTTTTTTGTTTTTATTTTTATTTATATTTTATTTCATTTAATTTTAAATTTGAAATTTGTTTTTTTTAACTTCGAAATTTTTTATTTTTTTTTATTTTAGAATTTTTTTTTCTTAATTTACAAAGAAAACGTTTCTAACAAAACGTATTACAATTTATATACAAGTATGAAGATATGTATGAATATAATATTTACATTATGAACATATATATATAAACGAAATCATACAAGAGATTATTTCAATCACCGGCAACAACGCCAAAAATTGATACGCAAAAACCAAGAAATAAAGTAAACACAAAATCACACTCAACACTTAAGGAAACGTATGCAATTAAAAACTTTTTTTTTGTAGATGTAGCATTGGTAAATATAGATCGTTTTTAACTGGGGATTGAGGGTACCTAAGCATGATTATCGTTTCATTAGTTAATTGGGGGGAGGGGGGATAAAGAGATTTAAAATTCCTAAGTAATTAAACTAATCAAAACTAATATAATCTGATATTTATATGGTCAACTCATCTTTAACCTAACTCATTCATAAATTATGTCAATTCCAAAATCTATGAAATTCCATAACCTTAGTTCTACGAAATACAAGCATATTATCTCAAGTACGTGCTCAACAATTCGCCATATACACTTTCAATGATCTAGACTTGGGAATTCGCCCTATATCTAATCAAGCATTAAGAACAACATACAAGCATAACAAAAACTAAGATATTAGAACACATGGAAGATTAATGAAATTAAAATAAATTATAAAACCATAATAATATTAAGAATCAATCCATAAGTACGATATTCAAATGCAAAGTGAAAACTACGGGGTAAAGAGGTAGAGTTACACTTTGAATCCTCGGGAATTCGCCTTATAGATGCTAGGTGGTTCGACACTATTTGGTGAGACACTCAGGAATTCGTCTTATATGTCAATGAAGGAAGATGAATTGTGGAGGATGGTGTTGTTTAATTTTGCACAAAGAATTTCGGCCTTAAAGGAAAGGACAAGAAGATTTAGTTTTTGCTGAGTTTTGGTATAAATAATGAGCGACCCTTTACAATCAGCCTACGCTTCTCTATTTATAGGCGAAAATTAATCCTCAAATAAATAGGACTTTACAATTTAAATTCTAAAAGGAAAAGGATTAAACTAATTAAATTAAAGTCCTAAAGAAATAAGGTAATAAAAATACTAATTAAAAATGTTTCGTAGATTATGTCCTTGATAGTAAGGAATCATTTTCCTTCTTTCTTTCCACTTAGTATGTACTGACCCGTCCAGAATTCTGGGATTAGATTAGTGACTAATGAAGGATTAGTGAGGCTAATCGGGGATTAGTCGAGGATTATCGGACGTTCAGGGTGAAATTATGATTTTGCCCCTAAACGAGGGTAAAAAGTTAACTTTTGACCCGGGAGGTCCGATGCACCAGAACCGACGACCGTGAGGTAGATCGGGACGTCACTAGTCCGTAGACAGATGGCACGTCGAAATCGAACGTCGAACAGAGAAATTATGGTAACGGGATCGAAATCGGGAATTTAACGTCTCGGGATTCGAATTAAATAAACCTAAAATCTAATTGGCTGATGACTTAATCAAGAACCCTTGGATGAGTGACAAGTGTCACTCATCCCATTGGCCATCTTCCCTAAATTGTGGATCTGTTGTATTAAAATATTATTTTATTATTTTCCCTCCTTATTTCTCTATTTGCTCTCCCGGGCGATTATCTTCATCTTCTTCATTGTTTTTCTTCTAAGTCGTGAACCCCCACACACTAAACCCTCTAATCTTCATCAATAGCAATTGAGCCATGAAAATGAATGAGAGAGTGAGGTGAGACGATGTTGGTGGTGAGTGTGTGAAACTAGTGTTACGGTGAGGGTCAACCGAGAGACTGAAAAACAAAGAGACCGTGAGAATCCTTCCACCCAATTCCTTCGATCTTCATCATTTGGCCATGGTGTGTGAATGGAAAAGAGAGAGTGGATGATGAGGAACGTGATGATGCCACCGTGGAAGGCCGCCGTGTACGGTGGCAGAAGCTGGAAGGTAAGTCGTGTGCCCTGTTTTTGGAATTCGAAAATGGTAGATTAAGTTCTACTAATTGTTGACAATTTTGGTGGTTTGTAGGAGGCTATGGAGGGTGATACGAGCTCAATGGACTCGAACTCGAGGCCTGAGATGGACGGTAAGGTGAGATTGCTCGTGAAAACTCGATTTTACAATCAAACATGGTGAAGCTTGATGTAATGGTTTAAGGTTGAATTGATTAATTGGGTAAGTCTCTGAAGGTGACCAGGATTCGAACAAGCTTGGAAGGAAGGTCTGATGTGGCCTGTGGTGGCCAGAGACAGAGGAGGAAATGATGGTTTTGAATGATGAACGGGAAGGTATGATCTCGACCTCCATTTTATGAATTAAGGACGTAGATAAGTAGGAAATTACTAGACGAGACTATATGAGTTGAAATGGATGAAAACGGATCGAAAATGAGTAAGTTAGAGGCTTGAACAGGTCATATCGGTTCGGCCTGGACCAGATTTGCAGAACCGGTCTGAACTCGGTTCGGCGAGAGGACAGGGATGACTGGGTGCAGGCGCGTGAGGCCCACACGCAGCCCCTTTGGGCGGTACATGAGGGCACGTGGGACCTCTTCTGGGGAAGTGTTCAACATGAATTTTAATCTATTCAATGTAACGAAAATTTTAGGACTGGTTTCATGTCGATCAGATATCGTTTCGATATAGTTCGGGGTGTCTGAAGGTTTAGGAACGAGTTTAAAAATAGTTAAAAATTCGAAAAAAATTACGGGGCTTCAATGAGAGGTTGATGAGGTAGTTAGTAACCCTCTAGTATGATTTGGACAGGTTTTAGAGTCCCGATGACGATGATTGGAGCAGAAGGTCTTATGACACGCATATCGAGACGGCAGCGTAGGACGGTCTGTGAGTAGACCTTGATTTTTAAACTGTGATGCATGCATAAATGTTTTATATGTATAATTTCTATCATGATGATTATGGTATTGGTGATTTACATGTTTACACGTATTTCGAGGTAATTTACGTATTTGAGTGTATATCGAGGTTTATGGTTTTACGCCGTGGTTATACGTGCTTGTGGTTTCGGTAATGGTTTAATGAAATGGTTTTGGATTTGAAAAGGTAAACTCGGGAATGAGATCCATTTTTTTTGGAAACCCTCGGACATGAAGTCCATTTGAGTTATATTATCGGGCCAGGGGCCCATTTGGTTTACGAAATCGGGCATGAGGCTCAATTTTCAGGACCCGTCCCAATCCCCTCCCCCCCCCCCCCCCCTTCGTAGGATTAACGGGGAACGCTCCTGATCCCGTCTGACATGGAGTGCCAGACCAGGGAAAATTAAAACCTTTAGCTCGAAAGCTTCTAGAGTACGCCAGGATCCGGAGGAGGTATGTGATGTCTCGGTCTCTGCTACAGTCCGCATCCGAAATCAACCTAAAGGGCATTGAAAGCAGAAAGACTGTGAGTGGACAAAACTAAAAGAGTTTATTAAACATTTATAAAAGACCTTTATGCCCTTCACTAAAAAGCTTGAATGCATAATAAAACCATTTATCAAACCACATATGTTTCAATAACTAAATCCATACGGGCCCCTGCCCAAAACCATTTACATAAATCTAGAACATAATAAACATATGTGGGATCTCAGCCCAAATCCATTTATTAACCATAAAACACAATTTCGCAAAACAAAAAAATCATGTTTATCGTAATTCATATAACTAATCCTGTCACGATATCTAGAGCTACGCGCATGCAACCCAGGGTCTCAAAACCCAAGTCTCCCCAAGGTCCACCCATGTCAATGTCCGTAGATCAATGACCCTCCCTGGTGGTTATAATCCATAGCCTTTTTGAGAGTAAGGAACCCAGCGGTGGCGACTCCACTCAGTCAATGCTCCGTGACTACTCCGGGGTCCACCTAGGCCAACTACCCTCCCCGGAGGAGACAATTCAAATATATAAGGATGGTATACGAAAAACCTTTTGAAATCATTCTTAAAACCTTTCAAGGGTTCATGCCCGGTCCCCATAAACCGTCATGAACCACAAAAACCTTTCAAGGGTTCATATCAGTCCCCATAAACCGTCATGAACCATAAATCCATTTATGGGTCCCCGAGCCGAAATCACAATCTTAAAACATAAATGGGCCCTAAGCCCAAATCAACATACAAACTGAGCCTCGTGCCCGATTTCGTAAACTAAATGGGCCTCATGCCCGATACATAAGTCAACTGGGCCTCGAGCCCGATAAGCAAACCAATTGGGCCTCTGGCCCGATACCTTGTTAAATCAAATGGACATCAAGTCCGAGAGTTTGTAAATCAAATGGGTCTCGCGCCCGAATCCATATTTCCAAATCCGAAATCGATTCAAGAACCAATTGGTCCTCTGGCCAGAGAAGGTAACAAAAAGGGACTTCGAGTTCGAGGGTTTCCAAAACAAATGGGTCTCGAACCCGAGTTTACCTTTTCAAATCCAAAACTATTTCATGAAATCATTTCCAAAACTATAAGTACGGAAAATCAGTGTAAAACCGAAAACCTCGATTTACGTGCAAGCACGTAAATCGCCTCAAAATGTGTGAAACCATATAATTCACAATCATCCAAAACATCATCATAGAAGTACATCTATAAACCATATAAAACATTTATGCATGCATCACAGTTTCGAAATCAAGGTCCACTCACAGACCGTCCTAAGTTGCCGCCTCGAGCTCTCCCTAGCTAAACACCGTCACCGGGACCTCAAAACCTGTCCAAATCGTAATAGAGGGTTACTAACTACTTAAATAACCCGTCACTAAAGCCCCGTAATTTTCTGGAATTTTTAACTAATTTTATTCCAAATCCTAAACCTTCAGACACCCCGAAAACTATCGAAACGATGTCCGATTGATACGAAACCAGTCCATAAATGTTTGTTACATCGAAAGGATGATTTTATGTGTTGGAAGCATCCCTAAAAGGTGGCCCAAGCGCCCCCACGTGCGGCCTAAAGCCCCTGCGCGTGAAGCCCACGCGCTGGGCACTGTGGATCATCCCTGTCGTCCAGCGGCCAGTCCGAACCGGCCGGTCCTATGCAGCCGATCCAACCGAACTAGCGTGACCGGTTTTGACAGGACCTACCCTCAATCCCCCGGGATTAAGGGCTAAGTCACGCTCCCATCTAACTTATGCGTGATACGAAGGCTAAACCGACGTTCAACCTCCATGTAACACGTAAGCCAGACTAGGGATTTCCGAACGCACCTTTCAAACTCTTCCGGACTTCCCAGAGCGCGCAGACTCTACTGTGGATCGCGTGTGTGATGACTTCGTCTCCCTCGACCAACAGCCCGCACCGAAACAACCTGGAGGGTATCGAAAACATGAAAAGACTGTGAGTGGACAAAAATAAAGTATAGGTTCAAAAACAGTTATCAGAAAACACAATTACATTTATACCCTCCATTTAAGAAAGCCGATCTCATTGCCTTTCCTCAATCCCGGGCCTCAGCCCAAAACATCGGAAAACCATTCTTAAAAACCATCATTATCAAATTCTCATCGAAATCAAAAACACATTTGGAATCCATTCCAATCCATCGAACCTACTGGATCTATCTCAGTTTTTAAACTCCCGAGTCTTTAAACTCAATCCAGGCCTTAATATAATTCGAGTCTTTAAACTCCCGAGTCTTCAAACTCAATAGGCCTACGGGGGAAATATCAATATCCGAGTCTTTAAACTCCCGAGTCTTTAAACTCAATCCGGGTCTTTAAACCCAATCCAGGCCCACCCCCCTCATAATAATATCTGGGTCTTTAAATCCAATAACCAGTTCCAGCAAATCCAATTCAAAATCATTTGAAAACCATTTCCAAATCCATGTCTAAATCCGAATTCGAAATCACCATTTCGAATTCCAAACCGAATCCGAAATCAATATCCCGAATCCAAATCCAGAATCATATCCATCATCCATTCCCAAATCTGAATCCGAAACCATCATTCCGTAAGCCGGCATCCGGAATAACCATTCCGAACCCAAATCCAGAAATCCACTTTCAAGTTCCAAAACCGAATCCAGAATCGTCATTCTGAAATCCGATTCAAAAACCCGAAATCACATTTATCGAAATCCCTTTTATGAACTGGGCTTCAAGCCCGAAACCACTTTTCCGAAATCCATTTTAAGCACATTTCAAATCCCGAAATCTAATCATCAAAATCATGCTCAAATCACAATAGAAATCGAAAACTCGTAAAACGTGCAATTCCATAAATATCTCGAAAATCGTGCAAAACTGTAAATCATCAAGATCATAATCAAAATCACTTAATCACGTATAGAAAACATATAAAAACATATATGCATGTATCATAAGTTAGAAAGCAAAGTCCACTTATAGACCATTACGCTGCTACCTCGGTAAGCGTGCACTTACGCCGTTCCCGGCCAATCCACTATCACCGGCTTTTCCGAACCTGTCCAAATCACATAATAAGGTCACTAACTACTTCATAAAGCTTATACTAAAGCCCCGTAATTTTCCCTAATTTTTAACCATTTTTAACCGAGGCCTAAAACCTTCAGATAGCCTGAAACATATCGAGACGAAGTCCGCTCGCCTCGAAACCAGTGCTAAAATCTTCGTTACATCGAATATTTTATAAGTCATGTTGGAACCATCCTCGAAATACGTGCCACGCGCCCACACGCGCCTCCCAAAGGGGCTGCGCGTAGGCCTCACGTGCCTGCTACATTATCGTCTTCAACCTCTGTCCAAACCGGTTCAGACCAACCGGTTCAACTGGACCAGCGCACACGATTTTCCTTCGTTTCCAGTCCAAATTTGATCCTAGTTCTTTCCTTAAGTTCGTCCAAGCCTCTACAATTATTCTAACTAATTAAAAGCACACAATTAGGCTAGGTGATTACCTTCCCGATTTGCAGAAAAAAAACCCGACATGTTCCTCCTTGGTTCCCAGTTACCACTGTCGTCCTCTGGCCACGGCTTCACCTCCCCTGAGCTCGACTCCACTTCCCCAAGCACCCCTGACTCATCAAACTGATCAATAATGATTCATGTCCAAGTTTCTAGGTTCAAACCGTGACAGAGGAAACATAGTTATGTAGAAAATGGCTCACCTTTCCTCTGGCCGACCGTCATGGCCTCCACAGTACCCTTCAAGTCGTCCTGGTCTTCCTCTAACCTATTGCTCAAAACCAACAACTGATTCCCCATGAGTTTGAAGGTTTGTTGTTTGGTGGTCACAGTTCCTTCTCTGTCCCTGTTTTCTTACTTTCACACCACCACTCGACTCCCTCTAACTGAGACAACACACACATAGCTCACAAGCAAGCCCTTCATATCTCACTCAAGCATATTGAACTCACCCACGACTCGTGTGGAGCTCACGCGCCAAGGCTGTTCATCTTCTTCCTCGCGATCCGGCCAGTCTATACCAATCCATTGGTTAGCCAGTCCAGGCCATTTTTCTCCCGTTTTTTCAACCCCTTTGCATCCCTTCTTTCCACCAATCTTCTCTAATCTATCCTAGGAGTTGTTTTATGCAATCAAATCAATGAAAACAATCCTAAAACTCATTGGTTCATTAAACCATTTAAAGCCCAATTGTTCATCCTATGATTTGGGCATTACCAAGGGTCAAAAATTCATCCTAAGGACTTCATTTACCTTCTAGGATCCTTAAAAATAGGTTTAGGGAACTAGTTTGGGCTTACCTTGCTGGAAGTTGAATTCGGTGGCTAGCCACCTAAAACTCCTCACGGCCATCTCCGACCACCTCAGCCACCAATTCCTATCCCATACAACTCGTACAACCCCCACAACCATAATCCAATCATTAGACAACATCCTCAACATCTAAAACACAAATTTTGAAATTTGAAATGTAAAGGGGGTTCGTGTTTACCTTTACCGTGAACTCCTATGCCGCCTACGGCGGTCCTGCCGCCTCCCACAGCCTCTCTTCGTCCCTCACTCCCCTCAGCCACTCTCTTGGCCTCACGCAGAAACAAATGGGGAAGGGTTTGGTTTTGGGTTCATCGGGTTTGGATGGTCGATCGAATGAGAAAGGGAATACAGATGCATATATCTGTGTAATGGGAGCAATGGATGAGTGGCACTTGTCACTCATCCATTGGGCCTGTTTCAAAATATCTTGGCCCACTTAATGACAAATGGTACACGTCTTGTAAAACGTTCAATAGTACCAAAACTTCCATGAACTGTAAATTTTTCGTCGGACGTCCAATTTTGACGTGCCGCCTGTCTACGGACTCGTATCGACTTGATCTACGTAATGGTCTTCGGGCCTCGTGCATTGGACCTCCCGGTTCAAAAGTCAATTTTTTACCCTCGTTTAAGGGAAAAATCGCAATTTCGCCCTGAACGTCCGATAATCCTCCACTACTCAGGGATTAGTCATGTTAACCCATAATTAATTTATATGTAATCCCAAAAATTTGGGACGAGTCGTTACAAGTTCGGCGCGCGCATCCCTAGTGCCTGTACCATTGTTGTGTGCATGCACCGAACCTCTCTGCCTTTGCTTTAGCACAGGTCCATCTATTTCCTTGCCTCTATTCAGCATGAGTCCACGGAACCCATTTCCAGCCCTTCCTTGCACATTGACCGCGCGTTGACTACGCGTTGACCGCTGATTTCCTGCCCCAATTTCGATGGGCTGTCACCGAATCGATTCCTATTACTATTCCAACACCTTTTTCCTTCCTTTTTGAGGAAAATTGTCCAATTCAAGCTTTGATTTGTTTCCTTTTTATCTAGGAAACCTTTTTAATTAGTATTTTTATTACCTTATTTCTTTAGGACTTTAATTTAATTAGTTTAATCTTTTTCCTTTTAGAATTTAAATTGTAAACTCTTATTTATTTGAGGATTAATTTTCTCCTATAAATAGAGAGTCGTAGGCTAATTGTAAAGGATCGCTCATTATTTGTACCAAAACTCTGCAAAAACCAATTCTTCCTTTCCTTCAAGGCCGAAATTCTTTGTGCAAAATTAAACTACACCATCCTCCACAATTCATCTTCCTCCATTGACATATAAGGCGAATTCCTGAGTGTCTCACCAAAGAGTGTCGAACCACCTAGTATCTATAGGGCGAATTCTAGAGGATTCAAAGTGTTACTCTACCTCTTTACCCCATAGTTTTCTCTTTGCATTTGAATATCGTACTTATGGATTGATTCTTAATATTATTATGGTTTTATAATTTATTTTAATTTCATTAATCTTCCATGTGTTATAATGTCTTAGTTTTTGTTATACTTATATGTTGTGCTTAATTCTTGATTAGGTATAGGGCAAATTCTCGAGTCTAGATCATTGAAAGTGTATAAGGCGAATTTCTGAGCACGTACTTGAGATAATATGCTTGTATTTCGTAGAACTAAGGTTATGGAATTTCATAGATTTTGGAAATGGCATAATTTATGAATGAGTTAGGTTAAAGATGAGTTGACCATGTAAATATTAGATTATGTTAGTTTAGATTAGTTTAATTACTTAGGAATTTTAAATCAATCTATTTAACACCCCCCCCCCCCCCAAATTAACTAATCAAATGATAATCATGCTTAGGTTCCCTCAATCCCCGGTTAAGAACGATCCCTATTTACCAATGCTACATCAACAAAAAAGGATTTTTAATTGTATACGTTTCCTTAAGTGTTGAGTGTGACTTTGTGTTTACTTTAATGCTTAGTTTTTGCGTATCATAAGGAAGGATTACTCACGGCTAGGATTCCTTCCTAGTTTTGGGTTGTTTTCCCTATTTTAATTAGGGAAAAGTTAGGGCTGGTGGGAGGCCTATATATAGATTGTTTTTTCTTATAATTTGTACGCCCGTTTACCTTCCAAGGTGCTAAAACTCTGTCGAAATTTCTACCTAAAGGTATATATAGTTAGCCGCATTTTTAAGTGTTTAAGCTTTCAGACTCAAGTTTTTGTTCTAAGTTGTGACGTGAGGCTTGAGAGAAGAGGAGTGTTCGAGCCCGTTTTCCTACTCCTTGCTACTTATTAGTATTTGTGTTTCTTAAACCCTTATTCTCTTTACGTTTTTGTGAATTCAATTATGATGTTTGTTAATCTAGTTATGTGTGAGTAGTTCCCTTAAGGATTGGGGATTTGAAGCCCTAGCTATGTTAGTTTGTATTTAGATTTCTAGCTCTTGATTGTGATTGTTATGCATGACTGAATTTGTTGGATCACTGCGCTTTACGAACTCAATTTACGCTTATAAGCTTAGCTACCTTGTTTGTGTATAATTGTCGATGTAATTGCTTAACTCACCACTATATCAACTTGCAAGTTATATCATCAAGTCTAAGAGGGGGAATCTTATTCGTAATCTATACTCATGACCTACTAGAATTGCACATCACTTTTCAAGGGATAATGTAGTGTCATCAAATCTTCTTCATGTTTTATGCATTATCACGCATCATCAATAATAGACGTATTACAGTGGACATCACACTTAAAACATGCAAACTAAGAGAAGATAATAGGTGTGGTGTAACAACCCGTACCTACGGGAAGGGTAAAAAATGTAATTTCTGTGAAGTTTTGTAAAAAGGACGATTTTGCCCCTGTGAATAGTAAATGAAAAGTTGACTTTTTGTACGATTGATTGGATGAGTGTTAGCCCTTGACCGTGACGTAGGTTAGGACGTCACGAGTCTGTAGACAGGCGGCAGGTTCGATTCGGACAATCGGAGGAGAAGTTATGATGTACGGAAGGTTGAGGGCGTTACCGTAATTTTGAGCTAAAAGGGAAAATGTTGACTTTTTGGAGGATGTGTGATTTTCACGTAGACCGAGGACCGTTGGATAGGTCTCGACGTCCTGAGTTCAACGACAGGCGGCACGCTGTCATCGGACGTCGGACGGAAAAGATACGGGTCTGGAAAGTCTGAGGGCAAAATGGTAATTTTGTGCAGAAGGGCATTTTGGTCATTTTTCCTCAGCCCAATCAGATAAGGGCAAGTGGCAGATATTTTGGGCTGGCCTATTGCTGAGGGACACGTGGGGGACCCTAGATGGTTCCAGGAGGAACTCAAGTGTGCACGGCCACACCTTGTACAAAAATCAAACCGTGTTTGGGTTTGAAGCACAGGAAACAGAGAGGAGTTTGGGTGAGGCGGTGATCGATCTGGAGGCCAGGGAGAGTGAGGAGTGACTGGTGAGAGTGACAGAGAGACGTGGGTGAGGTGTTGATCGCGTTTTGGGATTGGGTTTGATTGCAGGGAACTGGACGAAGCTAGTGGGATTGAAATGGAGAAGAATGGTGGGTGAACGGCGGAGAACCGGTCACGCCGGTTCAACTGTGTTGAACCGGGTGACTCGAGGTTGAAGGTGACTGTAGCAGGCGCGTGAGGCCCACGCGCAGCCACTTTGGGCGGCGCGTGGGGGCGCGTGGGAAGGAATCCAGTTAAGCGTCCAACATGAGTTTAACTCTAAATGTCCTAAGGAGTCCAATGGTATAGTTTTCGGGTTAATCGGACGGTGTTACGGAATGGTTCGGAAATCCGTACGATTTAGGGTTTATGATTAAAATATTATTAAATTCCCGAAAAATTGGGGAAAATAGGGAAGGTATCCTTAATGTTATTGTGACCCTATTTGGTATCTATTGACAGGACGGGAGACACCGGAGACGGTTGAGGAGCGCACGGAGCGCGAGTGACGTGTCGTAAACTGTGAGTGGACTTTTTCTTATTTCCGAGCATGCCAAACTGTTTTAATTACTGTTTTATGATTCTATGTGTGTTTTTATGTTTTACATGATGGTTATTCGTGATTGAGATGTTTGCACGTTTTTCGAGATATTTTCGGGGTTTTACACGTTTTTCGAGAAAAGGCCGATTTTCAGATTTTGATGCCATATTTGAGAAATTCACCCTATAACTGTTTTCTGATGATGGTAAATGGGTTATGAAACATGGTTAGGGATTTCCTATGGTTTTTAGTATGGAAATGGATTTTCCGGATTTGGGTTCGGAATGTCGGTTCTGAACGCCGGAAGGGCTTCAAACCTGGGATTTCGAATTCGGATTTGGTGATGGATTTGGAATTGGTTTTACACTGGATATGGATTGGATTTGCTGGATCTGGATATGGGTTTAAAGACCCGGATTGATATTGATGGGGGACGGGCCCGGATTGAGTTTAAAGACTCGGGAGTTTAAAGACTCGGATATTATGATTATTACCCCCATAGGCCTATTGAGTTTAAAGACTCGGGAGTTTAAAGACTCGGATTTATATGTGAGGCCTGGTTGAGTTTAAAGACTCGGATAGGTCCAGCAGGTTTGATCGGGTTATACTCTGGTTTCTTATGATGTTTTATAGTGTATCTGTTTCTTATGGTATTTATAGTGTCTCTGTTTCTTATGTTTTTCATATTATGATTTTCTAATACTTCATTGGCATGCCTGGTTTTAAACCGGAGGGAACAAATGATTTTATTTTCCTTACGTTGATTTGCCGGTAAACGATTTTAAAACTTTTATTCTTCTTGGTCCACTCACACCTTTTGTTTTTAATTTTCCCTCCAGGTCGTGGTGATAGCGCCGGGGTGAACGTTGAGGCAGAGATCGAGGCATAGGGCTTCCGACGTTCTTCCGTTGCGGACTTAGACTTGTAGGACTTTTGGTGCCCATTTTGTAGAACTATGCTCTGACTTACTGTTGTATATATTTACTCCTTCGTCTGATGGTTATGCTTATAGTTGTATTAAGTTTCTTTTTGGTATTGTAAGTATGATTGTCAGACGGGAGCAGGGTTCATCCCGAATATCGAGGTGATATTTGGGACGGGTCCTGACATGTGGAGTGAGCCTTAGCCTGACCCTTGAACGAGCACTTAATTCTAAACATGCGTAGTAATTAGATCAAGAAAATTTAAGGAGAACTATAATGGGTAAATGTGGATAATAAGCCCTATTCGTTTTAATCAATGAATCAAGTTTTCAATCAAGTTTTCATCATTTTGCACTTTGTTTTTACCAGTGAATTCCGTGCCTCATCACTCCAAACAACCCCCCCCCCCCCCCCCCCCCCCCCCCCCCCAATTGCACTTTACTTTCACATCTACGTTAATTGGACTAAAACTTAATTGGACACCTTGAACAAGTCCCTAAGGAATTTGACCTTTGTTGTGCCACTATAGTATCTACACGTCTTGTGCACTTGCAAAGTTATTACACTTAGAGATTTTTCCTAGTACATCTATTGTGCTTGGTAAAATATCTATCACTTACTTCGGAAAGAGCAAATATGCAAGTGTTTGGGTGTGGGTGATCTCTACGATATAGTCTGATGCAGTAGAGTGTGGTGTAAGTTACTAGGGCGAGTGGGGAGAAGGTTGAAAACCTTGGGCCATGGTGTCGCAGTCCGACCCTAGGTGGGGCAGTTCAGCTGACTTGGCCTTAGTTGCCTTCAAAGTAGGCGGTCTAGAAATCTCGAAATACGCATAGTTAAGAGAAAACCAATAATTTCGGAAAACTTGTCCATGTAAACCTATATCAGGTACCAACACATATACGATCATACCAATGCACAACCACAACAATCACACTGAACCAACCAATCATACTGAATCAACCGATCCTCGATGCTAGAATCTCAATCAACATATTATATCCGCACTATCGGTAGGCCATATCGCTCGGGAAAATAGAGTCTAGCTCTGGACATCCGAGTACCCGGAAAAACAGAGCCAAACTCTAGACATCTGGATCTTAGCCCAAATAATCGTCTTAGGAAAATAGAGCCATGCTCTGGACATCTGAGACACATCAACCGCTCAGGAAAATAGAGTCCGACTTTGGACGTCTGAGTATCACATACCGCATACCGAGGAGGATTGTCTATATATAACACCATAATCCACATATATCCATAATCACATCACATGATAGGACCCTCCTCATAATCCATATTGATTAGCGTGGGAGGACCTGCTCCCGTCTGACATGTTATGCAAAATCACTGAAGTGCCCTCAAGATTTAAGTATGTATACTTACCACGTGTCAGACAAGGAATATGGCTACATTCTAAGCAAGACATACAGAGTACACAAATCTACATGATGCCTCAGCTTTCGTACAACTCGCATCCGCGATCAATCTGGAAGGTAGCAAAACCAATAAAAAGCGTGAGTGGACAAAAACAAAGGATTGAAAAACTCTTTTTCGAAATTAGTCATTAAACCCTCAATTTAATAAAGCTATGCATGCATGGAATTTACGAATAAAACATGAATCTCAAAATACGTGCAACAACTAGAGAACTAGGAACTTCAAAATATGTAGACTTACTAAAAGCCTGTCCATTTAAAACTTATGTACCAACACAATGTAATATACCAACATGTAGCCATATCAATCACACTACACGCACCAACATATCAAATCAACCTCGATGTTTACTGCTGAATCATCATATCAAGGTGCACTACCAGTAGGCTGATATCACTCGGGAAAGACAGAGTCCCAAACTTAACGTCCGAGTGTGGACCGGCTAAGAAATGACGAAGTCCCAGACTTGACATATGAGGAGCGGTCCTAGTCTCAGGAATTACGGAGCCCTAGGCTTGACGTCTGAGACGAGTCTCGGGAATGATGAAGCCCATCTCGACGTCCGAGACGAATCTCAGGAATGACGGAACCTAGTTCGACTTCCAAGACTATCTATCACAATCGACATCTCGAGTAGTTCATCAATCATATATCACATCATCACAATCATCACTATCATTATAACACAGTCACATCATCATATATTCACAGTCATATCATATCACAATCACATTAAACCTTGTAAAGTGAGCCATTAAAATAGTCATAAAATCATGTCAAATCCCATTTTAGCAAATGACAGGACCAATCCCGATCCCCTAGGCCAACCCTCTCAATGCTCGTACTTCCCATCTCTCTTTTGCCCTTTTCCTCCGTCCGTGCCATAGGTTCGCATCGGGGAGGGATGATCCACTGCTAAGAGACATAGATTAGTTATCACATTAAAAGACTCAAGCTCATACAATAAGCTATCCTAGTGCTCAACCTGCTCTGATACCAACTTGATAGGACCCATCCCGATCCCCCAGGGACCACATGCGGATGCGCCCTGCTCTCGTCTGACACAATCCTAGAAAATGACCAAAATACCCATAACAGGTTAAATAATGCACAATCAACGTCTTAAACATCAAATACATTCGAGAATGGGTCCAACAGTGCCAGACACAGGATAGAGAGCACTACAAAATTACGAGCACAAATCACAGTTTTACAAAATGGTGCTCGACCTACCCAACCAGGGTATCATGTACGCAGCAGTAATGTGACTATGTCTCCACCTCGGGACCCGCCTCTACCTCTGGGTCAAGTCCTGGAGGGGTCAAGCAAACAATGAAAGTGTGAGTGGGCCGAAAATAAAGGATATTTCAAAACCGTTCATAATACATAGTAAAAATATTGTTTTATCCCTCCGTTTTCAAATCGTGCATGCATTTGAGTCAAAACATATATATATTGTAACACTAAAACATGTCACACATCATCCATCATATGTCATATCATCACACACAATAATAATAATAATAATAATAATAATAATAATAATAATAATAATGCATCCCCCATAATCATATTGCAACGTATATCCCAACCCTGACATCTCAGATGTCGGACCTCCTAGACGTCTAATAAGGTCACAGTCCTAAGGCTACGCATGCCGCTCGGGGTCTCAATCCCGAGTCCTATCCCCAAACCCAATCTAGGTATGACATCCCAGATGCCTGATGTCCCAGATGTCTAATCATAACAATCCTGCTCCTGAGCCACTCGATGGTCCAGTCGCTCCGTAGCATGACTCCTCGCAGGCAATGCGCCATGACCGCTCCAAAGTACCAATAACTAGAGGAGACAGTAATCGATATGGTCAATATATCCGGTGCAATAGTATGAACCTGTGACATCCCGGTATGATTCCATAACTCACATAACAACCTGACGGGTCACATGCCCACAAGGTATAATATCTCGGTACACAGTCCATAAATAAGACTCAACATACTCATAGACACAATCATATAATAGTATGATGAAAATAGTTATGCATGCATTCGATTAGAAATCAAAAGACCCACTCACAGTACTGTCCTGCTGCTTAATTAACTTCTAAAACCTGTCCTGAAGCTATATCACAGTCTTTGACCTGTCCAAACATATCCAAGGATCACTAATGGTCTCTACAAACCCATATCTCAAACCTAGGAAACGTGTTAGCCCGAAAATGCATCCCAAACACGCTTCCTGAGGCTATAAACTCCATTTTGACCCACCAAATGATCTCCGATCGAACTGAAACCACCACTATTAGATCCGAATCGTCATCACCAAATGATCTCCACGTGCCCCCATGCGCGGGTTAAAGTCGGGGTCAACGTTGACCAAAAGGTCAACGCTGACGTCAATAAAAGTCAATGATGATGTCATGTCAATGTCAACACTGATGTCAGCTGCTGACGTCATCTGACAGTGTCAGGTTTGACACGTGTCAGACTGAGAGGTGCCACGTGTTAGCTGCGGGTTGGTCCATGTCACTAACAAGTTAGTGACACGTGGCAGCCATATATTGGTCCACGTCACTAACATGTCAGTGCTAACTATGCAATGACATGTGACACGTGTCCTTTCCTCATTGGGCCATGTCACTTGACATCTGACATGGTGATGACATTAGCTGATGACATCATCGTCCTTGTCCTCTTGACAGGTCTGCAATTTGGGTCGCACAAACCAGCGACCCGACCTAGTTTCAAAACTTTGATTGCTCAACCGTTTTCAATCTGATTTCTTCCTATGCACTCGTCTCATCACTCTTAATCGATCTATGTGATTGAAACTAGGAAAAACAAGTTAAATCATACCTGCAAGTTGATGAACAGTGACTCATGATTTTCAACCTTTGTTTTCTCTCAGCTTCGGCCACCCCTTGCTTCCAAAACTAGCCCAATGAACTCGTCTTGAACCTTAGAACACGTTAGGCCCAATTAGATTGTTCAACTCACGCTGGAAATCAAAGTTCCATTTTTGGAACAAAATGGTGTTTCGGTTTCTCACCTCTCCGTCATGATCCTTACCGTGTACAGCCTTTCCATTAGCTTGTCTGCTCCCTCAGGTAAGCCTCACAGCCTCAGTGATGCTCAATGAAGTAAAGGTATAGTAGGGATGGGGTGGTGTGGTGTTTGGTGTTTCACGGGTTAGAGAGAGTTGGTGAGTTGATGAAGATGAAAAATTTAGAAAATGGGTGAGGATAGAACCCTAAACTGATCCAAATGCATGGGGAAACCCACCAATGGGATGAGTGACACTTGTCACTCATCCAAGGGTCCCACAAGATTTTCCTTATTCAATTAGAACCAGCCAAGTGTGATATTCCCGGGATTCCATAAATAATGCCATTTTCGCGTTCTTAACCATAACTTTCCTGTTCGGACTCCGATTCCAACGTGCCGCCTGTCTACGGACTCGTGACGTCCCGATCTACATCACGATCATAGGTTGAAGTCCAAAATACAATCCAAGTCAAAAGTCAACAAATCCTCCCACTAGGGGCAAAGTGGTCATTTTACATTAAAATTTCAACTTTACCAAATCGTAAATGTCTGGGGTGTTACAACAAACACCGTTAAAATCATATAAACATGGCATCACAAGTATAAAACCATCCTCTATAACTCATTGAGGATCCAAGGGTTTAATAAACCCAATTTCCTCGCAAAATGTTTTAATATCATTTTTCTTATATATTCGTAAAAATTACTAAGAAATCCACATGAATCATATGTAACCAATCATCAAGAAATTCTCATTATAAGTCAATTAAAAAAAACCATATAAAAATGCATGCATAGAGTAACGAAAACAAAAGTCCATTCATGCGTATCGCCGCTTACTTGAAACATGAGTTGTAAGCCAATCTGAAGCCTCCGGGACAATCGGGCCTATAAAAGTCATACCCGATGGTCACTAACAATCAATATAAGTCCATACAATAAACCCTCACAAACTCCGAAATCGAAAACGTGTCCCGAACACGCTTCTCGAGGAGAAAAAACTACAAAATACCAATTGAACGATCTCCGATCGACCTAAAACCACCATCATTGTATTCAAGACGTCAAAACCTTTCAAATAAGATCGAGTTAACCTCGAAATTCATGCCCATGGGCCCACACGCGCAGGTCAAACATTGGTCAACGCTTGTCAACTCCGTCAACGCTAACATCACTGCTAACGTCAGCCTTGACAACTTTTGACAAATGGCCACGTGGCACTCCCTGTTGGTGCCACGTGTGACAGGACCTGTCCCGATCCCCCTGAGACCACCCGAGGACGTGCCCTCCTCCCGTTTGACTCACAACCTTAGAATACCAAATTTACCCTTAAAAGATTCAAATGCATAAATATCCATAAATAAGTAATACATATAATCCGAAATCAAATATTGTCAGACAAGGGATAATTTTAAACATTAATAGCGAGCACGACTCTAAGGACTTCTCACGTGCCAACCTACACAAAAGTGGGATTCAGGTGCGCAACGTCAATCTATGCCTCAGCCTCGGGATCCTCGTCCACCTCAGTAGCACAGCTTGGAGGGGTTAGTAAAACAATAAGGGTGAGTGGGCCAGAAACATAATGTTTAGAATTGAAAACCATAATAATATATCATATAACACTAAACAGGATAATATAATCATAATCATAACATCATCTGTTGCAGTATACATCCCAACCCAGACATCCCAGATGTTTGACGTCCCAGACGCCTAATAAGGTCACAAACTCAAGGCTACGCTTGCCACCCGGGGTCTCAATCCCGAGTCCAAATCCCGAACCCAGTCCGGGTATGACATCCCAGATACCTGACGTCCCAGACATCCAATCATAGCAATCCTGGTCTTGAGTCACTCTAGGGTCCAGTCCCTCCGCTAAACCGAACGTATAAACCAGTCCCGATACTAACGTACAATCCCTATCATGTCCAAAGTACACATAAAGGTCATTATAAGTCCCTATAACTCAAACATGTAACCCTAGAATGAAACCGGCCCGGGCAAGCCATCTAAACACATTTCCCGAGGCATTAAACCCTATTTTGACCAACCTAACGATCTCCGATCGACATGAAACATAAAAAATGGTGGTGATCCCACCTCGAGTACTGTTCACACGCGCCTGGACAACCCTTTAGTCAACACTGTTACAGTGATGATGATGGCATCATGACATCACTACTGACGTCATCATTGACAGGTGTCAGACGACACGTGTCACCTTCTGGTTGGTTGTTGGTCTGACATGTCTGACATGATGACATCATCATCCCTAACATTTGACCGGGTCCGTCTGAACAGTTGAGCAAGTCAGTTTGGCTTGTACGTCTCACGTATCGGTAAGAAATGAGCTGACTTGGTCAATCTGTCCACAATAACCCAAACTCCATCAAATCCACTTTGTGTCGTCGATAACTTGAAGAAAAAATCCATCGTAATGTGGTCCTATTTCCACTTGGGAATCGAAAGTGGTTGCATGGCTCCGTATGGTCTCTATCATTCAGCCTGGACCTGCTGACAGGTCAAACATCTGCTGACGAACTCTGCTATATCCTTCTTCATACTTGCCCACCAACTCCGCTTGTACGTCCCACGGTGACGTGCTAGGTTGGATGAATCCCAGATCCACCAACTCTTGCAATTAAGTCTTAAGCTCTCGTAACTCAGCTGGTGCCATCTGGTATAGTGCCTGTGATATAGGTTGGGTACTGGGGAGTAGTTTAATCGTTAACTTGATCTCCCGATGTGGCGGTAAACCAGGTAAATCTTCCCGGAACACATCCAGAAACTCTCACACCACTGGTATGTCCTCGGCCCTCGGAGTATCAACTCGTGACTCCACAACATGCGCCCGATAACCCTAGCAACCCTTCCGTAACAGTTTGGTAGTGGCAAGTGAAGAAATCACTTCAGGTAGCGAACTGTCACGCTCTTCTTGATAAGTAACCTCTGACAGCCCCGAACTCTGTAGGATTACTTGCTTACTACAACAATCAATGAGCGAACCGTGCGCCGATAACCAATCCATCCCCAAGATGACATCAAAGTCATGTATGTCCATAATGATCAGATCAGCTGGTAAGTCCACATCCTCTACTCTCACCGGACACCTCCGTATCACTTGGTTCGCCACGTACACCACTCCCATCGGTGTGCCGACACCCATCTCACTATACAACGCTGATATTTCATAGTCTAACATACCTGCAAAACTCCGCGAAAAAAAAGAATGAGTAGTCCCATCATCCATCAAAACATGAACAACAAGATTAGATATGTTAAGAGTACCTGTTACAACACCTGGAGCTGACCTAGCCTGCTAACCATTTACCTAGTGCTCTGATACCAAGTTGACAAGACCCATCCTGATCCCCCTAGAACTACCCGGGGACATGCCCTGCTCTCGTCAAACACACAACCTTAGAATACCAAATTTACCCTTACAAGATTCAAATGCATAAATATCCATAAATAAGTCATATATATAATTCGAAATCAAATAGTGTTAGACACGGGATAATTTTAAACACTAATAACGAGAACAACTCTAAGGACTTCTCACGTGCCAACCTACCCAGAAGTGGGATTCAAGTACGCAACGTCAATTTATGCCTCAGCCTCGGGAGCCTCGTCCACCTCAGTAGCACAGCCTGGAGGGGTCAGTAAAACAATAAGGGTGAGTGGGCCAGAAACATAAAGTTTATAAAACAGTTTAAGCATATAGTAAAAATACGGTTTTACCCCTCCGTTTTCAAAATCATGCATGCATCAGAATCGAAAACCATAATAATATATCATGTAACCATAAATAGGATAATATAAGCATAATCATTATATCAGCTACTGTGCTATACATCTCAACCCGGACATCCCAAATGTCTGACATCTAAGACGCCTAATAAGGTCACAGTCCCAAGGCATCGCGTGCCACCCGGGGTCTCAATCCCGAGTTCAAATCCCGAACCCAGTCCGGGTATGACATCCCAGATGCCTGACGTCTCAAACGTCCAATCATAGTAGTCCTGCTCTTAAGTCACTCTCCGGTCTGATCCCTCCGCTAATCCGAACGTATAAACCTGTCCCAGTACTAATATACAATCCCTGTCATGCCCAAAGTACACATAAAGGTCACTATAAGTCCCTACAACTCAAACATGAAACCCTAGAATGAAACTGGCCAGGGAAAGTAATCTGAACACGCTTCCCGAGGCATTAAACCATATTTTGACAAACCTAATGATCTCCGATCTTCATGAAACCACCGCCATTGGATCTGTATCATTGAAACCTAAAAAATGGTGGTGGTCCCACCTCGAGTACTATTTATATGCACCCATATGCGCCTGCTCAACCCTCTGGTTAACGCTGCTATAATAATGATGACGTCATCATGACGTCATGCTGACGTCATCATTGATAGGTGTCAGACAACATGTGCCACATCCTGGTTGGTTTCTGGTCTGACATGTCTAACATGATAACGTCAGCCACTTCCTGGTTGGTTTCTGGTCTGATATGTCTGACATGATGCCGTGACCAGCGGCCTGACCCGGTCAGAACTCCTATCTCCAGCCACCTTTTACGACGGGGTTTGTCCCTATGTGTTCGTCTTAGTCCACTCTACAAGTCTCTGAACCGAAAAATTAGAAGAAAAGGGAAGATCTATACCTGTAACTTGAAAACCCAGCCTAGTTTCCAGTCGTCTTCCCCGTCGCCTCAGACCATTCCGTGCTTCGAAACTAACCTCCTCTAGCTCGTCACTGTCCCTAGAACTAGACTCAACACAAAGAAACTGCACATACACATCAAAACTAAGGGTTTCAAAAATGAGGAAGTAGAGGGGGTTCTCGGGTTTTCTGGCCTACCTCTGCTGTGTCACCGTTGTGGGTCCTCTAGTCAGCTCCTCAGTCATCTAGATGTCCTAACGGTTCTATCCTGGTGTTGGTTTGAAGTGTTTTCGTGTGGGTTGATCGGTTTGAGTTTCGAGTCCGGTGGTGTTCTTCGCGGGTCTGGGTGGTGCACGATTTTGCATCACCCGAGATGGAGATGATGATGGACAGAGGATGAAGATGATGTCTAATGGGAAGAAGGATATCGATCTGGTGAAGAGATGAAGTTGATGGGTGTTTGGAGTTTGTACGAAATAGGGAGGGGTTCTTGAGCTCACGGGAAATAAATGGGAGAAGGGAAATAATTGGGTGTGATGATATTGATCAGATGAAGGGGAAATGAAGGGTGAAGATGGATTGCTGAGAGGGAGATGGACGGTTGGGACGAGATGAGGGAAATAAATATTAAACAAATTAACTAATGGGGGCAAGATCCATAATTTGGGGAAAAGTAACTGTGGGATGAGTGACACTTGTCATTCATCCAAAGGTCCAGGTTTAATTAAATGATAAATCAGATTTCAATATTTTATTATTATTTTAATTAAGTTCTTAGTTCGTAAATTTAATCAATTTCGTTCTTGTGATTATAACTTTTCTGTTGAACGTCCGTTTTTGATGTGCCGCCTGTCTACGGATGCGTGACGTCCCGATCTACGACACGATCATTGGTCAAAGTCCTAATTGTTTCCTGGGGTCAAAAGTCAACTTTTCCCCCTTAAGGGAAAAATGGTCATTTTGCATTCAACTATTATTTATCAAAGTTCGGGTGGTTACAACTTGTCACCACCTGACATGTCCACGTGTCTCTACTGACGTCACTATGACGTTCGCCACTGCCACATCGACACTAGAAATCATCTGACAATTTTCCATATGGCATCACCTAATTGCCACGTGGCCTAACAACGATGACGTGGATTGCCACGTCATCCTCTTCTACCTTCAACCGGGTCGACCCGAATGACTGTAACGGGACGTTAGACCCATATTGCAGATCCGGTCCTACCTTCCTCAAATCAATCCCAAATCACTTCATTCTTTCACCATTTGAATCGTCTCTCACCTAGAGGACGTCCTACGACCACGAAACAGAGAAAACGTACCTGTAAATCCTCCTCCCAAGCACAGCACCCACGGCTGAGCTTCGAACTAGTCCCAGAGCTACTCTCGTTGTCCTTTTCCTTTCCTTGTTGTCTCTGCAAGCTCGTATGAGCTCGAAAAACACGTACATGGCCTTAGTTCTGAGTTCTGAACGTCCAAATTCAAAACCCAAAAATCTAAGTTTTTCGGGTCACAGGTTTACTTGTTTCCCTTGGGTTCCTCAAGCAGCCATCGTTGTTGTTTCTCCTTCCCTCGTCGTTCACATGCACGCAGCCTCACTCAAGGGTCCTCAGAGCAGAAGAAATGAGAGATGAAGATGGTTGAAATGGTGAGGGATATGGTTTTGGGTTATACAGATACAAAGAAATAAAGGGGTTGTGCAAAGGATAAGGATTAGTGGATGAGTGATAAGTGTCACTCATCCATTAAACCTAGAGACAAAGATCTAGGCCCACAAAATACCAAAAGTTAACCTACCTTGTAACTCATGTAATAGTGAAATCCAATGAAATTGTTCTAGGCCCGTAATTTCATCATACAACATCCAAATTTGACATGCCGCCTGTCTATGTAATCGCAAACCCATGATCTACGCAATGGGCCTCGACCAACGTGCAAAAAGTCTCCCAGGTCAAAAGTCAACATTTTGACTTTGACCACAAGAAGTCAACCTTTTGACTGGGGGTAAAATAGTCATTTTCTAATTCTTCGGAAGTCCGGGCCGTTAAAATCTACCCCCTTAAAGAATTTCTTCCTCGAAATTCACACTAACATGAGTCCAAAACTATGGAAAGCCAATACCGCCTCCAACCCGAGGATTGATAAGTCACAAATTAAGCATCATTTCAACGTTATTTCTTATCCTTTTTACTTATCTTTTGATTATAATCATTCAAACAATAGGAGAAAATGATCTCTTTTGTGAAGTTTGTGCAGATTGCATAGTTGAGGTTTAAATCATGTTTTACAATGAAATGTGATCTTTCCAAGGCTAAATCTTTAAGGACTCATCAAGGACTCATAAAGGGCCTCATCATCTCCCATTTACAGGACCAAGATCCATTAAGACCCTAAAAGTCACGGCCTAGCCCCTAGAAGCCCACAAAATGAGGTTAAAGGTGTTTTAGGGGGTTTACTTGTGCATCAAGTAACTTTGGACGAATTTTCCTACCTTTCTCAATGAGGAATGACATGGATTGACTTGGATAAGAAGACTTAATTATATTCCTAATCATATCTTGAAGTTAAAGAGGCAAGAAACAAGGAAAAGGAAGTTTCTTGGAAATTAAGAAACCATCTTGTACATGGCTAGGGTTAATTAACTTCCCTAGCCGTAATTTATCATGTTTCCTTTATTTTAGGGAAATGTAATCTGATTTAGGATAGAACTAAATGAATTCCTAGTCAAAGATAAAGTCAAGAAGTGGAAAGAAGGAAGGAAAGGGACTCCTTGTACAAGAAGGATACAAAAAACAGCTAACTATGGTTTTTCACAAAAACAAGGAGGTTTTGTTTTGGGGCTGTTTTCCCTTTTCTTTGAGGGAGATGTTAGGGCAGGTGTTTGGGGTTATAAATAGATGTTTTCTCATTGTTTTTGGGGGCCGAATTTACCTCTTGAAGGTCCCCGAAACTCTGTCAAAATTCGTACTACAATCCGTGTTCTTAGTTTAGAGTTTTGTAATTTAATTCAAGCACTCTTTATAATTCAAGCATCTTCAAATTCAGCACATCTACCTTGATGGAGTTTTCCTTCATCTCTTTTATTCATTGTCCTTTTATTATTTCTTGCTTTATTTATATTTGTGCACCTTTTAATTATGTGCTTGTTTTATTCAATAATGTTTGAGTAGTGTAATTAGGGCTAGGGTCACTTGAACCCCTAGCCATGTTAGTTCGTGTTTGATTTCTGGCTCTTGATTATGATTTCTATGAATGCCTGGATTTGTTGGATTACTGCGCTTCATGAACTCAATTTATGCTTATAAGCTTAGCTACCTTATTTGTGTATAATTTTCGATGTAATTACTTGACGGATCACCTCGATGTTTGTGCTCACCCTGCAATTTATAACATCACGTTTAAGAGGGGGAATCTTATTCGTAATCGAAACTCATGACTTCCTAGGTCTGTACATCACTTTTCTAGGGATAGTGTAGTGTCATTAAATCTTCTTTATGTTTCATGCATTATCACGCACCATCGGTAATAGTTGTTTAAGGGCGGGCACATCACGCTTAAACATGCAATCTAAGAGAAGATAATATGTGTGGGGTGAACCTTAGTCAGACCCCTGCACGGGCACTTAATTCAGATACATGCATAGTAATCTAATCAAGGAAATCTAACGGAACTTTAATTGGTAAAGGTGGATAGAAACCCTATTATTAGTCAATTTACTTCATGCATTAAACATAACAAACCCCTCATTCCTTTTTAATTACTCCACTTAAGTCAATTGAGTTAAACGGAATTGGATATCATTGAGCAAGTCTTCGTGGGATCGACCTTTGCTTGCATCTATACTATCTACACGTCTTGTGCACTTGCAAAGTTTATTACACGTAGAGATTTTTCCTAGTACATCTTTTGTGCTTGGTAAAATTTCTATCAAGTTTTTGGCGCCGTTGTTGGGGACTTGTTCCTCAACGGTGTCCATTTTATTTGATTCCTTTGACTTAGTGGTTTTTATTTTTTATTTTGTATATAACTTTTTGGTTTTATTTTTGTTACGTGTCTAGGTACCATGGAATCATGGAATAGGTATTATTCTTCACAAGGTTGGGCCTACGAGCCTTATGCAGACATTCCTTCGGTTCCAAGTCATCAAAGGGGATGGGCATACCCCAAGATTGCATGTACATGCATGAGCCTTACAATCAGCCCTATATGGAGCCATACCACAACGAATGGAGTGAACCATCACCCTGCACTTGGACTTCTCCTCCTTTGGATCCTAGCCCTGCCCTACCTCAAAAAACAGTTAGGGATGCACTAAACCAGGCCCGATCTTAAAGAACACTACGGGAAGCCCTCTTAGAGGACAAGGAACTAGAGCACCTTCGACTTAAACTTCTTTGGGAGACCGATTGGGATGATGAGGATAATGATGTGTATGTCCCCTTACCACCCACAGACAGTACCAATGAATGCACCTTAGGTCATGCTCTTGATGTTCATGAAATAGAACCAAACCCGCAAGCATTGCACCAAGTTTTGGCCGAGGTCCCTGAAATTCCAGCACCTATCCTTGAGGTCCCTGAAATTCCAGCACTATCCTTGTGGCCTCAACTCCTCAAGCACCTCTTATCCTTACTTTTCTAGGGAATTCCTTATCCTTATCTTCACCATTTAAGTTCCTTACTCAATTTAGTAGTTTTGGTGAGAAATTTGATGTTGTGCCTAATAGTTTGTGCAGGTTTAATGATACTTGTAGGAGGCAAGATGAAGGAAGTATCAAGATGGTGGTATGCACCTTTGAGACATTCAGCTCCACCCAAGGCTCAAGGCCATGGCCCAAGTGGCAGGACCCATCCCAATCCCCCCGGGATTAGTGTGGGATGACCCTGCTCCCGTCTGACACGAAGTGTCAGACAAGGGATATTTCCGACCTTTGCCCTCTCGGGCTATCAGAGTACGCCAGGATCCGGAGGAGGTATGTGATATCTCGGTCTCTGCTACAGTCCACATCCGTTGTCAACCTGAAGGGCAGTCAAAACATTAAAAGTTGTGATTGGACAAAACAAGAGTTTATAAAAACAGTTTATCGAGAAGACATTTGTACCCTTCACTAAAAAGCATGCATGCATTCGAAAACCATTTATCAAACCGTTCATTAGGGCCTTAGCCCAAAATCATAAGAAACCAAATACACGGGCCACTGCCCAAATCCGTGAAGATACCAAACTCTGGGGTCCACCCAGGCCAACGACCCTCCCCGGAGGAGATAATAGAAGTAAAGGAAGGTATATGAATACATATATATACATAACATAAACATTCATGCCCGGTTGCCTTGAACCGTCATGATCCATAACATCCATTAACTAGGGTTCATGCCGGTTCCCATAAACCGTCATGAACCAGAATGACCTGACAAGGGTTCAAGCCGGTTCCCATAAACCATCATGAACCACAATGACCTTTCCAGAGTTCATGCCGGTTCCCATAAACCGTCATGAACTTGGAAATCTATCTAGGGTCCCTGACCCAAAATCATCAGTGTAAAACAACTGGGTCTCGTGCCCGAACATATGACTCAACTGGGCACCGTGCCCGATATCTAAGGGTCAGTCACGACTCCGATCATAGTGATGCGTGGAACCATCCATCCAGGACCGCTCTCAATCCTAGTATGTCGCCGTGAACGAATCAACCGACGCGACCACCACAAGATCATGGTGCACTCATCACCGATCGCTATCCTGAAACATCAGCACTCCGAAGTCGATCCTCCCCAGGCTGCCCGACTATGAATCGTGCATCGTGACCTCTCCGGTAGGAACACATCTCAATCTGGAGGCGAGCGTCATATCGTCGATCGCCGTACACATAGCACCCATCGCGACCGCGATTTAGACCCGAAGGTCGTAAATAGCGTCATATGCCCGAGACAAAACCAAATGGGTCTCATACCCGAGTTTATCCTTTTAGAAATCCAAAACCTTTTTATTAACACCGAGAAAGACATACAGACCCGTATAGGCACCGTATAAGGCCAAAACCTCGAAATATTCGTGTCAGACAAGGGATATTTCCAACCTTTGCCCTCCCGGGCTATCAGAGTACGCCAGGATCCAGAGGAGGTATATGATAGCTCGGTCTCTACTACAGTCCACATCCGATGTCAACCTGAAGGGCAGTCAAAACATTAAAAGCTGTGAGTGGACAAAACAAGAGTTTATAAAAACATTTCATAAGAGAAGACATTTGTACCCTTCACTAAAAAGCATGCATGCATTCGAAAACCATTTATCCAGAAAACCCATAATGAAATCAAGTACACGAGCCACCGTTCAAATCCTGTGTAACCACACATCACATATCATATATCATATTTATATCATATACACATATAATTCACAAAACCAATCCTGTCACGGTTTTCAAAGCTACGCGCTACGCGCGTGCTACCCAGGTCTCAATCCGAGTCTTCTCAAAGTCAAGATCAATGTCCGCATACCACTGACCCTACCCGAGGTAATAGTAATCATAGCCTTCCTGAGAGTAAGGAACCCAACTGGGGGGGTGAATACACTCAGTCGGTGCTCCGTGACTACTCTGGGGTCCACCCAGGCCAACGACCTTCCCCGGAGGAGATAATAGAACAGGTAAAGGAAGGTATATGAACATATATATATATACATAACATAAACGCTCATGCCAGTTCCCCTGAATCGTCATGATCCATAACATCCATTAACCAGGGTTCATGCCGGTTCCCATAAACCGTCATGAACTAGAATGACCCGACAAAGGTTCATGCCGGTTCCCATAAACCGTCATGAACCACAATGACCTTTCCAGAGTTCATGCCGGTTCCCATAAACCGTCATGAACTTGGAAATCCACGTAGGGTCCCTGACCCAAAATCATAAACCGTAAAGTAACTGGGTCTCGTGCCCAAACATATGACTCAACTGGGCACCGTGCCTGATATCTAAGGGCGAGTCACGACTCTGATCATAGTGATGTGTGCAACCATCCATCCAGGCGCCTAATCACGTGCCCGTTTTGCACGTGAACTACAGTAAACATTAAATCTCCCATCGGTCACCGATACGGAACTAAATCTCCACTCTATGAATACTTTCCCAAATACTAGTCTACGGAATGATGGTTTCGGATTCGAAATTGGACATGATTATGAATATGATTTCTGGGTTTGGATTCGGGATTTCTTATGAAATTGCGGATTCAGATTTGGATTTGGAAATAGATAATGGGTTGGAGTTTCGATTTGTCTAGATCGGACAGATGGACTCCATAATTAAAACGTGATTGGCTACGACCTAGATAGTTGTAGGCTGATTAATGGGTAGATGTAAGTACCTTGTACGTTGTTCAAGTTACGATACTAAACAGGCTTGTTGTGCCTAGTGACGGTATATAGGTTATACCATTTGTAGGATGGTGAGCGTGTTGGTAGTCAGCTTAGTTCTGATACCATTGACTTAGTTGAGGTCGTGGACTAGACATTGGATACTGTGCGTTGGGTAATGGTATTTCTGATGGGTAGTTACACGCAGGTCGAGTATTTTTTGGTTAGTGTATACTCAGGTTGAGTCAGATGGTGGTTAGTGTAACCACAAGTGTATGGTGTCAGTTTTTGACTGACGACTGTCAAGTGGTGGCAGTTTGTCAGATGTGTCAGCGTGGATCATTGAGTGGAGATTTGTAAGGAACCGTCGAGTTGTTGTGTCAACGAAACGGTAGATTTGACTAGTGGTGTCAATTCGGAGCGTACGACTTCTGGTATTCGACGTGGTCGAATGTAGACGATGCGACGTGAGCGTTAGTGGTACGTCTGGTTGCAGACGAGTACGTACTATTTTGTTTAATGGGTGTACTAGTGTACACGTGTTTTGCGGTCGATTCTACTTTCCACAAGGTGGATGTGGAATCAGGATAGTTGGAGTTTCGAGAGCAAAACTAATTAAGGAGGGAAGAACGGTTGGAATTAGGTCGGTTGGAATTTCGAGGACGAAATTAATTAAGGAGGGAAGGTTGTAACGACCCGTCCCAAATTCCTAGATTATATTAGTGACTAATCACGATTATTGAGTTTAATCCGTGATTAGTTGAGTGAAATCGGACGAACGATGAGAAATGACCGTTTTGCCCTTGATCGTGGCAAAACGTTGACTTTTTATTCTGGCGGTCAAATAGACTTTGACCGATGACCGTGACGTATTTCGTGACATCACGAGTTCGTAGACAGGTGGCACGTTCAATTCCGACATTCGAGGAGGAAGTTATGACGTTCGGAAGTTTAGGGGCATTTTGGTAATTTTGGTTAAAAAGGGGCAAATGTTGACTTTTTGACCGGGAGGTCTGATGGCCGAGGGCCACGAACCGTTACGTAGGTAAGGACGATACGAATCCATAGACAAGCGGCATGCTGAAATCGGACTTCGAACGGGAGAGTTATAGGTCACAGAAGTTCGATTTCACTATGCACGTACTTCGGGACGGGGATGATTTGGTAATTTCTGATTGGGCCAGATATTTTGAGTGGGTCCATGGATGAGTGACAAGTGTCACTCATCCCATTGGCTAGATCCCCTAAATTTTGGATCTATACTAATTAATTATTATTATTTTATTAGTTATAATATAATCCACACATCATTAAATTATAGCCATTCATCTAACTTAATCCATCAAATCCTAGCCATCCATTTAGCCTTCTCTCATCAGCCATCAACTATCATCATTTCCTTCAATTTTCTCCATCAAACCCGAAACCATCCATGTTTTTCCCATTTTCTCCATTTTTCTTCAAACCCGAAACCACACCCAACCATCATTCATCCTGTGAGCCCAAGTGTGACCGTGAGAGAGAGATGAGAGACGAAGGACGACGAGCCACGACTGGGGACGGTGGTGGCTCACGGTGGTGCAAGGCCAAGAGAACCCGAAAACCTTAGGTAATTATTCAAAAATTAAAATTTTAGTTTTAATGGTTTTTAATCGATTTCTTTAATTGGGTAAGGTTTCTGGGGTTCCTAGGAGTAGAAAAGGATTGATTTTGTGGTTTAGGATGGCCGGGAAAGGCCGTGAACGGTGGAGGAAATTCCGGCCACCATTGATGGTGGATGGAAGCTCGGTTTTGGGTGGTTTTCCTTCGGTTTTTAATGTCTAAAAGATAGGAAATAGGATTAGGATTATATTAGAATCAAAATGGGATGAAATGGACCTTGGAGGTAGGAGACGGTGAACAGTGTTTTCGACCTTCTAGGGGCCCGTGAGGACGCGTGGACCATAATTTGGGAAAGTGTTCAACACGGGAATTATTCTATTCGATGTAACGAACATTTTGGGATAGGTTTCGTGTCGATCGGACTCCGTCTCGTTATGTTTCGGGGCATCAGAAGGTTTAGGGTCGGCTAAAAAATAGTTAAAAGTTCGGGAAAATTACGGGGCTTTGAATTTTTGAATATTTTTACCTCACGGGTTCTTTCTCTCCGCCGTGTCCTCCGCCGTGGTTGGCGGTGGCTTGCCATCCTTAGTCCCTCCACACTCTCTCACGGTCATGTTCAGTTCACACAAGAAATGAGTGGTGATAGAGTGTGTGTGTTTCGGGTTTTTTGGAGGAAAAGGAAGAAAATGAAAAATGAAGAAGAATGATGGAGGTGATGTCGTGGAAGAGAAGGGAGAAGGAGATGATGTGATCAGATGAGAGAGGAGAGGATTGATGGTGAGGATTGAAGGATTAATTTAGGATGGATGGCTAGGATTTAATGTTAGAAGATTATATTATAAAATTAATTAATTTAATATTATTTAATTAGTGAGATCCACAATTTAGGGGTATTGATCAATAGGATGAGTGACACTTGTCACTCATCCATTTGACCCACTCAAAATATCTGGCCCAATCAGAAAAGGCCACCTCATCATCGCCTCGAAGTACGTGCATAGTGAAATCGAAATTCCGTGACCTATATCTTCCCCGTTCGAAGTACGATTTCAGCGTGCCGCCTGTCTATGGATTCGTATCATCCCGATCTACGTAACGGTCCTTGGCCCCAGGCCATTGGACCTCTCGGTCAAAAAGTCAACATTTGACCACTTTTAACTAAAATTACCAAAACGCCCCTAAACTTCCGAACGTCATAACTTCTTCCTCGAACGTCGAAATTGAACGTGCCACCTGTCTATGAACTCGTGACGTCACGAACTACGTCACGGTCATCGGTCAAAGTCCGTTTGACTGCCAGAATGAAAAGTCAACGTTGTGCCACGGTTAAGGTCAAAAAGGTCATTTTGCATCGTTCGTCCGATTTCGCCCTACTAATCACGGATTAGCCTCACTAATCGTGATTAGTCACTAATCTTATCTTGGAATTCAGGACGGGTCGTTACAACCTTCCGTCCTTTATTAATTTCGTGCTCGAAATTCCAACCGACCTAAATCCAACCGTTCTTCCCTTCTTAATTAGTTTCGTACTTGAAACTCCAACTATCCTGATTCCACATCCACCTCGTGGAAAGTAGAATCGAACGCAAAACACGTGTACACTAGTACACCCATTAAACAAAATAGTACGTACTCATCTGCAACCAGACGTACCACTAACGCTCACGTCGCATCGTCTACATTCGACCACATCGAATAGTAGAAGTCGTACGCTCTGAATTGACACCACTAGTCAAATCAACCGTTTTGTTGACACAAAAACTCGACGGTTCCTTACTAAATCTCCACTCAACGATCCACGATCACGCCTAGGGTCACTCTGAACCCAACGGCTAACTGCCAACCACAATGTAATCCATAACCCGACTGCTCCCACCAGTAAATCCATCTAACTCAACAATATCCGACTATCCGATGGTCACTATTCCTAACCAGTCGTCGGAACCGATCCTATGACATCGTGAAGACGATCCCAACTAACTGTCTCACAATCAACTCTAAAGTACTAATACGTTTATCCCTTCGTAGGGTCCCACACTGCCAACCTTGACAGAACTATGGCAACCCCGGCATCAAATGCCGAACCAAAACAATCCACGATTCAATCCTACTAACTATCGTATCGGCATCCCAACAATCAGGTTGACCACGAACTGCAGCCCATTGAGATATCCCATCCTCGACCTGCGTACATTCCAAGAGCTCCGTGCTTGCTCGAATAGAGACAACCCCGCTCTGATAAGCAATCCTATGCTTTGATACCATGTTGACAGGACCCATCCCAATCCCCCCTGGATTAGTGCGGGATGACCCTGCTCCCGTCTGACACGAAGTGTCACTATTCCCGAGATACGCGTTCAGAATACCGGTACTGTCGGATTGGTTCCAACAGGGAGGAATTGCCACTCACGCGATTACTGCCGGAATTAGTCACATTCCCGTATGGCGCCTAACTTTGACCCTGAGATACGTGCCACCCCGAGTACAAGGGGAGACCGGTCAGGGAACGCGTTTACAGAAACTCCTATGGCCACCGGGAGTGGGTAGCCAAGGTACCAATATAATCCACTATGGGTGGGGGTGACGATCCTGCACGGGATTTAGGAGTTTCCCGGCGCGGATGGGTCATATCATGGCCAAAGTGTCAGGACCCACCCCGGTTTCACCCCGAAACCCGAGGTAAATCCCGCTCCCGTCTGACTCCACGACACAACACCCAAGTAATACTCACGCAACTCAGTCAGACGCAGGAGTAATTAAACAAAATATCCCAACCTTATCGTTTACAGAGCATAGCACTAAATTACAAGGAACTAAAAATAAAAACTGATAAAGTACACGCACACAGAAGCCTTTAAACTCTTCTAGGATCCCTCACGTCACTTCTATGCCTCGGACACTGCCTCGACGTCAAGACCCCGCGCTAGCTCCACAACCTGGAGGGCAATTTAAAACAAAAGTGTGAGTGGACCAGAAAGTACAAAAAGTTCAAAAACCATTTTACAAGAAAACCGAGTTTAACCCTCCGTTTTGAAACCACATGCATAACCAACAGTTATGAACACAGTTATAAAATAATCGTTATAAAACATCATAAGAAACAAAAACACTATAAAATATCATAAGAAACCATAGCATGGGTATCAGAAACCGTATCAAATCCACATTTCCCGATCGAACCTGCTGGACCTATCCGAGTCTTTAAACTCCCGAGTCTTTAAACTCAATCCAGGCCTTTATCATATCCGAGTCTTTAAACTCCCGAGTCTTTAAACTCAAGGCCTACGGGGGAAATCAATATATCCGAGTCTTTAAACTCCCGAGTCTTTAAACTCAATCCGGGTCTTTAAACCCAATCCGGCCGGTCCCCCGTCACATATATCCGGGTCTTTAAACCCAATAACCAGATCCAGCAAATCCAATCCCAAAACCATTTGAAAACCATATATCAATCCACATCCAAACCCGAATCCGAAATCACTGGTCCGATGCCCTTCCAGCATCCCGAACCGTCATTCCGAACCCAAATCCGGAATCCACTGTCCAACTTGGAAACCAACTTCCATTTCCGAAATCCGTTCTAAAACCGAAAATCTTTATTATCGAAATCATTCTCCAAAATCCCTTGATAATCATTGAAAACCACTTATCATTTGAAATTCCCAAAACCATAGCATCAATTCCAGAAACCATCCATTTCCTCGAAAAACGTGTAATCATGTGAAACCAATCAAAATATATGCGATAAACATATAATGCCAATTAAAACCATAAAACAAGTATAGAAAACAGTTATGCATGCTCGAGTTTAGAGAAGGGGTCCACTCACAGTACTGAGCCCTACTCGCGTCCCGAACGTCCAGCCCGTTCCTCGGCTTCCTCGGGAAATCCCGATCCTGTCAAACACCGTCAAATTATGTCACTAATACGTCTACGACACAACTACCTAATTTCCTTAAAATTCCCCGAGCCAAAGTCTCAAAACCCGGGACCCTAAACATTCACCCTCGCGGAACTACACTCAAATGACTTCCGATTGACTCGAAACCAACTCCATTAAACTCACCACAACTCCTAGACCAAAAGTCTTGTTGATCGCTTCTCCATACGCCGCCGCACGCGCCCCCACGCGCCGCCCAAAGTGGCTGCGCGTGGCCCTCACGCGCCAGCTACAGTACCATCGTCAACCTCCCGTACTGTGCTGAACCGGCCGCCGTGGCTTGGACCGGCGAGAGGCATTCTCCACCGTCCGGCCACCATTTCAGTCCCTTCTTTCACCAGCAGCTTCGTCCAGACACCACGAATCCAATCCCCAACTTCGTTCACCTCGACACCGTCCCTAGCCCGTCGACTGAACTCAAAACCAGACAGCCCCAAACTCCCCTGCTTCATGATCCAGCCACCCAGCTCACCTCTTTTCACGGTGGCTACACCAAACTCATCCTAGGACTTCACTGAACCTAGACCACACCTCCGTTACCTTCGACTCACCCCCAAACTCGTCGACTCACCGTTTGAAGTTTACGGCTATACAGAGGAACAGAGACTCCACTCCAACCGAGCTCCGCCGTGAACACCCCCCGTCACGGCGACCATCCCAGTCGACACCTAGGACCTCCCTGAACATAACCCTGACCTTCAATCCCATCGACACTAAGCCTAGACTCACGACTTTCGAACTGAACTTTCACGGGAAAACAGAGCAGGAAACCTCACCTTTCGATTGCAGCTCCGCCGTGCGCACCGCCGCGTGCCACGGTGTTCGTTGGATCCCCTGCAACCTCCTACAGCTCCCCCTACCTTGAATTGAGCCACCTCAAGGCGTAGCCACCACCACAGTCTCACGGCCTCCCTGTTTCCCCAGAATTTTGCCGCACCTCCACCGTGCCGCCGTGCACGATTCCTCTACCAATTCACGACCACCAGCTCATACACTCCTCTCTGTCACTCTCACAAACCACTCCTCACTCCCCCTTGCACAGAATCGATCACTCTCTCCCAATGCCTCACCCTCTGTTTCTGTCTGTGTCGAAGAACAAACACACGGGCACACACAGGTGCACCCCAATTAATTAGGACCGCGCACGTACAGGATTCCACCAGAATCCTTTACACACCTGCCATGTGTCACCATCCCCCATCCAAGCACTCCCACATGGCCCAATCTCAACCGTCCATTTCTTTCTTTCTGCACAAATCCCAATGTGCAGAAAGACCAATTTACCCTTCTTTTTAACTCATTTTACGGTTTCGCCACTAACGTTCTAGACCCGTATCTCACTCATCGTAAGTCCGATGCATACGTGCCGCCTGTCATCGAACTCAGGATGACGAGATCTATCTAACCATCCTAGGTCAACGTACCAAAACTCGTCCGTAGAAAAAGTCAACTATTCCCCCTAATTTACCCAAATTACGGTTAAGCCCTCAACCTTCCGAACATCACAACTTCCTCCTCGGATGTCGGAATCGGTCGTGCCACCTGCCTAAGGATTCGTGACGTCCTAAACTACGTCCTGGTCACTGGTCAATCCCCAATTGACCACCCGAAATAAAAGTCAACATTTCTGCCCGACCCAGGGGCAAAATCGTCATTTTAGGTTCCCGGACCCCTCGGGACCACCTAACCCTTGATTACCCTCACTCATCACACCTTAATCACTCTAGTAATCCCGATTCTCGGGACGGGTTGTTACAATCTACCCACCTAAAAAGAATTTCGACCCCGAAATTCCACAACTAGTGTCCGACACTTAGGGTCTCCTATCTGGTCACCAACACTAGGTCAACAACAACCTCTCCTGAGTTTTCCGTCTATCATCTCCACCTTGGGTATTTCACTCCATCCCCAACTACTGTTACCACAGCCAACCCTAGCTATGTAACAACTGCATGGTGTACGCAAGGGAAACTCTATGAACCGAAAACAAAGGTATTATAAAATACCTCATTTCACAATACCCGACAGAAGTCATAGAGTACATCCTCGTATACAACCACCCTACCTGCCCGAACCAACTCGACTACTAACCCAAAAAATCGACCACCCATCTCCCTCAGCTGCTAATTCGGCCACTATCAGAAGAAAGCTACAAAGTCCTAAAGGCAAACACTAGCTTGTGGGTTCTCTCCTTCAATAACCTCCCCAGTCCATCTAGGAAAACTTCTAGACTCTACCCTGGAATCCAACCACCACCTAAGTACAGCACAACCAAAAGTAAAACAAGTACCTGTCTCCGTATCTGGTGTCGACTGACCCTCTTGCTGAATCATCAAAAACACCCGGGCCTGAGATCCCGACGCTCTACCACGTCCCCTCGAACTACTCGTGGCAATGCCACCACCTCCTCTAGTGCCCGCTGTCCCTGACGCTGTACTCTGTCCGGACTCCGCTACTCCTCTGCCTACACCACCTTCCTGTGGCAACAGTGGACACTCACGTCGGAAATGACCTCGCTCCCCGCAGTAGAAACACACGTTCCAGCCTGATCCACTGCTCGGTCTCCCCGTAGATGCTACCGACGTCGCACTCGCTTGCGGAGTCGGCGGTGCTCGGTACCCCTGAAATCCTGAACTCTGGAAACTGCCAGGCCTACCAAAACGATCATCGCCCGACGAGGACGATCCACCGAAGTTACCCCTTTTCTGTGTCCGCTGGCTCGAAGCTCCAGGAATAGATGGTTCCCGGCGTCGCACCGGCAAACTAGCCTCAACTCGCACCGCAGCATCCGACAAGTCTCGGAGGGTAGCAAAAGATCCAGCCGTCACTACGGCTCGAATCTCACCTCGCAAACCCAACTCTAACCTACGGCACTTCTCGGCTTCAGTGGCCACAAAAGCAGGAGCAAACCGAGACAACATCTGGAACTTCCGTTCATACTCTGCCACTGTCATATTCCCTTGCTGGAGCTGCAGAAACTCCGCCTCCTTGGCATCCCGGAAAGAACGAGGATAATACTGCTCCAGAAACCGTTCCCTGAACGTCTCCCAGGTCACACTATGGACATCCCAACCGGACAACTCGATGGTATACCACCACTCATACGCCGCACCATCTAGTAAAAAGGTAGCCAACAACACTCGCTCCCCCGGCGGACAATGCGTCACCGCAAAAATCCGCTCCAGTCTGGTAATCCACCTCTGGGCTTCCTCAGGATCAGCCCCACCACTAAACGTAGTAGCCCCGAGCCGCTGGGCTCGCTCAATCGTGGCACTCTCCGTCTCTCTTGCTACTTCTTCAGGTTGTGGAGAGGGTCTACGTCACGGAGGCATCGTCAACCGCACGCTGAAAGAGGCATAGAAGTAGTCAAACAACTGAAACACAACCTCACAAACCGACAGACCCAACAAACTCGACAAACCTATGCTCTGATACCAATTGTCAGGACCCACCCCGGTTTCACCCCGAAACCCGAGGTAAATCCCGCTCCCGTCTGACTCCCCGACACAACACCCAAGTAATACTCACGCAACTCAGTCAGACGCAGGAGTAATTAAACAAAATATCCCAATCTTATCGTTTACAGAGCATAGCACTAAATTACAAGGAACTAAAAATAAAAACTGATAAAGTACACGCACACAGAAGCCTTTAAACTCTTCTAGGATCCCTCACGTCACTTCTATGCCTCGGACACTGCCTCGACGTCAAGACCCCGCGCTAGCTCCACAACCTGGAGGGCAATTTAAAACAAAAGTGTGAGTGGACCAGAAAGTACAAAAAGTTCAAAAACCATTTTACAAGAAAACCGAGTTTAACCCTCCGTTTTGAAACCACATGCATAACCAACAGTTATGAACACAGTTATAAAATAATCGTTATAAAACATCATAAGAAACAAAAACACTATAAAATATCATAAGAAACCATAGCATGGGTATCAGAAACCGTATCAAATCCACATTTCCCGATCGAACCTGCTGGACCTATCCGAGTCTTTAAACTCCCGAGTCTTTAAACTCAATCCAGGCCTTTATCATATCCGAGTCTTTAAACTCCCGAGTCTTTAAACTCAAGGCCTACGGGGGAAATCAATATATCCGAGTCTTTAAACTCCCGAGTCTTTAAACTCAATCCGGGTCTTTAAACCCAATCCGGCCGGTCCCCCGTCACATATATCCGGGTCTTTAAACCCAATAACCAGATCCAGCAAATCCAATCCCAAAACCATTTGAAAACCATATATCAATCCACATCCAAAACCGAATCCGAAATCACTGGTCCGATGCCCTTCCAGCATCCCGAACCGTCATTCCGAACCCAAATCCGGAATCCACTGTCCAACTTGGAAACCAACTTCCATTTCCGAAATCCGTTCTAAAACCGAAAATCTTTATTATCGAAATCATTCTCCAAAATCCCTTGATAATCATTGAAAACCACTTATCATTTGAAATTCCCAAAACCATAGCATCAATTCCAGAAACCATCCATTTCCTCGAAAAACGTGTAATCATGTGAAACCAATCAAAATATATTCGATAAACATATAATGCCAATTAAAACCATAAAACAAGTATAGAAAACAGTTATGCATGCTCGAGTTTAGAGAAGGGGTCCACTCACAGTACTGAGCCCTACTCGCGTCCCGAACGTCCAGCCCGTTCCTCGGCTTCCTCGGGAAATCCCGATCCTGTCAAACACCGTCAAATTATGTCACTAATACGTCTACGACACAACTACCTAATTTCCTTAAAATTCCCCGAGCCAAAGTCTTAAAACCCGGGACCCTAAACATTCACCCTCGCGGAACTACACTCAAATGACTTCCGATTGACTCGAAACCAACTCCATTAAACTCACCACAACTCCTAGACCAAAAGTCTTGTTGATCGCTTCTCCATACGCCGCCGCACGCGCCCCCACGCGCCGCCCAAAGTGGCTGCGCGTGGCCCTCACGCGCCAGCTACAGTACCATCGTCAACCTCCCGTACTGTGCTGAACCGGCCGCCGTGGCTTGGACCGGCGAGAGGCATTCTCCACCGTCCGACCACCATTTCAGTCCCTTCTTTCACCAGCAGCTTCGTCCAGACACCACGAATCCAATCCCCAACTTCGTTCACCTCGACACCGTCCCTAGCCCGTCGACTGAACTCAAAACCAGACAGCCCCAAACTCCCCTGCTTCATGATCCAGCCACCCAGCTCACCTCTTTTCACGGTGGCTACACCAAACTCATCCTAGGACTTCACTGAACCTAGACCACACCTCCGTTACCTTCGACTCACCCCCAAACTCGTCGACTCACCGTTTGAAGTTTACGGCTATACAGAGGAACAGAGACTCCACTCCAACCGAGCTCCGCCGTGAACACCCCCCGTCACGGCGACCATCCCAGTCGACACCTAGGACCTCCCTGAACATAACCCTGACCTTCAATCCCATCGACACTAAGCCTAGACTCACGACTTTCGAACTGAACTTTCACGGGAAAACAGAGCAGGAAACCTCACCTTTCGATTGCAGCTCCGCCGTGCGCACCGCCGCGTGCCACGGTGTTCGTTGGATCCCCTGCAACCTCCTACAGCTCCCCCTACCTTGAATTGAGCCACCTCAAGGCGTAGCCACCACCACAGTCTCACGGCCTCCCTGTTTCCCCAGAATTTTGCCGCACCTCCACCGTGCCGCCGTGCACGATTCCTCTACCAATTCACGACCACCAGCTCATACACTCCTCTCTGTCACTCTCACAAACCACTCCTCACTCCCCCTTGCACAGAATCGATCACTCTCTCCCAATGCCTCACCCTCTGTTTCTGTCTGTGTCGAAGAACAAACACACGGGCACACACAGGTGCACCCCAATTAATTAGGACCGCGCACGTACAGGATTCCACCAGAATCCTTTACACACCTGCCATGTGTCACCATCCCCCATCCAAGCACTCCCACATGGCCCAATCTCAACCGTCCATTTCTTTCTTTCTGCACAAATCCCAATGTGCAGAAAGACCAATTTACCCTTCTTTTTAACTCATTTTACGGTTTCGCCACTAACGTTCTAGACCCGTATCTCACTCATCGTAAGTCCGATGCATACGTGCCGCCTGTCATCGAACTCAGGATGACGAGATCTATCTAACCATCCTAGGTCAACGTACCAAAACTCGTCCGTAGAAAAAGTCAACTATTCCCCCTAATTTACCCAAATTACGGTTAAGCCCTCAACCTTCCGAACATCACAACTTCCTCCTCGGATGTCGGAATCGGGCGTGCCACCTGCCTAAGGATTCGTGACGTCCTAAACTACGTCCTGGTCACTGGTCAATCCCCAATTGACCACCCGAAATAAAAGTCAACATTTCTGCCCGACCTAGGGGCAAAATCGTCATTCTAGGTTCCCGGACCCCTCGGGACCACCTAACCCTTGATTACCCTCACTCATCACACCTTAATCACTCTAGTAATCCCGATTCTCGGGACGGGTTGTTACACAAAGTCCCATGGGCCCCATCAGCACTCAGCCCGTCTGGCCCCTCGAGATACGCGTGAGGGCTCGTGGGCCATAATTTGGGAAACCATTTATCGAGAAAAAATCATCAGTAGGACTAAGCCCAAAACCATAATGAAATACCCATAATGAAAAAGACCATACGGGCCACTGCCCAAATCCATAAGGGACTCAGCCCAAATCAGAAGTAAACCAAGTACACGAGCCACCGCTAAAATCCTGTGTAACCACACATCACATATCATATATCATATTTATATTATACACATATAAGTCACACAACCAATCCTGTTACGGTATCCAAAGCTACGCGCGTGCTACCCATGTCTCAATCTGAGTCTTCTCAAGGTCAAGATCAATGTTCGCAGACCACTAACCCTACCCGAGGTAATAGTAACCATAGCCTTCCTGAGAGTAAGGAACCCAACTAGGGGGTGACTCCACTCAGTCGGTGCTCCGTGACTACTCCGGGATCCACCCAGGCAAACGACCCTCCATGGAGGATATAATAGAACAAGTAAAGGAAGGTAGATGAACATATATATACATAACATAAACAATCATGCCCGGTTCCCCTGAACCGGCATGATCCATAACATCCATAACAAGGGTTCATGCCGGTTCCCATAAACCGTCATGAACCAGAATGACCTGACAAAAGTTCATGCCGGTTCCCATAAACCGTCATGAACCACAATGACCTTTCCAGAGTTCATGTTGGTTCCCATAAACTGTCATGAACTTGGAAATCCATCTAGGGTCCCTGACCCGAAATCATCAGTGTAAAACAACTGGGTCTCGTTCCCAAACATATGACATTAGTTGGGCACCGTGCCCGATATCTAAGGGTCAGTCACGACTCCGATCATAGTGATGCGTGTAACCATCCATCTAGGACCGCCCTCAATCCTAGTATGTCGCTGTGAATGAATCAACTGACGCGACCACCACAAGATCATGGTGCACTCCTCACCGATCGCTATCTTGAACCGTCAGGACTCCGAAGTCGAGCCTCCCCAGGCTGCCCGACCATGAATCGTGCATCGTGACCTCTCCGGAAGGAACACATCCTTATCCGGAGGCGAGCGTCGTATCGTCGATCGCCGTGCACATAGCACCCGTCGCGACCACGATTTAGACCTGAAGGTCGTAAATAGTGTCATATGCCTGAGACTAAACCAAATGGGTCTTATACCCGAGTTTATTCTTTTAGAAATCCAAAACCAAATCATTTAAATCAATAAAGAAATACAGACCCGTATAAGCACCGTATAAGACCGAAACCTCGAAATATGTGCTTATACGTAACCACATACAAATGCACCCATGGCATCATCAAACATGTAATAAAACATATAATAAACAATTATGCATGCACCAATTTAGAAAACAAGGTCCACTCACAGACCGTCAGAGCTGCCCCCTCGATTTGCGTGCCATACGGCTCCCCGAGCCGATCACCGTCACCAGTACGCTGATCATGTATTTGTTGGTGGAATTGTGATTTGTCTTGGGTTATCAGGTGGAGTGAGTATATCGAAGTTAGGTGACTGAGATTTCTCATTTTCTGCTTGGTGGCAGACGATGTTGGTTTACATGGCGTTGTGAGTGCAATGAGTTTTGGTTGTGTTCACGTAGGATGCGTTTTGATGTCATCGTGTTGGATCATCCTTGATTTTCCTAGGTGGAATGACAAGGATCGATACGAGGTAATTGGAGAAAACCCACAGTCTCGGCGTGGCTCGTCGTTGACTAATCTGTTTAGATGTGGGACTTGGTTTAGGACTTTGGGTATCGTTATGGATCTGGATCGTGATCTTGATGATCCAGATAGGTGGAGAGTTTATCGTTCTTACTTGGATGTTTGAGTTGAGGATGTTGGGACTGAACTTTGAGTAGTTTTCTGACGTGGTTGGATATGGTCAACCTAGATGTGTTGATGTTGGGATTGGCTTCCCTATGAAGTCAATCAAAGGTAATGTGGTAATCGGTTGAGCAGGTAACTGATAGGTTCGGTTTTGGTACATCTCGGTAGACGTGAACGATATTTCGAGTTTTGGAATCAGATTTCTGGATGACGATTCAGGATTTGATTCTAGAGCTTGACTGTGGATTTTCTTTTATGGATTTGGGTTCGGAATGGTTATTCCTAATACTAGTTTATGGAATGATGATTTCGGATTCGAATTTGGAAATGGTTATGGATATGATTTCTAGGTTGAATTCGAGATTTCTTATGAAATTGCGGATTCAGATTCGGATTTGGGAATAGATGATGGGTTGGAGTTTCGATTTGTCTAATGCTGGATTGGACAAGTGGACTCCATTATTGAAACGTGATTGGCTATGACCTTAGTGGTTGTAGTCTGGTTGATGGATAGATGTACGTACCTTGTACGTTGTACGAGGTACGATACCGGGCAAACTTGTGGTGTTTGATGACGGTATATAGGTTATACCAGTGGTACGTTAGTGAGCGTGTTGGTAGTCGTCTTAGTTCCGATACCATCAGATTAGTTGAAGTCGTGAACTAGACATTGGATATTGTGCATTGGGTCATGGTACTTCTGGTGGGTCTAGTTACACATAGGTCGAGGGTTTTATTGGTAGATGTATACTCAGGTTGAGTAAGTTGGTGGTTAGTATAACCACAAATGGGTATAGTGTCCGTTTTCGACTGACGACTGTCAAGTGGTGACAGTTTGTCTAAGGTGTCAGCGTGGATCGGTTAGTGAGGTCTGATGACTCCCAGTGGGAGCAGGCGTCAGGATAGATTGGGATTGAGCAAGGAATCGTCGAGTTGTTGTGTCAACGAAAACAGTAAATTTGACAAGTGGTGTCAATTCGGGACGTATGACTACGGTCATTCAACGTTGTCGAGTGTAGTCGATGCGACGTGAGTGTTACTGGTACGTCTAGGAGCAGACGAGTAAGTATTATCCTGATTAGTTGGTGTACGAGCGTACACGTGTCGTGAGATCGAATTATTTCCACGAGGTGGTTGTGGAATAGGGATAATTAGAGTTTCGAGAACGGAACTAATTAAGGAGGGAAGAACGGTCGGATTTAGGTCGGTTGGAATTTCGAGGACAAAATTAATTAAGGAGGGAAGGTTGTAACGACCTGTCCCAAATTCCTAGATTAGATTAGTGACTAATCACGATTAATCAGGTTAATCCGTGATTAGTTGGACGAAATCGGACGAACGATGCGAAATGACCGTTTTGCCCTTAGTTGTGGCAAAACGTTGACTTTTCATTCTCGCGGTCAAACAGACTTTGACCGATGACCGTGACGTATTCGTGACGTCACGAGTTCATAGACAGGTGGCACGTTCAATTCCGACGTTCGAGGAGGAAGTTATGACGTTCGGAAGTTTAGGGGCATTTTGGTAATTTTGGTTAAATGGGGTCAAAAGTTGACTTTTTGACCGGGATGTCCGATGGCAGAGGGTCGAGGACTATTACATATGTAAGGACGATACAAATCCATAGGCAGGCGGCACGCTAAAATCAGACTTCGAACTGGAGAGTTATAGGTCACGGAAGTTCGATTTCACTATGCACGTACTTCGAGATGGGGTTGAGTTGGCAAATTCTGATTGGCCAAGATATTATAGTGGGCCCCATGGATGAGTGACAAGTGTCACTCATCCCATTGGCCAATTTCCCTAAAAAGGGGATCTAACTAATTAAATATTATTATATCTATTATTTTATAATTAACCCACCCAACACTCAATCCTAGCCCTCCATCTCTCACCTAATCTCTAAATCCCAACCATCCATTAAATCTCCCTTCTCTCATCAGATCAAACATCCTCTTCATCTTTGTTCATCCTCACAAACCCCAACCACCCCCCCCCCCCCCCCCCCATATTATCTCCATTTCTTCATTTCTTCATTTTCTTCCTAACACACAAACACACTTCACCATCCCTCTTGAGAGCTCGTGAGTGACCGTGTGAAGAGTGTGAGAGGCTGAGGACGGAGAGGCTGAGGACGGAGAGGATGGACGGTGGCCCACGGTGGAGGCCATGGCGGAACGAACCCGTGAGGTAAGGAAATGTTCAAAAATTCGAATTTGAGTTTTAATGGTTTTTACTCCATTTCGTTTATTGGGTAAGGTTTCTGGGGACTCTAGGAGGCTAATGGGATTAGTTTTGGGGCTTGGGATGGCCGGGAAAGGCCGTGAACGGTGGAGGAAATTCCGCCCACCATTGATGGCGGATGGAACCTTGGTTTTGGGTGGTTTTCCTTCGGTTTTTAATGTCTAAAAGATAGGAAATAGGATTAGGATTATATTAGAATCAAAATGGGATGAAATGGACCTTGAATCGGTCTAAAAACCAGAAAAAATCGACGGATGAACAGTGTTTTGCTACAGTAAAACTAGTTTAGTTGGAGGTAGGAGACGATGAACAGTATTTTCAACATTCCAGGGGCTCGTGAGGACGCGTGGGCCATAATTTGGGAAAGTGTTCAACACGGGAAATATTTTATTCGATGTAAAGTAGATTTGGGGACTGGTCTCGTGTCAATCGGACATCGTTTCAATAGTTTTCGGGGTGTCAGAAGGTTTAGGTTCGGTTTAAAAATAGTTAAAAGTTCGGGAAAATTACGGGGCTTTGGTAGGAGGTTAATTTAGTAGTTAGTAACCTTCTATTAAAATTTGGATAGGTTTGGGAGTCCCCGTGACGGTGATCGGCTCGGGGAGCCATATGGCACGCAAATCGAGGCGGCAGCTCGGACGGTCTGTGAGTGGACCTTGTTTTCTAAATTGGTTCATGCATAAATGTTTATTATATGTTTTATTACATGTTTGATGATGCCATGGGTGCATTTGTATGTGGTTACGTATAAGAACGTATTTCGAGGTTTCGGTCTTATACGGTGCTTATACGGGTCTGTATTTCTTTATTGATTTAAATGATTTGGTTTTGGATTTCGAAAAGAATAAACTCGGGTATAAGACCCATTTGGTTTGGTCTCGGGCATATGACACTATTTATGACCTTCGGGTCTAAATCCTGGTCGCGACGGGTGCTATGCGCACGACGATCGACGATACGACGCTCGCCTCCGGATTGGGATGTGTTCCTTCCGGAGAGGTCACGATGCACGATTCGTGGTCGGGCAGCCTGGGTAGGCTCGACTTCGGAGTGCTGACGGTTTAGGATAGCGATCGGTGAAGAGTGCACCATGATCTTGTGGTGGTCGCGTCAGTTGATTCGTTCACGGTGACACACCAGGATTGAGGACGGTCCTGGATGGATGGTTGCACACATCACTATGATCGGAGTCGTGACTGACCCTTAGATATCGGGCACGGTGCCCAACTGATGTCATATGTTCAGGCGGTACTGACAGGACCCGCCCCGATCCCACAGGGACCACAAGGGGACGTGCCCTGCTCCCGTCTGACACCCAATAATTCATACCAATTTTAACCTCAAAACATTTAAGAGCATAAATAACCAAATTAAAGTCATACATCAAATCCGAATTAAACGAATGTCAGACAAGGGATATAATCCAAAATTACAAATTTGCGAGCACGACTCTAAAGTAAACCTGCGGGTACACCGCCCAGCAGGGGTTCAGGTACGCAGAAGTAGATCTATGCCTCAGCCTCTGGTTCCTCCTCTACCTCAGTTTCCCGACCTGGAAGGGTTATCAAAACATTAAAGGGTGAGTGGACCGAAACTCAAGTTTATGAAATCGTTTGATAAGTAAAACATATAATTTACCCCTCCGTTTTCCAAACATGCGTGCATCATAATTCAAAATCATAAACCATATAATATGAACCATAAGTATAATTTTAGTTGCTGCACTATACACTCCAAACCCGACATCCCTGATGTCTGACGTCCCTGACGTCCAATAAGGTCACAATCACAAGGCTACGCGTGCCACTCGGGTCTCAATTTCCGAGTTCTTTCCCCGAACCCCGTCCGGGTACAGCATCCCCGATGCTTAGCGTCATAGACGCTGGACGTTCTAGACGTCCGTGACCTCTCCGGGGTACCTCATCCGGAGGAGACAATATAATATGGAAGGATCTATACAGTGCAGTAACAAATGCATTTTATTGATATCCACATGCAAGGCATATATATATACATAGATAATATCCGAACCAATCATTAAGTTTCATCAGACGGGTCTCAAGCCCAAATACCGTGAAACGTGCCATAACCATATTTTCCATATCATCAAAACCATTATTGTTTTAGCATGTGAATAAGTATAATAAAACCAGAAAACATTTATGCACACAAGGGTTTAAGAAAATGGCCCACTCACAGTACAGTCCTGCCGAAAACCGAACGTATTCCCTCGTTCTGGTACGATTACACAACCCCTGTCATATCCAAAGTATTCGTAAAGATCAATACAAACCCCTAACATTCAACCATGAAAGCCTAGGTCGAAACCGGCCCGGGAAAGCCGCCCGAACGCGCTTTCCAAGGCAATAAACCTTATTTTGACCAACTTAAAGATCTCCGATCGACCCGAAACCACCGCCATTGGATCCGGATCGTCGAAACCTAAAGAATGGCGGTGGTCCCACTAGAAACACTGTTCACACGCGCCCCCACGCGCCGGTCAACGCGGCGGTCAACGCAGGAACAGCTCCTGCTGACGTCATCGCTGACATCACTGCTGACGTCAGCATGACGTCATGCTGACGTCATCTGACAGCTGTCAGGTCTGACATGTCAGACTCTAACAGGTGCCACGTGTCAACATCTGATTGGTCCACCACACTGATCTGTCAGACCACGTGTCAGATCTGACATGTGCCACGTGTCAGCACGGCACTGGTCCACGTCACTGACATGTCAGTGACACGTGGCAGTCCCTGACTGGTCCACGTCACTGACATGTCAGTGCTGACTGTGCACTGACATGTGACACGTGTCAGCTCACGGTTGGTCCACGTCATCTGACAGGCTGACAGGGTGCCACGTCATCACCGCTGTCATCAGACGGGTTGACCCGAATACCTGCAACTCGGGTCGATCAGACCCGCGATCATGACCCGGTTGCCATTTCTTCACTTCTCGTTCATTTTCGTCCAATTTGATCCCTATTTACTCGTCTTAATCCCTAGAATGGTTCTGTGTAACAAGAGTTAGGTTTTAGGTCTAAGAGGTTACCTGAAAATCGACGGGAAGTCTGGTGGCCGGTTCTGGTAATCCTCTCCGGTGAGTCGACGGTTGTTCAGTCCCGGTCCTGGGTCCAAATTGGTCGTCAAGGTCTCCTAGACGAGTCCTAACAAAAACCAAATGATGTCAACGTCACAAACAGGCGTTTCGAAGCCGGGAAGGAAAATGGTTACCTACGGGTTTATTGTCCAATCGCCGCCGTGTCGCCGCCGTACACAGTCAGGGTCAGTTCCTTGCCGTCCAGTCGTCACGGTGATCCCAACCGTACGTTGGTTCAAGTCCTAGATTGAAGGTTGGATGGTTTGGTGACTTGGGCTGCTCGGGTTTTCTTCACGGGTTTGAGAGAATGCCGCCGTGCAAGGCGGCCGTGGAGCGGTGGCCGGCGTCCGGGGGTGGCTGTTGGCTGCCTGGGAGTGTGAGGTTGAGTGGTGAGGGCTGCTGGTTTGGTCCCAAGTGGAAATCGTGCAAACGGTTGGTGAGAATGATCACATGGTTGCATGATTCCATGTAGTTTAATACAGAACAGGAACAAGGATCAAGGGCCAGGATTGAATCTCAGAATGAGATCAAAGGCTGAGATCAGATCAAGGGATTTCAGATCTAAGGGCTGTAATTTAAAGCTGATTTAAATGCTATTTAATCCTATAGTGGATCTGATCCAATCTAGCCAATGGGTGAGTGACACTTGTCACTCACCAGATGTCCTCCAATCAGATTTCCTGAATATAATATTCGACACGAAAACCGAGACACGAACTTCCCGAATTCACGTTTCTGACCATAACTTCCTCGTACGAAGTCCGATTTCGGCGTGCCGCCTGTCTACGGACTCAGGACGTCGAGGCCTACCCAACGGTCCTTGAGTCAACTGAAAATTAGTTGTCAAAAGAAAAGTCAACATTTTCCCCCGAGAGTCCAAATTACGGTAATGCCCCTGAACTTCCGAAAGTCATAACTTTTACCCTGATCGTCCGAATTGGACGTGCCACCTGTCTATGAACTCGTGACGTCCCGAACTACGTCACGGTCATAGGTTAAAGTTCATTTAGTTCATCAATCAAAAAGTCAATAATTTGACCATACCATTCACAGGGGTAAAATCGCCAAATCACACATTAAATTACAATATGGGAATCCTCGAATTTCCGGGGTGTTACAACCTTCCCCCCTTAAGAAATTTCGTCCCGAAATTTCAAAGAAACAAATGAGGAAATTGTTCTCGCATCTGAGCCTCAGGCTCCCATGTGGCTTCTTCCACATTCTGGTTTCTCCAGAGAATCTTCACGAGAAGGATCGTCTTTCGTCGTAGTACCTTGTCCTTCCGATCCAAGATCTGTACTGGTTGTTCTTCAAAGCTCAAATCCTCCCGTAGTTCAACAGGTTGTTCCCCAAGTACATGAGAAGCATCACGTACGTACATCCGCAACATCGATACGTGGAAAACATCGTGAACTCTTGATAGTTCTGGAGGTAGCGCCAATCTGTATGCAACACTGCCAATTCTCTCCACGATTTCATACGGTCCGATAAAACGCGGACTCAGTTTCCCCCGTCGGCCAAAACGGATAATCCCTTTCCACGGAGACAACTTCAGGAAGACAAAATCTCCCACTTCAAACTCCAAGTCTCGAATCCGTCGGTCGGCATAACTCTTCTGGCGATCCTGTGCCACCTTCAATCTCTCCTTGATCACGCGAACAGTTTCCATGGTTAAGTCCATCATCTCCGGCCCTACAGCCGCTCGCTCTCCTACCTCCGTCCAGCAGATAGGTGTCCTGCACTGTCGGCCATACAGTGCCTCATATGGTGCCATCCCGATGCTTGCCTGATAGCTGTTGTTGTAAGCGAATTCCATTAATGGCAAATGAGTATCCCAAGAGTCTTGAAACTGTAGTACACATGACCTCATCATGTCCTCCAGGGTTTGAATGGTTCTTTCAGACTGTCCATCGGTCTGTGGATGGAAAGCAGTACTGAAACGTAAGGTTGTTCCCAAAGTAGCTTGCAAACTTCGCCAGAACCTGGAAGTGAAACGCGGATCACAATCGGACACGATCGATTCTGGCGTACCATGAAGTCGTATGATTTCCTTCACAAACAACTGAGCCAGTCGGTTAGGTTTAAAGGTTTCCTGAACTGGCAGAAAGTGGGCTGATTTGGTTAACCGATCCACGATCACCCATACTCCGTCCACTCCACTCTGAGTCCTCGGTAACTTAAAGACGAAGTCCATGGTGATGTGATCCCACTTCCACTCAGGAATCGGAAGTGGCTGCATAGCCCCATACGGTCGCTGCCGTTCCGCCTTAAGCTGCTGACAGGTTAAGCATTTGCTCACGAACTCAGCAATATTCTTCTTCATTCCTGGCCACCAATAATGGTTCCAGAGGGTACGGTACATCTTTGTACCTCCCGGATGCATAGCATAGGCCGAACTGTGGGCCTCCTCAAGTATCTCGGCCCGTAACTCTGCCACTGCAGGTACGCACAAACGGCCCAATTTCACCAGTGCTCCATCGTCCCGGATGGTAAAATCCTGTCTCCCATCCGCATCGACCTCAATTCTGTAAATACAGAGTATCGGATCCTGAAGTTGTGCTTCAATGATCCGATCAATCAGTACTGGTCGCACATGGAAGCTGGCCAACAAAGCTCCATGCTTGTCCGTACCCAAAATAACTCCCGCCTTCCGGAGTTCCACCAGCAAGGGAAGATACACCATCCCCAGGTGTGCAATAGTTCCCGCTGATTTCCTGCTGAGTGCATCCGCCACCATATTGGCCTTACCCGGATGGTACTCGATCGTACAGTCATAGTCCTTCAGCAGCTCCAACCATCTCCGTTGTCTCATGTTGAGCTCCTTCTGAGTGAATAAGTATTTAAGACTCTGGTGGTCGGTGTATATCCGACACGTTGCGCCGAACAGGTAATGTCTCCAGATTTTGAGAGCATGAACCACCGCCGCCAACTCCAAATCATGGGTAGGGTAGTTCAACTCATGAGTCTTCAGCTGCCGGGATGCATAGGCGATAACCTTGCCAGTTTGCATCAATACGCAGCCCAACCCTTGCAGTGAAGCATCACTGAAAACCACAAACTCTCCACTGTCGTCCGGCAATGCAAGGACAGGTGCAGTGGTCAATCGATCTTTCAACTCTTGAAAGCTCCGATCGCACTGCTCGTCCCAGATAAACTTTACTCCCTTCCGAGTCAAACGAGTCAATGGTGCAGCAATTTTGGAGAAACCCTCCACGAATCTCCGGTAGTAACCTGCTAATCCGATGAAACTCCGCACCTCGGTTACTGTTGTCGGTTTAGCCCAGTTGGTCACCGCTTCTGTTTTCTGGGGATCCACGCAAATCCCATCCGTCGATATCACGTGTCCCAGAAAACCAATACTGCTCAGCCAAAACTGACACTTGCTCAGCTTGGCATACAATTGTTCTTGTCTCAGTCTCTCCAAGACCAACCGTAGATGTTCTTCATGTGCACGGGCACTCCTTGAGTATACCAAAATATCATCGATGAACACAATCACGAACTTATCCAGGTAGGGTCGGAAGACCCGGTTCATCAGATCCATGAATGCTGCTGGAGCATTCGTCAAACCAAATGGCATAACAAGGAACTCGTAGTGCCTGTAACGGGTTCGAAAAGCAGTTTTCGGAATATCCTCCTCCGAAATCCTCAGTTGGTGATACCCAGATCGCAAATCAATTTTCGAGAAGCACTGAGCTCCCCGCAACTGGTCGAAAAGGTCATCGATCCTGGGTAGAGGATACTGGTTCCTCAGTGTCACCTTGTTGAGTTGTCGATAGTCAATACATAAACGGAGACTTCCTTCCTTCTTCTTTACGAACAACACCGGTGCTCCCCACGGTGAAGTACTCGGTCGGACATATCCCAAATCTACCAACTCCTGCAATTGAGTCTTGAGTTCTCGTAACTCGGCCAGCGCCATCCGGTATGGTGCCTGGGATATAGGTCGGGTACCCGGGAGTAGTTCAATAGTAAACTCAATCTCCCGCGATGGTGGCAACCCAGGTAAGTCTTCCGGGAATACATCCGGAAACTCACAGACCACCGGTATTTCGTCGATAACCGGAGTATCGACCCGTTCTGACACGACATGCGCCAGATAACCCTGGCATCCCTTCCGTAGAAGTTTGGTAGCAGTAAGTGACGAAATCACTTCAGGAGGCGAACCATCACGTTCCCCCTGAAAGATAACTTCCGGCAAACCCGGGCTCCGCAAAATCACTTGCTTGCTACAGCAGTCGATGAGCGATCCGTGCTCCGACAGCCAATCCATCCCTAGGATTATATCGAAGTTGTGGATATCCAGAATAATTAAGTCTGCTGGTAACTCCACATCCTCAATTCTTACCGGGCACCTCCGAATCGCCTGATTCACGAGGTACACGGTACCCATCGGGGTGCCAACACCCATTTCGCAATCTAAGGCGGATACCACACAATCAAGCATACCAGCACAACTCCTCGAAATAAAAGAATGTGTAGCCCCCGCATCCATTAATACACGTACAAGAAAATTAAAGATATGTAGTGTACCTGTGACCACGCCTGGAGCAGTCCTCGCCTGCTGCTGGGTCATTGCAAACACTTGGGCCCTCTGCCCTCCGTTCCGTCCGCGCCCGCGCGCGCCACGTTCAGCACCACGGTCACCTCCCTGACCGCGACCTCCATTAGTGTGGGAAGCCGTGCTCTGCACCACACTCGAGCCCCCAGCGTCGTTGTTTTTGGACAACTGCGGACAATGACAGGCATAGTGGCCTTCCTCTCCGCAAGCAAAACAAGTTACCGGCCTTGGCCTGCCCGAATGCCCACCAGATGCACCGCTCCAAGATGAGTGCTGCCCAGAGTTGTGTCCAGATCCTCTGCCCTGAGAGCCTCCACGTCGACCCGACCAGCCACGACCCTTGAAGGATGAGGGTGCTCCCCTGTAGCTCCCTCCCCTGTTGTTCTTACGGCCCGATGGCCCATGATGTGGGCGATCCTGACGTCGCCCCTCCCCCGAAGGTTGTCGTGATTGGTGTGCCGCCAGACTGGCCTCGACACGCACCGCTGCGTCGACCATATCCCTCAGAGAAGCATGAGTGGTAGCAGTCACACTGGCCCGGATCTCCCCTCGGAGTCCAAGCTCAAACCGCTGGCATTTGTCCTCCTCCGTGCTTACGAATGAGGCAGCGAACCGGGAAAGTTTCCCGAATGTTTGCTCGTAGTCTGCAACAGACATGTCACCCTGCTCCAGCCGCAGGAATTCCGCCTCCCGCGCCGCGCGAAAGGATCGCGGGTAGTACTGGTCCAGAAACCTGGAACGGAAAGCTTCCCAGGTAGTGGTATGGACGGACCACCCAGACATTTCGAGTCCGTGCCACCACTGGTAGGCTCCTCCTTCCAGCAAGAAGGCCGCCAAAGTCACTCGTTCGCCCGGAGGGCAGTGCATCACCGAGAAGATCCTCTCCCACTTGGTGATCCAGTCGTGAGCATCCTCGGGGTTTGATCCCCCGCAGAAAGGAGTGGCTCCCAAACGTTGAGCCCTTTCGATGCTCGCGCATTCCATCTCTCTTTCTAGATCCTCGTCCGTTCGAGTATGAGGAATTCTCCTAGGAGGCATAATCAACTGTTAAGAGGCATAGATTAGAAAACAATATTCTTAAAAGTCGAAAAGTAACTAGTACTAATCGCTAGTCTAGCATGCTGACCAATACCCTAGTACTGACCACAACCTAGTGCTCTGATACCAAGCTGACAGGACCCGCCCCGATCCCACAGGGACCACAAGGGGACGTTCCCTGCTCCCGTCTGACACCCAATAATTCATACCAATTTTAACCTCAAAACATTTAAGAGCATAAATAACCAAATTAAAGTCATACATCAAATCCAAATTAAACGAATGTCAGACAAGGGATATAATCCAAAATTACAAATTTGCGAGCACGACTCTAAAGTAAACCTGCGGGTACACCGCCCAGCAGGGGTTCAGGTACGCAGAAGTAGATCTATGCCTCAGCCTCTGGTTCCTCCTCTACCTCAGTTTCCCGACCTGGAGGGGTTATCAAAACATTAAAGGGTGAGTGGACCGAAACTCAAGTTTATGAAATCGTTTGATAAGTAAAACATATAATTTACCCCTCCGTTTTCCAAACATGCGTGCATCATAATTCAAAATCATAAACCATATAATATGAACCATAAGTATAATTTTAGTTGCTGCACTATACACTCCAAACCCGACATCCCTGATGTCTGACGTCCCTGACGTCCAATAAGGTCACAATCACAAGGCTACGCGTGCCACTCGGGTCTCAATTTCCGAGTTCTTTCCCCGAACCCCGTCCGGGTACAGCATCCCCGATGCTTAGCGTCATAGACGCTGGACGTTCTAGACGTCCGTGACCTCTCCGGGGTACCTCATCCGGAGGAGACAATATAATATGGAAGGATCTATACAGTGCAGTAACAAATGCATTTGATTGATATCCACATGCAAGGCATATATATATACATAGATAATATCCGAACCAATCATTAAGTTTCATCAGACGGGTCTCAAGCCCAAATACCGTGAAACGTGCCATAACCATATTTTCCATATCATCAAAACCATTATTGTTTTAGCATGTGAATAAGTATAATAAAACCAGAAAACATTTATGCACACAAGGGTTTAAGAAAATGGCCCACTCACAGTACAGTCCTACCGAAAACCGAACGTATACCCTCGTTCTGGTACGATTACACAACCCCTGTCATATCCAAAGTATTCGTAAAGATCAATACAAACCCCTAACATTCAACCATGAAAGCCTAGGTCGAAACCGGCCCGGGAAAGCCGCCCGAATGCGCTTTCCAAGGCAATAAACCTTATTTTGACCAACTTAAAGATCTCCGATCGACCCGAAACCACCGCCATTGGATCCGGATCGTCGAAACCTAAAGAATGGTGGTGGTCCCACTAGAAACACTGTTCACACGCGCCCCCACGCGCCGGTCAACGCGGCGGTCAATGCAGGAACAGCTCCTGCTGACGTCATCGCTGACATCACTGCTGACGTCAGCATGACGTCATGCTGACGTCATCTGACAGCTGTCAGGTCTGACATGTCAGACTCTGACAGGTGCCACGCGTCAACATCTGATTGGTCCACCACACTAATCTGTTAGACCACGTGTCAGCACGGCACTGGTCCACGTCACTGACATGTCAGTGACACGTGGCAGTCCCTGACTGGTCCACGTCACTGACATGTCAGTGCTGACTGTGCACTGACATGTGACACGTGTCAGCTCACGGTTGGTCCACGTCATCTGACAGGCTGACAGGGTGTCACGTCATCACCGCTGTCATCAGACGGGTTGACCCGAATACCTGCAACTCGGGTCGATCAGACCCGCGATCATGACCCGGTTGCCATTTCTTCACTTCTCGTTCATTTTCGTCCAATTTGATCCCTATTTACTCGTCTTAATCCCTAGAATGGTTCTGTGTAACAAGAGTTAGGTTTTAGGTCTAAGAGGCTACCTGAAAATCGACGGGAAGTCTGGTGGCCGGTTCTGGTAATCCTCTCCGGCGAGTCGACGGTTGTTCAGTCCCGGTCCTGGGTCCAAATTGGTCGTCAAGGTCTCCTAGACGAGTCCTAACAAAAACCAAATGATGTCAACGTCACAAACAGGCGTTTCGAAGCCGGGAAGGAAAATGGTTACCTACGGGTTTATTGTCCAATCGCCGCCGTGTCGCCGCCGTACACAGTCAGGGTCAGTTCCTTGCCGTCCAGTCGTCACGGTGATCCCAACCGTACGTTGGTTCAAGTCCTAGATTGAAGGTTGGATGGTTTGGTGACTTGGGCTGCTCGGGTTTTCTTCACGGGTTTGAGAGAATGCCGCCGTGCAAGGCGGCCGTGGAGCGGTGGCCGGCGTCCGGGGGTGGCTGTTGGCTGCCTGGGAGAGTGAGGTTGAGTGGTGAGGGCTGCTGGTTTGGTCCCAAGTGGAAATCGTGCAAACGGTTGGTGAGAATGATCACATGGTTGCATGATTCCATGTAGTTTAATACAGAACAGGAACAAGGATCAAGGGCCAGGATTGAATCTCAGAATGAGATCAAAGGCTGAGATCAGATCAAGGGATTTCAGATCTAAGGGCTGTAATTTAAAGCTGATTTAAATGCTATTTAATCCTATAGTGGATCTGATCCAATCTAGCCAATGGGTGAGTGACACTTGTCACTCACCAGATGTCCTCCAATCAGATTTCCTGAATATAATATTCGACACGAAAACCGAGACACGAACTTCCCGAATTCACGTTTCTGACCATAACTTCCTCGTACGAAGTCCGATTTCGGCGTGCCGCCTGTCTACGGACTCAGGACGTCGAGGCCTACCCAACGGTCCTTGAGTCAACTGAAAATTAGTTGTCAAAAGAAAAGTCAACATTTTCCCCCGAGAGTCCAAATTACGGTAATGCCCCTGAACTTCCGAAAGTCATAACTTTTACCCTGATCGTCCGAATTGGACGTGCCACCTGTCTATGAACTCGTGACGTCCCGAACTACATCACGGTCATAGGTTAAAGTTCATTTAGTTCATCAATCAAAAAGTCAACAATTTGACCATACCATTCACAGGGGTAAAATCGCCAAATCACACATTAAATTACAATATGGGAATCCTCGAATTTCCGGGGTGTTACAGGTACGCTGAAATCGGACTTCGAACGGGGAAGTTCTAGGTCACGGAAGTTCAATTTCACTATGCACGTACTTCGAGGCGGTGATGATGTGGCCATTTCTGATTGGGCCAGATATTTTGAGTGGGTCCCATAGATGAGTGACAAGTGTCACTCATCCCATTGGCTAAATCCCTTAATTTGTGGATCTAAGTAATTAAATATTATTATTTTGATTATTTTATAATTAATCCAATTATCATTCAATCCTAGCCCTCCATCTCTCATCTAATCTGTAAATCCCAACCATCCATTAATTCCCTCTCCCATCAGATATCTTCTTCTTCTTTGCTTCTTCAAACCAGCACCCCCCCCCCCCCCCCCCACCATTTTCTTCATCCTCCATTTTCAAACACCACACCACACACATACCACCACACCTCACCATTATTCATCTTGTGAGCCCGTGAGTGAGTGTGAGGAAGTGAGGAAGGACTGGGATGATGAGGAGGACACGACGGCCGTCCATGGTGGCTCACGGCGGCGGCTCACGGCAGGTGAACCCGTGAGGAAAGAAAATGCCCAAAAATTCAAATTTCGGTTTTGTTAGTTTTTGTTCGATTCTAAGGATTGGGAAACATTTCTGGGGACTCTAGGAGGTTAACGGGATTAGTTTGGGGCTTGGGATGGCCGGAAATGGACGTGAACGGCCGGAGAAAATCCGGCCACCATTGATGGCGGATGGAAGCACGGTTTTGGGGTGTTTAATTCGGTTTTAATTAGCTAGAAAGATAGGAAATAGGATTAGGATTATATTAGGACAAAAATGGGATGAAATGGACCTAAAATCAGTCCGAAAACCGGAGAAAAACCGACGGATGAACGATATTTTGCTACAGTGAAAAACTGGTTCAGTTGGAGGTAGGAGACGATGAATAGTGTTTTTGACCTTCTAGTAGCGCGTGAGGGCGTGTGGACCATAATTTGGGAAATTGTTCAACACGGGAAATCTTCTATTCGATGTAACGAATATTTTGGGACTGGTTTCGAGTCAATCGGACATCGTTTAGATAGTTTTCGTGGGGTGTTGGAAGGTTTAGGGTCAGCTTAAAAATAGTTAAAAGTTCGGGAAAATTATGGGGCTTTGGTAGGAGGTTAATTAAGTAGTTAGTAAACTTCTATTAAAAGTTGGACAGGTTCGGGAGTCCCGGTGACGGTGATCGGCTCGGGGAGCCGTATGGCACGCAAATCGAGGCGGCAGCTTGGACGGTCTGTGAGTGGACCTTGTTTTCTAAATTGGTGTATGCATAAATGTTTACTATATGTTTTATTACATGTTTGATGATGACATGAGTGCATTTGTATGTGGTTACGTATAGGTATGTATTTCGATGTTTCGGCCCTATACGGTGCCTATACGTGTCTGTATTTCTTTATTAGTTTAAATGAAATGGTTTTGGATTTCTAAAAGGATAAACTCGGGTATGAGACCCATTTGGTTTGGTCTCAGGCATATGACTCTAGTTACGACCTACGGGTCTAAATCGTGGTCGCGACGGGTGCTATGTGCACGGCAATCAACGATACGACGCTCGCCTCCGGATTGGGATGTGTTCCTTCCGGAGTGGTCACGATGCACGATTAGTGGTTGGGCAGCCTGGGGAGGCTCGAATTCGGAAGGCTGACGATTCAGGATATCGATCGGTGATGAGTGCACCATGATCTTATGGTGGTCGCGTCAGTTGATACGTTCACGGCAACATACCAGGATTGAGGGCGGTCCTGAATGGATGGTTGCACACATCACTATGATCGGAGTCGTGACTGACCCTTAGATATCGGGCACGGTGCCCAGTTGAGTCATATGTTCGGGCACGAGACCCAGTTACTTTACGGTTTATGATTTCGGGTCACGGACCCTACGTGGATTTCCAAGTTCATGACAGTTTATGGGAACCGGCATGAACTCTGGAAAGGTCACTGTAGTTCATGACGGTTTATGGGAACCGACATGAACCTTTGTTAGGTCATTCTGGTTCATGACGGTTTATGGGAACCGGTATGAACCCTGGTTAATGGATGTTATGGATCATGACAGTTCAGGGGAACCGGGCATGAGTGTTTATGTTATGTATATATATGTTCATATACCTTCCTTTACCTGTTCTATTATCTCCTCCGAGGAGGGTCGTTGGCCTGGGTGGACCCCGGAGTAGTCACGGAGCACCGACTGAGTGGAGTAACCCCCCAGTTGGGTTCCTTACTCTCAGGAAGGCTATGATTACTATTACCTTGGGTAGGGTCAGTGGTCTGCGGACATTGATCTTGACTTTGAGAAGACTTGGATTGAGACCTGGGTAGCACGCGTGTATCTTTGGAAACCGTGACAAGATTGGTTGTGTGAATTATATGTATATATGATGTATGCTTTATGAGATATATGATATTATATATGATGTGTGTTTACACAAGTTTTGGGACGGTGGCCCGTATGGTTGGTTTCTTATGGTTTAGGCCGAGTCCCTTGTGGATTTGGGCAGTGGCCCGTATGGTCATTTTCATTATGGTTCTTTCAATCTTGGTTTTGGGCTTAGTTCCCACATATGGTTTATTTCGGATAAATGGTTTTCGAATGCATGCATGATTTTTAGTGAAGGGTACAAATGTGATGGTTGACACACATCGGTCACTATTCAGACGGGAGCATGGTCATCCCGCACTAATCCCGGAGGGATTGGGATGGGTCCTGTCAACGAATTGTTGGTATAACTACGGTCATTGGCGACCTGGTAGACGACATTGGTTGGACATGTTACCAGGGTTGGTACTTGTCGATGGAATCCCGGAGCGGGGATACCGAGTAGTTGGTACAGGCGGTTGATTCCGTTGGATACAGAGTCTGGATATCAAGATGTCTGGTAGTTAGGTCTGCGCGAGGTTGTGGCAGACGCTACTAACGATGGACGTAGTCGAGGTCTTATCAGGTCGAGTAGACTCAGGTTGCCTTGAATAGTAACTGGTTCAGCTGGAGGTTAGTACTGACACTAGTGTTGATGATAGCGTGATGGTACTGTTTCTGGTGCCGGTGATTGTGATGGCGTTGAGTCACGAGTCGGGATGTGACTCCGTTAGGATGAGCATATGTTCGGTATTTGTTGTTCGGGAGTGAATCCCGGATAGAGTTAAATTGGTTAGGGGACACGTGGTTGATGTCCGGGTATGTTGTTTCCAATCTTATTGGAATTTCGGAATCGCGAGAGGTTGCGATTGAGGTGACACGAGGAATGCGGGTTTTCCGCATTGGTATTGGGTATTTCGAAGTCATTAGGGCGACTACTCAGATTCGACAATAATTGATGATGGTAGATGATGTTAATGATGTAGATGTTGTTGGTTGCCACTAGTACACCGATCGTGTATTGGTTGGTGGACCGGGGATTTGTCTTGGGTCATCAGGTGGAGTTGAGTATATCGAAGTTACATGACTTAGATTTCTCATTTTCTGCTTGGTGGCAGACGATGTTGGATTACGTGACGTGGTGAGTGCAGCGAGTTTTGGTTGCATTCACGTAGGATGACTTTTGATGTCATCGTTTAGATCATCCTTGATTTTTCCTCGGTGGAATGACAAGGATCGATACGAGGTAAGTGGAGAGAACCCACAGTCTCGGCGTGTCTCATCGTTGACTAATCTATGTAGATGTGGGAAATGGTCTAGGAGTTTGGACGTTGTAACGATCGTGCATCGTGACCTCTCTGGCAGGAACACATCTCAATCCGGAGGTGAACGTCGTATCGTCGATCGTCGTGCACATAGCACCCGTCACGACCCCGATTTAGACCCGAAGGTCGTAAATAGCGTCATATGCCCGAGACAAAACCAAATGGGTCTCATACCCGAGTTTATTAATACCAAGAAAGAGATACAGACCCGTATAGGCACCATATAAGGCCAAAACCTCGAAATACATGCCTATACGTAACCACACACAACTGTACCCATGGAATCATCAAACATGTATGAAAACATATAATAAACATTTATGCATGCACCAATTTAGAAAACAAGGTCCACTCACAGACCGTCCGAGCTGTCGCCTTGATTTGCATGTCATATGGCTCCCCGAGCCGATCACGGTCACCGGGACTCCCAAACCTGTCCAAATTTTAATATAAGGTTACTAACTACTTAATTAACCTCCCATTAAAGCCCCGTAATTTTTCAAAATTTTTAACTATTTTTAAACTCTTCCTAAACCTTCCGATACCCCGAAACCTATAGAAATGATGTCCGATTGACAAAAGACCAGTCCCAAAATCTTCGCTACATCGAATAGATGATTTCCCGTGTTGAACACTTTCCCAAATTATGGCCCACGCGCCCTCACGCGCTCCTAGAAGGTCGAAAACACTGTTCATCTTCTCTTACCTCCAACTGAACCAGTTTTACTGTAGCAAAATACTGTTCATCTGTCAGTTTTTTTTTTTTGGTTTTTGGACCGATTCAAGGTCCATTTCATCCCATTTTGATTCTAATATAATCCTAATCCTATTTCCTATCTTTTAGACATTAAAAACCGAAGGAAAACCACCCAAAACCGAGCTTCCATCCGCCATCAATGGTGGCCGGAATTTCCTCCACCGTTCACGGCCTTTCCCGACCATCTCAAGCCCCATAACTAATCCCATTAACCTCCTAGAGTCCCCAGAAACCTTACCCAATAAACGAAATGGAGTAAAAACCATTAAAACTCAAATTCGAATTTTTGAACATTTCCTTACCTCACTGGTTCGTTCCGCCGTGGCCTCCACCGTGGGCCACCATCTAGCCTCTCCGTCCTCAGCCTCTCACACTCCTCACACGGTCACTCACGAGCTCTCAAGAGGGATGGTGAAGTGTGTTTGTGTGTTAGGGAGAAAATGAAGAAATGAAGAAATTGAGGTAATATGGGGGGGTTCGGGTTTGTGAGGATGAACAAAGATGAAGAGGGTGTTTGATCTGATGAGAGAAGGGAGATTTAATGGATGGTTGGGATTTAGAGATTAGATGAGAGATGGAGGGCTAGGATTGAGTGTTGGGCGGGTTAATTATAAAATAATAGATATAATAATATTTAATTAGTTAGATCCCCATTTTAAGGAAATTGGCCAATGGGATGAGTGACACTTGTCACTCATCCATGGGGCCCACTAAAATATCTTGGCCAATCAGAATTTGCCAACTCAGCCCCGTCTCGAAGTACGTACATAGTGAAATCGAACTTCTGTGACTTATAACTCTCCCGTTCGAAGTCCGATTTCAGCGTGCCGCCTGCCTATGGATTTGTATCATCCTTACCTACGTAATAGTCCTCGGCCATCGGACATCCCGGTCAAAAAGTCAACTTTTGACCCCATTTAACCAAAATTACCAAAATACCCCTAAACTTCCGAACGTATAACTTCCTCCTCGAACGTCGGAATTGAACGTGCCACCTGTCTATGAACTCGTAACGACACGAACTACGTCACGGTCATCATTCAAAGTCCATTTGACCGACAGAATGAAAAGTCAACGTTTTGCCACGACTAGGGGCAAAACAGTCATTTCGCATCGTTCGTCCGATTTAGCATAACTAATCACTGATTAACCTCACTAATCGTGATTAGTCACTAATCTAATCTACGAATTCGGGACGGGTCGTTACACCAAGCAACCCAAAGACCCTCCATGGCCCCCATACTTCGATCATTATGCTTACTTGTCTATTGGGATCAAGCCGTTTTTACTTACATTCAAATCTTTATTGTACTTGTTCCCTGAAATGTTAAAGTCTAGGAAGTGTATTTCTACTTGTAGAACTAATCAATTCATTTATGTTGCAGGCAAGATACCACTAAAGTAGGGCCAGGTTTGAAGCCCCTCAAGTGCCTCTTGAACCGCAAGCATCCTAAGTGCTCAACTTTACCCTGGTTTGTTCCCTCTTTCATATGGACGTTTTTACCTTCTAACTCATGATTTTGTCTTCCTTTTTTGCTCAAAACATTGAGGAAAATGTTTCATTTAGGTTTGGGGGTATTGGACTTAAGTTTAGGGGTATACAACTCAGTTTCTGTTTTGAAATGCTTGCTGTTTTTTTTCTCTGCTCTTATTTCCTTGCTGTTTTTTGTTTTTTGTTTTAAATTCTTTGCTGTTTTTTGTTTTGTGATGCTAGCTTTTATGCCTAAACATTTTAATATGAATGTTTAGAACATGAGAATTGCTTATACTTACTAAAAATCATTGCCATTTCCATTGAATTCACACTAGCACATCACGCTACCATAATCAAGTGATTAAGCAACCAAAACAATTGAATTTGAGCATTCTTAGAAAATTAGTGGAGACTACCATTGTGAGGTATTTGAGCTTGATTTCCTTTCTTTCTGAGTAATCTACTTGTTTCTATTCTCAAACACTCATCACTTTGTTCTTAATTGCATGATCTCTTTCTATTTGCATTGATGTTTAAACAACCATATCTATTGGATGCTCTTGATTTAGTGTGTAATTGTTTATGAGATATAATATAGGCTATGTGTGTTTTAGCTCCTGAAGGCCCTTCTTTTCCCCGTCCAAATTGCATGCTCCCTAAGCCCCTTTGAAACCAAACACTTAGCCATTTTGTTCTTCACCTACAATATGACTTAACCAAGTTTTGAACCGTTCATAATGGCTACACCCTATAATCTAAACTTGTGTCAACGTTGCATCAAATGAGATTCATGGTAAGGAGGAAATATGTTGATGTTTTGTAATACATATACTCATGTGATGGAAGTATGCTTGAATGGAAATGATCGCTCGTTTATTTGTAAATTGAGGAAGTTATGCATGATCTTGGCTCGGCTCATATAAACAAATATGTATCAAGTTCATTAGTGAAATGAAAAGAAAAAAAAATTGTGATTAGAAAAAAAAAAGTAATGAACTTTGAGTTGAGTCAAGTGAGCCATGTACCTTAATTAGATCATTTTTGTGAGCTTAAGCACGATTTCATCTAGAGTCAAGGTCTGAGTCATGACTTATCATTCCTTGATGCGGTTTAGGTTCTTCGAATTCCAACTTTTCCTTCTTGAACCAAGAACCTAGCCCCATTATAACCCGTGAATGAAGACCTATTGATCTTGTGAATGGTTATGCAATGGATTAAGGTACGTATCTCTGTTCTTAAACTTCAATTCCTTCGAGAGATCATATTTTCAGTTAAAGTGCTGTTCTTCATTGAAATCCATATGTGATTAACATGATTTTCTTTACATAAACTCTTCACATATGCTCGCTGAGTGAAAACCTTAGGATTCTTGAGCGTATTGAGTGATGCCTAGTGAGGATTAGAGTCGAGGCAAAATCTTTCTAGGGTGTTTAGATGACGTTGTTTTCTAGTTTGATCATTTGAGATGTTGGTATAAACACTTAACACTTGAGTTCGTGGTTATGGCATGTTTCTTGGTTTGTGTGAGTTTATTTTCTATTCTTGATTCTTATTAACTTGTTGGTGCATCACATCTAGCATCCTTTTGTGTTAAGTAAAAAGTTTGTGGGTATCGTGATACTATAGCCCTCAGGAGACAAAACTCCTCCTACTAGGTGAACCTAGAGGTTTAAATGCTTATCATAACTAGATCGAGTCTTTTATTTTGTTGTTTTGCTAAGGGACTAGCAAAAGATAGGTTTGGGGGTATTTGATAAGTCACAAATTAAGCATCATTTCAATGTTATTTCTTATCCCTTTTACTTATCTTTTGATTATAATCATTCAAACAATAGGAGAAAATGATCTCTTTTGTGAGGTTTGTGCAGATTGCTTAGTTGAGGTTTAAATCATGTTTTACAATGAAATGTGATCTTTCCAAGGCTAAATCTTTAAGGACTCATCAAGGACTCATGAATGGCCTCATCATCTCCCATTTACATGACCAAGATCCACTAAGACCCTAAAAGTCACAGCCTAGCCCCTAGAAGCCCACAAAATGCGGTTAAAGGTGTTTTAAGGGGTTTACTTGTGCATCAAGTAACTTTGGACGAATTTTCCTACCTTTCTCAATGAGGAATGACATGGATTGACTTGGATAAGAAGACTTAATTATATTCCTAATCAGATCTTGAAGTTAAAGAGGCAAGAAACAAGGAAAAGGAAGTTTCTTGGAAATTAAGAAACCATCTTGTACATGGCTAGGGTTAATTAACTTCCCTAGCCGCAATTTATCATGTTTCCTTTATTTTAGGGAAATGTAATATGATTTAGGATAGCACTAAATGAATTCCTAGTCAAATATAAAGTCAAGAAGTGGAAAGAAGGAAGGAAAGGGACTCCTTGTACAAGAAGGATACAAAAAACAGCTAACTATGGTTTTTCACAAAAACAAGGAGGAAACCTCCTTGTTTTGGGGCTGTTTTCCCTTTTCTTTGAGGGAGATGTTAGGGCAGGTGTTTGGGGTTATAAATAGATGTTTTCTCATTGTTTTTGGGGGCCGAATTTACCTCTTGAAGGTCCCTGAAACTCTGTCAAAATTCGTACTTCAATCCGTGTTCTTAGTTTAGAGTTTTGTAACTTAATTCAAGCACTCTTTATAATTCAAGCATCTTCAAATTCAGCATGTCTATCTTGAGGGAGTTTTCCTTCATCTCTTTTATTCATTGTCCTTTTATTATTTCTTGCTTTATTTATATATGTGCACCTTTTAATTATGTGCTTGTTTTATTCAATAATGTTTGAGTAGTGTAATTAGGGCTAGGGCCACTTGAAGCCCTAGCCATGTTAGTTCGTGTTTCATTTCTGGCTATTGATTATGATTGCTATGAATGCCTGGATTTGTTGGATTACTGCGCTTCATGAACTCAATTTATGCTTATAAGCTTAGCTACCTTATTTGTGTATAATTTTCGATGTAATTGCTTGACGGATCACCTCGATGTTTGTGTTCACCCTGCAATTTATAGCATCACGTTTAAGAGGGGGAATCTTATTCGTAATCGAAACTCATGAATTCCTAGGTCTGTACATCACTTTTCTAGGGATAGTCTAGTGTCATTAAATCTTCTTTATGTTTCATGCATTATCACGCACCATCAGTAATAGTTGTTTAAGGGCTGGCACATCATGCTTAAACATGCAATCTAAGAGAAGATAATATGTATGGGGTGAGCCTTAGCAGACCCCTGAACGGGCACTCAATTCAGATACATGCATAGTAATCTAATCAAGGAAATCTAACGGAACTTTAATTGGTAAAGGTGGATAGAAACCCTAGCTCGACTTAGTTAGTTATTATTAGTCAATTTACTTCATTCATTAAACATAACAAACCCCTCATTCCATTTTAATTACTCCACTTAAGTCAATTGAGTTAAACGGAATTGGATATCATTGAGCAAGTCTTCGTGGGATCGACCTTTGCTTGCATCTATACTATCTACACGTCTTGTGCTCTTGCAAAGTTTATTACACGTAGAGTTTTTTCCTAGTACATCTTTTGTGCTTGGTAAAATTTCTATCAAGGATCCCATGTGGAAGTCCAGGTCCAAAGTGACACGACCCATCCCAATCTCCCCGGGATTACCATGGAATGTGTCATGCTCCCGTCTGACAAGAGGTGTCAGACAAGGGATAACCTGTTGCCACTGCCCAAACGGGCTTCCAGAGTGCGCAAGGATCGATGGAGGAGGTGTGCGATGCTCAAGTCTCTGTTGCAGTCGCATCCGGAATCAACCTGAAGGGCATTGAAAACAAAAGCTGTGAGTGGACGAAAATAAACAAGTCTGTTTAAAACATTTATAAGACATTTATGCCCCTCAGAAAAACCATATGCATGCGCCAAAAACCAATGATCACACATTTATTTAGAAATAACCATTAGGGCCTTAGCCCGGAAACCAAAGCATAGTTTCAATTTCCAAAAGTCAATCCAAGAGTTATTTCATCAATCCAGTAATATGAACCATAAGGCATGTAATATAAACCATAACCATAATTTTAGCCACTGCACTATACAATCCAATCCAACATCCCTGATGTCTGACGTCCCTGACGTCAATAAGGTCACAATCACAAGGCTACGCGTGCCACTCGGGTCTCAATTTCTGAGTTCAATCCCCGAACCCCGTTCGGGTACAGCATCCCCGATGCTTAGCGTCATAGACGCTGGACGTACTAGACGTCCGTGACCTCTCCGGGGTACCTCATCCGGAGGAGACAATATAATATGGAAGGATTTATACAGTGCAGTACTAAATACATTTTATTGATATCCACATGCAAAACATATAGGTATACATAGGTAAAATCCGAACCGATCGTTACGTTTCATCAAACGGGTCTCATGCCCAAATACCGTAAAACGTGCCATAACCGAAATATCATCAAAACCATTTATTGATTCCAGCATGTGAACATATATAAAATGTAAACCCGAAAACATTTATTCAATTCCATTTTATTGTCCCCGACCCGCAATCACATGTAGAAATCAACTGGGCCCCTGGCCCGATTCCACAAGTTAACTGGGCCCCTGGCCCGATTTCATAGTTCAACTGGGCCCCTGGCCCGATTTTACTTTATTCAAGTTCGTAACCGTTTCGTGAAATCATATTCAACCACATTTATGGAAATCGGTGAAAATCCAGAAAATCTCGGTTTACATGCAAATACGTAATTCACCTCGAAATACGTGAAATCATTTTAAATTCACCGATATCCAAAGTAAATCATTTAATCATAATTATAACAATCATAAAACAGTTATGCATGCATCGAATTTATGAAACCAATGTCCACTCACAGACCGTTTAACCGAGCGCCTCGATACGCGTGCCATAGGCCTTCCCGGGCCACACCACTATCACCGGGACTTCCAATCCTGTCCAAATCACATTAGAGGATCACTAACCTCATCATTAACATCCTATTCAAGTCCCGTAATTTTCCCGAATTTTTACGTATTTTTTAAACTGGATTTAAAACCTTCGGACATCCCGAACAATATCGAAACGGGATCCGATCGACACGAAACCAACGCTAAAATGTTCGTTACATTGTATAGGATAAAAGTCATGTTGACTTCACCTCGAGATTCGTGCCCACGCGCCGTCACGCGCCGCCGTGAGTGGCTGCGCGTGAAAGCCACGCGCCTGCTACAGTGACTGCTACAGTCACCATCTTCACCCGTTTCTCTGATAAACGGGTCTGATTACCCGCGATCTGACCCGGCCAGATAACCATCAATTCGACCTTGATTCCATCCGTTCTTGATCCTAAAACAATCAATATCCAATCAGTTTCAGTTCTGTGTCAATAATCAATATCGACATGGATTAAATCAACCAATCCAAGCCCGAACAGCCAAACGGGTCGTCGTTAGTAACTCACCCAACTCAAGTCCATTTTCAAATTAACTTCACATGAAGTATACTAGGACCCAAACGAACCCAAAAGCACAACCAATTGAACAAGAGCTCACCTGGAAGTCGTCGTCCACACCACTGCGTTTCCCTGAAAACAGTGGCCACCGTCCCAGCTCAACCGTGGCTGGTTCCCATCGAAAATGATATGGCTGAGCTCCAGACACTCCCAGAAAGCTAAACCCGTCCTTGGTTTGGTCCAACAAGGCTCAAAAATTAAATTCTGAATTTTCCCTCCAAGAAACCGAAAATGGTTCTCACGGTTTCCTCCCCAATTCGACAACCATACAAGCTCAGAATGATCCTCACAACTCACTCACAATGTTTTTAATCCAATTGAGTCGTTAAAAGTGCCTCAAAGCACCACGCAGGTCCACTGTGTAAAGGTTCCTGCACTGACCCGAAACCATTAATAAATGGTGTCCATGTTCTTCAAGTCAGTTGCCAACCCAGAACACATGCCTCCACTACCTCAAAGCTGTCCAAAATCATTCATTAATGTTAAACAATCCCTTGGAACAGATCGCACAAAACCTCCAATTTTCACGGCTGTTTCGATCAAACAGTACCCCTGTGGAAATTACAATTCTGCCCCTGCACAGTAAATTACCAAAATGCCCCTCACGCATCCAGACCCGTAACTCGGTCATACGGACTCCGATTGATGCGTGCCGCCTGTCTACGGACTCAGGGCATCGAGACCTTCCTAACGGTCCTTGGCCCTCGGCCATCGGACCTCCCGGTCAGAAAGTCAACATTTCCCCTTATTACGTTCAAATTACGAAAACGCCCTTGAACTTCCGTACGTCATAACTTTCACCACGGACATCGGAATCGAACGTGCCACCTGTCTATGAACTCGTGACGTTCCGAACTACGTCACGGTCATCGGTCAAAGTCCATTTGACCATCTGAATTAAAAGTCAACGTTTTGCCCACGCCTAGGGGCAAAACGGTCATTTTGCACAATTCGTCCGAAATCGCCCAACTAATCCCAGATTAGTAAATCACAATTAAATATTATTAAATCCCGATATTCGGGACGGGTCGTTACACAAAGTCCATCCACCGTACACATACCGAAATCAACATCACTCAACGTTAACGACGATCCACGGTCCATTCCAAAGCCAAGTAATGACTGTACCCGATAAGAGAATGATCAAATTTCCACTGAAACTCCAAAACTTAACTCCCAGGACTCACTTCAGGCATCGACACTCATCGACCTCACCTGCCACCACGCAGGTGCAACTCAGAACCCAATCTGATGTCTCTGCTCCCTCCGAGCAATCACAAATCAAGGTCCATTAGGAAGTCTCACTGTTAACACTACCCACGACGAACCGTCCTAACTTACCGGTAATCCATTGACTCCACTATTTCCGTCTGAGTTCTTTACCAAAATCCAACTTGCATCAGTGTCTTCTTACGACACTTTGACTCACCAAGAGACCAAATCATGTAACAACTGAACCATTTCCTCTAGCACACAGTATTCGACACCTGGTCCAATATCTCAATGACAATTAACCTTGGATCTAATCCGATTACTCTACCGAGTCCATCTCGGATCCAATCCGTCTTGGATCAAATCCGACTATCATATGGATACCATACCAATCATGGCCTGACATTGGATTATGTCCGTTCGGTCCCAGATCCGGAAAAATTACACACCAAACTCAAAATCCTTTCCAAGTTCTCCTAGTCACCCGATCAACACTCAAGACATGTTCAACACGTACTCTTGAGAAATCCCAAGACAAACCGTCCAGTTCACTAACCAATCCAAACTCTTGCTTAACTCCAGAGGTCAAACGACTTACGTCTACCAAGACGTACCAATCCTGAGTGAATAGTCTCGTCGATTACTTACCTTGACCCCTATCTTGATGATACGAAGGGTCGGATCTTGAAGCTATGCTGTAAACATCCGATCCGGTAATAAAGGTAGATAGAAGATTTATTAAACAAGAGATTATGAATGGAAAATCCTAATGTAATACTTTGCAAGTGCAAAAAATCATATGACGAGTATAGTAGGTTTGCAAAGGTCAATCCCTCGAGGACTTGTTCAACGTGAATCCACTTAGTTTAGAATGAGATAACTTGGTTATGAAGTAAGAAAATAATTAGGGGAGTTGAGTGATGATGAGCACGAATTATAAATGCATAAACACAAAGTAGAATGATGAAAACAAGATTGAAAGTTGATTGAATGAGTGAGACGAATTAGGGCTAGTTATCCACCTTTACCAATTATAGCTCTCCTTAGATTTCCTTGATTTGATTACTATGCATGTTTTTTAATTAAGTGCCCGTGCAGTGATCCGGCTAAGGCTTACCCCACACCTATTATCTTCCCTTAGTTAGCATGTTTTAAGCGTGATGTGCTGCCCTTAAAACGTCTACTATCGATGGTGCGCGATAATGCATTAAACGAAAAGAAGATTTGATGACACTACACTAATCCTAGAAAGTGATGTGCAATCCTAGAATGTTAGGAGTTTAGATTACAAATAAGAGTCCACCACTTAAACAAGAAGCTATAAATTACACGATGATAGTATGGTTCATCAATTAATTACATATACAATTATACACAAACAAGGTGATCACGCTTATAAGCGGAAATTGAGTTCATAAAGCATAGTAATCTAAAAAATTCAGTCATGCATAACAATCATAATGAAGAGCCAGAAATATAAATAAGAACTAACATGTCTAGGGCTTCAAATAGCCCTAATCCTAAAGGAGCAACTCACATATATCTAAGTTAACAAACAACATAATTGAATACATAAAAACATAAAGAGATTAGGGATTGAGAAACACAAATACTAAGAGAGATGATGCGTGAGAGAAGTGGCATGAACACTTCTTCTTCTCCCAAGCTTCACGTCATAATCAAGAAGCAAGAATCAAAATCCAAAAGCATGAACAAAAGGGAAATTGCTGCTAACTTGTTTGTAAAATTTAAGTAGAAATTTCAGCAGAGTTTTGGGACCTTAGGAGATAAATTGGATGTCCCCAAAATGAAAGAAATTTAACTATTTATATCCCCTAACACCTGCCCTAGCTTCTCCCTAAAAGAAAGGGAAAACAACCCTAAAACTAAGGACGAAATCAAGTTAGCCGTGAACCATGCCTTTTGCCACAATTCTTGATCTCCTTCTTGGATAAGGACTCCTTCCTTCTTTCTTTCCACTTCTTGACTTAATCTTTGACTAGGAATTCATTTAGTCTCTTTCCAAATCAGATCACGAAGCCATAAAACAAAGGAAAACACAAAAAATGCGGCTAGGGTAATTCCTTAACCCTATTCGTGTTCTTTAATCTTTCTTGGCTTTCAAGAAGCTTCATTTTTCTTGTTTCTTGCATCTTTGACTCAATATCGGATTAAGATATCTTTAAGTCTTCTTATCCAAGTCAATCCACGATATTCCTCATTGAAAAGAGAAGGAAAATTCGTCTAAAGATTACTTGATGCACAAGTAATCCCTATAACTTCCCTTAATCGCAATTTATGGACTTTTGGTGTCTTGGCCATGACTTTGGGGATCTTGGTGGATCTTGGCCATGCAAATGGGAGATGATGTGGCCGTTTATGAGTCCTTGCTGTGTTCTTGAAGAATTAGCCTTAGAGAGATCACATTTCATTGCAAAATATGATTTAATCCTCAACTAAACAATCTGCACAAACTTCACAAAGTAGATCATTTTCTCATATTGTTTGAATCATTATAATAAAAAGATAAGTAAAAGGGATAAAGATTATCATTGAAACAATGCTAACTTTGTGGTTTATTAAAGGTCTCACATGAACATTGTCCAATAACATTCCAAGGTCATCTACTACAAGCACAAACCCTCCATCCAGAGGTCCAATATTGAAGGTAGATGAACAATACGCATAAGAGATAACGAGCCTATAACTGTCCTACTCAAGGCATCAACTAATATATCCACATATTCGAATGATACTTAAATGTATAGTCATAATCCTTAACCAACTTTAGCCATCTCCTTTGCCTTGAATTCAACTCCCCCGGAGTACTGATACATAAGGCTCTGGTGGTGTATAAAGATCATGTACATCTCCCCAAGATATAATGAGGCCAACTTTCTATATATGCGCCACTACGGTAAGCCCCCAGACATGATAAAGTAGTTCCCTAAGTTGACATACCAAGTCAACAGAAGCCCAAATCCACTAAATCCTGTGGCTGAACCCTCAATTCTCTCAAGTCTGTCGGCACCCTTCAACACGGTGGTTGCAAAAGGGGTTGAGTACCTGGAAACTTCCCCATAATGTGACAACCACTGACAGGATCCATCCCGATCCCCCGAAGACCACCTTAAGACGTGCCCTGCTCCCGTCTGACAATACCCTAGAGTGCCGAAAATACCTTTAGCGGGATTAAATTTTTTCAAATAAAAGCAGTTCAAGTTCTACATTGTCAGACCAGGGATACAATATTTTACAAAAAATTTAGCACATATGTCAGTCCACAAAATGTTGCTTAACCTATCCAAACGGTTGTACAGGTGCGCAACACAAATATCTATGCCTCAGCCTTTGGATTAGCGCCTGCCTTGTTGTAAAACATGAAAGATGAAAAGAAACAAGGAAAATGAAGAAACAAGAAACAAGGAAAACTAGTCAATATGCAAGAAACAAGGAAAATGAAGCTTCTCAGCCTAATCCTAATCCAAAGTAAATGAAACTTCATTTTCCCTCAGTGTTCTTAATGTTTTGTGTCCATAACCCACAATTCTCATCCAGAGCCTCTCCTCGGAGCGGCCCTTCTCAGGCAATGCACCTTGACTACTCCAAGATACTAAGAGACGTCTGGAGGAGACAATAACCAATAAGGATGGTACATACAGTGTAATACTAAAACCAGTGAAAATCTTGTATAAACTATTTCTTAAAATCTCAGTTTGACTCCAAAACTAGTCAATATATAATTCAGATGGGTCTCAAGCCCAAAACATCGTAATGCGTAAAACATACCATAATCGACATTTAAAATCCATAAGACCATCAATGAATGATACCAAAGCAATCCAATTCAAATCATATAATATACAGTTGAAAATAGTTATGCATGCATTCATTGTATAAACCAAAGGTCCCCTCACACATGGTCCTCGATGCGCTAGCGAACTGTACTATAACTTCTCTAAAGCCAAACCACAGTCTCTAGGCCTGTCCAAAACACATCCAAAGGTCACTAACGAACTTAACAAGTTCATACTCAAACTCCCAAAAAGTCCAATACCGGGAACGCATTTTGAACACGCATCTCGAAGCTTTAAACCCTTAAATGACCTATCAAAAAATCCCTGATAGACCCGAAATCACCACCATTGGATCTGGATAGTCAAAACTTTTAAAATAAGACTAGTTTCACCTCGAAATACGTGCCCACGCACCCTCACGAGCGGGTCAAAGTCTCTGTCAATGCTGGCCAAAAAGTCAATGGTGATGTCAAGGTTAACGGTCAACCCTGATGTCATCAAATCCAACGCTGATGTCAGTATGACAGGTCTGACGCCTGTCAGATCTGACAGCTTCCAGATTTGACACGTTCCACGTGTCACGTGCTAACTAGTCTACGTGTCTGACACGTGTACGCTGACAACTGACACATGATAGCCTCACATTGGCCACGTGGCTTGACACCTGACAGATGATGAACCCTGCTGACATCATCATTTTCAACCTCTCGACGGATCCCTGTAATGGGTCGCTCAGACTCGAGACCCGACCTGATCCCAATCTACCCAGAAAAAACCCTATCGAATCAAAATCCAGAAAACAACCTCAAAGTTACCTTCCCACGATGAACAGTAACCATGAATTTTCCAGCTCTGTTTCCCATCGTCTCCGACCACCTATGTCCTCGAAACTCACACCAGCGAGTTCCGACTGAACCTAGGAACGTGTTAGGGTCATCCAAATCGATCAACAAGCCTCAGAAAATGGTTTTAGAATTTAGGTCCAAAAAATGGGTTTTCGAGCTTACCTCAGCTGTGTGCCCCTGCGCCATTCTCAGCCAGTCTCCGTCGTCCCTCTGTCGTCACGTCTCTTTCACACTCTCAAAAAGTGAAAGAAGATGATGGTATAATAATGTGGGGGTGGTGTTTGTGTTTTTGTAGCTTGGGGGTTTCGGGTTACAGAGAACAAGTGAGGGAGAGAGTGAGATGCGTGAACCAAATATTAGATCCAAGGGCATGGGAGATTGGGCCAATGGGATGAGTGACACTTGTTACTTATCCATTGGTCCACTTAGATATTTTTGACTAATTATCAAGTGACAACTGTACACTCGCCTCGTTTTACATTAATAGTTTTAATTTATTTCTGTGACCCATAACTTTTCTGTCGAACGTCCGATTTCAACGTGCTACCTGTCTACAGACTCGTGACATCCCTATCTACGTAATGAACATTGGCCAAAGTCCAAAAAGTGTCTCGGGTCAAAACTTAACATTTTACCCTTGATTAGGGGCAAAACAGTCATTTTACATGAAATTTCCAATTTTACAAATTCACAAAAGTTCAGGGTATTACAACCACATAAATCCTCCGGTAACACATGAAAAGACTCCTACACAATCGATGTTTCCCCAAGCTCATTGAGATATCCGATAACATCGTAACACGTGCCCAATATCCTTAACATCCATTATGTAGTATCTTCTCGGCCTTCAAGTTGTAACTCCCAAAGGAAGTATCCTCTGGTCCTATCAAATGACCAACCATGACAAATCAAGGCTACCAAAGATAAATGGTTCCTCAAACATGCAACAGAGGAGTAACAGGTAGTTCACAAATCCATCCTTATTATCATGTCCAAATCACACACATCTAAGGAATCCAATCTGTCTTATTATCAAAAACTTCTACTTAAACCAAATAGGTGATCCAATCACAGCACTAGTCGGCGTATGGATACTGAAGGTCCCAAACCAGTGAGATCCACTCCTAGTCAAGAAAAGTATAAAACTTTTGGAGATAAAGTGTGTGGGTCTATAATTCATCAATACTCGTGCATACTAGCAAAGCAAGACAAAACACATGTCGCTTCTCCAGGTGTAGTACGCGTGTCCTGGAGTCCTACCAAACTAGATTATAACTGTAATCTCAACCGGCCTTCTCAGGATCCTCTTCGTCTCGTTGAAAGACCACTACAATCACACAATTGCCATTCAAAGACTCGATGCTAGAAGCGTCTCTCTTCAAAGCTCCCTGAAAAAATGCATTCTCTAGATGCCTTTGACGTCAGCCAAAATCATCTGATTGCTACTGAGATTTCGTAAGCTAATCTCCATATAAGATGCCACATTTGATATAGTCTGGAATATGGTGAATCCCAACCAGCACCATTGCTCGAGTCTCAGTCCCAAGACCTGATGCAAACCGACGAAGCCTCAATGCCTTAATCGCAGTCGCACTCAGTGAAAACCGAGCTAATCAAGAAATACCTCCTCATACTGAGCAACAATCATATACCTTAGCATCGAAGGCAGGAATTCTACCTCTTAGGCTTCTCAATAAAACTGGGGGTGAATGTGATGCATGAAAGTCTCAGTAGTCACATCCAAATCCGTAAAGAGCAATGTATGCCACCAACCATAGACCAATCTGAGAAACACCCTGCTATCAGTACCACGCGCTCACGAGGGCAGCCCATCACCCATACGATCCGCTCAAACGTGAGATCCACCGATCGGTCACCACAAGATACAATCCATAAGTGCCGCTTTCCTGATAATTTCGTTCAACTGTTCTCGAACTAGGGTCATCAACAACCCCTGCTGCTCCTAGTAGCACATCTATCTTGACCGACCATTGGTCATAACTCCAATCACTATCTTGGGATTCAATCCACTAGTGAGTCCATGGGTCCAAGTCACTGGTCCCACACAAATTCGGCCCTTCTCGGGGTCGAACCCCGGTGAACATGGCATCCAATGCCTAATAGAAAAAATTCGGCCCTTCTCGCTTTGCATCGTTACCGGGCAGATGACGGGGCTATCGTCGTTGAGGCATCACATCCGTAATGAAACTATCGTACATACCCAAGGTGCGATTCTTAACGAGAGCAACCTAGTGCTCTAATATCAAGTTGATAGGATGTGACGACCTAGAGTTGTCAATGAAGGGTAAAATTGAAAAGTCGAATGAATTGACCATTTTACCCCTGAAAGTCAAAGGTTGACTTTTGGGTCAAAGTGAAAAGGTTGACTTTTTGATCGGGACATTTTTTGGTGATTTCCAAAACATCGTTAGGAATATCTAGGTCTCTTGCATACGCTGGCAAGTGGCATGCCAGAAATGAAGTTCAGTCGGTTTTGTTTTCGGTCTAGGTTGTGTAGGGGCGATTTGTTAATTTTCTTATTAAAGGGTATTTTAGTATTTTCTTTGGTGGGATATTTTCTAGTGGCTCATGGGATTGGGACAAGTGTCCATTATCCTTTATATTGGTGTGCCACCGCCTTGTGTGAATGTGTGTGTTTGTTTAAATTGGTGTCTGTGTTGTGTGTGGGTTATGGTCGCCGAGAGAAAAAGAGAAGAAAACAAAGAAAACAAGGAAAAAAGAAGCAGGGGAGAATATGAGAAAGAAGAGAAGAAATAGAGAAAAGAGAGAGGAGATGAGGGAGAAGCCCAGAGGAAAGGAAAATAGGGTTTGAGTTTAGTGCAGAAAATGAAACCCGTGAGGGTTTTCGGTTTGGATTAGTTGGCCCATGTTTTGGGCAAGAACTTGGAGAAAAAGGGTTGGAAGAGTTCCTTTGAGGGCTCCATGACCTTAACAGACTTCAAGGGCAAGCATTTGGAAGCTTGGATTGTCCAAACAGTAAGTGGACGCCATGGCCGAATTTGAAGGAATTTGAGCATCGATTATATGTATGTTTTGTGTATTTTGAAGTCATAGAACCGTTGATGGGTTGATGTAAAGTAGTTTGGCCGAAATACTATTGAAAAAGGAAGAAGAATGGGAGCTTTAGGATCGGGTCGGGGCGTCGGGTCGGGTGACCTGAAAAACCAGGGACTCGGGTTGAGCTAGAGGTTGAGGGTGATGAATAGTATTTCTCACCAAAACAATGTAGCGGTGTGGCCACCACATGCAACGCCTTTGGGCGGCATGTGGTACCTATCCTCGATTTTTGTGCAACATGAAAGTTTGAGTATTCAATGTTATGAATATTTTGGCACAGGTTTCAAGTCGATCAGACACCATTTCGGTGTAATTTTGGGTGTCCAAAAGTTTAGGTTTTGTTTTAAATACGTTTAAAAATCCTAGAAAATTATGGGATTAAAGTAGAGTTAATTGGGATGGTTTGTGACCTTATTATGAGGTTTATGGCAGGAAGTTACATTCCCAAAAATTACAGGAATGCGTGCAAAGTGGAATTCGACGATTCAGAGGTGTGTGAGTGGGCTTTCTTTCTCTAAATTATCATGCATGCATATTTATGTGTTCAAAATGTGTTTATATGTGGTTGTGATGATGTTTGGGTGTTTGGAATTTTATATGAATTTTCAGTGATTTTATGAATATTTTATTATTCATTTTTTAAGGTTTACCGTTGTTGATGCACAAAATGTACCAACAAGACTGTAAAAGCACACACACACAAACACACACACACACACACACACACACACACACACACACACACACACACACACACACACACACACACACACACACACACACACACACACACACCAAGACACAAGAACATACGTGGTTCACCCAAGTTGAGCTATGTCCACGGTGTTACTTCACTCTCATTAATAATATATGCTTGATACATGTACATAAGGCTATGAGCGTTTGAGAGATAGTAGTGTTTGTAAAGAATCTGAAGAGGGCGAGTCCCCTTGAATGAGGGAGGAGGCTACCTATTTATAGGAGTTTCTTAGAGTTAGTTCATAGTAGTAGCCTTTAGGCATGAGCCTTATTGATGAGCCTTTGCCATAGTCCTTGATAGTGAGCCTTATGTAGTCTTCAAAGCCTTCTAGATGTGCTTATTACTTGGTCTGATGTAGTATTTGACAAGCCCATTGCTCTGCTCAATATGGTGTCAACAGAAGTCCCCCAAGTTCTTGACTAAGGTGGACTACCTCGGTTGAGGACTTCCAAAGTGTACTGACCGAGTAACTCCTTTATTTTGTCCGTGATTCCTCTCGGTGTACTGTCATTAAACTGTTGATGCATAAAATGTACCAAAGAGACTGTAAAATCACACACGCACACCAAGACACAAGAACCTACGTGGTTCACCCAAATCGGGCTACGTCCACGGTGTTACCTCACTCTTATTAATAATATATGTTTGATACATGTATATAAGGCTAATGGCCTTTGAGAGATAGTAGTGTTTGTAGAGAATATGGAGAGGGTGAGTGTCCTTGAATAAGGGAGTAGGCTCCCTATTTATAGGAGTTGCTTAGAGTTAAGTCATAGTAGTAGTTTTTAGGTAGAGGACTTATTGATGATCCTTGGTCATGGGCCTTGATAGTGAGCCTTATGTAGTCTTCAAAGCCTTCTAGACGTGCTAATTACTTGGTCTTATATAGTATTTGACAAGTCCGTTGCTCGGTCCAATATGGTGTCAATAGAAGTCCCCTAAGTTTTTGACTGAGGTGTACTACCTCGGTTGAGGACTTCCAAAGTGTACTGACTGAGCAACTCTTTTATTTTGTCCGTGATTTCGCTCGGTGTACTGTCATTAGTCCCCCAAGTCCTCGGTCGAGGTAGGATACTGAGAGGAAGATTCTATTGTATTTTTTCGTACATTTGAGGCGCTTAGTATTGAGCTGAGCATAGGCCGAGTGTTCAGTCGAGGCCGAGTGTGCCTGTACATCTACTCTAATGTTCAAAGTGAGGCCAAGTGTTGAGTTTCTTGAGAATATGTTGAGCAACTGTAGACTTGGTAATGTGTCGAGTAACTCGATAATGTGTTGAGTATCTCGGTAATATGTTGAGCGAATGTATACTCTGTAATGTGTCGAGTAGCTCAGTAACGTGTTGAGTGAATGTATACTCAGTAATGTGTTGAGTACTCGCTGTGTGTTGAGCGAATGTATATTTGGTAATGTGTCAAGTTGCTCAGTAATGTGTTTAGCGAATGTATACTCGGTAATGTGTCGAGTGCTCGGTGTGTGTTGAGCGAATGTATACTCGGTAATATGTCGAGTAGCTCGGTAATGTTATGAGAGAATGTATACTCGGTAATGTGTCGAGTTTTTGGAATTTTTTGAGAATGTGCTCGGTGATGTGTTGAGCAGTTAGGTATGTGTTAAGCTGACAGGACCGCCCCCAAAAAAGACATTGTTAACCGTGCCCGGTACTGCTCCCGCTTGGCAAGACGACTGAAATCCCCAAGTTACCCTCAGTACTTGCCAGACCAGGGATAGCCACACGTGCTTACTCATGCCTCCGCCTCTCGATCAGCCTCGACCAACGCGCCACGACCTGGAGGGTCAATAAAAAATCAAAAGGTGTGAGTGGACAAAAATAAATCAGTTTATAAATTTTTTTACAAAAAGACGTTTTTACCCTCCGCGTAAAACCAATGCATGCACACAAAAATCATTTTGCAGTCGGTTAACATTTTCAACATAAGAAAACCTGTGTATCAAATTTCAACATAAGGAAAACTCGTATGAAACTCAAAATCATTTTTCCTTTCTCAACCATCGGGTCTTAGCCCGCAATCATAAACACAGGGCCCCAGCCCAAAACCACGAATCAAAACCAAATGGACAACATGATCCAAAACCAAATGCACAACATGATCCAAAACCATCAACCACATACCGGGCCACTGCCCAACTCAACTGAAACATCAGAAATCATCAAAACCATGCGCATAATCAGGTCTTCCCGGGATATCAACGAGTCTTTAAACTCAAAACATAATCAATAGGCCTCGGGGGTATCACAATAACCGAGTCTTTAAACTCACGAGTCTTTAAACTCATTAAGGGCCCTCCCCCGTCATCAATTAACCGAGTCTTTAAACTCAAAACGTACTCCAGCAATAGTACCCGGGTCTTTAAACCCCAAACAGTTTTCAACGGGTCTTTAAACCCAAAACATTTTTCAATCACAACAACTAGGGATCCATCGTGATCCAAATTCTAATCCAATCTGAAAACACATTTTGTCATAACAGGACTCATGGTCCGAATTTCCACATTCAAACCACCAAATCTTACTTCACAAAAACATAATCAGATCATTTAAAACACGGGGCATGTATACTCATACCGAATCACTTTAGTAAATCATTTTTTATTCCTGGATTCGAATTCGCAACAATGATTCCGTAAGCCGGCATCCGGAAGCATCATCCTGAACCCAAACTAAGAATCCATTTTCAAACTTCTGGAAATCGAAGTCTCGTTATTCAAAATCACTTTTATGCCCCGAGCATCAAGCCCAAAATCACCCTTTTTTCAAAATCCATTGTAAAATCCTCAAAATCACAATCATAATCCCCAAAATCACGGTCAAATCACAACATACTCGAAACCTCGTAAAACGTGCAAACCGTGACATACTCGAAATACGTGTCAAAACCATAAACCATACTCACAATAGAAATCCAACATCTTAATAACATGATACGCACAAATCATATAAAATCATTCGTTAAACCATCATCAAAACATACGGGAAACCAGAATTTCGAAATACATGCAGTTTCGTGTGCGTATCAAAAATACGTAAAACTACGGAAATCGAAATCATCACAGTTCATAATCATAATCATAGAAATCATAGGAATATTTATGCATGCATTAACTTTTGAAAGAAACGTCCATTCACACACCATTCTTAACGCTCGATTTCGCGCTGCACGCATTCTTGTAATTTCCGGCATTTTCCAGAAACTTGAAACCTATTCGAAAACACATTCCAGGGTCACTAAGGTCCCAAATAACATCATGCTAATTTCCCATAATTTTCTGGGAATGAATCGTTAATTAAAAACGTAACGTAAACCTTTGGACCCTCGAAACAACATCGAAACGGTGTCCGATTAATTTGAAACCAATGCTAAAATGTTCGTTACAGTGTGTAGGACAAAAGTCATGTTGGAATTACCTCGAAAATCTGACTCATGCGCCTGCTACAGTGACATGCACTGTTCATCATCGTCCTTGCCCGTTTCCTCTGCAAACGGGTCCTGCAACCCTCGTGACAACCCGGTTAGATAGCTATCAATTCGACCTCCATTGCATCTGATTTTGATCCTAAAACATTCTTTAACTATCTAATTGAAGTTCTATGTCATCTTTTAGCCTCGACATTGACTAAATCGATCTATCCAAACTCGGACCTCAAATCGGGTCGAAGTCCACAACTCACCCAACTTAGCCCCATTCCCAAATTAACTCAGACAGTATCTTCCTAGGGCTAATACGAACAATTTAACACAACCAATTGAATAAGAACTCACCTGTAGACGATCGTCCAAAGCTCTGAGTTTCCCCTGAAACTGGAACTCGGGTTCCCAGTCAGATACTCCTCCTCCTCCTTCGATTTCTACACGGTCGTGTTAACAAGGATCCCAGAAGACTAATTCTACACTCAGTATGGCTCAACTCACCTTAAAACCCAACCTTCGAATTTTCCCTCCAACTGGTTTTTCCTCAACCCGACTTAGAACTCTCACTCTCAACTCTCCCTCAGACTACCAAAGTGATCTACACTCTCACCCGCACTCAGCTAAATCATCAGAATGGAAAAAACTTGTGGGAATCAGTGGCCTCCCCACCTGCACTTGTTTCTCGCAACCGGAATCCAAAGCCATGATCGACGTTCCCCTGCACTGCAACCTGCTCAATGCATCAGTCCATGTTCCCACTATCTCAATTTACATAAACTACTCATCTGACCATTCCACTAACCCCATAAACAATTGCACGCTCAAAACATTCACGGCATCGCCGTGCAGGCCGATTTCCCATGGTGGTGATACAGTAACCCCGTGTAAAAAGACCAAAATGCCCTCAGTTGGCAAATTACCAAATTGCCCCTCATCATCCGTGACCCGTAACTTGGTCATCTGATGTCCGTTTCACGCGTGCCGCCTGTCGTTGTACTCGGGGCATCGAGACCTACCTAACGGTCTTCGAGTCATGAGAAAATCAAATGTCAAACAAAAAGTCAACATTTTCCCCCTAATTGTCCGCATTACGAAAATGCCCTTGAACTTCCGAATGTCATAACTTTAACCTCGAACGTTCGAAATCGGACGTGCTACCTGTTTATGACTCGTGACGTCCCAAACTACGTCACGGTCATTGGTCAAATTCCATTTGACCGCCCGAATAAAAAGTCAACGTTTTACCCACGATTAGGGGCAAAACGGTCATTTTGCATCGTTTCTGATTTCGCCCAACTAATCACCGATTAACCCCGTTAATCATGATTAGTTACTAATCTAATCCCGAATTTCTGGATGGGTCGTTACATAAGCGCTCGGTATGTTTTGAGCTTATGTGTGCTCGGTGATGTGTTGAGCTGCTCGATATGTGTTGAGCGTGTGTATGAGTTTATGTATGCTCGACATGTATGGGTGCATGTATGTCAGCATGTATGAGTGTCATGTATGCTTGACATGTATGGGTGCATGTATGTTAGCATGTATGAGTTTCATGTATGTTAACTATGTGTATGATGAGCAGAAGGATTTTCGAATTTGAAGTGTTACCTGATTGTATTCAGGTTTTTCCTGATGTATAGCTCGGTTACGAGCAAATAAATGTGGTTGGTAGAACCATAAACAAATGGACACAGTGGGTGGCATACCCTTGTGAATACTGATATGGGCCACCGGTTGGAAGCCCACAACATTGGAGAATAGGGCGATACGGTGGGTCATGCCGACCGATCAAGCTCGGTTATAGTGACGACCAATAATCGAGTCATGCGACAATTCCTGAAAATAAAGTATGTTTTTTGATTTGTAAATCTGTAAGATATAAAATATATTTGTGTTGTACAAATAATGAGAGGTAAGTGTAAATAGTGGCATAATAAGCATGCCCATTGTGTGTGAGTAATAAGTATAGAGTATGAATTTAAGCTGCATAATTGCCTAATAGGATTGCTATTAGGGCCTAAAGTTAATTGGTGTAATAAAAATAACAAAATTAAGTGTGTGGGCTTGCATGTATGTTTATTATAGTGTGAGATCAGCCTATATTGTAAAATATGGGCCCCAACGTGACAACTAAAAAATTGTGAGCCCATTTAAGTAATGAAAGGACAATCAAAAAATGTGTTTAGCCCATATTTAAATAGTGGAGCCCAATTTGTGTAAAATGTTTTGGGCCCAACTAATTTGTTTCCTTGGGGGAATTTTTGAGCCCAAATCTTTTTTCATCCCAAATGTTTTTGGTGTAAATATTTGCATAGTAGGCATATGCTCAATGTATGTAAGTAATATATGAGTGGGTGTGAATGTAAGCATGTATGTGGGCTTGTGTACATGTCCATCATAATGTGCGGGCAAGGGTGTCACTTTAAAATGAGGAACCCGTGGTTTGGCCATTGTTTTATTTGGATTAAAAACGAAAACCCAATTGTGTAAGGCTTTGAGCCCAACCAACATATATATATTTTTTTAATGAAATGTGCAGCCCATCCGTGGTATGTTTCCAGCCCCACTAAAAATATACTAGCCTAACTAAAAATGTGTTTCTTGAGCCCACTCGTTTTTTGTTTCTTTAGCCCACTAATTTTTTTTTTTGTGTGAATGGATGAGCCCAATGATTTAATGTTTTCAGCTAAAAAAAAGAGATTAACCTAATTAGTGATGGCAGAGTTGAAAATAAGAAGGTAGGTGACTTAGCTTCTTTGATGTCATGTTCGACAGAGAGGGAAAGTGGCGCAGTGACAAAGACGTTGTGGTCACCGATGATGGAGGAGGAGACTCGATGGCAGGGTTTTCGAGAGATCAAAGTAACCCAGTGCGTCCAGCGGCGGCAGTGTTGTTCGGTGGTGGAGGGGAGCTATGGGAAAGAGAGAGAGAGTTGAGGTTGTTTCCTCTGTTTTGTGTTCTTCCTCCTTGCAGTCTGTCTTCTTCATGGTAGCCACATTGGCTAGATGTTTTTTTTCCCTTTTTTTGTGTTTTTTTGTTTGTTCCTCCATTTTGCAGCAGGATGGGGACTTTTCCTTCTCTTGGCGGTTGGATGAGGGCTCAAAGCTCAAGGCGACTTCTTCACTTTATCTTGTTTGTTTGAACTTTGCAAAGAACAAAGTAATATATGCCCACAAATCAAATCAATCGCATGTTACGACCCGTCCCGAATATCGGGATTAAATATTTATTAATTATGGGTTAGAATGACAAATCTGGGATTAGTTGAATGAAATCTGACGAAATGTGCAAAATGACCGTTTTGCCCTTGGGCGTGGGCAAAATATTGATTCTTAGTTCGGACGGTCAAATGGACTGTGACCAATGACCGTGACATAGTTTTGGACGTCACGAGTTCATAGACAGGTGGCACATTCGATTCCGACATTCGAAGAAGAAGTTATGACGTTCGGAAGTCGAGGGGTATTTTCGTAATCCGGACGAAAAGGGGGAAAATGTTAACTTTTTGATTGACCACTAATTTTCACACAATTTGAGGACCGTTAGGTAGATCTCGATGCCCTGAGTTCGTAGACAGGAGAAATGCGGAAAACGGACGTCGGACGGACAAGTTACGGGTCTAGAACGAGGAGGGGTATTTTGGTAAATTGCCAAAGGAAGGGGAAAATGGTAATTTGGCTGTTGAAATTTGAAACAGCCGTGAGTGGGACTTTGTTAAACATAGTGAGTGGCTTGTTTAATCTTCTTAGTGTTTTGTTTAGCAATCAAGTGACAATTGTCACTAACCGGGGCTGGAATCAGTGGCAATTGGGGCTGAGTGGGAAGTAGCATGATTTGGGACGGTGAGGTGCTGTGCACGTGCTGAATTGATGTATTCATTTGAGAATTTTGATCAGAGCACTGGTCGCATTGGATGGATTAACTGGAGTTGTTTGATCAATTCCTGGGACGGTTGGAAAGGGTCAGAGAACTGGAGAGATTGAGAGACGAAATAGAGAGGAAAAAACGGGAGGACTGAGTGAGAACATACACTGGAACCCGAAACTCATTTTTGGACAATTCAAATCCGAATTTGAAATGTAGGCCAGCCCAAGTCAATTTGAGGCTCGAATCAGTCTTCTGGGACCTCACTTAGTCGATCCAGATCAAGAATTCGAAGCTCGAAGCCCTGGGAGCCATGGACAGACACGACGGAGTTTCAGAAAAATCGAGCATTGAGTCGTGATTTTGGAGGTAAGATCTATTGGAATTGTTCACAAAATCCTCTCTATGGTAAGCCTGCGATGCTCCATAACTATTCCATTGATGAAAACAGTGGCTGTTTAGTGAAACTGGGACGGTGAGCTTCGATTAGAACTTGAGTTCAATTGAGTTGGTTTTAGGCCATGTTGATTGGAATGATTACCATAGACCCTTAATTAAGTATTTTGTGATTCTACTTGATGGATCAATTGAGGAAATTAGTTTGATTATGGCAGGAATTAAACCGGGTCGAACACGCGGGTCGCAGACCCGTTTACCAGGTGAATCGGGTGAGGAACACAACTGTAGCAGGCGCTCACGGCGGCGCGTTAAGGTGCGTGAGCCCGATTCTCAAGGTGAGTTCAACACGACTTTTGTCCTATGCAATGTAACGAACATTTTAGCATTGATTTTGAATTAATCGGACACCGTTTCGATGTTGTTTCGAGGGTCCGAAGGTTTATGTTACGTTTTTAACTAACGTTTAATTCTTGGAAAATTATGGGAAATTAGTATGCTGTTATTTGAGCCCTTAGTGACACTAAAGAATGATTTTGGACAGGATTCGAGATTTTTGGAAAATGTCAGAAATTAAGGGAAAGCGTGCAGCGCGAAAACGAACAATTATGGACGGTCTGTGAGTGGACTTTGATTTTATAAATCTTATGCATGCATAACTGTTTTATATGGATTATGATTGTGATTATATGATGTTGATTTGGATATTGGTGAATTATATGGTTTCACGCATTTCGAGGCGATTTACGTGTTTGCACGTAAATTGAGATTTTTTCGGTTTTACACTGATTTTCCATACTTATGGTTTTGGATATGATTTCATGAAATGGTTTTGAAATTGGAAAGATAAACTCGGGCATGAGGCCCAATTTTTTTTTAAACCTCGGACATGGAGTCCAATTGAGTTACGTAATCGTGCCAGGGGGCCAATTGCTTTACGAAATCGGGCCAGGGCCCCAGTTATTTACGAAATCAGGCTAAGACCCATTTGAGTTATATAATCGGGCCAGGGCCCCAGTTGATCTACGAAATCGGGCTGTGGGCCCAGTTGAATTACGAAATCGGGCCGTGGGCCCAGTTGAATTACGAAATCAGGCCGTGGGCCCAGTTGGTTTACGAAATCGGGCATGAGGCCCAGTTGGTTATAAATGTGATTTATGGCCGTGGACCCTAAATGAATTTGAATAAAAGGTTTTGGATTTGATAAATCAGATGTTTGGACTTGTGATGGTTTTATTGAAATTCCGGGCAGGGCCCTTAACAAGTTTGAAATGAATGATAAACTGTTTTCCATAAACCATCTTGATACGAGGATATGTGATGGTCTCCTCTAGGTGTCTGGGACACTAGGGAAGTCATGGTACATTGCCTGCGAGGGGTCATTATACGAAGCTACCAGACCGTATGATGACTCAGGAGCAGGATTGCTATGATTAGAAGTCTGGGACGTCAAACATCTGGGATGTCAGAGATATTGACCCGGTGAGACCCCCGGGTAGCACGCGTTGCTTGATACGGTGAAATATGACGTCTGGGACGTCGAGCGTCTGGGACGCTAGGCATCTAGGATGCCCATGATGGTTTAAACAGGTTTTTCTTAAATGTTATTTATGGTTGTGGCTTGGGCGATGGCCCACTTGAAATTGGAATTTGGTTTTACGGTTTTGGGTTGAGTTCCCACATTTGGTTTTGATTTACGGTTTCTGGGCTAAGGTCCTAATGGTTGTTTTTAGTAAATAGTTTACTTACTGGTTTTCGATGCATGCATACGTTTTAGTGAATGGCATAAATATCTTGGTGAAATGTGTTTTATGAACTTATTTATTTTCGACCACTCACAGCCTTTGTTGTTTTTAATATCCTTCAGGTTGATCACCGATGTGACTGCAGCAGAGACTGGGACATTGCATGCCTCCTCCATCGATCCTTGCGCACTCTGGAAGCTCGTTGGGGCAGTGGCTTTAGGTTATCCCTTGTCTGACACTTCGTGTCAGACAGGAGCATGACACATCCCACGGTAATCCCGGGGGGATTGGGTTGTAACACCCCTGAAATTCAAGGATTTTAATATTGTAATTTAATGTGTGAATTGACGCTTTTACCCTTGTGATTGGTGTGGCCAAATTGTTGACTTTTTGATTGGTGGGTTAAATGGACTTTGACCTATGACCGTGACGTAATTCGGGACATCACGAGTTCATAGACAGGTGGCACGTCCAATTTGGACGATCAGGGAAAAAGTTATGGCTATCGGGAGTTCAGGGGCATTATCGTAATTTGGGCGTTAGGGGCGAAAATGTTGACTTTTCGTTTGACAACTAATTTTCACGCGACTCAAGGACCGTTAGGTAGGTCTCCACGTCCTGAGTCCGTAGACAGGCGGCACGCCGAAATCGGACTTCGTACGAGGAAGTTATAGTCAGAAACGTGAAATCGAGAGGTTCGTGTCTCGGTTTTTGTGTCAAATATTTTATTCTGGAAATCTGATTGGAGGACACCTGGTGAGTGACAAGTGTCACTCACCCATTGGTTAGATTGGATCAAGCTCCACTAAGCATTATTTAAGATTTAAATCCCCTTTTAATCACAGCCCTTGATCTGAAAATCTCCTGATCTAATCCTCACCATTGATCTCATTTCTGAGATTCAATCTGGGCCCTTGATTCCTTATGCATGATCTGTATTAAAATCCATGAGACCATACATCTATGTTTTCATTCTCTCAACCCGATTAGCACGATTTCTTCTTGGAACCAACTAACCAGCGCTCACCACTCAACCTCACACCCCCAGGCAGCCAACAGCCACCCCCGGACGCCGGCCACCACTCCACGGCCACCCTGCACGTACGGTTTCGAACCAAACCACCCAAACCATCTAAACCACCCAAACCATCCAAACCTTCACACTTGGTTTCGAACCAACGTACGGTTGGGTGCACTGTGACGACAGGACGGCCCAGAACTGAACTGGACGGCGTACGGCGGCGACACGGTGGCGATAGGACGAAAAACCCGTGAGTGCCCGATTTCCTTCCCTAGATTGAACCCAGGACCATGGCTGGAAACTCGACGGCTCGCCGGAGAAGATAACCAGAACCGGCAGCCAACCTTCCCGTCGATTTTCAGGTAGTTTATTCAATCTAGAATCTAGTTTCATTTGCACAGAACCATATTTGAGGTAGAGACGAGTCCATAGGAACAAACCTCACCTAAAATGGTGGTCGGAATCACGATCTGTGATCGGGTCGAGCCGTGGGTCTGCGGTGACCCGGTTCTCTGACCCGGTTACTGTAGCTGATGACGTCATCATGCTGACGTCAGCAGTGACGTCGTGATGACGTCATCATGTTAGAAACTGTCAGACCAGGGACCAATGGACTGCTAACACGTGTCCTCTGACACTGTCAGTGATGACGTCATGCTGACGTCAGCAGTGACGTCATGCTGACGTCAGCAGTACTGTAGCACAGTTGACCAGAGGGTTGACCAGGCGCGTGGGGGCGCGTGTGAACAGTACCTTTGGTGGGACCACCACCATTCTTTAGGTTTCGACGATCCGGATCTAATGGCAGTGGTTTCGGGTCGATCGGAGATCATTAAATTGGTCAAAATGAGTTTTATTGCCTTGGGAAGCGCGTTCGGGCGGTTTTTTCCGGGCCAGTTTCGGTCTAGGGTTTCATGGTTGAATGTTAGGGGTTTAAATTGACCTTTACGAATACTTTGGACTTGACAGGGATTGTACATTTGTACCAGGACGAGGTATACGTTCGGTTCCTCGCAGGATTGTACTGTGAGTGGGCCCGATTTCATTAAACCCTTGCATGCTTAAATGTTTTCTTATTTACTTATATGTTCACATGCTGGAATCAATAAATGGTTTTGACGATATTGAAATTTCGGTTATGGCACGTTTCACGGTATTTGGACATGAGACCCGTTTGATGAAATGTAACGATTGGTTCCGATTTTACCTATGTATACATATATGTTTGCATGTGGATATCAATAAAATGTTTTTGGTACTGCACTGTATAGATCCTTCCATGTTATATTGTCTCCTCCGGATGAGGTACCCCCGAGAGGTCACGGACGTCTAGTACGTCCAGCGTCTATGACGCTAAGCATCAGGGATGCTGTAACCGAACAGGGTTCGGAGATTGAACTCGGAATTGAGACCCGAGTGGCACGCGTAGCCTTGTGATTGTGACCTTATTGGACGTCAGGGACGTCAGACATCAGGGATGTCGGATTGGAGTGTATAGTGCAGTGGCTAAAATTATGTTTACGGTTTTACTATATGCCTTATGGTTTATATTATATGATTGATGGTTTTAAATTCGGTTGCATGCATGTTTGGAAAACGGAGGGGTAAATTATATGTTTTACTTATCAAATGATTTTATAAACTTGAGTTTCGGTCCACTCACCCTTAATGTTTTGGTAACCCCTCCAGGTCAGGATACTGAGGTAGATGAGGAACCTGAGGCTGAGGCATAGATCTAAAGGTAGTCATCGCATGTATCATCGTTTGCATCTAAAGGTAGTCAAAGCTGAGACTCCCTTGCCATGAAATAGAGAGTGAGGAAAAAAAGGTGTCTTTCTTGTATTGACTCTCTTGTCTTCTCTTGATTTTTTCTTTTTGAAATTTTTTTCTCTGTAGCTCTCCCGTGGTGACAGTGGAGAGGAAGAAGTAAACTTTTTCTTTTGTAGCTTATTTATGTTGCAGAAAGAGCTATGGAGGGGAGAGGTGCGGCTCTGCGGTACTACAGCAAGGTAGTGCGGCACAACATCATAGCAGCTTGGTGGCGTACGTAACGACCCTTCCCGAGAGCCGGGATTAGTAAAGTGATTAGTAACAGATTAGTGAGCTTAATTGGTGTTTAGTTGGTTACATTTGGCTCGTTAGCGTAGAATGACGATTTTGCCCCTAGTTTGGGCAAAATGTTGACTTTGAGTTTGGGCGGTCAATTGGATATTGACCGATGACCGTGACGTAATTCGGGACGTCACGAGTCCGTAGACAGGTGGCACGCCCGATTCCGACATCCGATGTGGAAGTTATGATGTTCGGAAGGTTCAGGGAATTACCGTAATTTGGTTAAAATAGGGGGAAAAGTTGACTTTTTGTACGATTGGGTTTTTACACATAGACTGAGGACCGTTAGGTAGATTTCGTCGTCCTGAGTTCAACGACAGGCGGCATGCCTTCATCGGACGTCGGACGAGTGAGATAGGGGTCTAGAACGGAGAAGGGTAGAATCGTAATTTGGACATTAGGGGTATTTTGGCCTTTCCGTGTCTTGGGAATTGGGCCAATCTGATAAGGCCAAGTGTACAGGGCTGATTGGGATATTTTGAGTTGGGCCATGGGATTGTGACACGTGGGGTGTGTGTAGTGGCTTCTAGGATTTTACAAGGGCAAAATTAAAATGGGTGAGTCATGTTGTGTTTGTGCTAGAAAGAAATAGAGAGTGAGATTGAGGGAGAAAGTGATCAATTTCAGTGTGTGTTTGTGTGTTCAGATGGTCGAGGGAGTGAACAGAGACTGAGTGTGAGGTAGTGAGTGTTTTTGGGTGCAACTAGAGTGTGTTCGTGTGTGTGTGAAGTGATCAGAACCTGAGAATCAGGGAGGAAAAACCAAAGAAACCACCGTGCACGGTTGTGCGCTTCCAGTGACCAAACCATCAACTTGAACCCGTGGTGGTGTCGAGAGGCCTGAGGAGAGTCGAACAGACCCAGCGGAGCTCATGGTGGCGGTCGGAGAACCGGTAATTTCTTGAATCCCCTCTGATTGCTCTGTTTTGCCGTTTGATTTCAAACTGAAAGTAGTGAAGTTAGGGGCTGAGTCGAGGGTTCTGTAAGGTCTAGTCAGGTTCAGTAGGGTCCTAGGTAGCTGGTGGTTGTGCAGCCTTGACGGGGGGAAGCTCTGGTGGCTGGGAACCAAAACAGGGGTTTCGGGCAGTTTTGATTCGAGCTTGAGGACGACGACTTAGGGGCTGTGATTTCTAAATTTTAGGATTGGAAATGGTTGCTGGGAAAGGGACAAAACTAATGGGATTGAAAAGACTGGATTTGAGCTGGAATTGAGGGAGAACCAGTCACGCCGGTTCGGTTCAACTAACCCGGTTTGAACCGGCTGGACAGAGGTTGACGATGACACTATAGCAGACGCGTGAAGCCCACGCGCAGCCACTTTGGGCGGCGAGTGAGGGCACGTGGGGAGGAATCTGAAGAACCTTCCAACATGGTTTTGAGTCTAAATGTTATAACGAATCTTTTCAGATAGGTTTCGGGTTAAACAGACGTTGTTTCGGGTTAGTTCCGCTAGGTCGAAGGTTTCGGGTCTCGGTTCGTTACGTTTAGAACCCGAGGAATTTTGTGGGGAATTAGGAGAACCTTGGTGGACGTGTTAGTGACGTGTTTTGGTGACTGTTGACAGGATCGGGAATCCCCGAGGAGGTCGAGGAACGTGCAGGACGTTCGGGACGCGAGTGACGCACTCGGTATCTGTGAGTGGACCCCTTCTCGATAACTGAGCATTCATAACTGCTTTTAATTACTTGATTTATGATTTTATATGTGATTTCATGATTATTGATTATGCTATAACTGTTTTACATAATTGCACGTTTTTCGGGAAATTACGTATTTGGCACGTTTTACGAGAAAGGCTTGATTTTTGATTATGATGCTATGATTTTGGGATTTCAAACGATAAAGGGTTTTCAATGATTATAAAGGGATTTTGGAACATGATTTCGATGATCAAGGTTTTCGGTTTTAGAATCGGATTTCGAAAGCGGAATTTGGTCTTAAAGTTGAAAAGTGGAATTTCGGATTTGGGTTCGAAATGACGGTTCTGGATGCCAGAAGGGCTTCGTACTAGTGGTTTCAGGTTCGGGTTTGCATATGGATTTGGAAAAGGTTTTCAAATGGTTTTGGATTGGATTTGCTGGATCTGGTTATTGGGTTTAAAGACCCGGATATTGTGATTGACGGTGGACGGGCACAGATTGGGTTTAAAGACCCGGATTGAGTTTAAAGACTCGGAGTTTAAAGACTCGGATATATTGATATTTCCCTCGTAGGCTTGTTGAGTTTAAAGACTCGGAGTTTAAAGACTCGGATTATTGAGGCCTGGATTGAGTTTAAAGCCTCGGGAGTTTAAAGACTCGGATAGGTCCAGCAGGTTTGATCGGATAATGATTGCTTGGTATTTATGATTTATAATATGGTTTTATGATGCTTCTGACGTGATTTCTATAACTGTTTTTACAATGATTCTTATGTGATTATAACTGTTTTCAAAAATGGGTTATGCATGTATGTTTTCAAAACGGAGGGCCAAACCCTGGTTTATTTATGAAATGGTTTTTGAAACTTTTATTATTTATGGTCCACTCACACTTTCTGGTTTTTAATTGCCCTCCAGGTCGTGGAGCTAGCGCGGGGGTTGACGTTGAGGTAGCGTCGGAGGCATAGAGTACTCGAGAGTTTTCCTGGAGTGTTTCCGATTTTTCGTTGTGCGTGTACTCTGTATAACGGGTTTAATTTTCTTAGTTTGGTACTATGCTCTGTGTAGCTGCTGACTCTGGGATGTTTAAAATTCTCCTGCGTTTGACAATGTAATTTGTGGTTTTTGTGAGGTTGTTTCGGTCTTTCGTTTTTGGGTTGTCAGACGGGAGCAGGGTTCAGTCCCTAATCCAAGGGATTAGGGGTGGGCCCTGACAACATAGCATAGCGGAGGCACTGCGGAGTGGCGATACAATGGAGCGGCGGCATAGCAGAGCAGCGACACGGTGGTGGGAGGAAAAAACTCCCTGCCTCTCTGGTCCCTCTCTTTGCCCGCGTGGTTGGTCTATAAAGCCAAAATAGGAAAAAAGTGTGGACCTTTTTTTTGCTTTCCTCTTTTTTCCTTAACAGATGTAAGATTTTTGAATCAATAAGAAGGAAAACCGATGTCACCATGAATCAAATTGAGTTATTTTGATTTTTGGAAGATGGTATTTTTGTTAAAGTATTTTCTGGGTTATTTTGGAAGTGAGCCAATCTGGGTTTTTTTTTTCTAAGTATTTTGGGTGGCTATGGTGTTTTAGCCAGTAAAGAAATGGAGAAGAAATTCCACATAACTTTTTGTATCAATTCCCACAGACAACGCCAAACTGTTAATGCACAAAATTTACCAAGGAGACTGTAAAAGCACACACGCACACCAAGACACAAGAACATACGTGGTTCACCCAAGTCGAGCTACGTCCACGGTGTTACCTCACTCTCATTAATAATATATGTTTGATAAATGTACATAAGGCTTTGAGCCTTTAAGAGATAGTAGTGTTTGTAGAGAATATGGAGAGGGTGAGTCCCCTTGAATGAGGGAGGATGCTCCTTATTTATAGGAATTTACTAGAGTTAGGTCATAGTAGTTGTCTTTAGGCATGGGCCTTATTAATGAGCCTTCGTCATGGGCCTCCATAGTGATCCTTATGTAGTCTTCAAATCCTTCTAGACGTTCTTATTACTTGGTTCGATGTAGTATTCGACAAGTCCGTTACTCGGTCCAATATTGTGTCAACAACTAAAAACTATATTTTGAATGTGGTTTTGAACTAAATGTGAATATTAACTTGAAATAATGTGTTTTGGGAATATTTATGATTTTTATATAACTTTTGGGATGTTTTTACGAAAGTGGCCTTAATGGTACATTTTACGATAAATTTGTCTTAAACTGTGTTTGGGGCTTAGGCCCAAGATTCTAATTGTGGATTTGGAGTGTGATGTATGATATGACGTGTTGTGATGAAAGTTGATGTTGAGTTATGGTGTGGTGTGAATACGTGTTCCCCGATATACGTTATGTGTAATGATGTGCCGGTGTGTATTTCTTGTGTGAAATGCTGTGGTGACGTGATTTGTGATGGTGTGATGTTGTTGTGATTGTGTTGATTGATTGAATGTGAGTCTCAGACGTTGAGCCCGGGGCTCCGAACTGTGATGTGATGACTCAGATGTTGAGCCTAGGGCTCCAATTCCCGAGTGAGCAAGTGTGTATGTGTTGGCCTACCAGTAGTGCCCTTTGTGATATGATGATTAATACTATGTTTGTGTATTGATGATAAAATAATTGTATCGTGATTTTTGGTGTGCCTGCTAGTGGGGCAGTACGTTGGTGTTGATATCGTGTTTTGAGAATGGCTTGGTTATGATGATCCATGTGTGATTGGTGTGTTGCCTCGTGTGTGGTGGTGAGTATGTGGTTTGATTTCATGAATTGTGTTTTTCACGTATTTTAAGAAATATAGAACTGTTTTTTTCTTAATCGAAATAAAATGGTTTATGTGCATGCATAGTTTTAGAAAAACGGAGGGTAAAAACGATATGTTTTCAAAATGTGTTTTAAAACTATTTCTTTTTTCCACTCATACATTTTTGTGTTTTTGTGACCCTCCATGACATAACCCATCCCAATCCCCCTGGATTATCCTGGGATGTTCCTGCTCCTATCTGGCACCATATGCCAGATAAGGGATAAAATCGTAACCCGCTCGGGGTTATCCAAAGTATGCGAGGATCTGTGGGGTTACGTAATAGCGTGTGATGTCTCGATCTCTGCTACAACCTTCATCCGCGATCAACTTGAAAGGTATTAAAAACAATAAAAGCTGTGAGTGGACAAAAATAAAGAGTTTATAAAAACAATTTCTCAAAAAGGCATTTATACCCTTCACATATAAGCATGCATGCATCAAAAAACAAATATTTCAAAGACTTTTCTCAAAAGCAAATCATATTGCTTTTCAAATCAAAACACAGTGAAAAATGATTTTCAAACAAAGTCATTTCCTCAGTAGGATCTCAGTCCAAAACCAAATCACACAGGGTCTCAACCCAAAATATAAACCATGTGGAACCTCAGCCCCAATATGAAACATTGTGGGATCTCAGCCCAAATATGAAACCATATGGGATCTCAGCCCATCATCATAAGTGAAAACCTATGTGCACACAACACGTATAAAAAACAAACATAACCAATCCTCGTATCCAACATCAGTCACGATATCCCAGCAACGCGTGCCCAATAGCTCTAGGATTACTCCAATCTGAGCATGTCACCGTAAACACATCACCAGCCGACGTTCCCAATCGTCGTGAACACATCACCGATCGATCTCCATATAATACCAGCACACCTAAGTCGAACCTCCCTCAGCTGCACGACAACAGGCAGTGCTTTGTGACCTCTTCGGGCGAACACATCCCATCCCAGAGGTGAGCATTATAACTAGGGCTTCTCCAGGGAAACACATTCCTACCAGAGGCCCTTAACCATATCAATCTCAAGAGGATGGTCTTAGTGAAAATAGTAGCCAAATCTCGTAAGGACTCAGCCCAAATCCAAATCTTGTAGGGACTCAGCTCAAAATCATCCCAATAGGGTCTACGCCAGGATATAATCTCATCAAATCAGTTTCCACAAAACCATCATAAAAATAATGTCTAGCAACACTTCATAAATCCAGGATTCCTCGAATCCTATCAAATCCACAACTAGGTCTCATGACCGAAATATCTTTCCTAAATCTCATAACTAGGTCACAGCCCGATATATCTCACATTTGACTATACTCTAAGTCAAATCATAAATCAACTGGGTCATACGCCCGAAAGGTATTTCCAAATCAGAAAATCATTTCAGGATTCAAAGCACTTTCCAAAATTGTCCTTGACTTCAATCTAAGTCAAGGTCTTATCAACTGGGACTCATGCCCAAATATCGATTTCACGCATCTCTATGAAATCATTCAAAATCGTTAGTCAAATCCTCGATTTCATGCCTCTCCGTGAAACCATCAAAATCACATAAAACACATGCAAAGTAGAATACTTGGCCTAAGCCTAAACCGCATATAAGACTGAAATCTCGAACTACGTGCAATATTGCATTTTCCACCAAAATGCCAAATCAACAATATAAATCATATGCACTCAAGGCATCTCAAATCTCTCTCATAAAACATATAAAACATTTATGCATGCATCATATTTATAAATCAAACGTCCACTCACAGACCGTCCAAGCTGCGCACTTCGAAATTAGCGCCGTAAGCCACTCTATGGCTAATCCATACTCTCCGGGACGTCCGGACCTATCTAAATCATACTCAAAGGTTACTATCAACCTATACAAGTCCATATCGAAGATCCTCACACATCCTGGAACGGTCAACGTGTCCTAAACAAGATTCCCGAGGCTAAAAATCTCTAAATGACCTATCAAACGATCTCTGATCGACCAGAAACCACCACCATAGGATTCAGAAGGTTGAAATTTTTTGAATAAGACTGGTTTGACCTCAAAAGTCATGCCCATGCACCCCCATATGCCAGTCAAAGTTCACACACGTGGGTCAACGGTGGTCAACACTGACATCATCCTGACAACTCTGACATTTGGCAACCTGCCACGTGACACCTTGATTGGTGCCACGTGTCTCTAACACCTGCGACACATTGCCAAGTGGCACCACCTCATTGGTCAACGTGATCTGATAATGCTGACATGGACTTACCACTTCAGCTACCACGTCATCTGACACCCTCTGACATATTGCCACGTGGCACCGCCCTACTGGTCCACTTGGTCTGACGTTTCTGATGTGGCGCTGTCACGTCATTGCTGGCTGGACCTGACACCTGGCCACGTGTTACCCTCTGGTTGGACACGTGGCCTAACAGGTCTGACATGTGATGACTTGGACTACTGCATCATCATCGTCAACCTCTAGCCAGGTCAGCCCGAATGTCTATAATAAGTTGTTTAACCAGCGACCCTGACCCGGCCGTATCTCGGCCGTCCAACCATAATTTTCCTCTGTTCTTCGTCCATTCAACTTGTTTACTTCCCAGAAATGGTTCTACAACCTCAAAATCAAGAAACAAAAGCTGAGATTACCTGTTCAAATCCAACCTTGACGACTAACCATTGATGTAACGACCCGAAAATTCAAAAAAAGGAAAATTTGGAAAATTTGAAGGAAAATGCGATTTTGCCCCTGGTTATAAGGGCGAAAAGTTGAGTTTTTGATCGGGACTTTGTTTGGATTTTTTGTAAGGACTGTTGGATAGGTCTCGAGACGCTGAATCCGTAGACAGACGGCATGCGTCAATCAGAGGTCAGATGCGAAAGTTGCGGGTCTGCGAAGGTGAGGGGCATTTTGGTAATTTTGAAGGTAAGGGTAAAATGGTAATTTTGGTTAGGCTAAGATTTGATGATTCAACTGCTTTGGTGAGTCATGCAGGTCTGTGAGTGACTGTCACTATGCAGATGACAATTAGTGGCCTTGATGCTATCTGCACTTAACCGTGTATGGTTTTTAAGAGAAAAAAAAACAGAGTATGAGCAAAAACCATAATTGATCTCAGGTGACAACTGAACCCTTAGGCTGACAACGTGAGAAACTAAAGGGAATTGAGAGAGGGAGAATAGAACATTACGAGGAAGAAAGGAGATGAATCGTGAAAGAAAACCTGAAGAGAAACCCGAAACCTGTTCTTGGAAATTGAAAAATACGAATTCGAGTTGTAAGACAGCCCAAGTCGAATTGAGGTTAGATTATGATTTATGGGACCCTTATTAGTCGATCCAAATCGAGAAACTCAAGGATCTAAGCTCATTGAGCCAGTAACAGACATGTTGGAAGTCGAGAAATCGCGAGCTTGAGTTGAGTAATTGGAGGTAAGTTTTTGTGAAATTGATTTCAAAATCATCTTTTAAATGAGTCTACGATGATGTCTGACTAATTAATTGAAGGATTCAATGATTATTTGATGAACGGTATCCGATGAACATCCTTTTGAAACTTGAATTAAGTCGAGAGGGTTTGGAGTAACTAAGCGTGAAATTGATGTTACAGATCCATAATTAAGTTGGTTACAAAGCTATTGGAATGTTCAATTGTTGAAAAAGATGTTGAATTGATGGAGAACTAACCGGGTCATCACGCGGGCTAAAGGACCCGTTTTGTAGGTATTAGGGCGAGGACGGTAACTGTAGCAGTTACTCTAGCTAGCGCGTGGCTCCCATGCGCAGCCACTTACGGCAGCGTGTGAGGGCACGTGGGCTCGATTCCCGAGGTGAGGTCAACATGACTTTTGTTCTATTTTATGTAACGAACATTTTGGCACTGGTTTCGAGGAAATCAGATACCGTTTCGATATTGTTCTGTGTATCCCAAATTTTCATATACGTTTAAAATACGTATTTAAATCCCGAAAAAAATTGGAGAAAATTATGTGAGGTATATTGGAGTGTTAGTGACCCTCGATAATGATTTTGGACATGAATGGTGATTTCTAGAAATTACGGAAAAACGTGCAGTTCGGAAAGCGAGAGATATGGACGGTATGTGAGTGGACTTTTATTTTCTACCCAGAATCCATGCATATATGTTTTAAGTATTTTATTATATGCTTGAAAATGATTTGGCATGATTAATGTGTCGATATGATGATTTCCGGATTTTGGGAATATTATATTTTTTATATTGTTGGGCACGATTTTCAAGAAAACTGTGAAATTGTTGTTTTGGGCGAAGACCCGAGATTTGAGATTGGTTTTGACTCAGATTATGAGTCAGAGATTGATTTGATTATGAGTCAGAGATTGATTTGATGGATTTGTAATGCTTTTTGGATATATTTTATGGATTTATGTTAAAATGGCAACTGAGGTTGCGATTGCACGAATTTTCCTGAAAATGATATTTTGGGCTTGAGACCCATTGGTGATGTGATTTTTCTTGGATTGGTATTTCCATGTGATTACATGATGATATTTATGGTTTTCAGATTTATGAAATAATCGGGACTCTGGTTTTACGAATTTTGAGGAAACTATGTTTTGGGCCAAGACCCTGTGTCGAAAATGGTTTTGATTTCAAATGCAACTGTTTTTCATTGGTTTTCATGGTGATGATATGTTGCGGATATTTAGGGCTTTCGGGTGAGAATATGTTTCCCCCGAAGTGCACCTTGTGTTGTGGACATTAGGGCTTCCGGCTGGGAATGTGTTTCCCCGGAATGAACCCTGGAGATAACGCTAGCCTCCGGGATGGGATGTGTTTTCCAGGAGAGGTCACATAGCACGGTCTGTTGTCGTGCAGCCGAGGGTGGCTTGACTCAGATCAGGTGTGCTGGATTATGTGGAGATCGGTCGGTGATGTGTTCACGACGATCTGGATTGTCGGCTGGTGATGTGTTCACAGCGACATGCTCGGATTTTGAGCTTTCCTTGAGCCTATTGATTGATTCGCGTTGCAGGGATAACGTGACTATGAGATTGGATATGGAAATGAGTCCCGTGGTTTTATTGAGATTTTTGATTTATAAACATTTGTGCCCATATATATTTTACTCATGATTTATGATATGCATGCCTGTTTGTGAAACCGGAGGGTAAGAATGTGTTTTGATAAATGTATTTATAAAAGTTTTTTTTGTCCACTCACACCTTTTCGGTTTTATTGACCCTCCTGGTCATGGCGCGATGATCGAGGCTGATCAGGAGGTGGAGGCATGGGTGGGCACATGTGCGGTTATCCCTTGTTTGGCAAGTACTGAGGGTAAATTCGTAACGCCAGTTGACTTGTCAGACGGAAACAGGACTAGGCACAGTTATCAAAGTCCTTCGGGGACGGGTCCTGTCAATTGAACCACCACCAAAGCCACTCCAATCGTCCAATCTCCTCGATTCTTGTCCCTACACACTCGCAAGGACTCGGGGAAGGTAACCAGGGCATCGGTTTCTACCCAAAATGTGCAAAAACCAAATTTGAATTTCAAACTTAACTGTATTTCAGGTTTTTACCTTTTCCTCAGGCCATCGCTGTGCTCAGCCTCTCACCATCTTCCTCTACTCCTCTTAGTCTCACCTTTAACCTCTCTCAGTCTCTATGTGTCCCTCAACTGACATCAAACGAAGAGGAAGGATTTGGGGAGGGGGTTTCGGGTTGGTTGAAACAAGGAAAGGGAAAATGGGATGATGCATGTATGCGTGGGTTTGGACCAAAGGATGAGTGACACTTGTCACTCATCAATTAGTCCAGGCGAGATCTTTTAGGCCCATTAAAGACAAACCCAAATCTCAACCGTCTCGATTTTTGTGCAATCATAAATAGTTCCCGAAATCGTCGCTTACCCGTAACTTTTCAGTACGATGTCTGATTTCGATGTGCCGCTTGTCTACGGACTCATATCATCTCAATATACGTAACGATCCTCGGTCCACATGCATTAGTGATAACGCTCAAATTAAGCATTAAATTAAAAAAAACATAATTTAAGTATTATGCAATTTAAACCCTTTTTCTGTAGATCTATTGGTAAATATAGATCGTTCTTAACTGGAGAAATTAGAGAACATTAATAATGTGTTAGTGAGAAAGAATAATGAATAGTCAAAGAATAAAATAATAAATGAATTAATGAATAAAAGAATAAAGAATAAATGAATAAATGAATAAAAGAATAAAATGAATTAACGAATTAAAGAATTAAAGAATAAAGAATAAAGAATAAAGAATGAAATGGGGGGTTTTGAAAAAAGTGTAATCTAAACTACATTTTTAACCAAACTAATAATTAAAATATAAATGCTAATCCTAATTAGAACTTACAAACCATAGACCAGTTTCATAAACAAAACTGACACTTTTACGTAAGTAATTTCAAATTAACAATCACATTATTTAAACTACTAAAATAGACTTATTTCAAACACAATTTTTCCCAACACTTTACATTTTTCTCATATTGTGTAACAACCCGTCCCGAATTTCGGGATTAATTAAAGAGTAATTAAGGATTATCGCGACTAATCCTAGAGGAATCGTAGACGGAAGGTGTAAAATGACGAATTTACCCTTGGGATTGGGCAAAAAGTTGACTTTTGACTCGAGCGTTCAAATGCACGAGGACCGGGGACCGTTACTGTAACGACCCGGACGTTCGAAAAAGGGAAATTTGGAAAATTTGAAGAAAATGACGATTTTGCCCTTAGGTAATGGGCGAACGGTTGACTTTTAGTTCAGGCGGTCAAACGGACTTTGGCCAATGACCGTTACGTAGTTCGGGACGTCACACGTTCATAGGTAGGTGGCACGTCCAATTCTAACTATCAGGGAAGAAGTTATGACGTTCGAAAGTTAAAGGACATTTTCGTAATTAGGACGAAAAGGGGGAAAATGTTGACTTTTTGATTGACCACTATTTTTCACGCAATTCGAGGACCATTAGAGAGGTCTCGATGCCCTGGGTCCGTAGACAGGCGGCACGCTGAAAACGGAAGTCGGGCAGACGAGTTACGAGTCTAGAAAGAGAAGGGCATTTTGGTAATTTGTGAAGGAAAGGCAAAATGGTCTTTTGAGACTGCAGTTTGAACAGCCGTGGTGAGTGCTGTGTAATTGTTTAAATCTGTTCTCTTATCAAGGATTTGTTTAACCTTGTTAGTGGCTGGACAGGGGAATTGTTTAACAACTTTGAGGCAGTGGAAACAGTGTGGTGTGGCATGTAACCGAAACCAGGCACCGGCACCATTTTTGAATTGATTTTGGGACTGTTGCGGGAAACAAAATCCAGAGAGGCTTGAGAGAATCCCATGAGTTGTTGGCTGCATGGTTCGATTAACAGAGATGTAGAAGTGTTTGAAGGTCATTCTGTGGAAGAGAGGACTGAGAGCTTGAGAGAAAATTGGAAATTGGAGGGAAAAAACGAATTTTGATTTGTGAGTCGAGAGGAACAAAACTAAGGTAAGAAACAGCTTTCTGGGACCATTTAGAGTTCAACCGTATAAATATTGAAGAGAATTGATCACGGTTTGGCTAGGAACCCAAGTTATAGTTTTGAAGAAGTTTCAGACTTGAGGACGATCACCTACGGGTAAGCTTTCTTGAAATTGGTTGTGTTTTAGAGTTCGTTTAGGTCCTATGAAGCTTCAGTTTAAGATAATTTGAAAATGGAGTTGAGTCGAGTGAGTTACAACGGTTGACCCGTTTGTTTGATCACGGGTCGAATGGTCGATTTAGGGATTTTTGAGGATAATTGATGAACGAGAACCTAAATTAAAATGTAAAGGAAAGATTTAGGTGGAAGAAGGAAAGGAATTGAGTGAGTTTGATAGGGATTTAACCGGGTTTTGTCGCGGGAACCCGTTTGCAGGCTAGTCGGGTGAAGAAGGTGACACTGTAGCATCACTATAGATGGCGTATGAGTTTCACGCGTAGCCACTCACATCGGTGCGAGAGGGCGTGTGGGTCCGATTCACAAGGTGAGTTCAACACAACATTTGTCCGATACAATGTAACGAACATTTTAGTGTTGGTTTCGAATTTATCGGACACCGTTTTGATATTGTTTCGAGGGTCCGAAGGTTTATGTTATATTTTTAATTAACATTTAATTCCCAGAAAATTAGAGGAAATTAGTATGCTGTTATTTGAGTCCTTAGAGACACTAAAGAATGATTTTGGACAGGATTCGAGATTCTTGGAAAATATCGAAAATTACGGAAACGCGTGCAGCGCGAAAACGGGCATCTTGGACAGTGTGTGAGTGGACTTTGCTTTCTAAAATTTAATGCATGCATAAATGTTTCTATGATTTCTATGATTATGATTATGACTTGTAATAATTACGATTTTCGTATTTATACGTATTTTGATATGCAATACGTAACTGCACGTATTTTGAGACTATGATTTCTCCTATGCTTTGATGATGGTTTAATGAATGATTTCATATGATTTGTGTGTGTCATGTTTTGAGGATGTTTTGATTATGATTATGATTGTGAGTATGACTTACGGTTTTGACACGTATTTCGAGATTATTAAGATTTTGCGCGTTTTACGAGATTTCGAGGATATTGTGATTTTATCATGGTTTTGATGCCTTGACCTTGGGATTTGAAATATAATTTGATTTCAAAGTTTTAACATAGATTTTGGAAAAGTTGATTTCGGGCTTGATGCCCAGGGCATAAAAGTAATTTTGATGAATGAGATTCGGATTTCGGAAACGTGAAAGTGGATTTTCGGATTTGGGTTCGGAATGGTTATTCCAGATGCTAGCTTACAGAATCATTATTGCGAATTCGAATTTGGGAATGGATGACGGATATGATTGGGGATTTGAATGTAAAATTCGGACATAAGTCCTATTATGACAAAATGTGATTTCAGATTGGTTTTGGAATTTCGATCACGATGGATCCTGGATTGTTGTGATATACAAATGGTTTCGGGTTTAAAGACCCGGTGCTATTGCTGGATCATGTTTTGAGTTTAAAGACTCGGTTAATTGAAGACGGAGGCGGGCCTGGATTGAGTTTAAAGAATCGGTTATTGTGATACCCCCCGAGGCCTATTGATTATGTTCTGAGTTTAAAGACTTGTTGATATCCCGGGAAGGCCTGTGAGTTTAAAGACTCGGTAATTGATATCCAGCAAAACTGATTAACTTGTGATTTGTTGTTAATCTTGATGTTTTCGGAGGTGTTGGGCAGTGGCCCGATTTTTACTGTTTGATGGACTGGATTATGTTGTGTATTTGAATTTGATTCGTGATTTTGGGCTGAGGCCCTGTGTTTATGATTGCGGGCTAAGACCCGAAGGTTAAGAAAAAGAAAAATGATTTGATTTTCGTACACGGTTTTCTTACGTTGAAAATGTGACAGATTGCGAAATGATTTTCGAATGCATGCATTGGTTTTACGTGGTCGGTAGAAACACTTTCTGTAACTATTTTATAAACTGATTCATTTTTGTCCACTCACACCTTTTGTGTTTTATTGACCCTCTAGGTCGTGGCGCGTTGATCGAGGTTGATCGAGAGGTGGAGGCATGAGTGAGTACGCGTGTGGCTATCCCTAGGTTAGCGAACACTGAGGGTAATTTGGGAACTTCAGTCGACTTGCTAGACGGGAGCAGGACCGGGCACGGTTATCAATGTCCCTTCGGGGGCGGTCCTGTCAATTTGGTATCAGAGCACTAGGTTGCTGATTCTGTTGCCACATCAAACCACCGAAGCGTAAGCCTCGTGCGCGACCTGGTAGTGAGAAGGGTAGACGAGGGTGTATGAGACCTCGTGATAGATCTCGGATGAGATTGACCCTGGATTGAGGGTCAGATGTCATGTAGAATACACTATGAACTACTAGTTGTTAGACGTAGAATTGTGTGGGTCGCAGACACGAATAAGCCTAGTGGCTAGAAGGGTTGCATAATCGAGCATGTTGCACTCGTGATGGGATTATTCACAGTGGATTCCTTAAGTGGAATGCGTGTTTAAAGAGTCTAAAATGTGATGGGATACTTCTTAGGCCTTATCGGTCGTATAAGATATGGTTGAGCATTAGTATTTGCTCGGTGACTTGGTATGTCGATGATGACATGATTGATTGGTATGAGACTGGACTCGAGAAGAGCCGAGATGTGGATGTGGGACTCAAAATGAGTCCGGATATGGGTTAGAAACGTGAGATGAGTGACAGGACCCCGTCCCAACTGGACGTCAAAAACTGTGCCCGGTCCTGCTCCCGTCTGACAAGTTAACTAGAGGCCCGAAACTACCCTTCAGTGCTTGCCACGTAAGGGATGTTTGCGCTGATTTCTGTTGCTGCCATTGCCTCACGATCAGTCACGAACGTCGTACCACGGCCTGGAGGGTCACAAAACAGAAAAGGTGTGAGTGGAAAAAAATGACCTCTCATAAAAACATTTTCCAAAATACATTCTTACCCTCCAGTTTTCACAAACTTGCATGCATACCGTAAAACATGAGTAATAGTATGAAATCATTCAAGTATGAACAGTGGACCGATAAAATCAAAACATATTTTCCCATGGTCCGTAAAACTCATGTTCACCAAGTCAGTTCATGTTATAAAACATCAAATCCCGGCTCTCAGGCCAAAACATGTGAAAACATAATCACCTGGCCACAAAGACCAAAAACCCGTACTCAATACCAGTACGTCATCACAAACAACATCAATCAGCACTAATAACAAGTGCACAATAAATATATCAATCCAATCAGTCCGCACTACTCACAAGTGCACAAACTATCACAATCACATATGCACTACTCACAAGTGCTCAATCAATCAAACTGCACTACTCACAAGTGATGCACTACGCGTGGGCCAATATCCAGCCACACTCTCGGGAACAGACACCTCTGGGCTCAACCCTCGGGCTCAGTCACATTTGGGCGAACACATCCCCAGGCTCAGACCCATCCGAGTAGTACATCCAGGCTCAGTCACATCCGAGAAGCTGACTACCATAGGATCAACTCCCGATCCTACAATCACATCCCCCAAGCTCCGGTCGTCTGGGTAATCCCCCCAAGCTCCGACCGTCTGGGCATTTCACAATCACAATGAAAACCATCTCGGGAATTACATCCCAAAATATTTCAATCAAATCTTATCTTCATACAAAGTGAAGATCATTCCCGACTGGGTCTCAAGCCCCAAAATACCATTTACACATACCGTTAAAATCACATTTTCCAACAATAAAATAATCCAGAAATCATCATTGACTTACCAACTAAGTCCAAATATGATTTTAGAAATCCTTTTGACTCCGGGCCTAGCCCAAAACATCATTTGCACGTTCCTCGAAAAGCGTTCCCGAAAGAATGATTAAAATAATCATAAAATCACAAGAAATCATTAATTTCATCAAATTCACAAGTGACTCCATAACCGAGTCAAAATCACTATTCACTTGGGTTCTCACGCCCAAATATCATTTTCACGCAAATTCAGGCGTTGCAACCTCCGTTGCCATTTTCACGTAAATCCACGAAATTGACCCTTGACTCATTCCCAAGTCACAACATCATTATTCAATCCATGACTCATAATCCGAGTCCAAGCATTATTTTCAATCAAATTCAATACCGGACTCATAACCCGAGTCCAAACATCATTTTTAACCAAATTCATAATTTTTCGAAAATAGTGCCAAAAATAATATAATAATCCATAAAATTGAGAAACCACCGGATTGAAACATCAACCATGTCAAAGCATATAAAATCATATAATAAAGAATTTAAATCATATATGCATGCATCACGGTTAGAAAACAAAGTCCACTCACACACACCCTCCAAAACGGTCCGTTTCCGAGCTGCACGTTTTTCCGTAAATTCTGGAAATCACAACTCCTGTCCAAAATCATTATAGAGGGTTACTAACATCTCAAAACACTTCATATAATTTTCCCCAATTTTTCCGGAATTTAAATACGTATTTTTAACGTAAAACAAAACTTCGGATACGCGGAACATTAACGAAACGATATCCGATTTCCTCGAAACTAGCGTCAAAATGTTCGTTACAATGAGAGGATTCAAAGTCATGTTGAACTCACCTTGAAACTAGGTCGTACGGGCCCTCAAGCGCCGCCGTGAGTGGCTGCGCGTGAAACCCACGCGCCTACTACAGTAACCGTCGTCCTCACCCGTTTAACTGATAAACGGGTCCTGCAACCCGAGAGACGATCCGGTTCAAATCCTATCAATTCGACACCGTTTTCATCAATTGAACATTCACACAGCTTCGTTATAAGTCTAATTAGAGATCTGTTACATCAATTACACGAAACCATACCTTAAACCTTAAGATCAAAGATGATCATCCGAAGAACATTCGAACCCTGTTCATCATTCGAAGTCCTTCAATGTCACATGATTTCCTTCAATTGATGTAACTAGAAGCTTCAATGGACTCAGTTAAACACTTTCCCCTACTCAATTGCATCAATCCAAGCCACAATTCCCTCGACTCAAGCTCGAAATTTCTGCAACTACAGTCCTTCTGTTCTACCTCAAATGGACCTCAATTCTCTTCGTTCTTTCGATGTAAATGATCGTGGCAATCCCAGAAGACTCAAATTAATCTCCATTTTGATCGTCACGCCTCAATTCTTCCAATTCGAATTTCACCCCTAATTTTCTGAAATTCGAATTCCAGTTCCTCAGCTCTCAATCACTCCCTCGTGTTTCCCTGTTAATTCAGTCCCACAAATCTCACAATTCTCACTCAAAAATGGCAATGGAAGGGAGCTCAATTCTCTCAATTCTGATTTCCCCCAAATGTGCACGGTTTGAAGAACATAGAAGATTAATGGAGGAATTAAAAATAATTAAGTTTAATTAATTAATAAAACATCATAATTGTGTCTTCCCCAAAACATGGATATGTGTTTAGGCCTCAATTTAAGGATGAGTAACACTTGTCACTCATCCAGGTGTGTTCAGTCACCGGGTACTGTTCATAACAAAATAATATTTTAATCCCGGTTCGTTCGGTTAATCGAGTCTGTTCCCGTGACCATAACTTTGTCGTCGAATCTCCGATTTCGGCATGCCGCCTGTCGTTGGATTCGTATCGACGAGACCTACGTAACGGTCCTTGGCCCTCGTCCATTGGACTTCCCGGGTCAAAAGTCAACATTTGGCCCCTTTTTAGCCAAATTACCAAAATACCCCGCAACTTCCGATCGTCATAACTTTCACCTCGAATGTCGGAATCGAACGTGCCACCTGTCTATGAACGCGTGACGTCCCGAACTACGTCACAGTCATCGGTCAAAGGCCGTTTGATCGCCCGAACTAAAAGTCAACATTTTTTCCACGCCAAGCGCAAAACGGTCATTTTGCACAATTCGTCTGATTTCACTCAACTAATCCCCGATTAGTCATTCTAATTAATATTTAATCCCGACACTCGGGACGGGTCATTACATGAGTCTTGGTAAGGTGTCAAGGCTCGAGAGGAGCCAAAAAGCCTGATTGAGGAACGTTTGGCACTTAGGATGCCAAGGACTGGTATATGGTCAGGTATTGAGGAGTTAGGAAATTATGGCTTGGTTTTGTTTTGGACTTGTGGAACGTGTCAGTGTCCTTAGTGCCTGAGGATCGGGCGGAGACCAGAGGGATACAAGGATTTGGACTTAGGAGATAGTCCAGTTCAGTGGGACGCAAGTCGGGTCCACTGGGAGGTAAAGTAACAAGGGTAATTATACAATAATAGTTATGATTGTGAGTTGTCTTGTCACATCATAAGGAAATGGCGATGTAGATTGATGGATATAAGTGAGATGGCACTGTTGGGGGTGTGTTAGCATGACGATTGGCTCCTGTATTGACTGTTGATATGACAGGCAAGGGAAGAGTTGGTGGGGCCCGTGATGGACCATAGAGGCGTGGTCAGTTGGGACCACATGCCCGGGGATTTGTAATTCCTTCGTAGGAAGCCTGAGTAGCCCTGGAGTGATGGTCTGGATACCTATTACTTGTGGTCATTATGTAAGTCTAACCAGGACATATGTATTGGGTAGGTCCCGGATTATCCACTCTTCCATGTCATGAGATTGGCTATTGGTCGGGTATGGTGTTATTTGTGATTGGTTATGGTATGGAAGTTATTGAACCGACTCGAGTTACCGATGTGGTACTTTGATAATAGTTATGTGGTAACCTTGGTAATTATATATGGTAAAATTGGTGAGATATAAGGGGGATAGACCTGTCGATGTGAGGTTACCCAAGATGACTGGTGTCGTTCGCCTAGTGGCTGACTTAGATTTGGATGAATTGGATGTCATCCTTGGAAGGGATTGGTTGATGACCCATGAGATCTCTATCAAGTATGATGATTAGAGAGTGATATGTGGAATCTAGGATTCCAGAGGTTATGTTTCAGGGAGACTCGAGGGTGTTACCCTCTAGGATGATTTTGATCCTCACAAACAATAGATGGTCGGTATGAGGTATTCAAGTTAGTTGGTCACATGTGTGGTGTATGTGCTTCATGTACGAGATGCCTAGTGAGGGCTGGGGATGCCCAGATTTCTCAACGTATTCCTGAGGTTCGGCTAGGATAGGGTTTGCTAGGATGAGGAATTGAGTTACGATGATTTGAGGTTACATGTTGGTTATGGACGACTTAATAAGGTAACGGTATGGAATGAGGATTCCGTATCACGAGTTAAGGAATTGTGGTTTCGTGGGAAAGTTGTGGTTAGTGACCTTATTAAGAGAGGCCAATATGGTGGTGATTGTTGATTTTGAGTAAAAGAGAGAAAATGATAATGGCCGGATTTGGTATGGCTAAGGTTAGTTGATGGTGATACCCTTGGACAGCCATTTGGGCTAGTCATAAATGAGAGATGAGGAGTCGGGTAGTCTGACCACATTTAAGTGATGAAAGGTACCATGATTGATGATTGGTTGGAGTACTTACATGTACCGATGAGCTTGTGATGTACTGAATAGGTGAATTGAATATGCCCTCAGAAAAAGAGATAGTTGAATAAGTGTAGGTCTGATAGATCAGGGTAGGTTTGGGGAACGTGAGTTGGTCTGAGATTTGTTGGAGACCACAGAGGATTGTAAGGGGGTTCTCTACCATGTTTCTCCAGTTATGGTGATTGACCCAGAAGGAGGTCAGAGTTATTGGAACTGAGAACTGAGTCTTGATTGGTTGGTGTCCTCCTATGTACATAGGAGTGTGTGAGATACTGGACAGATGTAGCGAATGCGTTAGGGCGAAACTTATGGTTAAATAAGTGTTAGTTCTGGTCGAACGAATAACGGTCGGGATTAGCGTGAATCCTAGGGAAAAACAGACGTATTGGTCAATGGAAATAAGAAATGAGATAGGATGGTTACAAGTGGAGAGACGGTGACTTATGTTCGATCTCTCACTTTGAGTTTGGGGATTCGGTGAGTCGGGCGTTGAGGCTAGTTAAACCCTCAGAAGTTGACCTTCCTTGTAGGAGTTGAGATCGACCCATGGGGATTCGGTGAGTACGAGTACCGTATCGACCTTTGGGTTTGGTAATGAAGGACAAAAAAGGAAAGACATAATGTGTGATAAGGTGATGGTCGGGATAGCGAGATTACGACCACATTAGCAGATCATGTATTAATTGTGGAGAAGATTTTCATGTTTGATAACCTAAGGATAGGAGAAATCCTGTTAGTTATGGAACTCATAGGATTGGAGTAGCACATGATTTCTGATAACCTGGACGGTTGGCGTCCAACTCCCGGACCATACTTGGTGTATGATGGAGTCGAAGTTAAGAAAGGGATGTGATTTTCGATATAGTATGAATGATTGTACTGAGTGCGTATTGGCAATAGGACGGTGTCAGGAGGAAAGGTTAAAATCATTATACATAGTGACCCTGGGAAGGGGATGTGGTGTAATTTCCCTAGTGAGGAGAATGAGTTCCGAACTATTGAACCTTATGAGTTTATTGTCCTCGTGGCCTGATGACACATGTGCGGACTTAGCCATGGGATCATGTCACGAGTGGATGACATGTAAACGAGAAGATATGACGGATTTTATGTTTCCTGGATTGTGTGGACTCAAACGTGAGCTAGGCTATGTATTTCGAGTACGTATATGGTATTACTGCCCATGGGGCAGAGGTTTACAGGAGGATTGGTGTTGGTGGTATGATTCTATAAGTTGGGTATGACTTATACCTGTTTGAGAGTGTTTATGGTCGGGATTATCGTAGGTATGCATCCTCGAAAAAATTTTATGGCTCCCACTAATTGGAATTTCGAGGAAAAAATTCTTTAAAGGGGGTAGATTGTAACGAACCGGACGTTCGAAAAAGGAAAATTTGGAAAATATGAAGAAAATTACGATTTTGCCCCTAGGTAATGGGCGAACGTTTGACCTTTTGATTGGAAAGTCAAACGGACATTGGCCAATGACCATGACGAAGTTCGGGACGTCACGAGTTCATAGGCAGGTGGCACGTCCGATTCCGATGATCAGGGAAGAAGTTATGACGTTCGGAAGTTCAAGGGCGTTTTCGTAATTAGGACGAAAAGGGGGAAAATGTTGACTTTTTGATTGATCCTTATTTTTCATGCAATTTGAGAGTCGTTAGGTAGGTCTCGATGCCCTGGGTCCGTAGACAGGCGGCACGCTGAAAACAGATGTCGGGCACACGAGTTACGGGTCTAGAAAGAGAAGGGCATTTTGGTAATTTGTGAAGGAAGGGCAAAATGGTCTTTTGAGACTGCAGTTTGAACACCCGTGGTGAGTGCTGTGTAATTTTTTAAATCTGTTCTCTGACCAAGGATTTGTTTAACCTTGCTAGTGGCTGGACAGGGGAATTGTTTAACAACTTTGAGGCAGTGGAAACAGTGTGGTGTGGCATGTAACAGAAACCAGGCACGGGCACCATTTTTGAATTGATTTTGGGACTGTTGCGGGAAACAAAATCCGGAGAGGCCTGAGAGATTCCCACAAGTTGTTGGCTGCACGGTTCGATTAACAGAGAGGTAGAAGTGTTTGAGGGTCATTCTGAGGAAGAGAGGACTGAGAGCTTGAGAGAAAACAGAGTTCGGAGAAAACTGGAAATTGGAGGGAAAAATCGAATTTTGATTTGTGAGTCGAGAGGAACAAAACCAAGGTTAGAAACAGCCTTCTGGGACCATTTAGAGTTCAACGGTATCAATATTGAAAAGAATCGATCACGGTTTGGCCAGGAACCCAAGTTCCAGTTTTAAAGAAGTTTCAGACTTGAGGACGATCACCTACGGGTAAGCTTTCCTAAAATTGGTTGTGTTTTAGAATTCGTTTAGGTCCTACGAAGCTTCAGTTTAAGCTAATTTGAAAATGGAGTTGAGTCGAGTGAGTTACAACGGTTGACCCGTTTGTTTGATCACGGGCCGAATGGTCGATTTAGGGCTTTTTGAGGATAATTAATGAACGAGAACCTAAATTAAAATGTAAAGGAAGGATTTAGGTGGAAGAAGGAAAGGAATTGAGTGAGTTTTGATAGGTATTTAACCAGGTTATGTCGCGGGTTGAACAACCCGTTTGCAGGCTAGTCGGGTGAAGAAGGTGACACTGTAGCATCACTATAGATGGCGTGTGAGTTTCACACGTAGCCACTCACAGCGGCGCGTGAGGGCGTGTGGGTCCTATTCTCAAGGTGAGTTCAACACGACTTTTGTTCAACACGACTTTAGCGTTGGTTTCGAATTTATCGGACACTGTTTCGATATTGTTTCGAGGGTCCGAAGGTTTATGTTACTTTTTAAATTAACATTTAATTTCCAAAAAATTAGAGGAAAGTAGTATGCTGTTATTTGAGTCCTTAGTGACACTAAAGAATGATTCCGGACAGGATTAGAGATTCTTGGAAAATATCAGAAATTACGGAAACGCGTGCAGTGCGAAAACTGGTGTCTTGGACGGTGTTCGAATGGACTTTGCTTTCTAAAATTTAATGCATGCATAAATATTTCTATGATTTCTATGATTATGATTATGACTTGTGTTAATTACGATTTTCGTATTTATACGTATTTTGATATGCAATACGTAACTGCACGTATTTCAAGACTATGATTTCTCCTATGCTTTGATGATGGTTTAATGAACGATTTCATATGATTTGTGTGTGTCATGTTTTGAGGATGTTTTGATTATAATTGTGAGTATGACTTACGGTTTTGACACGTATTTCGAGATTATTACGGTTCTGCGCGTTTTACGAGATTTCGAGGATATTGTGATTTTATCACGGTTTTGATGTCTTGACCTTGGGATTTGAAATATGATTTGATTTCAAAGTTTTAACACGGATTTTGGAAAAGTTGATTTCGGGCTTGATGCCCAGGGCATAAAAGTAATTTTGATGAATGAGATTCAGATTTTGGAAACGTGAAAGTGGATTTTCGGATTTGGGTTCGGAATGGTTATTCCGGATGCTAGCTTACAGAATCATTATTACGAATTCGAATTCGGAAATGGATGACGGATATGATTGGGGATTTGAATGTGAAATTCGGAGATAAGTCTTATTATGACAAAATGTGATTTTGGATTGGTTTTGGAATTTGGATCATGATGGATCCTGGATTGTTGTGATATACAAATGGTTTTGGGTTTAACGACCCGGTACTATTACTGGATCATGTTTTGAGTTTAAAGACTCGGTTAATTGATGACGGAGGCGGGCCCGGATTGGTTTTAAAGACCCCGATTGAGTTTAAAGACTCGGTTATTGTGATACCCCCCGAGGCCTATTGATTATGTTCTGAGTTTAAAGACTCGTTGATATCCCGGGAAGGCCTGTGAGTTTAAAGACTTGGTAATTGATATCCAGCAAAACTAATTAACTTGTGATTTGTTGTTAATCTTGATGTTTTCGGAGGTGTTGGGCAGTGGCCTGGTTTTTATGGTTTGATGGATTGGATTATGTTGTGTACTTGGATTTGATAAGTGATTTTGGGCTGAGGCCCTGTGTTTATGATTGCGGGCTAAGACCCGAAGGTTAAGAAAAGGAAAAATGATTTGATTTTCGTACACGGGTTTCTTACGTTGAAAATGTAAGACCCGTGTCCTGGATGGAACGGTGAACAATCCCACATTCCTGCGGGGGGGAATGGTTTGGGAAGGAAACGGTGGTGTGCCTTAAAGGTGTAGGCACACACCTATCTAGCACTAGGCATTTTGGGAGCTCAAGTGGCTTTGGTGGGGATTGGAACCCCAAAGTTAAACGAGTTGAGTTTAGTGCAATTCCATGATGGGTGACCCCTTAGGAAGTTGCACCGTGAGCTCCCGAAAACAAAATCGTGAGAGCAAGGCCCAAAGCGGACAATATGGTGCTAGATGAGTCGGAACCTGACAGAGGAGGGTCGGGTCCTGACAGAATGGTATCAGAGCCAGACCCCAACCGGGAAGTGTACCAGCGAGGACGCTGGGCCCTAAGGGGGGTGGATTGTAAGACCCGTGTCCTGGAGGGAACAGAGAACAATCCTACATTCCTGCGAGGGGGGAATGGTCTGGGAAGGGAATGGTGGTGTGCCTTAAAGGTGTAGGCAAACACCTATCTAGCATGAGGCCTTTTGGGAGCTCAGTGGCTTTGGGGGGGATTGGAACCCCAAAGTTAAGCGAGTTGAGGCTGGTGCAATTCCATGATATGACCCCCTGGGAAATTGCACCGTGAGCTCCCGAAAACTAAACCTTGAGGGCGCCGGCTTGCCGTTGAGTATTGTTGTGGCCCAAAGAGGACAATATCGTGCTAGATGAGTCGGGACCTGACAGAGGAGGGTCGGGTCCTGACAGAAAATGTGACGGATTGAGAAATGATTTTCGAATGCATACATTGGTTTTACGTGGAGGGTAGAAATGCTTTCTGTAACTGTTTTATAAACTGATTCATTTTTTTCCACTCACACCTTTTGTGTTTTATTGACCCTCCAGGTCGTGGCACGTTGATCGAGGCTGATCGAGAGGTGAGGCATGAGTGAGTACGCGTGTGGCTATCCCTGGTTTGGCAAGCACTGAGGGTAATTTGGGAACTTCAGTCAACTTTCCAGACGGGAGCAGGACCAGACACGGTTATCAATGTCCCTTCGGGGGCGGTCCTGTCAGTTACGTATATCGGGACGTTACGAGTCCGTAGACAAGTGGCACGTCGAAATCGGACGTTCGATGGGCAAGTTATGGGTCTAAAACGGAAATCAGAACTATTCATCCAAACTAAGAAATTGGACACATGGACTATTTTGATTGGATAAATATTTGTGGGGGGACCACCAGATGAGTGACAAGTGTCACCCATCTAGTTGGCCCAAACCTCAATTAATTGGATCCTTATCTTCATCATTCACTCATCTCCTTTGCTCCATTAACCCGTGAAATTCATACCCCGTATTACTCAATCGTACACCAAACACCCTTCCATCCTCATCATATGAACCCTGTTTGTGAATGCATGGTGGCCAACAACCCCACACGGTGAGGTTTATGTTCAAAATTCAGAATTGGATTTTAGGATTGGTTGATCGATTTGGTTGGTGGGATGATGTTCTAGGGAATGAGACGAGCTCAGGGAACTAAATTTCGAGGGCAACAGTGGCCGGAGTCGATGGCAGAACGGAGTTGTAGGTGGTCGATTATTGTTCATCCTCGAACAGGTATGATTCAAGTTGATTTTCATGGTTTTAAATAGATAGATGAATTCCCGGATTGAGGACGATCGTATAGGAACAAACTAGGATGAAATCGGGTTAGAAATAAGCATTTTAGGGCCTGGTCAGGGTCACGAGTTTGCGCGACCCAGTTGCAAGTATTCGGGTTGACCCACCCAAGGTTAAAGATGAAGTAACATCAGTGATGACGTCATGTCACAAGTCAATGCACAGTTAGCACTGACATGTTAGTGACGTGGCCTAATCATGGGCTGCCACATGTCATTGACATGTCAGTGACGTGGACCAGTACGTAGGTGACACGTCGCACTATTAGAGTTGTCAGACTTGACGTCAGCATGATTGCTGACGTTAGCGTTGACTTTTGCTGACGTTAGCGTTGACTTTTTGGTAAAGTTGACTTTCAATTTGACCACGCTCGTGGGGCACATGGGCACGAATTTTGAGGTGGGACTAGTGCCATCTTTAAAGGTTTTGACGATTCGGATCCAATGGAGGTGGTTTCGGGTCGATCGGAGATCGTTAGGTTGGTCATATTGAGCTTTAAAGCCTTAGGAAGCGTGTTTGGGATGCGTTCCCTAGCTGGGACTGTACATGGGTTTTAGGTATGACCTTATAGAGTCCGTTATTAACCTTTGGTATGATTTGGACAGGTCCAGAAGTTCTAGAGATGGTGAATTAGTCCTGGGGAGGCTAATGCATGCGTATCGAGACGCAGCAAAGATGGTTTGTGAGTGGACTTTTGTTTTCTAAATATAATGCATGCATAACTGTTATATATGTTTTCTATATGTGATTTATGATGATTATGATTTTGGTATCTCCTATTTATGTATTTACACGTACTTCAAGATTTATTATTTTATACTGTGTTTATACGTGCTGGTATTTCAATGTTGGTTTAATGAACTAGTTTTGGTTTGGAAATGAGGTATCGAGCTGAGGCCCATTTGGTTTACATTATCGGGCTAGAGGCCCAGTTGATACGATATCGGGCATAAGTCCCATTTGTGGTTTATGAAATGGATTTACGGAAATGGTTTTCGAAAAGTATACTTCGGGCATGAGACCCATTTATGGATTTACAGGGGTTTATGGAAGTTACGGGCAAGCGCCCCTTTCTGAACGATTTTGAAATGATTTTATAAATGTTCTCCATATACCATCCTTATATATGGATATATGGATGGTCCCCTTCAGCTGTTTGGAAGACTGGGGTGGTCAGAGCGCATTGCCTGTGAGGGGTCATTGCACGGAGCGACCGGATATTATGGTGACTTAGGAGCAGGATTGCTATTATTAGACGTCTAGGACGTCAGACATTTGGGATGTCATAGATAGGCTCCGATGTCATAGATTTCTATTATTAGATGTCAGTTTAATCACAGATGCGGGCTGTAGAAGAGACAAGGACAACACATGCTGCCACTGATCCTGGAGCACTCTAGATGCCCCGAGTGGGCTAAGGTTTAGGTTATCCTTTTTCTAGCCCTTTGTGTCACACGTGGGTTAGACGAAAGCATGGCACATCACGCGTTAATCCCGGGGGGATTGGGATGTGTCATGTCGGCATGGTATCAAAGCGAGGTTGTCAGTTGGAATCAGAGCACGGTTTGCTCTTTGAGTGTTGCGCTGGTGCCGGATGTGATGTCTCCACGTGGAATTAGCCCGTCATCAACCAGAAAGTTAGGGTAAATAGTATGAGAGTTAATGGAAATAAATCGTGGATAGGATGTGTTTGGAATTTTATGTCGTTGTTATGCCAGGGTTATGCTATAGTGATGTCGTGGCACAACTACGGAGTTGGTCTGTGCCATGAGTCGACCGATGCCATGTTTTAGGGTGGAACCCTCCTTCGGGTTAGATATAAAGATATGCAGAGTTGAGACCATCTATTGGTCATGTTTGGTTGGTTGGGGTTGTGGTGCAAAGAGCAGGTGAGGTCGTGGATGTCCCTAGTACATGACTCTAGTTGAGTCTAGTGGAGTCTAGTTGAAACTATGGAGATTGGTTGGTCTAACACTAAGTGAAATGGTGGGATCACATTCAAGGAAGTTCTCGTTTTCTTTTTTTGTATGATTTTTTAGAGTGGTTTTGCCCAAAATTGGTGAGTTGAGGGAGGCAGAATTCTGCCAATCTGAGCAGAGGCACGTGATTGTTGCTCGTATAAGCAGAGATTCGGTTTGAGTAGGTAAATCCAAATAATTCACATAAAAGTCTTTTCAACCTTATCATTTTCCTTTTACACAATCTTTATATCTTCAACCGAGTCCTTAGAATAAGGGTAAAAGATGTCTATACTAAGCTCGAGTGTTTAGATAGTCATGGCGATGAAAGAAATGTTTAATGTAGGCTCAAAAGGGGTTAAAACTAAGGGGGGTTGCAACATGTGCGCTCAAAATAGGGAACATGAATGTTTGAATTTATGGTGTTAACGCTAATGCCTTAATCATATCCAAAATCAGAGAGTTTATTGACTTAAAAGCTTTGAAAATCACATATAATAAGTTATAGTACTCTAGAGTTCATTAAAAGTTATAACAAGCAGTTATGAGGTATATGCATATCAATTTAAACAAAGAATTTATGAATCACTCATCAAAGATGTATATAAAGTTCTAAAGCTCACATAAGGTTCATATGATTCATACTTATCTTATTATGCTTGTTTATGTTCCAACTTACATGCATTATCTTCAAGTTATAACACTTAATCACAAAATATTAACAAACAAATTCAAGTTGTAGTGATTATCTTTATAGCCATAACATATTCATTTCCATTCATTTATGAAATGGCAACTTAAGACTCGTAAAAACACTAAGTTAAAATAACAAGATTCAAGAAAGCAATAAACAATTTTATTGATTTTTTTTAATTTTTTTTTTAATTTTTTCACACATTTTTTTATTTTTTTTAAATAATTTTTTTTGGACAATTAAAATTGTAAACCATTAGTTAATGGAAAAAAAATGTTAATGGACAACACTTCAAACTACGCATTAGTTTATGTAGAAGTAGACATCATTTACCCTAATTCTTCAATAGGGGACTCCAAATACATGAAATGGTCTCCCTATTTATAGAGGGAGTGCCACAATTGTTTAAATAAAAGTACAAAATTAAAATTTAAAAATAAAAATAAAATAATACATGAAGAAGTGATGGAAATGATGAGATTGGGTGATTTTTAGGGAAAAGATGCATATTTTGGGGAAAAGATGTTTGAAAAATCAGTTAAAATGGTTGAAAATGAGGAAATAGGGTTGTTGGTGTTTGGTTTGGGCTTCTGGATTTCAGCAGCTTCCCACCGAGTTTCCTTGCGATTTTCGGTGGCTTCTCATATTTCGTCCATAATTTTTTCGTTATAATTTCGATCAAGACGATTCTTTCACCAAAATACTCCAAATTCCAAGTTTTATTATTTATAGAAAAATATCACAAAATAAATTAATTTGTCTAATTGTTTATTATTTTAATATTAAAAGTCAAGTATAAAAGGTATAAAATAATATAAAATAATGTTTATTTAACGACGTATCAACTCTCCGCCAACAACTTCTCGGCTTGGATGCTCCTCAATTCATCCAAGCTGGCTTCTAGATAACCCACTTTCTTGTCCAAATCTTCATTTTTTTCGTTGAAGCTGGGCATGAGTTTCTTGAAGTATAGTGCGCTCAGACTTGAGTTTTTCAATGTCAACCTGGATATTGACCTGGAGGTGCACCATACCCGTAAGTTTACAAGCCCCCGCATTTGCAATCTCGAGCTCTTTTGACTGCCTTGTCATGAACCTCTTGCGCTACTTCGCTCTCGGCGCACTTCGAGGGCATCTAGGCTTCGCGGACATAGGAGTTCCCTACTTTCACGGGAGCAGCTCTGACTCCTCCATGATCAGTGTCCAAGATTTATTGCAGGGTCTCTTCGAAAGATCTGAAGTTGGTCTCTTCAGATGGGAACGCACAGCTCACACCTGGGCAGAGGGCACCACCCGAAATTTAGAAGGAGCATGAACAACCTTCAGCTTCTTTGGGGACCTGACTGCACCCTTCACCGGGTCTCTCTGAGGCTCATCTGAAGACTTGCGCTTGATGGATGATCCCGTTGGGCTCGAAGGGCAAGGCACGACCTGGGGAGCGATGCTTAAGGGCACAAACTGATTGAGCACCTTTGTTGGAGGGACACCCGACTCATCTTGACATGTGCATACCAGTTGGACACCTTGCTTCCCATGTTGCAGGGCGACAAACCAGCTTTTAACCAACTCATCGGGAGGACGCCCCCCGGCCATGCGCTTATAGGGACTAAGTAACCAGCTCATCTCACGAAACTGCAAGGGGATCATGAGGACTCTTTCAACCTTCCTGATGTCAGCATGGAACTTGGTGACGGTGTACAAGGCTGACGGGCCACGGTAGCGCGAGGTAATGTTCAGACCACTGACATAGTTAATATCCTACTCTCCTCCAACTTCAATGCACGAATTTCGATACAATTCATCATCAAATGACGTGCCCATGAAAAACTTAACCTTGGGGACCACATGTGAGATCCGTGTATCGAGGATTGGCTTGTGCTCCACCGAGTAGTAATGCCAGAACTTGTCTTCGGTAAGCTCCAAGTTAAAGAGCTCGTTCAGCTTCTCAGAGCACATGATGTAGCGACAGGCGTCGACATGCAGCTGGGAAGGGCAACACCTGATCTGGAAGATGATCTTGTTGAAGAGTTTCGAAAACGGAAACTTGAAACCACAGTTGATAACCAGAGGGTGAAATTGGATCCACCAGAGTAGCCTCGTATTCTTGCTTCTAGAAACAGCTCTCCTCAGAGTCTTCGTAGATGCACACGCATCGCCAAGCGCAACAACCACACCTGCAGGGAAAGCATCTACATGAACACTCTTCCACTTTTCAAACTCGTCATTGCGATTAGCTCGGTCTGCTCCCCGAAGAATGGACGCCTGCTACGCGAGCCTCCATGTTCCCACAAGTGCAGCTTCACCAACTTCACTCATTGCTTCCCGCTTGACATCCCTAGAAGAGTAGCTGTAGGAATGGGTCGTGTCTCTGAAATTGTTGTGATCGAGAACTCCGAACCTTCGGAACGTCCAAATGCAGCATAGTTGAAATCGGAACAAAATTGGTCAATTTCCAAAAATATTAAAAAAATTAATAATAAATATCTACTACCTAGGTAAATACTTACTTTATATTTAGTATGTATTTACTTACATATATGCTCGTACATTACAAAAAAGGTAAATATATACTTTATATTTTAATATATATTTACTTCTATATGTATACGTACGCAAAAAAGGTAAGTATGTATTTTATTAACTAATACTTGCCTACTTACATATTTTAACCAACAAAAAAGCTGCTATAAAAAAAAAGCTCCTGAAATAAGGATAAAAATGGAACTGCCGAGCCCTGCAGTGGTGTTAGAGCCGCTTCCACCGAGCTTGTCCATGGTGTCAGAGCCGCTTCCACCGAGCCGACAAGCTACTGTACATGCCTAACGATGTCTGTCGTGTGGTCCCGCTTCAGCCATCGAACTTGCGACAGCGCGCGTGGCGCCAATGTGCCAAGGTTGCCTCTGCTTAGGTGCGTTGACGTCTGATGACATCATCCCTGCTTGCTACTCTCAAGGCCGAAATCTGCTGCTATTCACTGACGATGACAACCCTTTATTCCAGTACATGGGAACTGCCCTACCTCTACAGCAGGCCTCCTGCTAGCCGACAACTCCTTTCAGTGTGGGGATCGCCAAACTCCACCAATCAGCACCAGTCGAGCAGCCCGTTCTCTCTCCCTACGCGGACATCCAACGTAACAGTTGGACCAACCACTATTTCCCCTCTCCATATTTGATATGAAAGCGTCTACAAGACAACATAAAAGAGAAGGAGATAAATTAATTACCTTCCCAACAGAGACACAAGTTTTTTCCACTGCCAAACTCACTCAAGACGGTATGCCTTCACCAGTAGTCAAACTCAGCTAGGGTTTGATTTTTTCTTTATAAAAATAAGGGCTATATGCTCTCATTTAAATAGAAAAAATAAGTAAACCCTGGCTATTAATCGGGCTTTGAAGATCAACTCAAAGCAGTAATACAAGCCCAAACAATTCCTATTAGGGGAAAGGTCGAGATCAATCTCCAGCTACATCCAGGAAAGAGGAGTCCTACTCCCACATAAAATATTAAGACGTAGTTTACTGAAACAAAAAGGAAATTACATCTATTAGGATTCCTCGAATTATCGGAATATTTTGGAGCTGCCATGTGACCAACAATTCCATAATGTCGATATTGTCCTTGGTAAAATCAACGTCGACATGTTAGGATTTTCATGTTGATTTAATATATTTACTAGCTAAATATATTAAATAATCAGATCAATACAGACAATAAATAACTTCCTTGCGAATTATTTATTTATTAATAAATAAGTGATTACACTCGATACAATCACTTATTTAACACTTTCTCCTTCAACCAATCAGATGCTCTGATGGCCCTCGAGGCTTCTCTATAAATAAAGGGTTTGATCTCACTTCCAAAGGTAATTCAAAAACTCTACAAACACTCTATCGGTTTATTCTCTCAGAAAACTGGCTTAAGCATCAGAGCATTTACGGTTGAACCACCCCCCGAGATTCAACCTTAACCCCGTTTGATTTTCGTTATTGTGTGTAGGGATCTAGAAGGAATTTCATAGAACTGGACGATTTCTGCATAAACAACAATCACATTATTTAAACGACTCCTAAAATAGACTTCTTTCAAACACAATTTTTACTAATACTTTACATTTTGCTCATATTAAACCAATCACGAAATCTTATCTTCATCATCTCAAGTACATGCAAACGTTTTTCATTTTCTAAATGCATCAACCCTTAATGTTCCTCGAAACATTAATATACATCAAACCTTTACAACATGATTCACCTTAAGTTTGTAATTAAATGCACTGACAATGGCTGACATTAAAATCTCTTTAATCAAATGCTAAGTGCACCGACAGCGGCCGACACTTAGCATCAAATTGAAGTACGAAGCACTAAAACTTATGAAATAAATGAAATTTAGAAAGTAAAACACGTGGAGATTGTATTCATATTCCCAACCATTTAGAAGGCATACAATTGTATCTAAAAGAGAAGTCAAAGAAGTTAAAACAAAAATCTAAGAACAAAGATTAAAAGAAAACATAAGAATAAAATTAAAAGAAGTTACAAATGGTCCCAAAAATAAAGAACAAAATAGAAAGAAGAAGAACTAAAAGAAGAGAGAAACATGAACTAATAAAAGGGGAAAAAAGACTAAAACTGGGGACTAAATTGAGACCTTTAACAAATCAAATGGCCTCCCTATTTATAGAGGGAGTGCCAAAAATTCACATAATAAAATATAAAAATAAAATATAAAAATATATACAATTAAAATGATGAAAAATGATGAAAAAGATGATTTTGGGAGTTGGATTGGAGCAGGAAAATCAGAGGAAGCGATAGAAGAAGTGGCTCAGCATGGCCCTACTGATTTGCAGGTAATAATTTCAGCCGGGAGCAGCTGGGCATGCATGTGAGGTTCGGCCTTTGTCCGCTGGACAAAGAGATAGGCTGAGTGGGTGGGATCGACAGGCTGCAATTGAACGGAGAGCAGGTGGATCGGCGCCTGACGCGCTGACACAGGCAGAGTGCTTAGCGCACGCTTGCTGAGATAGAGATGGTATCTTCAGCGGGCACACGTCGATTTAGACATGCATGTGAGGTTCGGCTTTTGTCCGCTAGACAAAGAGATAGGCTGAGTGGGTGGGATCTACAGGCTGCAACTGAACGGAAAGCAGGTGGATCGGCGCCTGACGCGCTGACACAGGCAGAGTGCTCAGCGCACGCATGCTGAGCTAAAGATGGTATCTTCAGCAGGCACACGTCGATGTAGATATGTTGAGTACGAATAACGCTCACCGAAGTAGAATTTGGGCTGAGGAGGCAGGCGCGACTTGGCCCGGCTGCATCGCGTGATTTGGGCCGATTTTCTGGGCTTTTGGGCTAAAAGTTTGGACCTCCAAATAAATTTTTCAATTTAAAAATTAATTAATATAATTTCGCCTTCATTCAAATTCCGATCGGGACGATTCTCGATTCTTTCGCCAAAACGCTCCAAATTCCAAGCTTTATTTAATTCTACAAAAATATCACAAAATATATTATTTTCTGCAATTGTTTATTATTTTAATATTAAAATCCAAGTATAAAGGGTATAAAATAATGCTTAATTAACGACCTATCAATTAAACCCCTTGGGTCAAAAGTCAACATTTTCACCTTTTCCAAGCGCAAAATCGTCATTTTACGCCAATCGTCCTATAATCCTCAACTAATCTCGATTAATCCTTAATGACTTCTTGATAATTCGTCATTAATCCTTAATTAATCTGTAAGTTTGGGACGGGTCCTTATACTCCAGGACCATTGCACGGAATTCGAGACTCGAGAAGCGGAGGCATGAAATAGCGGAATTGCGTTCATCCCTTATTTGACAACGTTTCTATTAGACGAGAGCAAGACTTGATGGTAGTTTTGTGTGTATTCTGGTGGGGTCCTGTCACAGGATCATCCCCGTAATCCCCCTCGATTAGCGTAGAAGGACCTACTCCCGTCCGACACGTCATGCAAAATCACTAAAGTACCCTCGAGATTTAAGTATGTATACTTACCGAGTGTTAGACAAGGAATAGGTCTCCATTCTAAACAACACATGCAGAGTACACAAATCTACGTGATGCCTTAGCCTTTACACAGCCCGCATCCGCGATCAACCTAGAGGGTACTAAAACCAAATAAAAGTGTGAGTGGATAAAAACAAAGGTTTGGAAAAACTCTTTTATGAAATTAGTCATTTCACCCTCTGTTTAATAAAGCTATGCATGCATCGAATTTACGAATAAAACAGTAATCTCAAGTCATGTACAAACATAATGTAATATACCAACACGTAGCCATATTATGAAATTAGTCATTTCACCCTCTTTTATGAAATTAGTCATTTCACCCTTTGTTCAAAATATGTAGACTTACTAAAAGCTTGTCTATTTAAATTTCAAGTCATGTACAAACATAATGTAATATACCAACACATAGCCATATTAGTCACACTACAAGCACAGACATATCAAATCAACCTCAATGTTTGCTGTTGAATCATCATATCAAGGTGCACTGCCAGTAGGCTGATATCACTCGGAAAAGACGGAGTACCAAACGCGACGTCCAAGTATGGACCGGCTCAAGAATGACGGAGTCCTAGACTCGATGTATGAGGAATGATCCTAGTCTCAGGAATTACGAAGCCTCAAGGTCAACGTCTGAGGCTAGCCTCGGGAATGACGGAGCCTATCTCGACATCCGAGATGAGTCTCAAGACTAACGACGCCCAGCTCGACGTCCGAGACTATCTATCACAATTGGCATCTCGAGTAGGTCATCAATCACATCTCACATCATCACAATCATCACCATCATCATAACACAGTCACATCATCATATATTCACAGTCATATTATATCTCAGTCACATCAAACCTCGTAAAACGAGCCATCATAAAATCATGTCAAATCCCATTTTAGCGAACACCGTCAAAATCATATAAACATGACATCACAAGTATAAAACCATCCCTTATAACTCATTGAGGATCCAGGGTTTAATAAACCCAATTTCCTCGCAAAATGCTTTAATATCATTTTTCTTAAATATTCATAAAGAATCCCAAGAAATCCACATGAATCATATGTAACCAATCATCAAGAAATTCTCATTATAAATCAATAAAAAATCATATAAAAATGCATGCATAGAGTTAGGAAAACAAAAGTCGACTCACACGTACAACCGCTTACTCAAAACACGAGCTATAAGCCAATCTAAAGCCTCTGAGATGTCCAAGCTTATCAAAGTCATACCTGAGGGTCAGTAAAAATCAATATAAGTCCAAACAATAAACCCTCACAAATCCGGAAACTGAAAACGTGTCTTAAACAAGCTCCCCGAAGAGAAAACCCTCTAAAATACCAACCAAACTATCTCCAATCGACCTGAAACCACCACCATTTGATTCATGACGTCAAAACCTTTTGAACAAGACCAATTTGACCTCGAAATTTATGCGATGCGCCACACTCGTCAGTCAAAGATTGGTCAAAGCTGGTCAACGGTAATGCCACCTGCTGAAGTCAGCCTAACAGCCTGACATCTGAAAACTTCTGACAAACGGCCACGTGGCACCCCCTAGTTGGTGCCACGTTTCACCACCTGACACGACCATATGTCCCTGCTGACATCAGTCGCTACCACATCGGCACTAACAATCACCTGACAATTTGCCACATGGCATCAACTGATTTTCCACGTGGCCTAACAACGATGATGTGGACTGCCACATCATCATCCTCTACCTCAAACCGAGTCGACCTAAATGACTGTAACGGGTCGTTCGACCCATATTGCAGACATGGTCCTAACTTCCTCAAATCAAGCCCAAATCACTTCATTCTTTCACCATTTGAATCGTCTCTTACCTAGAGGATGTTCTACTACCGAAAAATAGAGAAAACGTACATGTAAATCCTCCTCCCAAGATCGACACCCATAGTTGAGCTTCGAACAAGTCCTAGAGCCAGTCTCGTTGTCCTTTTCCTTTCCTTTTTGTGTCTGCAAGCTAGTATGAGCTCGAAGAACACGTACAGAGCCTTAGTTCTGAGTTCTAAACGTCCAAATTCAAAACCCAACAATCCAAGTTTGTCGGGTCACGGGTGTACCTGTTTCTTGGGTTCCTTAAGCAGCCACAGTGGTTGTTCCTCCTTCCTTTGTCATTCACATGTATGTAACTTTTATAACTACCCATCCCAAATTATCGAGATTAATTAAGAACTAATGACGGATTAACGAAACTAATCTGGAATTAGACGAGGATTAACGGACGAGCATGGCGAAATGACGATTTTGCCCCTAGAATGGGTGAAACGTTGACTCTTCGTTCAAGCTTTCAAATGGACTTTGGCCAAGGACTGTGATGTAGTTCGGGACATCACGAGTTCATAGACAGGTGGCACGCCCGATTCCGACGTTCGAGGAAGAAGTTATGATTTTTGGAAGTTCGGTGGTACTTTGGTAATTTGGTTGAAATTGGGCAAACAGTTAACTTTTAACTCGGGAGGTCCGATGGCCGAGGGTCAAGGATCATTACGTAGATCGAAGTGATACGAATCCGTAGACAGGCAGCACGTCAAAATTGAACGTTCGACGGAAGTTTCGAAATACTATTGCACGTTTTACAAGACGGAAGTTATTTGTCAGCAAGTGGGGCCCAGATATTTTGGGGCGGGCCCAATGAATGAATCACACTTGTCATCCATCCATTGCCCACCCAAATTGGTTCATGCATATCAGTTCATATTCTTTGTTTCTTCAACCAACCCGATCACACCCCAAAGCCTTGAACCCAAACCCCTATCGCTTTTCCTTTTGATTTCTCTGTGAGGACAGATTAAGAGTGAGACTAAGGAGTGGAAGAAGGGCGGCCAGCCGTAGTGGACGACGGTGGATAGCCAGGTAACCCGATAGCACCATTTTTCCTTTTCAAATTTCAATTTCCAGTCTAGGACGTTATGAATGGTTTTGGATGTTTGGATAAGGTTTATTAGGTTTGTACGAAGGTATAGAAGAAGTTTTTGACGACGGTGTAGGGCGGAGCAGCCCTCAGGGTGGCCGGGAAAACAGGGGTCGTGCGATTCAAATAGAACGGGTTGGGTTTTCCATGTTTTTCTTCATTTTGATCATAGGTTTAGGTATCTAGGATTGATACAAGAAGATTGGAATCGAAAGGGGAAGAAACAGACCAAAAATTAAGGGTTTAGAGGGCTGAACCAGCCACGCCGGTTCCACTGGACCGACCGCATAGGAACCCGGTCTGGACTGGCCGTCAAGAGGAAGAAGAAGCTACTGTTCCCGACGCGCGAGCCCACGCGCAGGGCCCTCTGGGTGGCACCTGGCAGTGTGTGGGAACCATTTTGGGGATGTGTTCAACACATGAAATCATATATTCGATGAAATGAGCATTTTGGGACTGGTTTCGTGTCAATCGGACATCGACTCGATATAGTTCTGGTTGTCCGAAGGTTTAGGATCGCATTTAAAAATAGTTAAAAATTCTAAAAAATTACGGGGCTTTAGTGAGGGGTTATTTAAGTAGTTAGTAACCCTCTAAATTAATTTGGACAGGTTCGAGAATCCCAGAGGTGACGATTGGCCCGGGAGAGGCGTATGGCATGAGTATTGAGGTGCTGCTTCGGACGGTCTGAGAGTGGACCTTTCTTTCGAAATTCATGCTTGCATAAATGTTTTATAAGTGTTTTAATATATGTTTTGTGATGCCATGAGTGCATTTGTTTGTGTTAGCCTAGGATTTACGTATTTGCACATATTTCGAGATTTCCAGTTTTATACGATGCTTCTACGTGCTAGGTTTTCAATGAGGGTTTAATGAAATGGATTTTGGATTTGGAACTATAAAACCAGGCATGAGACCCATTTGATTTACGAACTCTCAGACTTGGAGTCTATTTGATTTGACTAGGAATCGGATTGAGGGTCCATTTGAGTTATACGATCGGGCCGAGGGCCCCGTTGGTTTACGAATTCGGGCTTGAGGCCCAGTTAGTTGTGATATCGGGCTAGAGGCCCAGTTGATTGTGAAATCGGGCTTGAGTCCCAATTCAGTTTATGAAATGAGAATTCGAGCATGAGGCCCTGTTAAACTGATGATTTAGGCCAAGGCCTGTGAAAGTGATTTGAATCAGATTTGAGGAATCCTGTTGAGATGAATCGGGTATGAGTCCCAGTTGGAAATATGTTTTGAGAAAGAAAGTACTTGAAATGAATTATACCCTCCATATGATTTATATAGTCTCCTCCAGACGTCGACCTGGAGAGTCACAATCCACAGACCAGAATGGGTATCCCCATAGGGATCCCGTTCCAGGAGTGGAAGTTATGATGTGGTCCCGTACCAGATACCGGAGAGATGTTCGGACTAGATCCGGAGATAGAGCTCGGACTAGATCCAGAGATAGAGCCTCCCAGATGGAAAATTCCTGGGGGAAGATGTAACGACCCGCCCCGAGTATCAGGATTTAACATTATTTAATTATGATTTAAAGTGACTAATCTGGGATTAGTTCAGTGAAATCGGACGAATTGTGCAAAATGACTGTTTTGCCTTTGGGCGTGGGCAAAATGTTGAATTTTTATTCGGACGGTCAAATGGACTTTGACCAATGACCGTGACGTAGTTTGGGACGTCACGAGTTCATAGACAGGTGGCACGTTCGATTCCGACGTTCGTGGAGAAAGTTATGACGTTTGGAAGTCCAATGACATTTTCGTAATTTGGATGAAATTGGGGAAAATGTTGACTTTTTGATCGGGAGGTCCGATGGCCGAGGGCCCAGGACCGTTAGAATGGTCTCGATGCCCTGAGTTCGTAGACAGGCGGCACGCGTCGATCGGAGTCCGAATGACCGAGTTACGGGTCTGGATGCGTGAGGGGCATTTTGGTAATTTACTGCACAAGGGAAGAATAGTAATTTCACAGGGGTATTGGTTGATCAGGAACAGCCGTGAGTGGATGTTTTGTGCGATCCATCCCATGGATTGTTTAACATTGATGACTGTTTTGGGACAGCTTTGAGGTAGTGGAGGCATGTGTTTTGGGTTGGCAACTGATTTGAAGAACATGGACACCATTTTATATTGGTTTCGGGTCAGTGCAGGGAGCCTTTACACAGAGGACTGAGTGATGCTTTAGGGTGCTTTAACGACTAAATTGGATTAAAGGGAATGAGTGTGAGTCGGGAGGATCATTCTGAGCAAGTGTGGCTGTCGAACTGGAGAGAAAACAGAAATTGGAAAAATTAGAAAAATGGAGGGAAATTCGAAATCTTGTCTGTGAGTTGGGATGAGACAAATTGTGATTATGAATACTCTTCTTGGTTCATTTCGAACTCAACCGTATCATAATCGAGGGGAATCGATCACGGTTTGGCCATGGACACAGGCTCCAGTTTTGGGGAAAGTTGGAGCTTGAAGACGACCACCTATGGGTAAGGATTTATGAAATTGGTTACGGATTAATGATTGTTTAGGTCATACGAAACTACTGTGTCATTTAATTTGAGAAACAAGCTGATTCGAGTGAGTTTCGAATGTTAAAACTGTGAGTTCCATCGTGGAAGAATTGTTGGATTTAAGGTTAATGTGTGTAATTAAGTTTACATAACCTTAATTGGGTCTCTAACGGTGCTATCTGATGAATCAATTGAAGGAAAGGAGTTGGAATTGGGAGAAATCTAGCCGGGTCAGGTCACGGGTAATCAGACCCGTTTACGAGTCATACGGGTGAAGACGATGACTATAGCAGTCACTGTAGCAGGCACGTGGCTTTCACGCGCAGCCACTCATGGCGGCGCGTGACGGCGCGTGGGCACGAATCTCAAGGTGAGGTCAACATGACTTTTTTCCCATTTAATGCAACAAACATTTTGGAATTGGTCTCGTGTCTATCGGACCCCGTTTCGATATTGTTCGGGATATCCGAAGGTTTTAAATCCAGTTTAAAAATAGTTAAAAATTCTGGAAAATTACGGGACTTGAATAGGATGTTAATGAAGAGGTTAGTAACCCTCTAATGTGATTTGGACAGGATTGGGAGTCCCGATGATAATGGTGTGGCCCGGGAAGGTCTGTGGCACGCGTATCGATGCTCACGGTCTAACAGTCTGTGAGTGGACTTTGGTTTTATAAATTCTATGCATGCCTAAATTTTTTATATGGATTATGAATATGATTGTATGATGTTGATTTGGATATTGACAAAATTATACGGTTTCACGTATTTCGAGGTGATTTACGTGCTTGCACGTAAATCGAGGTTTTCCGATTTTGCACCGATTTTCCATACTTATAACTTTGGATATGATTTCATGAAATGGTTTTGAAATTGGAAAGAGAAACTCGGGCATGAGACTCAATTTTTTTGGAAACCTCGGACTTGGAGTCCAATTGAGTTGCGTAATCGGGCCAAGGGCCCAATTGCTTTATGAAATCGGGCCAGGGGCCCAGTTATTTACGAAATCGGGCTGAGACCCATTTGAGTTATATTATCGGGCCAGTGGCCCAATTATTTTATGAATTGGGCTGTGGGGCTAGTGGTTTACAGAATCGGGCATGAGGCCCAGTTGGTTTCATAAACGTGATTTCGGGTCGGGGACCCTAAATGGAATTGTAATGTTGTGAAATGATTTGATAAAACTGGTTCCATATACCATCTTGATATGAGGATATGTAAAGGTCTCCTCCAGGTGTCGGGGACACTGGAGAAGTCACGGTGCATTGCCTGCGCGGGGTCATTGTACGGAGCTACCGGACCGCTTAGTGACTCAGAAGCAGGATTGCTATGATTAGACGTCAGGGACGTCAGACATCGGGGATGTCAGAGATATTGACCCGGAGAGACCCCGGGCAGCACGCGTTGCTTATGGTTATACCGTGAAATATGACGTCTGGAACGTCAAGCGTCGAGGACTCTAGGCATCTGGGATGCCGGTGATGGTAATGGTAAATATGGATTAATGAATCTATTAAATGGTTTTTCGGTTGGATTTATGGTTTACGGTTTTGGGCTAAGGCCTTAATGCCTTATTGAGCAAATATTTTGGACTACTGGTTTTCGTGGCATGCATACGTTTTTATTGGAGGGCATAAATGTCTTATGAAATGTGTTAATAAACTAATTTATTTTTGTCCACTCACAGCTTTTGTTTTTAATGCCCTTCAGGTTGATTTCCGGATGCGACTGCAGTAGAGACTAGGACATTGCACACCTCCTCCATCGATCCTTGCGCACTCTGGAAGCCCGTTTGGGTAGTGGTAACAGGTTATCCCTTGTCTGACACCTCTTGTCAGACGGGAGCATGACACATTCCATGGTAATCCCGGGGGGATTGGGATGGGTCGTGTCATGTGGTATCAGAGCAGGTTTTCTCTTTTGTTCGTGAAGGTCGAGGGTGTGATGTCTCTTTGGGATGCAGTTCCGTTGTCAACCTGATAGATAGTTTTGGGTTTGAGTAGTGGATAGAGTGTGTTTAACCCGATACGCCGTGCATTAATGTGATTCGACCCAAGTGGGGTTGTTGTGATTAACTGGTAATGTGGGACCGTCGGTTCGGTCATACGATATTAGCTGGTTGTGCTGCTAGGTGCGGCTAGGTTCGAGGAACCTCATTCGAGTAATGGTCTAAAAAGGTGAACCCTTTTGGTGATTGCTAGGGTGAGGGATGTGGGTACATCGGAGTTAGCCGATGACCTTCGTGGTGGTACCCACGTTGAGTTGACGGTTGGATTGGATTTGACGACTCTACGATGTCAGGACCGCGGGGTCGGTCAGGTTACGGATTTTACTGCAGAACGCAGTTGGGTTCGGTGGAACCCTAGGGTGTGATTTTGGAACCCTAATTTATAATTGATGGACTGGAAAAGTGAACTTTAAATGAGAACTTGGGCTGCGACGAGCGGCTGAGGTCGTGGATGACCATGAGGATGACTCTAGTGAGTCTAGTCAAGATTATGGGATTCGATCTACGGATACGGTTATGAGATAAAATATGGAATTCCGTGTTGGATCGAATAATAGTGAGAGGTGTGGATACGGATGTTGACAGCAATGACTGTTGGTCGACAGTTGTGTCGAGATGACTGGCTATCGAGGGTATTTGGTGTGGTTTTAACACTTGAGGATCAGGGGACGTTCATGGAACGTTCATTATCCTGATGTACGGATAGTCAATTGGAGGTACCCATGGTCATCGGGTACGAGTGGTGATACGGGATCGTCGTTCGGTATGAACGGAGATCCTGGGTATCAACTTTGCACACAGTGTGCTAGTGTGGATGTTCGTGTGCTAGTGTGGATGTTCGTGTGTGCTAGTGTGGATGTATGGATGCCTGTGTGTTGAGGCAAGTGCCGGTGATGCTAGCACTGGTGCTGGCGCCGATGTCGGTGAATGAGGTTGTGGTGAGCCACAAGTTTGGATGTGACTCTGACATGATGGACATATGATCGGTATCTGCGACTCAGTGGTGGTTGAGTCTTGGACTGGATAGGATCCAGTGGAGGTTGTGACGTGTTGGGATAAGTCCCAACAGTTATGAGATGACAAGTGATGAATGGATAAAAAGGTATGATTGAGACTTGAGGAATCTTGGGATAACGTCTCCTATTTCACGAGAATTAGTGGATTTGGGGAGTTGTTGTCAACTCCGAGATTGGTAAGATTGTATATTTCCAATATCCCCAGAAAGTACAAGGAAATTATTGAAATTGGAAAAGTCTAGCAAAATCATTGGGGGTGTTGGGGTGGAATTTTGGAATTGTGATTAACTTGGAACCGAGTGTTGAACCTGTAAAGGTGATGATGTGGGCAGTCCAGTGGTTGGACTTGACATCTCTTTGGGAGCATGTCTGTTTCCAACATGGTTGGAACTTTCGATTCGGGGAGAGTGGTGATTGTGGAGACGAGAGGTGTGCTCGTTTCCGCATCGGTGATCGGTAAGCTGAAGTCATTGGGGGTGACTTCTTATTTTCCTTCTGTGGCGGACGTTGATTGTAGTTACCAGTACGTTGATCGTGTATTGGTGGGTGGACTCATGATTGGCTATGGGTTATTGGACACAAGAGTTGTGCTTAATTCTGGATTGGGTGGTAAAAATCGAGGTCATCTTTCCACTAAGGGAAATTTGACGAAGGATTCAATGAGGGTGTAAGACCCTACGATCAGTTTTCAGATGGATTGTTAGCTACGTGAGCATGTGTGGATCCTCGGTGGATCTGAATTGTGATGTTGTGGACTTTGGACGATGTGACGATCTAGGATTGTGATGTTACTTGTAGGATGACTTAGTGCTGGATCTGGATCGTGATATTGATAGGTGAGCGTTTATCGCTCTTACCTTGGTATGTGAGTCGTAAATGACGGGACTGAACTTCTTTTCGAAGTGGAGCCCATATAGTTTGTTACTCGGGTGAGTAGGTTTCCGAAGTGGTCGGATTATTGTCAACCTTAGACGTGTGGATATTGGGATTGGCTTCCCTATGAAGTCAATCGAGTGTTCTGAGCTAGTAACCAATAGGATCGGGTTGGGTACGTCTAGGTAGACGTGAACGAGATTTTGCGTTTTGGAATCGAATTTCTAGGTGATGATTCAGGATTTGATTTCGGAGCTCGAAAGTGGATTAATGGATTTGGATGCGGATTGATTATTCCAATGCTAGCTTACGGAATAATGATTCGGATTCGAATTTGGAAATGGATATTGGGTCGGAGTTTTGATCTGTCCAGTACAGAATTTGACAGATGAACTCTAGAGTATTAGAACGTGTTTGGCCACGACCTAGGTGGTTGTAGGCGGATTGATGGATAGATGTACGTACAGGGCACGTTGTACGAGGATTGATACTGGATAGGCTGAGTGGTGCCTAGTGACGGTACATGGGATGTACCAGTGGTGTGTGATTAAACGTGTTGGTAATCGGCTTGGTTCCGATATCATTTGTTTGGTTGTGATTGTGGACTAGACATTGGATACTATGTACTGAGCAGAGTGATTTTGTCGGGTTCAGTGGTGTGAGTAGGTGCTCTTGGCCATGGATAGCTAGTGGAACCCTAGTATTGAGATGTGTTATCACTGCTGGGCTGGCATTCAATGTGTTCCAGTTACACCACTTGATTGAGTAAGTTGACGGTATACGTACACTCAGGATGAGTGAGTTGGTGGTCAGTGAAACTACGAGTAGCCTTGCGTGATGTTTTTACGCTGAAATTTTCCAGCTTCATGGTTCGCTGACGGAGTCGGCAGTTATGGACATTGAGATTAATATATGTCGCAGGTTTGGGCTTGCCCTGCGAATTGAGATCATGTGGTTGATCTTACGCTACATTGAGGGTGATGTGGTACGAGGTGTTGTCACTGATTAGTCGATGGTTGGAGCTTTACCAAGGTGGTAAAGCTTAGTGGTGACAGTTTGGCTGGTAGTGTCAGCGTGGACTGACAAATGGGATTTGGTGACTCCCAGGGGGAGCAGACGTCATGTGTATCATTGATTGAAAGGAACCGGCTAGTTGGAGGAGTCGGTTTAACGGAGAAATGGTTAAGCAAATTTTTTAACGTGGATCAGGTGACTAAATTCACTCGAGGTGGTCGAGTGTTGTTGTTACGACGTAAGGCTGTGATGGGATGTCTGGGTACAGACAAGGCTGGTGTTGTCCCAATTAGTGGGTGTACAAGTGTACACGTGTTGTGAGACCAAATTGTTTTTCCACGAGGTGGATATGGAATAAGGATATTGGTAATTTCGAGGACGCAATTCCTTAAGGAGGGAAGGTTGTAACGACCCGTCCCGAGTATCGGGATTTAACATTATTTAATTATGATTTAAAGTGACTAATCTAGGATTAGTTGAGTGAAATCGGACGAATTGTGCAAAATGATCATTTTGCCCCTAGGCGTAGGAAAAATGTTGACTTTTTATTCGGACGGTCAAATGGACTTTGACCAATGACCGTGACGTAGTTTGGGACGTCACGAGTTCATAGACAGGTGGCACGTTCGATTCGGACGTTCGTGGTGAAAGTTATGACGTTCGGAAGTCCAAGGGCATTTTCGTAATTTGGACGAAATTGGGGAAAATGTTGACTTTTTGATCGGGAGGTCCGATGGCCGAAGGCCCAGGACCGTTAGGATGGTCTCGATGCCCTGAGTCCGTAGACAGACGGCACGCGTCGATCGGGGTCTGAATGACCGAGTTACGGGTCTGGATGCATGAGGGGCATTTTGGTAATTTTCTGCACAAGGGCGGAATACTAATTTCACAGGGGTATTGATTGATCAGGAACAGCCGTGAGTGGATGTTTTGTGCGATCTATCCCATGGATTGTTTAACATTGATGACTAATTTGGGACAACTTTGAGGTAGTGGAGGCATGTGTTTTGGGTTGGCAACTGATTTGAAGAACATGGACACCATTTTATATTGGTTTCGGGTCAGTGCAGGGAGCCTTTACACAGAGGACTGAGTGATGCTTTAGGGTGTTTTAACGACTGAATTGGATTAAAGGGAATGAGTGTGAGTCGGGAGGATCATTCTGAGCAAGTGTGGCTGTCGAACTGGAGAGAAAACAGAAATTGGAAAAATTAGAAAAATGGAGGGAAATTCGAAATCTTGTCTGGGAGGTGATATGAGACAAATTGTGATTATGAATACTCTTCTAGGTTCATATCGAACTCAACCGTATCATAATAGAGGGGAATCGATCACGGTTTGGCCATGGACACAGGCTCCAGTTTTTGGGAAAGTTGGAGCTTGAGGACGACCCCTTGCGGGTAAGGATTTATGAAATTGGTTACGAATTAATGATTGTTTAGGTCATACGAAACTACTGTGTCATTTAATTTGAGAAACAAGCTGATTCGAGTGAGTTTCGAATGTTAAAACCGTGAGTTCCATCGTGGAAGAATTGTTGGATTTAAAGTTAATGTGTGTAATTAAGTTTACAGAACCTTAATTGGGTCTCTAACGGTGCTATCTGATGAATCAATTGAAGGAAAGCAGTTTGAATTGGGAGAAATCTATACGGGTCAGGTCGCGGGTAATCAGACCCGTTTACCAGTCATACGGGTGAAGACGATGACTATAGCAGTCACTGTAGCAGGCGCGTGGCTTTCAAGCACAGCCACTCACGGCGGCGCGTGACGACGCGTGGGAACGAATCTCGAGGTGAGGTCAGCATGACTTTTGTCCTCTTTAATGTAACGAACATTTTGGAATTGGTTTCGTGTCGATCGGACCCCGTTTCGATATTGTTCGGGATGTCCGAAGGTTTTTAATCCAGTTTAAAAATAGTTAAAAATTCGGGAAAATTACGGGACTTGAATAGGATGTTAATGAAGAGGTTAGTAACCCTCTAATGTGATTTTGAAAGGATTGGGAGTCCCGATGATAATGGTGTGGCCCGGGAAGGCCGATGGCATCCGTATCGAGGCGCACGGTCTAACGGTCTGTGGGTGGACTTTGGTTTTATAAATTCAATGCATGCCTAAATGTTTTATATGGATTATGAATATGATTGTATGATTTTGATTTGGATATTGACAAAATTATACGATTTCACGTATTTCGAGGTGATTTACGTTCTTGCACGTAAATCGAGGTTTTCCGATTTTGCACCGATTTTCCATACTTATAACTTTGGATATGATTTCATGAAATGGTTTTGAAATTGGAAAGAGAAACTCGGGCATGAGGCTCAATTGTTTTGGAAACCTCGGACTTGGAGTCCAATTGAGTTGCGTAATCTGGCGAAGGGCCCAATTGCTTTATGAAATCGGGCCGAGGGCCCAGTTATTTACGAAATCGGGCTGAGACCCATTTGAGTTATATTATCGGGCCAGGGTCCCAATTGGTTTATGAATTGGGCTGTGGGCCCAGTGGTTTACAGAATCGGGCATGAGGCCCAGTTGGTTTCATAAACGTGATTTCGGGTCAGGGACCCTAAATGGAATTATAATGTTGTGAAATGATTTGATAAAACTGGTTCCATATACCATCTTGATATGAGGATATGTAAAGGTCTCCTCCAGGTGTCGGGGACACTGGAGAAGTCACGGTGCATTGCCTACGAGGGGTCATTGTACGGAGCTACCAGACCGTATAGTGACTCAGGAGCAGGATTGCTATGATTAGACGCCAGGGACGTCAGACATGGGGATGTCAGAGATATTGACCCGGAGAGACCCCGGGCAGCACGCGTTGCTTATGGTTATACCGTGAAATATGACGTCTGGAACGTCAAGCGTCGAGGACGCTAGGCATCTGGGATGCCGGTGATGGTAATGGTAAATATGGATTAATGATTCTATGAAATGGTTTTTCGGTTGGATTTATGGTTTACGGTTTTGGGCTAAGGCCCTAATGCCTTATTGAGCAAATGTTTTGGACTACTGGTTTTCGTGGCATGCATATGTTTTTATTGGAGGGCATAAATGTCTTATGAAATGTGTTAATAAACTAATTTATTTTCGTCCACTCACAGCTTTTGTTTTTAATGCCCTTCAGGTTGATTTCCGGATGCGACTGCAGCAGAGACTAGGACATTGCACACCTCCTCCATCGATCCTTGCGCAGTCTGAAAGCCCGTTTGGGCAGTGGCAATAGGTTATCCCTTGTCTGACACCTCTTGTCAGATGGGAGCATGACACATTCCATGGTAATCCCAGGCGGATTGGGATGGGTCGTGTCAGAAGACTCGGAGTGAGACCCCGAGTAGTGTGCACACTAGTATAGATATGATGAATCGTAACATATATCGGAGATGTGTTCCCTAGGGGTTGTGTGCCCCGTTGGCATCTTCTCGGAAGTGTCGCAGATGGGTTATACGTATGAGGTTTTATGGAAAGTGATTTGGGGGCGGAGACCCCGTGTTCCATGTTTTAGGATGTGATTTGGGGCGGAGACCCCGTATTTGATATTTTGGAAATGGTTTGGGGCGGAGACCCAGTATTCTATGTTTGGTATTTCACTGAGAATGGTTTTGGGCTGAGACCCACGTGACGTGATTTGGGCTGAGTTCCCATGTATTGATTTATGGTTTTGAGTTTCTGATTTCGGGTCGGGGACCCATAAATGGATTTATGGTTTATGACGTTTTATGGGGACCGGCATGAACCCTTGAAAGGTTTTTATGGTTCATGACGGTTTATGGGGACCAGGCATGACCCTTGAAAGGTTTGAGAATGTTTTCAAATGGTTTTATGAACGTTTGATAAATGATTTTTGAATGCATGCATATTCTTTTAGTGAAGGGCATAAATGTCTTTGTATGAAAGTATTTTTATTAAAATATTATTTTGTCCACTCACGACTTTTACTGTTTTGAATGCCCTTCAGGTTGATTGCGGATGCGGGCTGTAGCAGAGATCGAGACTTCACACTCCTCCTCCTACGATCCTGGCGTACTCTGGAAGCCCTGGTGAGGGCTAGAGACGGAATTATCCCTGGTCTGACACTTTGTGTCAGACGGGATCAAGCGCATCCCCCGTTAATCCCGGAGGATTTGGGACGGGTCCTGACAACTTCACTTAGGGCTCCTCACAGCACAGCAGAACAAATGAGAGATGGAGATGGTTGAAATGGTGAGGGATAGGGTTTCGGGTTACGCAGATACAAGGAAATAAATAGGTTGTGCAAGGGATAAGGATTAGTGGATGAGTGAAAAGTGTCACGCATCCACTAAACTTGGAGATAAAGATCTAGGCCCACAAAATACCAAAATTCAACCTACCTTGTAACTTGTGTAACCGTAAAATCTGATGAAATCGTTCTAGGCCCGTAATTTCATCGTACAATGTCCAAATTCGACGTACCGCCCGTCTGTGTAACTGTAAACCCGTGATCTATTTAACGGGCCTCGATCAAAGTACAAAAAGTCTTCTTGGTCAAAAGTCAACATTTTGACTTTGACCACAAAAAGTCAACCCTTTGACCAGGGGTAAAACAATCATTTTCCAATTCTTCGGACGTCTGAGCCATTACACCACAAATATTGAGAACACACATTTTATAACTCATAATCATTTCATAATCCAAGTCCAAACCTCAGGAACCCGAGCAAAAGCCAAAAACACACTTTACTCAAAGCCTCATAATACATGCCATTAAAATAATTCATAAAACCGTAAAAAATCAAATAAAATCTCAATCATACAAATATCACCACAAACACATAGAAAATGCATATCGAGTTTAAAACCAATCCCAAATTCAATATATAACCAAAACACGATTTAGGTAAATTTCTTGTAAAACGTGCCTTTTAAATAATTTGTAAAAACACCGAAAATCACTCAAAAACATACTCAAATTACCTTCAAGAAAAATCACATAATAAATCATATAAAACAAGTAAATATGCATGCGTTGGATTTTAGGGAAAAGAAAGTTCACTCACACTCGGTCCAAGAAATGCGCTACTGTAATTCCTAAAATTTTCCCCACCTCTAAACACGGATCCACATCCATGAGCTTCAGTTGTGATTTCTTAGTCCATTTCCACCTCGTTCCTACGTCCAAACTCGTCCCCTATTACCCTAAAATGATTGTATCATCTTCAGGGATGCTGGCCGATTCTCCTTTCCCAGGTTTTTGGCCCTAAACTAAGAACCCAAACCTTCAAGCTCCACGGGTCACTTTTGAATTCTCGGATTACTCAGTTTCCTACCCTTCTCCTTTCTGTTTTCACTTAGTTTTCTTCCTCTCATCTTCCTCTCTTTCTTCCTTCCCTGTCCCTCGCTGACTCCCTCCCCAGTTTTGCTCACAATTCCCCCCACCATTTACCCCAAGCTCCATTTTCCCTTTTTGGTCAATCCACCCTAAAACAATCACTCAAAACAAACGCACACACATATATAAACAAGGGGTAAGTTTGTGGTGTTTGGAGAGGGGAAAAGTCCAGAATTTTCTGGAGATGTGTCAATCCCCAAAATATATTCCAAGTAAAAGACCAAAATGCCCTTCATACATATTTACTATTTTACCCTTAGCCGATTGTTTACCCATACCTAATCCTTCCCAAGTCCAATTTTGACATACTACCTGTCTACGAACTCAGGAGTTCAAGACCTTCGTATTGGTCCTTTCATAATTTCCAACAAATGCATGAATCAAAAAGTCAACATTTGACCCTTATATGGGCCAAATTGTCATTTCCATAAAATTTTCCGAATTTTATTTTCCTCGAAGTTTTGGGTCGTTACAACCTACCCCCTTAAAGAAATTTCGTCCTCAAAATTTGAAGAGCTATGACACCAAAGTATTGCAGTCATAAAATCATGCTCTTTAAAAGGGATAGTTTACTATACCACATGAGCATCCAGGGTACTGAGCTCAACATCGCTTGGGCCATGACCAGGGATCACACTCACTTCTATCCAGACAATCCTAAATCTTACTACACCTTCCTTATCACTAATTTCCAAGTCCCTACTAACCGGATTGAACCTGTCATCAACTCAAGCATTATTTACGACGTTTAACGATATCATACATGAACTTGTCCCTCGAATCTCGTTCCTCAAAACCTCAATAATTCGGTCATCAACCAAGTGAATGTATCAATAACCATTCACGTCTCAGATCTCATAACCACATATCATAGTACTTGAAACCATATCAATCATAAATCTTCCTCGACTATACTAGTCCCCCAATTTCCAAATCCGTAACATCAGGGCACACAACTTACTTAGCCACAAGCATTAGAAATGCCAAAATCAATATCGATGAATTAACTATTAAATATGTGGTACTCAGATATTACTATTGACCACCTAAATTGCAAAAGCACCTCAGGAATTATACTAAACATTGTCTGAGTCACATTCAAGTACACATCACAATAATAATAACATAACTCACACGTTACACTACACCAAAGAAAATAACACTAGTAAGTCAACAAAACCATCACAAAGTCTACACCACAAGCACAATAATCAAATACAACCCCATGACTAGGCTGAACCCAATCTCAACTCAACCCTTAATTCACTCTTTTAAGTCGAGATATTACCAAACCAAAGTTAACTAATAGATCATTTCCACAAGGTTCCACGAAATAATTGTATCTGAACCATGCAAAATCTATGCAATATCAAGGCTTGACTTAACACTAAAATCAAACTTAGTCATAACCTCGGCTTGCAGCCAGGATTTGAGTTCTTTCTAAATTCCCATTCATTATCTGAGTCCATAACCAACAAGTTCACATCCCAATTCCCTACGAAGATTCTCAATTCCATGGTCATGTCTCGTATTTGAGTTCTAAATTGATATCCAAACAACGACACCATTGTATTTTTCAAACATAAAGTGATGTCGCCATTATTCATTTCTGAATTAAACACACGGGTTCTAAAATGGTAATAGAATGCATGTTTCCTTAACTCCAAGCTTATGATCAATGCTCAGAAGTAAAAGCATACAGCTTCACCAATTCCCCTTCACTGTTTATCATCCCTTTTTTATATCTAGTTAACCACGTAACACTTTCCTTTCTTCTTTCCTTTCCTGAATTTTCTTCTTTCTCTTTTTTTTTTCTTTATTTCCTTCTCCACTATCCTATCACCCTAAAACTTGTACAAGTAGTTCCTCGAATCTCGAGTTCTTTCGATAAACACCCAACTGTCATTTAAACACAGGTGTTTCGTTACATTAGAGGTTCTATATCACCGCACCTCTACCGGAGGGCTCTGAGGGTAATATGCTTCCACTAATTCTATAAGGTCCTATACTAACAGGGACTCTATATAATACGCTCCTTATACTTTCCTAAGAACTGAGCAGTCTTGTTAGACTGATCATATAACTCTTTAAATTCCAACTAAACACATTCAATTTTACAGCTTCATGTAGTTAACTTATCAACTGATCTACAATCCTCAGTCCTTACCACAATTTCTCAGGGTGTTTAGAAGCTGAAGTTCCAATTTCGCCATTAAATGAATCCCACATCTCTCTATGACTCGGAGGCAACTACCACATTCATATGGCTTCCACTACGACATCCGTTATTCCTTGGTGTAACATGATATGTATCCCAATGTTGGCACACATTTCCTTAGGACACCTTATCAATAACATTCTCCGTGAAGGGTGGTACTCCTTAGTACCTCTAAACAACACCATGTAGCTGAAACATAAAATTCACCTATTTCTTACTCAAAGTATTATCCTCTCCATACAGGCTCTTTAGATAATATCATATAGCATATTCACAATTCCAAAACCGATTTCAGCCAAACTTTAGTATCTTGACTTAAATTTTCTTAGGTTCATTGGGTGACGATATACTTTAACCTCTTATGTTTCGTGAAGTCTTATACATTTATCTAAAGGATCATACCTTCACACCTTTACCATTATTACTAGTTCCAAGCCATATGTGGGATAGTCTATCTCATAAGGCACAAACCTAACCATACAACAAAACAACAACAATCAATTTCGATGTTGTACAAATCATGGATCATGAGACCATAGAAACCATCACACAATTTATAAGTAATTCTCAATGGGCATCTTCAGTAACGTTAACACACTCTTCACAAAACATAAACCAATAAGCGCACATATGTAGATGTGAGCCCCAAATCATGAGGCAATCCATCTTATGGCCCATTATCCAGCTTATGAACCTCATTAACTTCTAGATTTCGTTTCCTTCAAAGGTCTCTATGTCCAAAACTTTTTCTTTCTTTCTTACTTTCAATTTCCTCGTCAAGGAACATTAAGTTGTAATCGTATAACCTTTCTGTATTATTCTACAAATCCCAAACTTCTTGATTTCCATTACCATCTCCTTTCCTTAATTTTGTTAGGGATCCATACTAATTTTGTGAACTGGTATGACATATCCCAAAGAATTACATTACTAATTAAGATGAACACGTATCAAATATGCAGACAACGGATCCCTCCATTAGGGTAATGATTCATATCATAAACCAAGTCAAGGACGGTTAAAATACCCTTACTAAATCCCTAAGTATTACAAGGGCATGGGTTAATCCAAACAACATCACTAACAACTTACCATGCCCCTATCTCATGTAACGGACTATTTCGGGGATCTTATCCTTCTTTATTCCATTTATGAATCACAAATCAATTATTAGAAACTGTCCAACCTCTCTTAACTTCATAAACATATCATTTATCCAAGGTAGAGGGTGTTTCTTCCGTATTACCACTTTATCAAACTACACAAAATCATTACACAAATGCATCTTATATAGTCCAACAACAATTTCATCTTATTCATTTAAGTACAATATGTGCACCTTTCAGCTCTTCTCAAATCCTATTCCAACAACCTAACTCACACCCAAACCATAACCGAATATCATGTCAATTATTGGAGTTCCAATTTGATATTCACAACCAACCAAGTATTGATACCTATAATTGTTAACCAAGACATTACTACACACATCAGATTCGACAGAACACCTATCATCACGTTAATTCTCAAACACTTCTTCGAACTTATTACAACCGCGAAAATGAATTCATTTATCTTATCCAGGTCCCACGTACCACCAAATACACTAACGTACACTAGTGATGACTGGACCCGTCCCATGAGGAAAATTGATAACCGTGCCCGGTCCGGCTCCCGTCAGACAAGTCAACTGAAGTTCCTAAATTACCCTCAGCATTTTCCAAAGAAGGGATAACCATACATGTGCCCACTAATACCTCCACCTCTTGATCGGCCTCGATCATCTCGCTATGACCTGGAGGGTCAATAAAAACATAAAAGGTGTGAGTGGACAAAAATAAAAAGTTTATAAAATATTTTACAGAAAAAGACATTTATGCCCTCCATTAAAAAACCAATGCATGCATCTGAAAATCAGTATAAACCCAAATTACTTTCCTTTCTCAAATCACTGGGCCTTAGCCCAAAACCATAAATCAAAACCAAGTCTGGGAACTACACCCAAATCTAAGATCTAAACCGTAAATTCAATCCTCTGGGCCACTGCCCAAAACATCTGCAAACCATTGGAAATCATTAGTAAAACATATGTCAATCAACATGCTGGATTCCATATCAACGAGTCTTTAAACTCAAAACACATAGCAGGCCTTCCCAAGATATCAACGAGTCTTTAAGCTCAAAACACAATCAACATGCCTTGGGGGATATCACAATAACGAGTCTTTAAACTCAAAACATATCAATCAAGGGCCCTCCCCCATACATCAATCAACGGGTCTTTAAACCCAAAACCGGATCCAGCAGCAGCAACGGGTCTTTAAACCCAAAACTATTAGGAAATCTAGAAATCCATCGAAATCCAAATTCCAAAACCAAATCCAAAATCATATTGTATCGAAATGGGCCTCGTGCCCGAATTCACATTCAAACCCAATGTAACAACATCAAATCATTATCAAAACATGATATGTATAAACCATATTCTCGACATACGTGTAATTACGTATTTCATATCGAAATACGTGTAAATACGAAAATCGTAATTACCAAAATCATAAGCGTAGAAATCATAAATAGAAAACATATAAAACAATTATGCATGCATTTAGATTTAGAAAGCAAAGTCCACTCACACACCGTCCAAACTGCCCGCTCTCGAACTGCACATTTTTCCGTAATTTCTAAGAATCATGATTCCTATCCAAAATCATTCTCGAGGGTCACTAACACTTTAATATATGTCATATCATTTTCCCCAAATTTTTTCAGGATTTAAATGCGTATTTAAACTATAATATAACACTTCGGACCCTCAAAACTATATCGAAATGGTGTCTGATCGACTCGAACCTGTGCCAAAATGTTCGTTACATCAGAAGGAAAAAGTTTCATATTGACCTCACCTCAAGATTAGGTCCCACACGCCCTCACGCGCCGCCATAAGTGGCTACGCGTGGGAGCCACGCGCCTGCTACAGTGCATGGCACTGTTCATCTTCTCTCCCTGTTCACTGCAACTCGACCCGTTAGCCCGCGACACGACCCGTTTCAATCTTGTCCAATTCCAACTTGTTTTCTGTAATTAAAATGTCTAGGAGCATCGTAAACACATTAATTATGGGTATGTAAGGTCCATTTCAGTCCTAATCCCTTCAAACCAATTCAACTTAATTCCAATTTTCCCAAAATTGTTCATTATCCAAATTCATCAAATGGTCATCGACTTCTTCAATTAAATAGTTAGAGAGCATCCTAGGTTCATTATAAAGCTGATTCTGAAGTCAATTACGAACTCTCTTACCTCTAATTCCTCAACTCAACCTCGAATTTTCGAGGAGTTGAGGTACTCCGTTCATGGTCAAAACGATGCCGCTTCCTCTAATTCTTGACGGGGTTCAATTAGGTTCGAGCTCAGAAGACTTAATTCAAGGTTCATTTCAGTGTTTGTGGCCTGAAATCTCAAATTCGAAATGGTTGGGAGTTTTGAATGTTCACGATTTGAGTTTCGGGGTTCAGGATTTCTCTTCCCCTTCCAGTCTATTTTCTCATGGTTTCCTCAATTTACTCTCTAATCTCCTACTTTCTCAATTTTGATCGATCAGAAGAGGATAGTTGGTGCCTCTGTCTCGGTATGGTCGATGCCCTGTTTCTTTTGAATTCCCCCCACCGCTACAACACACACACCTGAGCACTTACCACCAATCTCAATTAGAAAGTGACATATGTCACTTAGTGAACCCCATGACTCACTCATCACGGCTGAATCAGCCAATTAACCTTCCAATTCACCTTGCTGCCCCAAATTACCATTTTGTCCCTACATCACATAATTACCAAAATGCTACTCATAGTTCTAGAGCCGTAACTTCCACGTCCTAACTCCGATTGACGCATGCCGCCTGTTTACGAACTCAGCGTCTCAATACCTACACAACGGTCTGTACGGAAACTCCAAACAATGTCCTGACCAAAATGACAACTTTTGGCCCTTATAACCAGGGGCAAAATCGTCATTTTCTTCAAATTTTCCAAAATTTCCTTTTTCGAATTTTTGGGTCGTCACAAGTGAGCTCACTTGCTATCGGGACCCACATAACTTTCGTACTATTCAACTGATAATTGTAATTCACTTCTAGCCCTCCAACTATCTTGGGCTTTTTTTATTGTCTCATTTCTAGCATGCACGAGGCTCATCTTTTGGAGGCATGATAATTACAAGCACAACTCAAAACTAGGCTATAATACCAAGTTGATAAGACCCAACCCTAAAAACACCACAATAACCACACATGGGCAATTCTCTCATCTGATGAGTAATCCAACTACCGAAAATACCACGAGCACCAGTTAGACAAGGGATATCCATATTATTACCACTCATGCCTTTGCCACTTGCGCATCCTTGAATCTTGTGCAAGGGCCCTAGAGGATTTGAAAACTAAGAAAATGTGTGAGTGAATGAAAAAAAATATTTTAACAACACAATTCAAAAACACGAATAATTTCCTCCGTTTATAAAACTATGCATGCAAGTGATTTATTAATAAAACCTAAATCTCAAAATACGCACAGTTAAAAGAAAACTAGTAATATCAAAAAACCTGTCCATATAAACCCGATCAAGTACCAACACATGTACGATCATACCAATGCACAACCACAACAATCACACTGAACCAACCATATTGAACCAACCAATCATAACAAACCAAACCATCCTCGACGCCAGAATCTCAATCAACACATCATATCCACACTACTGATAACCCATATCACTCGGCAGAGCATAGTTCTGGACGTCCGAGTGCCCGAGAAAATAGAGCCCAGCTATAGACTTTCGGGTGTGGACCGATCTTAGGAAAACAGAGCCTAGCTATGGACATCTAGGTCCTAGCCTAAATAACCGTCTCAAAAAAACAAAGCCCTACTCTAGACGTCTGAGAGACATTAACTGCTCAGGAAAACAGAGCCCAGCTCTAGACGTCTGAGCATTACTTACCACATACCGAGATCGATTGTCCATAACACCATAATCCACATATATCCATAATCACATCACAAATACGAAGAACACATTTATAACTCATAACATTTCATAATCCAAATCAAAAATTCAAGAACCCGGGCTAAAGCCTAAACACACTTTACTCAAACCTCGTAATACATGCCATTAAAATAATCCATATCATCGTCAAAAATCATATAAAATCTCAATCAGACAAACATTACCACAACCACATGGGAAATCCATATCGATTCTAAAACCAACCCAAGTTCAGTATAGAACCAGAACACGATTTAGGTAAATTTCTCGTTAAATGTGCCTTTTAAATAATTTGTTAAATCACCAAAAATCACATGAAAACATACTCAAATTATCGTCAAGAAAAATCACATAATAAATCATATAAAACACATAAATATACATTCATAGGAGTTTAGGGAAAAGAAATTCCACTCACACTCGGTCCATGCAGTCCATTACTAAGCTTACACGCATTTTTGTAATTCCTGAAATTGTTTGTGAGGACCTGTGCCTTAGAGGCATGGTTACCAATCCCATATCGCCCAGGGAGATCTAGGGGATGAGCCTTATATGTGTGGGCGCGCATCTATCCAATATGAGGTTTTTTTGGCAGCTAATTGGCTCTGGATTCCTTAGGAACTACAAAGTTAAGCGAGTTGAGGCAGGTGCAATCCCAAGATGAGTGACCTACTAGGAAGTTGCATGTGAGCTCCCATGAACAAAACCGTGAGGGATGAGCCCAAAGCGGACAATATCCTGTTGGAGAAGGTCAGGTTGCGTTAATTTGGTATCAGAGCCCAACCTAGGTCAAAATTAAGTGTGCCAGCGAGGACGTTGGGCCCCAAGAGGGGTGGATTGTGAGGAACCGTACCCGGAAGCATGGTTAGCAATCCCACATCGCCCGGGGAGATCTGGGGATGCTCCTTATATGTGTGGGCGCGCATCTATCCAACAAGAGGCCTTTTGAGAGCTCACTAGCTTTGGATTCCTTGGGAACTCCAAAGTTAAGCGAGTTGAGGCTGGTACAATCCTAGGATGGGTGACCCATTGGGAAGTTGTACGTGAGCTCCCAGGATCAAAACCATGAGGACTGAGCCCAAAGCAGACAATATCATGTTGGAGAAGGTTGGGTCGCAACATTTTTCCCACCTCAAAACACGATTCACATCCATGAGTTTTCGTTCGTGATTTATCAATCCACTTCCACCTCGTTCCTACATTCAAACACGTCCCTTATTACCCTAAAATTATTATATCATCTTTAGAGACACTTGTCGATGCTCTTTTCCCAAGTTTTTAGCCCAAAACTCATAATTCAAACCTTCAAGCTCTATGTGTCACTTTTGAATTCTCGGATTACTCAGTTTCCTACCTCTCTCCTTACAGTTTTCACTCAATTTTCTTCATCTCATCTTCGTCTCCTCCTTCCTTCTCTGTCCCTCTTTAACTCCCTCCCAAGTTTTGCTCACAATTCACCCCACAATTTACCTCATGCTCTGTTTTCCCTTTTCGGTCACTCCTCCCTGGAACCATCACTCAAAACAAACACACACACACACACACACACACACACACACACACACACACATATATATTAAAAAAAAAGGGTAAATCGATTGAGTTTGGGGAGGAGAAAAGTCTAGAATTTTCTAGACATGTGGCAATCCCCAAAATATCTTCCAAGTAAAAGACCAAAATGCCCTTAGTGCACAATTACTATTTTTCCCTTAGCCGATTTTGACCCTTACCGAATCCTTTCCAAGTCCAATTTTGACATACTACCTGTCTACAAACTCAAGAGTTCGAGACCTTTATATTGATCCTTCTGAATGTTCCAACAAATGTCCGAGTTAAAAAGTCAACATTTGATCCTTCTAAGGGAAAAATCATCATTTCCATGGAATTTTCCGGATTTTATTTTCCTCGTAGTTCCTGGTCGTTACAACTTTAAAAAAAAATTTTGTGCTTAGTCCAATTCAATGTCAGTGTATTCATGTTAGTAGCATGTAATTCAGAGTTAGAGGGGGAGTTAAACAGATCAAAATATTTCAAGTTAGCTTGTTCGAATACTAAACTAGAATACTAAGATGGTTGTATGAGTTATGCAGCCATAAAACTCATTAGCTGGTTATATTCCAGTTATCAAAATCAGACTTGAAGAAGTCGATTGTAGAGAGGGGCATGAGGGGTACAAACACTTAAAAAATAAAATGCTTGAATATTAGCATGATGAACGGAATTACAAGTACATTAAGTAAATTATCTCTAGACTAGCCATGAGTTGGTGATCTTTGTCAAGAGACCATCAACTAGATGAACATCCGTTGAAAATCACACCAACATGTGTTGGCATGACACGACCCATGCCAATAGGTGTTGGAAATCAAAATGCAATCAAAATACATCTAAACTTGGGTTTGAGTCCAACATACAATTTCCACAAACACTATAAAATATGAATTTAAAAATTATTCAATAATTCCAGAAAATTATCAAATAATCATTCAAAATTCTTAATCAATCATTCCCACATAAGTCATGAAAGAAGGCAATTAAAATGTTTACCTATGCATGCATAATTATTTATAAAATAATAGTCCACTCACACACCATCCACGTAGTTAAATCTCGATTTGTGCACTCCTACAAGGCCCCTGAAGCGGTATCTCTTGTCAGAAGTAATAATAGGGGGTTACTAATGTTACACATAAACCAATAGTCGAACCCCCAAAATCATAGGTTAACAAACAGATCCTAAACCTAACCATTGTCACTTAGGACGCCCAAAAACACCCCTAAACGTTGTTTGATTGACTTGAAATAGAAAACATTAGATTTGTATCGTTGAAATCTTAAAAAAGCATTGGAATGGCCATGAAATTGCCCCATGCAGCTCCTTGTGTAGTCGAAAGTGGAAATGTTCCCACACGATCGAATCCCCGTCCGCGCATATCGCTTGGCGCGACGCCACATTAGCCGCCACGTGGCCTGACATATGGCAAGCCATATCAGTGACATGTCATCACCAAACCAGAACCAAGTTAACGAAGAGGGTGATCAAAGATGGTGTGCTCTGACGCCGTCCGGTGTCACCAAAAAGCTCGATGGAAAACTCCATTGTTGGCCTAAACTTTAAATCTTCATAACTTCTTCATTTCTTAACTAAATTGGACATTCTGATAATAGAAATCTATCTAATCAACCCTAGGAATTCAAATCTAAACCCAGAATTTCAAGAAAGTAGTTGGATTTTCCCAAAAAAAAAAAGGCGTGAAAAGTTTTGTTAACTTCAAGCTTTGTGTTCCAGGCCTTTTCCACATCCAAACCTTCAATATTCTTGATTCAAATCAATCCCAGGGACTCAACTAGGATATTAGTGTACTTGGTTGCAAGCTTGAAAGCTTCAAACGCTTCGAACAATCAATTCTCAATTTTACAATTTTTTGGGTTTCAGGGTTATGTTGTGATCTACGTTTTGTTCTTTCCTTTAGCTATGCTATGAACTTAGTAATGTGTTATATAACTTGTTTTGATGTTTTAGATACGAACCAAAAGATACGAAGTACAAAATTTAAACTAGAGAAGAAATGAGGAACCGAGCCTAGACATCCTTATCAAGCCTTCCAAGTGCTTACCGAGGACCTGCCGAGGAGTTTTCCAAGAACCAGACGAGTGCCTTTCCAAGTGCCTTCCGAGGAGTTGTCCAAGAACCAGACATCCATAGAATTGGACCTCAAATCGGGTTACTAGGAACCAACCAATGTCAATGGACCTTAGCTTATCACTAGCCATTTCACGTGTTCCTTCATTGTGTCACTGTGACATGTCACTAGCCATGTTCGAGGTCTTGTGTCCCCAGCATGTTACTGGTCGTGTGCTAGGTCATGTTCCAAGTTTTGTGCCTTCATCATGTCACCGGGACATGTCACCAGCCCCGTGTGCCAACCTTATTCAAGGTCGAATTCCAACTTTGTGCCAGCCCATGCGCTAGTGACATGTTATCAGCGTATGTCATCGTGGTGTGTAACTGCTCTCATGTGCCAGACCCGATATTCTAGTGGCCCAACACGAGGCCCAGCGCGTGGCCCAGGCCAATGCGTGATAAGTCACCAATTGAGCATTATTTCAATGATATTAATAATCCCTTTTACTTATCTTTTTATTATAATCATTCAAACAATAGGATAAAATGATATCTTTTGTGAAGTTTGTTCAGATTGCTTAGTTGAGGTTTAATTTGTGTTTTGCAATGAAATGTGATCTTTCCAAGGCTAAATCTTCAAGAACCTAGAAAGGAATCACAAAGGATCATATCACCTTCCATTTGCACGTCCAAGATCCCCCATGATCCAAGAAATTGAGGCTAGGCCCCCAAAGTTCTCAAAATTGCGGCTAAGGGTATTTAGGGTGCTTACTTGTGCATCAAGTAGCCTTTGGACGAATTTTCCATCCCTTCTTAATGAGGAATGATGTGGATTTAATTGGATAAGGAAGCATAAAGATTTCCTAATCGGATCTTAAAGCTAAAGAGGCAAGAAAATAGGAAAGGAAGTTTCTTGGAAATCAAGAAACCATCTTGTACACGGCTAGGGTTAATTAACTTCCCTAGCCGCAATTTTATTCCTTTCCTTTATTTTAGGGCTTTGTAATCTAATTTAGGATAGCATTAATTGAACTCCTAGTCAAATATGGAGGAAAGAAGTGGAAATAAGGAAGGAAAAGGCTTCCTTATTCAAAGAGGACCCAAAAAATGCGGCTACCTCCCTTTTTAACGGCTACAAAGGTTTTCCTCCTTGATTTGGGGGCTGTTTTCCCTTTCTTTTAGGGAGATGCTAGGGCAGGTGTTAGGGAATATAAATAGTTGTTTTCTCATTTTTTTGGACGTCCAATTTACCTTATAAGGTCCCAAAACTCTGCTGAAATATCTACTCAACTTTTATACGCTATTAGCCGCAATTTTCCTTGGTGTTGAAGTTTGGATTTGATTTTTGCATCATCTTTGCGACGTGAAGCTTGGGAGAAGAAGAAGGGCTTGTGCCACTTCTCTCACGCATCATTCATCTTAGTATTTGTGTTTCTCAATCCCTAATCTCTTTATACTTTATATGAATTCAATTATGTTGTTTGTTAACTTACTTATGCGTGAGTTGTTTCCTCTAGGATTAGGGCTGTTTGAAGCCCTAACCATGTTAGTACATAATTAGATTTCTGGATGTTGATTATGGTTGTTATGTATGCCTGAATTTTTTGAATTACTGCGCTTCATGAACTCAATTTATGCTTATAAGTCTGATCATCTTATTTGTGTATAATTGTTAATGTAATTGCTTGACGGATCACCTTAATGTTTGTGTTCACCCTGCAATTTGTAGCATCACGTTTAAGGAGGAAGAGGGGGGGGGGGGGGGGGGGGGGGGGGGGGGGGGGGGGGGTGGGGTGGCGACTCTTATTCGTAATCTAAAGTCATGACTCCCTAGGTTTGCACATCACTTTTCTAGGGATAGTGTAGTGTCATTAAATCTTCTTTATGTTTCATGCATTATCACGCACCATCGGTAATAGTTGTTTAAGGGCGGGTACATCACGCTTAAACATGCAATCTAAGAGAAGATAAATATGTGGGGTGAGCTTAGTTGTACCCCTACATGGGCACTTAATTCATATACATGCATAATTAATCTAATCAACGAGATCTAAGGAGAACTATAATTGGTAAAGGTGGATAACAGTTCCTAGTTCGTCCTAATCATCCAAGTAACTTGCAAATCAAGTTTTCATCGTTGTTCACTTTGTTTTCTTCATTTAATTTCGTCATCATCATCACTCAAAGCCCTCCAACATTTTTGTGCTTTTTAATCAAGTTACCTAACTCTAAACTAAGTGGATTCACGTTGAACAAGTCCTCGAGGGATCGACCTTTGCAAACCTACAATACTCTTCATACTATTTTGTGCACTTACAAAGTATTACACATAGGAGTTTATCATTCATAATCTCTTGGTTGATAAATCTTCTATCAACGCGTCCTCAAGTGCTTAAGTTCCCGGTGTCATTTTGGTCGGAGCATGTAGAATATGAACCTAAAAGTGTAATTTTCATAATCTTGGCGTCAAGTAGGTATATTTTGACTAATTGCAAGTTGAAAGTAGATTAGTTTAGGTGTATTTAGACTTCGTCGAATCTGGAAATTTTCTGGCAAAAACTCTAGAATCCGGCCATTGTGGATGGCGGCGTTGTAGCGATCCGGTCATCGTCTCCGACAACGGTGGCCAACGGTAAACGACTGTTAGTCAACCGTTAGTCTACATTTTTTCAATCATTAGTCTACATTTAGTCAACCTTTAGTCTTAAAGGTCAACTGACATAATATTCTCAAGAATATTCAAAGGAATATTCCTTGAATATCCCTGGATGTGTAGGGCGTACGTGTGACACGTGAGGGCACTGTAGGTGACACGTACAAGTGTGTGACCGCGCATGAGGGCGCTTGGCAAGAGCGTGCATCCTCCAGCTAGAGCGTGGAGAATCCTGAAGGGGTTTTCCAGCCCCTGGCCCTGCATGGAGGCGCATATAGTAGTTTTTTAGGCCCTGACAAGCGCGTGGATCATTTTCCAGTTCCCCATCGGCATCTGGAACTACATTCCAACCCCTGTAGCGTGTGAGCATAGTTTTGAGGTGTTTCGAACATTTATGAGCATGTTTTAGTCCGTATTAAGTATTTTTAAGCCCCATTTTGGGATACCCTAATAAGATTTGACTTATGTTGACTTTTCGGTCTATTATAACCTTTGTGAATGGTTTCTTGATGTGTACCAAAGGTTCCTCAACTTAACCCTTTTGTAATTGTAGTAGTTTGGTAAATAAGGGATCGTTCAAGTCGGGAATTAAGGGTGCCTTTCTTTAGTTTGTTTGAAATTTAACTTTAAAAGATGTTTTAGGGGGTTTTGAAAATGTTGAGTAGAAAACGAAATTGGCTCTAGATTGATTTAGAGGACCTAGTTAAGAGCACGTTTTTCTTCCACTGGGTCTTTTACCTTATTTAATTACCTTCCCATCTTACTTCTATTACTTAGTCATGTTGCCTTCAACCTAGAATAGATCCTAAACCTTACTAATCTACCATCGTTCAATAATGCATTCAAACCAAGGAATTCTTTAACTTTGAAAAACCATTTTTCAAGAAAGATCAAAGATCTTAAAGCTTTTTAAAATTGATTGAAGAATAAGTCTCAAGTAACTCTCATTGACTTACATTGACGTGATTAGGATCCTGAAAATCCCTTGCTACTTACAAACATAAGATCAAACATGCCATATGCTTTACCTTATAGTTTTAGCAATACTTTTACATTTATCATAGTATGTATGCATCCATAAATGAACCACATAAAAGATAGGTTATAAAGAAATCACGAGAAAGATACATAAACAAAGTAGGAAGTAAGACTTAAGATAACTTTCAAAGACTCATGTTTAAAGGAAACATAACAATAATTGTAAAGTACAGTTAGGATTACACATAAGATGAATGATGACCAAGAAGAAGCAACTACGTCTAGGTCTTCACAACACCACAATGTAGACTCGAAAGGAAAAAACAAAAAATTGAATTTAAAGTAACTGAGTTTATTTGCGACTACAGGAATTTAAAACAAAAGGAATCTATGCGGGTCTATTTGGATCTCTATTATAATGCTTTTGGGGGTCCTTTTATAGACAAACTCCTAAGACTAAGTCTTCAGCCATGCTTCCTAATTGCAATAGGATTCGGAAGTTGATTCCTTCTTGGATTATCTTAATTATTTCTTCAATTTCTTGAGCGGCAAGGAATTTTCTTTCCTAACCTCGCTTAGAGATGGATAAGGCAGGGGCCTTATCATGCTATATTCTAGGCTAAACACATGGCTTGATAGCTTATTATTCTCCACTTATCTCAGATTTGTATAGTTGGGCACATGCTGGCTTGATTTTGACTGGTCCCTAAGTGTGTACATATTTCTAAGTCGGCTAAGAACCAAGAAGGAACCTTCTTGGTCGATCTTGAGCTCTTTAATTGCAATGCTGACTTGGCAATGACAGCTAAATGAGATCTGGGTGGATTGATCACTTTCTTGATGTTAGGAGGAACCAAAACAAAGCACAACCCGAGAGGGCCTGAAATTTGGCCTAGAACACAGGTCATTTTGGAAGGACCTTAGAACTTGGCTCGTAAATGATACAACTTGTGGAGGGAATGGATCAAGAGGGCCAAAAATACCATCGTTGACAAGTCCAAATCGAGGTGCCAAAAGTTGGCCTTGAGTGTGGCCAAGACTTGAAATGTGGCTCTATGAGCCAAATATTGGAAGTGCATAAAAACAGGTGCTTGTGACGCACTAGAGTAGCTCATGTTACGTAGATTTAGAATCCCCACTGAGGGCCTGAAAATTCAGGCTAGAGGATATAGAACAGACGTGGCCAAGATTAGGAATTGCTAGCATAAAATGAGGCACACAGGCCTGGTCCTAGCTCTAGTACTCGACTGGATCTAAAATTGGAAATGGGGAACAATGGTCGAACACGATGGAACATGATTTTAAAACATCGATGGAGAAACACCTAGAAAACAGTGAAAAACAAAATAGGACCGTGAAGTCCTTATTTCGGGAGTTGTGTTCTAGGTCGCTAGAAAACGTGAAACAAGGACACTAACATCCTGTTCAGGGTCCAAATATCGTTTAGGGACAAGAGGGGGAGGGTATGGATGCTGTAAATGACCAAGGAGTGGCTGGGAAGGCCATGGCGAAGGGTGGTAATAGGTCGAATGACCCAGAGTCATGTAAGTATTTCTCATTTTATTAACCTTGAAGATCTTGCTCTTTATCTTATTTGAGAAGTTTGATATTTGGAACTAAGAAAATGGACGCAAAATAGTGAATAAATGAACGGGTCGTCATCGTGGGTCAAGCGACCCTGGTTACCAGTAAAATGGATGATGGACGATGTACTTGTGACCAGAGCATGGCCACCGACTGCGCAGTGACTGGGCGGTGGCGCGTGGGGGCACGTCTGGGCATTTTCTAGGGATGGTTCCAACATGAAAACTTGTGTCCTAATTTTAGTCTGAGATTAATGATAGGAATTTTGGATTAATTGACTCTATTTGGAATTATTACCGAATTTGTGTGGATGATAGGATTATATTTAACAACTATTAAATGGTATTAAGTTTAATCTAGTAAGGTTAAGGTCATTAAGAACCCTGTTTTAAAGTATATAATATTTACTTGTAGAAGAGTTTCACTAAGAATTCTTGAGTAAGAATGGATTCTTGTGTTTTGGAGGTTCAAGTACCATGATTTTTGGGTAGAGAGTTAAATTATGATTCTTTATGTAATCATACATTAATTAGTATCATATTTAAAAGTATTGGTAATCATTGAGTAACCTAAGTGTTAAGTATACCCTTGTGTTTATATAAGATATGGTGTTATGGTGAATAAGGTAGGAATTCAAATGTTAGTATAATTAGCTTGATAGTTAACAGAATAATTTCTTACGTGTATCAAAGAGTACTATGGTTTGGTTATCCCAAATTAACCAAATAAGGTTTCACTACTTGACGGAACATGGGCTAGGACGTGGGCGGAAAATCCCTCAGAGGTGGATTATTTTGGTTAACTTAGTAATTTCTGGTTATAATCAAAACCAATAAAATCCCTTATATGACGGAGGCTGTCAGTCGAGAGTAGGTCCGGCCCCCTTTTTGTGGAGTTAGGGATGGGGTCTGTCAGTGGGTGGTAGACCACATTGTCAACTAGATTGAATGAGGCTATAGTGACCTGGGAGTTGTTTAAGGAACTCTTCATGCAACAGTCTCATCCTCAGTCTTACCGTGGCCAAATGGAGGTGGAGTTCCTCCAACTTGAGTTGGGAGATATGGCGGGTGGCTTAGGTACGAGCAGCGGAGCTTGTGGACTTGTCACGGTATGCCCATGATTCAATTACGAGTGCAGGCGACCAGAATTCATTGATTTATGTATGGTCTTAAGGCCGGCTTCGGGGCTTCTATGCTTTCTATGGCTTATACATATCTTTGGAAGTTATCTGATGTGCTTGCGTAGGTTGAGTAAACTTTGGAATTATCACAGCAGTAGTTCGAAGGCTCGAGGTGACGCCGAGATCGATAATATGCTAAGTCCTCCTCTCTACAGAGCTTCAAAGAGGGGCCGCTTCTAGCTCTGGTTCATCGAGTGTGTAAATCGTGCAGGTCTGGACCATCGTGTAGGTCATGGTGGTCCAGAAGCGAGACGGAGAGGACCTTGAGCGTGGTGGATCAAGATTTCAGTCATCTTCCCAATACATTAGGACTTCTTAAGGCACGTGCAGCACTTGGAGTGGAGACAGGTACTATATATTTCTTTGGTTGGGATGTATGGGTGTTGATGGATCTCGGAGTCACACACTCTTTTATTTCCAGAGGATTTACACTTTTTTTCTGATTGAGAATTAATCCCACCGTTTGGGACGTGGGTATCAATACTCCGATTGACGAGATGCTAGTTACTAGTTCTGTGATCTGAGACTGCTCGATTTGGATATAAGGTTTCGACTTTAAGGCAGACAGGATTCCTTGGACATTTATGACTTGGATATGATTCTTGGTATGGATTGCTTGATTACTCATCATTGCCCCTGTCGAGTGCTTTAAAAAGATATTTTCTTTTCATAGTCGTGACTTACCATTGTTGTCTTTCATGGGGACCAAAGGATACTTCCTTCATGGATTATTTGGTTTTGCGAAGGTGAAATTGCTACGGAGTGGCTGTCGGGGATATTTGGCACATGTTGTGATGTCCCCGAATGTCTTAGTGAGCTTAAAGGAGATACCAATTGTGCGAGAATAATTTCGAAAAGTGATTTCAAAGGATTTACAAGGGTTACCACTGGTGAGAGAGGTTAAGTGTACGATTGAACTTTATTCGGTTACTCAACCTATTTCACCACCACCGTATCGGATGTGTAAGACCTGTGTCCTGGAGGGAACGGTGAATAATCCCACATTTCTATGAGGGAGGAATGGTCTGGGAGGGGGAATGGTGGTGTGCCTTAAAGGTGTAGGCACACACCTATCTAGCATGAGGCCTTTTGGGAGCCTCATTGGCTTTGGGTTTGGTTGGAACTTCAAAGTTAAGCGAGTTGAGGCTGGTGCAATTTCATGATGCTTTGACCCCCAGGGAAGTTGCACTGTGAGCTCCCGAAAACAAAATCGTGAGGCAAGGGCAAATGAGGCCCAAAATTGGACAATATCGTGCTAGATGAGTCGAGTCCTGACCAAGGAGGGTTGAGTCCTGACAAAATGGTATCAGAGCTAGACCTCAACCGGAGAGTATGCCAGTGAGGACCCTAAGCCCTAAGGGGGGTGGATTGTAAGACCCGTGTCCTGTAGGCAACAGTGAACAATCCCACATTCCTGCGAGGGGGGAATGGTTTGGGAGGGGAATGGTGGTGTGCCTTCAGGTGTAGGCACACACCTATCTAGCATGAGGCCTTTTGGGAGCTCATTAGCTTTGGGTTCGGTTGGAACTCCAAAGTTAAGCGAGTTGCGGCTAGTGCAATTTCATGATGGGTGACCCCCTAGGAAGTTTCATCGTGAGCTCCCTAAAACAAAACATGAAGGCAAGGGCAAGGGAGGCCCAACGCGGACAATATCGTACTAGATGAGTCGGGTCCTGATAGGATGGCACTGGCAAAATTGAGGAAATTGAGGGTTCAGCTGCAGAATTTAATGGATTTGGGGTTCATTCGACTGAGTATGTCACCTTGGGAGAGCCCCAGTGCTATTTATACGAAAGAGGGATAGTAGCTGGAGACTTTGCATTGACTATCGACAACTGAACAGGGTGATAATGCAGAACAAGTATTTCTTACCGTGAATCGATGGTTTGTTTGACCAACTGAGGGAAGCAGTGATATGCCAAGTCGAGTAATTGTCAATTTAATAGACCCGTGTTATTTTTCTGGGTCATGTTATTCCTGCTGAGGGGGATTAGTATGGATCCTTGGAAAACCCGAGGTAGTTTAGATTGGTGTCAACCAACCATGGTAACCGAGATTAGGAGCTTTCTCAGACGGGCTGGGTATTACAGGTGTGTCGTGTAGGGTTTTACCAATATTGTAGCACATTCACACAATTGACTTAGAAGGATTCAAAATTGTTTGGGATGGATTGTGTGAGTAGAGCTTCCAGGAATTGAGTAGACGGTTGACTACTGTTCTGAGTTTGGACCTTTCTAGACGATAGTGGGGGTTTCGAGGTCTATAGTGATGCATCTCTGCAAGGTTTGGGACGTGTACTTATGCAACATGAAAGGGTTATTGCTTATACAACTAGGCAGTTAAAAAATCATGAGATGAATTACCCTACCCATGACTTGGACCTTGCTGCAGTGGTGTATGCATTGAAGAATTGGCAGCACTATCTCTATGGGGAGATGTGCAAGATCTTCATAGATTACCATAGCCTTATGTATCTATTCACTTAGAGAGAATTGAACTCGAGGCAGAGAAGATTGATAAGCCTTGATTAAGCATCATTTTATACCCTTTATGCTTATATTTTAATGTTTAAATGCTAAACAATAGGAGAAAATAATATATATTGTGAGAAATGTTCAAAATTGGATTAAGCTTGGAATTACGGGAATTTAGGCGAATGAATCACCTCAATCGGAGTTATATTGAAGAAGTTATGATCAAAACAAAGGAGGCCACCAAAAAATGCTACGTATTTTGTTAGGGGTCTACCGAATACATAATAAGCAGTCCAATTCCATTTTAGCAATCGTCTACTTAACTAAACCAAGTGAATCGAGCGTGCGCATCCCAAAGCCCTTGATACCTTGTTTGGCGCGCGTGTACCGAACCAGTCTTCCCCTTTCCTTCCTCCGTTGACCCACATTGACCCCCGAGTTCTACCCCCTTTTTTTCAGTGTGTGACTACCGAAATAGGCCAGCTTCCATTGTTGCGTTGACCAACCCCTTTGACCATTGAAATCTTCTCATATTTAGTTTCCAGCACCTTTTTTCCGTCTTCAAAGTGAAAAAATTGTCGAATTCAAGCTTGGATTTGCTTCCTTTTTATTTAGGAAACCTTTTTAATTAGGATTTTAATTTCCTTTGATTTTTAGGAGCTTCGTAACCCTATTTAAAAAGGATTTTCTCCACACTTTTAGGAGTCTCTCATTCTTTGTACCAAAACACTGTCAAAACTAATTCTCCATTTTACTTTTAAGGCCCAAATTCTTTGTGGAAAAGTAAACTACACCATCCTCCACAATTCATCATCCTCAATTTACATATAAGGCGAATTCCTGAGTATCTCACCAAAGAGTGTCGAACCACCTAACATCTATATGGCGAATTCCCGAGGATTCAAAGTGTAACTCAACCTCTTGACTCAGTAGCTTTCTCTTTGCATTTGAATATCGTACTTATGGATTGATTCTTAATATTATTATGGTTTTATATTTTATATTAATTTCAATAATCTTCCATGTGTTCTAATATCTTAATTTTTGTTATGCATGTTATGTTTATGCTTAATGCTTGATTAGATATCGGGCGAATTCCCGAGTCTAGATCATTGAAAGTGTATAGGGCAAATTCTCGAGCACGTACTTGAGAGAATATGCATGTATTTCTTAGAACTAAGGTTATGGAATTTCGTAGGTATTGAGTTAGGTCAAAGATGAGTTGACCATGTGTGAATAATAGATTAGGATAGATTATATTAGTTTAGGATAGTTAATCACGTAGGACATTAGAAACAATCAATTACCCTCTAATTAAATAATCAAACGATAATCATGCGTAGGTACTCTCAATCCCTAGTTAAGAATGATCATTATTTACCAATACTACATCTACACAAAAGGGTTTTAATTTTCATATGTTTTCATTAAGTGTTGAGTGTGACTTTGTGTTTACTTTAATGCTTCATTTTAGTGTATCAATTTTTAGCGTGGTTGTCGGGGATTGAAATAATCTCATGTATAATTTTGTTTGTGTAAATATGTTTATATTGAACATATACCATATTTGTAAATAACATCTTGTATTTATGCATTAGTCTCTGCTATATGTGGTACACTTGTGCTTCGAAGTTTAGATCTTGATCTTTAATGGAATATGTGAAGTCTCGTCTGTTAACTTACTCCTAAACCCTTCATGGCCCTTAAAAGTCACGAGGTTGTGGGCGGAGTTTGTTAACACTTGAGTTATCTTAAAACAAATACATGTACCCTTAGTAAGAAATTTTCAATGGTGATGTCTAGGACATGAGATAATGTATGCTATAGGCCAACTTTGAGAAGTAAGACTTTGGAGTTCCAAAATCATCTTTTTGAGAAGTAGGACTTAGGAGTTCCAAAATCATCCTCCCCTTGTATGTATTCTTTCTACCTAGTCGCTTTGGACTTGCCTAAACAAGGAGGCAATGGTTCGAAATCCAAGATATTGACTTGGGTCGCACGGGCGTATATAGAAGTCTCCATCTAAACTTTGAAAGCTATACAAACCATATATATCTTTGACTTCCCTTACTTGTAATTATTCTCAGTTTGTTTTGTATATTCTTTCCTATATCTCATCTTCTTCTCATGTACAGATTCTCACCTAACTCTTTTAAAGGAACACTCTATATGCAATTCACTTAATATGAGGTCCTTAAACTAGACTTAGGGGACACTCATATCAAAGAGTTGAAAAATGAACTTGACTCTCGGATTCAAGATGGATTGAAGCCTTACCTAGAGGCAATTCTTGAGCGCTATGTGAAGTTTGAAAGAGTGCATAGGCCTCACATCGTATCAGTTGATTGAAGTACTTCGTCTAGGCTAAAGACGTTAAGTTCAAGCACTTATTGGGAGGCAACCCAATGGAGGAGTCTACAACAGATTTGCATTCTCTTCCTTTATCCTTTATTTTCGTTTGTTTTCATTTTATTTTAGTAAAACCTTATCTCGTACTTGATTCTATGCTTTTATTTTGATTCATTGAGGACAATGTCGAATTTAAGTGTGGGGGAAGGGTTTACAATTTTATTTGTTTCGAAAAAAAATAATAAAAAAATCGGCTATTTCGAAAAAATTTAAAAACAATTGTTACGTTTTTCAAAAAGTTGTTCTCAAAATTAAAAAAAATATATTATTTCAAAAAAAAATGTTATCTTAAAATTGTTTCAAAACATGTTTTCAAAATCGTTTTCAGAAAACCATTTCGTTTTCAAAATTGTTTTTCAAAATCATTTTCATAAAATGTTTTCAAAATTGTTTTTCACAAAAATAGCTTTCAAAAATGTTTTACTCCTTGTTTCCAAAAAAAAATATTTGTTTTCAAAAACATTGTTTAGAAAAAATTCTCTTTTAAAAATTTGTTTTTATGAAATATTTTTTTAAATAAAAAATCATTTTTTTAAAAAAATTATTTAAAAAAAAATTTTTTTACTTACTTATTTCAAAAATAATTAAAGAAAAGTCTTGTTTATAATTTAATGTTTTTAAGAATCTTAGAATGCCCTTTGTCAGGACCCGTCCCAAATCCCTCGGGATTAACGTGGAAAGTGTCTGCTCCCGTCTGACACGAAGTGTCAGACCAGGGATAATTCTGTCTCTAGCCCTCACCGAAGCTTCTAGAGTACGCTAGGATCGTAGGAGGAGGAGTGTGATGTCTCAGTCTCTGCTACAGCCCGCATCCGCGATCAACCTGAAGGGCATTCAAAACATCAAAGCTGTGAGTAGACAAAACAAATATTTTAATAAAAACATTTTCACAAAATATACTTTATGCCTTTCACTAAAAGCATATGCATGCATTCAAAAATCATTTACCAAAACGTTCATAAAACCATTTGAAAACATTCTCAAAACCTTTCAAGGGTTCATGCTGGTCCCCATAAACCGTCATGAACCATAAATCCATTTATGTATAGATGCTGGTCCCCATACGTATAACCCATATGTGGCGCTTCCGAGAAGATGCCAACTCGGGGCACACAGCCCCTAGGGAACACATCCCCGATATATGTCACGATTCATAATATCTATACTAGTGTGCACACTACTCAAGGTCTCACTCCGAGTCTACCCCCAGGAATTCTCCATCTGGGAGGCTCTATCTTCGGACCTAGTCTGATCAACTCTCCGGAATCTGGTCCGGGACCATATCATAACTCCCACTCTTGGAACGGGATCCCTATTGGGATACCCATTCTAGTCTATGGATCGTGACTCTCCTGGTCGACGTCTAGAGGAGACCAAATAAATCATATGGAGGGTATATATGTACATTTTCTTTCTCAAAACATATTTCAACTAGGTCTCATACCCGATTCATCTCAACAGGATTCCTCGAATCCGATTCAAATCAATTTCACAGGCCTCGACCTAAATCCACAGTTTTAATAGGGTCTCAACCCGAATTCTCATTTCATAAACCAAACTAGGACTTAAGCCCGATTTCACAATTAACAGGGCCTCAAGCCCGATACAGCAATAACGGGGCCTCTAGCCCGAAATCATAACGAACGGGGCCCTAAGCCCGAAATCATAAATCAACAGGGCCTCAAGCCCGATTTCACAACTAATAGGGCCTCAAACCCGATACTACAGTCAACGGGGCCTCAAGCCCGATATTACAACCAAATGGGCCTTAAGCCCGGATTCATAAACCAATAGGGCCCTTGGCCCGATCGTATAGCTCAAATGGGCCCCCGACCCGATCTCTCATCACATCAAAGGGACTCCAAGTCCGAAAGTTTGTATGTCAAATGGGTCTCATGCCGGAGTTCATATTTCCAAATCCAAAACCCGTTTATTAAATCATCATTGAAAACCTAGCATATACAAGCATCATATAAAACTAAAAATCTCGAAATACATGCAAATACGTAAATCCTAGGCTAACACAAACAAATACACTCATGGCATCACAAAAAATGTTCTAAAACAATTATAAAACATTTGCATAGATTTCGAAAGAAAAGTCCACTTATAGACCGTCCGAAGCCGCGCCTTGATACGCGTGCCATACGCCTCTCCCGCGCTAATCGTCTCCTCCGGGGTTCCCGAACCTGTCCAAATTAATTTAGAGGGTTACTAACTACTTAAATAACCCCTCACTAAAGCCCCATAAGTTTTCAGAATTTTTAACTATTTTTAAATGTGTTCTGAAACCTTCGAGTAGCCCGAACTATATCAAGACGATGTCCGATCGACTCAAAACCTATCCCAAAATGTTTGTTACATCGCATAGATGAAATTACATGTTGGAACCTTCCCCAGAAAGTGGGCCACGCGCAGCTGCACTGTTCTTCTTCTTCCTCGGCCAGACCAGTCCAAACCGGCCGGTCTGGTTCAACCCTGCAACTGGACCGACGTGACCGATCCAGGGTTCTCCTTCCTTCATTTTTTGTTTATTCCTTCCCTTTTCAATCCTAAACTTCCTATCTTGATCCTAGAATCCTATTTGTGAAATCAAAACAATGAAAAACCCACAAATCCAACGGTTTGATTTTCTTCCTCACAGTCCAACCATTTCAGAAATCAGCAGGGCTTCCTCAACCTCTAACCATCATCAAAATCATCCTATTACCTTCCTAACAACCCAATAATCTCATCATAATCGATTAAAACCGTCCCCAACGTCAAGAATAAAAAATAAAATGAAAAGGGCCAAAATCGATACCTTCACGGTTCCATGGCCGCCGTGCACGGCGGCCTACAATCTTGCCACCATCTTCATCAGTTGAATCTTCTCTCTCTGTTTCCCTCATGTGCAACCAGTTTTGGATTGGGTTTAGGGTGGTGTGGTCGTGTGTGAGTCATGGTTTGCGGAGGGGAAGGTTTCGGGTTGTTTGGGTGAACAGACAAAGGGGGATGCATGTATGCAATCATACTGATCAATGGATGAGTGACACTTGTCACTCATCTTTTGGCCAGCATAGAAATATTTGGGGCCCACTTAGGACAAAAGCCCATTTTCACCTCGTAAAACGTGTCGTCGTAAATAGTTCTCCGAAATTTCCGTGAATCGTAACTTTCCCGTCGAACGTCCGATTTCGACGTGCCACCTGTCTACGGATTCTTATCGACTCGATCTACGTATCGGTCCTCGTCCCTTGGCCATCGAACCTCCTAGGTTAGAAGTCAACTTTTCACCCTCGTTCAGGGGCAAAATCGAAATTTTGCCCTGAACGTCTGTTAATCCTCATCTAATCCCCGATTAGCCTAGCTAATTCGTCATTAAGTCTTAATTAATCTCAATAACTTGGGACAGGTCATTACACCATTAACCTATTAATGATAATAATGAAAAAAAAAAAGATAAGACATGGCTAAAAGATGGTCACTACAACTTGAATTCATTTACTAATGCTTTGTGATTGAATATGTATGACTTGTAGTAGATGATGCATGTTAAACTGGTACATAAATGAGCATGTTAAGATATGTATGAATCATATGAACCCTATGTGAGCTTTAGAGCCTTATATACTTCTTTGTTGAATGATTGATAGGATTTCTTCGTTTAAATTGATATGCATTTGCCTCATAACTGCTTGTCATAGATTTCAATAAACTCTAGAGTACTCGAACTTATTCGTTGTAATTTTGAAAGCTTATAAGTCAATAAACTCTCTGATTTTAGACATGATTAAGGCAATAGGGTTAACACCACTTATCCAAACATCCATGTCCCTATTTGTTAGCACAAGTGCGACTCCCCTAGTTTAACCACTTTGAGCCTACATTAAGCATTTCTTTCATCACCCTAAACATATATTCACGTGAGCCTAGTATAGACATCTTTTACCCTTATTCCAAAGACTTGGTTGAAGACTTCAACATGGCGTGAAAAAAAGGATTTGATGATTGAAGACTTGTATGTGTGTATAGGGAAGGACTTGTTTAAACTACGTTGTAATACATAAACTTACCGTGAAAAGAAAAAGAAAAACAAAGGAACAAAATCGAGAGAAAAAGAGTTGAAAAAAAAAAAGCGAACAATGTTTTGAATCTCTCGAAAGGTAAATAATTTTTTAGTTTGAGTTAAGTCCCCTATACTTGTGAATTTGGAACCATTAAAGATTTCAGCATTTGTCCTAATTTCAATGCTCAAGCACGTTGTAATACATAAACTTACCGTGAAAAGAAAAAGAAAAACAAAGGAACAAAATCGAGAGAAAAAGTAAAAAAAGAAAAAGAGTTGAAAAAAAAAAGCGAACAATGTTTTGAATCTCTCGAAAGGTAAATAATTTTTTAGTTTGAGTTAAGTCCCCTATACTTGTGAATTTGGAACCATTAAAGATTTCGGCATTTGTCCTAATTTCAATGCTCAAGCACGTTTAAAGTATTTGTTAAGGACTAGCAACAGGGGTATTAGAAGCACTTATGCCTATGTGATGGAGTCTTTGGTTGAGTCCTGGAAAAAAAAATTAACACCACTATCCTAAAAATCCATGCATCTACACCTAGCCTCATTACAACCTTCAATAAAGACCATATGATCCTTTAAATGAGTAAAATTTGATTGGTTGAGTCTATCACTTGAGTAAGTTTATGGTTTTGGTTCATTTCTGCAAGTATGTTACCTTCTTATGGTTTATGCTTCAAATTTTTATGAAGTACTTGCTTTCTATTATATAAGTATCTTTCTCATAGGCCTTGAGTGCAAACACAAACCCTATACACATTGAGTGGAAATTATGAGTGCATATCCCTGTGAGTTGATTCATACTTGTTTTATTCATATTGAGATACATCTCACCAAGTTTACTCATTGTCTTACTTGTCAAGGTGTTTTGTTATGTTGTATTAGATTTTTAATTTCATATGCTACATAGCTCTTAAGTTTGACTCTTTGATGCCATAATTATAACGATAAAATTTGAGACAAATGGTTAAGTTCTTAGGTGTTTGAATTCTTAGCTTATTTTAGTTTCTAGGGATTAACAAAGTCTAAGTGTGGGGTATTTGATAAGCCTTGAATTAAGCATCATTTTACCCCCTTTATGCTTATCTTTTAATTTTTAAATGAAAAACAATAGAATAAAATAATATATTTTCTGTAAAATGTGCAAAATTGGATTAAGCTTGGAATTACAAGAATTTAGGCAAAAGAATCACCTCAATCGGAGTTATATTGAAGAAGTTATGATTGAAAAAAAGGACGAAATTCTTTGTGCAAAAGTAAACTACACCATCCTCCACAATTCTTCATCCTCCATTGACATATAAGGCTAATTCTTGAGTGTCTCACCAAAGCGTGTCGAACCACCTAGCATCTATAGGGCATATTCCTGAGGATTCAAAGTTTAACTCAACCTCTTTACTCAGTATTTTTCTCTTTGCATTTGAATATCGTACTTATGGATTGATTCTTAATATTATTATGGTTTTATATTTTATATTAATTTCAATAATCTTCCATGTGTTCTAATATCTTAGTTTTTTTTATCCATGTTATGTTTATGTCGAATGCTTGATTAGATATAGGGTGAATTCTCGAGTCTAGATCATTGAAAGTGTATATGGCGAATTCCCGAGCACTTACTTGAGATAGTATGCATGTATTTCCTAGAATTAAGGTTATGGAATTTGGTAGTTTTTGAAGTTGTTATCATGTATGAATGAGTTAGGTTAAAGATAAGTTGACCACGTGTAAATAATAGATTATGATAGATTAGATGAGTTCATGATGGTTAATAATGTAGGACATTAGAAACAATCAATTACCCACTAAATAAATAATCAAACGATAATCATGCTTAGGTAACCTCAATCCCTGGTTAAGAATGATCCCTATTTACCAATTCTATATCTACACAAAAAGGGTTTTAATTTTCATATGTTTTCATTTAGTGTTGAGTGTGACTTTGTGTTTACTTTAATGCTACATTTTAGCTTATCAGAGATGGCTAGAGCTCATTAAAGACTACAACTATACTATTAGGTATCATATAGGAAAGGCAAATGTAATGGCTGATGCCTTGAGTAAGAAGTTTGCAGGCTCATTGTCTCTCATTCATACTATTCATCTTCCTTTGATATTGGAAGTCAGGAATGAAGGGATTATGCTGGAGGAAGATAACCTTGGAACTTTATTAGCCAATTTCCACGTGAGACCCCTATTACTTAACTAGGAAATTGCAGCATAACTTTAGGATCCAACTCTTTGCATCATCAGGATGAGGGTCGAAGCAGGTAACAGACATGACTTTTCATTTATGGATAGTACATCTTGGTAGACGTAGGTTAGTTGACTTTTGGGGTTAATCGAGAGGGTGGATTGATTAGTGAACTTTCTTCATTTGCTCGTCACTTCTAGGTTTCATGGATTTATAAGTTTGTAAAAATTGAGCTTGTTTACGAAAAAATCTGATCGTGCAAAATACAATGGGTCACTATATTAGTTATCAACATATATTATTGGTTGGTGATAGAGACTCCTCATTTTATGCTTTTGTGGCAAGAAATTTTGGTATGCTTCCAACATGGTTGCAACTTCTCTAGATCCCAAAGGTCACTTATGGGCCAAACACCTAGGATGTGAGCCAAATTTGAGTGTGTTGAGGAGCAGAGGGTGCTTGTTATTGCATGACGTATGGATTCTCATCCACATCTGCATCAGATGAACTTTGATGTCATCATCTTCAACTTTCCTCATGCTGGACATTACCATGGGCTAGTGAAAAGGTTGGTTTGTCTCTATAGTTCCTAGGGAGTACATGTTGAACGCGTCTCACGGATTGGCCAAGTGACTGGGAGAACTCAGAGAGGATTTCGAGTCTAGTATATGGTCTGCTCAGATCTAGGATCAGACATATAGGATTTAGTGTTGGGCCATATTGGCATGGTAGTTGGATTGGATCCGAAGTTGACTTTTCCTTTAGATACTTGGACTAGGATTCAAATGTTGTGATCTAGAGGAGAAGGACTTTGGAGGGTTTGGTTGTTATGCGAGCTTAGAGGCTCAGGGACATGGTTTTGATGGCAAGGGAAACCCTGGTGAAACAGATTCATTGTGTTCTTGGTTAGAGCAAGTATTCGATGTGGTCGAGATCACAGGTTGGGTCTCCAATCGAGTTAAGGTTCCAAAAGGGGACTATGGTGTGAGTCGGGTTTTCAGTAAAGGACTTGATTGAAGATAGTGGTGCCAAGGTGGCAGGGTACCTAGGTGACTACTCATCGTGGGTGCCATCAATGGTTGGGATATTCTAGTGGCAAGGTACCTAGCTGACTACTCAATTAGAGAAAAAATGCCAGACTTGGTTCAGAGTTGCACTTGTATGGGAGGGAGGTAGGGTCGACGAGTGTTGACATGCCGAGCAAAGTTTGTGAGTTGAGTTTCGAGTTCCAGTGGCAATTTGATCACTCAGTCGTTGGGCGTTGGTCTTGGATTGTGGTTGACGTCGGGTGACGTTTGTTTCTTGTGTGTAATGTGGAGGGATTTTGGACGTGGACGTGACCATGCGGGAGCCTCAGCTTGGAGGTAGGTTTGGATTCCCATAGTTTTGGGTAGAGGTCGATGTGAATTTCGAGGGCAAATTTCCTATAAGGAGGGTAGTTTATAATGAACCGGCCTGTAATTGCAAGATTATTGGGAATTTATCGAGGGCTTTTGAGATTATTCGAGATGAAACTATGATTTTATTCCTGAGTGGGAAAAATGGTGACTTTTGACTGAGGAGGTTATTTGCACATTTACCTAGGCCTATTGCGTAGATCGCAGGATTGTGATTACATAGCCGGGTGACACGTTGAATTTGGACTTCGTGAGGTTATTTTATGGGTCAAGGATGGATTTAGCCAGGTTTTATGGTTGCACGTATTTAGAGGAAAGTTGACTTTTGTTTATTTGTGGGGCTAAAATATCTAGTTCCTGGACATAGGATGAGTGACAAGTGTCACCCACCCTTTAGTCCTTTTCCATTACTTCATGCACATTTCTCTATTAATCAAACATACCTGAAACCCACCCACCCCACTCCATCATCTTCCTCAACCATTCTTTTTGTTGTGAGGGTGGGAGTGAGGCTAAGAGGCTAAGAGAGGGACAGAGGAATGACGTGGAGCCTTGGAGGTTGCTTGGAACCTATGTAAAACTATGAATCCGTGGGCTTGGCTCTCGGGTTTTAGTTTTAAGATGTTGGAACTGTGAACTGAGGCCCCAGTCGTGTTGTTCGAGCTCGTGTGACTTTGCAGGGACAAAAAAGGAAGGAAATGGACTCAGGGACTGGCCTGAGGACGAGCTCAAAGTTTGGTTGGGGGTGGCGATCGTGACCTGAGGATTTTCAGGTATGTTTCTTGTGTTTTAAGGTCATGGGTAGGTTAGGAGTTGAATGGTGGAATTAGGTCGAAGAAAGAACATGAAATGACGAAGCTTGAGTCTAGTCGTGATTCGGGTCGAGTGACCCAATTGCAAGGCAGGGGTTTATCTGTGGGAGGTTGACGATGATGATGTGACAGTTCATATCATCATGTCAAGCCACGTAGTCGTGGCTAGTTGGTGCCCCGCGACGATGTGTCAGAGGCTATTATAGGGTGCACATGGTAGGGTGATGTCAGCATGATGTCAACATGTGACATCATAATGACGTCAGCAGGTGACACATGGCAGGGTGCCACATGGCAGGTGCTGTTAGGTGTGTCAGGTGACATGTTAGCTAGGTCTAACATCGTCAACGTTGGCCAGGCGCGTGGGAACTTTGACCTGCTCCTGTGGGCGCGTGGTCTCGAATTTCGAGGTGGGGCCGATTAGATTTTTGGAGGTTTTTCTCCTCGAGAAGCGTGTTCAAGATGTGTTTTCAGTTCTGAGGTTTTGGGGGTTTCATGTAGGAATTTATATAGATTGTTGGTGACCCCTGGGTGTGAATTTGACAGGCCAGGATGTCCTAGAGGCTTCAGATTAGCTTATGACTCGGGATTTAGACGAGCGGTGGTACTATGAGTGAACAGTTTCTTTCATAACTCGCATGCATAATTATATGTTTTATTGGTTTTATGATATTGTTTGGCATGGTTATGGATATGATTACAATTTCTGGATAATGGTTGGTTTTAAACTGTATTTATGGTTATGATTTCTAGATATTAACTTTTTGGTTGTTTTTGGAAAACCGGGTTTAGGCTGGTGCCCGGGAGGTAAATGTTGTGGGCTAGTACCCGGGTTAAAATGTATTTTGGTCTGAATACTATTTTCTAGTTTGGTCAACTTTACGCGATTGGATCGCTATTCCGGAGTTGGACTCTGATGATTCCCGAGGACAGACTCAGACATGGTTTGAGTTGGACTCAACAAGTTCCAATGGAGTTAGACTTCGTGGATCCGTGGTTGTCTACTGGTACTACATATGGGATGCTAGTTGGACTAGCGGGCTAGTTGGACCAACGTGATCGAGTTTGGCTTTATTTATTTGTGATGTGTTCAATGGTTTTCAAAATGATTTAGAGTCGGTGATTTCGAGGGGGTTTTATGTGTTTATGTAATTTCAGGGAAGTGTGGGTCAGGGGGCTTTTATGTGTTTATGTGATTTGGGTTGGACCCATGGTTTTTATATATCATGGTTTATTCAGTTATGCATGCATGTTTTCTAAAACGGAGGGTTTAAAGGTTTTATTTCGGAATATGGTTTTCCACAGCTTTAATTTTGTCCGCTCACAGCTTTGATGGTTTTTTGTACTCTCCAGGTTGATTGTGGACGCATGCTATATGAAGAATGATGCATCACGTGGGTCGGCATACTCTGATTATCTTTAGAAGAGTGCAGTAGTATCCCTTGTTTGACACGGGTAGGTATGGCTTTGTTATTTTTAAAAGGGTACTTTGGTAATTTTACATCATTGTGTTAGATAGGAACAGGCCCTCTCACATTAATCGTGGGGGATTATGGGGAGGGTGCTATCAATATATACATCTTTTGAACGATTTTCTATGTGATTTGTTCATATTTAATTCACGGATTTGATTCTAAAATTAACATGAGTTATAAGACCATGTTTTCTTGGTAATTGAGATGTGAAATATTGTGTTGGGGAAACCCTCCTTAGGATGCCGAGTTTGGTTGGTCAATCTCGGACATCGAGGTAAAACTCATTTTTCCCATGGCTGGGTAGTCTCAGACATTGAAGAAAACTCATTTTCCCAAGGCTGGGTAGTCTCAAATATCGAGGTAAAGTTCATTTTCCTGAGACTAAGGTTGGATAATTCAGACGTCGAGGTAAAGCTCCTTTTTCTGAGTCGGTCCCCACTTGGATGTCAAGGTAAAGCTCATTTTCCCGAGTGGTTTAGCCTACTGGTAGTGCAGCTAGGGCATGATGTTTTAGTTTGAAAGCATCGAGGACAGGTTTTTGTATGTGACTATGATTGTGGTCTTTTGACTATAGCTTTACGATTGACTTGTCTTGTGATAGTGTTGGAGTTTTTATAGTTGCACAGGAATCGAGGCTGCTTAAGAGGCGAAGGCATGAGCTAGCAAGTTGTACGAGTATCCCTTGTTTGACTAGGTTCGAGGGTAATTGGTACTTTTGGTTTACTTGTCAGACGGGAGTCAGGCTTGGGTGTGGTATATGAGGTGTTTTCGGGTTCAGGTCTTGTCAAAAATGGAGAATTAAGGCTTTGTACCTTGAGCTATGAAGAACAGGAGAAAACAAATTGTGGAGGATTGCTTATTTCATCATTGGTGGTGTTATTGGTGCTATTGTTATTCATGTTGGTGGTGAAGTTCGTGACTGTGACTGACAGGGAAGGCACTTGAAAGTACTGTGGAAGGCCATTTGTTGTTCTTGATGTTTGTTATTTTATGTTGTTGTTGTTGTTTTTGGTGTTTTAGTTAGGTGTTTTATGAAAGACTTGTGAAAATGATAGAGTTTCAATGAATTGAACCATTTTTTGTTCTCTAACCATTCCACGAATTCATTGAAGAGATTACAATTCTAATGACAAGGGATAACTTTCTCAAGATGCATAACAACCAAAATAGCACCAAAGTGTTCAATGCAAAAGATTACAATCTCAAGATATTACAATGCCAAAGTGTTCAATGCAAAAGATTATAATCTCAAGAGATTACAATGCCAAAGATTTCAAAAATAACACCGAAGTGTTCAATTCTAATGGCAAGATATTACAATCTCAAGATGCATAACCAAAATAGCACCAAAGTGTTCAATGCAAAAGATTACAGTATCAAGAGATTACAATGCCAAAGATTTCAAAAGAGATTACAATCTCAAAGGAACACAAAAGTACCAAAGTGAAGGTCTTCGTATTTTCCATAGTTTATGCATCTTTGCTTGAACGTTTAAATGGGGAGATGTTCTTAATATAGGTTGCGATGATCGTTTTGCCTTAGAAGGTGTGAAAGGATGGGATGCAGATTGTGATGGTTTTTCCTAATAAAATAGAAAAAATCAGTTGTAAGAACACAAAGCAGTATACAACAGTATACACAATCCTTTTGTTAACATAAAAATGGTAGTTTTCCATAGTATAACAGAAAAGGGAAGATTTCCCTCCACAACACACATTATACCGGATTACCCTAATAAAACAGAAACCAGAAAAGGGCATACGCATATATTATACATAGCCAGAGTCTACACTTACTTTTTTTAGTCTATGTAATTTAGATTCACTAGCTGGCTCTGGTGCAGCATTGGTGTTCCTGGTTCTAATGAAGTTGCTATGTCCATCCTCGATGACTAAGGGTGGCAATTTTTGACACGACTCGAAATCCACACGAAATTTATCCGAGTCAACCCGCACGATTAAAATGTCGGGTCATTTTCGGGTCAACCTGTTATGACCCATTTATTAAAACAGGTGGGTTTCGGGTCAACCTGTTAACCCGTATAATGACCTGTTAACTCGCTTAATAAATGGGTAGATTTTGGGTTAACAGGTTAACCCGTATATTGGCTTATATATTTACCCATTTAATAAACATATCATTATTAACCCATATATCTACTCATTTACCTACCTATCTGATAGTGCCACTCATCTATCTACTTGTGTTTCTCCATCTCCGCTTCAAACCATGGTTATGGTAGTTGCCCTAGCTGCTGCCCACAAAAGCTCCTTCAATGTAAAGCCTGGATGAATTGCCCTAAAGTTGTTGTATAGTTGTCTAACACACATTGTATGTTCAATATTTGGAAACACACTATCAATGGCAAGCATTAAGCCTTTTTGCTTGTCATTAATGAAAACTCAAGAACTCTCAGTTTCTATCTTAAGATCATCCTTCAAATTACCTAGAAACCACTTCCAAGAAGCCTATGATTCAATCTCCACAACAGCATATGTAATGATCTGGGCGTTCAACGAGGGTAAAATCGGAAAAGAAAAAAAATTGAAATTGACCATTTTACCCTTGGAAGTTAAATGGTTGACTTTTGACCAAAAGTTAAAATGTTGACTTTTTGCTATAAACATCTTTTGGGAATTCCGAGAAGACCGTTGTGAATGTCTCTGAATCATGAGTTCGTAGACAAGTGGCACTATCAGATGAATTGATTACGGATCTAAAAAGGTGAAGGGAATTTTGGTAATTATGTTACTAATGGTATTTTTGTAATTTCACACTAGAGGATAAGTGAAATGGTGACACTTGGCTTATCTCCTTATTTTATGTGTTGTGTTGGTGTGTGCACCGCCAAGGTGTGGCGGTGGGTGGTGTGTATGTGTTTTTATGTTCTTGAGTGTTTTTAGTTGGTTTTGGTGGTTAATCATAAGGAGATTGTGAGGAAATTAAGAGAGAAAAACATAATTAGATGAGAGAAATAGAGAGGTGGAGAGAGAAAATAGAAAGAAAAGAAGGGAGAAAAAAACCTGAAACAAACCAAAACTGAAACCCAGGAATTCAAAATTTTGGAAGCTCGAATTTGAATTGTCGGACTTCGATTGCTGGAAATAGGTTTTGTGCAAACTTCTTGAGATCCATATGAACCAAACCATCATGTAATTGATGAAGAACAAGCCCAGAACAGCCCTATGTCCATTTTGGAATTTCAATTCGTTATTCGACTATTTTGAGGTACATGGAATAGTGTTTCTGGGTATCCTAAAAAGGTTTTTGATTAATTGGAATCGAGAAATTGTGTAAAATTTGATGGACTTGAAGTCAGGTTGAAAATCAGGTCGGCGACCCGTTTGCATAGAAACGGGTCAAGAAGAAGATGAATAGTGTTGTACAGTACCCCCACGCGTGGTCTCACGCGCAGCCGTGTCAGGCGGCACGTGGGGTGCGTGCCAGGGAATCTGGTGATACGGCTAACATTTGTTTTTATCCATTCGATATTACGAACACTTTGGCACAGGTTTCGAGTCAATCGGACACCGTTTTAGGGTATTTTTGGGTCTCCAAAGGTTTAGAGTTCGTTTTAAATAGTTTATAAATCCCAAAAAAAAATTGGGATTCAAATAGTGGATTTACTGGGTGATTAGTGGCCTTTAGATGTGTTTTTGACATGTTTTGAGATCTTCAAAAATAACGAAAAATGCATGCAAAGCGGGATTACAAGAACAGTGTGTGAGTGCAATCTCTTATCTTAAACTATTATGCATGCACACTTACATGATTTAAATGTGTTTATATGTGTTTTCGTGGAATTGGAGTGCTTGGAAATTTTGTTGGATTTTCGAAAATTTTATGAATAGTTTATTATTATTTTATTACGCATTTTTCGAGGTTTTCGTAAACTAGGTTTAGATCCCGTTTCAAATATGGTTTTGAAATCAATGTGAATTATGACATGAAATACCACGGTTTGGAAAATTTATGACTTTTTTATGATTTCTAGATGGTTTTCACGAAAGTAGCCCTAATGGCACGTTTTACAAGAATGTTGTTGATTGTATTCCGAGCTTTGACTCGAGTGTCTGATTGTGGATTCGATTGTGTGGTTTTGAAATGTGATATGAGTATGTGTTACTGGTATTGATGGTCGAAATTTATGGTGATGATTGTCAATTGGTTAGTCTCAAATGTCGAGTTGGGGGCTCCCAATCCTGAAATGAGTATTATGTGTGATTGTGACTATGAGTTGTGATGTGGTTATATGTGGATATGTTCTGGTATTGTGATGAGTGGTCTTAGACGTTGAGCATGGCTCTGTATCCTAAGACTAGTGTGTGATTGCGACTTAGACGTAGAGCAAGGCTCTGTATCCTGAGTAAGTTTTCACTCGGGTGTCGAGCAGGGTTCTCTATTCCAAGTATGTGACAGCCTACCGGTAGTGCACTTGTGATATAATGGCTGATGTGGTGCGTGTGATGATTGATGTTGTACTTGTGCATCGATGTTGAGTGATTATTGTGAATTTTGTGGTAATATTGATTATGGATTGTGGTAATATTTATTATGGATTGTTTGTGATATTATGGATTGTTTGAATTTTGTGGTAATATTGATTATGAATTTTGTCGAGCAGGGTTCTCTAAACTGTCGTCAAACCTCCATGTAACACGTAAGCTGGACAAGGGATACCAGGCCGAAGCAGCAAAAACCACCTTCTGATGTCCCAGAGTGCGCAGAACTTACTGTGGATTGCGTGTGTGATGTCTCCGCCTCTCTAATTACAGCCCGCACCGCATCAAACCTGAAGGGTATCGAAAAACAAAAGACTGTGAGTGGACAAAAAGCAATAATAGGTTTAGAAAAACATGTATAAGAAAACACATGTATACCCACCACGTAAAACTAATGCATGCATTCGAAAACCATTTCATTTCAAGATAATAAAACCGTTTATGAAAATCGAAATCATTTCCTTTTCTCAAATCCCGTTTCTCCAATCCAGGGCCTTAGCCCAAAACCATAAATCAATCATCAAAGTACGGGAACTTAGTCCAAAACCCACAAAATCCAAGTCATCCAGGCCACAACCCAAAACATCTGAAAACCAGTGAAAAACCAACCGAAAATCATAGTCAATCACTCTGCCGGATCTCAAGCGCGCCGATTCTTTAAACTCAAAACACATGCGCATCATCAGGCCTAAACACATGCGCATCATCAGGCCTTCCCGGGATATCAAAGAGTCTTTAAACTCAAAACATAATCAACAGGCCTCAGAGGATATCACAATAACCGAGTCTTTAAACTCAAAACATATACCGAGTCTTTAAACTCAAAACATATCAATCCAGGGCCCTCCCCCGTCATCAATCAACCGAGTCTTTAAACTCAAAACCAGATCTAGCCATATCCGGGTCTTTAAAGCCAAAACCAAGTATCAACTGGTATTTAAACCCAAAACCAAGTGAAAATCATATTAAATCCAAAAATCCATCGAAAATCAAATTTCAAAACCAAATCTGAAATCCTCATTTGAAATCTCAATTCCAATCTGAAAATCACATCCATAATCCATTTCCAAATCCGAATCCGAAATCATCATTCCGTAGCCGACATCCGGAATCATCATTCATAACACAAATCCAGAAACCCACTTTTCAAGTTCCACAACCGAATCCCGAATCATATTTCCGAAATTCGATTCCAAAATCCGAAATCACATTTATCGAAATCACTTTTATGACCAGGGCCTCAAGCCCGAACTCACTTTCCAAAATTAATTTATCAATCCTTGAAATCAAATCATAATTTAAATCCCAAAATCATAGTATCAAAACCATCATCAAATCATAGCAGAAAACCACATCTCGTAAAACGTGGAATTTCGTAAATATCTCGAAATACGTGCAAAACTGTAATAACAGATATCATAAACATAATCATAGCAATCATGTATAGAAAACATATAAAAATATTTATGCTTGCATCATAAGTTAGAAAGCAAAGTCCACTCACAGACCATTCCAGATATTACCTCGATACGCGTGCAATTATGCTTTCCCGGCTAATCCACTATCAGCGGCTTTTCCAAACCTGTCCAAATCCCATAATAAGGTCACTAACTACTTCATAAAGCTTCTACTAAAGCCCCGTAATTTTTCCAAATTTTTAACTATTTTTCAATTAGTCTTTAAACCTTCGGACATCCCAAAACCTATCAAGACGATGTCCGATCGACTCGAAACTAGTCCCAAAATGTTCGTTACATCGAATACTTTAAAAGTCATGTTGAAACCTTCTTCAAAAGACGTGACACGCGCCCCCAGGCGCCTCCCAAAGGGGCTGGGCGTGGGCCTCATCCGCCAGCACATGTTGTCTTCAACCTTGGCCAAACCGGGTTCGAACCGATCCAAGCCGACCCAGTCCAGAGCTGAACAATGTGGGCGGTTTTCCTATGTTTTCAGTCCATTTTTTATCAGTTTCCAGTCCTAATTCATCCTATAGCTTCCCCTAAGTGTTTCCTATTAATCTACATAATCAGAATACAAACTTAAGCTCATATTGCTACCTCCTCGATCGAGTAAAAACCTTCGACTTTCCTCCTCTTTGTTCTCGTGCCTCCGGCCAACATTTATCTTACTTCCAAGCTTAATAGCTTTGTCTTGAACTCCAAAACATGTTCCAATAACCCAAACAAATTAATAACAACTAAATCATACTTCACCATTTTTGAATCCAAACGAAGGTTTCTTGGGAACTTACCTAACCTTCCATCTTAGGCCTCAAAACCAGACTCAATGAATTCCTGGTTACCTCTAGATCATCAATCTAGCAATCCATTTGAGTAAAAACGGTCAAAACGCAGTTTTCCATATTCGAATTGAAACAGGACACTCACGGGTTTTTACCTCCGTGCACCGTCACGAACACCGTCGTGCACCCCCGTGGTCATCAATGGAATCCTCTAACCTTCCTCTCTCATTCCCATTCATCAAGTACAAGCAAATGAGAACGTTTAAAGATGGTTTTATGGATTGGTCCTCATAGTGTCACTCACATCTCTGTTTTCTTCTCAAATCCGTGCTCAGACATGTCCTCTGTTTTTAAAATAAACGTGTATGGCGGTGAGGGGAGCCTTCCACAGCCTTCCAGTGAGGGACATGTGTCCCAATCTGGGTGGGCACCAGTCCTGAGGCAGCCAAGTGTCCCATGGTCACTGGACACAAATCCCAATGCAACCAAATAACAATTTTTCCCTTGTTCCACAAATTACCATTTTACCCTTAAGATGTTTAGACGAAAACTCGAACCAGCCGACGTCCGATGATAACTTGCCGCCTGTCATTGTACTCAAGGGATCGAGACCTACCTAACAGTCCTCGAAATACGTGAAAAATCCATGTCGTATGAAAGGTTAGTAGTTTACCCCTTTTTAACCAAATTACCAAAATACCCCTAGACTTCCGAACGTCCTAACTTCTTCCTCGAATGTCGGAATCGGACGTGCCACCTATCTATGAACTTGTGACGTCCCAAACTAAGTCACAGTCATCGGTCAAAGTTCATTTGACCGCCCGAACTAAAAGTCAACATTTTGCCCATTCTAGGGCAAAACCATCATTTCGCACCGTCCGTCTGAAATTACTCAACTAATCACCGATTAAACATACTAATCCGTCATTAACCACTAATCAAATCCCGATTTCCAGGACGGGTCGTTACAATCTCCCCACTTAAAAGAATTTTGTCCTCGAAATTCCTAATAACGTACGTCCGCAACGAGCTGGGGGAATCCAACTGAGCTCACACCTGGGTCTCCTACTCGGTGTCAATCACTTGCCAATCTGGTATACCCTGACAGTTCCCAAACTGTCACGACTCGTCTCACCACATCTCTGCCAAACTGACCAACTCAACCATCTGGCGAGCCTTTCATTTTCACCGAAGTCTAGCACATGTTCGACCCACGTCTAGCTCAAACCCGAGGTACTTCTAACCTCGTACTCGCCGACACCCACGGCTCAACTAACACTAGGTCGTGACGCATGACTACCAGTCACAATATTCTCGATCTATTTTTGAGTCATGTATACAACTCCTCCGTACATCGTGAGAGTCTGTCGTCAACAAACACAATTCTCACCTCGCAAACCCATTCTCAATACGGCAGCTACCGGCCTCGGTACTCCTATTCAACAATTCTCTGTACTATGTCCGTCAGTGATTCGTGCCACCTTACCGGAGTCACAGCATACTCGCTCTCACTAACAACTCAACCAATCATCTCACTGGTGGTTCCACTAACCACCAACACAACCAACTTGTGGGAACACCATCCACATCCCACACTACCTGTCTGCAACTGGACCCTATCACCTACCTGTCAAACCGTGATCACACATCCCAACATCAGGGTCCCACCATCATCAATAACCAATAATATCACTCTGGATCACCTGGATCTAGTCCACGTCTCAACCAGTCAATAACCAATAACATACCTCGACACTTAGCCGATCACCAATAGTTCTACCATATCTCGATGCACGTCCAATCGCATTAATCACGGTGCAGCATCAGCCGAGCTTCACTACACCCAAAGTCCATCCAACAACACCATAGTGTACCCGTCACCCTCACCGTGTATCTCCAGGGCACACAAACATCCTCATATCTACACTGCTTACCACCTGCCTACAAGCCCAACATGCTTCACTTTTGAGGTCCATTGGTCCAAATCAACACTAGGCCAACACTTCTTCCGAAGAATACCAAATCAAGTCTATTCCACGTCTCCTGATCTCCCGGGTCTCCTGACCATCAACCAAAACATCTAATCCAATCACATAACACAGGGCAGACCCAGCACTTGATCCAAATCTAGTATGAAAAACAAACCATACGCGTCCTGCACAACTCCAAGATGGTCAAGATATCCAGCCATATTAACTTCTACAAGACAGAGCAATCTCCTCATCTACATGTCTAACATATCCAACCTCTGTCTTGTCCTCCTACCAACTTGTCCAAGCTCTGTCTTGCATACGATTCTCCTGATCCACAATGACTTGATCCTGAGCCAGAAGCAATCCAATCCCTATCCACTCACTCCTAAGTAGATCCCACTTCTCGTTCATACAACCCTTACCATCAGACCATCACATCGGATCAAATCGACAAGAATACCTCACATTACGAGACAAGTCTAGATTGTGGGTTCTCTTCAAGTACCTATATCGATCAGTTATAGTCACTCCTTCTCATTCTGCCTTATCATCTTCCTTTTGTCATCATACCTTAATCCAATTTAACATAATACCATGACACTCACCACACAGGTCATACATGGCGTCACCCAAGTACTCTCTTTCCTCTTGAACACATCCACATGTGTCCACGATTAAGGGGGGCCACAACTCCTGAAGTTCCTTCCATGAGTTTCCCAAATCGACTCCAGAGTATCCATGTCTCAATCACAACACCAACACAGAATCAACACAATATCTCCTGATTCCGAAATTCCAACTATGTTGGAAGAATATCCTTCTTTCCAACTGTGGGACTTCATCCCTAACAAGTATACCACCACCGGACTAACCGTCCAACGCCAACTCCTCGACTATTACACTTAGGAAATCCACAATCCTACGGATCACAACCACGTGTTCGTAACCAAACCAACGCGCCGACCAACTCGCATGTTGGTTAACACCGTTTATACACATCCAAAAGGATGTCAGTCATCACATATCCTGATTCTCACGTATCAACCTTCCCGAGGTTCAACTCCGAGCATTACTAAAGTACGAGTTACTAACCTCAATCAGCAATCAATACCCTCGGACTCATCAGTCACTATCCTCGAAGTCGTCAATCCCCAAGTACCCACCTCGGCATCACCAAATGCCAACACTCTCCGACACAGCCAACATCTGCTAACTCATTCGTCGCATCCTGCGGTATCTACGAAAACCAAACTCACTCTTGGTCTACCCGACCATACCAACCTAGTCTGATCCAACACGAAGCATAGGTCCACTGCGCTTCCACTACACTACTCTAATCCACCTAACGGTATCCTGACCGTTCGTCCCGAAATATGACCTACCAATGGTCATCACATATCCCAACTCGGTTAGTGGTTCCTACCAGACACCAGCACCTCACTACTAGCCATAACCTCAACTCACGATGTGCCCATCTTACCATTCACAAGAATCCTAGCTCGTGGCACATCATCCCCTATCTCGTGCTCACAGCACACTAGTCCCGAACCTCCGCTCAAACTAAGCAACTCAGCGCTCCACAGTACCTGGATGAGACCGTAACCAGATCCACTACACCTCACTCTACTGGTTGGGTCAAGCCAACTAATCTCCACAATCTCATTAAACTCGACCAGAGTCGTCCACCAAGCCATCCAATACCTTAGCTGCACCCAGCAGCACCATCTCCAATCTGGCAGTAAGTCGGCCCAAGCCACAACAACTAACGAACCACAACCCTAACTCACGTTTTCCAAACTAAGCACTCACACCGGGGTTTCTCACTCACAGCACACTAGTCCCGAACCTCCGCTCAAACTAAGCAACTCAGCGCTCCACAGTACCTGGATGAGACCGTAACCAGATCCACTACACCTCACTCTACTGGTTGGGTCAAGCCAACTAATCTCCACAATCTCATTAAACTCGACCAGAGTCGTCCACCAAGCCATCTAATACCTTAGCTGCACCCAGCAGCACCATCTCCAATCTGGCAGTAAGTCGGCCCAAGCCACAACAACTAACGAACCACAACCCTAACTCACGTTTTCCAAACTAAGCACTCACACCGGGGTTTCTCACTAAGGTAAAGCTACACAAACGCCAATCGGTAACCATCGCTCGGGGGGAATCCCTCAACTCTAGGCATCCGGCTACTCGTAGCCGCACAAGTCCAAGCTCAACCAATCTAACCAAGTGGTCACCATTCCATACTACCGTCACTCGGCCCAACAAGCCATCGTCATCCGCCCCAACTGGCCCACGAGTACCATCCAACTCAACAGACTGTCATCCGGCCCCACATGCCGACCAGCCAACCATCAAGCGTATCTCACTGGTTACCATCCGGGTACCACTCCGGCATGCATCTGACCTTAAGGTCCAACTAACTATCGCATAGCTAGTGCCAAACACGCCATCCTTTCCAGGCCAAGGCCAGCATACATCTCACCACACACCGCGTATCAGGAAACGCATCACCCAGTCGCTCGTGCTCTCGCTACTAACGAAGCTACTAACTAACGTACTATCTGACAAGACCCACCCCCAATCCCTCGGGATTAAGGGCTAAGTCCTGCTCCCGTCTAACTTACGCATGACACGAAGGCTAAACCGACGTCCAACCTCCATGTGACACGTAACTCGGACAAGAGATTCTCGATCTGACCATCCAAAAAACTTCCGGACTTCCCAGAGTACGCAAAAACTACTTTGGATCGCACGTGTGATGTCTCCGTCTCTCTCGACCAACAGCCCGCACCGCAACAACTAGCAGGGTATCGAAAACATGAAAAGACTGTGAGTGGACAAAAATAAATAATAATTTAGGAAACAGTTCAGAAGAAATTACATTTTTTACCCTCCACGCAAAAACCAATGCATGCATATCAATACATATCAAAAACCATCAATGAAAACCATTCATCTCAAAAACCATTAATGAAAACTATTATTGAAAACCCGAATCAATTCCGTCATTCAAATCCATGGCCTCAACCCAAAACCACAAATCAATCTCAAAGTATGGGAACTCAGCCCCAAAACTCATCAAATCCAATTCATCCGGGTCACTGCCCAAAACATCTGAAAACAAGTGAAAAACCAGTGAAAATATTAATTATACAAGTTTGCTGGATCTCAAGTGCGCCCGAGTCTTTAAACTCAAAACCATGCACATAATGAGGCCTTTCCGGAATATCAACGAATCATTGAACTCAAAACACAATCACAGGCCTTGGGGGATATCACAATAACCGAATATTTAAACTCAAAACATATCAATCCAGGGCCCTCCTCCGTCAATCAACCGAGTCTTCAAACTCAAAACTAGGTCCAGCGGTTTTTCTTTTCTTTTTCCGAGTCTTTAAACCCAAAGCCATTTTTTTTTCATTCGAAAACCATAGAAAATCCTTCTCCGAATTCGCAACAATGATTTCGTAAGCTAGCATCCGGAACCATCATCCCAAACCCAAATCCAGATTTCATTTCCAAGTTTCAAAACCAAATCTGAAATCTCGTTTCCAAAATCCAGTTTCAAATCCTTGAAATCAAATCATATTTCAAATCTCAAAATCAAATCCTCAAAACCATGATCTAATCACAATAAAAAGCGAATCCTCGTAAATTACGTCATAATTTCGAAATCCGTGCAAAAACATAAACTATCAAGATCATAAATAAAATTATAGAATCACGTATAGAAAACATATAAAATCATATATGCATGCATCATAAGTTAAAAAGTAAAGTTCACTCACAGACCATTTCGCAACTGCCTCGATACGAGTGCACTTAGCCATTCCCGGCAAATCCATTATCACCGGCACTCCCAAACCTATCCAAATCCCATAATAAGGTCACTAACCACTTCATAATACTTATACTAAAGCCCCGTATTTTTCCCGAATTTTTAATTATTTTTAACCGAACCGTAAAACCTTCGGACATCCCAAAACATATCGAGACGATGTATGATCGACTCGAAACCAGTCTTAAAGTTTTCATTACATCGATTACATCATTTCACATATTGGACACTTCCTCGAAATGTGTGCCACACGCCCACACGTGCCGTCCAAAGGGGTTGTGCGTGGGCTTCATGCGCCTGCTATAGTATCACCTTCAACCTCCGTTCAACCCAGTTCAGACTGGTTCTACAAATCCGGTCCAGCCGTGAACTGGCGTTCACAGTTTTTGTTCATTCCAGCTCGTTTTCCTTCCAATTTAAATCCATTAGATTCACCTTTTCATTCCTAATTGATTCCTCTACTTAAAACATGAAATCAAAGTTGATAAGTTACCTTCTTAAGTAACGATCAAACCTTCAAACTGCCTCCGCTATGTTCTAGTGATTCCAGCCACCTCTAACCGTAATTCCAAGCCCAATGGCTTCATTTTAAGGTGTAGAACCTCACCGTCCATCTCGAACCTCGAAACCAAGCTTATTCAACTCCCTGGACCTCTAGAAACACCTTCCACCCCTTAGAATCGATCAACAACCAGGAAATCACAAGTGACCATTTTTTGAATTCAAACAGAATCTCATGGTTTCTATTTTACCTTCGTCGTCGTTCCCCGTTGTGGCTACCACCATCATCATCTCACCTTCCTTGCACTTTTCCCTTCACGGATCAAAGGTCAGGGATGAGGAATTGTCAAGTATGTAAAGGTTAAAGCTCACGGTCTCTGTTTTTTCACGGCTTAAGGCCACCGTCCACGGCAGCTCACGATGCTGGCACCACCACGATCCCCAACACCAGCTCTCTCAGTTCCACTCACCTAACATCATCAATTCTTGACACTCGAATGTGATTAGATAATGAGTTTCAGTCTCTATTTTTTTTTTCTTCTTCACAGCTCGAAGTATACAACTGTTAATCATGTTTTAAAATAGATGAGGCGGTCAACCAGCTTCCACAACCATCCAGAGCAGGGACATGTGTCCCACTTCCATTGGGCACAATCCCAAGAATAGCCACATGTCCCCATCTGACTGAGCACAGATCCCCATGTATCAAAATGACCAATTTACCCTTAATTACACAAATTACCATTTTACCCCTCGTAGTCTTAGACCCATAATTCCCTCTCCCGACCTCCAAATGACATATGTTGCCTGTCGTCGTATTCAGGACATCGAGATCTACCTAACGGTCCTTGAAATACGTGAAAATTCCTTGTCGTCTAAAAAGTCAACTTTTTCCCCTATTCGATCAAATTACCAAAATACCCTTCAACTTCTGAACGTCATAACTTTTTCCTCGACTGTCGGAATCGGACGTGCCACCTGTCTATGGACTCGTGACATTCCGAACTATGTCACAGTCATCGGTCAACGTCCATTTGACCGCCCGAACAAAAAGTCAACATTTTTGCCCATTCTAGGGGCAAATCGCCATTTCGCACCGTCCGTCCGAAAGCATCCAACGAATCACCGATTAACTTCACTAATCTGTCATTACAACTAATTTAATCCTGATTTCCGGGACGGGCTGTTACAATTTACCCCCCTTAAAAAATTTCATCCCCGAAATTTCGCATCTCGTACATCTGTACTTAATTGGGGGAAATCCAACTGATTTTTACACCTGGGTCTCCTACCCAATTTCCAACAACTTATCTTAAAAGTTCCCAATTGTCACCCCAACTCGGCCAAGCGAATTCTCTATCAAGGCTCAGTACATCTGGCGGATCATCTCTTTCTCATCGGGGTTAACACATTTCCAACTCGTGCCCAAAGTACCTCTAACGTCTCGCCAGCCGTCACTCACGGCTCAATCAACACGAAGCACGTAACAACACCCCTACTACCAATTTCAACACTCTCGACTCCCTTCGAATCAAGCGTATCTCGTACCAACTTTCCAATACATCTTATGGGTCCACCATCAACAAACATAAATCTCAAGTACACCCATTTACAAGACGATATCTACCAGTCTTGGTACTTCTATTCTTCAATACCGTACCATAATTCGAATTACAACCATCAGCGATCCGAGCCGACCGTACCCGGGTCATAACGTACTTGTCTATAACCCTAATTCAGTCAATCCTATCACTAGTGGTTTCACTAACCACTAACACCGTCAACCTGTGGGAACACCATCTACGTCCTACACTACCTGCCTGCATCCACTCCCTATCTCAAGCCTATCAAACCATGATTACACATCTCAATATCGGGGTCCCACCAGCCCATCATGGCTCTGAGCCTCCAGCTCACCATAGTACTGACTCCTGCTAACTGGTCAAATCACTTAGGATCACTCGGATCCAGTCCATATCCCAACTGATCAATCACAAATTCACCAAGACAACCAACAACAAACCTCGGCACCAAGACACTCACCAACCTCTCTACTAAACTCCATGATGTACGTCCAATTGCATCGGGACACATTTCTAACACATGCACCAATCACAACCAACCAAAAGCACAGTGTATACCACCAAACACACGCAACCACATCCCTACGAACTTGAACAGAACAAATATATTTTAGAATACTTCAAACACAGCTCGTAGAGTATCTTCTCATGTACATCCAATGACATCCCACGCACATCGGCATCAGCCGGGCTCTAGTGTACCCAACGTCCATCCAACAATACCATAGTGTACCCGTCACCACCACAGTGTATCTCCAGGGTACACAAACTTCCTCGTAACCATACGGTTACAATCTAACCACGAGTCAAACACGGTTCACTATTGAAGCCCATCGGTCCAACCCAATACTAGGCTAAACTACATGTCTTCCGAGAAAGTCCGACTCAAATCCCTTCCGAGTCTCCCTGCCTCCTAGGTCTCCCAACCACTATGGACCCTACTCACATCGCAATTACGTACACGGGGAAGACCCAGCACTAGATCCAAACCAAAAGCCATATGTATGTGAGACGGACCACGCATGTCCTGCACAATTCCCAGATGGTCAAGATATCCAACCTATGTTTCACATACAATCCTTCCGATCCACAACAGCTTCAGCCTGAACCATAAGCGTTCCAATCCCGATCCACTCACTCCTAAGTGGATCTCACTTCGTGTCCATACAACTCTTACTATCAGACCATCACATCGAATTTAATCAATCCAGAATACCCCACATTTAGATTGTGGGTTCTCTTCAATAACTTCATATCGATCAGTTATATCCACTCCATGTCTGTTTCCTTCCGTCGTCCTTCAACGGAACGCACAATGGTCCTCAACCCTGTCATCACAATGACCATAATCCATCTAACACCATTTCCTAACACTCGCCACACTCGGCGTCACTAAGTACTCTTTCTACCCCTAAACACAACCACAAGTGTCCACGATTAAGAGGGGTCACAAATCCTGACATCCCAACAGTGAGTCTCCCAACTCAACTCCAGAGTATTTACCACACAACCTACTCACCACCTCGGAACCAAATACAGTATCCAACCATGAAATTCAATCCGTAACACACATACCACCATTGGACAAACCGTCCAACGGCAACTCTGCTATACTTAAGCGATCCTCAACTCCTTCGGATCACGATCACGTGTCCGTAACCAAACCAAATCACCGACCACTCGCCTGTCGGTTATCCCCGTTTATGCACATCCAAACGGGTATCAATCATCACTCCTTCTGATGATCGCATTCCAACCTTTCTGAGGTTCAACCCCAAGCACCACTATCATACTCGTACCCGACTCTCATGATCAAAATCAACGATCACTCACCTCGGTCTCCTGAGTAACGATCCAAGCTCAGGAAATCACCAAGTACCGGCTTTAACATCACCCAAATACCAACCTCGGCGTTTCTAACACATCAAGATGAGTCCACAAAATCAACCTCACGGATGGTCAAACCCGATCGTACCAACCTAGCCCGATCCAACACGAGGCATAGGTCCACCGCGCTTCCGCTGCGCTACTCTGATCAGACTCACGGTATCCTGACTGTTCGTCCCAACCATGACCTACCAATGGTCATCACATATACCTGCTCGGTTAATGATTCCTACCACACACACCGGCACTTCACAACCGGCCACAACCTCAACTTAATGTGCCCATCTGACCATTTACAAGCATCCTAACTCGTGGCACATCATCTCTACTCTAGGGCTCACAATACACTAAGCCTGAACCTCTGCTCACACCGAGCCAAAACCCTCAATCTACGCTCGGGTCGAGGGAACTAACAGAATACTCTGAGCACCCAACACCAGACTCATCCAGAGTCGTCCACCAACCATTCACTACCTCAGCTGTACCTAGAAACACCATCTCCAATCCGGCCTTTAAGTCGGCCCAAGCCACCACCAACTCAGGTTTCCGAAACTAAACACTTCCTCTGGGTTCCTCTCCTAGGAACTCACAGTCCAGACCAGTCATCCCACGGGGTTTCTCAAATCATCCCCGTCATACGGGTTATCCAAACCCGCAACAGCCACTGGTTCACTACCACCGTACCACTCGAGTCGTTACACCCGACTAAAACCATCCCTTATCGTAACTCTACACACCAACGACAACCAGTATTTATCGCCAAGGGGGGAAAATTCCGTAGATCCTCTATACCTTCGCCACGCGAGGCATCCGGCTACTCGCAGCCGCATAAATCCAATCTCAACCAAATCGACCAAAAGGTCACCAATCCATACTATCGTCATCCGGTCTAACCCGGCCTGATAAGCAATCGTCAACCGGCCTTCTCAGCCCACGTATACCACCAGCTCACAATAGACTACTATCGGCCCCACAGACCAACCAGCCTACTCAATCGTAGCTCACCGGCTACCATCCAGGTTAACCACACTTGCATACATCCGACCATATGGTCCAACCATCGAGCATCCCCAGTGCCAAACACACCAACTACTCCGGCCCTAAGCCGACATATCTCTTACCACACCCCATGTATGGGGCAACATCTCACCCAGTTGCTAACAATTACCACTAACTAACCACTAGTGAACGTACTATCACTACTGCGTCCAGGTTGATGACGGGATGTTCCGCGTCGAGACATCACATCCACAGTAGCATCACAATACCCAAGTCGACGAACCAACGACTTTGGGAACCAAACCTCGCGCAGAGCGCACAAAACCTGCTCTGATACCAATTTGACAAGACCCACCCCCAATCCCTCGGGATTAAGGGCTAAGTCCTGCTCCCGTCTAACTTACGCATGACACGAAGGCTAAATCGACGTTCAACCTCCATGTGACACGTAAGTCAGACAAGGGATTCTCAATCCAACCGTCCAAAAAACTTCTGGACTTCTTAGAGAGCGCAGAATCTACTGTGGATCGCACGTCTGATGTCTCCGTCTCTCTCGACCAACAACCCGCACCGCAACAACCTGGAGGGTATCGAAAACGTGAAAAGATTATGAGTGGACAAAAATAAATAATAATTTAGGAAACAGTTCAGAAGAAATTACATTTTTACCCTTCATGCAAAAACCAATGCATGCATATCAATTCATATAAAAAATTTTCAATGAAAACCATTCATCTCAAAAACGATTAATGAAACTATTATTGAAAACCCGAATCAATTTCGTCAGTCAAATCCAGGGCCTCAGCCCAAAACCACAAATCAATCTCAAAGTACGGGAACTGTAACGACCCATCCCGGAAAGTCGGATTAAGACAGAGCTTAAGATGGGGTTAGTGAGCTTAATCGGTGGTTAGTTGGTGACGATAGGTTCGTTAAGGTAGAATGACGATTTTGCCCCTAGGTTGGGCAAAATGTTGACTTTGAGTTCAGGTTGTCAAATGGACTTTGATCGATGACCGTGACGTAGCTTGGGACGTCACGAATCCGTAGACAGGTGGCACGCCCGATTCCGACATCCGAGGAGGAAGTTATGATGTTCGGAAGGTTGAGGGCACTTTCGTAATTTGGCTAAAATAGGGGGAAGAGTTGACTTTTCGTACGATCAGGTTTTGACACGTTGACTTAGGATAGTTAGGTAGATCTTATCGTCCTGAGTTTAACGACAGGCGGCACGTATTCATCGGACGTAGGACGGGCAAGTTACGGGTTTAAAACGGTAAGGGTAAAATGGTAATTTGGCTTAAAAGGAAAGGTATTTTGGTCTTTTGCACATGGGGATTTGTGCAACAGATTGGGAAAAATGGACGGCTGAGATGGTGAGAGGGCTTGTGAGAGGGCTGTGAGATGGTGACACGTGCTAGGGGCCTAGTGGATTCCAGGATTTTGTTTACGGGTCCAAATAATTGGGGGTTAATGTAACAACCCGTCCCGAGAGCCGGGATAAGTAGAGTGGTTAAGGTGTGATTAGTGAGGTTAATCGGTGGTTAGGTGGTTCCGATAGGTCCGTAAGTTTAGAATGACGATTTTGCCCCTAGGTCGGGCAGAAATGTTGACTTTTATTTCGGATGGTCAATTAGGGATTGACCAGTGACCAGGACGTAGTTTAGGTCGTCACGAATCCTTAGGCAGGTGGCACGCCCGATTCCGACATCCGAGGAGGAAGTTGTGATGTTCGGAAGGTTGAGGGCTTAACCGTAATTTGGGTAAAGTAGGGGGAATAGTTGACTTTTTGTACGGACGAGTTTTGGTACGTTGACCTAGGATGGTTAGATAGATCTCGTCGTCCTGAGTTCGATGACAGGCGGCACGTATGCATCGGACTTACGATGAGTGAGATACGGGTCTAGAACGTTAGTGGCGAAACCGTAAAATGAGTTAAAAAGAAGGGTAAATTGGTCTTTCTGCACATTGGGATTTGTGCAGAAAGAAAGAAATGGACGGCTGGGATGGAGCCAGTTGGTGAGAGAGAGTGGGGGATGGTGACATGTGGCAAGTGTGTAGTGGGTTCTGGGGGGTTCTCTGGTGTGTACGCGGTTTCATTATTTGGGGTGCAATCGTGTGTGCTCGTGTGTGTGTTCCTCGATACAGAGAGAAACAGAGGGAAGGAATTGAGAGGTTGATCACGGGCGTTGGTGAGTTGTGAGTGTGTGTGAGTGTCCAGAGAGTGGAAGAGAGACGGTGAGAAGTTTGGGGGGTGAGGAAATCGTGTGGTGGTGCGGTTGGGAGCCACAGGGAATTCAGAGAAAACAGAGGAGGCTGAGGGCTTGCGGTGGTGCGGTGGCCGTGTACGGTGCAAGGGAACTCGAGAGGAGGCTGAGGTAGCTCTGGGTACTCCAGGGAACGCGGCGGCGAGTACGGCGGTGATCAATAGCAGGTAATTCCTAAGTCCTGTGTTCGATACTCTGTTTTTCCGTCGAAGTTCAAAGTGAGAGTCGTGAGTCTAGAGGTTGAATCGATGAGTCCAGGGTGGTTTAGGTGACTCAGGGGAGACTTGGGTATCTCCTGGTGGTGATGCCGTGACGGGTGGTGCACAGTGGCGGCCGGCACGACGGAGTGCACTTGTGTGCTCTGTTTTAGCCGTGAGGTTCGAACGGCGAGTCGTGAAGCTGGGGAGTGAGTCGACGGTTCTGGTTAGCTGGGTTAGGCTTAGAGAGGTCCAGGGAAGAGTTTGGTGTAGCCACCGTGAAGGGAGGTGAATTGGGTGGCCGGGAAGGAAAACAGGGGAAGTAGGCCGTCTGATTTCGAGTTTCAGTCGACGGTGTAGAGGCCGTGTCGAGGTGAACGGAGTACGGGAAGAGATAGGGCAGGTCTGGACGCAGCTGTGAGAGAAAAGAGAGGTTGAATTGATGGCCGGACGGCGGAGATCAGTTCTCGCCGGTTCAGCCTGCGACGGCCGGTTCAGCACGGGTTGAAGATGGTACTGTAGCTGGCGCGTGGGGCCACGCGCAGCCACTCTGGGCGGCGCGTGGGGGCGCGTGCGGCGGCGATTGAAAAAGTGATCAACATGGATTTTGGTCTAGGAGTTATGGTGAGTTCAATGGAGTAGGTTTCGAGTCAATCGGACGTCGTTTGAGTGTAGTTCCGCGAGGGTGAATATTTAGGGTCCCGGGTTTTAAGTCTTTGGTTCGGGGAATTTTAAGGAAATTAGGTAGTTGTGTCGTAGACGTATTAGTGACATAATTTGACGGTGTTTGACAGGATCGGGATTACCCGAGGAAGCCGAGGAACGGGCTGGACGTTCGGGACGCGAGTAGGGCTCAGTACTGTGAGTGGACCCTTTCTCTAAACTCGATCATGCATAACTGTTTTTATATACGTTTTTGATGGTTTTACTCATACACCTATGTTCTTGACTATGTTATGATGATTTTACGCGATTGCACGTTTTTCAAGAAAAAGACGGTTTTGGCACGTTTTTCGAGAAAATGTTGGTTTTCGGATTTTGATGCCACATTTGGGGATTTCCACCTATAAAGGTTTTCTGATAATGATAAATGGGTTATGGAATATGATTTGTGATTACATGTGGTTTGTGGTATGAAAATGGATATTTTTCCGGATTTGGGTTCGGAATGACGGTTCTGAACGCCGGAAGGGCTTCGGACCAGTGATTTCGGATTCGGGTTTGGATGTGGATTTGGTAAATGGTTTTCAAATGGTTTTGGGATTGGATTTGCTGGATCTGGATATTGGGTTTAAAGACCCGGATATATGTGACGGGGGACCGGCCGAATTGGGTTTAAAGACCCGGATTGAGTTTAAAGACTCGGGAGTTTAAAGACTCGGATATATTGATTTTCCCCCGTAGGCCTTGAGTTTAAAGACTCGGGAGTTTAAAGACTCGGATATTATTAAGGCCTGGATTGAGTTTAAAGACTCGGGAGTTTAAAGACTCGGATAGATCCAGCAGGTTTGATCGGGACATTTATGAGTTAATGTTCATGGTTTATGATACAGTTTTCTGATACTCATGTTATGGTTTCTTATGATATTTTATAGTGTTTCTGTTTCTTATGATGTTTTAGAATGATTATTTTATAACGGTGTTCATAACTGTTGGTTATGCATGTGGTTTCAAAACGGAGGGGTAAACTCGATTTTCTTATAAAATGGTTTTTGAACTTTTGTACCTTCTGGTCCACTCACATTTTCTGTTTTAAATTGCCCTCCAGGTTGTGGAGCTAGCGCGGGGTCTTGACGTCGAGGCAGTGTCCGAGGCATAGAAGTGACGTGAGGGATCCTAGAAGAGTTGAAGGGCTTCTGTGTGCGTGTACTTTATCAGTTTTTATTTTCCTTGTAAATTAGTGCTATGCTCTGTAAACGGTAAGCTTGGGATATTTTGTTTAATTACTCCTGCGTCTGACTGAGTTGCGTGAGGGTCACTTGGGTGTTGAGTCGGGGTGTCAGACGGGAGCGGGATTTACCTCGGGTTTCGGGGTGAAACCGGGGTGGGTCCTGACAATTGGTATCAGAGCATAGGTTTGTCAGGTTTGTGGGGTTTGTTGGTTTGTGAGGTTGTGTTTTAGTTTCTTAACTACTTCTATGCCTCTTTCAGCGTGCGGTTGATGATGCCTCCGAGACGTAGACCCTCTCCACAACCTGAAGAAGTAGCCAGAGAGACTGAGAGTGCCACGATTGAGCGAGCCCAGCGGCTCGGGGCTACTACTTTTAGTGGCGGGGCTGATCCTGAGGAAGCCCAGAGGTGGATTACCAGACTGGAGCGGATTTTTGCGGTGATGCATTGTCCGCCGGAGGAGCGAGTGTTGTTGGCTACATTTTTACTAGATGGTGCGGCGTATGAGTGGTGGTATACTCTTGAGTTGTCCGGTTGGGATGTCCATAGTGTGACCTGGGAGACGTTCAGGGAACGGTTTCTGGAGCAGTATTATCCTCGTTCTTTCCGGGATGTGAAGGAGGCGGAGTTTCTGCAGCTCCAGCAAGGGAATATGACAGTGGCAGAGTATGAACGGAAGTTCCAGATGTTGTCTCGGTTTGCTCCTGCTTTTGTGGCCACTGAAGCCGAGAAGTGCCGTAGGTTTGAGTTGGGTTTGCGAGGTGAGATTCGAGCCGTAGTGACAACTGGATCTTTTGCTACCCTCCGAGACTTATCGGATGCTGCGGTGCGAGTTGAGGCTAGTTTGCCGGTGCGACGCCGGGAACTATCTATTCCTGGAGCTTCGAGCCAGCGGACACCGAAAAGGGGTAACTTCGGTGGATCGTCCTCGTCGGGCGATGATCGTTTTGGTAGGCCTGGCAGTGCCCAGAGTTCAGGATTTTGGGGTTACCGAGCACCGCCGACTCCGCAAGCGAGTGCGACCTCTGTAGCGTCCACAGGGAGACCGAGCAGGGGACCAGGTTGGAATGTGTGTTTCTACTGTGGGGAGCGAGGTAATTTCCGACGTGAGTGTCCACTGTTGCCACAGGAAGGTGGTGTAGGTAGAGGAGCAGCGGAGTCCGGGCAGAGTACAGCGTCAGGGACAGCGGGCACTAGAGGAGGTGGTGGCACAGCCACGAGTAGTTCGAGGGGACGTGGTAGAGCATCGGGATCTCAGGCCCGGGTGTTCTCGATGACTCAGCAGGAGGATCAGTCGACACCAGATACGGAGATAGGTACTTGTTTTACTTTTGGTTGTGCTGTACTTAGGTGGTGGTTGGATTCCAGGATAGAGGCTAGGAGTTTTCCTAGATGGACTGGGGAGGTTATTGAAGAAGAGAACCCACAAGCTAGTGTTTGCCTTTAGGACTTTGTAGCTTTCTTCTGATAGTGGCCGAATTAGCAGCTGAGGGAGATGGGTGGTCGATTGTTGGGTTAGTAGTCGAGTTGGTTCGGGCAGGTAGGGTGGTTGTATACGAGGATGTACTCTATGACTTCTGTCGGGTATTGTGAAATGAGGTATTTTATAATACCTTTGCTTTCTGTTCATAGAGTTTCCCTTGCATACACCATGCAGTTGTTACATAGCTAGGGTTGACTGTGGTAACAGTAGTTGGGGATGGAGTGAAATACCCAAGGTGGAGATGATAGACAGGAAACTCAGGAGAGGTTGTTGTTGACCTAGTGTTGGTGACCAGATAGGAGACCCTAAGTGTCGGACACTAGTTGTGGAATTTCGGGGTCGAAATTCTTTTTAGGTGGGTAGATTGTAACAACCCGTCCCGAGAGCCGGGATAAGTAGAGTGGTTAAGGTGTGATTAGTGAGGTTAATCGGTGGTTAGGTGGTTCCGATAGGTCCGTAAGTTTAGAATGACGATTTTGCCCCTAGGTCGGGCAGAAATGTTGACTTTTATTTCGGATGGTCAATTAGGGATTGACCAGTGACCAGGACGTAGTTTAGGTCGTCACGAATCCTTAGGCAGGTGGCACGCCCGATTCCGACATCCGAGGAGGAAGTTGTGATGTTCGGAAGGTTGAGGGCTTAACCGTAATTTGGGTAAAGTAGGGGGAATAGTTGACTTTTTGTACGGACGAGTTTTGGTACGTTGACCTAGGATGGTTAGATAGATCTCGTCGTCCTGAGTTCGATGACAGGCGGCACGTATGCATCGGACTTACGATGAGTGAGATACGGGTCTAGAACGTTAGTGGCGAAACCGTAAAATGAGTTAAAAAGAAGGGTAAATTGGTCTTTCTGCACATTGGGATTTGTGCAGAAAGAAAGAAATGGACGGCTGGGATGGAGCCAGTTGGTGAGAGAGAGTGGGGGATGGTGACATGTGGCAAGTGTGTAGTGGGTTCTGGGGGGTTCTCTGGTGTGTACGCGGTTTCATTATTTGGGGTGCAACCGTGTGTGCTCGTGTGTGTGTTCCTCGATACAGAGAGAAACAGAGGGAAGGAATTGAGAGGTTGATCACGGGCGTTGGTGAGTTGTGAGTGTGTGTGAGTGTCCAGAGAGTGGAAGAGAGACGGTGAGAAGTTTGGGGGGTGAGGAAATCGTGTGGTGGTGCGGTTGGGAGCCACAGGGAATTCAGAGAAAACAGAGGAGGCTGAGGGCTTGCGGTGGTGCGGTGGCCGTGTACGGTGCAAGGGAACTCGAGAGGAGGCTGAGGTAGCTCTGGGTACTCCAGGGAACGCGGCGGCGAGTACGGCGGTGATCAATAGCAGGTAATTCCTAAGTCCTGTGTTCGATACTCTGTTTTTCCGTCGAAGTTCAAAGTGAGAGTCGTGAGTCTAGAGGTTGAATCGATGAGTCCAGGGTGGTTTAGGTGACTCAGGGGAGACTTGGGTATCTCCTGGTGGTGATGCCGTGATGGGTGGTGCACAGTGGCGGCCGGCACGACGGAGTGCACTTGTGTGCTCTGTTTTAGCCGTGAGGTTCGAACGGCGAGTCGTGAAGCTGGGGAGTGAGTCGACGGTTCTGGTTAGCTGGGTTAGGCTTAGAGAGGTCCAGGGAAGAGTTTGGTGTAGCCACCGTGAAGGGAGGTGAATTGGGTGGCCGGGAAGGAAAACAGGGGAAGTAGGCCGTCTGATTTCGAGTTTCAGTCGACGGTGTAGAGGCCGTGTCGAGGTGAACGGAGTACGGGAAGAGATAGGGCAGGTCTGGACGCAGCTGTGAGAGAAAAGAGAGGTTGAATTGATGGCCGGACGGCGGAGATCAGTTCTCGCCGGTTCAGCCTGCGACGGCCGGTTCAGCACGGGTTGAAGATGGTACTGTAGCTGGCGCGTGGGGCCACGCGCAGCCACTCTGGGCGGCGCGTGGGGCCACGCGCAGCCACTCTGGGCGGCGCGTGGGGGCGCGTGCGGCGGCGATTGAAAAAGTGATCAACATGGATTTTGGTCTAGGAGTTATGGTGAGTTCAATGGAGTAGGTTTCGAGTCAATCGGACGTCGTTTGAGTGTAGTTCCGCGAGGGTGAATATTTAGGGTCCCGGGTTTTAAGTCTTTGGTTCGGGGAATTTGAAGGAAATTAGGTAGTTGTGTCTTAGACGTATTAGTGACATAATTTGACGGTGTTTGACAGGATCGGGATTACCCGAGGAAGCCGAGGAACGGGCTGGACGTTCGGGACGCGAGTAGGGCTCAGTACTGTGAGTGGACCCTTTCTCTAAACTCGATCATGCATAACTGTTTTTATATACGTTTTTGATGGTTTTACTCATACACCTATGTTCTTGACTATGTTATGATGATTTTACGCGATTGCACGTTTTTCAAGAAAAAGACGGTTTTGGCACGTTTTTCGAGAAAATGTTGGTTTTCGGATTTTGATGCCACATTTGGGGATTTCCACCTATAAAGGTTTTCTGATAATGATAAATGGGTTATGGAATATGATTTGTGATTACATGTGGTTTGTGGTATGAAAATGGATATTTTTCCGGATTTGGGTTCGGAATGACGGTTCTGAACGCCGGAAGGGCTTCGGACCAGTGATTTCGGATTCGGGTTTGGATGTGGATTTGGTAAATGGTTTTCAAATGGTTTTGGGATTGGATTTGCTGGATCTGGATATTGGGTTTAAAGACCCGGATATATGTGACGGGGGACCGGCCGGATTGGGTTTAAAGACCCGGATTGAGTTTAAAGACTCGGGAGTTTAAAGACTCGGATATATTGATTTTCCCCCGTAGGCCTTGAGTTTAAAGACTCGGGAGTTTAAAGACTCGGATATTATTAAGGCCTGGATTGAGTTTAAAGACTCGGGAGTTTAAAGACTCGGATAGATCCAGCAGGTTTGATCGGGACATTTATGAGTTAATGTTCATGGTTTATGATACAGTTTTCTGATACTCATGTTATGGTTTCTTATGATATTTTATAGTGTTTCTGTTTCTTATGATGTTTTAGAATGATTATTTTATAACGGTGTTCATAACTGTTGGTTATGCATGTGGTTTCAAAACGGAGGGGTAAACTCGATTTTCTTATAAAATGGTTTTTGAACTTTTGTACCTTCTGGTCCACTCACATTTTCTGTTTTAAATTGCCCTCCAGGTTGTGGAGCTAGCGCGGGGTCTTGACGTCGAGGCAGTGTCCGAGGCATAGAAGTGACGTGAGGGATCCTAGAAGAGTTGAAGGGCTTCTGTGTGCGTGTACTTTATCAGTTTTTATTTTCCTTGTAAATTAGTGCTATGCTCTGTAAACGGTAAGCTTGGGATATTTTGTTTAATTACTCCTGCGTCTGACTGAGTTGCGTGAGGGTCACTTGGGTGTTGAGTCGGGGTGTCAGACGGGAGCGGGATTTACCTCGGGTTTCGGGGTGAAACCGGGGTGGGTCCTGACAATTGGTATCAGAGCATAGGTTTGTCAGGTTTGTGGGGTTTGTTGGTTTGTGAGGTTGTGTTTTAGTTTCTTAACTACTTCTATGCCTCTTTCAGCGTGCGGTTGATGATGCCTCCGAGACGTAGACCCTCTCCACAACCTGAAGAAGTAGCCAGAGAGACTGAGAGTGCCACGATTGAGCGAGCCCAGCGGCTCGGGGCTACTACTTTTAGTGGCGGGGCTGATCCTGAGGAAGCCCAGAGGTGGATTACCATACTGGAGCGGATTTTTGCGGTGATGCATTGTCCGCCGGAGGAGCGAGTGTTGTTGGCTACATTTTTACTAGATGGTGCGGCGTATGAGTGGTGGTATACTCTTGAGTTGTCCGGTTGGGATGTCCATAGTGTGACCTGGGAGACGTTCAGGGAACGGTTTCTGGAGCAGTATTATCCTCGTTCTTTCCGGGATGTGAAGGAGGCGGAGTTTCTGCAGCTCCAGCAAGGGAATATGACAGTGGCAGAGTATGAACGGAAGTTCCAGATGTTGTCTCGGTTTGCTCCTGCTTTTGTGGCCACTGAAGCCGAGAAGTGCCGTAGGTTTGAGTTGGGTTTGCGAGGTGAGATTCGAGCCGTAGTGACAGCTGGATCTTTTGCTACCCTCCGAGACTTATCGGATGCTGCGGTGCGAGTTGAGGCTAGTTTGCCGGTGCGACGCCGGGAACTATCTATTCCTGGAGCTTCGAGCCAGCGGACACCGAAAAGGGGTAACTTCGGTGGATCGTCCTCGTCGGGCGATGATCGTTTTGGTAGGCCTGGCAGTGCCCAGAGTTCAGGATTTTGGGGTTACCGAGCACCGCCGACTCCGCAAGCGAGTGCGACCTCTGTAGCGTCCACAGGGAGACCGAGCAGGGGACCAGGTTGGAATGTGTGTTTCTACTGTGGGGAGCGAGGTAATTTCCGACGTGAGTGTCCACTGTTGCCACAGGAAGGTGGTGTAGGTAGAGGAGCAGCGGAGTCCGGGCAGAGTACAGCGTCAGGGACAGCGGGCACTAGAGGAGGTGGTGGCACAGCCACGAGTAGTTCGAGGGGACGTGGTAGAGCATCGGGATCTCAGGCCCGGGTGTTCTCGATGACTCAGCAGGAGGATCAGTCGACACCAGATACGGAGATAGGTACTTGTTTTACTTTTGGTTGTGCTGTACTTAGGTGGTGGTTGGATTCCAGGATAGAGGCTAGGAGTTTTCCTAGATGGACTGGGGAGGTTATTGAAGAAGAGAACCCACAAGCTAGTGTTTGCCTTTAGGACTTTGTAGCTTTCTTCTGATAGTGGCCGAATTAGCAGCTGAGGGAGATGGGTGGTCGATTGTTGGGTTAGTAGTCGAGTTGGTTCGGGCAGGTAGGGTGGTTGTATACGAGGATGTACTCTATGACTTCTGTCGGGTATTGTGAAATGAGGTATTTTATAATACCTTTGCTTTCTGTTCATAGAGTTTCCCTTGCATACACCATGCAGTTGTTACATAGCTAGGGTTGACTGTGGTAACAGTAGTTGGGGATGGAGTGAAATACCCAAGGTGGAGATGATAGACAGGAAACTCAGGAGAGGTTGTTGTTGACCTAGTGTTGGTGACCAGATAGGAGACCCTAAGTGTCGGACACTAGTTGTGGAATTTCGGGGTCGAAATTCTTTTTAGGTGGGTAGATTGTAACAACCCGTCCCGAGAGCCGGGATAAGTAGAGTGGTTAAGGTGTGATTAGTGAGGTTAATCGGTGGTTAGGTGGTTCCGATAGGTCCGTAAGTTTAGAATGACGATTTTGCCCCTAGGTCGGGCAGAAATGTTGACTTTTATTTCGGATGGTCAATTAGGGATTGACCAGTGACCAGGACGTAGTTTAGGTCGTCACGAATCCTTAGGCAGGTGGCACGCCCGATTCCGACATCCGAGGAGGAAGTTGTGATGTTCGGAAGGTTGAGGGCTTAACCGTAATTTGGGTAAAGTAGGGGGAATAGTTGACTTTTTGTACGGACGAGTTTTGGTACGTTGACCTAGGATGGTTAGATAGATCTCGTCGTCCTGAGTTCGATGACAGGCGGCACGTATGCATCGGACTTACGATGAGTGAGATACGGGTCTAGAACGTTAGTGGCGAAACCGTAAAATGAGTTAAAAAGAAGGGTAAATTGGTCTTTCTGCACATTGGGATTTGTGCAGAAAGAAAGAAATGGACGGCTGGGATGGAGCCAGTTGGTGAGAGAGAGTGGGGGATGGTGACATGTGGCAAGTGTGTAGTGGGTTCTGGGGGGTTCTCTGGTGTGTACGCGGTTTCATTATTTGGGGTGCAACCGTGTGTGCTCGTGTGTGTGTTCCTCGATACAGAGAGAAACAGAGGGAAGGAATTGAGAGGTTGATCACGGGCGTTGGTGAGTTGTGAGTGTGTGTGAGTGTCCAGAGAGTGGAAGAGAGACGGTGAGAAGTTTGGGGGGTGAGGAAATCGTGTGGTGGTGCGGTTGGGAGCCACAGGGAATTCAGAGAAAACAGAGGAGGCTGAGGGCTTGCGGTGGTGCGGTGGCCGTGTACGGTGCAAGGGAACTCGAGAGGAGGCTGAGGTAGCTCTGGGTACTCCAGGGAACGCGGCGGCGAGTACGGCGGTGATCAATAGCAGGTAATTCCTAAGTCCTGTGTTCGATACTCTGTTTTTCCGTCGAAGTTCAAAGTGAGAGTCGTGAGTCTAGAGGTTGAATCGATGAGTCCAGGGTGGTTTAGGTGACTCAGGGGAGACTTGGGTATCTCCTGGTGGTGATGCCGTGATGGGTGGTGCACAGTGGCGGCCGGCACGACGGAGTGCACTTGTGTGCTCTGTTTTAGCCGTGAGGTTCGAACGGCGAGTCGTGAAGCTGGGGAGTGAGTCGACGGTTCTGGTTAGCTGGGTTAGGCTTAGAGAGGTCCAGGGAAGAGTTTGGTGTAGCCACCGTGAAGGGAGGTGAATTGGGTGGCCGGGAAGGAAAACAGGGGAAGTAGGCCGTCTGATTTCGAGTTTCAGTCGACGGTGTAGAGGCCGTGTCGAGGTGAACGGAGTACGGGAAGAGATAGGGCAGGTCTGGACGCAGCTGTGAGAGAAAAGAGAGGTTGAATTGATGGCCGGACGGCGGAGATCAGTTCTCGCCGGTTCAGCCTGCGACGGCCGGTTCAGCACGGGTTGAAGATGGTACTGTAGCTGGCGCGTGGGGCCACGCGCAGCCACTCTGGGCGGCGCGTGGGGGCGCGTGCGGCGGCGATTGAAAAAGTGATCAACATGGATTTTGGTCTAGGAGTTATGGTGAGTTCAATGGAGTAGGTTTCGAGTCAATCGGACGTCGTTTGAGTGTAGTTCCGCGAGGGTGAATATTTAGGGTCCCGGGTTTTAAGTCTTTGGTTCGGGGAATTTGAAGGAAATTAGGTAGTTGTGTCTTAGACGTATTAGTGACATAATTTGACGGTGTTTGACAGAATCGGGATTACCCGAGGAAGCCGAGGAACGGGCTGGACGTTCGGGACGCGAGTAGGGCTCAGTACTGTGAGTGGACCCTTTCTCTAAACTCGATCATGCATAACTGTTTTTATATACGTTTTTGATGGTTTTACTCATACACCTATGTTCTTGACTATGTTATGATGATTTTACGCGATTGCACGTTTTTCAAGAAAAAGACGGTTTTGGCACGTTTTTCGAGAAAATGTTGGTTTTCGGATTTTGATGCCACATTTGGGGATTTCCACCTATAAAGGTTTTCTGATAATGATAAATGGGTTATGGAATATGATTTGTGATTACATGTGGTTTGTGGTATGAAAATGGATATTTTTCCGGATTTGGGTTCGGAATGACGGTTCTGAACGCCGGAAGGGCTTCGGACCAGTGATTTCGGATTCGGGTTTGGATGTGGATTTGGTAAATGGTTTTCAAATGGTTTTGGGATTGGATTTGCTGGATCTGGATATTGGGTTTAAAGACCCGGATATATGTGACGGGGGACCGGCCGGATTGGGTTTAAAGACCCGGATTGAGTTTAAAGACTCGGGAGTTTAAAGACTCGGATATATTGATTTTCCCCCGTAGGCCTTGAGTTTAAAGACTCGGGAGTTTAAAGACTCGGATATTATTAAGGCCTGGATTGAGTTTAAAGACTCGGGAGTTTAAAGACTCGGATAGATCCAGCAGGTTTGATCGGGACATTTATGAGTTAATGTTCATGGTTTATGATACAGTTTTCTGATACTCATGTTATGGTTTCTTATGATATTTTATAGTGTTTCTGTTTCTTATGATGTTTTAGAATGATTATTTTATAACGGTGTTCATAACTGTTGGTTATGCATGTGGTTTCAAAACGGAGGGGTAAACTCGATTTTCTTATAAAATGGTTTTTGAACTTTTGTACCTTCTGGTCCACTCACATTTTCTGTTTTAAATTGCCCTCCAGGTTGTGGAGCTAGCGCGGGGTCTTGACGTCGAGGCAGTGTCCGAGGCATAGAAGTGACGTGAGGGATCCTAGAAGAGTTGAAGGGCTTCTGTGTGCGTGTACTTTATCAGTTTTTATTTTCCTTGTAAATTAGTGCTATGCTCTGTAAACGGTAAGCTTGGGATATTTTGTTTAATTACTCCTGCGTCTGACTGAGTTGCGTGAGGGTCACTTGGGTGTTGAGTCGGGGTGTCAGACGGGAGCGGGATTTACCTCGGGTTTCGGGGTGAAACCGGGGTGGGTCCTGACAATTGGTATCAGAGCATAGGTTTGTCAGGTTTGTGGGGTTTGTTGGTTTGTGAGGTTGTGTTTTAGTTTCTTAACTACTTCTATGCCTCTTTCAGCGTGCGGTTGATGATGCCTCCGAGACGTAGACCCTCTCCACAACCTGAAGAAGTAGCCAGAGAGGCTGAGAGTGCCACGATTGAGCGAGCCCAGCGGCTCGGGGCTACTACTTTTAGTGGCGGGGCTGATCCTGAGGAAGCCCAGAGGTGGATTACCAGACTGGAGCGGATTTTTGCGGTGATGCATTGTCCGCCGGAGGAGCGAGTGTTGTTGGCTACATTTTTACTAGATGGTGCGGCGTATGAGTGGTGGTATACTCTTGAGTTGTCCGGTTGGGATGTCCATAGTGTGACCTGGGAGACGTTCAGGGAACGGTTTCTGGAGCAGTATTATCCTCGTTCTTTCCGGGATGTGAAGGAGGCGGAGTTTCTGCAGCTCCAGCAAGGGAATATGACAGTGGCAGAGTATGAACGGAAGTTCCAGATGTTGTCTCGGTTTGCTCCTGCTTTTGTGGCCACTGAAGCCGAGAAGTGCCGTAGGTTTGAGTTGGGTTTGCGAGGTGAGATTCGAGCCGTAGTGACAGCTGGATCTTTTGCTACCCTCCGAGACTTATCGGATGCTGCGGTGCGAGTTGAGGCTAGTTTGCCGGTGCGACGCCGGGAACTATCTATTCCTGGAGCTTCGAGCCAGCGGACACCGAAAAGGGGTAACTTCGGTGGATCGTCCTCGTCGGGCGATGATCGTTTTGGTAGGCCTGGCAGGGCCCAGAGTTCAGGATTTTGGGGTTACCGAGCACCGCCGACTCCGCAAGCGAGTGCGACCTCTGTAGCGTCCACAGGGAGACCGAGCAGGGGACCAGGTTGGAATGTGTGTTTCTACTGTGGGGAGCGAGGTAATTTCCGACGTGAGTGTCCACTGTTGCCACAGGAAGGTGGTGTAGGTAGAGGAGCAGCGGAGTCCGGGCAGAGTACAGCGTCAGGGACAGCGGGCACTAGAGGAGGTGGTGGCACAGCCACGAGTAGTTCGAGGGGACGTGGTAGAGCATCGGGATCTCAGGCCCGGGTGTTCTCGATGACTCAGCAGGAGGATCAGTCGACACCAGATACGGAGATAGGTACTTGTTTTACTTTTGGTTGTGCTGTACTTAGGTGGTGGTTGGATTCCAGGATAGAGGCTAGGAGTTTTCCTAGATGGACTGGGGAGGTTATTGAAGAAGAGAACCCACAAGCTAGTGTTTGCCTTTAGGACTTTGTAGCTTTCTTCTGATAGTGGCCGAATTAGCAGCTGAGGGAGATGGGTGGTCGATTGTTGGGTTAGTAGTCGAGTTGGTTCGGGCAGGTAGGGTGGTTGTATACGAGGATGTACTCTATGACTTCTGTCGGGTATTGTGAAATGAGGTATTTTATAATACCTTTGCTTTCTGTTCATAGAGTTTCCCTTGCATACACCATGCAGTTGTTACATAGCTAGGGTTGACTGTGGTAACAGTAGTTGGGGATGGAGTGAAATACCCAAGGTGGAGATGATAGACAGGAAACTCAGGAGAGGTTGTTGTTGACCTAGTGTTGGTGACCAGATAGGAGACCCTAAGTGTCGGACACTAGTTGTGGAATTTCGGGGTCGAAATTCTTTTTAGGTGGGTAGATTGTAACAACCCGTCCCGAGAGCCGGGATAAGTAGAGTGGTTAAGGTGTGATTAGTGAGGTTAATCGGTGGTTAGGTGGTTCCGATAGGTCCGTAAGTTTAGAATGACGATTTTGCCCCTAGGTCGGGCAGAAATGTTGACTTTTATTTCAGATGGTCAATTAGGGATTGACCAGTGACCAGGACGTAGTTTAGGTCGTCACGAATCCTTAGGCAGGTGGCACGCCCGATTCCGACATCCGAGGAGGAAGTTGTGATGTTCGGAAGGTTGAGGGCTTAACCGTAATTTGGGTAAAGTAGGGGGAATAGTTGACTTTTTGTACGGACGAGTTTTGGTACGTTGACCTAGGATGGTTAGATAGATCTCGTCGTCCTGAGTTCGATGACAGGCGGCACGTATGCATCGGACTTACGATGAGTGAGATACGGGTCTAGAACGTTAGTGGCGAAACCGTAAAATGAGTTAAAAAGAAGGGTAAATTGGTCTTTCTGCACATTGGGATTTGTGCAGAAAGAAAGAAATGGACGGCTGGGATGGAGCCAGTTGGTGAGAGAGAGTGGGGGATGGTGACATGTGGCAAGTGTGTAGTGGGTTCTGGGGGGTTCTCTGGTGTGTACGCGGTTTCATTATTTGGGGTGCAACCGTGTGTGCTCGTGTGTGTGTTCCTCGATACAGAGAGAAACAGAGGGAAGGAATTGAGAGGTTGATCACGGGCGTTGGTGAGTTGTGAGTGTGTGTGAGTGTCCAGAGAGTGGAAGAGAGACGGTGAGAAGTTTGGGGGGTGAGGAAATCGTGTGGTGGTGCGGTTGGGAGCCACAGGGAATTCAGAGAAAACAGAGGAGGCTGAGGGCTTGCGGTGGTGCGGTGGCCGTGTACGGTGCAAGGGAACTCGAGAGGAGGCTGAGGTAGCTCTGGGTACTCCAGGGAACGCGGCGGCGAGTACGGCGGTGATCAATAGCAGGTAATTCCTAAGTCCTGTGTTCGATACTCTGTTTTTCCGTCGAAGTTCAAAGTGAGAGTCGTGAGTCTAGAGGTTGAATCGATGAGTCCAGGGTGGTTTAGGTGACTCAGGGGAGACTTGGGTATCTCCTGGTGGTGATGCCGTGACGGGTGGTGCACAGTGGCGGCCGGCACGACGGAGTGCACTTGTGTGCTCTGTTTTAGCCGTGAGGTTCGAACGGCGAGTCGTGAAGCTGGGGAGTGAGTCGACGGTTCTGGTTAGCTGGGTTAGGCTTAGAGAGGTCCAGGGAAGAGTTTGGTGTAGCCACCGTGAAGGGAGGTGAATTGGGTGGCCGGGAAGGAAAACAGGGGAAGTAGGCCGTCTGATTTCGAGTTTCAGTCGACGGTGTAGAGGCCGTGTCGAGGTGAACGGAGTACGGGAAGAGATAGGGCAGGTCTGGACGCAGCTGTGAGAGAAAAGAGAGGTTGAATTGATGGCCGGACGGCGGAGATCAGTTCTCGCCGGTTCAGCCTGCGACGGCCGGTTCAGCACGGGTTGAAGATGGTACTGTAGTTGGCGCGTGGGGCCACGCGCAGCCACTCTGGGCGGCGCGTGGGGGCGCGTGCGGCGGCGATTGAAAAAGTGATCAACATGGATTTTGGTCTAGGAGTTATGGTGAGTTCAATGGAGTAGGTTTCGAGTCAATCGGACGTCGTTTGAGTGTAGTTCCGCGAGGGTGAATATTTAGGGTCCCGGGTTTTAAGTCTTTGGTTCGGGGAATTTTAAGGAAATTAGGTAGTTGTGTCGTAGACGTATTAGTGACATAATTTGACGGTGTTTGACAGGATCGGGATTACCCGAGGAAGCCGAGGAACGGGCTGGACGTTCGGGACGCGAGTAGGGCTCAGTACTGTGAGTGGACCCTTTCTCTAAACTCGATCATGCATAACTGTTTTTATATACGTTTTTGATGGTTTTACTCATACACCTATGTTCTTGACTATGTTATGATGATTTTACGCGATTGCACGTTTTTCAAGAAAAAGACGGTTTTGGCACGTTTTTCGAGAAAATGTTGGTTTTCGGATTTTGATGCCACATTTGGGGATTTCCACCTATAAAGGTTTTCTGATAATGATAAATGGGTTATGGAATATGATTTGTGATTACATGTGGTTTGTGGTATGAAAATGGATATTTTTCCGGATTTGGGTTCGGAATGACGGTTCTGAACGCCGGAAGGGCTTCGGACCAGTGATTTCGGATTCGGGTTTGGATGTGGATTTGGTAAATGGTTTTCAAATGGTTTTGGGATTGGATTTGCTGGATCTGGATATTGGGTTTAAAGACCCGGATATATGTGACGGGGGACCGGCCGGATTGGGTTTAAAGACCCGGATTGAGTTTAAAGACTCGGGAGTTTAAAGACTCGGATATATTGATTTTCCCCCGTAGGCCTTGAGTTTAAAGACTCGGGAGTTTAAAGACTCGGATATTATTAAGGCCTGGATTGAGTTTAAAGACTCGGGAGTTTAAAGACTCGGATAGATCCAGCAGGTTTGATCGGGACATTTATGAGTTAATGTTCATGGTTTATGATACAGTTTTCTGATACTCATGTTATGGTTTCTTATGATATTTTATAGTGTTTCTGTTTCTTATGATGTTTTAGAATGATTATTTTATAACGGTGTTCATAACTGTTGGTTATGCATGTGGTTTCAAAACGGAGGGGTAAACTCGATTTTCTTATAAAATGGTTTTTGAACTTTTGTACCTTCTGGTCCACTCACATTTTCTGTTTTAAATTGCCCTCCAGGTTGTGGAGCTAGCGCGGGGTCTTGACGTCGAGGCAGTGTCCGAGGCATAGAAGTGACGTGAGGGATCCTAGAAGAGTTGAAGGGCTTCTGTGTGCGTGTACTTTATCAGTTTTTATTTTCCTTGTAAATTAGTGCTATGCTCTGTAAACGGTAAGCTTGGGATATTTTGTTTAATTACTCCTGCGTCTGACTGAGTTGCGTGAGGGTCACTTGGGTGTTGAGTCGGGGTGTCAGACGGGAGCGGGATTTACCTCGGGTTTCGGGGTGAAACCGGGGTGGGTCCTGACAATTGGTATCAGAGCATAGGTTTGTCAGGTTTGTGGGGTTTGTTGGTTTGTGAGGTTGTGTTTTAGTTTCTTAACTACTTCTATGCCTCTTTCAGCGTGCGGTTGATGATGCCTCCGAGACGTAGACCCTCTCCACAACCTGAAGAAGTAGCCAGAGAGACTGAGAGTGCCACGATTGAGCGAGCCCAGCGGCTCGGGGCTACTACTTTTAGTGGCGGGGCTGATCCTGAGGAAGCCCAGAGGTGGATTACCAGACTGGAGCGGATTTTTGCGGTGATGCATTGTCCGCCGGAGGAGCGAGTGTTGTTGGCTACATTTTTACTAGATGGTGCGGCGTATGAGTGGTGGTATACTCTTGAGTTGTCCGGTTGGGATGTCCATAGTGTGACCTGGGAGACGTTCAGGGAACGGTTTCTGGAGCAGTATTATCCTCGTTCTTTCCGGGATGTGAAGGAGGCGGAGTTTCTGCAGCTCCAGCAAGGGAATATGACAGTGGCAGAGTATGAACGGAAGTTCCAGATGTTGTCTCGGTTTGCTCCTGCTTTTGTGGCCACTGAAGCCGAGAAGTGCCGTAGGTTTGAGTTGGGTTTGCGAGGTGAGATTCGAGCCGTAGTGACAGCTGGATCTTTTGCTACCCTCCGAGACTTATCGGATGCTGCGGTGCGAGTTGAGGCTAGTTTGCCGGTGCGACGCCGGGAACTATCTATTCCTGGAGCTTCGAGCCAGCGGACACCGAAAAGGGGTAACTTCGGTGGATCGTCCTCGTCGGGCGATGATCGTTTTGGTAGGCCTGGCAGTGCCCAGAGTTCAGGATTTTGGGGTTACCGAGCACCGCCGACTCCGCAAGCGAGTGCGACCTCTGTAGCGTCCACAGGGAGACCGAGCAGGGGACCAGGTTGGAATGTGTGTTTCTACTGTGGGGAGCGAGGTAATTTCCGACGTGAGTGTCCACTGTTGCCACAGGAAGGTGGTGTAGGTAGAGGAGCAGCGGAGTCCGGGCAGAGTACAGCGTCAGGGACAGCGGGCACTAGAGGAGGTGGTGGCACAGCCACGAGTAGTTCGAGGGGACGTGGTAGAGCATCGGGATCTCAGGCCCGGGTGTTCTCGATGACTCAGCAGGAGGATCAGTCGACACCAGATACGGAGATAGGTACTTGTTTTACTTTTGGTTGTGCTGTACTTAGGTGGTGGTTGGATTCCAGGATAGAGGCTAGGAGTTTTCCTAGATGGACTGGGGAGGTTATTGAAGAAGAGAACCCACAAGCTAGTGTTTGCCTTTAGGACTTTGTAGCTTTCTTCTGATAGTGGCCGAATTAGCAGCTGAGGGAGATGGGTGGTCGATTGTTGGGTTAGTAGTCGAGTTGGTTCGGGCAGGTAGGGTGGTTGTATACGAGGATGTACTCTATGACTTCTGTCGGGTATTGTGAAATGAGGTATTTTATAATACCTTTGCTTTCTGTTCATAGAGTTTCCCTTGCATACACCATGCAGTTGTTACATAGCTAGGGTTGACTGTGGTAACAGTAGTTGGGGATGGAGTGAAATACCCAAGGTGGAGATGATAGACAGGAAACTCAGGAGAGGTTGTTGTTGACCTAGTGTTGGTGACCAGATAGGAGACCCTAAGTGTCGGACACTAGTTGTGGAATTTCGGGGTCGAAATTCTTTTTAGGTGGGTAGATTGTAACAACCCGTCCCGAGAGCCGGGATAAGTAGAGTGGTTAAGGTGTGATTAGTGAGGTTAATCGGTGGTTAGGTGGTTCCGATAGGTCCGTAAGTTTAGAATGACGATTTTGCCCCTAGGTCGGGCAGAAATGTTGACTTTTATTTCGGATGGTCAATTAGGGATTGACCAGTGACCAGGACGTAGTTTAGGTCGTCACGAATCCTTAGGCAGGTGGCACGCCCGATTCCGACATCCGAGGAGGAAGTTGTGATGTTCGGAAGGTTGAGGGCTTAACCGTAATTTGGGTAAAGTAGGGGGAATAGTTGACTTTTTGTACGGACGAGTTTTGGTACGTTGACCTAGGATGGTTAGATAGATCTCGTCGTCCTGAGTTCGATGACAGGCGGCACGTATGCATCGGACTTACGATGAGTGAGATACGGGTCTAGAACGTTAGTGGCGAAACCGTAAAATGAGTTAAAAAGAAGGGTAAATTGGTCTTTCTGCACATTGGGATTTGTGCAGAAAGAAAGAAATGGACGGCTGGGATGGAGCCAGTTGGTGAGAGAGAGTGGGGGATGGTGACATGTGGCAAGTGTGTAGTGGGTTCTGGGGGGTTCTCTGGTGTGTACGCGGTTTCATTATTTGGGGTGCAACCGTGTGTGCTCGTGTGTGTGTTCCTCGATACAGAGAGAAACAGAGGGAAGGAATTGAGAGGTTGATCACGGGCGTTGGTGAGTTGTGAGTGTGTGTGAGTGTCCAGAGAGTGGAAGAGAGACGGTGAGAAGTTTGGGGGGTGAGGAAATCGTGTGGTGGTGCGGTTGGGAGCCACAGGGAATTCAGAGAAAACAGAGGAGGCTGAGGGCTTGCGGTGGTGCGGTGGCCGTGTACGGTGCAAGGGAACTCGAGAGGAGGCTGAGGTAGCTCTGGGTACTCCAGGGAACGCGGCGGCGAGTACGGCGGTGATCAATAGCAGGTAATTCCTAAGTCCTGTGTTCGATACTCTGTTTTTCCGTCGAAGTTCAAAGTGAGAGTCGTGAGTCTAGAGGTTGAATCGATGAGTCCAGGGTGGTTTAGGTGACTCAGGGGAGACTTGGGTATCTCCTGGTGGTGATGCCGTGACGGGTGGTGCACAGTGGCGGCCGGCACGACGGAGTGCACTTGTGTGCTCTGTTTTAGCCGTGAGGTTCGAACGGCGAGTCGTGAAGCTGGGGAGTGAGTCGACGGTTCTGGTTAGCTGGGTTAGGCTTAGAGAGGTCCAGGGAAGAGTTTGGTGTAGCCACCGTGAAGGGAGGTGAATTGGGTGGCCGGGAAGGAAAACAGGGGAAGTAGGCCGTCTGATTTCGAGTTTCAGTCGACGGTGTAGAGGCCGTGTCGAGGTGAACGGAGTACGGGAAGAGATAGGGCAGGTCTGGACGCAGCTGTGAGAGAAAAGAGAGGTTGAATTGATGGCCGGACGGCGGAGATCAGTTCTCGCCGGTTCAGCCTGCGACGGCCGGTTCAGCACGGGTTGAAGATGGTACTGTAGTTGGCGCGTGGGGCCACGCGCAGCCACTCTGGGCGGCGCGTGGGGGCGCGTGCGGCGGCGATTGAAAAAGTGATCAACATGGATTTTGGTCTAGGAGTTATGGTGAGTTCAATGGAGTAGGTTTCGAGTCAATCGGACGTCGTTTGAGTGTAGTTCCGCGAGGGTGAATATTTAGGGTCCCGGGTTTTAAGTCTTTGGTTCGGGGAATTTTAAGGAAATTAGGTAGTTGTGTCGTAGACGTATTAGTGACATAATTTGACGGTGTTTGACAGGATCGGGATTACCCGAGGAAGCCGAGGAACGGGCTGGACGTTCGGGACGCGAGTAGGGCTCAGTACTGTGAGTGGACCCTTTCTCTAAACTCGATCATGCATAACTGTTTTTATATACGTTTTTGATGGTTTTACTCATACACCTATGTTCTTGACTATGTTATGATGATTTTACGCGATTGCACGTTTTTCAAGAAAAAGACGGTTTTGGCACGTTTTTCGAGAAAATGTTGGTTTTCGGATTTTTATGCCACATTTGGGGATTTCCACCTATAAAGGTTTTCTGATAATGATAAATGGGTTATGGAATATGATTTGTGATTACATGTGGTTTGTGGTATGAAAATGGATATTTTTCCGGATTTGGGTTCGGAATGACGGTTCTGAACGCCGGAAGGGCTTCGGACCAGTGATTTCGGATTCGGGTTTGGATGTGGATTTGGTAAATGGTTTTCAAATGGTTTTGGGATTGGATTTGCTGGATCTGGATATTGGGTTTAAAGACCCGGATATATGTGACGGGGGACCGGCCGGATTGGGTTTAAAGACCCGGATTGAGTTTAAAGACTCGGGAGTTTAAAGACTCGGATATATTGATTTTCCCCTGTAGGCCTTGAGTTTAAAGACTCGGGAGTTTAAAGACTCGGATATTATTAAGGCCTGGATTGAGTTTAAAGACTCGGGAGTTTAAAGACTCGGATAGATCCAGCAGGTTTGATCGGGACATTTATGAGTTAATGTTCATGGTTTATGATACAGTTTTCTGATACTCATGTTATGGTTTCTTATGATATTTTATAGTGTTTCTGTTTCTTATGATGTTTTAGAATGATTATTTTATAACGGTGTTCATAACTGTTGGTTATGCATGTGGTTTCAAAACGGAGGGGTAAACTCGGTTTTCTTATAAAATGGTTTTTGAACTTTTGTACCTTCTGGTCCACTCACATTTTCTGTTTTAAATTGCCCTCCAGGTTGTGGAGCTAGCGCGGGGTCTTGACGTCGAGGCAGTGTCCGAGGCATAGAAGTGACGTGAGGGATCCTAGAAGAGTTGAAGGGCTTCTGTGTGCGTGTACTTTATCAGTTTTTATTTTCCTTGTAAATTAGTGCTATGCTCTGTAAACGGTAAGCTTGGGATATTTTGTTTAATTACTCCTGCGTCTGACTGAGTTGCGTGAGGGTCACTTGGGTGTTGAGTCGGGGTGTCAGACGGGAGCGGGATTTACCTCGGGTTTCGGGGTGAAACCGGGGTGGGTCCTGACAGTTAACCGTGCATTTGAGAACAGAGACGGAGTGAGGCGGTGAGGAAATCGATCGATGGCTAGGAAGGTTTGAGTGTTGTGAGCTGGTGAGAGTGAATAGGGAGAGTGGAGGAGTGAATTGGAGGGGCTGTGTGATCATGAGTGAGTGAGAAGGAAGGGTGAGTTCACGGGAAATCAAAAAACAGAGAGGAATTTGAGTGGTGGTGTTGTCATATTCGACCAGTCGAGGCTGGTGGTGGCATTCAGAGGACGGAGGAGGACGAGAGGAGCTACTTACGCACGGCTGAGCTCACGGCGGTGGCCTGAGCAGTAGGTAATTTCATGTTCTCCTGTAATTACTCTGTTTTGCCGTAAATTTCAAACGGGAAGTTATGGGTTTTGAGTGTGAGTCGAGAGATTTGGTGAGTTGGGTGAGCTTCAGTAGGTCCTTAGGAATTTTTTAGTGTGGTTTCCGTGAAGCGGGAGTGGCTGGTTGGCCGGGAGGAAGAACAGGGGACAGACGAGTTTTTGTGTCAAGTTTGGGACGATGATCTAGGGACTGTGTCGTGGTGTTTGAGTAAGAGGGGCAGGTTTCTTAGGATTGGACGATGAAGATGGTGAAGAAAGGAAGGAAAACGGAGACGGGAGGGCGGAGAACCGGGAACGCAGGTTCAGTACAGTCGAACCGGTCAACCCGAGGTAGACTATGACACTGTAGCAGGCGCGTGAGGCCCACGCGCAGCCACTTTGGGCGGCACGTGGGGGCTCGTGCGGCGGCTTTTGGGGAAACGGTCAACATGGTTTTCGGTCTAGGTGTTGTGACGAGTCTCTTGGAATCGGTTTCGGGTTGTTCGGACGTCGTTTGAGGTTAGTTCCGCGAGGTTGAAGGTGTAGGGTTTCGGTTCGTTACGTTAAGTTTAGGACCTGAGGATTTTTGTGGGAAATTAGGAGAGTCTTGGTAGACGTGTTAGTGACGTACTTTGGTGACTTGTGACAGGATCGGGACTTCCCGAGAAAGCTGAGGAACGTACGGGACGTACGGGGCGCGAGTGACGTGCTGGTAACTATGAGTGGACCCTTTCTCTAAACTCGAGCATGCATAACTATTTTATTTATGTTTTACGTTATTAAGTATGTTTTTATGTTTCTCATACGGTTATATGTTGGTTTTACCTAATGGCACGTTTTTCGAGAAAGTTCGATTTTCAGTACGTTTTACGATAAAGGGTTGATTTCTGACTATGATGTTATAGTTTCGGGATTTCAAATGATAAATGATTTCTAATGGTTATAAAGGGATTTTGGAACATGATTTCGATGATTAAAGGTTTTCGATTTTACAATCGGATTTCGGGAAACGAGATTTGATTTTAAAGTTGAAAAGTGGATTTCCAGATTTGGGTTCGGAATGACGGTTCTGGACGTCGGAAGGGCATCAGACCGGTGATTTCGGATTCAGGTTTGGATGTGGATTTAGAAATGGTTTTCAAATGGTTTTGGATTGGATTTGATGGATCTGGTTGTTGGGTTTAAAAACCCGGATATTGTGATTGACGGGGGACGGACCCGGATTGGGTTTAAAGACCCGGATTGAGTTTAAAGACTCGAGAGTTTAAAGACTCGGATATATTGATATTTCCCCCATAGGCCTGTTGAGTTTAAAGACTCGGATATTATTGAGGCCTGGATTGAGTTTAAAGACTCGGAAGTTTAAAGGCTCGGATAGATGCAGCAGGTTTGATCGGATTATGATGGCTTGATCTTTGTGTTTTATGATACGGTTTTATGATGCCTATGATATGGTTTCCATAACTGTTTTTATACTGATTCTGCCAATGTTTTTATGATGGTCTTCATGTGATTTATAATTTTTTTTGGTACCTGGATTATGCATGTGATTTCACACCGAAGGGCCAAACTCGGTTTTCTTATAAAATGGTTTTTCGGAAATCCTTTTCTTATTTATGGTCCACTCACACTTTTCTGGTTTTAAATTGCCCTCCAAGTCGTGGAGCTAGAGCGGGGTTCCGGCGTCGAGGCAGCGTCTGAGGCATAGCGTACTCGAGAGCGACCCCGGAGTGTTTTAAGTTTTTCCGTGTGCGTGTACTGGTTATCGGTTATCTTTCTTTTGTATTTAGTACTATGCTCTGTAAACCTTTGACTTCGGAATGTGTAAAGTTTCTCCTACGTCTGACTGTGTATTTTGGTGGTTTGCGTGAGTTTACTTTAGTTGCGTGTCTGGGTGTCAGACGGGAGCAGGGTTTACCTCGGTTTTCAGGGTGAAACCGGGGTGGGTCCTGATAGGAACTCAGCCCCAAAACTCATCAAATCCAATTCATCCGGGCCACTTCCCAAAACATCTGAAAACCAATGAAAAACCAGTGAAAATATCAATCATACAAGTTTGCTGGATCTCAAGTGCACCCGAGTCTTTAAACTCAAAACAATGCCCATAATCAGACCTTTTCGGAATATCAAGGAGTCTTTGAACTCAAAACACAATCACAGGCCTCGGGGGATATCAAAATAACCGAGTCTTTAAACTCAAAACATATCAATCCAGGGCTCTCCCCCGTCAATCAACCGAGTCTTTAAACTCAAAATCAGATCCATCGGTTTTTCTTTTCTTTTTCCGGGTCTTTAAACCCAAAACCATTTTTTTCATTCGAAAACCATAGAAAATCCTTCTCCGAATTCGCAACAATGATTCTGTAAGCTAACGTCCGGAACCATCATCCCGAACCCAAATCCAGATTTCCTTTCCAAGTTTCAAAACCAAATCTGAAATCTCGTTTCCGATATCCAGTTTCAAATCCTTGAAATCAAATCATATTTCAAATCTCAAAATCAAATCCTCAAAACCATTATCAAATCACAATATAAAGCGAAACCTCGTAAAACGTGCAATTACGTCATAATCTCGAAATCCTTGCAAAATCGTAAACCATCAAGATCATAAATCAAATAATAGAATCACGTATAGAAAACATATAAAAACATATATGCATGCATCATAAGTTAGAAAGCAAAGTCCACTCACAGACCATTTTGCTGCTGCCTCGATATGCGGGCACTTACGACGTTCCCCGCAAATCCATTATCACCGGCTTTCCCAAACCTGTCCAAATCCCATAATAAGGTCACTAGCCACTTCATAATACTTATACTAAGGCCTCGAAATTTTCCAGAATTTTTAATTATTTTTAACCGAGCCGTAAAACCTTCGGACATCCTGAAACATATCGAAACGATGTCTGATCGACTTGAAACCAGCCTTAAAATGTTTGTTACATCGATTACATCATTTCACATATTGGACACTTCCTTGAAATGTGTGCCACGCACCCACACACGCCGCCCAAAGGGGCTGCTCGTGGGCTTCACGCGCCTGCTACAGTCTCACCTTCAACCTCCGTTCAACCCGGTTCAGACTGGTTCTACAAATCCGGTCCAGTCGTGAACCGGCGTTCGCAGTTTCTATTCATTCCAGCTCGTTTTCCATCCAATTTAAATCCATTAGATTCACCTTTTCATTCCTAATTGATTCCTTTACTTAAAACATGAAATCAAAGTCGATAAGTTACCTTCTTACTGAACGATCAAACCGTCAAATTGCCTCCGCTATGTTCTGATGATTTCGGCCACCTCTGGCCGTAATTCCAAGCCAAATGGCTTCATTTTAAGGTGTAGAACCTCACCGTCCATCTCGAACCTTGAAACCAAGCTTATTCAACTCCCTGGACCTCTAGAAACACCTTCCACCCCTTAGAATCGATCAACAACCAGGAAATCACAAGTGACCATTTTTCGAATTCAAACAGAATCTCATGGTTTCAATTTTACCTTTGTCTTCGTGCCCCGCTGTGGCTACCACCATCATCATCTCACCTTCCTTGCACTTTTCCCTTCACGGATCACATATCAGGGATGAGTAATTGTCAAGTATGTAAAGGTTAAAGCTCACGGTCTCTGTTTTTTCACGACTTAAGGCTACCGTCCACGGCAACTCACGATGGTGGCACCACCACGATCCTCAACACTAGCTCTCTCAGTTCCACTGACCTAACATCATCAATTCTTGACACTCGAATGTGATTAGATAATGAGTTTCAGTCTCTATTTTTTTTTTCTTCTTCACAGCTCGAAGTATACAACCGTTAATCATGTTTTAAAATAGCTGAGGCGGTCAACTAGCTTCCACAACCATCCAGAGCAGGGACATGTGTCCCACTTCCATTGGGCACAATCCCAAGAATAGCCACATGTCCCCATCTGACTGAGCACAGATCCCCATGTATCAAAATGACCAATTTACCCTTAATTACACAAATTACCATTTTACCCCTCGTAGTCATAGACCCATAATTCCCTCTCCCGACCTCCAAATGACATATGCTGCCTGTCGTTGTATTCAGGACATCGAGATCTACCTAGCATCCGGAACCATCATCCCAAACCCAAATCCAGATTTCATTTCCAAGTTTCAAAACCAAATCCGAAATCTCGTTTCCAAAATCCAGTTTCAAATCCTTGAAATCAAATCATATTTCAAATCTCAAAATCAAATCCTCAAAACCATGATCAAATCACAATAAAAAGAGAATCCTCGTAAATTACGTCATAATCTCGAAATCCGTGCAAAAACATAAACTATCAAGATCATAAATCAAATTATAGAATCACGTATAGAAAACATATAAAATCATATATGCATGCATCATAAGTTAAAAAGTAAAGTTCACTCACAGACCATTTCGCAGCTGCCTCGATACGAGTGCACTTAGCCATTCCCGGCAAATCCATTATCACCGGCACTCCCAAACCTATCCAAATCCCATAATAAGGTCACTAACCACTTCATAATACTTATACTAAAGCCCCGTATTTTTCCCGAATTTTTAATTATTTTTAACCGAACCGTAAAACCTTCGGAAATCCCAAAACATATCGAGACGATGTATGATCGACTCGAAACCAGTCTTAAAGTGTTCGTTACATCGATTACATCATTTCACATATTGGACACTTCCTCGAAATGTGTGCCACACGCCCACACGTGCCGTCCAAAGGGGTTATGCGTGGGCTTCACGCGCCTGCTATAGTATCACCTTCAACCTCCGTTCAACCCAATTCAGACTGGTTCTGCAAATCCGGTCCAGCCGTGAACTGGCGTACACAGTTTTTGTTCATTCCAGCTCGTTTTCCTTCCAATTTAAATCCATTAGATTCACCTTTTCATTCCTAATTGATTCCTCTACTTAAAACATGAAATCAAAGTTGATAAGTTACCTTCTTAACGAACGATCAAACCTTCAAACTGTCTCCGCTATGTTCTAGTGATTCCAGCCACCTCTAACCGTAATTCCAAGCCCAATGGCTTCGTTTTAAGGTGTAGAACCTCACCGTCCATCTCGAACCTCGAAAACAAGCTTATTCAACTCCCTGGACCTCCAGAAACACCTTCCACCCCTTAGAATCGATCAACAACCAGGAAATCACAAGTGACCATTTTTTGAATTCAAACAGAATCTCATGGTTTCTATTTTACCTTCGTCGTCTTTCCCCGCTGTGGCTACCACCATCATCATCTCACCTTCCTTGCACTTTTCCCTTCACGGATCACAGGTCAGGGATGAGGAATTGTCAAGTATGTAAAGGTTAAAGCTCACAGTCTCTGTTTTTTCACGGCTTAAGGCCACCGTCCACGGCAGCTCACGATGCTGGCACCACCACGATCCCCAACACCAGCTCTCTCAGTTCCACTCACCTAACATCATCAATTGTTGACACTAAAATGTGATTATATAAGGGGTTTCAGTCTCTGTTTTTTTTTCTTCTTCACAGCTCGAAGTATACAACCGTTAATCATGTTTTAAAATAGCTAAGGCGGTCAACCAGCTTCCACAACCATCCAGAGCAGGGACATGTGTCCCACTTCCATTGGGCACAATCCCAAGAATAGCCACATGTCTTCATCTGACTGAGCACAGATCCCCATGTATCAAAATGACCAATTTACCCTTAATTACACAAATTACCATTTTACCCCTCGTAGTCTTAGACCCGTAATTCTCTCTCCCGACCTCCAAATGACATATGCCGTCTGTCGTTGTATTCAAGGCATCGAGATCTACCTAACAGTCCTCGAAATACGTGAAAATTCCTTATCTAAAAAGTCAAATTTTGCCCCTATTCGATTAAATTGCCAAAATACCCTTCAACTTCTGAACGTCATAACTTTTTCCTCGACTGTCGGAATCGGACGTGCCACTTGTCTACAGACTCGTGACATTTCGAACTACGTCATAGTCATCGATCAAAGTCCATTTAACCGCCCGAATAAAAAGTCAACATTTTTGCCCATTCCAAGGGCAACATCGTTATTTTGCACTGTCCGTCCGAATGCATCCAACGAATACCGATTATCTTCACTAATCCGTCATTACAACTAATCTAATCCCGATTTTCAGGATGGAATGTTACACTATCTCTCGATATCACTCACGTGTCCAGGTTGATGACGGGATGTTCTACGTCGAGACATCATATCTACAGCAGCATCACAACACGCTAATCGACGAACCAACTATTCTGGAGCCATAACCTCGCGCAAAGCACACAAATGTATCTCTGATACCAAGTTGACACGACCACCCTCAATCCACCGGAATTAAGGGATAAGCCATGCTCCCGTCTAACTTACATGCGACATGAAGGCTAAACCGTCGTCCAACCTCCATGTAACACCTAAGCCGGACAAGGGATATCAGGCCAAAGCACCAAAAACCACCTTCTGATGTCCCAGAGTGCGCAGAACTTACTATGGATTGCGTGTGTGATGTCTCCTCTCTCTAATAATAGCCCGCACCGTATCAAACCTGAAGGGTATCGAAAAACAAAAGACTGTGAGTCGACAAAAAGCAATAATAGGTTCAGAATAACATGTATAAGAAAAGGAATTTATACCCTCCAGGTTTGATGCGATGCGGGCTATTATTAGAGAGACGGAGACATCACACACGTAATCCACAGTAAGTTCTGAGCACTCTGGGACATCGGAAGGTGGTTTTTGGTGCTTCGGCCTGGTATCCCTTGTCCGGCTTACGTGTTACGTGGAGGTTGGATGACGGTTTAGCCTTCATGTCGCATGTGAGTTAGATGGGAGCATGGCTTATCCCTTAATCCCGGGGGATTGAGGGTGGGTCGTGTCAGGGTCCGGGTGTAATGCTCTAGTGTTTTTGGATGAGGTCCTGTTTTTGGATGAGGTCCTGGTAATATTTCGCTTATATTGCTCTCAAACCTCTCTTTGACAATCAGTCACTTCCTAGTTTGGAGTTCTCTTGAACTTATTTCCAAACTGCTTTGACATCCATCTGACATTAGCATATTTGATCTTATCAACCTTTAAACATTCGTGCTCTAAATGAAGCGTCCTAATTGCAAATGTCTCCTCATCTTGATCAATCTTGGAACCTATCATAACAAAATGGCACACGTTCCCATTCTTTACACACTTTGCTCTAACTTTTTCACGTCATTCTTCACTAGCACAACTCTTTTCCCATGAACAATGGCATACTCCTTTATAACTTCCTTAAGTTCTCCCCTACTGGAAAATTTCATGCCCAATTTGAACTCTGGGTTTCTAAGATCTATTGATCGCCTATATTGCTTCACAAAGCTAGTTTTCAAGCCCTACTTCTAGACCTCTTCCTTGTTTTTATTTTATTTGTTCTTCATCTTCATTATCACTATCTGATTGAATATTCTCACCGTCTTCACCACCTAAAGATATCTCCTCTCTTGGATTTGCAAAAGGAACCTTATATTTATTACATGCTGCCTGTTTTTGCAAATCAGGTTCTTCATTGCTTGCTACCTGTTTCTGCAAATTAAGTTCTCCATTTCCACTACTAGTTTCATGTTCAAGGCCTTTATGATCCAATTTATTATCACTAACTCGATAATCAGTCTTCAAGAAACTCATCTTCTAGTCATGCATTAAGTTCAGCTTCTAGTACAGCTTGTTCATTAAGCTCATCTTCTGGTTCAGTTTGTGCATTAAGCTCAGCTTCTAGTTCAGCATCATCTCGAACATTATCTTCACCTATACTTGCCCAATATACATGAAAGTGTTCATGCAAAATGGTGTTCTTATCAGTAGGATCGGGGAAAGACAGTTCAATAACCCTATCATCTGACATACTTGCTACCAACCCAGAGATACAACTATCATCTACAACCTCCTTCATTAATCTTTCACCTTCCTCATGAACCCTGAAATATTTACAAACTTTTCTCTTTTTGCGTAATGTCCACTTCATTTCCTAGTTCTATGCTAGACTTCCTTAAATCCAACAATGACAAGTAGTCAGGAACACATCTGTCAAGATAGCATACCTTTCCTCGTTTGTAACTTCCAAATTCCATCAATCCAAAATGGTTCAATTTTAGAGTGCAAAAGTCACAACTCTCTGCCAAAATGGAAAAGTCAGATACATTCTATATAACACTACCATTACATAGCTCAAATACATTCCAGAGTGCACTTTCTATATAACATTACCATCAAATAACTTAGATAAATTTCAAAGTGCACTTTTGTTATAGCATTTCCATCTCATAACTCGGATTTATATAAAAGGTTTCAAGCTAAATGATCAAAACTCGTAGGCACCTTCTATAGCACTACCATCACATAACTCATATTCATATAAAAGGTTTCAAGCTAAACGATCAAAACCAGTAGGCACAGTTGTAACGATCTGTCCCAAATATCGGGATTAAATACTAATTAATTATGATTTAGAATGAAAAATCGAGGATTAGTTGAGAAAATTCAGGTGGAATGTGCAAAATGATCGTTTTGCCCCTAGGTGTGGGCAAAATGTTGACTTTTGATCCGAGAGGTCCGATGGCCGAGGGCTAAGGACCGTTACATAGATCGAGTTGATACGAATCCATAAACAGGCGGCACGTCGAAATCGGAGGTCCGACGAAAACGTTATGGTCACGGGAGTAAAATTGATTAAATGTACGAACCGAGGGTTCAATTAAAATAACAATATAATATTGTAATTTGATCTAAAATTGGAATTAATTTGGACCCTTGGATGAGTGACAAGTGTCACTCATCCCACACATCCTTTTTCCTAAAATGTGGATCTTGCCCCATTGGTCCAATAAAATATATTTTATTCTCTTCCATCAATTCTAGCCGTTCATCTAAGTTCCCAGATTGCATCTGCACCATTCATCCACCTTCCCTTTTATGATCAGTCATCACTCTCACTCTTATATGTTCCCACCTGAGAACACACATACACGGCTCACCATCTTGAACAACACACACACAAGACACCACAACCTGACCACCCTACCTTCATCAGCTGCTGTGATCATTTGGGTGGGGCCAGGGGGAAGAGGAAGACGTGACGGTGAGCTGAGCACGACGGGGACGACGACGAAGGTGACTAATACCCGAACACCCAAACCTCCCTCTAAAACCTCTAAACCTCATCGAATGCTAATATTATGTAAACGAAAGTTGAAGTGTGAGGACTGGCGATGATGACGATGTCAACGACGATGACCGTCGTGGACGACGGAGGTGGCTGGGAACCAAAACCCGTGAGGTATAGTTTTACTTCAAAAATGGTAGATTGGGTTTTAGCGATTTCTGACCATTCTAATTGATTGGACAAGGTTTATGGGGGTTGTACGAGCTCAGTGGACTCAAGTTCGAGGCCAGTTGTGGTCAGTGATGGCTGGAAATGGAGGAGGAGGGTTGGTCGTGAGTTGCTCGATCGGGGAGGTAAGTTAGGAGGTTGTTTTTCCAGTTTTGAAATCATGGATCAATTAGAAATAGTAAGACGAAGGTGTAAGGACAATTAGGATCAAAAATAGGTCAAGAATGGCTAAGAACCAGCCTCATCGGTCCAACTGAATCGGGAACCAGTGAACCGGTTTAGACCGGGTTCGCTGGAGGTTGACGATGAACAGTACCCCCAGCGCGTGAGCTTCATGTGCAGCCGCTTGTGGCGGCACATGCGGGCGCGTGGGGTACTTTTGGGACATGTGTTCAACATGAATTTTAATCTATTCGATGTAACGAACATTTTGGAACCAATTTCGTGTCGATCGGACATCAGCTAGATATGTTTTAGGGTGTCCGAAGGTTTAGGATCGAGTTTAAAAATAGTTAAAAATTCGGGAAAATTACGGGGCTTTAGTGGAAGGTTAATGAAAAAGTTAGTAACCCTCTAGTGTGATTTGGATAGGTTTGGAAGTCCCGGTGATAGTGGTGTGACCCGGGAGGGTTAATGGCACGTGTATCGACGCGACAGCGTAGGACGGTCTATGAGTGGACTTCGTTTTCTTAACTGTGATGCATGCATAACTATTTTATATGTTTTACATAAGTGATTTCTATGATGATGATTGTGGCACTGGTGGATTATACGATTGCACGTATTTCGAGGTTTACGAGTTTATACTATTATTATGTGAATGTGAATTCCATAATGATTCTGTGGCATGGTTTTGGTTTTGGAAAGATGAATTCGGGCATGAGACCCATTTGAATTATGTGATCGGGCCAGGGGCCCAGTTGGTTTACGAAATCAGGCTAAGACCCTTTTGAGTCATGTAATCGAGCCGGGGGCCCAGTGGTTTACAAAATCGGGCATGAGGCCCAGTTGAGTTTTATAAATGTGATTTCGGGTCTAGGACCCTATGTTTCATAAACTTGATTTCGGGTCGAGGACCCTAAATGGATTGTGATGTTTTATGGGATATTTCGGGTAGGGTCCATTGAGATGTTTTGAAATGGCTTTGTAAAACTGTTTTCCATATACCATCTTGATACGAGGATATGTGATGGTCTCTTCCAGGTGTCTCGGACATTGGGGAAGTCACGGTGCATTACCTGTGATGGGTCACTATACGAAGCTACCGAACCATATGGTGACTCAAGATCAAGAATGCTATGATTAGACGTCTGGGACACCAGACATCTGGGATGTTAGAGATATTGACCCGAAGAGACCTCGGGTAGCACGCGTTGCTTATTACCATGAGATATGACGTTTGGGACATCAAGCATCTGGGACGCTAGGCATCTGGGATGCCGGAGATGGTTATGTGGTAAATATGAACTATTAGATCTATAAAATGATTTTTCGGTTGGATTTGTGTTTATGGATTTGGGCAGTGGCCCACTTGGTTTTGGATTTACGGTTTTTGGGTTAAGGCCCTCATTACTTATTTGAGTAAATGTTTTGATTATTGATTTTCGATGTATGCATACTTTCTAGTGAAGGGCATAATTTATCCTTATGAAATGTGTTTTATGAATTTATTGATTTTCGTCCACTCACAGTTCTAAATAGTTATATTGCCCTTCAGGTTGATCACGGATGCGAGCTGTAGCTGAGACCGAGACATCGCACTCCTCCAACGATCCTGGCGCGCTCTGGGAGCCCTGTATGGGCTGAGGTACACATTATCCCTTGTCTGACACTTCGTGTCAGACGGGAGCATAACGCATCCCACGTTAATCCCGGGGGGAATGAGATGGGTTGTGTCAAGCATTATCCATCTTATAACTTAGATTTATATAAAAACTTTCAAGCTAAATGATCAAAACTAGTAGGAACATCCTATAGCATTATCCATCACATAACTCAGATTTATATAAAAGGTTTTAAGCTAAGTGATCAAAATCAGTAGGCACATTCTATAGCATTATCCATCACATAACTTAGATTTATAGCACATTCTAAAACAATAAGTCTATGTTTTTTTTTCGTCTAGATTTGTCCATCCATAACAGAGGATTTCGAAGAACCCAAAACCTCATATTTTGTACATCTCTATCTCTTAGTAGCAATGCCACTGTGAGGTGACAATACATGAATATAAATGGAAACCAAGAACAACCAAAATTTTAAATTTTCAAACACTTACCATATTTAGGCATCACACCTTCCCACCGAAACATTAACATGACCCATCTCAAGTTTAAGTGGAGCTGAACCGGTCCCACTCCCGTCTGACGATACTTGTCAGACAAGGGATTTCCTATCACCCTTACTCACATTAAATATTGGCAACAAAATCCACCTCTTGCGGGGTCCCGCCCGCATCCAACCCATTCCCCGTCAAGTGGTGGTGTTTACTCGTTGACCATGTTTGAACATAATTCGTATACCTATACGTGGCACAACCTAACTTATCCATATCTTGCGTAACGACTTTTGTAACAATTATAACGACAATAATAATCTAGTAATTATTGACTAATCATCTTGTTACATAATAATTATTATATCTTATTTCCTTATTGATTATTTACAAATACATTCCTAACCTCAACCACAATATACTATGGTCACATGTAGCACCATAAGTATTACATCTCTTCATTATCATTAGCTCTTTCACCAAGGGCTAATTACCCAATTTCCTTTTAAACTTTTCTTTGTATTCATCATTTACACAAGTATTCATAACGTTAAATAGTTCTTATGTATTTATCAATTATTCAGGAGTAATACAACTACTTAGGGACATAACTCACATAACTAGAATGGAAACCATCACATAATTACCCCAAATACTATTCCATGTCAACTATCTAAACCATTCAACCTATAATTCATTATAAATCTTTGTCATTAATAAGTTCACTTTCTCAAACCTTGTGAATAACCAAGTCTAACCGCTATAATCTTATACCACATAATCCTATTAAATACAACTTAATAACACATAATAAACATATCAAATATATTAAATATATTAAACATAATATACTAAAATTCGACAATAAATGTAAACGAAGTCCAATTGATTCAAACTTAATATCATTAAATTCAGAATAAAATTGTAAGCATTCTTCATGTTGAACCCACTTCAAGAAGACGCTGGACGAGCTCCCACGTGCCACCACAAGCCTTTGCACGTGGTGGCCATGCGCCAGTAATAAGGTCATCTTCCAGTCCGGTTTTCCTGGTTTCTGGGTCGCCTGATCTGCGACAGGCGACCAGACTGTTTCTTCGCAATTTCACGTCCATTTTCGTTTTTCCAAGCATCAAAGTTAGTCTAAACTAACTAAAGAGAAGATCTATGATGTCAAAGAAGAGAAATACTTACAGATTCGCGTTACACGACCTTCATAACCTTTTCAGCCATGTTTCTCATCTATGTCCTCAATTTTTCCAATGTCTACTATGACAGGACCCGTCCCCTAAGGACGTAAATAATCATGCCCGGTCCTGCTCACGTCTGACAAGTCGACTGAAATTCCAAAATTACCCTCCAAGACTTGCTAGACAAGGGATAGCTGCACCTGTGCCCACTTATACCTCCACCTCTCGAATAGCCTCGATCATCGCGCCACGACCTGAAGGGTCAATAAAACAGAAAAGGTGTGAGTGGACAAAAATGAACTTTTAGAAATATATTTATCCAAATACATTATTACCCTCCAGTTTTCACAAACATGCATGCATATCATAAAACATGAGTAATAGTGTGAAATCAATCAAGTATGAATAGTGGACCAATAAAATCAAAACATTTTTCTAAATTCCATGTCCACATTTTCTTTGAAACTCATGTTCATCAATTCAATTTAAATCTCAATAAATCCACGGGACTCATTTCCATATCCAATCTCATATAGTCACGTTTATCCCTGCAACGCGTGCAAATCAAATAAGCTAAAGGACCGCTCAAAATCCGAGCATCTGTCGCTGTGAATACATCACCAACCGACAATCCAGATCGTCGTGAACACATCACCGACCGATCTCCACATAATCCAGCACCTCTAGTCTGAGTCGAGCCTCCCTCGACTGCACGACAACAGACCGTGATACGTGACCTCTCCTGGGTAAACACTTCCATCCCGAAGGCGAGCGTTATCTCTAGGGTGCACTCCGGGGAAACATATTTCCATCCGAAAGCCCTAAATATCCGCAAAACATCACCATTATGAAAACCAGTGAAAAACAGTTGCATTGAAAACCAAAATCATTTATTAACACAGGGTCTCAGCCCCAAAATATAGTTTCCTCAAATCCGAAAAATCAGAGTCCCGATTTATTAATCCGAAAATCATCAATATCATCATGTAATCACATGGAAATACAAATCCAATCCAATCAAAATCACAATTCCATTGGGTCTCAAGCCCAAAATATTATTTTCACGCAAATCCGTGCAACTGTAACCCGAGTTGCCATTTTCACGTAAAATCATAAAATATGTCCAGAAAACATCAAATCAATCCCTGACTCATAATCCGAGTCAAACCATCATTTTCAACCCCAGGCCTACGCCCAAAACATCAATTTCATAATTTCTCAAAAATCGTGCCAAAAATAATATAATAATCCCAAAAATCGAGAAATCACCGTATCGAAACATCAATCATGTCAAATCATATAATAAAGCATTTAAAACATATATGCATGCATCACGGTTAGAAAACAAAGTCCACTCACACACACCGTTCAAACGGTCCGCTTCCAAGCTGCGCGTTTTTCTGTAAATTCTGGAAATCACAATTCCTGTCCAAAATCATTATCGAGGGTCACTAACACTTCTATATGCCTCATATAATTTTTCCCAAATTTTCTGAAATTTAAATACGTATTTAACACGTAAATCAAAACTTCGGATACACAGAACTTTATCGAAACGATATCTGATTTCCTCGAAACCAGTGTCAAAATGTTTGTTACACTGAGAGGATTCAAAGTCATGTTGAACTCACCTCGAGATTCGAGCCTACGCGCCGTCACGAGCCGCCGTGAGTGGCTGCGAGTGAAACCCACGCGCCTGCTACAGTGTCATCGTCCCAACCCGTTTGCCTGTAAAACGTGTTCCGCAACCCGCGAGATGACCCGGCCTGTTCTCTGTCAATTCGACATCCTAATCAGCAATTGAACATTCAAATAGCTTCGTTTTAAGTCCAATTACAGTTCTGTAAACTCAGTTGTATGATTTCTTACCTTAATCCATCAATTCGAAGATGAATTTTCGAAGAACACCTGGGCACTGTCCCTTCTTCGAAGTTCATCAATCCCACCTGATTTCTTTCAATTGATCCACCCAGAAGCTTCAGTGGACTAAGATAAACTCATTTCCCAATTCAATTTCATTGTTTGATCTCTCCAAGATCACGACTCAACCTTCGAATTCCTTCTCTGTCACCAGGTCCGTTCAGAGCCAAATAGCCATCAATTTTCTTCGTTCTTGATGTGGATCGACTCGTAATAACCTCAGGAAGCTAACTCAAGCTTCAATTTCGATTCTCAAAGCTCACAATTTTGAATTCGAATTCTGAAATTTCAATAACCTCTATGTCCCTCGTGTTTTCCCTAGCTAATTTCAACCCTCAATATTCTCTCAATTTTCCTCTCAAGATCAATTGTAGAAGGAAGCTCAATTCTCTCATCTCTCATGCTCTGTTTCTTTGCTTGTTCACGGTTTAAAGGAAACAAAGAGAAAACTGATAATGAAGGATGAAAGATGATGATTAAGGATGATAAGGAATGATTAAAGATGATAAGGCATGATTAAAGATTATAAGGAATGATGATGATGTTTAAAGGGAAACATGGTCCTTAATTTAGGGCCTCAAAACCAGGGATGAGTGACACTTGTCACCATCCAAGTGTCCTCAATCATCGATCACTGTTCACAATTTTAATATTATTTTAATCAAATTCCCAGGACGTAAGTTTAATCGATTTCAGTCCCGTGACCATAACTTTCCGTTCGATGTCCGAATTCGACGTGCCACTTGTCTACGGACTCGTGACGTCCCAAACTACGTCACAGTCATTGGTCAAAGTTCGTTTGACCTTCCGAGTCAAAAGTCAACATTTTGCCCTTACCTTTCAAAATTACCAAAATGCCCCTCACCTTCGCAGACCCGTAACTGTCACATCCGACCTCCGATTGACGCATGCCGCCTGTCTACGGATTCAGCGTCCCGAGGCCTACTCAACAGTCTCTTCAGAAAGTCCAAAAAGTATTCTGATCAAAAAGTCAACTTTCGACCCTTATAACCAGGGGCAAAACCGTCATTTCCTTCAAATTTTCCTTTTTCGAATTTTTGGGTCGTTATATACTACCTCCTTTCTCTGTCCTAGGAGGATGTTAGCAACCTTGTCTTCAACTTTTCTAGCCTAAAACTCGAAACCCGATGAAGGGGCATCATGGGTTCTACTTTATCTTCACCGTTTTCTGGGTTTTCCTCCTTCAGTCTTCCTGGTTTTCTCATATACTCATCATCACTCTCCTTACTATGCTCTCATTTTTCCTTTTTCTCCTTGGTTGGTGCCATTTCTCATGGTTTCCACCATTCCTCCATTTTTTTCCTTTATTTCGGTGCTTCTCCCTCGATTCCACCTTACCACATTCTTGACATACTTATAATCATATAAGTCAGTAGGGGAAGAAAGAGAAAAATATAGTTAATTCTAGAACTTTCTAAGTATACTAGGTAAAATTACCAAAATACCCTTTAAGCCAAAATTACCATAATACTCCTTACCATTTTTTAACCATAACGATCCTTTCCAAATTCCGATTTTAGTATGTCATCTGCTATCGTACTCGGGAAGTCGAGACCTACGTAACAGTTTTATCGGAATTCACAAAAGATATCTTGATAAAAAAAAAAGTCAACATTTTGACTTCTGGTAAAAAAAGTCAACTATTTGACTTTCAAGGCCAAAATGGTTAATTTTCTAAATTTGGTCTTCGAATGTCTGCGTCATTACAAACATACTTGAGACCATGTGAAGAACCACAAAAAATTGAACCCTACTCGTTCACAGCCAAGAAATGAGTATGAAAATCCACCCAAATTTACCTAAATCCAAGTTAAAAATCACATGTAACACCTACCACATCAAAATTGAACCCTATTAACCCCTCCCCTCCACCATTACACTCTCATTCTCACCATTTCCCTAGCCCTAGCTGAGCACTTTCGATTCAGATGCGTTGTGCTTTTGATTTTCGAACAACAAAGAGAGACGTTTGTAGACCCGACTGGAGGTAAGAGATGACTATTGGCTAACAGAGGAATATGTATACTTATTTATTAGACGTTATTTAAACGTACAAAAACATTGGCTAGCAGAGTTGGCTTGGATTTTGGTTCTCATTTGGGGGTCTTGGATTCGACCCCCCTGATATAACAGCTTTTTTTTCTTTTTTTTTTTCCTTTTTAATTCATTTTTTCCAATTTTTCAACAAAGATTGACCTTTTTTTTTCTTCATTTTTTGTCCAATTTTAAATATATTCATTACTTCCAATTTTTTTATCAAAATTTGGCCCTATTTTTTCATCTTTCCCAATTTTAAATATATTTACTTATTTTATCATTTTTTACATTGAATTTTTGTATGTTTATTATTATGTTTAACTATTTTAACATTCAATTATAATAACTCACTTCCATTTATATTTATATTTAATATTTCATATTATTAGTTATCGTCAATATCATATTACAACATATTATTCATCATATATTTATTATATCAATGTCATTTTATAGTTTTTATTAGTCTCATATAACCATTATTAGGTACTTAAATTTTTCTCAAAATTTCATTCCAAATTTACAACTTTTAGACTGAATTTCCGTCATTTTTGTTGATCGTAAACGATGTCGATATCGATACCGATATTTAGAGCGAGATATCCGTAAATTTGACTAGTGATATATTCATATTTTCATCCTTGATAATGAAGTTACTAGAGCCTCAAATTCAGAATGCTGAATACATATATATGGGCTGAGAAAGCTATTAAGACTGAAATAATCTGCAATGATGTTTTTCATGGTCATGCATCATTTTATGTGTTATACATATACTCAATTCACTCATACATAAGCAAATTGGGCAATACAAACTCATCAAAATTTGAACAAAATACATTTTCAATCCATATAAAAATGTTCATTTTCATTTAATCCTTCACAAAAACAACAAAGAAAAAAAATTAAGACACCGAATTAAAACAAAGAAAAAATGCCAACTTTGAATCTAAAGTAAAATTGGAATACAAAGCAATTTGAAAAAAAATATCAAACCTCCTCGTAGGGCCGAGTCATAATATGTTTTCTATCAACCGTTATTATTTTATTCTCACTACCTCTTATATATCTAAAGTAAACTCATAAAATAAACTAATGGTAACACCTTTTGAGAATTTTATGACAGACTACGAACTAAAACCATTAGAAATATGAAAATTTATACCTTAAGCTAAATGGAAGTAAATGTGGATCCTCAAATCTGCTTGAAGTTTCCTTAAAGGACCAAGCAACTTACATCAACTTATATGATAAGAAAAACAACTAAAAAAATAGACATAAACATAACCTGAAAATTTCTGCATCTTTACAAAAATGAATAGAAAATAGAATGAAAAATTGAAACGAAAAAATACCTAAAATAATTCAAACGAATTTAGAAAACATCAAAAAATTTGAAAAAACATGTAAAATGGTTTAGAATATGTTTAATTACATGTAAATTTAAGATCTGTCTTAAATACTTATGAACAAAGCTCAAGCTGTTTAGCACATAACAGATACATAATATATAAAATTTTAAATATAGACACTATAATTTCATACCTGAACTTTCCTAATCCTACCAAATGGTCCAATACTTGAACTTTTCCCATAACTCGATTTAGTACACCCTGTTATAACAACTTCTATCATCACATTGAGAAAATCATCATATCCCCAAATATAACAACTTCTATCATCACAATGATGAGTTTATTATATAATGAATCAAGTAAAATCTATAAACAATAGGACAATTTGTACTATCTCTAATACAGCAAAGTTTAGCAAAATTTAAAAACAGTTGAGAGAAATTTCTAAAGGCTTTATAATTGGGGACACAAAATCAAGAAATTTATCAAACTTGTTTGTAATGCAATAAAATGAACATATTTTTTAATTTAGTATTATAATTACCTTCAAGAATCAACATGAGCAGTCTGAAATACTCCTAACGGCATTGGCTTCCTCATTTGAGGCATCAAGAAAACACAATTCTCTGATCTCTTTCTGCCATTTCTCGATTTGTTCCTTATGCATCCTACCCACAAAAATTCAATCATCCAAACAGCCCACAATATGTATAAATAAATAAATCTAATATTACATAATACAATAATATATATTTATTACAAATTCAGCTCCAAAATTGAATTATTAAATTTGCAGCTCACATTATCACATGGGTTGTCTGCAATGTTCAGAAAGAAGCTTAAATGAAGTCCCTGATCAACATCAAATCAAACAAATAAAAAGCTTATCCACTAACTTCTGCCATATATGCAGCCTATAAGTTGCAACATATAGTTTTATATCCTTGCCAAAACATTTTCTACTAATATTTTCGTGATGTAGAAAAGTAAAGCAAATAAACCAAAAATAACCAATAAAAGCGCATATTTCAAATTATTAGACAAATAGTAGAATAGAATCCCAAAATTTGTCAGCTGATAAAAATTCACTAAAAATACAATAACTGGAAAACTACAAATGATCATAAAATAGAAAGAAACTTATCTATGTGGAAACCTCAAGACAAAAAATATAAAGAAATTTTGAAATTGTATGATTACAGTATGTAGAACATGAGAAATGTATCTCGACTGGGTAGTGAACTGAAAACCATGACTACTAACATTCAATAAGCATGTTAAATTCAAGTATGAGAGAATATTCGCAAAATAACCTCATACATCAATATTGAACATAAGTAATAGAAGGATGCAAAAATTACTTATAAATTATAGAGAGGGAAGAAAGAATGAATCTACCTGAAATACTCTTGAAATGGCGCATTTAGATCGGCCGACCTGCAGGGCACAAAAAACTACCGCAAAAAGTTCAGATTTAGAAAATGAATAAATTCCTTACGGAAGTACCAAAACCCAAGAGCAAGAATATAAATCATACAAAACCAAGCTCCATCGATAGCCAAACGATGGAATGAGATGTGAAAACTAAAAACCCCATAATTGCGGAACCTACAAATCAATCTAATCAGCAAGTAATAGAATCGAGTCATAGATATATTTATATGTGCAGTAAATAAATTTACTGAATGTCCAAGACTGATTGAATATCTGCTCAGCAATTCTTTGCACACAGAACAGAGGAAATCAATGTTAAAAAACAATATTAAGCAGATTTGAAGAAGTTGGGATATTGGAAGGAGAAAAATAACCAAAACAGAGAAGTGAAGAAACGTATATTGGGAACTTTTCCTGTTGACAAAAACAGACAAATTAAACAGAATATGCCAAAATGAAAACAGTGAACATCAACATAAACAACAATTGCATCAGAATTGAAACAAAAAATTGGAAACCAATAAATGAGAAAGATGGAAGCCAATAAATGAGAAAAGTGGAAGCCATTAAACAGAAAAATTAAACTTCATGTATAAACAAATAATCAACCAAATAATGAAATATATATTCACAGTTCGTGTCTGACTTCATGTATAATCAAAATAATAAAATTTCATATGAACTATACCTCAGATGAGCACCTAAATAGCCAAGAATAATGTCACTCGTGTTCAGAGATCATACGGATTAAAAAAAACCCCAAATCAATGTCCATTTGTAATCAGATTGTACACTAAAACCAACATGTAAAATTTAAGAAAGCAGCTCACGTATCTATCTCAAGAACCCAACTCGATCATCAATTATCTTTTTTAAAAAAAAAGATGAGATGAGAGAAACACATAGCCGATAAACCCTTAATTAATTGTAAATTTGAGAGAACCTGTAAAAGGAGAGAAGAAAATTACCTTAGAGAAGCATGTCAATTTGTTCATATAGTCCGAGGGAGAAAAACAAAGAAAACCCTAAATAAGTGTCAATAACAAATCAGAATGTGCAAAAATAAAATAGTGAAAGCAAGATGAAGAACATTCTAATGAATATAAATGAAAAATTGGAAGGCATTAATTGAGAAAAAAAAACAAAGACATTTAACGGAAGAAGCATAAAATAGGAGAGACATGTTGAAGACAGAAGACATATTGAAGAAGCGCAAAACGTGTGAAGACATGGAGCTACGATGAGGCGTGTTGCTGGTTGGGGATTGGCTACATCTACGGCGCTGGCGCATGTCGCTGCGTGGCAATTCGATGAAGCTGCCACGACGACGCGTGGCAACAAATCGAGGGGCGAGGAAGAAAGCTTTGTAATTGGATGCAGCAGAGGCAACGACGTATGGTGCTGCTAAGCAATTGGATGAAGCAGCAGCGCGCAAAGTAATTGGTTGAAGGAGCGGCGTAACGGCTGTGTGGCTATTGGCTGCAAAGAGGCGCCGTAACGGCTATGTGGCTATTGGCGGCGTAACTGATTTTGAAGCCGATTCTTCTATTTTTCTGAGCACCGAAACTTCAATTCGAGAGTGTGAGTGGACACAAGGAGAAGTTCGAAGAAGAAGCCAGAAGAAGAACGAAAAAAAAGAGGCGGTGGAATCTCTCCCTATCGCTCCCTCTCTCTCGCAATCTCTCCCTGGCTATCAAAGAAGAAGACGCCAGAAAAAGGAAGGGACAAAAGACGAAGCGGTGGAGAAGTAAAATGAAGAGGCTTTTTAGGCTAAATGCCTTATGAACAAGAAAAACAATCTCAAAATGTCTCGGTAATAGGAATTTGTCTCCGGTTAATGCAAGAACAGGTACATCATCAAAACCGTTGCCCAAACTAATTGACGATTTTGCTAACGCTGTTTATAAGGCAGACCTAGCATCTATGTGGCACCTAAGTGCCATGTAATGGCGGGGTATTTTAGTCCATTTGTGTGGACGGTGATGTGTCGAAGATAGGCATAGATGAAACCCAGACATGTGAAATCGCGAGCTTGAAACCCAGGGATTCCAAATCGCGAGGGCTTGAAACCCGGGCATTCGAAATTGCGAGGGCGTGAAACCCAGGAATTCGAAATCGAGCTGGCTTGAAACCCAGACATTTGAATTCGGCCAAGAAGGAAGTGAAACCCAAGTGAAACGAAATGGAAAATCGCAAGTTTTCCCCGCGTCTGAGTCACGATATGGATGAGAGTAGAGGGTGCGAGCAAGAGCGAAGATGTCTTTGTGGGAAGGTGGATACAGTGAAGACATCATGGACTGACGATAACCCAGGAAAGAAGTTTCTAGTTTGTCCAGATGGTCGGGTAAGTTATAGTTTCAGATGAAATTAGGTGTGGATTTGTGTTTGAAGGTATATTTCTACTTGCATTTTTGCCCATGACTTTTCTTCGTTGCCCATATATGATAGATTTTGAAGTTTCTTTGACACGACCCACCCTCAATCCCCTGGGATTAAGGGCTAAGTCATGCTCCCGTCTAACTTACGTGTGACACGAAGGCTAAACCGACGTCCAATCTCCATGTAACACGTAAGCCGGACCGGGGATTTCCAAACAAACTGTCCAAAACTTCCGACTTCCCAGAGTGCGTAGAACCTACTGTGGATCGCATGTGTGATGTCTCCGTCTCTCTCTACCAACAATCTGCACAGTAACAACCTGGAGGCCATCGAAAACACAAAAGACTATGAGTGGATAAAAATAAAGAACATGTTTAGAAAACAGTTATCAGAAAGACAGTTATGCCCTCCGTTTAAAAACCAATGCATGCATATAAACCAGTTCATTTCCAAGATAGTCAAAACCATTTATGCAAACTGAAATCGTTTCCTTTTCTTAAATCCCGGGCCTCAGCCCAAAATCATCAAAATTCATATAATCCGGGTCATAGCCCAAAACATTGGAAAACCATTATTGAAAACCAACTACCAATCGAACCTGCTAGATCTATTCGATTCTTTAAACTCCCGAGTCTTTAAACTCAATCTAGGCCTCAATATAATCCGAGTCTTTAAACTCAATAGGTATAGGGGGAAATCGCAATATCCGAGTCTTTAAACTCAATCCGGGTCTTTAAACCCAATCCAGGCCCGCCCCCGTCATATCGTATCCGGGTCTTTAAACCCAATAATCAGATCCAACAAATCCAATCCAAAATCATTTTTAAAACCATTTCCAAATCCATGTCCAAATCCGAATTCGAAATCACCATTTCGAATTCCCAGCCGAATCTGAAATCAGCATCCCGAATCCCAATCCGGAATCATATCCATCATCCATTTCCAACTCCGAATCTGAAACCATCATTCCATAAGCTAGCATCCAGAACAATCATTCCGAACCCAAATCCGGAAATCCACTTTCAAGTTCCAAAATCGAATCCCGAATCGTCATCCTGAAATCTGATTCCAAAACCCGAAATCAGGTTTATCGAAATCACTTTTATGAACTGGGCCTCAAGCCCGAAATCCATTAGAAATCAAATCATAATTCATGTCTCAAAATCAAATCATAATTCATGTCTCAAAATCAAATCATTAAAACCTTGGTCAAATCACAGTATAAATCGTAAGTTCGTAAAACATGCAAATACGTACTTATCTCAAAATCCGTGCAAAACCGTAAATCATCAATATTAATTCACAAATATAGAACTTACGTATAGAAAACATATAAAAACATATATGCATGCATCATAAGTTCGAAAGCAAAGTCCACTCACAGACCATTACGACACTGCCTCGATACGCGTGCACTTACGCTGTTCCCGGCCAATCCACTATCACCGGCTTTCCTGAACCTGCTTAAATCTCATAATAAGGTCACTAACTAATTTACGATGATTATACCAAAACCGCGTAATTTTTTCGAATTTTTAACTATTTTTAACCAAGCCTTAAAATCTTCAGACAACCCGAAACATATCGAGACGATGGCCAATCGACTCGAAACCAGTGCCAAAATGTTCGTTACATCAATTACATCATTTCACATGTTGACAACTTCCCAAGACTAGGCATCACCCGCCCTCACAAGCCGTCTAAAGAGGCTGCGCGTGGGAGCCACGCGCCCAGCGCAGTTGTCTTCTACCTCGGGAAAACCAGTCCAAACTGGTCAGGTCCAACCCGAACCGGCGTGGCCAGTTCAACCCCTTATTTCCTTCATTTCCAGTCCGTTCTTGATTCCAATTAATCCTATAGGTTTTCCTCGTTTTTTACAACTGTTTTGAATCATTAACAACATGAAATGGAACTTGGCACTTACCTCCCACTTCAAGGGAAAAATCTTGCACTGGTTATCATCTAGTTGCCGCGATGCCAGCCACCTCCTCTCTTTAGTTTGATCCCAAATAGTCCCTAGGTCTTCCAGAAACCGTTCCCAATCAACACCATCGATTACAAATGTCTCAAACGTAAGTTACCATTTTTGTGACTGAAACTTACCAGTTTCCAATTTCACTACCGTCGTCCATGGTGAGCCTCGATACCAGCTTTTTCCCAATCCCAGCAACCTCCTGAACCTTATCCTAGCCTCCAATTTGATCCTCAAGCCTCACATGGTCAATTGCCATTTTGAAGAAAAACGGTGCACCCACGGTTCTGTTTCCTCCTTGCACCATCGTGGACCGCCGTTGATAGGACCCACCCCTAATCCCCCGGGATTAAGGGCTAAATCTTGCTCCCGTCTAACTTACGCATGACACAAAGGCTAAACAGACGTCCAACCTATAACGCCCCGGAAATTCGAGAAATGTAATATTGTAAAGTATTAAATGAAATGATGTTTTTACCCCTGTAAATAGTTTGATTGATTCGTTGAATTTTTTATTGGTAGGTCAAACGGACGTCGACCCATGATCGTGACGTAGTTCGGGACGTCACGAGTCCATAGACAAGTGGCACGTCCAATTCCGACGATCAGGAAAAAAGTTATGACGTTTGGAAGTCCAAGTGCATTTTCGTAATTTGGACGAAAGGGGGGAAAACAATGACTTTTTGTTTGACAACTAATTTCCACACGACTCGAGGACCGTTAGGTAGGTCTCGATGCCCCGAGTACAACAACAGGCGGCACGCGTCAAACGGACATCGAATGACCAAGTTACGGGTCACGGAAGATGATGGGCATTTTGGTAATTGTTGATCAGAATGGCAAAATTGTAATTTTGTGCAGGGGTTACTGTTTGAACACCCTGAAAACAGAGACTACACGACCATGCCGTGAGTGCTCTGATCAGGCATTTGTTTAACCGTTAGTGGCTGGGCATGGTGAGTTGTTTATTTGTTTTGAGGCAGTGGGAAGCACAAGTATGGGATGAAACGAAGAACAGGCCACTGGTGAATTTTAAAACATGGTTTTGGGGCCGTTGCAGGAAGCAGGTTTCAGTGGGATCAAAAGGATTCCCACGGGTTGTTTGCCGCACAGTTCGATTATCAGAGACTCAAGAGTTGCTGGGGGTCCTTTTGAACCAGAGAGAGCTGAGAGTTCGAGAGAAAACTGACGGGGAAGAAAAACCAGAAATTGGAGGGAAATTTGATTTTCAATTTGTGAGACGATTTGGACAGAAACAAGGATCGTGTTAGCCTTCTGGGATCAATAGGAACTCAACCACATCGATTGCGAAGGAAATCGATCACAGATTGGCCAAGAACTGAAGCCCCTGATTTTGAGGAATTTCAGAGCTAAGGACGACCACTTCCAGGTGAGTGTTGGTTCAATTGATTGTGTATTTTGGTTCGTTTTGGTCCTATTATGCTTCCTGTTAAGTGAATTTGATAATGGGTTAGAAACCAGGGAGTTATGATGATCGACCCGTTTGGTTGATCATGGGTCGAAAGGTCACTTGAGGACTGGTTAAGGTTAATTAATGACGCATAACCTAAATTAACATGTTAGGGAAGATATTAGGATCAAAAATGAAGGAAATCGAATAGGAATTGAGGGTTAATTGGCGGGGTCGAGCCGCGGGTAGCAGACCCGTTTGATAGATGAACGGGGTGAAGGAGATGACACTGTAGCTATAGTGTCAGGCGCGTGGCTTTCCACGCGCAGCCACTTTGGGCGGCGTGTGAGGGCTCGTGAAGCCTCATCTCTGATCACGGTCAACTAGAGTTTTCATCCTTTCAGTGTTTTGAAACATTTTGGGTTTAATAATCAAGTCAATCGGGGATCGTTATGTTACTCAGAATAGGGTCGGTTGTCTCGGGAAGCGTGTTCGGGCTGTTTTGCAGGGCCGGTTTCACTTTAGGAATTCTTTGTTGACTGTTAAGACGTTGTGGTGACCTTACGTGTGACTTTGGACTGACAGGAATCATGCGGTAGTTCCGGGACAAAGGTTTTACTCGCAGTTTCGCAGCGGGATTGTACCGTGAGTGGGCCCGATTTCATTAAACCCTTGCATGCATAATCGTTTTCACTTTCATATATATATATATATATATATATATATATATATATACGTGCTGGAATCAAGTAATGGTTTTGATTATCTTGAAATTATGGTTATGGCACGATTTACAATGTTTGGGCTTGAGACCCGTCTAGTGGAATTTAAGTATTGTTTTGGATTTTATATATATATATATATATTTATATATATATGCATGTGGATATCGATGACTATCTTTGGTACTGCATTGTATAGATCCACCCATGCGATACTGTCTCCTCCGGATGTGGTACCCCCGGAGTGGTCACGGCGCATTGCCTGCGGGGGGTCATTCTACGGAGGGACCGGACCGTAGGATGACTCAGGAGCAGGATTGCCATGATTGGATGTCTGGGACGTCGTGCGTTTGGGACGCTAGGCATCTGGGATGCCGTACCCGGACTGGGTTTGGGGATTCGACTATGGATTGAGACCCCGAGTGGCACGCGTAGCCTTGGGACTATGACTTTATTGGACGTCAGGGACGTCGGACATCTGGGATGTCAGGATTGGAGAGTATAGTGCAGTGACCGTGGTTATATTTATGGTTTTATTATATGACTTATATGACTTGTGGTATCTTATATGATTTTATGGTTTTAAATACTAATGCATGCATGTTTGGAAAACGGAGGGGTAAAAGTATATGTTTTAATTATTAAACTGTTTTATAAACTTTGAGTTTCGGCCAATTCACCCTTAATGTTTTGGTGACCCCTCCAGGCCATGCTACTGAGGTAGAGGAGGATCCTGAGGCTGAGGCATAGATCTGCACTACGCACCTGAACCCCTGTTGGGTAGCTTACCTGCAAGATAACATAGAGTCGTGCTCGAAATTTGTATTTTGGACTGTATCCCTTGTCTGACATCTTTTGGATTCGGATTGTATGTATAACTTTATTTCGGATATTTATGCATTTGAACTTTTAAGGTTAAATTTGGAAATGTTGGTTCGGGCGTCAGACGGGAGCAGGGCACATCCCTTTGTGGTCCTCGGGGGATCGGGGCGGGTCCTGTCACAACCTCCATGTGACACGTAAGTCGGACAAGTGATTCCCGATTCGACCGTCCAATAGCATCCGAAACTTCCCAGAGTGCACCGAATCCACTATGGATCGTACATGAAAAGACTGTGAGTGGACAAAAATAAAGTATAGTTCAAAAACAATTAGATAAAACAAGTACATTCATACCCTCCATTTAAAAAAACCAATGCATGCATATCAATTCCAAGTCATGAAACCATTCATATCAAAAACCATCATTGAAAACCGTTTGGAAACCCAAATAAAATCCGCTATTCAAATTCAGGCATCAGCCTCAAATCACAAATCAATCTCAAATCCAGGAACTCAGTCCCAAAACTCGTCAAATCCAAAGCATCCGGGCCACTGCCCAAAACATCTGAAAACCAGTGAAAAACCAGTAAAAATATCAATCATACAATTTTACTAGATCTCAAGTGCACCCGAGTCTTTAAACTCAAAATCATGCGCAAATAACCAGGCCTTCCCGGGATATCAACGAGTCTTTAAACTCAAAATACAATCACAGGCCTCGGGGGGGTATCATAACCGAGTCTTTAAACTCAAAACATATACCGAGTCTTTAAACTCATAACATATCAATCCAGCGCTCTCCCCCGGTCAAATCAATCCGTTCGGAGGGTCGAGGGCATTTTCGTAAATAGGTTAAAAATGGGGACTTTGTTGACTTTTTGTTTGACCATTAGTTTTCACGAAAACCGAGGACCGTTAGATAGGTCTTGACGTCCTGAGTGCAACGACAGGCGGCACGCCATCATCGGACTTCGGAAGGATAAGATATGGGTCTAGGAAGTGAAGGGCAAAATGGTAATTTGGACTTTCAGGGGCAGTTTGGTCTTTTTACACCTGGGAAAGTGTGCCCAACCGGATAAGGACATCTGGGAGGCTAGGATTGGATATTTTTGGGCTTTCACAGAGGGTTTGACATCTAGCCTAATTCCAATGGCTTCTAGCCACTTTTACGGTTACAATTTAATTAGTTGTTTGGGTTTGTCGTTCAACTGAGAGAAAACGGAGAGATTTGGACAAAGAGAACATCAACCCATTCTAGTGAGTGTGTGAGAGTTGTGCGATTCCTTTGTGCTTGAGTAAGTGTCAGGGGCTGTGTGATTGTGTTGAGAGGAACTGGAGTGTGACTGTGTGTGTGTGAGGTGAGAAGATCAGTGAAAATAGAGAGGGAGTCGTGGGTCGAGGTGCAGCCTCAATCAATCAAATTGATTCAACTTGGCTTGAGGGACTGCTAGAAAGGCTGAGAATCACTCATTAGACCCAAGGAATCACGGCGGAGGCCAGATAACAGGTGAGGTTCAGTTTCCCCTGTTTTTCCCGTTTTGGTTCAAATCAAAAGTCGTGGACTTTGGAGCATTGTTGAATCGTTCTATTGGTCCTAACAGTTGTAGGAAGTTGTTATTGAGCTGAGGAGTCGAACCCGTGCCCTGAGAAGGCGGCTGGTGGCCGGAATACGACAGGACGATTTTCTGAGTTTTGGTTCGACTTTGGAAGGTACAATTCAGGGCTTGATTTTATGTTTGGATAAAGGGATCAATTATAGAGATTAGGATGAAGATACTAGGATTAAAATGGTTGGAATTGGACTGAAAACGAACACAAAACTTCCTCGCCGGTTCGTTGGACCGGGCTGGTTCGAACCTGTAACGACCCGTCCCAGAAATTAAAGTTCAGATAAGTGATTAAGATGGATTAGTGAGCTTAATCAGTGGTTAGTTGGTCTCGTTGGGGTCGTTAGGGGAGAATGACGATTTTGCCCTAGTTCTGGCAAAAAGTTGAATTGAGTTCAGGTGGTCCAATGGGCTTTGACTGGTGACTAGGACGTAGGTTAGGACGTCACGAATCCGTAGGCAGGTGGCACGCCCGATTCCGACATCCGAGGAGGAAGTTGTGATGTTCGGAAGGTTAAGGGCATAACCGTAATTTGACTAAATTAAGGGGGAAAGGTTGACTTTTTGTACGAACGGGTTTTGACAGGTTGACCTAGGACCGTTAGATAGATCTTGTCGTCCTGAGTTCGATGACAGCGGCACGTATTCATCGGACTTACGATGTGGGAGTTACGAGTCTAGAAAGGTAGTGGCAAAACCGTAAATTTGATTTAAAAGGAAGGGTATTTTGGTCTTTGCATATGGGGATTTGAGCAGCAGAGAGGGACAGATGGATGGCTGGGATTGGGCCAGTTGGGTGAGAAGGGACAGGATTGGTGACACGTGGGGCTTGACTAGAGGGTTCCAGGATCTTACACGGTCCAATTATTTGGGGGATGCCCGTGTGTTCGTGGGTGTTCTTCGACCCAGAGAGAAACAGAGGGAGAGAATTGAGAGAAATTGAGGGGTGATCGTGGGTGTTGGTGAGTTGTGAGCGTGTGAGAGTGATCAGAGGTTGAGGAAGAGACAGTAAGGGAGTAGGGAGGTGTTGTGCTTGTGTGTGAGAAGTGTGAGAGCCATGGGAAAACCAGGGAGAAACAGGGAGGATGTGAGTGTTTGTGGGTGGTGGTTGTGCCGTGTTCGACCAATCGAGGCCAGAGGAGGTGTCCAGATGTTGGAGGTGGACGGGAGGAGCCGTGTCCTCACGGCTGAGCTCACGACGGCCACAGGAGGCAGGTAATTTCTTGTTTTCCCTTTCCATGCTCTATTTTTCCGTCGAGGTTCAAGTTGGAAGTCGTGACTTTAGGGATAGAATCGAGGAGTCCTGTGAGGTCTAGGGAGTTCAGTAGGGTTCTAGGTTTCTGCTGGTTGTGTTGCCGTGACGGAGGAGTGCACGGTGGAGGCTATACGACGGAGAGTACCGATGTGCTCAGTTTTGCCGTCGACTTTCAAATCGAAAGTCGTGAAGTCTGGGGAAGAGTCGATGGTCTTAGTGAGTTGGGTGAGGTTTAAGATGGTCTTAGGAAGGGTTTAAGCTAGCCACCGTGATGGGGGGTGACCTGGGTGGCTGGAGAAGGAAACAGGGCAGTGTGCGGGTGTTGTTTCGAGTTCGAGTCGATGAGTATTAGGCCGTGTCGAGGTGACAGGACCCACCCCGATTATCGCCTTGATAATCGGGAAGCATCCTGCTCCCGTCTGACAATCGAATCCAAATGACCGAAAAACTAAATAATATTACATCACACCCATTGTCAGACCAGGGAGATTAAACAAATACATCCGACTGGACGTCAAGTCCACAATTTCACAGAGCATAATATTACAAAACAGGTTAAAGAACAAATCCTACTCTGTGAACTAACTACTCCGCAACGGAAAACTTTATGCCTCTGCCTCTGCCTCGGCGCTAGCCCCCGAACTTGTACCACGACCTGGAGGGTAGTTAAAACAACAAAGTGTGAGTGGACCGAAACAAAGGTTTATAGAAAACAGTTTAAGGAAATCGGGGTTCGCCCTCCAGTTTTACAACATGCATGCATAACTAAATATTCAAAAAGAAAACCGCGTATTTAATCATTCGAAAAATCTTTTTTTCGAAACACATGAAAACGTTACAGAGAACCGTCATAACTCATGTAAAACAATTTAATATTACCAGCATCCAGAAACTGTCATTTTGAAACATCAATTGCACAAATCAAGTAAAGAGTGAATCAATAATCACAATTAAGCCGTTGGATCCATCAGAGTCTTTAAACTCAATATCAGGCCTTCCTGGGATATCAACGAGTCTTTAAACTCAAAACATGATCAATAGGCCTCGGGGGTATCACAATAACCGAGTCTTTAAACTCAAGAGTCTTTAAACTCAATCTGGGTCTTTAAACCCAATTTTCGGGCCCTCCCCCCCCCCCCCCCCCCCCCCCCCCCCCCCCGGGTCATCAACATACTGGGTCTTTAAACCCAAAACCAGATCCAACAATCAACCGGGCCTTTAAACCCAAAACCGTTTTTAAACACAATAAACCAGGATTCATCATAAACCGTTTTCCAACATCATTCCGAAATCATATCACGTCATGATAGGACTTATGTCCGAATTCACATGCAAATTCCAAAATGTGCAATTCCCGAAATCACTTCACAATTATAATCAAAACATCATAAATCCCTAACATGCATAATCATATCCAGATACTTCATCAAAACATCATTCATGCATAAGCAAAAACCGTAACCTCGAAAATGCGTGAAATACGATGAATATCTCGAAAAGCGTGAAAACACGTAAAACCGAAATATCATATCACCATCATAAAATCATATGCAAAACCATAAGATAAATAAGTAAAATAGTCATGCATGCCCATTTTAGAAATCAAAATCCACTCACGGTTTTAGGACGCGTCAATCGCGTCCCGCGCGCTCCTCCGTAGCTTCGGAAGTGTCCAGGCCTGTAAAAACGTACAAGAAGGGTTACAAACATCCTCAAATAGCTCGTATGATTTTTCCCTAATTTTCCGGATTTTTCGACAAAATAAACCTTAAGGACCTAAACTTCCGAGCTCCCGAAATTATCCTGAACGACTCCCGATCGACTCGAACTCTAAAGATAAAATGTTAATTAGATTGAAGGGTTTAAATCTCATGTTGACCGTGATCGGAGGTGACATCACACGCGTCGTCACGCGCCGCCCAAAGTGGCTGCGCGTGAAGGCCACGCGCCCAGCTATATTGTCTTCTCCCTCACCCGAACAGCCTGCTAAACGGGTCTGATACCCGCGACTCAACCCGATCAGTTATGTAATGACCCGTCCCGAATATCGGGATTGAATATGAATTAATCATGATCTAGAATGACTAATCGGGGATTAGTTGAGTGAAATCGGACGAAACGTGCAAAATGACTGTTTTGCCCCTAGCGTGGGCAAAATGTTGACTTTTAGTTCGGGCGGTCAAACGGACTTTGACCGATGACTATGACGTAGTTCGGGAAGTCACGAGTTCATAGACAGGTGGCACGTTCGATTCCGACATTCGTAGTGAAAGTTATGATGATCGGAAGATGAGGGGCATTTTGGTAATTTGGCATAGTAGGGGCCAAATGTTGACTTTTTGGCCGGGAAGTCCAACGGACGAGGGCCAAGGACCGTTACGTAGGTCTCGTCGATACGAATCCAACGACAGGCGGCATGCCGAAATCGGAGATTCGACGACGAAGTTATGGTCACGGAATCGGGCTCGATTAACCGAACGAACCGGGAATAAAATAATAGTTTAATATGAACAGTACCCGGTGACTGTGCACATCCGGATGAGTGACAAGTGTCACCCATCCCTTGATTCCAGCTCCATGTTTCCCTCCCAACACCATCATTACAACATCATCATCATCCCTAATCATCCTTGTCCTCCATTTTCTCTTCCTTTTCCTCCATATTTCCTTATACCGTGAACTACATCAATTGAGTGTGTGAGCTGGGGGACTTGGCTGCCTTCTTGTGGCAGAATTGAGGGAATTGTGAGACTTGAACATTGTATTAATTGAGAGAAACACACGGGACAGAGTGAGGGAGGATGAAATCAAAATCGAAAATTTAGAAAATTGGGGGGAAATTCAAATGTCGAGTGAGGGGTCGTGAGGATCAAATTGAAGCTCACATTCAGCTTCCTGAGGTTGAGACGAGTTGTTTCAAATCAAAAACGAGTTGAATTGAGGCTCATTTGGCTCTGAACGGGTTTGGTAACAGTGAGAGAAATCGAGGCTGTGTCGTGATCTTGGAGCGATCAAACGGTGTAATTGATGTGGGGATTGTGTTCCTGAGGATCCCACGATGCTTCTGGATCCATCAATTGGAAGAAACTGATTGAAATTGACTGAACTCCATAGTTGCACAGTGACGAAGAATCGAGTTTGAGTCGTGGCGTTTGAGCCATGAATTGATGCAATTGAGATGGGGAAAGAGTTTACCTGAATCCACTGAAGCTTCTGGTTGCATCAATTGAGAGAAATCGATTGAAATTGAGGGAGTTCTGAGAATGAACAGTGTGCGGGGTGTTCTTCGAATGATCAACTGTGATCATGAGGTTTGAGGTAAGTTCGATTGTAATTGTGTCCACAGATCTTAAATTGAACTTAATTCGAAGCTGTTTGAATGCTCAATTGATGAATTCAGTGTCGAATTGATAGGATTGAAACCGGGTCTGATCGCGGGTTAAACGACCCGTTTACCAGACAAACGGGTTGGGACGGTGACACTGTAGCAGGAGCGTGGATTTCACGCGCAGCCACTCACGGCGGCGCGTGAGGGCGCGTCCGGCCTAGTCTCAAGGTGAGGTCAACATGACTTTTGATCCTCTCAGTGTAACGAACATTTTGACGTTGATTTCGGTGAAATCGGATATTGTTTCGATAATGTTCCGCGTATCCGCAGTTTTGTATTACGATAAAAATACGTATTTAAATCCCGGAAAAATTGGGGAAAATTATATGATGTATTTTGAGATGTTAGTAACCCTCTATAATGATTTTGGACAGGAGTTGTGATTTCCAGATTTTACGGAAAAACGTGCAGCTCGGAAACGGACCGTTTTGGACGGTGTGTGTGAGTGGACTTTGTTTTCTAACCGTGATGCATGCATATATGATTTCTAATGCCTTATTATATGATTTTATATGCTTGGGCATGATTTGTGTTTCAATCCGGTAATTTCTCGGTTTTATGATTATTATATTATTATTTTGGGCGATTTTCGAGAAATTACGAAATTTGGTAAAAATGATGTTTGGACTTGGTTTATGAGTCCGGGATTGAAATTGATTGAAAATAATGTTTGGACTCGGATTATTGAGTCATGGATTGAAAGATGATGTGGTGACTCGGGAATGAGCCGAGGGTCAATTTCGTGGATTTATGTGAAAATGGCAACGGAGGTTGCAACGCATGGATTTGCGTGATAATGATATGTTGGGCATGATAACCCAAGTGAATAGTGATTTTGACTCGGTTTTGGAGTCACTTGTGAATTTGATGAAATTAATGATTTTTGTGATTTTATGATTATTTTAATCAGTCTTTCGGGCACGTTTTACGAGGTACGTACAAATGATGTTTTGGGCTAGGCCCGGAGTCTAAATGATTTCTAAAATGGGATTTTGACTTAGTTGGTAAGTCAATGATGATTTCTGGATTATTCTATTGATTTAAATGTGATTTTAACGGTTTATGTGTAAAAGGTATTTTGGGCTTGAGACCCAGTTGAGAATGACCTTGACTTGGTATGAAGTCAAGATTTGATTGAAATGTTTTGGGATGTAATTCCCGGGATGGTGTTCATTGTGATTGTGATATTCCCAGACGGTCGGTGCTTGGGGGGATTACCCAGACGATCGGAGCTTGGGGGATGTGATTGTAGGATCGGGAGTTGATCCTATGGTAGTCAGCTTCTCGGATGATACTGAGCCTGGATGTACCACTCGGAGGTGTCTGATCCTGGGGATGTGTTCGCCCAGAGGTGACTGAGCCCGAGGGGGTTGAGCCTAGAGATGTTTATTCCCGAGAGAGTGACTGGATATTGGCCTACGCGTAGTGCAGCACTTGTGAGTAGTGCAGTTTGATTGATTGTGCACTTGTGAGTAGTGCAGTTTGATTGATTGTGCACTTGTGAGTAGTGCAGATGTGATTGGTGATATTTTATGCACTCGTGAGTAGTGCGGATTGATTGGATTGATATATTTATTGTGCACTGGTAAGTAATGCTGAATGATGTTATTTGTGATGACGTACTGGTATGGAGTACGGGTTTTTGGTCTTTGTGGCCAGTGATTATGTTTTCACATGTTTTGGCCTGAGAGCCGGGATTTGATGTTTTATAACATGAACTGAATTGGTGATCATGAGTTTTATGGACCATGGGAAAATATGTTTTGATTTTATCGGTCACTCATGTTTTACGATATGCATGCAAGTTTGTGAAAACTGGAGGGTAAGATTGTATTTTGATAAATGTTTTTATAAGAGGTTATTTTTGTCCACTCACACCATTTCTGTTTTGTGACCCTCCAGGCCGTGGTACGACGTTCGGGACTGATCGTGAGGCAGTGACAGCAGCAGAAATCCGCGCAAACATCCCTTGTCTGGCAAGCACTGAAAGGGGGTTTCGGACCTTTAGTTTGACTTGTCAGACGGGAGCAGGACCGGGTACGATTTTTGACGTCCAGTTGGGACGGGTCCTGTCAAATTGGTATCAGAGCATTTGGTTCTTGATTTCTGTTGATACGTCATGCCTCCGAGTCGTGCGTCCCGTACACGGTCTGAAGATGGGAGGGGCGAGAGTAGTGTTAGTAAAGGCCCAGATATTGAGCGAGCTCGACGGTTGGGAGCCACTGTGTTTCGTGGTGATTCGGGGCCGGATGGTGCCGAAGATTGGCTTACTCGATTGGAAAGGATTTTTGAGGTTATGATATGTCCCCTGGAGGACATGGTACCCTTAGCCACTTTTCTCTTGGATGGCTATGCTTACAGGTGGTGGCATAGTTTACAGTTGACTGGCTGGGATGCCCGTACCTTGGCATGGGATGCATTCCGAGAGCGATTTTTGGATCAGTTTTATCCTCGCTCATTTCGGAACGCTAGGGAGGTTGAGTTTCTCCAATTGCAGCAAGGGAATCAGTCAGTGGTCGATTATGAACAGCAATTTTCGCACTTATCTAGTTTCGCTCCTCTGTATGTGGCTACAGAGGAGGATAAGTGTCGAAGGTTTGAGCAGGGATTGAGGAATGAGTTACGAGGTGCTGTAACTGTTGGCTCGTATTCTACCCTGAGGGAATTATCGGATGCTGCTATCCGAGTGGAGGCTACTATTTTACCTGTGCCAGAACAATCTTTGGGCTCTGGACGACGCCGAGAGCGTCAGGATACTGAACAGATGAGTCAGGAAACAACGAAGCGAGTTAGCCTTCATACCCTTGTGTCGCAACCCTCGGTAGGTGTTCATTCGGGTGGAACATCAACCCAGTCGACAAGTAAGCGGCGTGGTGGGGCAAGTCGCCTCAACACTGCCACTTGTCAGTTTTGTAGGAAACTTGGCCGTAGGTCAAAATAATTGTATTGATACCTTGTAAATGGTTTGTATTGTCCATTTGTGTTGTAATATTGTATCATGTGTTTCGGGTGTGTCGGACTAGTGTGGGTCCGGATGGTTGTTTTTGTTCACAGTTTGGTTTGTAGATGGGCGTGTTGGGCCCAGAATAAACTTGACCCGAGGATGAATATTGGTGTTATCGTTTGGGATCATCCTTGGTTTTCCCTAGGTGGGATGGCAAGGGTAGATATGAGGTAATCAGTGAGAACCCACAGTCGCGGCATGTCTCGTCGTTGACTGAACTTTCTAATTGTGGGCGTTAGTTGGCAAACGTTGTGACAGTACGCGACTTAGATGAGGGTGTCAGACCTTATGGTCCCTAGTAGTTAACCGTGTGGATCCTGGGTGGATCGGGTTTGTGATGTCGTGGACATTGGGCATTGTGACGATCTAGGAACATGATGTTCATGGTCAGCTGACGTCGTGATGGATCTGGACCGTAATCCTGATGATCCAGTTGGGTAGAGAGTTTGTCACTCTTACTCTGGTATGTGAGTCGTAAATGACAGGACCGAACTTCTTTTCGAAGTGGAGCCCTTTTGTGGTATGTTACTCAAGTGAGTAGGTTTTGGTGTGTCCGAGTGGACGTGAACGAGATTTCGGGTTTTTGAATCGAATTTCTGGGTGACGATTCAGGATTCGATTTTAGAACTTGAAAGTGGAATACTGGATTTGGGTGCGGAATGATTATTCCAAATGCTAGCTTACGGAATAATGATTTCGGATTCGGATTTGGACATGAATTAAAAATGTGATGTATGGGTTTGGATTTGGACATGAATTAATAATGATTTCCAGACTCAAAGGCACACCGTTAATCGATCAAAGCGGCCAGCAACCCGTGGGGGACCAACTGAGGTCTCTGCAAATGATTTCCCGCACGCACAGAGACCACGGCCATTTTCTAAGCTCTCCCGTGCACTGAGCACTGATCGGTCGACCATGTGTGCCTCCCACTGCCTCAATTCTCATAAACTAAACCCACTCACCAGTCCACTAAGCTATAAACAATTTTGAACGCACAAAACACCACGGCACGGCCATGTGCTCTGTTTTTCACGGTGGTGCTACAGTAACCGCCGTGAAATGACCAAAATGCCCCTCTGTGCAATAATTACCAAAATGCCCTCCAACTACCGTGACCCGTAACTCGGTCACCCGATGTCCGTTTCACGCGTGCCGCCCGTCCTTGTACTCGGGACGTCGAGACGAACATAACGGTCTTCGAGTCATGTGAATATCAATTGTCAAACAAAAAGTCAACTTTTTCCCCTTATAACGTCCAATTTACGATAATGCCCCTGGACTTTCGCACGTCATAACTTTCACCCTGTTCGTCCGAATCGGACGTGCCACCTGTCTATGAACTCGTGATGTCCCAAACTACGTCACGGTCATCGCTCAACGTCCGTTCGACCCCCAGATAAAAAAGTTAACAAATTGACCATACGAATCACAAGGGTAAAAACGTCATTTTATTCATTATTTTACTATATTACATTTCCCGAATTTCCGGGGCGTTACAATCTCCCCCCCTTAAGAAATTTCGTCCCGAAATTTCAAGGAAACAAGTAGGGGAACTGTTCTCGCATCTGCGCCTCGGGTTCCCATGTGGCTTCCTCCACATTCTGGTTCCTCCAGAGAACCTTTACTAGAGGAACGGTCTTCCGACGTAATACTTTATCATTTCGGTCTAAAATCTGCACCGGCTGTTCTTCAAAACTCAAATCCTCTCGGAGTTCAATGGGTTGTTCCTCCAGTACATGAGATGCGTCAAACACATATTTCCGCAACATCGACACATGAAAAACATCGTGGACCCTCGAAAGTTCTGGCGGTAGTGCTAACCTGTAGGCCACCCGGCCAATCCTCTCGGTAATCTCATACGGTCCGATATAACGAGGGCTCAACTTTCCTCGCCTGCCAAATCTCACTACACCCTTCCAAGGGGACAGTTTCAGAAATACCCGATCTCCGACCGCAAACTCAAGATCTCGAATCCGATGGTCCACATAGCTCTTTTGTCTGTCCTGGGCTGCCTTGAGTCTCTCTCTGATGAGTTTGACCTTCTCGGTTGTCAGTTCCACCAATTCGGATTTAGTCAGCTTCCTTTCACCCACATCCGTCCAACACAACGAGGTTCTGCACTGCCGTCCGTACAAGGTTCGTACGGAGCCATCCCAATGCTCGCCTGATAGCTGTTATTGTAGGCAAATTCCATCAAGGCTAGGTGTGATTCCCAAGTGTCCTGAAATTGCAGAACGCAAGCTCGCATCATATCCTCCAATATCTGGATGGTCCGCTCAGACTGGCCGTCAGTCTGAGGATGAAATGCAGTACTCAAACGGAGTTTCGTCCCAAAGGCTTCCTGTAGACTCTGCCAAAACCGAGAAGTAAACCTCGGGTCTCTGTCAGAAACTATTGATTCTGGAGTACCGTGCAACCGGATGATTTCATTAATAAACAACTGAGCCAACTGTGTCATCCTGAAGTTCTCTCGCACCGGCAAGAAATGAGCTGATTTTGTAAGCCTGTCCACAATCACCCAAACTCCATCGTGACCTCTGGGTGTCCTAGGAAGTCCAAACACAAAATCCATCGTTAAGTGATCTCATTTCCATTCCGGGATAGGTAGTGGTTGCAAGGCTCCATAAGGTCGTTGTCTCTCAACCTTCACTTGCTGGAAAATCAGACACCTGCTGACAAACTCGGCAATCTCCCGTTTCATACCCGGCCACCAATAGTGTTCTCGCAAGGTACGATACATCTTGGTCCCACCAGGATGCATCGCGTAGGCCGAACTATGAGCCTCATCCAAGATCTCCTTCTTCAGTGCCTCAACGTCGGGCACACACAACCGTCCTTCTTTTAGCAAAGCTCCATCATCTCTGACTGTGAAATCTAGCCGCTCACCAGCTTCCACTTCAATCCGAAGTACACACGAGACAGGATCTTGAGATTGAGCCTCAACGATCCGATCGATCAAAAGTGGTCTCACATGAATATTAGCCAGCAAGACACCTTGGCCATCCAAACCCAAATCAATGCTAGTCTTACGGAGTTCAACCAAAAGTGGTAAATGAACCGTCCATAGGTGTGCTACAGAATGCGTTGACTTCCGGCTTAGAGCATCAGCCACAACATTGGCTTTTCCCGGGTGGTACTCAATCGTGCAATCGTAGTCCTTAATTAGCTCTAGCCACCGTCGTTGCCTCACATTTAACTCCTTCTGAGTGAACAAGTACTTCAGGCTTTTGTGATCCGTGAACATTCTGCAAGTCGCACCATACAAGTGATGTCTCCAAATTTTCAACGCATGCACAACAGCAGCTAACTCCAAGTCGTGCGTCGGATAATTGCGCTCATGCGGCTTCAACTGGCGCGAAGCATAGGCAATCACTTTCCCATGCTGCATTAGTACACATCCCAAACCCTGTAAGGATGCATCACTGTACACCTCGAATTCCCCACTGTCGTCTGGAAGGGTCAGTATAGGAGCAGATGTCAACCTTTCCTTTAGCTCCCGAAAACTACGCTCACAATCGTCATCCCAGTCAAACTTGACTCCCTTCCGCGTCAGTCGTGTCAACGGGGCATCAATGGTAGAGAAACCCTCTACAAACCTCCTGTAGTAGCCAGCCAAACCCAAGAAACTTCTGACTTCAGTGACGGTCCTCGGTTGTTCCCACTTCGCCACTGCCTCAATTTTCTGAGAATCCACACTGATCCCATCAGTTGAGATCACATGTCCCAAGAAACTCACGCTCGTCAACCAAAACTGACACTTGCTGATCTTCGCATACAACTGGTTTTCCCTCAAGGTATCCAGCACCATCCTTAAGTGCTCCTCGTGCGCTTCCGCACTCCTCGAGTAGACTAGGATATCGTCAATGAACACGATGACAAAGTGATCCAAGTAAGGCTGCAACACTCGGTTCATCAAATCCATAAAGGCTGCGGGTGCGTTGGTCAAACCAAACGGCATCACAAGGAACTCATAATGACCATATCGGGTCCTAAAGGCTGTCTTGGGTACATCCTCATCCTTAACCCGCAACTGATGATACCCAGAACGAAGATCAATTCTGGAGAAGTACTGCGCTCCTCGCAGCTGCTCGAACAAATCATCGATCCGAGGCAACAGGTATTTGTTCCTGGCTGTTACTTTATTCAGTTGCCTGTAATCGATGCACAGTCTCAAACTCCCATCCTTTTTCTTCACAAACAACACCGGGGCTCCCCAGGGGGATACACTCGGTCGAATAAATCCCATCTCAAGTAATTCTTGCAACTGCGCCTTCAGTTCTTTCAACTCAGCTGGCGCCATACGATACGGAGTCTGAGAGATAAGTTGCGTACCTGGAACCAGATCAATGGTGAACTCGACATCTCGATGCGGTGGCAATCCCGGTAGATCCTCTGGAAAGACATCCGGGAACTCCCGTACTATCGGTATATCCTCCACCCTCAATGGTGCAGCTTGTGAGTCCATCACTTGAGCTAAGTATCCCTGGCACCCTTTCCTCAACAACTTACTTGCCTTCAGGGCTGAAATCACTCCGACAGGAGTTGCTCATTGTATTTCCTGAAAGGTGGTTTCCGGTAACCCAGGGCTCCGAAAAGTAACCTTCTTATCGACACATTCGATAGAAGCATGATGGAGCGTCAACCAATCCATTCCCAAAATGACATCAAAGTCGTGCAAGTCCAAGAGTATCAAATCTTCTACCATTCCGACGTCACCTACCATTACGGGACACTCCCGCAACACTTGGTTCACCACAAATACATCTCCTGTGGGTGTACTCACACCCAAGTCACAGTCCAAGGCGGACACCTCTCTACCCGCCAATAATTCCCAGTCCCGTGATATAAAAGAATGAGTAACTCCGGGATCAATTAAAGCACAAACATCATGCCCAAAGATCGTGAGTGTACCTGTCACAACACCAGGTGCTGCCCTGGCCTCCTGCTGCGTAACAGCAAAAACTCGGGCCTGTGGTCCAGCTGCTCGCCCACGGCCCCGGCCCCTCTGTCCATTAGTCGCTCCAGCACCACCTCCTCTAGTACTCCCAGTCCCAGAAACTGCAGCTGTGCTCCGTCCCTGCTCTGCTCCACCCCGACCTGCGCCACCACCCTGTGGCAAAGATGGACACTCCCTCCGATAGTAGCCCCGCTCGCCACAGAAGAAACAGATAACACTGGAAGCATCGCGAGCAAAACCACCACCCTACCGTCCTGTGGAAGCAACCGAAGTCGCGCTCGCCTGCGGAGCAGTCTGCGCCCTAGGCGCTCGGAATCAGGGACTCTGATAGTTACCAGGCCTGCCATAACGATCATTGCCTGCAGATGAGGTTCCACCATAACGTCCTTTCTTTGGGGCTCTCTGACCATACAGTCCAGGATATGAACGCTCTCGACGTTGTCCACCACCAGAGTACTGTGGACTTGTCGGGAGACTAGCCTCAACCCGCACTACGGCATCAGATAACTCCCTGAGAGTAGTAAAAGCTCCGGCCGTCACAATGGCCCGTATCTCACCCCGTAGGCCAAGCTCAAACCTAAGACATTTCTCAGCCTCAGTAGACACAAAGGTAGGAGCAAAACGGGCTATCATCTGAAACTTCTGCTCATACTCAGCTATCGACATGCTCCCCTGTTGGAGCTGCAGAAACTCGGTCTCCCTAGCATCACGGAATGAACGGGGATAATACTGATCCAGAAACCGTTCACGAAAGGTCTCCCAAGTCACTGTACGGGCATCCCAACCCGACAATTCCAGAGTGTACCACCACTCATAAGCAGATCCATCAAGCAAAAAGGTAGCCAATACCACCCGCTCCTCAGGAGGACAGTGCATCACAGCAAAAATCCGCTCGAACTGAGAAATCCAACGGTGAGCATCCTCGGGATCCGCTCCACCACAAAACACCGTAGCCCCAAGACGCTGGGCTCGCTCGATCGAAGAACTCTCGGCATCACTATCAGGTCGTGGAGGGGGTTCGCGTCGCGGAGGCATGGTCGATCGTCCTTCTCTGAAAGAGGCATAAGTTAGTAGAATAATCAAGGCACACACGAGTGCCAGACACGAATCGTAAACCTAGGCTCTGATACCAATTGACAGGACCCACCCCGATTATCGCCTTGATAATCGGGAAGCATCCTGCTCCCGTCTGACAATCGAATCCAAATGACCGAAAAACTAAATAATATTACATCACACCCATTGTCAGACCAGGGAGATTAAACAAATACATCTGACTGGACGTGAAGTCCACAGTTTCACAGAGCATAATATTACAAAACAGGTTAAAGAACAAATCCTACTCTATGAACTAACTACTCCGCAACGAAAAACTTTATGCCTCTGCCTCTGCCTCGGCGCTAGCCCCCGAACTTGTACCACGACCTGGAGGGTAGTTAAAACAACAAAGTGTGAGTGGACCGAAACAAAGGTTTATAAAAAACAGTTTAAGGAAATCGGGGTTCGCCCTCCAGTTTTACAACATGCATGCATAACCAAATATTCAAAAAGAAAACCGCGTATTTAATCATTCGAAAACTCTTTTCCGAAACACATGAAAACGTTACAGAGAACCGTCATAACTCATGTAAAACAATTTAATATTACCAGCATCCAGAAACCGTCATTTTGAAACATCAATTGTACAAATCAAGTAAAGAGTGAATCAATAATCACAATTAAGCTGTTGGATCCATCAGAGTCTTTAAACTCAATATCAGGCCTTCCCGGGATATCAACGAGTCTTTAAACTCAAAACATGATCAATAGGCCTCGGGGGTATCACAATAACCGAGTCTTTAAACTCAAGAGTCTTTAAACTCAATCTGGGTCTTTAAACCCAATTTTCGCCCCCCCCCCCCCCCCCCGGTCATCAACATACCGGGTCTTTAAACCCAAAACCAGATCCAACAATCAACCGGGCCTTTAAACCCAAAACCGTTTTTAAACACAATAAACCAGGATTCATCATAAACCGTTTTCCAACATCATTCCAAAATCATATCACGTCATAATAGGACTTATGTCCGAATTCACATGCAAATTCCAAAATGTGCAATTCCCGAAATCACTTCACAATTATAATCAAAACATCATAAATTCGTAACATGCATAATCATATACAGATACTTCATCAAAACATCATTCATGCATAAGCAAAAACCGTAACCTCGAAATGCGTGAAATACGATGAATATCTCGAAAAGCGTGAAAACACGTAAAACCGAAATATCATATCACCATCATAAAATCATATGCAAAACCATAAGATAAATAAGTAAAATAGTCATGCATGCCCAGTTTAGAAATCAAAAAGTCCACTCACGGTTTTAGGATGCGTCAATCGCGTCCCGCGCGCTCCTCCGTAGCTTCGGAAGTGTCCGGGCCTGTAAAAACGTAAAAGAAGGGTTACAAACATCCTCAAATAGCTCGTATGATTTTTCCCTAATTTTCTGGATTTTTCGACAAAATAAACCTTAAGGACCTAAACTTTCGAGCTCCCGAAATTATCCTGAACGACTCCCGATCGACTCGAACTCTAAAGATAAAATGTTAATTAGATTGAAGGGTTTAAATCTCATGTTGACCGTGATTGGAGGTGACATCACATGCGCCGTCACGCGCCGCCCAAAGTGGCTGCGCGTGAAGGCCACGCGCCCAGCTACAGTGTCTTCTCCCTCACCCGAACAGCCTACTAAACTGGTCTGATACCCGCGACTCAACCCGATCAGTTAGCCCTCAATTCTCAATCAATTCTTCCCGTTTTCAATCCTATCACCTTCTCTAATCCATTAATTTTTGGTCTGTGTTGATGATTAACCTCGACTGTCCCTAAATCGATTCATCCCAGACTCGAACAGACGAACGGGTCGTCACTCAGAACTCACCCAAACCAGATCCATTATCAAATTAACTTCACCAGCAGCTTAAGGGAACCTAGACGAACCAAAACATCCAACCAATTAACCCCAAACTAACCTGGAAGTCGTCGTCCTCAAGCTCGACAATACTCAGAACCAGGGAACGCAATTCTTGGCCAATTCGTGAGTGATGTCCTTCGAAATTGATGTGGTCAGTTTCCTTTTGCTCCCAGAAGACTAGAATGGCCCTTAGTTTAGCTCGAATGTCGCCATGATTTGATCTTCAATTTTTCCCTCCAACTGGTTTTTCCTTCGAACTGGAACTTGGGTTCCTGGGCAAAACGGGCTCCAATCTCTACAACTCTAGCACCGTCGTGTTTCTATCACTCCCAGAAGTCTCCCTATGTGTTTACATTTACCTCAAAGCCCGTAGGAATAGAACTCTGAGTTTTCCCCCCAAAAACCCGAAACTGTTTCCTCGCGGTTTCTCTCAATCTCTTTCAGTCTCTCCACAACAGGATGATTCCAAATGAGCTCCCAGACTCAAAGGCACACCGTTAATCGATCAAAGCGGCCAGCAACCCGTGGGGGACCAACTGAGGTCTCTGTAAATGATTTCCCGCACGCACAGAGACCACGGCCATTTTCTAAGCTCTCCCGTGCACTGAGCACTGATCGGTCGACCATGTGTGCCTCCCACTGCCTCAATTCTCATAAACTAAACCCACTCACCAGTCCACTAAGCTATAAACAATTTTGAACGCACAAAACACCACGGCACGGCCGTGTGCTTTGTTTTTCACGGTGGTGCTACAGTAACTGCCGTGAAATGACCAAAATGCCCCTCTGTGCAATAATTACCAAAATGCCCTCCAACTACCGTGACCCGTAACTCGGTCACCCGATGTCCGTTTCACGCGTGCCGCCCGTCCTTGTACTCGGGACGTCGAGACGAACATAACGGTCTTCGAGTCATGTGAATATCAATTGTCAAACAAAAAGTCAACTTTTCCCCTTATAACGTCTAATTTACGATAATGCCCCTGGACTTCCGCACGTCATAACTTTCACCATGTTCGTCCGAATCGGACGTGCCACCTGTCTATGAACTCGTGACATCTCAAACTACGTCACGGTCATCGCTCAACGTCCGTTCGACCCCCCGATCAAAAATTCAACAAATTGACCATACGAATCACAAGGGTAAAAACGTCATTTTATTCATTATTTTACTATATTACATTTCCCGAATTTTTGGGGCGTTACACGAGGTGATTGGATTACGGGAATGGGTAGCCTAGGTCTGGACGATGCTTTTGGTGAAGAGAGGAGTCGATTTGGTGGACGGAATGAGGGGAACCGCTAACGCCGGTTCGATTGCAGGATACTGTGCTGAACCGGGTTTGATCGAGGTTGAAGATACACTGTAGCAGGCGCGTGAGGGCCACGCGCAGCCACTTTGGGAGGCGCGTGGAGGCGCGTGGGGAGGATTCCGGCCAAACTTCCAACATGGTTTTAGTTCTAAATGTCTTAAGGAATCCATTGGTGCAATTTTCGGGTTAATCGGACGTCGAATCGAAGTAGTTTCGCGAGGGTGAAGGCTTAGGGTTTAGGTTCGTTACGTTTAGGACCCGGGGATTTTTGAGGGAAATTAGGTGGACCTTCGTAGATGTGTTAGTGACGTATTTTGATGGTTGTTGACAGGATCGGGAGTTCCCGAGGAAGCTGAGGAATGTACGAGACGTTTAGGACGTGATTGAGGGCTCGGTACTGTGAGTGGACCCTTTCCTTAAACTCGAACATGCATAACTGTTTTTCTATAAGTGCTTAATATATGTGATTTCATGATTGTTGGATTTATGATGTGGTTTTACATAATCTGCACGGTTTCCGAGAAATAACTTATTTGGCGCGTTTTACGAGAAACGTCGATTTCTGAGAAAAATGCCATGATTTTGGGATTTCAAACGATAAGGGTTTTTAGTGCTTATAAAGGGATTTTGAAACATGATTTCGATAAACAAGGTTTTCGGTTTTAGAATCGGATTCGGAAAGCAGAATTTGGTTTTAAAGTTGAACAGTGAATTTCCGGATTTGGGTTCGAAATGACGGTTCGGGGAGCCGGAAGGGCTTCAGACCAGTGGTTTCGGATTCGGGTTTGGACATGGATTTAGAAAAGGTTTTCAATTGGTTTTTGTATTGGATTTGCTGGATCTGGATATTGGGTTTAAAGACCCGGATATTGATTGACGGGGGACGGGCCCGGATTGAGTTTAAAGACTCGGGAGTTTAAAGACTTGGATATATTGATATTTCCCTCGTAGGCCTGTTGAGTTTAAAGACTCGGGAGTTTAAAGACTCGGATATTATTGAGGCCTGGATTGAGTTTAAAGACTCGGGAGTTTAAATACTCGGATAGGTCCAGCAGGTTTGATCGGAGAATGATGATTTGATATTCACGGTTTATAATACGGTTTTATGATGTTCTGATATGTTTTCTATCCCTGTTTTATAGTGTTTCTGTTTCTTATGATGATTTATGGTGTTTAATTTATAACTGTTTTAATAACTAGGTTATGCATGTGGTTTCAAACGGAGGGCTAAACCCGGTTTTCTTATAAATGGTTTTAGAAACTTTTCTGTTATTATGGTCCACTCACACCTTCTGTTTTAAATTGCCCTCCAGGTCGTGGAGCTAGCGCTGGGTTCCGGCGTCGAGGCAGCGTCTGAGGCATAGAAGTCACGAGAGCGATCCCGAACTGTGTTAAATTTTTCGTTGTGCGTGTAATAATTTAATAGTTTTCTTTCTTTTGTATTGCGTACTATGCTCTGTAAACTGTTGACTTCGAGATATGTGATATATTTTCTCTTGTGTCTGACTGTGTTATGTCGGGTTGTCAGACGGGGGCAGGATTTACCTCGGTTTTCGGGGTGAAATCGGGGTGGGTCCTGACAGAACCGGTCTGAACCAGTCCAGCGAGAGGTTGAAGACGATGAATAGTGTGGCACGTGGGCCTCACGCGCAACCCCTTTGGGCGGCACGTGGGCCTCACGCGCAGCCCCTTTGGGCGGCACGTGGGCCTCACGCGCAGCCCTTTTGGGCGGCGCGTGGGGGCGTGTGGGGCCTAGTTTGGGGAAGTGTCCAACACGACTTTTAAAGTATTCGATGTAACAAACATTTTGGCACTAGTTTCGAGTCGATCGGATATTGTCTCGATAAGTTTCGGGATGTCCGAAGGTTTTAGGCCTCGGTTAAAAATACGGGAAAATTATGGGGCTTTAGTATGACCTTTGTGAAGTAGTTAGTGACCTTAGTATGAGATTTGGACATGTTCGGGGAAGCCGAGGATAGCGAAATGGCCGGGAACGGCTTAAGTGCGCGCGTATCGAGGCGACATTGGAATGGTCTGTGAGTGGACTTTTCTTTCAAACTTATGATGCATGCATGTATGTTTTTATATGTTTTCTATACGTGATTCTACGATTTGATTTATGATCTTGATGGTTTACAGCTTTGCACGTTTTTCGAGATATTTACGGAATTTCACGTTTTATGAGATTTCAAATTATCTTGCGATTTGATCATGATTTTAATGATTTGATTTCGGGATTTGAAATATTATTTGATTTCAAAGGATTTGGAAAGGATTTCGAAAAAGTGATTTTGGACTTGGAGCCCAGTTTCTGGGATTTCGATATACGAGATTTCAGTTTTGAAACTAGATTTTAGAAATGAGATTTCAGATTTGGTTTTCGAGATTTGAAAAGGGGATCTAGTTTTGGGTTTGGAATGATAGTTCCAGATACTAGCTTACGAAATCATTGTTGCGAATTTGGAGATAGATTTTCTGTGGTTTTCACTGTTGCTTGAAAAATGATTTTGGGTTTAAAGACCCGGAAAAAGAGAAAAACCCACTAGATCTGGTTTTGAGTTTAAAGACTCGGATTGATTGACGGGGGGAGGGCCCTGGATTGATATGTTTTGAGTTTAAAGACTTGGTATATGTTTTGAGTTTAAACACTCAATTTTGATACCCTCCCCCCGCGGAGGCCTGTGATTGTGTTTTGAGTTTAAAGACTCGTTGATATCCCGGGAAGGCCTGGTTATTTGCGCTTGGTTTTGAGTTTAAAGACTCGGGCGCACTTGAGATCCAGAAACTTGTATGATTGATATTTTCACTGGTTTTCAGATGTTTTGGGCAGTGGCCCGGATGCTTTGGATTTGACGAATTTTGGGACTGAGTTCCCTGATTTGAGATTGATTTGTGATTTGAGGCTGAGGCCTGAATTTGAATAGCGGATTTGATTCGGGTTTCCAAACGGCTTTCAATGATAGTTTTTGATATGAATGGTTTCATGACTTGGAATTGATATGCATGCATTGGTTTTTTTAAATGGAGGGTATGAATGTACTTGTTTTATCTAACTATTTTTGAACTAGACTTTATTTTTGTCCACTCACAGTCTTTTCATGTTTTTGATACCCTCTAAATTGTTGCGGTATGGGCTGTTGGTCGAGATAGAGACGGAGACATCACACGTACGATCCACAGTAGATTCGGTGCACTCTCGGAAGTTTCGTATGCTATTAGACGGTCGAATCGGGAATCCCTTGTCCGCCTTACGTGTCACATGGAGGTTGGACGCTGGTTTGGCCTTCGTGTTATGTGTAAGTTAGACGGGAGCAGGATTTAGCCCTTAATCCCAGGGGTTAGGGGTGGGTCCTATCAAATTGGTATCAGAGCAAGGTTTCATGTGTTCTGCGTGAAGTTTGATTCCCAGAGTCGTTAGTTTGTCGACTTGGGTGGTGTGATGCTACTGTGGATGTGATGTCTCGAAGCGGAACATCCCGTCAGCAACCTGGATGCGATAGTGTTAGTATGTTCGTTTTGGTTAGGTAGCAGTGACTGTTAGTGCTAGGGTGATGGTCGCTCGATACGCGGTGCGAGATTTGACATATGACGACTTAGGGCCGAAGTTCTGAGAGTAGCCGGATTCCTTGAGTGGCAGGGTTTAGGAACTACTTGAGCTTCGAGGGATTTCCCCTTAGCGATGGATACTGGTTGATGTTAGTGAGTGGAGTTACGATAAGTAATGGTCTTAGTTGGGTGTGACGATCCGAGTGGTAAGGTTGTAGTAAACCAGTGGCAGTTGTGGGTTTGGATAACCCGGACGACGGGGATGATTTGAGGAACCCCGTGGGATGACTAGGTCCGGATTGTGAGTTCCTTGGAGAGGAACCCAGAGGAAGCGCATAGCTTCGGACACCTGGGTTGGTGGTTGTGGCTTGGGCCGATTTACGGCCAGACTGGAGATGTTGCTGCTCGGTACTGCCGAGGTAGTGGTTGATCGGTGAGTGACTCTGGACGAGTCCAGTGAGAGTGAGGCGTTGGTGATCATTTGGCTGCTCAGAGTTGTGGAGTACGAGGGAGGTCAGTTCCCCGACCTGAGCGTAGATGGAGGGTTTTGGCTCGGTAGGAGCAGAGGCTCGGGATTGGTGTGATGTGACCACTAGATCGGAATGATGTTCCACGAGCTGGGATGCTTGTAAATGGTCGGATGGGCACATTTAGTCAAGATTGTGGCCAGTTATGAAGTGACGTGTTTGGTTGGAACCATTAACCGAGCGGGGAAATGTGATGAATGTGATGACCATTGGTAGGTTATGTATCAGGACGAACGGTCAGGATACCGTTGGTTGATCAGAGTAGCGCAGCGAAAGCGTGATGGACCTAGGCTTCGTGTTGGATCGGGCTAGGTTTGTATGGTCGGGGTTGACCGCTCGTGAGGTTGGTACTAGTAGACTTTACCCTAGCATGTTGGTATATGTCGGCAGGTGCCGAGGATGACACTGAGTAAGTGGTGACTTCGAGAGTGATAACTGGGGAGCTCGAGGTCAGTGATTGAGGATTGAGTGTCATGGTTGGAAAAAGGTGGACACACTTCCAACCTGGATGGAATCTCGGAATCAGGAGTTGTAAACCCTCTTTAAGTGTGGACACTTGTGATGTGTTCAGGAGTAGAAAAGTACTTGGTGACGCCGAGTGTAGCAAGTGTTATTAGTCGTTGTGATGACATGATTAAGGACCATTGCGAGTTCCGTTGAAGGATGACGGAAGGAAATCGAAAATGAGTGCCTATAACTGATCAATATGAGGTTATTGAAGAGAACCCACAATCTAAACGTGCAATATAGAAGATCGATTGGATTTGATGTAACAGTCTGAAACTTACGCAGTGGGATCCACTTAGGAGTGAGTGGATCGGGACTGGGGTGTTTTTGACTCAGGAGTGAATGTGGTGGATCAGGAGGATAGGACGACAAGCTAGTGGGTTTTTCTCTTTTTCCGGGTCATTAAACCCAAAACCATTTTTCAAGCAACAGTGAAAACCACATAAAATCTATCTCCGAATTCGCAACAATGATTCCGTAAGCTAATATCCGGAACCATCATTCCGAACCCAAAACCAGATTCCCTTTTCAAATCTCGAAAACCAAATCTGAAATCTCATTTTTAAAATCCAGTTTCAAAACCGAAAGCTCGTATATCGAAATCTCAAAAACAGGGCTCCAAGCCCGAAATCACTTTTTCGAAATCCTTTCCAAATCCTTTGAAATCAAATCATATTTCAAATCCCGAAATCGAATCATTAAAATCATGATCAAATCGCAAGATAATTCGAAATCTCGTAAAATGTGAAATTCTGTAAATATCTTGAAAAACGTGCAAAGCTGTAAACCATCAAGATCATAAATCAAATCATAGAATCACGTATAGAAAACATATAAAAACATATATGCATGCATCATAAGTTTGAAAGCAAAGTCCACTCACAGACCATTCCAACGGCGCCTCGATACGTGCTCACGTATGCCGTTCTCGGCCATTCCGTTATCCTTGGCTTCCCCGAACCTGTCCAAATCTCATACTAAGGTCACTAACTACTTCAAAAAGGTCATACTAAAGCCCCATAATTTTCCTGTATTTTTAACTATTTTTAACCAAGGGCTAAAACCTTCGGACATCCCAAAACTTATAGAGACGATGTCCGATCGACTCGAAACTAGTGCCAAATGTTTCTTACATCGAATACTTTAAAAGTCATGTAGGACACTTCCCCAAACTAGGCCCCAGGCGCCCCCAGGCGCCGTCCAAAGGGGCTGCGCGTGAGGCCCAGGCACCACACTATTCATCGTCCTCAACCTCTCGCTAGACCAATTCGAACCAGCCCGATCCAACCGAACCGGCGAGGGCAGTTTTGTGTCCGTTTTCAGTCCAATTCCAACCATTTTAACCCTAGTATCTTCGTCCTAATCTCTATAATCGATCCCTTTATCCAAAACATAAAATCAAGCCCTGACTTGTACCTTCCAAAGTCGAACCAAAACTCAGAAAAATCGTCCTTCGTATTCCAGCCACCAGCCGCCTTCTCAAGGCACGGGTTCGACTCCTCAGCTCAATAACAACTTCCTACAACTGTTAGGACCAATAGAACGATTCAACAACGCTCCAAAGTCCACGACTTTTGATTTGAACTAAAAAGGGAAAAACAGGGGAAACCGAACCTTACCTGTTATCTGGCCTCCACCGTGATTCCTTGGGTCTAATGAGTGATTCTCAGCCTTCCTAGCAGTTCCTCAGACCAAGTTGAATCAATTTGATCGATTGAGGCTGCACCTCGACCCACGACTCCCTCTCTGTTTTCATTGATCTTCTCATGTCACACACACGCAATCACACTCCAGTTCCTCTCAACACAATCACACAGCCTCTGGCACTTACTCAAGCACAAAGGAGTCGCACAACTCTCACACACTCACTAGAATAGGTCGATGTTCTCTCTGTCCCAGTCTCTCTGTTTTCTCTCAGTTGAATGACAAACCCAAACAACTAATTAAATTGTAACCGTGAAAGTGGCTAGAAGCCACTGGAATTAGGCCAGGTGTCAAACTCCCTGTGGATACAGCCCAAAAATATCCAATCCCAGCCTCCCAGATGTCCTTATCTGGTTGGGCACACTTTCCCAGGTTTAAAAAGACCAAACTGCCCCTGAAAGTCTAAATTACCATTTTGCCCTTCACTTCCTAGACCCATATCTTATCCGTCCGAAGTCCGCTGACGGCGTGCCACCTATCGTTGTACGCAGGACGTCGAGACCTATCTAACGGTCCTCGATTTGCGTGAAAATGAATGGTCAAACAAAAAGTCAACAAAGTCCCCCCTTTTAACCTATTTACGAAAATGCCCTCGACCTTCCGAACATCATAACTTTCTCCTCGGATGTCGGAATCGGACGTGCCACTTGTCTACGGACTCGTGACGTCCCGAACTACTTCATGGTCATTGGTCAAACTCTTTTTGATCGTCCGAACTAAAAGTCAACATTTTGCCCATTCCAGGGGCAAAATCATCATTCTGCACCTCCCGTCCCGACATCCGGGACGTTTCGTTACATCCGTGCTATCACCATCAGCTTCCTCATCATCTAACGTCTCTTGATCCTTCACACATCTCCCTACCATGTGGACGATCACTAGGCTTCGCAGTCACACACTACACATACATCCCCTATTTCACCCCACCCGTGCAACCAGTTTACCAATTCATGTTTTAAAACCAATCGAGGCGGTGAAGGGGCTTTTATGGCCTTCTAGTGAGGGACATGTGTCCCAATCTGGGTGGGCATCAATTCCTGAGCAGCCAGGTGTCCAAGTCTTACTGGACACAAATCCCAATGCATCAGAAAGAGTAAAATACACCTACCTTCGCAAATTACCATTTTGCCTTCACATTCTTAGACCAAAATCCTAACTATCCGAAATCCAATGGCACCGTGCCGCCTGTCGTTGTATTCAGGGAATCGAGGCCTAACTAACGGTCCTCGAATTACGTGAAAAGTCCATGTCATTTGAAAAGTCAACAAATTGCCTATTTTCAACCAAATTACCAAATTACCCTTGAACTTTCGAACATCATAACTTTTTTCGCAAATGTCGGAATCGGATATGCCACCTATCTATGAACTCGTGACATCCCGAACTACGTCACAGTCATCGGTCGAAGTCCATTTGACTGCCCGAACTAAAAGTTAACATTTTTTCCCATTCTATGGGAAAAATCGTCTTTTCGCACCGTCCGTCCGAAATCATTCAACTAATCACCGATTAACTTCACTAATCCATCATTAACCACTAATCCAATCCCAGTTTCTGGGACGGGTCGTTACAGTCTCCCATTCTTAAAGAATTTCGTCCCCAAAATTTCGAATCTCGTACGATCTCAACTTGTTAGGGGAAATCCAACTGATCCCACACTTGGGTCTTCTACCCTGTGTCCATCATCTGCCAATCCAAATTAGCTGGACAGTTCCCAACCTGTCACCCCAACTCGATCAAGCAAACCATTTACCAAGTTTGAGTCCATCTGGCGAATTATCCCATCCTCATCAGGGTCAACACATTTCCAACTCGTACTCAAGGTACCTTTAACGTCTCGCCAGCCGACACTCACCGCTCAATTAACCCTAGGTACTCCACAACACCACTGCTACCAATTTCAACACTTCCGACTCCTTTTCGAGTCGAGCGTACCTCGTACCAACGTCCCAGTACATCATGTGAGTCCGCCGTCAACAAAAACAAATCTCAAGTACACCCATTCAGAAGACGGCATCTACCAGTCTCGGTACTCCTGTGCATCAAGAGTCGTACGACGTTCCATACTACTTCTGTCAGCAATCCGCGCCGACCTCACCGGAATCACAACGTACTTTTCCATACCCTTAATTTAGCCAATCATCTCATCAGTGGTTCCACTAACAACTAACACAGTTAACCTGTGGAAACACCATCCACATTCCATTCTATCTCTCTATAACTAGACCCTATCATAAACCAGTTTAACCGTGATCAAAAATCTCAATGTCAAGGTTCCACCAGCCATTCATGGCTCTGAGCGTCCATCTCACAACAGTACAGATTCCTACCAACCAGTCAAATCACTCTGAGCCATTCCACATGCTCAGTCTAACAAGCATCTCAGACTTACGCCGATTCATCAAGATAATCACAACATACCTCGGCACTAGGCCGATCACCCACTTCTTACTAGAACATCACGATGCATGTCTAATCGCATCGAAACACAGCTCAAGTACATGCACTAATCACAACCAACCAGAATCATGGTGCATACCACCAAACACACACAACAACAACCCTACGAACTCGAATAAAACAAAGATATTGTAGAATACCTCAAACACAGTTCGTAGAGTACATCCTCCGGTACTTCCAACAACATCCTACGGTAAATCCACCAATCAAGCACATTGGCATTAGCCGAGCTCTACTACACCCAAAGTCCATTCAATCAACATTCTAGTGTACCCGTCACCCTCACAGTGTATCTCTTGGGCACACGAAATCTCCTCATAACCCGACCGAGTAACACCTTCCTATAAGCCAGTCACGCTTCACTTGTGTAGTCCGTCGATCCAATCCTACCACTAGGCTGAACTACATAACTTTCGGGGAAGTCCACCTCAAGTTCCTTCCCAGTCCCCCGATCTCCTGGGTCTCCCGACCAATATGGAATCCCATCGCATCTCAACTACGAATACAGAGCAGACCCAGTACTAGTTCCAAGTCCCATACCATAGGTATGCGAGACGGACCACACGCATCCTGTACAACTCCAAGGTGGTCAAACTATCCACCTTGTCCCATATACGATCCTCCTGATCCACAACAACTCAAACTTGAGCCAGAAACAATCCAATCCCGATCCACCCACTTTTAAGTGGATCCCACTTCTCGTCCATACAACTCTTACCATCTTACCACCACATCAATCCAGAATACCACACGTCTAGATTGTGGGTTCTCTTCAATAACCTCATATCGATCAGTTATAGTTACTCATTCTCAAACTTCCTTCTGTCATCCTTCAACGAAACACACAATGGTCCTCAACCATGTCATCACAGTTACTAGACTCCATCTTAACACCATCCCCTGACACTCGCCTTGACAGGACCTGTCCCAACTGGACCTTGATAACCGTGTCTGGTCCTGCTCACGTCTGACTAGTCAACTGAAGTCCCGAAAGTACCCTTCAGCACCTATCAGACAAGGGATAACTGCACTGGCTTCCGCTCATACCTCCGCCTCTCAATCAGCCCCGAACGTCGTGCCACAGCCTGGAGGGTCATCAAAACAGAAAAGGTGTGAGTGGACAAAAATAATATCATTGAAAACGCATTTCAAAATACATCAGTTACCCTCCAGTTTATCAAAACATGCATGCATAGGGGAAAACATATGAATAACAATCACCGGCTTTCCAGCCACATCACAAAACAAATCAAATTCCGGCTCTCAGGCCAAAACATATGAAAATATAAGCACCTGGCCACACAGACCATAAACCCGTACTCAATACCAGTACGTAATCACAACCAACATCAAACAATACAACCAATCAATCAATCAATCCATCAATCCGCACTATTCATAAGTGCACAATCAATCACACAATCACATCCGCACTACGCGTAGGCCAATCTCGGGAACTGCACTCAGGCACCATCCGAGTCATATTCATCATGTCTGGGAACTGCACACGCACCATCTAGACGTATCACATACTCGAGAACTGCACTCACGCAACATCCGAGTCCCGTCTAGGAACTGCACTCGCACCATCCAGCCCATGATCCAGTATCCAGGATCCACAATCACAAATACAATCCATATCATAACACATATCAATCATACCCATGACCTCAAATCAAGTCATAAGCATTCCCGACAGGGTTTCAAGTCCAAATACCAATTATACGTAAATCCGTAAAATCACATTGAAAACATTAAAATAATCCAGAAATCATCATTGACTAACCACTTAAGGCAAAATATCCTTTTTAAAACCTTTTTGACTCCGGGCCTAGCCCAAAATACCATTTGCACATTTCCTCGAAAAACGTTCCCGAAAGACCGATTAAAATAATCATTAAATCACACATAATCATGCCACATCATCAAGACATCAATACAAGTCAAATCATGCAATCAATCATGGAAAACATTTAACTATGCATGCATCATGGTTTATAAAACAAACGTCCACTCACACACCGTCCAAACCGCTCGCTTCCCGAGCTGCACGCGTTTCCGTAATTTTCGACACTTGCCAGGAATCTCGAATCCTGTCCAAAATCATTATGCAGGGTTACTAACAACTCAATTTACATCATATCAATTTCCCATAATTTTCCGGGATTTAAACATTAATTTAAAATATAACATAAATCTTCGGACCCTCGAAACATTATCGAGACGGTGTCCGATTGACTCGAAACTAATTTTAAAATGTCCGTGTCATCGAAAGCATCAAAAAGTATGTTGGACCCAAGGTCAGATTCCCGGCCAAGCGCCCTCACGCGCCGCCTCAAGCGGCTGCGCGTGGGAGCCACGCGCCAGCTACAGTAACCCCATTACTGTTCATCGTTGTCTCTACCCGTTTCCTCTGCAAACGGGTCCTGCGATGTAACCCGATTCAATCCTGCCCAATTCTGCATCATTTCTTGCAATTAATTTGTCTAACACTATCATTTAATCTCTAATTTAAGGTCTGCGATGTAACTTAGCCGATTAAATACCTCAATCCCTTCGATCAAACGTCGAGTGTTCTTGTTGAAACTTCAACATCTGCCCCGTTCAATATCCATCAATTTCTTGAAATTGATTCAAGCAAATGCTTCATAGAAGACTCTTGAGTAGGTTTCCAACATCAATTTCGTCTTTGAATCCCTCCAAGTGCTCGACTCAATCTCAACAAACCGAAGTCTTCACCCCTTCAGTTCTACAGCAAAATGTCTTCAATTCCCTCAATTTCTGAGTGGGTTCAACTCGCCTTAACATCAAAAAGCTTAAATCAACTTCAATTTCAAAATTCTGGTCTGTCAAGTCCAATTCGAATATCAATCATTCTTTAAAATTCACTATTTTGGGTCTCGGGTTTAGGGGTCTGTTGTCCTCAATTGTCCTCCCTGTTTCACTCGTTTTCTCTGTGATTTCCTCTTCCCATCTCAGGTACTATCTATTTGCCCCCCTCACCGATCAATTTGATTGAATTAGACAAATGAAATTGGGCGGGTTTGTTTGTTTGTATTAGGCATTCAAACCCACTAATCCTTCACACATGGTGACAAGTGTCACTACATGGCCAATCCACGCCCAAATTAATTGACTCAGCTAGCCGAATCATCACAATTATCCCTGTTGCAGAAAATTACCATTTTACCCTTATCATAACAAATTACCAAAATGCCCCTCCTCATTCTAGACCCATAACTTTTTCGTTCGGACTCCGATTGACTCATGTCGCCTGTCTACGGATTCAGCGTTCCGAGACCTATCCAACGGTCTTCCTGGAAAGTCCAAACAAGGTCCCGAACAAAAAGTCAACTTTCAGCCCTTATAACTAGGGGCAAAATCGTCATTTCCTCAAATTTTCCAAATTTTCGGTTTTCGAATTTCCGGGTCGTTACACGCCACACAGGCCACACTCGGTGTCACCAAGTATTCTTGCTACTCCTGAACACATCCACAAGTGTCCACGATCAGGGGGGTCACTAATCCTGACATCCCAACAATGAGTCTCCCAACTCAACTCCAGAGTATCCATCACACAACCTAATCACCCACTCGGAACCAAACACAGCATCTCATCGTCTCAATCTCAACATCTCCTGGTTCTGAGATTCTAACCATATGACTTCATCCTCGACGAGTATACCACCTCTGGGCTAACCGTCCATTCGTCAACTCTTCTACGGCCTTAGGACATCCAGACCTCCTATGGATCACAACCACGTGTCCATAGCCAAACCAACTCACTAATCTCCTCGCATGTCGATTATTACATCACGTATCAACCTTCTCGAGGTTCAACTCCGAGCACCTGCGATAAAACGAGTCACCAACTCTCGGAATCCTCAATTAACAATTACTGACCTCGGACTCCCCGGTTACCACCCTCGAAGTCGTCCATTACTACACTCGGGGAATCACTGAGTGCTGGCCTCGACATCACCCAAATGCTAACCTCGGCATGTGCTGACACAGTCCAACACACTCGACATCTCCAACACTGCAAGACGAGTACACGAAAACCTCACGGATGGTCAAACCCGACTATACCAACCTAGCCCGATCCAACACGAAGCATAGGTCCATCGAGCTTCCGATGCGCTACTCTGATCGAACTAACAGCATCCTGACTATTCATCCTCAAACATGACCTACCAAGGGTTATCACACATCTCCGCTCGGTTAATGGTTCCTACTAGAGACCGGCACTTCACAACTGGCCACAACCTCGACTCTAGGTGCCCATCCGACCATTACAAGCATCCCAGCTCGTGGCACATCATTCCAATCTAGTGCTCATAGCACACCAGTCCTGAACCTATGCTCCTACCGAGCCAAAACCCTCAATTGACGCTCGGTTCGGTGAAACTAACCTCCCTCGTAGTCCAATGCGCTGAGCAACTCAATACTCAACCCAATACCACCAACTCACTGCATTCGCTGCACCTAGCAGCACCATCTCTAATCCGGCCATAAGTCGGCCCAAGCCATAACCACCAACTAACCACAAATCCCAATTCACGGTTTCAAGACCAGTTATCCCACGAGCTTTCTCAAATCATCCTCGTCATATGGGTTATCCAAACCCGCGACAGCCATTAGTTCACCACAACCTTACCACTCGGGTTGTCACACCCGACCTAGACCATCCCTTATCGCAAACTCTACACACCAACGTCACTCAGTAACCAACACTTAGGGGGAAATCCCTCAAATCCTTAAAGTAGTTTCCTATATCCCGTCACTTGAGGCATCTGGCTACTCGTAGCCGCACAAGTCCAAGCTCGAACACTCTGACCAAATGGTCACATGTAACACCCCGTCCCGTAAACCAAGATTAGATTAGTGGTTAATAACAGATTAGTGAAGATAATCGGTGATTAGTTGGATAATTACGGACGGACGGTGCGAAATGACTATTTTGCCACTAGAACGGGGAAAAATGTTGACTTTTCTTTCAGACTGTCAAAAGAACTTTGATCGATGACCGTGACGGAGTTCGGGACTTCATAGACAGGTGGCACGTCCAATTCCGACATCCGAGGAGGAAGTTATGACGTTCAGAAGTTCAAGGGCAATTAGGTAAATTGGAGAAAAAAGGGCAAAATTGTGGACTTTTCAAACGACATGGACTTTTCACGCATTTCGAGGACCTTTAGGAAGGTCTTGATCCCCTGAGTACAATGACAGGCGGCACGCGTTAATTGGAAGTCGGACGACAGAGTTACGGGCCTAGGAACTAGAATGGCAAATGGTAATTTGCCTTTTAGGGGCATTTTGGTCTTTTGAGGCATTGGGATCTGTGCCCACTAAGGAGTGGACACTTGGTTGTTGGAAATGGTTTTCCATAGTAATTGTGACGCGTGGCTGTGTCTGGATGGCTTTAGAAGCCTCGTCACCGTCTTCCTTTGTTTTAAAATGAAGGGTGCACGGTTTGGGACGGAAAACAGAGTACAAGGAATTGTGAAACCGCGAACCCATCTGTCAAAGCCCCTCACACTGTTATCCTTTGCTAGTGCTTGGTGAACATGAAAGAACAAGGGTACTGAGATGTGGAGAATGGTGGTGGCACGACGGCCCATGACGGCGCAGGGGGGGAAAAGAACCCATAGGTGCCCTGTTTTACTTCAACCTAGAAGTTGATCGTGTGAGGCTTGATGATCCATTGAAACGGCTGCTAAAGGTTACTTGAGGCCTGGGGACTTCATTAAGCTCGCTTTTGAGGCCTGATAGAGACGGTACGTGGACGTCCTTGGAAAAACCCGATTTGGAATCAATTATGGTGAGCTGTGTTTTAGTGGTTGTTACTTGATATCACTGATTGAGTACTTTTTTGGAAGATGAAAGGGAATATTTGGACCTTGAATCACGGCAGGAGGTGCCCTGGAAGCTTGAGAACAGGGAGGAGGAAAGTCGACGGTTCTTACTCGATTAAGGAGGTATAGCCCTGCCTTTAAATTTATGTTTGGATTGTGGGAATTGGGTAGAAATAGAAAGACGAACCTAATAGGAGTAAAATGACTAAAAATGGACAAAAAATAACCAGAAAACCGTGAACACCGGTTTGGTCGAACCGGGCCCGTTCAGACCAGTTCAAATCGGGTTTGTCCCAAGGTTGAAGATGAACAGTAGCCGCGCGTGAGGCCCACGCGCAACCCCTTTGGGCGGCGCATGTGGGCGCGTGGCATGGATTTCGAGGAAGGTTCCAACACGACTTTTAAAGTATTCGATGTAACGAATATTTTGGCATTGGTTTCAAGTCGATTGGACATCGTCTCGATATGTTTCGGACTGTCCAAAGATTTTAGGTCTTGGTTAAAAATAGTTAAAAATTCGGGAAAATTACGGGGCTTATGTATGATCATTATGAAATAGTTAGTGACCTTGTTATGGGATTTGGATAGGTTCGAGAAGCCGATGATAGTGGATTAGCCCGGGAAGCGTAATTGTGCGCGTATTGAGGCGACGATGCTATGGTCTGTGAGTGGACTTTGCTTTCTAACTTATGATGCATGCATATATGTTTTTATAAGTATTCTATACGTGATTCTATGATCTGATTTATGATCTTGATGGTTTACGTTTTTGCACGGTTTTCGAGATATTTACGTAATTGCACGTTTTACGAGATTTCGAATGATCTTGTGATTTGATCATGGTTTTAATGATTTGATTTCGGGATTTGAAATATGGTTTGATTTTAAGGATTTGAAATGAATTTCAGGAAGTGATTTCGGGCTTAGAGCCCTGTTCATGAGCTTTCAATTTTGAAACCGGAATTCGGAAATGAAATTTTGGATTTGGTTTTGAGACTTGGAAAGGAAATCTGGATTTGGGTTCGGGACAGTGGTTCCGGATGCCGGCTTACGGAATCATTGTTGCGAATTCCGATGAGGATTTTCTATGATTTTCACTGTTGATTAAAAAATGGTTTTGGGTATAAAGACCCGGAAAATAAAAAAAGAAAAACCGTTGGATATTGTTTTGAGTTTAAAGACTCGGATTGATTGACGGGGGGAGGGCCTTGGATTGAAATGTTTTGAGTTTAAAGACTCGGTATATGTTTTGAGTTTAAAGACTCGGTGATTATGATACCCCCCCAAGGCCTGTGATTGTGTTTTGAGTTTAAAGACTCGTTGATACCTCGGGAAGGCCTGGTTCTTGCGCATGGTTTTGAGTTTAAAGACTCGGGCACACTTGAGATCCAGCAACTTGTATGATTGATGTTTTCACTGGTTTTTCATTGGTTTTCAGATGTTTTGGGCAGTGGCCCGAATGAATTGGATTTGATGAGTTTGGGACTAAGTTCCCGTATTTGAGATTGCTTTGTGATTTGAGGCTGAGGCCTGGATTTGAATAATGCATTTTGATTCAGGTTTTTGATACTCGTTTTCGTTGATGGTTTTGATATGAATGGTTTCATAACGTAAATTGATAAACATGCATTGGTTTTTACGAGGAGGGTAACCTGTACTTTCTTTTGTACTGTTTTATAAATAATTATTTATTTTTGTCCACTCACAGTCTTTTCATGTTTTTGATACCCTCCAGGTTGTTGCGGTACGGGCTGTTGGTCGAGAGAGACGGAGACATCACGTACGCAATTCATAGTAGAGTCTGCAAGCTCTGGGAAGTCCGGAGGTTTTGAGCGGTTCAGTTGAGAATCCCTTGTCCGACTTACGTGTCACATGGAGATTGGAAGTCAGTTTTGTCAGGGCCCACCCCTAATCCCCCAGAATTTGGGACTAAACCCTACTCCCGTCTGACAACCCAAAAACGAATGGCCGAAACAACCTCAAGAAAAAACACAAATTACATTGTCAGACGCAGGAGAATTTAAAACATCCCAGAGTCAGCAGTTATACAGAGCATAGTACCCAAAAACAAAGTAAAACAAAACCGATACACAGAGTACACACACAACGGTAAAATGAAACCCTCCGGGAAAACTCTCGAGTAATCTACGCCTCCGACGCTACCTCAACGTCAACCCCCGCGCTAGCTCCACGACCTGGAGGGCAATTAAAAACCAGAAAGTGTGAGTGGACCATAAAGAATAAAGTTTCAAAAACCATTTTATAACAAACCAGGGTTTGACCCTCCGTTTTGAAAACATGCATGCACAACCCATTTATTAAACACAGCCATAAACCACATAGTAATCATCATTAAAACAGTATGATAAAACATAAAACCAAGTCATCATTATCCGATCAAACCTGCTGGACCTATCCGAGTCTTTAAACTCCCGAGTCTTTAAACTCAATCCAGGCCTCAATAATCCGAGTCTTTAAACTCAACAGGCCTACGAGGGAAATATCAATATATCCGAGTCTTTAAACTCCGAGTCTTTAAACTCAATCCGGGTCTTTAAACCCAATCCGGACCCGTCCCCCGTCAATCACAATATCCGGGTCATTAAACCCAATAACCAGATCCAGCAAATCCATTCCAAAACCATTTGAAAACCATTTCTAAATCCATATCCAAACCCGAATCCGAAATCACTGGCCCGAAGCCCTAGGTCTACGTACAAAAACCCTGTCGTACGAAAAGTCAACTTTTCCCCCTATTTTAACCAAATTACGGTAATGCCCTCAACCTTCCGAACATCAAAACTTCTTCCTCGGATGTCGGAATCGGGCGTGCCACCTGTCTACGTACTCGTGACGCCCCAAACTACGTCACGGTCATCGGTCAATACCCAATTGACCGCCATAACTCAAAGTCAACATTTTGCCCAACCTAGGGGCAAAATTGTCATTCTACGCTAACAACCACACGTAACCAACTAAACACCGATTAGACTCACTAATCCGTTACTAATCACTTTGTTAATCTCGGTTCTCGGGATGGGTCGTTACAAGTTTAGCCTTCGTGTTACTCGTAAGTTAGACGGGAGCAGGATTTAGCCCTTAATCCCGGGGGATTAGGGGTGGGTCCTGACATCACAAGTCCATACTACCGTCATCCAATCGCCCTCCGACCCTACAAGCCACCGTCAACCAGCTTCCTCGGCCCACGTGTACACCAGCTCAACAAGCTACTATCGGGCTCCACATACCGACCAGTCGACCCTCAGTCAACCATCAATCGTAGTTCACTGGTTACCATCCAGGTTAACCACGTTGGCATACATCCGACCCTATGGTCCAACCATTGAGCGTATCCAGCGCCAAACACGCTAACTACTCCGGCCCTAAGCCGACATACGTCATACCTCGCACCGCGTATCGGGCGACTATCACCCTAGCACTAACAATCGCCGCTAACTACCCACTAACGAGCGTACTATCACTATCGCGTCCAGATTGATGACGGGTTGTTCCGCGTCGAGACATCACATCCACAGTAGCATCACAACACCTAAGTCAACGAACCAAAGACTCTGGGAACCAAACCTCGCGCAGAGCACACAAAACCTGCTTTGATACCAATTTGACACGACCCACCCTCAATCCCCGGAATTAAGGGCTAAGTCATGCTCCCGTCTAACTTACGCGTGACACGAAGGCTAAACCGATGTCCAACCTCCATGTAACACGTAAGCCAGACCAGGGATTTCCAAACAAACTGTCCAAAACTTCCGGACTTCCCAGAGTGCGCAGAACCTACTGTGGATCGCGTGTGTGATGTCTCCGTCTCTCTCTACCAACAGCCCGCACCGCAACAACCTGAAGGGTATCGAAAACACAAAAGACTGTGAGTGGACAAAAATAAAGACTAAGTTTAGAAAACAGTTATCAGAAAGACATTTATACCCTTCGTTTAAAAACCAATGCATGCATATAAACCAGTTCATTTTCGAGATAGTCAAAACCATTTATGCAAATTGAAATCGTTTCCTTTTCTTAAATCTCGGACCTCAGCCCAAAATCATCAAAATTCATATAATCCGGGTCATAGCCCAAAACATTGGAAAACAATTATTGAAAACCAACAACCAATCGAACCTGCTGGATCTATCCGAGTCTTTAAACTCCCGAGTCTTTAAACTCAATCCAGGCCTGAATTTAATACGAGTCATTAAACTCAATAGGCCTACGGGGGAAATCACAATATCCGAGTCTTTAAACTCAATCCGGGTCTTTAAATCTAATCCGGGCCTGCCCCCGTCTCATCATATCCGGGTTTTTAAACCCAATAACCAGATCTAGCAAATCCAATCCAAAATCATTTTTAAAAACATTTCCAAATCCATGTCCAAATCCGAATTCGAAATCACCATTTCGAATTCCCAGCCGAATCCAAAATCAGCATCCCAAATCCCAATCCGGAATCATATCCATCATCCATTTCCAAATCCGAATCCGAAACCATCATTCCGTAAGCTAGCATCCGGAACAATCATTCCAAACCCAAATCTAGAAATCCACTTTCAAGTTCCAAAATCGAATCCCGAATCGTCATCCTGAAATCTGATTCCAAAACCCGAAATCACGTTTATCGAAACCACTTTTATGAACTGGACCTCAAGCCTGAAATGACTTTCTCGAAATCCATTAGAAATCATTGAAATCAAATCATAATTCAAGTCCCGAAATCAAATCATTAAAACCTTGGTCAAATCATAGTATAAATCGTAAGTTTGTAAAATGTGCAAATACGTACTTATCTTGAAATCCGTGCAAAACCGTAAATCATCAATATCAATTCACAAATATAGAAATTATGTATAGAAAACATATAAAAACATATATGCATGCATCATAAGTTCGAAAGCAAAATCCACTCACAGACCATTACGCTTCTACCTCGATACACGTGCACCTACCCCGTTAACTATGATTCCTCGAATCCGGTTGCTAACTGCCGACTGCAGTAAATCTATTTAACTCAACATAATCTGACCATCTAATGGTCACAACATCGAATCAGTCGTCGGAACCGATCCTACGACATCGTGAAGGCGATCCCAACTAACCGTCTCACGATCACACTCCAGAATACGAACACGTTAATCCTTCCGTAGGGTCCCACACTGTCAACCTTGACAGAACTATGGCAACCCCAGCCTCAAATGCCGAACCAAGGCATGCCAATCCTACTAACTATCGTACCGGTACCTCAACATCAGGTTGACCACGAACTGTAGCCCATTGAGATATCACATCCTCGACCAGCGTACATGCTCCAAGAGCTACACGGTTGCTCGAATAGAGACAACCCCGCTCTGATACCACGTTGACAGGACCCATCCCAATCCCCCCGGGATTAGTGTGGGATGACCCTGCTCCCGTCTGACACGAAGTGTCAGACAAGGGATATTTCCGACCTTTGCCCTCCCGGGCTATCAGAGTACGCCAGGATCCGGAGAAGGCATGTGATATCTCGGTCTCTGCTACAGTCCACATCCGATGTCAACCTGAAGGGCAGTCAAAACATTAAAAACTGTGAGTGGACAAAACAAGAGTTTATAAAAACATTTTAATGAGAAGACATTTGTACCCTCCACTAAAAAGCATGCATGCATTCGAAAACCATTTATCCAAAACAAACCATATGTGGGACTAAGCCCAAAGCAGATATAAACTAAGGTCGAAAGGACCACAATGAAAACGACCATACGGGCCACTGCCCAAATCCTGTGCACACCTGTACACAGCACATATCATATATCATATATCCATCACATACATATATATAAGTCACACAACCAATCCTGTCACGGTATCCAAAGCTACGCGCGCGCTACCCAGGTCTCAATCCGAGTCTTCTCAAAGTCAAGATCAATGTCCGTAGACCACTGACCCTACCCGAGGTAATAGTAATCATAGCCTTCCTGAGAGTAAGGAACCCAACTGGGGGGTGACTCCACTCAGTCGGTGCTCCGTGACTACTCCGGGGTCCACCCAGGCCAACGACCCTCCCCGGAGGAGATAATAGAAGTAAAGGAAGGTAGACGAACATATATATACATAACATAAACATTCATGACCGGTTCCCCTGAACCGTCATGATCCATCATATCCATAATCAGGTAACATGCCGGTTCCCATAAACCGTCATGTACCGTAATAACATAACAAGGGTTCATGCTGGTTCCCATAAACCGTCATGAACCACGATACCACAACAAGGGTTCATGCCGGTTCCCATAAACCGTCATGAACCTGGGAATCCATTTAAGGTTCCCTGACCTGAAATCAAAACCGTAAAGTGACTGGGTCTCGTACCCGAACATAGGACACCAACTGGGCACCGTGCCCGGAATCTGAGGTCATATGCCCGAGACAAAACCAAATGGGTTTCATACCCGAGTTTAGCCTTTTAGAAATCCAACACCATTTCATTTAAATCAATAAAGAAATACAGACCCGTATAAGCACCGTATAAGGCCGAAACCTCGAAATAGTGCTTATACGTAACCACATAGAAATGCACCCATGGCATCATCAAACAAGTAATAAAACATATAATAAACATTTATGCATGCACCAATTTAGAAAACAAGGTCCACTCACAGACCGTCCGAGCTGCCGCCTCGATTTGCGTGCCATACGGCTCCCCGAGCCGATCACCGTCACCGGGACTCCCAAACCTGTCCAAATCGTAATAGAAGGTTACTAACTACTTAATTAACCTCCTACCAAAGCCCCGTAATTTTCCCGTATTTTTAACTATTTTTAAAACCGAACCTAAACCTTCCGATGCCCCGAAACATATCGAGACGGTGTCCGACCGACACGAAACCAGTCCCAAAATGTTCGTTACATCGAATAGATGATTTCGTATGTTGAACACATCCCCAGAAACCCCACCACGCGCTGCCACGCGCCGCCCAAAGGCCCCTGCGCGTGGGCTCACGCGCCGGTGAACAGTGCGTCGTTCCCAGCGATCGAACCGGTCTGGGCCGGCCGGTCCGGTCCGACCTCTGCAACTGGACCGGCGTAACCGATCCAGGCCTCCATCTCCCTCATTTTCGGTCCGATTTCCTCCATTCCAATTCCTAAATTCCTATTTTCTCATTTCCAATCTATCCTAATCAAGAAAACTAGGAAAAACCCCACAAAACCCGTCCGTCCAATTCTCCCCTAATCGGTCCAATTTTTCTGATTGCACCCAGGGCTGCTCAGCCCTTCACCGCCGTCCAAACCACCCTCTACACCTTCCTACAACCTCAATAAACTCATCCTAATCATTAGAACTCAGCCCTAACACCTAAAACCCGAAAATGAAATTTGAAGGTAAAATTTTTACCTTCGCGGGTCCACGACCACCGTGCACGGCGGCCCCCGAGCTCGCCACCATCCAGTCCGTCCTGGCCTCCTCGCTCACTCTCTGTTCTCTCCAGGAGTATTTGGGATTAAGGGTTTGGTGTTTAGATCGCACAGAGGAGAGGAATGAGATCGGGTTTGGTTGGAGGGAAAAATGGAAAATGGATGCACGGTGAATGGTTGGATGCATGTATGTGGAATGGTAGCCAGTGGATGGGTGACAAGTGTCACTCATCCATTGGTTGCTGAAAAGTAACTGGCCCCACTAAAGACAAACGGTCCTCGTAAAACGTGTAATTGTGAATAGTAATTGGGAACTTCCGTGAACCGTAACTTCGCCGTCGAACGTCCGAATTCGACGTGCCGCCTGTCTACGGATTCGTATCGTCCTTATCTACGTAACGGTCTTCGGCCCTTGGCCATCGGACCTCCTGGTCAAAAAGTCAACTTTTGACCTCCTATTCACCGAAATTACCAAAATGCCCCTAAACTTCCGAACGTCATAACTTCTTCCTCGAACGTCGGAATTGAACGTGCCACCTGTCTATGAACTCGTGACGTCACGAACTACGTCACGGTCATCGGTCAAAGTCCATTTGACCACCCGATTGAAAAGTCAACGTTTTGCCATCACCAGGGGCAAAACGGTCATTTCGCATCGTTCGTCCGATTTCGCTCTACTAATCACAGATTAGCCTCACTAATCATGATTAGTCACTAATCTAATCATGAAATTCGGGACGGGTCGTTACAACCTTCCCTCCTTAATTAATTTCGTCCTCGAAATTCCAACCGACCTAATCTAACCGTTCTTCCCTCCTTAATTAGTTCCGTTCTCGAAATTCCACTATCCTGATTCCACAACCTCCACCTCGTGGAAATAATTCGACCTACCACGCAACGCGTGTACGCTAGTACACCCACTAACCAGAACAATACTTACTCGTCTGCAGCCAGACGTACCGCTAACATCCATATCGTATCGACTACGTTCGACCACGTCGAATGACAGAAGTCGTACGCTCCGAACTGACACCACCTGTCAGTATCAAAGTAGCCCAAGTATCCTATGATCAACCCACTTGTCAAATCTACCCTTTCGCTGACATAAACAACTCTACGGTTCCTTCCTCAATCTCTAACCTATCCTGACGTCTGCTCCCACTGGAAGTTATCAGACCTCACTCAACGATCCACGCTGACACCTCCGACAGACCGTCACCATTTGACAGTCGTCAGTCGAAAACTGACACTATACTCACTCATGGTTACACTAACCACCAACTCACTCAACCATGGGTCAACACTTACCCACAAAGCACTCGACCTGTGTGTAACTAGACCCATCGAAATACCATGACCCACTGCACAGTATCCAATGTCCAGTCCACGACCTCAACTAATCCGATGGTATCAGAACCAATCCGACTACCAATACGCTCACCAACATACTACGGGTATAACCTATATACCGTCACCAGGCACAACAAGTACACCCAGTATCGTACCTTGAACAACGTACAAAGTACGTACATCTACCCATCGACATACCACAACAATAACCAGACCACCTAGGTCGTAGTCAAACACGTTTCAATTATGGAGTTCATTCGTCCAATCCAGCGTTAGACAAATCGAAACTCCGACCCACTATTTATTTCCAAATCCGAATCCGAATCCGCAATTTTGTAAGAAATCCCAAATCCAAATCCAGAAATCATATCCATAATCATGTCCAAATTCGAATCCAAAATCATTATTCCGTAAGCTAGCATTTGGAATAACCATTCCGAACCCAAATCCATAAAAGAAAATCCACAGTCAAGCTTTAGAATCAAATCCTGAATCGTCACCCAGAATCCGATTCCAAACCCCAACTCCAGAAATCCTCTTTCAAGTTCCAAAATCAAATCCTAAATCGTCATCTAGAAATCTGATTCCGAAACATGAAATATCGTTCACGTCTACCGAGACCTACCAAAACCAAACCTATCGGTTACTCGCTCAACCGATTACCACAATACGATCGATTGACTTCATAGGGAAGTCAATCCCAACATCAACACAACACTAGGTCAGACAAAATCCGACCTCGTCAGACACCTACTCATCGGACAACTACTCAGGCGAGTAATAAGCCATATGGGATTTACCTCGAAAAGAAGTTCAGTCCCATCATGCTTCACTCGACATCCAAGTAAGAGTAATAAACTCTCCACCTATCTGGATACCCAAATCACGATCCAGATCCAACACTACGTCAACCGACCATAGACGTCACGATCGAGGATCGTCTCGCCAACCAAAGTCCTAGACCATTTCCCACATCTTAAATAGAGTAGTCTACGACGAGACACGCCGAGACTGTGGGTTCTCACTGATTACCTCGTATCGATCCTTGTCATTCCACCGAGGAAAATCAAGAATGATCGAATAATTCATCCTACGTGAATGCAAACAACACTCGCTGCACTCACCACGTCATGTAACCTAACATCGTCTGCCACCAAGTAGAAAATGAGAAATCTCAGTCATTTAACTTCGATATACTCATCTCCTCCTGATGATTCAGAACAAATCCCGAGTCCACCAACCAATACACGATCAGTGTTACATACCCGGACATCAACCACGTGTCCCTTAACCACTTTAACCTTATCTGAGGTCCACTCTGGAACCACAGATACCGAACATATGCCCATCTCGTCAGAGCCATATCCCGACTCGTGACTCACCGTCATCACAATCACCCACACCGACACCAGCACTAGCACTAGCACGAGTACCAGCACCATCACTACCACCTGTCAGCATCAGCACACAAGCATCCTCACTAGCATCAGTACTGACGCTAGCACACCGTGTGCAAAACTGACACCCTGGATCTCCGCTCATACCAAGCGACGATCGCGTACCTCTGCTCGTATAGGAGAAACTCTGTCTCCCTCGTACTTGACAACTCTGGGTACAGTCACCCTGACAACTCATGCGAGAAAAGGAAAACGTTCCCCGAACGTCCCCGATTCCCCACAATCGTAACTACAACCACTCTCGGTAGTAGTGCCTGCTACACACTCGTGCAGACCTAACTACCAGGCACCGCTATCGAGACCCCGCATCCAACGGAATCACTCGCCCGTACCAAATACTCCGTATCCCCGCTCCGGGATTCCATCGACAAGTACCAACCCTAGTAACTTGTCCAACAATCTCTATCCTGTCGTAACTCGACTAAACCATTGTCGTCTACCAGGTCATCCACGACCGTAGTTGTACCAACAATCCATCACAACGAATGTAGCACGACAACCTACTAGGTCTAACCGATAAGTACAACCTCGACTGCGAAGTGCAGTCCCCACACAAGCTGACATGACTAGACCGACTAACGAATCCAAATCCGAATAGTCGTCAAAGTCACACCACTCGCCAACTTGCCTTTCCGAACCATACACATCCGGTAGGGTTCCACGATCACACCTAGAGTTCCTCTGAACCCACCTGCGAAAAGCAGTAAAATCAACAATCTGACCGACCCCGCGGTCTTGACATCGTAATGACATCAATCCAATCCTACCAACAATCCAACTCGGATTCCTCGAATCCGGTTGCTAACTGCCGACTGCAGTAAATCTATTTAACTCAACATAATCTGACCATCTAATGGTCACAACATCGAATCAGTCGTCGGAACCGATCCTACGACATCGTGAAGGCGATCCCAACTAACCGTCTCACGATCACACTCCAGAATACGAACACGTTAATCCTTCCGTAGGGTCCCACACTGTCAACCTTGACAGAACTATGGCAACCCCAGCCTCAAATGCCGAACCAAGGCATGCCAATCCTACTAACTATCGTACCGGTACCTCAACATCAGGTTGACCACGAACTGTAGCCCATTGAGATATCACATCCTCGACCAGCGTACATGCTCCAAGAGCTACACGGTTGCTCGAATAGAGACAACCCCGCTCTAATACCACGTTGACAGGACCCATCCCAATCCCCCCGGGATTAGTGCGGGATGACCCTGCTCCCGTCTGACACGAAGTGTCAGACAAGGGATATTTCCGACCTTTGCCCTCCCGGGCTATCAGAGTACGCCAGGATCCGGAGGAGGCATGTGATATCTCGGTCTCTGCTACAGTCCACATCCGATGTCAACCTGAAGGGCAGTCAAAATATTAAAAACTGTGAGTGGACAAAACAAGAGTTTATAAAAACATTTTAATGAGAAGACATTTGTACCCTCCACTAAAAAGCATGCATGCATTCGAAAACCATTTATCCAAAACAAACCATATGTGGGACTAAGCCCAAAGCAGATATAAACTAAGGTCGAAAGGACCACAATGAAAACGACCATACGGGCCACTGCCCAAATCCTGTGCACACCTGTACACAGCACATATCATATATCATATATCCATCACATACATATATATAAGTCACACAACCAATCCTGTCACGGTATCCAGAGCTACGCGCGCGCTACCCAGGTCTCAATCCGAGTCTTCTCAAAGTCAAGATCAATGTCCGTAGACCACTGACCCTACCCGAGGTAATAGTAATCATAGCCTTCCTGAGAGTAAGGAACCCAACTGGGGGGTGACTCCACTCAGTCGGTGCTCCGTGACTACTCCGGGGTCCACCCAGGCCAACGACCCTCCCCGGAGGAGATAATAGAAGTAAAGGAAGGTAGACGAACATATATATACATAACATAAACATTCATGACCGGTTCCCCTGAACCGTCATGATCCATCATATCCATAATCAGGTAACATGCCGGTTCCCATAAACCGTCATGTACCGTAATAACATAACAAGGGTTCATGCCGGTTCCCATAAACCGTCATGAACCACGATACCACAACAAGGGTTCATGCCGGTTCCCATAAACCGTCATGAACCTGGGAATCCATTTAAGGTTCCCTGACCTGAAATCAAAACCGTAAAGTGACTGGGTCTCGTACCCGAACATAGGACACCAACTGGGCACCGTGCCCGGAATCTGAGGTCATATGCCCGAGACAAAACCAAATGGGTTTCATACCCGAGTTTAGCCTTTTAGAAATCCAACACCATTTCATTTAAATCAATAAAGAAATACAGACCCGTATAAGCACCGTATAAGGCCGAAACCTCGAAATAGTGCTTATACGTAACCACATAGAAATGCACCCATGGCATCATCAAACAAGTAATAAAACATATAATAAACATTTATGCATGCACCAATTTAGAAAACAAGGTCCACTCACAGACCGTCCGAGCTGCCGCCTCGATTTGCGTGCCATACGGCTCCCCGAGCCGATCACCGTCACCGGGACTCCCAAACCTGTCCAAATCGTAATAGAAGGTTACTAACTACTTAATTAACCTCCTACCAAAGCCCCGTAATTTTCCCGTATTTTTAACTATTTTTAAAACCGAACCTAAACCTTCCGATGCCCCGAAACATATCGAGACGGTGTCCGATCGACACGAAACCAGTCCCAAAATGTTCGTTACATCGAATAGATGATTTCGTATGTTGAACACATCCCCAGAAACCCCACCACGCGCTGCCACGCGCCGCCCAAAGGCCCCTGCGCGTGGGCTCACGCGCCGGTGAACAGTGCGTCGTTCCCAGCGATCGAACCGGTCTGGGCCGGCCGGTCCGGTCCGACCTCTGCAACTGGACCGGCGTAACCGATCCAGGCCTCCATCTCCCTCATTTTCGGTCCGATTTCCTCCATTCCAATTCCTAAATTCCTATTTTCTCATTTCCAATCTATCCTAATCAAGAAAACTAGGAAAAACCCCACAAAACCCGTCCGTCCAATTCTCCCCTAATCGGTCCAATTTTTCCGATTGCACCCAGGGCTGCTCAGCCCTTCACCGCCGTCCAAACCACCCTCTACACCTTCCTACAACCTCAATAAACTCATCCTAATCATTAGAACTCAGCCCTAACACCTAAAACCCGAAAATGAAATTTGAAGGTAAAATTTTTACCTTCGCGGGTCCACGACCACCGTGCACGGCGGCCCCCGAGCTCGCCACCATCCAGTCCGTCCTGGCCTCCTCTCTCACTCTCTGTTCTCTCCAGGAGTATTTGGGATTAAGGGTTTGGTGTTTAGATCGCACAGAGGAGAGGAATGAGATCGGGTTTGGTTGGAGGGAAAAATGGAAAATGGATGCACGGTGAATGGTTGGATGCATGTATGTGGAATGGTAGCCAGTGGATGGGTGACAAGTGTCACTCATCCATTGGTTGCTGAAAAGTAACTGGCCCCACTAAAGACAAACGGTCCTCGTAAAACGTGTAATTATGAATAGTAACCGGGAACTTCCGTGAACCGTAACTTCGCCGTCGAACGTCCGAATTCGACGTGCCGCCTGCCTACGGATTCGTATCGTCCTTATCTACGTAACGGTCTTCGACCCTTGGCCATCGGACCTCCTGGTCAAAAAGTCAACTTTTGACCTCCTATTCACCCAAATTACCAAAATGCCCCTAAACTTCCGAACGTCATAACTTCTTCCCCGAACGTCATAACTTCTTCCTCGAACGTCGGAATTGAACGTGCCACCTGTCTATGAACTCGTGACGTCACGAACTACGTCACGGTCATCGGTCAAAGTCCATTTGACCACCCGATTGAAAAGTCAACGTTTTGCCATCACCCGGGGCAAAACGGTCATTTCGCATCGTTCGTCCGATTTCGCTCTACTAATCACAGATTAGCCTCACTAATCTAATCATGAAATTCGGGACGGGTCGTTACAACGACGGCCACCTCCTCTCCTTAGTTTGATCCCAAACAGTCCCTAGGACTTCCAAAAACCGTTCCCAATCAACACCATCGATTACAAATGTCTCAAACATAAGTTACCATTTTTGTGACTGAAACTTACCAGTTTCCAATTTCACTGCCGCCGTCCATGGTGATCCTCGAAACCAGCTTTTTCCCAATCCCAGCAACCTCTTGAACCTTATCCTAGCCTCCAATTTGATCCTCAAGCCTCACATGGTCAATTTCCATTTTGAAGAAAAACGGTGCACCCACGGTTCTGTTTCCTCCTTGCACCGTCGTGGGCCGCCGTGCTATCACCATCAGCTTCCTCATCATCTAACGTCACTTGCTCCTTCACACATCTCCCTACCATGTGGACGATCACTAGGCTTCACAGTCACACACTACACATACATCCTCTGTTTCACCCCACCCGTGCAACCAGTTTACCAATTCATGTTTTAAAACCAATCGAGGCGGTGAAGGGGCTTCTACGGCCTTCTAGTGAGGGACATGTGTCCCAATCTGGGTGGGCATCAAACCCTGAGCAGCCAGGTGTCCAAGTCCTACTGGACACAAATCCCAATGCATCAGAAAGAGTAAAATACCCCTATCTTCGCAAATTACCATTTTGCCCTTCACATTCTTAGACCAAAATCCTAACTATCTGAAATCCAATGGCAGCGTGCCGCCTGTCGTTGTTTTCAGGGAATCGAGACCTACCTAATGGTCCTCGAATTACATGAAAATTCCATGTCGTTTGAAAAGTCAACAAATTGCCCATTTTTAACCAAATTACCAAATTACCCTTGAACTTCCGAACGTCATAACTTTTTCCGCAAATGTCGGAATCGGACGTGCCACCTATCTATGAACTCGTGACGTCCCGAACTATGTCACAGTCATCGGTTAAAGCCCATTTAACTGCCCAAAATAAAAGTCAAAATTTTTGCCCATTCCAAAGGTAAAACCGTCTTTTCGCACCGTCCATCCGAAATCATCCAACTAATCACCGATTAACTTCACTAATCCATCATTAACCACTAATCCAATCCCGGTTTCCGGGACGGGTCGTTACATTCTTCTATGCATTTGATGATCCTAAGCTCATTGATGCTGCTTTGATATCTAATTCTTGATTTGTTGTGATATTGCAGGTTAGATATTATAATTCTCATGCCAAAAGGTGTAACTATTGGGAGTGGTTAGATCCCAAGATTTGAAAAAGGTTAATAAAGATTATTCCAGGGTTGCTATGGAAGCTAGATGTAGAAGAAGTGCAGTTGAGGAAGTAGAAAATGAAGGTGTTTAAGCTTAGGATTGGACTTGTGATAGCTTTGGTTGTACTATTAGGTATTTTATATTGGTTAGTTAAGATGGTTGAAGTGTCGTGGGTCGTTAAGCACTAGTCTGCTTTGTATGAGTTGCAAGTGTCCTATATGATGTAGGTTATGATGTATTGGAAGTGTTTAATGTAATGAAATGGTGGAATTTAGACAATGTTTGTTGTTATCAAATGAAATGGAATATGGATTGAGCATGAATCCACTTGTGGCAATTTAAGCATAAAACACATTTGAGCATTAAAAAGTGAGCATGTTGACCATTACAAATGACCATGTACATTACAAAAAAGATCTGATCATTACAGAAGGATCTGACCATGGCAAAAGGATTACTTGATTATTACTAAAGGATTAGTTGATCATTACAAAACGGTTATTTCATCCTATTGTACTACATGGTTCCAAATTCATAAAAGAAAGATTAAAAACTGTATGTTAGAACATTAAGATAACAAGCTGGGGTCCACTAATGATGCCAATGGGGTAGAAGTTCCCTTAACCTCTTCAACCAATCTTTGTTGTTTGGCTTTCTCTTTGGCTTTGGTAGGGTTGGCTTTAGCTTTGGATTTTCCTTGGTAGGTGATTTGAATCTCTTTGGCTTGGAGCTACCAACTTGACCTTCCTCTGCAGGGTGTGGGGACTTTGCAAGCTGTGATAACTCTACAGGCGGTGATGACTCTACAAGATGGGTGGAGATTGGTTGAGACTGTGGTTTAGTTGCGACCCTCTTCAGTCTAGTTCATGTGCAATGAGGGCTCAATGTAGGATGCTGGTTTGAATTAGTTTGGGAGGAATAAACTGTTGTAGGTTGGGAGGATAGCGGTGCTACAGGCTGGGGGGGTGGCGGTGCTGCAGGCTGGGAGGACTACGGTGTTGCAGGCTGGGAGGACATCTTCCCTATTAGATTATGTATATCTAACCCTAGAACACATTGAACATTAGTTCCTAGGTTAGACCCGGTAAAAGCTAGACATCAGTTAAGTAACATGTAGACAGTTACCTGCAGTTACATATATAGGACACCTGTTTTATTACAGTTAGAAGTAGTTTAAGGAGATAAGAACTGCTCTGTCTTATCCCTTAAACAAACCTGTATAAATATACCATATTGGCTGTAATTAAGACGTGCGGTTCATGAATTTCTACATTCCCTCTCTTGACCTGAACACAAAATGTGAGCAAAATCTAATATTTAATGAGGAAAAAATCTTATATTCAGTATTCAAATTCAGCACCAATTCAACATCAGTATCACAATTAATTCACAAAGATTTTCAACATCAATTAAACATCAGTATCACAATCAATTCAGCATGAATTCAACATCAATTAAACAAGTACTGGATGAGGCAGTGAGCACTTACCGATTGCTTATCCAAAGTTCTAGACTTTGCAGCTTTGTTTGCCTTTCTTTCTTTCCTCCTTTGTTTCTTACACCTGAACTTTGCTTCCTTTGCAGGGTCCACTAGCTGTGTACATACATTCCTCTCGTGTCCGTCAGCCCCACAATTACCACATCTGAGTGTAGAATGGTATATTGGGTACTTGTTAGGATTTTGAGGTACCTCCTCATTTTGTCCCTTCTTCCTTTTCATCTTAGGTCTCCCGGGCTGCTTGTGATACTTAGGAGGCTTCAATATTTGGGCACCTACTTTCTCCCATTGGTCTTCACTAGGGACAGGATGGATGATCCCCTCATATGCCTTTGTATAGGCCTTTAAATGGTAACACTGATGTATAAACAGCTCTGGATTGCCCTTACTACGGCTTACTGCACTGCATGCATGTGGGCAGGGTATCCTACTTAAGTCAATCAGGATCCAAAGGCTCTTTCTACTGTGGCTACACTCGTTCTATAACAAGAGGTATCTCATAAAAAATTGGCACTTCCACACCATGTATACAGTTGACATGGACAATCTTATCTTTAGTCTTGGTTGGGTTGGCTACCAATTCCAAAATTTGATCATCTCAACTAATTAAGTAAAACTCTTCTCCTCTCTTCATATAGAATTCAACCATATCAGAGGGATACTTGGTGAACTTAACCATATCTTGTAGCTCTAAAATCGATATGTAGTCCCAACTGTGTAACGCCCCGAAAAATCCAAAAGTTGTAAAATATTAAAATAATGTGAAAATGACGTTTTTACCCTTGACGGAATATGGCTAAAAGTTAACTTTTTGTTTAAAATACTTTTTGTGCATTTTTCGAGGACCGTTGTGTAGGTCCCGAGACACTGAATCCGTAGACAGGTGGCACGTCGAAAACGGAGCTCGTATGAAGAAGTTATGGGTCTGAGAAGCTCAGGGGCAAAATGGTCATTTGTGACCTCAAGGGTAAAATGGTAATTTTATGTGGATTGTGATTAAATGGTGAATGAGATGATTATCACCTGCTGATTCATTCTACCTAATGAGTCACATCCTTCATCAAGTGACAAGTGTCACTTGTTAATAAAGATTAGTGGCACTTGGGTTATGTGTTACAATTAATTAATTGTAGTTAGCAGCTAATGGAAGGGGAAACAGTGCAGTCGACTAAGAACACAAAACAGAGAACCAAAAACCTCCTCAAAACCGTGTGATCAATTAGCAGCGAAACAAAGGAAATTCAGTGAATTAGAGTGATTAATTGGTGTAGGTTGGAGTGAAAAACCGAAAGAAAACCAAAAGAACTCGAGGGAAACCCATACTGGGAATGCCGGAAACAACCATTGAAGGACCTAAATTCGATTTCGAATTTTGAGACGGTTTCGTTCGAATTGGAGGTGATATTAAGCTTTCTGGGAGCCGAACGACTTGAACCCAATCAACTGGAACAAAAATTGGAGCTGAATTGGTGATGAATAAACTCTGCAACTATTTCGGAAAATCGAGCTTGAGTTGAGTTACTTAGAGGTAATAATTCATGAAATTGATTTCGATTTCGTGTTTATAATGTTCCTATGATGCTTCTGGTATGAACAATTAAAGGAAGCAGGCTGGTTTTGGGTAGAACCCGAATTCAAACCCGACGGGTGTTCATCTTGAGTCGAGACGTTTTAGGGCTTAATTGATTAAATTGAAGTTACTGAACCGTAAATTGGATTGAATTGATGTTAGTGAGTGAAAGAACGGAAGGAATTGAGTTCGAATCAAAAGAAATCGAGTCGGGTCTGATCGCGGGTTGCAGACCCGTTTATCAGGAAAACGGGCGAGAGAGAGAACTATAGCAGCTACTGTTCACGGCGCGTGGCTGTCACGCGCAGCCGCTTGCGGAGGCGCGTGAGGGCCACACACCGTGAATCTGAAGGAGGGTTCAACACACTTTTTGATGCTCTCGATGATACGGACCTATTAGCGTTGGTTTTGGGTCAATCGGATATGAACGGAGAGTAGTTTTGTATACCCGAAGCGTATAGGTTACATGTAAAATAATATTATTTTATTCCGACGACTAGGAAATTCATACCGGAGATTATGTAATATGTTAGTAATCTTATATTCCTTGTTTGACAGGCCCGAATACTTCCAGGACGTCGGAGGAACACGAACAGCTGGAAACTGAACAATCTGGACGGTGTGTGAGTGGGCTTTTGTTTTCTACCCTAAATGCATGCATATATGTTTTAAATGCCTTATAATATGATTTGAAATGATTTGGTATGATTGATACTTCAATATGATGATTTTCGGATTTTTGGAATATTATATTATTTTATATGCGTTTGGGCACGATTTTCGAGAAAATTATAAAACTGATATTTCGAGCTAAGGCTCGGGGTTTGAACTTGATTTTGACTCGGATTATGAGTCTGGTATGAGATTTGATGGATTTATATCATGAATGAGATTGTGCTTGCGCAGTGTGCGTGAATCGGTTTATAGATTTGAGAAAAGTGTTTTTGGGCGTAAAACCCAGTTCAAAATTGATTTTGGTATTAAATGCAACTGTTTTCACTGGTTTTCATGATGATGATATATGAGGGCTTTCAGTGTGGAATATGTTTCCCCCGAAATGGACCCTGGAGATAACGCTCGCCTCCGGGATGGAAGTGTTTACCCCGGAGAGGTCACGTAGCACGGTATGTTGTCGTGCAGCCAAATGGAGGCTCGACTCAGACCAGATGTGCTGGATTATATGGAGGTCAGACAGTGATGTGTTCATGACGACCTGGATTGCCGGCTGGTGATGTGTTCACAGCGGCGAATGCTCGGGATTTGAGCGGTCCTTGAGCGTGTTGATTTGCACGTGTTGCAGGGATAACGTGACTATATATTGGACCTGGATCCTGTGTTTTTATTTCTGTTTGAGATTTATGTTCATATCTTGATTATCTGATTTATAAGTTATGATATGCATGCAAGTTTGTGAAACTGGAGGGTAAGACAGTATTTTAATAAATGTATTTCTAAACTTTATTTTTGTCCACTCACACCTTTGATGTTTTAATTGCCCTCCAGGCCAGTGCACAGATACTGAGGCTAATATCGGGGCAGAGGACTAAACAGACCGTTGCGTACTCAGACACTTTGCATCGTAGGATTTTGATCCCTACTTGTAAATATTTCCTATGCTCTGTAAACCATGTTGACTAGGTCAACGGTCTCGGAATACTGAACTATCCCTTGTCTGATAATGTTTATCGTTTGTATGTTCTATATGTATATATGTGAAACTACTTTTTGTACTTTCGAGTTATTGTCAGACGGGAGCAGGATCGTTCACGATTATCGAGGGATAATCGGGATGGGTCTTGTCAAACTGCACCAATCATACCAAGTCAGTGAGCCACCCTCGTATGTCGGCTCTTCGTTTTCCTTCACGATCAATCCATCGTGGTGTAATCCAATCGATACAACACTATCACATACACCTAAACCAAATAACCAACCTAAACAAAATAACCAAAAAGGAACACATTAGAAACTCAAACTCCAAACCAAAACCCTTTCATCCAAATGGAGAGCCAAATCACACTCAAACCCATCACACTAAATCATGTCCCAAACCCATGACCCTAAATCATGACCCAAACCCATGACCCTTAAGCTTGACCCAAATCTATGACCCTGTGCATTTACCCGTTATATTACAAATCCACAACCAACAATCACTTATACAGAAACCCAAAACTGTAAGCCAACCTGTCTAAGCCAAACCATAAGTCAAACTCTATGCTAACTTTAACCCTGTGCATTTCCCCAATTCGATTTTGCAATCGTCCCCAATTCGACCTTTTACACTCACCTTCCACGTCCACCAAATTAAGGTCTCACTTTTACTTACGTTGCGTCCACGTTGGAAAATTTAGTTAAAACTACCCCTTGTCTACACGGCGTTAGCAAAACCGTTAGTTAGTTTGGGCAACGGTCTTGACGATGTACCTATTCTTGCATCAACTTGAGGCAAATTCCTATTTCTGGGGCATTTTGAGATTGTTTTTCCTGTTCTTAGGGAATTTAGCCTAAAAAGCTAATAAATAAAGGTAAAATTGGAAATACACTGCTCGTAAACAATGAAATTTGAATGCAAGAGGTCGCATAGTCATTTTAGTATATAATTAAAATGATAGGACCCACCCCGTTCTCCCCTGGGGACCACCGGGGAAATGGACTGCTCCCGTCTGATACTTAACTCAAAATACCACAAATACCCTTCCTAGGATTTTCTTAATAAAAATACCCCTACTGGGGGTTCTAGATACACCCCAGTGTGTTTAATACAACAAAATGTCAGACAAGGGAAATGAGCACATTATGTTTGTACTAATACAATAAAAGATAACACCTACCCTTCAAGGTGGTCCAAACGCAACGGTGATATTTATGCATCGGCCCCGAAGTCGATGCCCTCCTCGGTTTCTTCTCCTGAAGGGTCAAGAAAACAGTCAAAGTGTGAGTAGACCAAAAATAAAGCAGTTATAAATTAATTTGAACATATAAATATTCTGACCCTTCGTTTCTGTAAACATGTATGCATTCAGTAGAAAACGTAAAATACAATCAATTATAAAAACATATAACATTTCTATACATATATGTATATCTATACAAAAATATATCTGGGCACGCATAACATCAAATCGAACAAAACTATGTATCCACAAATCCCTTCCTTGGCATGGTTGATGCCAACTCGGGGCACACAGCCCCTAGGGAACAAATCCCCGATATCGGTCACGATTCATATCTAAAGGTATGCACACCACTCGGGGCCTCACTCCGAGTCTACTCCCAGAAATTTCATATTTGGGAGGCTTTGTCCAACATACAAGGTCCCCGACACCTGTATGACTGTCTCCGGACCTAGTACGAGACAATATCATATCTCCCACTCCCGGAATGTGTTCCATATGGGGATTACTCATTCCGGATAGTGGATTGTGACTCTTCAGGTCGATGTTTGGAGGAGATCAATCCATAAAGTTAGAAGGGTATATACATATACGACTGAAAATCTTTGAAATCCGTCTTTTCAAACTCTGTCAAAACCTTTACCCATAATTTCTTTATAAACTAAACCTTTAGACCAAATGTCCCAAATCACCAATTCATTCATTTAGTTCACAAGTCATTTCAAAACACCGCCGACTCCCCCAAAACCGAGTCAACGGTCGTCAAATGGGTCTCAAGCCCGATACGACCATTTTCAGGTAAATCCGTGCATTTCTCAAAATCCGTAATTTAAACATAAAATTCCACAATTCTAAAACATTTAGCGTAAAATAATTTAGAAAAACAAGTAAAACGGTTATGCATGCATTTCATTATAAAACCAACGGTCCACTCACAACTAGTCCTTGCTGTGCTAACGAACCGGCTACACCTGTCTTGAAGCTAAACACAATCTCGGGGCCTACCCAAGTACACTTAAGGGTCACTAATTGACCCTACTAGATCTAGCATCGAACCCTAAAACAAAATCGACTCGGAAATGCGCTCCAAACACGCTTCCCGAGGCTTCCAACCTCAACTTGACTTACTTAACGATCTCAGATCGACACGAAACTACCACCATTGGATCCGAAACGTCGAAACCTTGAAAATGGTGCTGGTCCCACCTTGAAATTCTTGCCCATGCGCCCCCACGCGCGTGGTCAATGCTGCTGGTCAAAGTCAACGGTCAACGATGCTGACGTCAGCATGACGTCATCTGACAATGTCAGTTTGACAGGTGTCAGACTCTAATAGGTGCCACGTGTCAGCAGTCGATTGGTCCACGTCACTGACATGTCAGTGACACGTGGCAGCCTCTGATTGGGCCACGTCACTAACATGTTAGTGCTGACTGTGCACTAACATGTGACACATGTCGTCCTTTGACTTGTCCACGTTTCTGACAGTCTGACAGATGATGACGTCATCATCCCTGACCTTGCGACGGGTTTGCAAATCGGGTCGCCCAGGCTCACGAACCCGACCCGGCCAATACTTCCTTATTTCTGGCCCGTTTCAAAAACCGTTGCTATCACTAGGATTGCCTAGACGTTTAGGTTGGATCTAAGGGTTCAAAACTGAGAAATTGAGATCAAATCGATACATGGGAGCTACTACAGTGAGGCTCTGTTCTTCCTTCGTGTTTTATGGCCTATTCCAGTGTTGTCGAGCATGGTTCTGAATTCTAATGAATGTGCACGAACCTAAGAATCACAAAGAAGCTCTCAATTCCTTCAAACAAAGCTCACAACTCGAAATCAAGAATTTGACTAGTGAACTGGGTCTCTGGTTTTTTTTACCTGAATCCTTCTCCCCTCCATTCACGGTGGTCCTCCGCCCTTCAGTCTCTCATCTGCTCTCCTAGGCGCTCACAACAGTCACAAAAAACGGGTCCTAAACACAGAGAGATGGATTGTTGGTTGGGTGTGTTTGTGAGATCGATCTCGGTCTACTAGCACAATAAGGGAATAGGAAGAGGAAATATGTTTCCTATCTTTTAGGTAAATGGGCCAATTGGATGAGTGACATTTGTCACTCATCTGATTGGTCCAAAGGATCAGCCACCAATTCCAAGATGCCATTTGGCACGTTTTTTCGTAAAAACCAAAATATTACTCTTCGCACTCCGTGACCTGTAACTCTCGCTCCGGGTGTCCAAATCTGGCATGCCGCCTGTCTACGAACTTAGGGTGACACGATCTACGTAACGATCAAAGGTTCAAAGTCGTACGACGTTTCAGGTCAAAAGTCAACATTTTGCCTTGACTAGGGGAAAAATGGTCATTTTACATATAATTTCCATTTAATAAATTAATACAGAAAATCCGGGTCGTTACATAAAAAATAGTCATTTTAGTATAATTAAAAGGGAAAATTGTTGCTATAGTCCCTGAATTTTACCCTAATATTGGCTATGGTCCATAAACTTCATTATTAGTAATAAAAGTCCCTAAACTATACCCAAATGTATACTAACCATTCCTTCGTTAAAATGTTATCAAAACTTTGTTAAAATTAAGGGTATGATTGTTTTTTTTATTGTTCAACAAAATTCCATTTTTTACTAACTGTTGCTTTAGTCCCTAAATTTTACTCCAATATTAATTATGGTCCTTAAACTTTATTATTAGTAGTAATGATCCTTGGATTATATCCAAATATATACCAATCATTTCTCTATTAAAATGTTAATATTTTTTGTTATTGGTGAATTCAACTTCGAAGTACTCAACTCCACCGGATGACAATTTGGTAAATACCATAATGATCTAAATTCATAACAATGATGTTGATTTTTACCCTTTTTTTCTTATTCTTCTTCATGTTTATCCACAAATAGTAGATAGAAGGTTATTTTTAGTTTTTATCCTAAATATTTTGCGTTATGTTATTAGTTGTAGGGGCTATAGAAATATTAGTAAAAGATTTGTATCAGTTTATAAGTTATAGTTATTAATAATTAAATTTGGGTATAATTCATGAACTTTTGCTACTAATAATAAAGTTCAGGGATCATAGCTAATATTAGGGTAAAGTTCAGGGATTATAACAACAGTTAGTAAAAAAGAAGGAATTTTGTTGAAAAGTAAAAAGACAATTACACCCTTAATCTTAACAAAATTTCATTAACATTTTAACAGAAAGATTAGTATATATTTAGGTTTAGTTTAGGAACTTTTATTATTAATAATAAAATTCAAGGATCATAACTAATATTAAGATAAAATACAGGGACTACAATAACAATTTTCCCAAATTAAAATATTAGAACATTAAAACATAGGCATTTTAGTATATAGTTAATTTGAATGCGCTTTAAATTTATAAATTGTTTGAAATTATTTAAAAAACCTAACTGAATACACCCCCAATTTCTCTCCTCCTTCCCTATGGTCATGATCAATTTGGAAAGCCGCTAATTTCCCTGTTTTAATTCATATAAGAGGTGTATGCAGTACTGAAGGCTGAGCCGCCACTTCTGTTCTCCGGCAACAAATTCCCCATCTCTGCAGGCGGCTGATCTAAAAACCGCTAGGCCCAGCTCTCAAGTGCTCGCCACGCTTCACTTTCGCGTCTGGACTCTATTGAGATGTCAAAGGATTCGTCGGTTCGTTCCCAATCTCGAATTCTATCAGTCCGCGACACCAGTTTCTCTCACACTTTCAAGTACTTACTGGGTCAGTCTCTCTTCCTCACTCTCTCTAATTGGAGACTTTAGACGATTGATGTAATTTGCTAATTTGCCAGCTACCCAATTCTTGTCAAGGGGAATTCCATTTATCTTCAATGCGTGGATCGTCAGGAAACTTTCAATTGAGGACTTTGCGGTGAAAAATCTCTTGATCTTTCTCAATCTCTTACTGCTTTTCTAAATTCCTGCTTTCTTTTCTCTTTGATTTTCGTCTGTATTATTTTTTTCCAGTTTCTTTCTCTTTCTGCTTTGGATTTCAATATAGTCCGCATGATAAACCTATAAACGTTACTTTGTTAGTTTTTGGCACTAAAACCCTGCAGTCCAGCTTAATCCTATGGCCCTTCATAAGAGGCCTCTATGCTTTTATCTTGCATATCGGTTATGAGCTATCGTATTTAGTTTTCATGGTTTGGGAATTGTAATTTTTTCAATGTGAATTCACTTTTGTGTTCTTTTTTCTCTTCATGCAGCTCTATGGAGTTCAATTTCCTCTTTTTGTCACCTGTATATTGTTTCTCAGTCGGGAGGGAGTTCGGCGGGCATGCCTGAGGACAGACATGAAAACGTGCTTCTCCATTTGAATAGCAATCCATTTATTTTTACTAACTAAAGGCCCTGAATCCTTATGTCTTGTTGTGCTACAGTGATGGTGCTTTACTAGACGAAAATATTGCAAAGATAATGAAATTAGCCTGGTTGATTCCCCTTTGTGGAATTCTTCTTACTGTTGCAGCATGTGGTATTGTCTTCTGGAATAAAGGCTTAAGCTTTTCTAATCGATATGGGCAAGCAATCTTGATTAATGGTACATTGTTATATCTTCTTTTGCTATAAAAATGATTTCTTGTTACGAGTGCTCCTCTGCTTATGTAGATTGTCTATTATTTGACTCATTTTTGTGAATATGATATATGTTTGGTTTTCATCTGCGTTTGTTGTTTTGAATGATTAGTATTGTTTCTGTACTTGTACGGATATAATCTTTTATATTCGGAAATCATAGACTGTCTCAGCGTTCATTTTCATGAATATGATATATGTTTGGTTTTTATGTCCATTGTTAAATTCTTTGTTTCATATTAATGTACCACTGAAGTGTTATTGTCATGGTGCAGGCTGTGCATGTATGTTTGAACTACTGGCAGAGCCATTGTATATTCTTTCTCAGAACTTGCTTCTGCTGAAATTAAGGCTAATAGTTGAAGTAGTAGCTACTCTTTTCCGCTGTATAACAATTTTCGTTCTCATTGTCAAGCGAACTGACATGGTAAGAGATCCTGTCTGATTATTTTGCCAAATGTTTTTGTTTCTTTCTATTTGAGCATCTTCCCTATTGCCATAATGGTACTTGCCAGCTATGCTTAGTTCCCCTTTTATTATATGCCCTTTATGTGCGTGTTTTCTGTTGGTTCCTTAACTTGTCATGCTATGCTTTAGTGGTGCTATTTTATTTCTTACTGGACATGGAACAAATCTTGTAACGTCCCTTTGAACCTATTATTCATTTGAGAGGCCCAAGATTTATTTTTCCTTTTTCCATGGGGTGGGGATACTTTATTTAAGCACTTCCCTATACCCCAGTATGAAGCTAGAAAACCACTGAACCTAAATATTGGTTACTTTGAGGTGGTGAAGGCCTCCGTTATAAAGATTTAAACTCTCTGAAGGGCGATGAATAAAAGATCAAAGTACATGTAGGAAATGGGAGGGTTTAGAACTGATGCACCTGAGTGAACCTACTTAAGGTTTGTAATCATCCTTCAATCCTTGACCTTGGAACAGGGTTGTGTTGATATGAGCATGTGGAGCTTCAATGATCTACTCATTTCTTTACCCTTTTTTGTTACTTTTGTCACTGTTAGTGCGTTGTTGGCTGGACATAGGCATGTACTTTAATTTCATATATTTATCTGCATGATGACCTATGCGCTGGTAGTGCACTGTTGGTTGGATTTTTTGCCTACTCTGGAAGAAAATAAAAGCAATTACTCACTTGGTTTGATGATTTATGGTGTTCGATGCAGCTTCTAATTAAGAATGCTCAATTGATTGGTTGCAGGATAAAGCAATTGTATTTTCATTGTCACAAACTACATACGGAGTGTGTGTGTTCCTAGGTTATTGGGTCTATTTTCTTCTTTTGGGTCGTTTTAGAAGTTCTGCTCTTTTTCCCTTCAGGTACGAATACATTTTTCATTCTTCAATTTTTTTTATTATAATGATGAATTTGCAGTTTCCCGAATACGATAAAAGGAAAAATAAATGAAATTTTGATTGAATATGATTCAGTGTTAAACAGAAAGGACAAAATATAAGAATTTTTTTTGGGCAATAGTTTTCGCAGGAGCTAGTTAATTGGTTATGTTTAAATTCTAACTATCAAATGTGTGGGATTTTGTATTGGTTATGTTTAAATTCTAACTATCAAATGTGTGGAATTTTGTAGTTGAGTGAAATATTATTACAATTTGTATATTCTTTACTCATCTGAATGATTTCCTTATAATTTCATATATGTCCCTACTTACAATTGCTTGGCTTAGCAGAAAGGATAAAGTGATAATATACTCTTTGATTTAGTATATTATATATATAGATATTATAAGGTATAGAAGTTTTCTATATTGAATAATATGTTTGTACATGAGTAAAGTCTTAAGTATATACCGAGTCTAGGAGTTCTAATTAGGAAGTGTTTACAGTTGACTATACAGTTTAATTAAGGAATCAAAATGATTCCTGCTGACATTGAAACTAAGGAGCTTGATCTTCACAATCTCCTATGATGAGGAAATACCCGTGGAAGGATATTCTGTAATACGCCCCCGCAAGATGGTGGGGCCATCGACGACACCAATCTCATCACGGAGGAGCTGAAAGCTTGGTCTGGGCAGAAACTAGGTGAGTGCATCAGCTAGCTGATCATCGGTGGAGACATGGGCGACATTGAGGAGGCTGCGAGAGACATGATCTCGGACAAACTGGAAGTCGATGTCCACATGCTTCATGCGTGAGTGGAGAGCTAGATTTGCACAATAGAAGGTTGTGCCAATGTTATCACAGGAAATGGTGGGTTAACCTTAGAGGGTGACACCCAGTACCACTATGAGAGATTTGACCCAAATGAGCTCAGTGGCTGTGGAGGCTACTGCACGATACTCTGCTTCTGTAGAGGTTCGAGAGACATTTTTGCTTGTGTTTGCTCGAAGAAACTAAGTTGCCACCAAGGTAGACAAAATAGGCAGTAGTAGACTTCCTGTCATCGCGGTTAGCAGCTCAATCTGCATCAGATAAGGCTGTTAGTGTGGAAGGCATGAGAGATAGCGTGGAGGTCGTTGGTGGACTTTCTGTGGAGCTGGAGGTCGAAAAGGATTTTGTGCCTTTGAGGTATCTGAAGACTCTTCTGAGGGCCTGCCAGTGGAGGTCTGTGGGGACGTGCATGAATTGGGAGAGCTTGTTGATGGCGTAGGAGACATCTGGGCGAGTGAGACTGAGGTACTGGAGGCTGCCTATGAGGCGGCAGAAGAGGGTGGAGTCTAGGGAATCATCCTTCAAGACCAGCGTTGGGGAGACTGCAAGAGGGGTAGAAACAGGCTTAACACCCTCCATGTGGGCCAAAGATGAGGATGTCACAGATGTATCGATGCTGAGAGAGGAATATGCCCGTCGGGGTAGGGATTACTTCGACACCAAGGAAGTAGTTGAGAGGGCCTAGGTCTTTCACAGAGAACCGGGCAGCCAAGGAGGTGATGAACTTGCTGAGGAGGTTGGGAGCATTTCCAGTGATGATCAGGTCATCCACGTAAACTAGGAAGTAGAGAATGTGGGGGCCCTGCTTGAGAACAGAGAGAGGGAGGCATCAAATAGGATATTCTCAAAACTTGCTTGAAGGAGGAAGCCATGGAGTTCCTTGTACCAGGCCCGTGGGTACTGTTTTAGCCCATACAGTGCCTTTTTAAGTTTGCACACATAGGTGGGGGTGTGAGGCTCAACGAAACCCTTGGGTTGAGCCATGTAAACGTCCTCAGTTGGGGTACCCTGTAGGAATGTGTTGTTCACATCCAGTTGGCAGATTGGCCAACCATTAGTCATTGCGAGATGAACAATGCGGATGGTAGTAGGCTTGACTACAGGGCTGAAGGTCTCTGAGAAGTCAATCCAGGACGTTGGTGAGATAGCCCTAGGCAACAAGCCTGGCTTTGTATCTGTCCACAGTACCATCAGGGTGTCGTCTGATACGAAAAATCCCTTTGTTGCCTACTATATTTTGGTTCGGGTAAGGAGGAACTAGCTCCCAGGTTCCATTGTGAATGGCAGTGAGTTCTGTAGACATGGCAGTGAGTTCTGCAGACATGGCAGTGTGCCATTTAGGATCCTTTATCGCTTGGGAAACACATGTGGGCTCAGCTAGGGTGGAGAGGGGATGGGTGGTTGCTACCAAGGTGTAGGTGCGGACAGGGGGGACAGTACCAGTTTGGGTGCGAGTAGGCATTGGATGAGTGGAAGACCGAGGAGGTGGTAGTGGGGGAGTGGGGAAGGGTGGTTTGGGGGTTTTTTTTTGGGGGGGGGGGGATGTGGTGCTGGGTCGTTTGTTGGCAAGGTTGGCGCTTGGTTTAGGTGCAGAGAGAGGGTGCAGGGAGGGGGGGTGGTGGTGGTGGCTGCAGGAGGATGGGCTATGGCTGCCAGGGTGGTAATGGAGAGGCTGCTGGCTGCTGTTGGAAGCTGATTGATGCTGTGGGCGGTAAGGAAGGCTTTGAGTTTGATAAACTCCCCGCCACCTTCAGTGTAGAGGGAGGCAATGGTGGTTTGAAAGTAGTTTTTGACCAGTTTTTTGAAATCAACAAAGGTTGGCAATACATCAGATTTCTTTTTAAGGGGATACACTCAAGTGTATTTAGTGTAGTGGTCTACGAAAATTACATAGTAAGAAAAGCCATTTGGGGACATATATGGGGCAGGACCCCAAACATCAGAATTTATTAATTGGAGGGGGCGGGAACTTGTAAATGATGGGACATCAAAGGGAAGACGATGAATTTTATTGCATAGGCAAGACAGACATATAGACTCTGTAAGTTTAGAGGTTACATGAATTGAATTTGAATGTAAAACAGACTGAAGGACTTTTGAACTAGAGTGACCTAGGCGACGATGCCATAGGTTAGGAGAGACCACCACACCCGCCAGGGCTTGAGGTTGTTGTAGTGTTGGAGGTGACCATTCTTACACACCTTCGTTATTCTGGCCTTGAAGAAGAACCATCCCCGTGCTGAAATCCTTCACGTGGAAATAGTTAGGGTAGAATTCAATGGAAGTGTTATTAGTTGTATTAAACTGAGAAATGGATAGAAGGTTTCTGGTCAAATTAGGGACGCAAAGACTATTAGTGAGAGTAAAAGGGCGAGAGGAAGGAGTGGGTAGAGTCGTGGTACCAGTCTGGGTGATTTGCAGCCCCTTACCATTGCCAAGGATGATTTCATCAGGGCCACGGTAGTGAGAGACATCTGAGAGATGCTGAGGGGTGACATGGTGGGAGGCGCCAGAGTCTAGGAGCTAGGGAGAGGGTTGGCTTTGGGTGGTGGAGTTGGCCACGGGTGGGTGGGATAGTTGCTACTACAGCTGAAGGCAGTGTTTGGCGCTGTGGCCCTGGGTGCCACACCACTGGTAGAAGCCTTGGTAGCCACTACAAGGAGTGGTGGGACGACGATTGTTGTCTGAAGTTTGGGAGGAGAGGCACTGGCTTGAGTAGCGGTTGGTGTCTAAGTTAGAGTAGCGGTGGGTGGAGTTGCGGTTGGAGCGGTTGTATATTGGAGCCACGGGCTGCTTGAGTGGCATTGGAGCAGAGGCTGCCGGTTCTGCTCGTTTGTCTCCAGTTTCATGCTGTACCAGCATGTCATGGTGGTTCTCGAAGGAGACTGAGGTGTCTCTGGACCTTACAGCAGCAACGATGTCCTTGAACTCTAGGCTGACATCGTTGAAGACATGGAGTAGAAGGTCGTCATCAGAGAAGGGGGTGTCTATGGCGGCTAGTTCATCAGCGAAGAGGCGAATCTCTTGAAGGGAATCTGAGACAGGTATGGAGTTTTGTCGAAGGTGGGTGAGACGCTCCTTAAGTCCAAGAACACGAGCCCTTGCTTTGCTTGCGTAGTGGTGGTTGAGGTGAGCCCCGGTACCTGCAGAGGTTTTGGTCGCAGTGATGAGGGTGATGACCTGAGGTGATATAGTGGCCAAGATGGTGTGGAGAAGAAGCTGGTCCTGACGGAACTAGAAGGCGCGAAGCGCTGTCTCAGTGGCAGGGGGCAGGGATGAGAGCCATCCACGTAGCCCATCAGGTCATAGCCATTGAGAAGAGAATTAAACTGAGCTTGCCAGGAGAAGAAGGTGGTGGTAGTGAGCTTAACGGGGAGTTGGGTAGCGGTGTTGATGGTGATGTGGGAGGGGGGAGTAGGGTTTGTTTTGGTTGGTGGTGGGATTGGATTAACAGGCATTGGGTTGGGTGGCCATGGGATTAGGGTTTGTTTTAGGGTTTACTTGGTGAAGCTTTTAGAGCTCTGATACCATATAAGGTATAAGTTTTCTGTATTGAATAATATGTTTGTACATGAGTAGAGTCTAGGTATATATTGAGTCTAGGAGTCCTAACTAGGAAGTGTTTATAGTTGACTATACAGTTTAACTAAGGAATCAAGATGATTCTCGTTGACATTGAAACTAAGGAGATTGATCTTCAATCTCCTTTGATGAGGAAATACCCGTGGATGGATATTCCTTAATACATATATATTTTTCATCTCCAATATGCTCTTCTGATAGCTTAATGTTTTCACAGGGTTAACAATAAGGGTTATGATAGGGAGCTTTCAGACACGTGTAGGCTGTTTACTCTTCAATCTTTCACGAAGCTGATCCTCCAAGAAGGACAAAGTCTTGTCCTTTTATGGTGGGCGACATATTATAACCAAGCTGTATATGGACTTGTGGACAAATTAGGTAATTATTTGGCTCTTATATTTTGAGTCACACTGTCAATCACTTTCTCATTACAATAAGAGCCATGTTTTCCTACTACAACATATAAAAGGTGTTGTAACTATCAGTTTCATTATATGACATTTATCGCACAGGGAGCCTAGTGGTTAGGCTGGTGTTTCTTCCTTTTGAAGAAAGTTCCTTTGCTACATTTGCAAGGTTTGCATCAGGTTTCTTTCTTCCTCTGTTTACTTGATGGTTATTTTAATGTAAGATGCTTTGTTGTCTTGGGTTTTGGTTAATTTCTTCCTACTTTTGTTTATTGCCATTGGAGTCATAATATGATGAGGGACAGAACCGAGTAATAGAAAAAGTAACTTAGCGGAAGAAAAATATAGAAAACACAAGAATAAAACTAGAAGCTAGGATCCGGATTCACTACAAGGGCTTTACACCTGAAATGGATTCACTACAAGGGCTTTACACCCGAAATTGGATAGGTTTTCTTGATATCACACCAATAGACTTCTAGGAATCACTCCTAGGGCTAGGCATCACAACTAGAGATCCTTGGGCATCGAACCTACGGTTAGGTTGCATCACATAAACCTGAAGAGAAGCAAAGCTCCAAAATTTTATTTCAATAACAAAAACTCTAGAATTATTCCCAGTCCCTTTAGAATTAAGCTAACTACCTTTAGACCTCTGCCTCTAATAAAAATGTTTAAATATTAAATACTAAAACCCTTCCTAAAGAATGAAACACCCTTGAAGATTCTACATTATTCTCCTCTAGTTGAAGATGTCGACCCTGTCGAGTTAAGTGAGAAGCTTCGACATGATTGGGTAACCAACATCAAAAGGATATTGTTATCATCAATGGCACTATGGCTGACTTGGAATCTGTTTACTCCTTTGTTATCAATGCTATGTGGTACTGCAAGGCTCTTAGCATGACAAAAGTAATTTCCAAATTTCGTATCCTCAAAATTGCTGCATCACAGGAGTGAATAGAAGGAAAACTAATCACTGCTAAAATTGGTGTACCGATAAAAGCTTGCCCAATCTCTGGTAAAATTAGCTCTTTCTTTTCCAATTGAATGGACATTTCCTCTATTTTGTGGGCTATTTCCTCTATTGTTGACTGTACCAGGTTTGACAGTGATTCATGATTTGTTGGTTATGCTACTTGATCCTCCACGGTATTGTTATCTTGAAATTTTTAACATCAGCTAAAAAGTCTTTTACACTAACTAGCAAAGATTCAATTGAGTTTCGCCTCTTAAGCTTTTCATCAGGATCTGGTCCACAAAAATTATGCCTTTCTTTGTCTCTGTCATTCCTCCTATCACCACCTCTGTCTCTCTCATACCTTCGATCACCGTCATGGTTTCTATCACGCTATTTGTCACGACGAAGGGTTGCAAGTTCGGCGGAATGCTTTACACTAACTAGCAAAGATTCAATTGAGTTTCGCCTCTTAAGCTTTTCATCAGGATCTGGTCCACAAAAATTATGCCTTTCTTTGTCTCTGTCATTCCTCCTATCACCACCTCTGTCTCTCTCATACCTTCGATCACCGTCATGGTTTCTATCACGCTATTTGTCACGACGAAGGTTTGCAAGTTCGGCGGAATGCTTTCGCAACGGGACTTTAATTCCAGAAACTTCTTTTGACAAATTCTCTATGAGTTGGACTAACTATTCTGTGTCCATATTTGATGGATAATGCAGAATTGTCAAGGGAAGTTTAATCTTTAGTCATTTAGGGTTTAGTATTTTAATGTTTAAATGTTTTTTATTAGTAGCAGACTTAAAAGATTAGTTAGCCTAATTCGAAAGGGGCTAGGATTAGTTTTCTTGTTTTATCTCTAGCAAGATTCTTTCCTATATTACCAAGTATAGACTTTTATATAACCTAACATTGTAAACCCTAGAAGGGGAGTTTTTGATATTGAATGAAAATTGTGGAGCTTTGCTTCTCTTCCGGTTTGTGTGATACAACCTGACCCTAGGTGCGATGCCTAGGGATCTGTAGGTGCGATGCCTTAAAGATCCGTAGGTGTGATGCCTAGAACTAGGATTCCTAGAAATCTACTGGTGTGATATCAGTAGAATCTATTATTTCCTGCCAAAGGATCTCTTCGGTGTGAAGCGTATTTCGTGTGCGAAATCCCTGGAGTGATTCCTGACCCTATCTTTTATGTTTTATATTTTCCCTTTTAAGGTTTGCTTCCGCTAAGTTGTGATTTCCTAGTACTCTATTCTATTCTACATCAAATTTGGTATTAGACCGGGCTCCTTCTCCACACCATTGTATGTCCACAAGGCATGGATTCAGATAGGATAGTACAACTCCGAGAGAATCTGTCAAAAGAAATTGCTGGAATTAAAGTCACATTACAAGAGCACTTCACCATATTACACGAGCATTCTGCCAAACTTGCAACCCTTCGTCGTGACAAAGACCCTGATAGAAACCATGATGGTGATCAAAGGTATGGCAGAGATAGAGGTGGTGATAAGAGGACTGATATAGGCAGAGAAAGAATGAATTTTGGTCAACATGATCCTAATGAAAAGGTTACGAGGCCAAGAACAATTGATGTTTTATTAGTTAGTGTGAAAGAGTTTTTGTCTGATGTGAGAGGTAGACAGGAAGAAAAATTCCAAGATAACGATACCGTGGAAAATCAGGTTGCACAGCCAAAAAATTCAGAATCATTGCCAACCCTTGTTCAGCCAAAAGTAGGGGTTGAAAAAGCAAGGGCCAAGTTTACCAGTGATTGAGCTGGCTTGGTGTTCCTTCTATTCTGGAGCCTTATGATATTTTTTCTCCTGAACTCCTCCAATTACCCATCCACTTGTGTGGATATGAAATTTGAAACTTTTTTCTCATGCTAAGAGCCTTGAACTACCCCATAACATTTATAACAAAGGAGTAACTATTCCAAGGCAGCTTTAGCATTATTGATGACAAGAATTATCCTTTTGGTGTTGGTTAGCCAATGATGTCCAAGCTTCTCACTTAATTCGTCGGAGTCGAGTTCTTCAACCAGGTGAGAATCATGCAGAATCGTCAAGGGCAGTTTAGTCTTTAGGTGTTTAGGGTTTAGTATTTTAATGTTTAAACATTTTCTTTAGGCAGAGGCTTAAAGCTTAGTTAGCCTAATTCTAAAGGGATTAGGATTAGTTTTCCTGTTTTATCTCTAGCAAGATTCTTTCCTATTTTATTAAGTACGGATTTTTATATAAACTAACATTGTAAACCGTAGAAGGGGAATTTTTGATATTGAAAAAAAATTGTGGAGCTTTGCTTCTCTTTAGGTTAGTGTGAATAAGAATTAGGCTAACTAAGCTTTAAGCCTCTGCTTAACCCTAGGTGCGATGCGTAAGGATCTGTAGGTGCGATGCGTAAGGATCTGTAGGTGCGATGCCTAGAACTAGGACTGATTCCTAGAATTCTACTGATGCGATATCAGTAGAATCTATTATTTCCTGCGTAAGGATCTCTTTGGTGTGAAACCAAGTTTTGATGTGAGGCCAATTTCGTGTGTGAAACCCCTGGATTGATTCCAGACTCATGTCTTTTAAGTTTTACGTTTGTGTTTTCTGAAGCTTGCTTCCACTAAGTTGTGATTTCCTAGTACTCTATTCTGTTCTGCATCAATGGATATGCCCAATCGCTACGAATTGTGGACATACAAAGGTATCCGAAAGAAACAGAACCTGCTCTGATGCCAAAAATTATGTAGGACAGAGCCAAGTAATAGAAAACAGTATCTTAGCGGCAGTAAAACATAGAAAACACAAGAATAAAACTAGAAGCTAAGATCTGGAATCACTCCAAGGGCTTCACACCCGAAATTGATAGGTTCTATTGATATCACACTAATAGACTGTTTACGAATCACTCCTAGTTCTAAGAATAGGCATCACACCTAGGGTTAGGTTGCATTACACCTAGGGTTAGGTTGCATTACACCTAGGGTTAGGTTGCACCACACAAACCTGAAGAGAAGCAAAGCTCCAGAATTTTTTTTTTCCCGATATCAAAAACTCTAGAATTAATCCTTTGTCCCTTCAGAATTAAGCTAAATACGGTTTAGGCCGATGCCTCTAATAAAAACGTTTAAATATTTAAATACTAAAACCCTAGATGCCTAAAGACTAAAACGCCCTTGATGATTCTGCATTGCAATAGTTTCCTCAGATTCTATACGTGCGCTTCAAATTGGTTGTGTCCATGGAGGAAGCTTCATGGTTCTATTCATAAATAAAAAATATCCTATCTTGAAGGCAATTGCCATTTTTCCGCTTGAAATAACATTGCATCTTAGACGCTTGAAGTAACTTCTAATTTTCTAATATGTTTAATTGGCAGGCAAAGATCCAGATAAAGTCAGGAGGTTAGGAAGTAGCCTTATAGAGGCCCTCAAGCTGGTTTTCTTAATGGGTGTGTGCATGTGTGTCCATTTCCTTTTTTCGTTCATTATCTGTCTCATACCAATCATCTAGAGATAATAGACATATATTGATGTGCGTATGTATTGAATATCTCGATTAATAAGCAGCCAAGTGGATTAACTGTAATAGCATCATAGTGCTTTAGATCAAATATGACATATATGATGGACAGAACCCAAGAGACATTAATAACCTAGAAAAATAAGAGAGAAAACTCCCCAAGTTAATGTAGCAGGCAAATATGCAGAGGTTGCATGTTATGTTGTAACAAATCAGATCAAGGTTCTCACACACCTTTGATTTAATTCCATAATGAGCAAATCAAAACATCTGATTTTGACGCATCATTATTTTGTACATGCTAATTGATCACCAAAGGAGCAATATCATTCTTATATTTGTAATTGAGATTTATTCTTTATTTGTTTCCATCGTCTCACGCTGCTTAGGTATCCTATAGGTCTTGTATTTATGGCGTTTGGCCCAAGTTACGCGTATTCTCTCATCAGATTGTTATATGGGCAGAAATGGAGTGATGGCGAAGCATCAACAGCCCTTCGATATTATTGCATTTATATAATTGTTCTGGCTATGAATGGTGAGTAATGTTCTGATTCTGCTGGTCAATATTCAACAGGCATGTGAATTGTTTTTCATTTTCAACTGTTCTAACTTCATATAGCATACTAACAAAACGAAGAATGTAAAGCAATAGTTAGTGTAAGATCAAGCAATATTTCTTTGAGTTCTTTCTATTTTGGGACTTTCTGAATTCTTTATTCAATTACGAATTTTGAAACGAGATTAACGTGTTTTTGAAATCCTTGAAGACTACTTCCATTTGAATGAGGGATTTTCCTTTTATAATGTAACGGAATTCCTATCAAGATATACTTAGGTTTTTGGCTCGTCAATTATATCCTAGTTGGTTTAGGATTGTTTTAGGAAAATTAGAGGTATACCAATTCTTATCCAAAAGGGATTAGGAAAGAATATCTGCCTTCCCTATTCAATTGGGTTTAAAATAAGTCTAAATTCCTATTCCTCTTAGGAAGAGGAATTTAATCAGCCTTGGGATATGTATGCCAACTCTATATCTATAAATAGGGTGCGACAAGGCTTATTTCTAAGAGAGGAAAAACAGTTAGAACAACTAGGAGTTTTGAGATTAGTTCTAGGGTTACAAAAGTTATGTAATCTCTATCATTAATAAAAGGAGCCGTGATTTCTCTACCAAGAGAAATCACAACTGGACATAGGCAAAAGTTCTGCCGAACCAGTATAATTCTTGTGTGTTTTTAAGTTTCCTAAATTTTGCTAGTTTTAGTCCATTGCCGTTGGTTACATTAAAAAACCAGATCCGGCTAGGGTTTTTTAACAATTGGTATCAGAGCTTGGCTCAAAGGGTTCTGCAATGTCCAAAGGAAAGATGAATGCAGATCTAGGACCTGCATTGAAACCTTTTAACGGCAAGGATGACTTCACGGACTGGCAAAGGATGATGAAGAACGTACTGATACAGCAGGACTTGGATGATGCACTCGACGGAGAGAAGCCAGCAAACATGGCAGACGTAGCATGGACTAAGGTTCTCAAGAAGGCCAAGAGTTCCATTGAGATCCATCTCACTAGATCAGTTCAGTCACACATTACCGAAAAGATGACTGCAGGAAGCATTGGAAAAGTTGGAGAATGTTTATATGGGCAAAATCGTGTCCAATAAACTTTTTCTAAAGGATGAACTATTCGAACTTCGACTGAAAGAAGGAGGTGATATTGAAGATCACGTATGCAGGTTCTAGAATTGCATAGCTAATCTTTAAAAGGTCTGAGAAACGTACAAAGGTGATGATTTGGCTATCATCTTACTGAGGTCTCTACCTTCGTCTTTCAAGCACTTTCGAACAATGCTAATGTTTGGAAATGAGTCTCTAAAGCTTGAAGACGTAATTCAAGCTCTTCAGTCATATGCTAAACTAGATGATATAACTGAAAGCTCTCAGTGTCTATGCTAAAGGCAAGGAGAGGGGGCGGGAAAAGGCAAAGGAAGAGAAAACAGGCAATAGAGCTAGGTCAAAATCCAAGAAGAAGAAGGAAAAGAAGGAAGGCTGCTTCGAATGTGGTTCAGCTGATCATTGGAAGAGGAATTGCAGGATTTGGAAAGAGAAGAAAGCCAAGATGGAAGGAAGCTCAGGTTCAGCTAGTGCAGTCACCGAGCATGAGAGTGACAGGGAGCTTCTTTCAGTAACATCAGGCTCCAAGGCTCTCACATATTGGATTTTGGATACCGGATGCACCTTTCATATGTGTAATAAAAAAATATTTCAATACTTACAAAGAGAGTAGCCACGGGGAAGTTTTAATAGGGGACAATTCTTCATGTCCTGTAAAAGGAATCGGCACTGTTAGAATCAAAATGTTTGATGGGATGATACGAGTTTTGGGAAACTTTAGATGTCCCTAGACTAAGGAATAACTTGATTTCCTTGGGTACCTTAGATGAGGCCGGCTACGGGTACGAGTCTAAAGATGGAAGACTCAGAGTAGCCAAAGGATTACTGGTGGTAATGTGGGGTGACCTACAACCCAATAAGCTGTACAAGTTAATTGGGACCACCATAATCGGGGGAGCAACTGTTTCTCTAGGTATAGAAGGCAAGACTGAACTCTGGCATCATAGGCTAGGACACATAAGTCAGAAAGGGTTGCAAGAACTACACAAGTAAGGCCTGTTAGAAGGCGTGTCATCCTACAAACTGGACTTTTGTGAATATTGTGTTCTTGGAAAGCAAAAGAAGGTGAGCATCAGCATCGTTCACCAGTTAGGAATAAGGTGGAGCAAGAAACAGGACAGATTGAAGGCACTCCAATCCGCCAGACATCGCAAAGGGTTCAAACTCCAACCAATAATCCACCTGTATTCCAAAGATGCATAGCACTGGACAAACCTAATCGGAACAAGAAGAAACCCTACAAATTTGGGTTTGACCAAGACGAAGTAAATTATGCTCTCAACATTAGTCATGGAGATCCAACTACGTATCAAGAAGCTATAGCAAGTGATGAGCGAGTTAGTTGGATAAGTGCTATGACAGAAGAAACGGAGTCTCTTTACATGAACTCTGTTTGGGAATTGGTTCCTAAGCCCAAAGACAGAAAGCTAGTTGGATGAAGTGGGTATTCAGGAAAAAGGAAGGACTACATGAACAAGAAGCTGTGAGATTCAAAGCAAGGCTCGTAGCTAAAGGGTACTCACAAAAGGAAGGGGAGGATTATGATGAGATCTTTTCACTCATAGTTCAGCATACTTGTATTAGATTTCTTTTAGCAATGGCAACTCAGCATGACATGGATATTGAGCAGACGGATGTGAAGACAGCATTTCTTCATGTGGATCTTGAGGAAACAATTTTCATGGCTCAACCAGAAGGGTTTGTTGAAAAAGGGAAAGAAAACTTAGTATGTCAGCTAAGGAAGTCTTTGTATGGCCTGAAACAGTCTTCAAGATAGTGGTATAAAAAGTTCGATTACTTCATGTTGAAAATTAATTTTGGAAGATGTTTATATGACTGTTGCGTGTACTACCATGTATTCCAAGATGGGATGATCATATTGCTACTGCTATATGTGGATGACATACTAATCGCGTGTCAAGACAAGTCTAGAATTCGAGACTTGAAGAAGATGTTGGGGGAGGAGTTCGACATGAAGGATCTAGGTGCAGCTCAGAAGATCCTTGGCATGGAAATTCAGAGAGATAGGACCGCAAAAAGGACTTGGATATCACAAGCCATGTATATTTAGAAGGTTCTTGAGAGGTTCAGCATGCAAGAAGCAAAGGCAGTTTTGACTCCTTTGGCAGCCCACTTGAAGTTAAGTGAGCAACAGTGTCCTAAGTCTGAGGAAGGGCAGGAAGCAATGGAGAAGGTGCCTTATGCTATTGTCATGGGTTGCCTCATGTATGCAGTGGTATGCACACATCCCGACATAGCTCAAGCAATCAGTGTCGTTTCCAGATACATGGAAAATCCAGGAAGACAACATTGGGAGGCAGTGAAGTGGATTTTGCGTTATTTGAAGGGTTCTTGGCGACAAAAGATTATGTTTGAAAAGCAAAAAGAACATGCAGGGGTATTGGGATATGTGGATGCCGATTATGCTGGGGACTTGGACAAGAGAAGGTGAACTTCTGGTTATGTGTTTACATGCGCAGGAGGACCGATAAGTTGGAGGGCACTACTACAACCAATTACAGCGTTGTCAACCACAGATGCAGAATATATTGCATTGTTAGAAGCTGGAAAGGAAGCAATTTGGCTTAGTGATTTGGTAAGTCAAATGGGAATCACTCAAGATTGTGTGAAGCTGAAGTGTGACAGTCAAAGTTCCATTCACTTGGCAAAGAATGAAGTTTTTTCTGGAAGATCAAAGTACATTGATGTAAGATATCACAAAATCAAAAATTGGGTGGAGTCTTAAAGAGATTTGGATTGAAAAGATCCATACGGATGACAATCCCGCAGATTACCTTACAAAGATAGTGTCAGCCAAGAAGTTCAAGTATTGCTTGAGCTTGATCAATCTTGTTGATTGATTAAAGTGGAGCACCTCCTCACTTGAGGTGCAATGAGGCAAGATGAAGTTTGCCAAGGTGAAGACTCTTGAAGATTTCCAGAGCTACTTCAAGGAAATTCAAAGATACTCTGGGGTACAACCATCAAGACTTGGTTTGACTCACCAAGGTGGAGATTGTTAGGTTTTTGGCTCGTCAATTATGTCCTAGTTGGTTTAGGATTGTTTTAGGAAAATTAGAGGTATATCAATTCTTATCCAAAAAGGGATTAGGAAAGAATTTCTGGTTTCCCTATTCATTTAGGTTTAAAATGAGTCTAAATTCCTATTCCTCTTAGGAAGAGGAATTCAATCAGCCTTGGGACATGTATGCCAACTCTATATCTATAAATAGGATGCGGCAAGGCTTATTTCTAAGAGAGGAAAGGAAAAACAGTTAGAACAGTCAGGAGTTTGGAGATTAGTTCTAGGGTTACAAAAGTTTTGTAATCTCTATTATTAATAAAAGGAGCCGTGAAAGAAATCACAACTTGACGTAGGCAAAAGTTCTGCCAAACCAGTATAATTCTTCTGTGTTTCTAAATTTCCTAAATTTTGCTAGTTTTAGTCTATTGCTGTTGGTTACATTAAAGAACCAGATCCGGCTAGGGTTTTTTAACAATAGTAAGGTTGCTAAGTACCAAGATACTAAATTGTGGTAATGGGTTTGACAAAGGAGACTCCTATCCGGTCTCTCCCTTCAGACGAGACTCCTTCCAGGACTCTCAATCCAATCTGTCAGGATCATTCTGATTCTTCTAAGTCTCTATCTAGATAGCTTATATTATTAGCCTGGGATTGTACTTACTCTACACTTATCATGTATATGTTTACTCTATAAATAGAACAGGGTTAAAAAATAGATTGTATGCATGTCCAAATCCATTGACAATTTACTGAAGTCTTTCATTTGGAGTTGGGTCGCCTTCTATATCATCAATGTTTTAAGCTACTGGATTCATTTTATTGGAAATCAGTCATTAGTCGTTTGGTGATAACGTAAAGGTCTTATTGCTGTGCCTAAAATGTATCAAACTAGAACTGAGATCGTGGTTTGATTTTGAATCAGGAACATCTGAAGCATTCCTACATGCGGTTGCAAAAGAGAAGCAACTTGCGCAGTCAAATCTTTCATCGTTTCTGTTTGCATTTATACATGTAATACTGAATATCCTGCTGATAAACTCAGCTGGTGCAGTTGGTTTGATTTTGGCAAATTCATTAAGTATCCTTTTCCTAAGTTCAGTTTTCATAAGGCGTGTTTGGTAAGTAGCGTCTGGTGGTATTCCTCTTCATTTGCAAGTGCAAGATTCTAGGTTGACTTCTCATAGACGACATGGTTATATGTGTTTGGCGTTTGACACTTGGTCATTAATGTTGTAGCGGGTCTTCCATGTTCTGTGTCAGGGAATTTAACAGTTTTATGCATGGTAGTTAAAGATTTTGGGAAAATTGAGACACAAAGTGACTATAAGCGGAAGTGCATGAGACATTTTGATTTTTAGGGTGCATTCTGAAGTCGACCTTGAAGTTCAGGGGCAAAAGAGTAATATGCGTGTGTATTCATTATGAGCAAATGCAATTAATTTATTGGTTCTAATCTCCGGTTTCTTGACATGGTAAAGATATGATTTTGAGAATAATGTACTCCGTTATTTTCATCAAGCAATACTTCCAGGTATGGTGGTTTTGTATTTATCTTGCATGTTGCATCAGTGATTTTTAACCTTAAAACTTTGTAGGCTTGTCAATACTAATTTTCTTCTTTCTTCACAGGATTCTTCTGCATTTTCTTTTTACAAATGCTTACCTTCAGGATGGAAGGTCCTACTATTTTCTGGAATAATAACTATTATTTCAGAGAAACTATTTCTGGACCGAGATATGTTCTGGCGGAGTTTTTTTGTTCATTTCACCGTTGGGGTTGCTTGCTTCTGCATGTCGGCGGTTGTCATGTATCTTCCTGTGCACTTTCTCCGCTTTAAAATTGTTATTACCATGCTGCTTCTATTAACTTGCACTCGAGCCTATAAATTACCTATATTATTCCCATTGTCCTGAACAGATATCGCTGTGAGAGAGACTTCATCAACAGAATTATCCGGTTCCATGATCACTCAGTCTAAGAATCCGTGATCCATCCATCTATGGATGTAGATCACATTCTTGTGGCACTAATCTGATGTACTACTTTTTGTGCGTGTTTCTGGATATGAGGATATTGACTTGGATGCAGGAAGACAACTACAAGAAACCCGCTGAGATCCATTGAGTTTGCATCAAGTGGGAAAAACAGGTGCTGGCTGAATGGAAAGTGCAGGGAGGCAGCCAGTAGCCATCACATTTCTTGGCGGTTTTTGAGTAATCAATCTACTAACTACCATACCTGAGATTTCATTTGGATGAATAAGACCCTTTTAATTTTTTAAATTTTTTTTTTTTAAGAAAGCTATCGATTGTCTCTTCCTCTTTTCTAGCAAAAGAGGCAACTCTTCTAGCGAACGAAGAGTCACTTATTTCGCTACTGCACCTCTTCAGTTTATACCTCCCTCCATGTTATCTTCCTCTAGCACATTTTGTGTATTTTCTATCATCAGCGAAATCGTAAATTGAACAAGCCTAGAGAGTTAGAGAACACATGGCATCTACCCTATTAGTTGCACCTTCGTTGTGCTCGCAAATTTGTCAATTTTTATTTTGATTATTATTTTTGCAAATCTGCCATTTGAGTTTGGTCTAATTGCCCATTGCACAAAATTTTCCATTATTGGTAACATGAAGTTGGCCTTTAGTTCACGAACAGTTTTTTGTTGGTCTTGTTCATCTAAACACTTGGTTGGGATATGGAAAGATTTGGACTGATTGGAATGTTAGGTATTTTTGTGCATGAAAAAGTGTGGATCTTCTTTTCTTTGGGTTTTATACCTTGTTCGTTATGACTCTACGAGGACTTTTTAAAGACGGGGAATGCACTATAAGTATATTATCTTTAAGGCATTCCCAAATATAATAATGAATAATCTCTTTGCGAGTATTAAATAATAAAAGCCATTTGTATGTTGCTGGGGTGAGTTTAAGAGTTAAACATCAGTTAGTGTGTTGTTTTGGGGTTCATGAAGGTTCTTTGCCTGTTAAGTATTTTGGGGTGTTTATTTTTACCTCCAAACTGACTTTCACTATTTATGCTCCTTTCTTGGAGAAAATCCAGAATCGAATAATGGCTTGGGAACATAGGGTGCTCTCATTCGCAGGAGGATTATTGATTATTCAATCAGTCTTGTGTAGTGTTATGGTTTTCTGGTGCTCTCATTTATTCCTTCCTCAGAAGATTACTAGCAATATTGAGCGTATTCTTTGGTGATTCCTTTGGCTAGGACATTGTTCTAGGTCTTATCATGCTAAGGTTGGTAGGGAGGAAGTGTGTAAGCCTAAGAGAGAAGGGGTCTTGGAATCAGGAATTTGTATCTTTGGAATGTTTTCATGATGGCTAGACATATTTGGTTCATCTTGGTGTCGGGGGCTAACAACATGCGGGTGAATTGGGTTAAGGCTTACTTTATTCGTGGTAGATGCTTTTGGACTCTTAAAGCTCCTTCTGTTTTTTCGTGGAATTGGAGAAAGTTGTTGAAATTGTGTGAGTTGATTAGGCCTTATTTTCTCCCTTTTCGTGAGGATGGTTCTCGTTGGACACTCACCTCAAACAAAATATTCTCTTCTAATTCGCTGTGGAAGAAGTAGCTAGGTGGAGGGATGAAGGCGCCTTAGGCATACCTTGTGTGGTCCACGGTTGCTATTCCTAGGTCTGCTTTCATCTTGTGGATTGCCATTACGGGAAGGTTAGCTATAATGGACCGTATCTCTTCTCGTTCGGATGTCAGGTGTTCTCTGTGTGAGAGCGAGATTGAATCCCATGCGCATTTGTTCTTTGATTGCCCTGTGAGTTGTGGTATTTGGCAGCAAATTCTTAGTAAATGTGGGGAGAAGAAACCCCCTTTGGATGTTGTTTGTTGATGCTATTTCTATTCTTTGGAGGGGTAATTCTCTTGTAGTTACCGTTAAGAAACTTGCTTTGGCTGTTACGGTATACAGTATCTGGAGAGAACGTAACAATCGTTATTTGTTAATACTCGTTCTCACCCTTCTAATGTCTTTAATAGCATTATTGATCTTATTTGGTTGAGGTTTTGGAATGTGAAGTTCAAGGTGACTAAAGGTGATAAAAAGATTACTAGAGTGGAATATTCCTGTTAACTAGGGCATGTGTTGTTGGGTTGTGGTGTGCTCAGTGTGCTGCTTTGTGGGTTTGGTGTTGTTCTTTGTTCCTTTCTTCCGTTTGAGGTGATCCCTCGAGTGGTGGCTTGGTTTTGATGTAATGTTATTGTTTGTTGTGTCTTTGGTTTTGGTTTTGCTTGTTCTGCCTTTGGCTTCTTGTTATTTTTATTTGTTTTGAGCTTTACTTTGTTAACTGCTTGGTTTGTATTTCTGCTTTTTGTGTTTGATGGTTTTGCCCTTTTGGGGTTGCTGTTGCCCTTTGGGCTTGTTGAGGCTTGCCTCTTTTAATACAATTGCGATTTAACCAAAAAAAAAAAATACGTACTTGACGGAAAAGGAGCTGGAGATATTTTTACATAAATGCTCTCTTCTCTCTCCTTTTCACCGGTTTCCCCTACCTTTTTTTCTCGCCGTCTGCGTTCTGGATCTTTGCTTCTAGTTACCAGACCATGTCTATACCTTCCCTCACTCCCCCTTTCTCTCCTAATTTTCAGTCCCCTTCTTCGACTCTTAACCTTCAGCTTGCTGAGTCATTGGGTGCTCTTTGTTGTGTATGGCCGTCTGATGGTAATGATATGTGTGCCCATTCTTCATCTCCTACTCCCAACCCTTCCTTTGCTGGCAATGTGGTGGTGTCAGATCTAGCTTTTATTGCTTTACGACAACCTTCCCCTCACTTGTGTAAGTTGGGATATGGGTCATGGACTGTGAATGGCCGAGTTCTGAATGCCATTTTTCTGCAGGATTTTGACGGGGCAGGGGACATGGAACGTCCTTCTGTGGCGTAGGGCCTGGCTCTTAATTCTGAGTGCTGTCTAGGGGAGCAGAGCTCCGCTGTTCCCCATAGGGGTATTTCAGGTATGTTGGAAGGTGTTTCTACATGTGATTTTCGGTCCGTTCAAATGGAGACTGAGGTGTGCCTGGTCCCTGGTGTGGCGGTGTCCCCCTAGGTGGAGGCAGTAGAATGCCCAGTCCCAAGGACTAGTACTGATGATTTGGGCCCAGCTGGTGGGTGTCCTATGTTTACCTATAGTCAAGTGGCTGCTGGTTTGGGTAAAAAATTGGAGAGGGCCCAGAAGTTAAAATTCATGAAACCCAAAATTATTGATGGGAGAAAAGTAGTCAGTCCTCCTCCTTCTGCAGCTGAGGAAGCGACGAAAGATTGGTCTAACTGCTTGGTTGGGTATTTCATCGACCGTCACCTTCTGTATAATGTGGTGGATTTACTTGCTACTAAAATTTGGTCTAGTTGGGGATTGGTGAATGTTATGGCTGATGGAGCAGGATTTTATTACTTTAATATTTTTGATGTTAGGGCATGTTTAAATGTTTTGGAGGGTGGCCCTTGGCACTTCGCAGGGCGTACGTTATTCTTGTCCTGTTGGAAGCAAGGTATGCAACTATCAAAGAATGCGCGCACTACCATTCCTTTGTGGGTTAAATTTATTAATGTTCCATTGGAGCATTGGAATGAGAAGGATTTAGTCATATTGCCAGTGCAGTGGATAAACCCTTGTATGTTGATTCATGTACTCCCAATAGGAAACCTATTGCTTATATGAGGATATGTATTGAAGTGGATGCTAAGGAACCATTGATTGATTCTTTGGATATACTTATGCAACCTTCTAAGGAAGGGGAATTATCTCATGTTGTTGAGATCAAAATTGAGTATGAATGTAGGCCTAGAATATGTTCTAGGTGCCAATTGTTTGGTCACAATGAGCCCCTATGCCCGAAAAAGCCTCGCCCAATTACTACAGAGAAGCTCTCTTGTGAGCCATGTGCTCGGGCTGATGAGGATCATAATAAGTCTAACGGGTCAGTTTTCCACCAAAGTCGCAAAGGGGCCAGCTTGAGTGACTTATTAATGACCAACCTCTTCAAAACGACATGCGTTGGTCTTAATGAGCCGGTGTTAGTCCTGGATAATTCCTTTGATCCTATGCGCAATAGGGGTGGGCCTGCAAGGTCTGGTGGAATAAAGGATGACCATTTGGTGAACTCTAATCTAGTCCATGGAAGGGAGGTAGTGCTGATCAGTGAGGAGTTGAATAATGAGGTTAGTATTCCTATTTCAAATAAATTTCAGTCTCTAGATGATGTTGATTTTTTAGGGGAAACTGTTGTTAACTGAGAGGTACAGGTTGAGGGTGTCAAACCTCGTTCTGACGGATCGTTTGCGATTGTTAGTAAGGAGAAGAAAAAGAAAAAAGAGAAAAAGAAGAAGGGTCCAAAGCAGATCGAGGGTGTCAAACCTCGTGGGTACAAACCTATAATCTCGGATGATGATGATTAACATTGCTTGCTGGAATATTCATGGGTTGAATGATCTGTCCCGCCAATTAAAGGTTAGCAAATTTATTAAGGATCATAGTTTGAAGGTTTTGGGTTTGGTTGAGACCCGTGTTAGAAGTTAGAATGCCGGTAATGTTAGGAGGGTGATAAATAAAAACTAGAATTGGGTGGATAATTATGAGCATCATTCTAATGGCAGAGTTTGGATTGGTTGGGATTCTTCTTGCATCCAGCTGAGTATTATGAAGGACAAGAATCAATATATCCATTCAGTTGTGGAAATCATTGATTCTGGGAAAAAGTTCTTTGTTTCATTCATTTATGGTTCTAATGTAGAAATTCGGCGTTGTGATTTGTGGGCAGAGTTGATTGGGATTGGTGAATCTGTGGGTTCGGTTCCTTGGTCTGTTATAGGAGACATGAATGAAATTTCTTCTCTTAGTGAGTAAGAAGGTGGTAGTGGTCGCTGGGATAGAGGAATGCGTGAGATTTTCAGGTGTTTACAAGAATGTTGTTTGGAAGATTTGAGATTCACGGGTGACTTCTTTACGTGGTGGAATAAGCAATTCACTAGGGGTGTAATCAAAAGGAAGTTGGATCGTGTGTTGGTTAATGAATGCTGGCTCAGTTCATTCCCTCATTCTACTGCAAAATTTCTTATACCGGGGTCATAAGATCATGCACTTGAAGTTTTATTTTTGGGAATCACAAGAAGTAAAAGGAAGGTCCTTTTCAAGTTTTTTAATATGATGGCTGATCGTGAAGAATTTTTCCCTACCCTAGAGCAAGCTTCTAATACCCATTGTGATGGGACTCATCAATTTAGACTTGCTTTTCGTTTGAAGCGAGTTAAGGCTGCTTTGAAAGGTTTGAATAAGGCCTCTCTTGCTGACGTTTCTGAGGTAGCCTTGAGTGTTAAGTCTGAGTTAGACCAGTGCCAAAGGGAGCTTGCTATTTCCCCTAGTGATAATCTTGTGGTGGAACAGGAGAAGGTGTTGTTGAAGAGGTATGCATATTGTTTGATAGCTGAGGTAAGTTTGTTTAGACAAAATGACCGTGTTTAGTGGATGGAGAAAAGGGATAAGAATACGGCTTTTTCCATAAGGTTATTAAGAAGCGCATTAATCGTAATAAAATTGACTCCATAACTCAGAGTGATGGGTCCATTGTTAGCGAGGAGGATAAGATGAAGAGAGAGGCGGTCTCGTTCTTTCAAAATCTGTTTAGCAGTGCTAGAACAGTTAGTGAGATGAATTTCCAAGATGTGTTGCATTAAGTTATTGTAGGGAGCAAACTGACACTATGATCGAATGTCACTGATGAGGAGATTCGTGATACTTGCTTTAAACTCAAACCTAATAAGGCTCCGGGGCCGGATGGTTTCAATGCCTATTTCTTTCATCGTGCCTGGCCAGTTATTGGTGCTCATGTGATTGATGTGGTGAAGGAAGTGTTTTCTAATTCGAGATTGTTTTGTGAAACCAACTCCACTATTGTTTCTTTGGTGCCCAAGATTCCGAACCTTACTTCCATGGGTGATTTTCGTCCTATATCTTGTTGCAACACTATCTATAAGATAGTTTCTAAAACTATTGCCAATAGAATCAAGCCAGTGCTCTCCTCCATCATTTCTCCTAATCAATCGGCTTTCGTTTCTAGTAGGAAAATAGGAGACAATATCCTTATTGTCCAAGATTTGTTGAAGGGTTATCACCTTAATTCTGGGATGGTTCGTTGTGCTGTCAAAGTGGAAATTCTTAAGGCGTATGACTCAGTGTCTTGATTTTATTTTGTCAAATCTCGAGTTGGGTGGGTCAGAATGTGTATTTCAAGCCCTCGCTTCTCAACTTCTATTAATGGATAACTTGAAGGGTTTTTTTTCCAGGGAAACGTGGCATTCGTCAAGGTGACCCCCTGTCCCCATTCTTATTTGTGATCACAATGGAGATGTTCTCGCTGATTATGACTAAAAGTATTTGTAGCAACCCAGAGTTCAGATTTCACTGGAGATGTGATAAGGTAATGCTATCTCACTTTACTTTGATGACGATCTTATGGTGATAGTCGATCTCTGTCTGTTATTAAGACTACAATTGATTGGTTCTCTAGTGTTTCTGGTCTTAATCCAAATTTGAATAAAAAACCATTTGTATGTTGCTGGGGTGAGTTTAAGAGTTAAATGTCAATTAGTGCGCTGTTTTGGGGTTCAAGAAGGTTCTTTGCCTATTATGTATCTTGGGGTGCCTATTTTTACCTCCAAACTAACTTTCACTATTTGTGCTCCTCTCTTGGAGAAAATCCAGAATCAAATAACGGCATGGGAACATAGGGTGCTCTCATTCGCAATAAGATTATTTCTTATTCAATCAGTCTTGTGTAGTGTTATGGTTTTCTGGGGCTCTCATTTATTCCATCCTAAGAAGATTACCAGTGATATTGAGCGTATTCTTCGGTGCTTCCTTTGGTCAGGGCATTGTTCTGGGTCTTATCATACTAAGGTTGGTTGGGAGGAAGTGTGTAAGCCTAAGAGAGAAGGGGGTCTTAGAATCAGGAATTTGCATCTTTGGAATGTTTCCATGCTGGCTAGACATATTTGGTTCATTTTGGAGTCGGGGTCTAACAACATGTGGGTGAATTGGGTTAAGGCTTACTTTATTCGTGGTAGATGCTTTTGGACTCTTAAAGCTCATTCTATTTGTTCGTGGAATTGAAGAAAGTTATTGAAATTGCGTGTTGATTAGGCCTTATTTTCTCCCTGTTCGGGAGGATGGTTCTCGTTGGACACTCACCTTAAACAAAATCTTCTCTTCTAATTCGTTGTGGAAGAAGTTGCTTGGTGGAGGGATAGAGGCGCCTTGGGCATACCTTGTGTGGTCCCCGGTTGCTATTACTAGGTCTGCTTTCATCTTGTGGATTGCCATTACGGGAAGGTTAGCTATAATGGACCGTATTGCTCGGTTCTCTTCTCGTTCGGATGCCAGGTGTTCTCTGTGTGAGAGCGAGATTGAATCCCATGAGCATTTGTTCTTTGATTGCCCTGTGAGTTGTGGTATTTGGCAACAAATTCTTAGTAAATGTGGGGAGCAATGAAAAAACCCCCCTTGGATGTTGTTTGTTGTTGCTATTTCTATTCTTTGGAGGGGTAATTCTCTTGTAGTTATCGTTAAGAAACTTGCTTTGGCTGTTACAGTATACAGTATCTGGAGAGAACGTAACAATCGTTATTTGTTAATACTCGTTCTCATCCTTCTAATGTTTGTAATAGCATTATTGATCTTATTTGGTTGAGGTTGTGTAATGTGAAGTTCAAGGTGACTAAAGGTGATAAAAGGATTACTAGAGTGTGGAATATTCCTATTAACTAGGGCATGAGTTGTTGGGTTGTGGTGTGCTCAGTGTGCTGCTTTGTGGGTTTGGTGTTGTTCTTTGTTCCTTTCTTCCATTTGAGGTGATCCCTCGAGTGGTGGCTTGGTTTTGATGCAATGTTGTTGTTTGCTGTGTCTTTGGTTTTATTTTTGCTTGTTCTGCCTTTGGCTTCTTGTTATTTTTATTTGTTCTGAGCTTTACTTTGTTAGCTGCTTGGTTTGTATTTCTACTCTTTGTGTTTGATAGTTTTGCCTTTTTGGGGTTGCCGTTGCCCTTCGGGCTTGTTGAGGCTTGTCTCTTTTAATACAGTTTTGACTTAACAAAAATAAAATAAAATACATACTTGACGTAAAAGAAGGCATCACCTAACTTCTAAAAGTAATTGACAACTCTCATACTAATTCATGCTTTGTTAACTTATTTTTTCAAAACTGACTTATGTGTCGTTTGTCTCTTTTACCTTAAATACAAATGGATAAAGCTAAGAAATAGAATTGGGAGAATACAATATTGGCTTACTGGCTTAAATGCACACTGAACTCGCATATTTGTGACACTTTGCACCTTGAACTTGTTATTCGGTCACTTAACAGTATGAAATGGCTGAGTAGGGCCACTAAGTACATTTTTCGTCCAAGCTGTTATGTTGCCGTGAAAATGGAGGGTAAAATGGGAAATTTTGACACGCTGGTACCCTTTTGCCATGTCAGACGAGACATGAGGATGGTTTTGGGACCCACAAGTGCCAAATCAGACTCTTCCCTCCCATTTGCATTCGAGGACGATTTTAAGGAAAATTTCTAGGGTTTGCTTGCGATCGAAATTGGGGCTTGAATCGAGGACTGGGCGTTGAATCGACGCGAATGTGAGAACAAGTAGGTGCAGACCATTTGGAAAATGATTCCTCGCGAGGATGGAGCAGAGCATCCTCTCTACGGTGAGTTTTCGTTTCCTTCATGCTTCTGGTTTCACCCGTGTTCTATTATCCGTGGAAGTGAGGCTGGGTTTATGTGTTTGCTTCCTTTTGTGTTTCAATATGCCTCTAAGGTTAGCATGTGTGTTTATTTGCCTAATTGATGTGCATGTTGAAATTGATGTCTTTGCTCAATTGATGTGCATGTTGAAATAGGATATCTAGGCTTAGTTTGTCTCGTTGTTTTTGGCATATCTGTTGAAAGATGAGGTGTATGGTTTGTGTTGTTGGTAGTGAAATGGGATGCTGAACTCGATGGTCGGGGTTTCATTTTGCACCCTGTACTCACCATGTGTTGAAGATTGTCTCACCCTGTACTCGATGCTCTGATTCATTATGCACCTTGAACTTGATGATTTAGTTTCACTTTGAACCATGTATTGATTATGTTTATTACATGTTGCACCCTGTACTTGAACTGTTGGTCACACTTTGGTACCTTAAACTCATGAATCAGTCATAGTTTGTAGTTAGTTGGTTAGTTTCTTAGTTGTTATTTAGTATATGAATGCAGATGACAGAGATATCTTTAGTATGAAAGTTCACTATGGAGGTGAACTACTAATAGAAGATGAGGATTGTTGGAATTACATAGGGGGACAATCCAAGTTCTATGACTTTGTTACAGTAGATTAGATTTCTGTAACAATCCGTCCCGAATATCGGGATTAAATATTAATTAATTATGCATTTCGAATGACTAATCGGGGATTAGTTGAGTGAATACAGACGGACGGCGTGAAATGACCGTTTTGCCCCTAGAATTGGGAAAAATATTGACTTTTGACTCAGAGAGTCAAACTTATGAGGACCGATGATCGTGACGTAGATCGGGACGTCACGAGTTCGTAGACAGGCGACACGTCGAAATCGGACGTCGAACGGACAAGTTATGGTCACAGAATTGAAATCGGGAACTTACGTCTCGAGAGTCGAATTATATAATAATTAAATCTGATTGGTTGGCGGATATTTAGGTGGGGCCCTTAGATGAGTGACAAGTGTTAGTCATCCCATTGGTGGCTTTCTCTAAAAAGGGGATCTTGGATCTGATTGGTCATTTTAATTAATTAATTAATTAAACTCATCTCCTATCTCTCTCTTTCCTACGAACATCTTCTCCATTTTTCTGCAAAACCCGAACACCCAACCTAGCTATAACACCTCCAAACCTCATCCTTTGCTTCTGGAGTGTAAATGAAAGTGAGAGAGTGAGGGGAGACGAGTCGAAAGGTGGCAACGATGCGGGTCGTCGTGGACGGTGGCCGAAGAACTAAAAATAGTGAGTTTTAGCTCGAAATTTGAAACTTGTCTTTGATGGTTGTCGATCGATTCTGATGATTGGGACATGTTCTTGAGGTTGAAACGAGACGGTTGGGACTAATTTTGAGGTCTAAGGCGGCCGTAATCGATGGCAGAACTCAGTTGCAGAGGCTGGTTACTGTTCCTCTTTGAACAGGTAAGATCTCGACTCCATTTCAAGATTTTGAGGTTTTAGATTTGTAGGGACTGATTAGATGATGAAAATGGAAGAAAAATGGGATTGAAAGGTGGCTGGACGACAGAGAAATGACCGGGTTGGGTTGCGGGTACTGTGCGACCCGGTTGCTGACCCGAACTGAGAAAGAAGACGACCTCACGTCATCAATGATGTCATCATGTCAAAGGTGACATCAGCATGCCAGGTCTGACAATGTCAGACTGATATGGCAGACTGATATGTCAGACAGAGGGCCAATGGGAGCGTGACACGTGGCATTGACAGATCTGACAGGTGTCAGATCTCTGGCGTCAGTAATACTGTTCACAAGTTGACTTTCGCGTTGACCAGGTGCGTGGAGGCGCGTGGGCTCAAATTTTGAGGTGGGTCCAGTGTCATTTTAATGCTTTCAACGATCCGGATCCAATGTCGGTGGTTTTGGGTCGATCAAAGATCGTTAGGTTGGTCAAATCGAGGGTTTTCACCTTGAAAAATGTGTTCGGGACACGTTGACTTTTCCAGGAAAGTTTAGGGTTCTTAATATGGACTTGTATAGGTTAGTAGTAACCTTTGGGTATGATTTGAATAGGTTCGGATGACCCAGAGAGGTTGGATTAGCCAGAGAGGCTTATGGCACGCATATCTATGTAGCAGCTAGGATGATCTGTGAGTGGACCTTGATTTCTAAACTATGATGCATGCATAAATGTTTATATGTTTTATATATATGATTTTATCATGATGATTATGGTATTGATGATTTACAAGATTACACGTATTTCGAGGTGATTTACGTATTTGCACGTAACAAGGTTTATGGCTTTACACTTATTATACATGCTTGTGGTTCGGTGATGGTTTGATGAAATGGTTTTGGATTTGAAAAGGTAAAATTGGGCATGAGACCCATTTGTTTTGGAAACCCTCGGACTTGAAGTCCATTTTAGTTACATTATTGGGCTAGGGGCCCAATCGGTTCGTGGATTGATGGACTGACTTCGAATTTGGAAATATGGAATCGGGCATGAGACCCATTTGATTTACGAACTCTCGGACTTGGTTTCCTTTTGATTTAATAAGGCATCGGGCCATGGGCCCATTTGGTTTACAGGATCGGGCCCGAGGCCCAGTTGTGTTATGAAATCGGGCATGACACCCAATTGTGTTTTATGAATGTGATTTTAGGTCGGGGGCCCATAAATGGATCTAGATAAATGGATTTGGATTTGGAAAGAATGGATTTTTGGATTCATGACACTTCGTGGATTTGAAAGGTTTTGAGAATGATTGCGAAATGGTTTTTCATATACCATCCTTTTATTTATGGATTGTATCCTCCGGGGAGGGTCGGTTGCTTGGGTGGACCTTGGAGTAGTCACGGAGCACTAACTGAGTGGAGTCGCCCCCGTGGGGTACCTTACTCTCAGGAAGGCATTTATGGATTATAACCCCCAAGGAGGGTCATTGATCTGCGGACATTGACCTGGGTAGACCCTGGGGAGACTTGGGATTTGAGACCCCGAGTAGCACACGTAGCTTTGCAAAACCGTGACAGGATTGGTTATATGGTAAATGGTAAACATGAATTATTGGATTTCAGAAATGGTATTTCTGTGTTTTATGGTTTTGGGCAGTGGCCCATTTGGATCTTGATTTACGAAGTTTTGGTATTCTATGGTTTTGTGCTGAGTTCCCACGTATGACTTGGATTTACGGAATTTGGGCTAAGACGCTAATAATGGTTATTTGAATAAATGGTTTGGTAAATGGTTTTCGAATGCATGCATGCTTTTTAGTGAAGGCATAAATGTCTTTTAAGATAAATGAGTTTTTATTAAACTATTTATTTTCGTCCACTCACAGCTTTTGTTGTTTTTAATGCCCTTCAGGTTGATCATGGATGCGGGCTGTAGCAGAGACCGAGACATCACACTCCTCCACCAGATCTTGGCGCACTCTAGAAGCCCCGTTCGAGCTGAGGTTTCGGGTTATCCCTTGTCTGACAGTTCGTGTCAGACTGGAACATGGCACATCCCGTGTTAATCTAGGGGGGATTGGGATGGGTTCTGTCAAAGTGGTATCAGAGCTGGTATCAAAGCAGGTTTGCTCTTGAGTTACGCGCTGGTCGAGGATGTGATGTCTCTATGGGTTGCAGTTCATTATCAACCTGATAGTAGGATGCCAGTTTGATAGTTAGTGGGAATGAATTTTGGATAGATTGTGATTTGCCCGATACGTCGTGGGTCAGTGTGATTCGACCCAAGTGGGGTTGTATATCACGAAGTGGTAATGTGGGACCGTTGGACGGTCATGTGATGTTAGATTGTTATGCTACTGGGGGCAGCTGGGTTCGAGGAACCCCAGATGAGTTGAGAGTAGGATTGGATTGATGTCCATACGATGTCAGGACCGCGGTGGTCGGTCAGGTTGTGGATTATACTATAGAGGGTAGTTGGGTTCAGAGGAACACTAGGGTGTATTTGTGGAACCGTAAATTATGATGGATGGTCTGGAAAGGCGAACCCTAATGGTGAGTGATGGTTTAGAGAATATGAGTACAAAGGAGTTAGTAGATGACCTTAGTAGGTAACCCCAGTGTATGATGTATGGTTCAGAAATGTGAGTCGGCAAGTAGTTTGACTTTGGTGACTTGTTAGAGTCGAGACCGTTGGTGGGTCATGTCATGTCAGCTTTGGTGATGGTACTACACTTTGCAGCCGAAATTGTGATGATCGATTAGGCCTAACCTAGTTGGTTGTCTTGCTAACGTAGTTGGGTGTCGTGCTACCCTAGTTTGTGATGGATAGTTTGGTGCAGCTAAGGTTGGGGATGACCTGGCGGACGACACTGGTTGAGTTGAGTTGAGACTAGTTAAAGATTGGTTAGAGATTAGTTGGACAGGTTACTAGGGTGTGGTACTTGTCGATGGAATACCAGAGTAAGGATACATAGTAGTTAGTACGGGCGGTTGATTCCGTTGGATACAGAGTGTCGATAACAGTGTTTGGTGGTTGGGTCTGCAAGAGATTGTGGCAGGCACTATTATCGAGAGTGGTTGTAGTTGTGGTTATTGTGAATCGGGTGACGTTAAGGGAACGTTCATTTTCTTGTACGAATTTTCAGGGTGATTGTACCCAGAGTTGTTGGGTACGAGGGAGGTAAAGTTCCTTTAACTTGAGAAGAGGTACGCAGTTGTTGCTCGGTATGAGCAAAGATCTAGTGTTGTCTGATTCGCACATATTGTGCTGGTGCTGGTGCCGGTGATTGTGATGACGATAAGCCACGAGTCGGGTTGTGACTCCATCGTGATGGACATACGTTCAGTATCTGTGATCCGACAGTGGATGAGTTGGATTGGATGGGATCCAGCAGTGGATGTGATGTGTTGGGATTCTAACCCAACCATGAGGGTGATACTGATGTTATTGGAATGATTAAGTGGTAAAGGATTGAAATGGTATGAACAACTAGGCGAGTTGAGGTACCAAGTTACCTTGGTACAGACACGTGGTTGATGCACGAGTGCGTTGGTTCCGACACAGTTGGAACTTCGGAATCGAGAGAGATTGTGATTGAGGCGATGAGGGGAGTGCTGGATTCATCATTGGTGATGGGTATTCTGAAGTCATTGGGGGTGACTTCTAATTTTCTACCCTTAGCAGATGATGTTTGTTGGCACCAGTACGTTGACCGTGTATTGATGGGTGACCCATGATTGGCTTTGGGTCATTGGACAAGAGAAGTTGTGTTTGATTCTGAATTGGTGGTGAATTAGGAGGACATAATTCCACCTAGGGAGAATATGACGAGAGAGTCCGGTTAGGGTAAGATGATGAGAAAGATGATGTGGAATGACAAAGATCGATATGAGGTAATTGGAGTGAACCCACAGTCTAGACGTGTTTCGTCTTTGACTGAATGATTATATGTGAAACGGTTAAGGAACGATGTGATAGTATGCGATTTCATTGAGGGTGTACGACCTTATGACCTGAAATCTGGTAGTTGGCTGAGTGAGAACATGTGTGGATCCACCTAGGATTGCGATGTGGATCAGGATCGTGATGTTGTGGATATAGGGCGTTGTGACGATCGAGGATCGTGATGTTAATGATTGGGTACTGTTGTGATGGATTAGGATGGTGTGGATCGTGATGTCGTGCCGTACTGGCAGACTTCGCCTTGCTTAGTATGCTAAGCTAGGAGTAGAGGAGAATTGTATTGTGAGACAGTTGAGGAATCTCTTGGAATTGAACGGAATGATTATCCAACCTCTGTCTTGGATATGTGCGTGTGGGATAGGTGGAGAGTTTATTGCTCTGTCTTGGATATTTGGATATGGGAATGTTGGGTCGACTTCTTTTCGAAGTTAATCCGGTATGAGACGGTAGTTGAGTGATTTGAGGTGTTTACGATTTGTCTTGGATATTTGGTTATTGGGATGATGGGACTGAGTTCCTTTCGAGGTTAATCCCGTGTGTTATATTAGTAGAACGACGTGGGTATCCGATAGGGTCAGATTGGTCAGTCTTGGATATGTGAATGCGGGATTGGCTTCCTTTCAAAGTCAATTGAATATGGTATGGTAATCGAATGAGCAAGTAACCGATAGATTCAGAGTTGGTGCATCTCGGTAGACGTGGGTGAGATTGGATGGCCTATTTGGCATGAATGGGTACGCCATGGTGGTTATGATTTAGATTGGTAAGTGTTGGATGACATGATTGGGAAGAGACGTTGTGATGCTGGTCGGGTGACCACGGGACTCGTGATGGATGATGAGTTGGAGTATTTGATCTGTCTAGTACTGGACTGGACATATGGACTCCAGGATTGAAGCGTGATTAGTTACGAGCCCACTACATGGATGGTTGATGGATGGATGTAATTACAGGGTACTTTGAGCGGGGATCGATACTGGACAGGCCAGAGTGGTGCCTGGTGACGGTATATAGGATGTAACGGTGGTATGTGGATGAACATGTTGGTAGTCAACTTAGTTCCGATATCATTGGATTGGTTGAGAATGTGAACTGAACGTTGGATATTTGCACTGGGCCAGAGTGATTTTGATGGATTCAGTGATCATACGAGCAGGTGCTCAAAGCCGTGGATGGCTAGTGGAACCTTAGAGTTGTGATGTGTATCAATGCTGGACAGGTATTCAAGGGGTCCAGTTACACACAGGTCGAGTGAGATGTTGGTATACGTATACTAAGGTTGAGTTAGTTGGTGTTAGGGTAACCACAAGTGAGTATAATGTCAGTTTTGACTAGCGACATTCAAGTGGTGACAATGTGGGAAGTCTCGGCGTAATGGTAGAAATGTCAAGGGATATCATCTCGGAAGATGTGGTCAATTTGTGATCATACATCACTTCCGAGGGGTTAATGTGTGGCCAATTTATGGACTTGTACTTATACACCCCGTGTGTATACGAGGATATACTAGATGAGAGGCCTGAATGTGAAGTCGAATTTGCTTTCCATGAGGTGGTTGTGGAATCAGGATAGTTGGAATTTCGAGGACGAAATTATTTAGGGGGGAAGGTTGTAACGACCCGTACCAAAAATCGGGATTAAATGTGAATTAATTATGGATTTCGAATGACTAATCGGGGATTAGTTGAGTGAATACAGACGAACGGTGTGAAATGACCGTTTGCCCTTGGAATTGGGAAAAATGTTTACTTTTGACTCAGAGAGTCAAACATACGAGGAGCGATGACCGTAACAAAGATCGGGACATCACGAGTTCGTAGACAGGCGGCACATCGAAATCGGACGTCGAACAAACAAGTTATGGTGACAGGATCGAAATCGCGAACTTACGTCTCGGGATTCGAATTAAATAATAATTAAATCTGATTGGTTGAAAGATATTTAGGTGGGGCCCTTGGATGAGTGACAAGTGTTAGTCATCCCATTGGTGGCTTTCCTTAAAAAGGGGATCTTGGATCTGATTGGTCATTTTAATTAATTAAGTAATTAAACTCATCTCTCATCTCTCTCTTTTTCCCGCGAACATCTTCTCCATTTTTCTGCAAAACCCGAACACCCAACCCATTTATATCCCATCCAAACCTCATCCATTGCTTCTGGTGTAAGGACACGTCCCGAATTATAAGGATTAGTTAAGACTAATGACAGATTAGCCTCGCTAATCGGAGGATAACCGGGGATTTGACGAGGATTAGCAGATGTTCAGGGCGAAATCACTATTTTGCCCATAGAATGGGTGAAACGTTGACTTGTTGTTTAGGTGGTCAAATGGACTTTGGACGGTGACTGTGACGTAGTTCGGGACGTCACGAGTTCATAGACAGGTGGTACATCCGAATCCGACATTCGAGGAAGAAGTTATGACGATTAGAAGGTCGGGGGTATTTTGGTAATTTAGTTGAATAGGGGCAAACAGTTGAATTTTGACCCGAGAGGTTAGATGGTCGAGGGCCGAGGACTGTTACGTAGATCGAGATAATACGAATCCGTAGACAACCTGCACGACAAAATCGGATGTTCGACGAAGAAGTTACGATTCACGGAAGTTCGAACGCACTATTGCACATTTTTCGAGACAGGAGACTTTTGGACTTAAGTGGGGCCAGATATTATTGGGCAGACCCAATGGATGAGTGACACGTGTCACCCATCCATTGCCCAGCCTAAACACAGTCATGCATATCCATCCTTTCCCTTTGTGATCGATCATTCCCCATCCATCAAACCCGATCAACCCAATCCAAACCCTTACCCCATATGACCATGATTGAGGCCCAGAGAGTGAGATGAGGGCAAGAGAATGGTGGTGGATGGCCAGGATGGCGCCGCCGTGGACGGCGGTGGCAACACGAGCAAGGTAAGCACGGTTTTGTCCAATTTCCATTTCTTTTGATTTCAAACATTATGGGCCGTTTTTAATGATTAGAATGGGCTTATTAGGATGCTAGGAAGATAATAGGATGATTTTGGTGACGGTTGGAGGCTGAGGAAGCCTTGGGGAAGTTTTGGAAAAACTGAACCGTGGAGGGAAGATTGAACCGGGGTAGTTTTGTAAGTTTTAGGGGATTTGGTTCATAGGTTTAGGTTCCTAAGATCAAAATAGGAAGAATAGGATTGATTAGGAAGAGAAAAGATGTAAATTGAACCGGGTAGGAGGTTGGACAAGTCACGCCAGTCCAAGTTGCAGGAAAAACCGAACCGGCCGGTCGGACTGGTCGGCTGAAGGAAGAAGACGACCACTGTGCAGTGGCGCGTGAGGCCCACGCGCAGGGCCGTCTTGAGGCATGTACAAGCACGTGGTAAAGAATTTTAGGGTGGTTCCAACATATGAAATCATCTATTCAATGTAATGAACATTTTGGGACTGGTTTCGAGTCGATAGGACATCGTCTCGATATATTTCGGGCTGCCGAAGGTTTCAGTGCACGTTTAAAAATAGTTAAAAATCCTAGAAAATTAGGGGGCTTTAGTGAGGGGTTAATTAAGTAGTTAGTAACCCTCTAAAGTGATTTGGATAGGTTTGGGAACCCAGGAGACGACGGTTGACACAGGAATGCGTACGAAGCGCGTATCAAGGCGACAACGCGAACGGTCTGTGAGTGGACTTTCTTTTTGAAATTGATGCATGCAAAAATGATTTATATGTGTTTTAATATGTGTTTTGGGATTCCTTGAGTGCATTTTGTGTGTTTTTTTTACGTATGGGCACGTACTTCGAGGTTTTCAGTTTTATACGTGCTTATACGCGCTTATGCTTTCGGTTTTCATGAAATGGTTTTGAAAAGGTAAAACCGGGCAGGAGACCCATTTGGATTTGGTTTTGACTCGGGCATGAGACCCTATTGATGACCTACGGGTCTGAGTCGTGGTCGTGACTGGTGCTGTGTGCGCGGCGACAGACGACGTGAAGCTCGCCTCTGGATTGGGATGTGTTCCTTCCGGAGAGGTCACGATGCACGTTCCGTTGTGTAGCAGCCACTGGAGGCTCGACTTCGAGTGCTGATGGTTTAGAGGATCGATCGGCGATGTGTGCACCATGGTCTTAAGATGGTTGCGGCAGTGATGTGTTCACGACGACATACAAGGATTGAGAGCGGGCCTGGATTGTTGGTTGCACGCATCGCTATGATCGGGATCATGAATGACCCTGAAATATCGGGCTCGATGCCCAGTTGATTTGAGTTCTGGCTCGATGCCCAATTATTGAGAAATTGGGCTAGAGGCCCTGTTGAGTCCTATGTTCGGGCTAGAGGCCCAGTTGCTTTATGTTATCGGGCGTGAGTTCCATTTTATGGTTTGCTATACTAGTATGTATATACCGTCCTGATGAGCTTATTGATTGGTCTTCTCTAGACGTCGACCTGGAGAGTCACGATCCATAGACCAAAGTGGGTATCCCCATAGGGATCCCGTTCCAGGAGTGGGCGTTATGATGTGGTCCCAGACTAGATTCCGGAGAGATGATCGGATTAGGTCCAAGATAGAGCCTCCCAGATGGAGAATTTCTGGGAGAAGACTCGGAGTGAGACCCCGAGTAGTATGCATACTTATATATATATATAGAGTTGGAAGTGTGCCCCGAGCTGGGATGTGTGCCCCGAGTTGGCATCTTCTCAGGAAGTGCCTAGGATGGGTTATATATGTATATACGAATATCTGTACCAGTTTTCACTGAGATGGCGTTGGGCTGAGACCCACACGTATTGGTTTTGGGTTGAGACCCATATGAGCTGGATTTGGGACAAGTTCCCACGTGTTTTGGTTTGGGATGAGGTCCCATGTATTGATTTAAGGATTTTGAGCCAAGGCCCAAATAGTTTTATGGTTCATAACAGTTTATGGGGATCGGGCATGAACCCTAGAATTGGTTTTCGAATGCATGCATATGTTTTTTTAATGAAGGGCATAAAAGTCTTTTTATGAAATGTTTTTATAAAATAATTGTTTTGTCCACTCACAGCTTTTGTATTTTGAATGCCCTTCAGGTTGATCGCGGATGTGGCTGTAGTAAAGACGAGACATCGCATTCCTCCTTCGGATCCTGGCGCCCTCTAATAGCCCCGGTTGGACAAAGGACGAAAATATCCCTGGTCTGACACTTCGGGTCAGACGGGAGTAGGTACGTCCCACGCTAATCCCGAGGGATTTGGGACGGGTCCTGTCAAGTTGGTATCAGAGCGACGTAGGCTCATTTGATACTCATAGTACTCTGATACCAGTTGGTATCAGAGAATGTTTTAGTCCAGTGTACGCCAGATCGAGGATGTGATGTTTCTCCAGTCGTAACAGCTCGTCATCAACCTGATAGTTAGGGTAAGAGTAGGAAGCACCTTGTGCTGAACGAAACTCGATGCAATGGTTCAGGGTCTGATTGGCATGGAATGCCACGTGTTTCGAGGTTTTATCGTGAGTAGGATCATTATTCATGCGAATCTGACGGCTTAGAGCCGCATAGTTACTGGAATAGGATCCAATGGAGCAGTAGACGCAGTAGGACGACCTGAGAGTCGGGATCATCGAGGCGTCATGACGGACATGGAACAGAGCATAGTGAAATCTATGGAGGTCGGACGTTGGGATCGTCCATGATAGAACATCAAGGATCGAGATTGCACTGCCCGGAACAGTCAGACGCGCGAGGATTTTCGTTGAGGCTGATTGGAATAGGACCGTCGATCCTATTTGGTATAAGATGCCACGTTTAGAAATCTCGAATCCTAGAGGGATGTCGACTGGCAGGAGATGCCCAGAGTAAATGTTGTACATCGTGGCAGGATACGATTAAGACGAGTAGCAGTAGTGCAGCGTTAGGCACAGACTTGGGCCAAGTTCTTGTGGAGGCCAACGGCTGGACGCCGTAGAGTTACGAGGGGACGAGGTCCGCAGGTTGTGGTTACTGGTTGTTAGGATACCAGTATCGGAGTAGGACCATCCTTCGGAGTCGAGGCGAGGGATCCCTCGAGACGGATATGCTGCAGCGAGCAGCCGGGTTGTGGTAACCCTAGTTGAAGATTGGTTGGATGAGTGACCAGGAGAGTGGTGCTTGTCGATCAAATTTCGAGGTGGAATGATCGGTGGATGATGTGTGTTGAGCAGTTAGTGCTAGCATTGAGTTGACCGCGTAGTTTTGAAGTCTCGATAGCAGAGTGCTTCTGAGATCGATCCACATGAGGTTGTGGCAGACGCCGCTATCGATGGACGTAGTCGAGTCATATCGAGTTGGATAGACTCAGGTTGCCATGACGAGGATACGAGGGTGCGTGGGTGATGCACGATATGAGCAGCGGTTTGGGGAGTTGGCTTGGTCATGACCGAGTGCGATTATAGAAGAAGATGAGTTGGCTCGGAGATCCTTAGGTTCCGGGAACGTTTAGGGTTCTTAATATGGACTTGTATAGGTTAGTAGTAACCTTTGGGTATGTTTTGGGCAGGTCCAGATGACCCGGAGAGGTCAGATTAGCCGGAGAGGCTTATGGCACGCCTATCGAGGCAGCAACTAGGACGGTCTGTGAGTGGACCTTGATTTCTAAACTGTGATTCATGAATAAATGTTTATATGTTATATATATATGATTTCTTACATGATGATTATGGTATTGGTGATTTACATGATTACACCTATTTCGAGGAGATTTAGTATTTGCACATATATCGAGGTTTATTGTTTTACACTGATTATACGTGCTTGTGGTTTCGGTGATGGTTTGATGAAATGGTTTTGGATTTGAAAAGGTATACTCGGGCATGAGACCCTTTTTTTTTGGAAACCCTCGGACTTGAAGTCCATTTTAGTTACATTATCGGGCCAGGGGCCCAATTGGTTCGTGGATTGATGGACTGATTTCGGATTTGGAAATAAGGAATCGGATTTCATATACCATCCTTTTATTTATGGATTGTCTCCTCCGGGGAGAGTCGTTGGTCTGGGTGGACCCCGGAGTAGTGACGGAGCACTAACTGAGTGGAGTCGCCCCCGTGGGATACCTTACTCTTAAGAAGGTAGTTATGGATTATAACAGCCAGGGAGGGTCATTGATTTTCGGACATTGACTTAGGTTGAGCTTGTGGATACTTGGGATTTGAGACCCGAGAAGCACGCGTAGCTTTGGAAACCGTGACAAGATTGGTTATATGGTAAATGGTAAAAATGAATTATTGGAGTTCAGAAATGGTATTTTTGTGTTTTATGGATTAGGGCAGTGGCCCATTTGGATCTGGATTTACGGAGTTTTGGTGTTCTATGGTCTTGGGCTGAGTTTCTACGTATGACTTGGATTTACTGAATTTGGGCTGAGACCCTACTAATTGTTATTTGAATAAATGGTTTGGTAAATGGTTTTCTAATGCATGCATGCTTTTTAGTGAAGGGCACAAATGTCTTTTGAGATAAATGAGTTTTTATTAAACTATTTATTTTTGTCCACTCACAGCTTTTGTTGTTTTTAATGCCCTTCAGGTTGATCACAGATGCAGGCTGTAGTAGAGACCGAGACATCACACTCCTCCACCAGATCCTGGCGCACCCTGGGAGCCCCGTTCAGGTTGAGGTTACAGGTTATCCCTTGTCTAACACTTCGTGTCATACGGGAGCATGACACTTCCCGCGTTAATCCCGGGGGGATTGGAATGGGTCGTGTCAATTTCCCTTTTGGAATTGAAGTTCATAGGGAATAAACTAGGCTATCTACCTTCTGAGTTGTCTATATACTCTAATGACATAGATAGTGAAATATTGGTGAAGATAATCTCTGATGGCTAGTTATTTAAACTCTGTGATAAGTATGCAAAGAGTAGTGCTTGTGTCCCTCTGTATATGCAAAAAGGAGGTGGTGATGTGATCCAACTTCCAGGGCATGTAGAGATTGGAAGTGAGGGTGTGGATATGAGGGAGGTACCTAAAGGGAGAAGTTTCCCAAAGAGACGGATTCAGTATTCTTCCACTGAATCTAATTCTAAGACTGGTGATGAGGAAGATGATGAATATGACCAGGATAGTGAAGATCCTAAGTGGGTGGCTGATGACTTTAGCCAAGAGGGTGAGGTAAACATGGATGAATATGATAATTCCTTGTTTTCAGCATATGTGGATGGTGAAAATCTTGAAGAGGTTGGTAAGGCAGTCCAAGTAGAATATGAAGCACCTAATTAACCAAGTCTCAATGCATTTGAGTCAGAACCAGCTGCTGGTGAGGAAGAAGATTTGGTTCAACCTCCTCAAAAACTGTCAAGGAGGAGGAAGTCTGTTGGGCCATTTAGGGAGTTTAACAATGAGATGGATATGAAAAATCCATAGTTTGCTCTTGGGATGAAGTTTTCAAGTGGTGCAGTTTTCAAAGAAGCTGTGAGGACATATTATGTCAAAGAACAGAAAAGGATTGTGTTCAAGGTGAATAAGGTAGACCAGATTAGGGCCAAGTGTGTCGAGGCAGAAAGATGTCCCTTTGTAATATATGCCTTTAAAGTAAACATGAGGGAATACCTGCAAGTCAAAACTTATAATGGTGTGCATTTATGCGGAATATGGACTGTCAATTACCATGCCAATGTGAAGTGGTTGAAGCAGAAGTATATGAGGCAGCTTACAAGCAATAAGTGGGATGTAGATGAATTTCAGGAGCTAGTAGTTCAAGAAACTGGATATAGGCCTGGTAGGACTCATTGTTACAGGGTAAGAAGGATGGCCTTTCAGCTTCTAGAGGGGACCTACTTGTCCCAATATGAGAGAATTAGGGACTATTGTGAGGATCTTGTTAAGATAAACCAAGGTAGTAGAGTAAAAATCAAGGCTGAGATGGAAGGTGGTGGACAAGTTAGATTTGAAAGGGTGTATGTCTGCTTGGGTACTTCCAAGGAAGGTTGGCTGACTGGTTGTAGGCCCTTTATTTGACTAGATGGTGCTCATATTAAACGTCCCCATAGTGGGAAAATATTGAGTGCTATCTCAGTTGATGCAAATAATGGCATGTTCCCTGTGGCTTATGTGATTGTGGAGGTTGAGTCACTCTCTTCCTGGAAGTGGTTCCTTGAACTGTTGGCATTGTACTTGAAGATTCAAAATAATAAAGGGTACCTTTTCATGACTGATAAGCAGAAGGGTTTACTTGAGGTGTGGGGGAGTTGTTTCCAAGAGCAAAACATAGGCATTGTACCAAACACATGTATGCAAATTTCAATGCCCTTCATAAGGGGTTAGCACTGAAGGAGCAGTTTGAGAAGATCACAAGATGCACCAATGTGGCGTAGTACAACACTGAGATGAAGAAAATGGCTGCTCTTAGTCCTCATACCCATAATTGGTTAAGTAGGATGGATCCATGACAGTGGACAAGGTCACATTTTAACACAGCTTTCAAGTGTGATATTCTGCTCAATAACCTCAATGAGGCATCAGGGCCATACTGCCAGCAAGGGACAAGCCTATAATAACATTACTTGAGAGCATTAGGATGTATTTGATGATGTTGTACTCTACAAGGAAGCAGGCACTTGTGAATTTGGGGGGGGGGGGGGGGGGGGGGGGGGGGGGGGGGGGGGGGTGGGGTGTGGGGGTGTCACAAACTGGTCCAAGGATAAGGCAGATTTTGGAGAAGAAACAGAAAGAGGGACAATGGTATGTTACAAGGCATGCAGGGGATGAAGTTTTCGAAGTCACTCATCAAACTGGGAGGCAGTTTAGAGTGGAGTTGAAATTGAAAAAATGTTCATGTAGAGAATGGGACCTATCTGGTATCCCATGCCCCCATGCTTGTGCACCAATATCTTTTTTTACAGAGGAAACCAAAATACTATCTCCATGAATTCTACAGCAAGGAGGCTTACATGAGATGCTATGCAAAGATCATTGAGCCAATGACAACTAAAGATCAATGGCCTTCCTCGGACTTGCCTCCTTTGAAGGCCCCAACATACCACAGGCAACTAGGGAGATCAAGAAAAAGTAGGAAAAAGTCTACTGGTGAGGCAGACCTACCCCAACAACCAACCAAGTTTGGTAGGTTTCACACTGAGATGAAATGCAGCAATTGTGGTCAATTGGGGCATAGGCTTAACAAATGCAAGGTATAAATCACCTTAGTTATGAACTCTTATTTACCTCATTTGGATGCTTGTCTTGATTGCTAGTTTGATATTTGTTTTATAGGAGCCTTTTATAGAAAAGGCTGAAAGTTCGAGAAGAAAAAGAATTGAAGCTAAAGCAAGGAGGGAACAAGCTAAGGCAAAAGGATCCAATTAGGCCCAAACCCAAGCAGTACCCCAATCCCAGCCCCAAACACAAATAAAACCCCAATACCAGCTCGAAACCCAATGCTAGCCCTAGCCCCAAATAGAAACCCAACCCCAAACCCAATCCCAGCCCTTACCCCAACTAGAAACAAACCCAACCCAATCCCAGCCCCAGCCCCAAACAGAAACCCAACCCCAAACCCAATCCTAGCCCATGCCCCAACCAAAAAACCAACCCCAAACCCAATGCCAGCCCCTGCCTCAAACAGAAACCCAAACCCAGTCCCAGTCCCAACTAGAACCTAATCCAGAACCCCAACCCCAACCTCAACCTCAAACAGAACCCGCTCGTAAGAAACTCAGGTTCAAATCTCCAGCAAGGAGGAAGAGGTAGCATCAACAAAGAGGCATAAGGTTTTGTAGGCTGGTTTGTGTGTTAGTTTAGGTGTTATGTTAGGTTAGCATGAAGTGCATGACAAATAGGTATAGGCTGGTGGGTGTAGGCTGGTAGGTGCAAGCTGATTGGTGAATCTTTTGTTTGATGTTTTATGTGTTAATTTGTACCCTGGACTATACCTTTTGTATTTAGCCCCAAACATGGACTATAACTTTTGTGTTTCATTGCACCATGTAACATAAAAAATGGCCTACTTTTCCACTATTTGACAATGCTATTATATCTCGTCTGCTTCAATTGTTGTTTTTGTAATGAATTACATTTTCACTTTCAAGTTATCTTCTTTAAATATTGCAGGATTAATTGAATCATGTTCATCTAAAGTTGTGTCACTTTGCACCCTGTACTACTACGGGTGTGTCACTTTGCACCTTGTACTACCCATTGTGTTTTGCACTGCACCATGGACTACTAATGCATGCGTCATTTTGCATCATGGACTACCAAATTTGCATCCTGTAACATATTGCAAAAATGCTGAATTTGACAGAAAAAACCATAGAATTACATTGCAGAAAGGGTTAAATTAACATCCTTACATTGCACAAACAGTCCATAGATTACATTGCCAAATTATATTGTCATTTAGCATTGATTACAAACAAAATTGGATTGTTAGGTAGTCCCTAAATCTAAACTTCAGTCTTCTTAAACATCGCCACAAGATAGGCTACAATTAGGGCAACCCAAAGCTTCATTGTCCTAGCTCTGTATCTTTTCAAATCCTCTTCCAATTTACCAGTTTTCCTCAACAAGCCAGGTATGATTGCCTTGCACCGATGACACATTTCAGGATCAAACCATTCCGAGTAATCACATTTGTTTCCCTGCATCAACACAGACTTTTATTAGCATTTTCATCGTAATTTCATTCAATTAAAATACAATTTTTTTTATTTGTCTTACCCCAGAACATGGACACACTTGGAATCTCCTCCCGGGATGTCTGTCAGTCCACGAAGTTAGGATTTTACATTTCTTCTTGTAATAGAAACGCCTGGCTTCATGCTTATCCATCTGATAATGATGTTCCATATGCTTCTGCATTATTTTCTTTTTGAAACAATGATTCGGAACTTTGACAATACGGGAACCATACCCCTATCTGGGCTAAATATTCAACAGTAAAGAATATGACATATCCCGAACCCTTACAAGACACAAGCTTACTCACTATATCATCACAAAGTTTAAAAATTGCTGAACAAAGATGATTAATTGATATCACAAAGTAATCCAAGTATGAAACTCAGGTGTATAATTGAGATGACAAAGTAAGAATATATTCCTTCCTTAAGGTTGCCAACCTTAAATAGCCATTGCAAAGATCGCCACATGAGCATCTAGCATACAAGAGAACCCTCGAGGCCTTAGCTATATATTGCCATATAAATTGTGCACTGATTAAAACCTAAGTTCATTTTCAATTAACAGTGCACACTGAGGATCCAACATTGTCATTTTATTTTAGGAGACCTAACGATAACAATCTCGATCTTGTAATATCAAATAGAAGTTAAGTTCAGAGTTTAACTTAGTGGGTCGCACCGATGGGGTTTCCGTCGAAGCTTGGGTTCGTCGAGTAGGTGCGGTTTCCGTCGTACCCTGGGTTCGTCGAAGGCTGGACTTCCGTCGAAGGCATTGATGCCTGGTAAAGCTCCATAAACAAACCTGGGTTCACAATTTGGGGTTAATCATGATTTAGGGTTTCCCAATTTGAGAATCGAACTGAGAAAGGGCCAATTGTAAAGTTCCACAAATGCCCTTTTCCAATTTAATTTACTTTTGTCCACGTAGGTGCCACATTGGTTTTTCACGGCAAACATAATAGTTTGGACCGAAAAGGAGCTAAGTAGCATACTCGGCCAATTCACACTGTTAAGTGAGTGAATAAAGAGTACAAGGTACAACGTGTCACAAATATGCTTGTTCAGGGTGCATTTAAGCCAATAAGCCTACAATATAATACATTATCACTATGTATATTATTTCCATATAGATAGGAAAGGAATCACGATACTATCGTAGATTGATTCATATTAAAATCTCCAATCGTTCTACCTTTTTCCTTACCTATTTTATATTAGAATTCTAATATAATAGCAAGCTTACTACGCTTCTAAGCGAATGCTTCCTTCACGCCCAAAAGAAGCACACTCACTCTAGTTCACGCTTTTTCCCCTGGATAGAAAAGAAGAAGAAAATAATTGGGTAGATAGAAAGAATAAAGAACTCCGTGCGTCAGAGTCACGATCTACTAAAGTGGATGTAGCTTGATTGATTCAATTAAAATTGAGTTTCCAATTTCCAATCAACAACAGGTAGATCTATAGGACATACACGAACACATACCTCACAAGCAATACATTTATCAAATTCAAAATGGATTCGACCGCGGAGCGTTAAGGGATTAAGAATACTTTTGTCTCTTCTAAGTCACTGCTTGTTTCTTTTTGCTTTGTGTCGGGATTGAGAAGATTTTTTCAAGTTAAGATGATTTTTGTATTAATATAGACCCGTATATCTAAATGAATCAAATATATTTTTTATTTAGCCTTTAATAATTCATCGTGAATGATTATCCTATTAACATAACTAATATTTTGTATGAATTATTTAATGATTTTAGTTTTTGTAAGAGGGAGAACTCAGTTCAATCCGTAATTTAGATGCCAAATTCATGAACTCATTGAAGGTAATTAAAATGACTCTCGGATAACATGACTTCAGTAAGCTACATCAGTAGATCATTGATTAGCATAACTCCTTTGAATAGTCTGTGGCATCCCAGTTTCTGCTACTATTAATTCTAGTTAATTCAGTAATGCAGATGGCCCTTACCCTCTTAAAGAGCAGGAAGTTTAGCGTCAATTCATTCATCCCTTCAAGTCTTTTGCAGCATGGCTACACGAACCGGACTTGACCCTAGGATAACTAATTTTGCAATTATCATTTGGGCTCCAAAAATAATGGGGTTCGCCCATAGTTATCACTTTGGCTATAAAAATATGAAGCTAGGTTTCCAACCGGGCTTAACCCTAGAATTGCACGCGGCGTTTGAGTGTGTTTAAGCCCTAATTGGAGTTTTGTCGGTTTTCTAGAAAACCGAGAGACCACAACGCCTTATTACGTTTCAAGGTAGGTTATTGACTTGTAACTGTGATTTTCGAAACCCTGACACAATTTCAAGTCAACTAGTTATTGACCAGTAGAAATCCGAGTTGGCTTGCAAAAATTGACCCCCGCGAACAGTGGTCTAGTCATCATTCCCGGTGATACTCCAGTGACTAAATTAGCCATAAAAACAAACGGCATTATAAGTCAATGACTAAATATGCTAACGACGTTAGCATATTCTGTTAACTTCTAAAGGTGTTAAAACTATATTTAAAAGGGAATATTCCCTAGCGTATTCCATACATGTGGCACTGTGCTACGTATGTGATGCATGTGGCACTATGCTGCAACGTGCGACATTGTAGCAGTCATGCGTAAAGAGTTTGATGCATGCGTGAGGGTGCTTGGCCAGTGTTTGAGGCACCTTGCCGGCGTGTGGAGGCGCGTGGGCTACTTTTTTTAATCCTCTGCTGGTGCGTGGTGAAGTGTGGCACCTTTTTCTGGCCCACGTCAGGGCGTGGGCACAGTTTCTGGTCATTTTGATCAATTTTAACTGCATTCCAACCCATTTTCAGCATTATAAGTGTCGTTTCAGGCTACCTTAAGAGGGGAAAGGGGGGGGGGGGGGGGGGGATGTACCCTGCTCCCGTCGTGCCAGACTAGGGATAAAACTGTAGCCCGCTTGGGGTTACCCGAGTGCGTAGTGACTTGTTGTAACGACCCGTCCCAAATTCCATGATTAGATTAGTGAGTAATCACGATTAGTGAGGTTAATCGGTGATTAGTTAGGCTAAATCGGACGAACGATGCAAAATGACCGTTTTGCCCCTGGTGGTGGCAAAACGTTGACTTTTCAATCGGGCGGTCAAATGGACTTTGACCGATGACCGTGACGTAGTTTGTGACGTCACGAGTTCATAGACAGGCGGCACGTCGAATTCTGACGTTCGACAGCGAAGTTATGGTTCACGAAAGTTTCGGGATACTATTCCCAGTGACACGTTTTACGAGACGAAAAGTGCAGTTTTGTCTCTAGTGGGCCAAGATATTTGTCCTGATGCCCAATGGATGAGTGACAAGTGTCACCCATCCAATGGACACCATATTCCTTCATGCACCGTGCAAACCATTTCCTTTTCCGATTTCAAACACCCAAAACCCATACCCGATCTCACCATTTCTCTCCCTCTTTGTGCAACCCAACCCCATCTCGACCAGGACTGAGACCAGAGAGTGAGGGAGGATGTAGGACGCGGTGGCCGGCCCAGGAAGGCGCCGTCGTGGGCGGCGGAGCCACGAACCCGTGCGGGTGCACGGTAAGGCCCAAATTTCCTTTTTAATTGATTTTGACGTTATGGTTGATTTTTGACGATTAGGATGAGTTAGTTAGGTTTCTAGGACAGTTTTAAGGCGGTTTTGGTGGTGGTTGACGGCTGAGAAGCCGTGGGAGGAAAATGGAAAAACTGAACCGTGAGGTTCAAAAATCAAACCTCGGGTTCTATGGGGTTTTCCTTCTTTTGATCATCCAAACATGTTCCTAGGATCATATTAGGAAGTTTAGAATCGATTGGGAAGAAAACGGACGAGATTTGAGGGAGTAGGAACGCTGAACCGGTTCCGCCGGTTCAGCACAGTGACCGGACCGGAAAATCAGGAAAAAACCGGTTTTTCTGAGGATGATGGTGATGAACAGTAACCAGGGTCTTTTAGGGGCCCGTGAGGGCATGTGGTCCATAATTTGGGAAAGTGTTCAACACGGGAAATCTTCTATTCGATGTAACAAACATTTTGGGACTGGTTTCGTGTCGATCGGACACCGTCTCGATATGTTTCGGGGCATCAGAAGGTTTAGGGTAGGTTTAAAAATAGTTAAAAGTTTGGGAATATTACGGGGCTTTGGTAGGAGGTTATTTAAGTAGTTAGTAACCTTCTATTACAATTTGGACATGTTTGGGAGTCCCGGTGATGGTGATCGGCTCTGGGAGCCGTATGGCACGCAAATCGAGGTGGCAGCTCAGACGGTCTGTGAGTGGACCTTGTTTTCTAAATTGGTGCATGCATAAATGTTTATTATATGTTTTATTACTTGTTTGATGATGCCATGGGTGCATTTGTATGTGGTTACGTATAAGCACGTATTTTGAGGTTTCAGCCTTATACGGGTCTGTATTTCTTTATTGGTTTTAATGAAAAGGTTTTGGATTTCTAAAAGGATAAACTCGGGTATGAGACCCATTTGGTTTGGTCTCGGGCATATGACACTATTTACGACCTTCGGGTCTAAATCGTGGTCGCGACGGGTGCTATGTACACGGCGATTGACGATATGACGCTCGCCCCTGGATTGGGATGTGTTCCTTCCGGAGAGGTCACGATGCACGATTCGTGGTCGAGCAGCCTGGGGAGGCTCGACTTCGGAGTGCTGACGGTTCAGGATATCGATCAGTGATGAGTGCACCATGATCTTGTGGTGGTCGCATCAGTTGATACGTTCACGGCGACATACCAGGATTGAGAGCGGTCCTGGACGGATGGTTGCACGCATCACTACGATCGGAGTCGTGACTGACCCTTAGATGCCGGGCACGGTGCCCAGTTGAGTCATATGTTCGGGCACGAGACCCAGTTGTTTTACACTGATGATTTCGGGTCAGGGACCCTAGATGGATTTCCAAGTTCATGACGGTTTATGGGAATCGGCATGAACTCTGGAAAGGTCATTGTGATTCATGACGGTTTATGGGAACCGGCATGAACCTTTGTCAGATCATTCTGGTTCTTGACGGTTTATGGGAACCGGCATGTTACCTGATTATGGATATTATGGATCATGACGGTTCAGGGGAACCGGGCATGGATATTATGTTATGTATATATATGTTCATCTACCTTCCTTTACTTCTATTATCTCCTCCGGGGAGGGTCGTTGGCCTGGGTGGACCCCGGAGTAGTCACGGAGCACCGACTGAGTGGAGTCACCCCCCCAGTTGGGTTCCTTACTCTCAGGAAGGCTATGGTTACTATTACCTCGAGTAGGACCAGTGGTCTGCGGACATTGACCTTGACTTTGAGAAGACTCGGATTGAGACCCGGGTAGCACGCGCGTAGCTTTGGATACCGTGACAGGATTGGTTGTGTGACTTATATGTATATATGATATATGATATGTGGTGTGCACAGGTGTTCACAGGACTTGAGCAGTGGCTCGTGTACTTGGTTTCTTTATGATTTGGGGCCGAGTCCCTTATGGATTTGGGCAGTGGCCCGTATGGTCGTTTTCATTATGGTTCTTTCAACCTTGGTTTTGGGCTTAGTTCCCACATATGGTTTATTTCGGATAAATGGTTTTCGAATGCATGCATGCTTTTTAGTGGAGGGTACAAATGTCTTATGAAATGTTTTTATAAACTTTTGTTTTGTCCGCTCATAGTTTTTAATGTTTTGACTGCCCTTCAGGTGTAGTAGAGACCGAGATATCACATGCCTCCTCCGGATCCTGGCGTACTCTGATAGCCTGGGAGGGCAAAGGTCGGAAATATCCCTTGTCTGACACTTCGTGTTAGACGGGAGCAGGGTCATCCCGCACTAATCCCGGGGGGGATTGGGATGGGTCCTGTCAACGTGGTATCAGAGCAGGGTTGTCTCTATTCGAGCAACCGCGGAGCTCTTGGAGTATGTACATAGGTCGAGGATATGATATCTCAATGGGCTACAGTTCGTGATCAACCTGATAGATGGGGTGACGATACGATAGTTAGTAGGATTGGATTGACGTCTTTACGATGTCAAGACAGCGGAGTCGGTCAGATTATGGATTATACTGCCTTACGCAGTTGGGTTCAGGGAAACTCTAGGTGTGGTCGTGGAACCCTACTTTTGGGGGTATGGTTCGGAAATGTGAGTTGAGAAGTGGTGTGACTTGGATGACTATTCGGATGTGGATTCGTTAGTCGGTCTAGTCATGTCAGTTTGTGTTGGGACTGAACCTCACAGTCGGGGTTGTACTTATCGGTTAGACCGAGTTAGTTGTCGTGCTACTTTAGTTGTGATGGATAGTTGGTGCAACTAAGGTCGTGGGCGACCTGGTAGACGACATTTGGGTTAGTCGGAGTACGACTGGTTAGAGTTCGGTTGGACAAGTTATCAGGGTTGGTACTTGTCGATGGAATCCCTGAGTGGGATCCGGAGTGGGTAATACGGGCGGTTGATTCCGTTGGATGCGAATCTCAATAGCGATGTCTGGTAGCTAGGTCTGCATGAGTTTGTGGCAGGCGCTACTACCGAGAGTGGTCGTAGATATGGTTGTTGGGAATCGGGGACGTTCAGGGGACGTTTCCTTTTCTCGTATGAGTTGTCAGGGTGACTGTAACCAGAGTTGTCGGGTGCAAGGGAGACAGAGTTTCTCCAATATGAGTAGAGGTACGGGATCGTCGTTCAGTATGAGCGAAGATCCAGGGTTGTCAGTTTTGCACATGGTGTGCCAATGCTGATATTGATACTAGTGTTGATGACAGTGCGTTGGCGCTGGTACTAGCGCTGGTGCTGGTGCCGGTGATTGTGATATTGAGTCACATCCATCGTGATGGGCATATGTTCGGTATCTGTGGTTCAGGAATGGATCACAGATAGTGTTGGACTGGATAGGATCCAGCGGTAGTTGAGGAGTGAGGATCGAGTATTATCATGGGGGATTAGTGACCAGTTGGTCAGTATTGGCCAGAATTGGTCGAGATTGGTCGGATACGGCGGTATGCAGAGATTTGACTGCAGATCACAGCAGGGGTCTGTTGTGACTTTTCAGTCGAGTGGTACATCAGATTAGGATGAATAGACATCCTTTTGGATGTACATATACGGTCGTAAATGGGAATGTGGCCATAACCAGTCTAACGGGGACACGTGGTTGATGTCCGGGTATGTTGTTTCCAAGAGGTTACGATTGAGGTGACGAATCGAATGCGGGTTTTCCGCATTAGTATTGGATATTTCGAAGTCGTTTTGGGTGACTTCTCAGATTCTACCATGATTGATGATGGTAGATGATGTTGATGATGTAGATGTTGTTGGTTGCCACTAGTACACCGATCGTGTATTGGTTGGTGAACCCGGGATTTGTCTTGGGTCTTCAGATGGATTGTTAGCTGAGTGAGCTTATGTGGATCCCGATGGGGATCGGGATTGTGATGTTGTGGACCTTGGACATTGTGACGATTCTCGATCGTGACGTTCATGATTGGGTGATGTAATGATGAGATCTGGATCGTAATTTTGATGATCCAGATGGGTTGAGAGTATATCACTCTTACTTGGACGTTTGAGTTGAGGATGTTGGGACTGAACCTCTTTTCAAGGTAAATCCCATATGGCTTATTACTCGCCTGAGTAGTTGTCCGATGAGTAGTTTTCCGACGTGGTGGGATTTTTGTCAACCTAGATGTGTTGATGTTGGGATTAGCTTCCCTATGAAGTCAATCGATTGTATTGAGGTAATCGGTCGAACAGGTATCCGATAGGTTCGGATATAGTGCGTCTCGGTAGACGAGGACAATATTTCGAGTTTTGGAATCAGATTTCTGGATGACGATTCAGGATTTGATTTTGGAACTTGAAAGAGGATTTCTGGATTTGGGTTTTGGAATCGGATTCTGGGTGACGATTCAGGATTTGGTTCTAGAGCTTGACTCTGGATTTTCTTTTATGCATTTGGGTTCGAAATGGTTATTCCAAATGCTAGCTTACGGAATAATAATTTTGGATTCGAATTTGGACATGATTAGGGATATAATTTCTGAGTTTGGATTCGGGATTTCTTACGAAATTGCAGATTCAGATTCGGATTTGGGAATAGATAATGGGTCGGAGTTTCGATTTGTCTAATACTGGATTGGACAAATGGACTCTATAGTAGAAACGTGATTGGCTATGACCTAGGTGGTTGTAGTCTGGTTGATGGGTAGATGTACGTACCCTGTACGTTGTGCGGGGGTAAGATACTGGGTGTCCTTGTCGTGTCAAGTAACGGTATATAGGTTATACCAGTAGTAGGTTGGTGAACGTGTTGGTAGTCGGATTTGTTCCGATACCACTGGATTAGTCGAGGTCGTGAACTAGGCATTGGATACTGTGCATTGGGTCATGGTATTTCTGATGGGTCTAGTTACACACAGGTCGAGTGAAATGCTTGTGGTTAGTGTACCCACGAGTGTGTGTCATATCAGTTTGCGACTGACGACTGTCAAGTGGTGACAGTTTGTCGAAGGTGTCAGCGGGGATCGATCAGTGAGGTCTGATGACTCCCGGTGGGAGTAGACATCAGGATTGTTTGGTGATTAAGGAAGGAACCTTCGAGTGTTTGTGTCAGTGACTTGGTAGATTTGACAGGTAGTGTCACTTCGGTACGTGTGGCTACTGTCATTCGACGTGGTCGAGTGTGTCGATACGACGCGAGTGTTAGTGGTACGCTTGGGTACGAGTAAGTATTGTTTTGGTTAGTGGGTGTACTAGTGTACACAACATTCGAGGTCGATTCTACTTTCCACGAGGTGGATGTGGAATCAGTATAGTTGGAGTTTCGAGAATGAAACTAATTAAGGAGGGAAGAACGGTTGGATTTAGGTTGGTTGGAATTTCGAGGACGAAATTAATTAAGGAGGGAAGGTTGTAACGACCCGTCCCAAATTCCATGATTAGGTTAGTGAGTAATCACGATTAGTGAGGTTAATCGGTGATTAGTTAGGCTAAATCGGACGAACGATGCAAAATGACCGTTTTGCCCCTGGTGGTGGCAAAACGTTGACTTTTCAATCGGGCGGTCAAATGGACTTTGACCGATGACCGTGACGTAGTTTGTGACGTCACGAGTTCATAGACAGGCGGCACGCCGAATTCGGACGTTCGACGGCGAAGTTATGGTTCACGAAAGTTTCGGGATACTATTCCCGGTGACACGTTTTACGAGACGAAAAGTGCAGTTTTGTCTCTAGTGGGCCAAGATATTTGTCCTGATGCCCAATGGATGAGTGTCACGACCCGGCCATCTAACACAATATTGTCCGCTTTGGGCCCAGCCCTCACGGTTTTGTTTTCGGGAGCTCATGGTGCAACTTTCTAGGGGGTCACCCATCATGGAATTGCACCAGCCTCAACTCGCTTAACTTTGGGGTTCCAATCCCCCAAAGCCACTGAGCTCCCAAAAACAAAACCGTGAGGGCTGGGCCCAAAGCGGACAATATTGTGTTAGATGGCCGGGTCGTGACAGAATGGTATCAGAGCACGTATATGTGTGGGCACGTATCTATCTAACACAAGGCCTTTTGGGAGCTCAATGGCTTTGGGGGGGATTGGAACCCTAAAGTTAAGCGAGTTGAGGCTGGTGCAATCCCATGATGGGTGACCTACTGGGAAGTTGCACGTGAGCTCCCGAAAACAAAACCGTGAGGGCTGGGCCCAAAGCGAACAATATTGTGTTAGATGGGCTGGGTCGTGACAATGAGTGACAAGTGTCACCCATCCAATGGACACACCATATTCCTTCATGCACCGTGCAAACCATTTCCTTTTCCCATTTCAAACACCCAAAACCCATACCCGATCTCACCATTTCTCTCCCTCTTTGTGCAACCCAACCCCATCTCGACCAGGACTGAGACCAGAGAGTGAGGGAGGATGTAGGACGCGGTGGCCGGCCCAGGAAGGCGCCGTCGTGGGCGGCGGAGCCACGAACCCGTGCGGGTGCACGGTAAGGCCCAAATTTCCTTTTTAATTGATTTTGACGTTATGGTTGATTTTTGACAATTAGGATGAGTTAGTTAGGTTTCTAGGACAGTTTTAAGGCGGTTTTGGTGGTGGTTGACGGCTGAGAAGCCGTGGGAGGAAAATGGAAAAACTGAACCGTGAGGTTCAAAAATCAAACCTCGGGTTCTATGGGTTTTTCCTTCTTTTGATCATCCAAACATGTTCCTAGGATCATATTAGGAAGTTTAGAATCGATTGGGAAGAAAACAGACGAGATTTGAGGGAGTAGGAACGCTGAACCGGTTCCGCCGGTTCAGCACAGTGACCGGACCGGAAAATCAGGAAAAAACCGGTTTTTCTGAGGATGATGGTGATGAACAGTAACCAGGGTCTTCTAGGGGCCCGTGAGGGCACGTGGTCCATAATTTGTGAAAGTGTTCAACACGGGAAATCTTCTATTCGATGTAACAAACATTTTAGGACTGGTTTCATGTCGATCGGACACCGTCTCGATATGTTTCGGGGCATCGGAAGGTTTAGGGTAGGTTTAAAAATAGTTAAAAGTTCGGGAAAATTACGGGGCTTTGGTAGGAGGTTATTTAAGTAGTTAGTAACCTTCTATTACAATTTGGACAGGTTTGGGAGTCCCGGTGATGGTGATCGGCTCTGGGAGCCGTATGGCACGCAAATCGAGGCGGCAGCTCGGACGGTCTGTGAGTGGACCTTGTTTTCTAAATTGGTGCATGCATAAATGTTTATTATATGTTTTATTACTTGTTTGATGATGCCATGGGTGCATTTGTATGTGGTTACGTATAAGCACGTATTTTGAGGTTTCAGCCTTATACGGGTCTGTATTTCTTTATTGGTTTTAATGAAAAGGTTTTGGATTTCTAAAAGGATAAACTCGGGTATGAGACCCATTTGGTTTGGTCTCGGGCATATGACACTATTTACGACCTTCGGGTCTAAATCGTGGTCGCGACGGGTGCTATGTACACGGCGATCGACGATATGGATTTGGGGCCGAGTCCCTTATGGATTTGGGCAGTGGCCCGTATGGTCGTTTTCATTATGGTTCTTTCAACCTTGGTTTTGGGCTTAGTTCCCACATATGGTTTATTTCGGATAAATGGTTTTCGAATGCATGCATGCTTTTTAGTTGAGGGTACAAATGTCTTATGAAATGTTTTTATAAACTTTTGTTTTGTCCACTCATAGTTTTTAATGTTTTGACTGCCCTTCAGGTTGACATCGGATGTGGACTGTAGCAGAGACCGAGATATCACATGCCTCCTCCGGATCCTGGCGTACTCTGATAGCCTGGGAGGGCAAAGGTCGGAAATATCCCTTGTCTGACACTTCGTGTTAGACGGGAGCAGGGTCATTCCGCACTAATCCTGGGGGGGATTGGGATGGGTCCTGTCACTTGTGGAGTGCACATCGGCATGTGATGTATCGGTCTCTACAGTAGCCTACATCCATGATCAACCTGAAGGGTATCAAAAACCATAAAAGCTGTGAGTGAAAAAAAAAGTGTTTCATATACATTTCAGGAAAATACATTTATACCCTCATATGAAAAGCATGCATGCATCAGAAAACAATAATTTAAATACTTGCTTAAAAGAAAATCATATCGCTTTTCAAATCAATACTCAATAAAGACATTTATCAATCAAAGCCATTTCCTTAGTAGGGTCTCAACCCAAAAACAATCTCGTAAATCATCTTAATAGGGCCTGTGCCCGAAACATAGACTCATGTTAGGAGACGTATGAAAACAGCAGTAGCCCCAAGGCGCTGACTCGCTCAATAGTTTCACTCTCAGAATCTCTAGCAACGTCATTATCAGGCCGTGGAGGGGGCTCACGTCTAGGAGGCATGGCTGATTTTTTTTTTCTGTAAGAGGCATAAGTTAGTACGAAAACTTAGGCACGTCAAGGTGCCATGTACAAATAGTTAACCTAATGCTCTGATACCAATTGACAAGACCCACCCTGATTAACATCCCGATAATCAGAAAGAATCCTGCTCCCGTCTGACAATCGAACATAAACTACAAAAAGTAACCGTAACAAACAACACAACACACACCCATTGTCAGACCAGGGATAACTCACAATACATTTCGCAGTACAACAAGTGAGGGTATCACAGAGCAGAGGTAACGATATAAGAAAATAAACAAAAGCCTACTATGTGAGTTAACTACATGCGCAACGGTAAACTGTATGCCTCTCCCTTTGCCTCGGCGTCAGCCCCAAATTCTACACGACCTGGAGGGTGATAAAAACAAGAAAATACCCTTGCACAAAAAGTATGTCATAAGAAAAGTCAACTTTGACCACAATATAAACAAGGGCAAAAACATCATTTTTAGACTAAAGAATCTGAATTTACATATTTTTCCTTTTCGGGCCGTTACAATTTACCCCCCTTAAGAAATTTCCTCCTCGAAATTAGTGGAACAAGTAGGGGTACTGCTCTCGCATCAGTACCTCGGGTCCCACGTTGCTTCCTCCACATTGTGATTCCTCCACAGTACCTTCACAAGAGGAACAGTCTTCCGCTAAAGCACCTTGTCTTTGTGGTCCAGAATCTCCACAGGCTGCTCTTGAAAACTCAAATCTTTTCTAAGCTAGATAGGGGTCTCCTCCAGTATATGAGAGTCATCATTAATGTACTTCCGAAGCATAGATACATGAAAAACATTGTGCACTTTGGAAAGATCTGAGGGTAACGCTAACCGATATGCAACAGGGCCAAACCTTTCTAAAATCTCATATGGTCCAATGAAGCGTGGACTCAATTTCCCCTGTCTGCAAAATCGCACAATACCCTTCCAAGGGGATAATTTCGAGAATACCCAATCCTCAACTTCAAACTCGAGATCTTTGGTTTGGTGATTGGCATAGCTCTTCTGTCAATCTTGGGCTACCTTGAGTCTATCTCGAATAAGTGCGACCTTTTCCTTGGTAATGTCTACCATTTTCGATGTCGACAATTTTCTTTCGCCCACTTCAGTCAAACATAAGATGTTCATTATTGTCGTCTATAAAAGCCTTCATAGGGTGTCATTCCAATACTTTCTTGGTAATTTTTATTATAAGCAAACTCCATCAGTGATAGATGCACGTCCCAAGTACCTCGGAATTGCAAAACACAGGATCTCATCATATCTTCCAAAATCTGGATAGTCCGTTCCAACTGTCCATTGGTCTGGGGATGGAAGGCAGTACTAAAATGAAGCTTCGTCCCAAAGGCTCTCTGCAAATTATGCCAAAATCTCGATGTAAATCTCGGATCTCGATCTAGGACTATGGATTCTGGAGTACCATGCAACCGTATGATCTCATCAATAAACAACTAGGCATATTGGGTCATCTGAAAGTTCTCTCGCACTGGCAAGAAATGCGCTGACTTTGTAAGCCTATCAACAATCATCCACATACCATCATGGCCTTTCGTCATCCTGGGAAGTTTAAACAAAAAATCCATCGTTAGTTGATCCCACTTCCATTTAGGAATCGATAGTGGTTGCATTGCTCCATAAGGTCTTTGTCGCTCAGCTTTCACCTGTTGGCATATCAGACATCTGCTAACATATTCAACAATTTCTCGTTTCATACCAGACCACCAGTAGTGTTCTTTGAGCGTACGACACATCTTGGTTCCACCAGGATGCATTGCATAGGTTGAACTGTGAGCCTCCTCAAGAATCACTTTCTTTAGTGTCGCATCCTCAGGTACACATAACTGACTTTCCTTCACTAAGGCTCCATCCTCTCTAAGTCCGTAATCATGTCTTTTCCTAGCTTCAACCTCGATCCAAATAATACACAAAGTAGGGTACAGAAACTGAGCATCAACAATCTGATCTATAAGGATATACCGTACATGGAAACTGGCTAGCAAAGCTCCCTGACTATCAACTCCCAGACTCACTCTAGTTTTACGGAGTTAATTTAGTAAGGGTAAGCCAATCATCCTTAAATGTACCAAAGAACTTGCTGACTTCCGACTCAAGGCATCGGCAACCACATTAGCCTTCCCTGGATGATACTCAATGGTGCAATCATAATCTTTAATCAACTTTAACCATCGTCTTTGCCTCATGTTCAGATTCTTCTATGTGAATATGTATTTCAAACTCTGATGATCAGTGAAAATGTTGCACATTTTTTCTATTCACCATATAGATAATGTCTATAAATTTTCAATGCATGCACTACTGCAGCCAGCTCCAAATCATGTGTGGGTAATTCAATTAGTTGTGTTTCAGCTGTCGGGAAGCATAAGCAATCGCCTTCCCATGTTGCATCAAAACACACCCAGACCTTGCAAATAAGCATCACTATATACCTCAAACTCCCCACTATCATCAAGAAGGGCCAAGACAAGAGCAGATGCCAATCGCCTTTTTAGTTCCTGGAAACTCTGCTCACAATCCCTGTCCCAAACAAATCTGACTCCCTTCCTAGTCAACCGCGTCAATGGAGCAGCAATGGTAGAGAATCCCTCTACGAAACGCCTGTAGTGACCGTCGAACCCCAAGAAACTTATAATTTCAGTAACTGTCTTTAGATGTTCCCAGTTTGCTATAGATTCAATCTTCTGGGGATCCACACTAATCCCCTCGGCTGGAATCACATGTCCTAAGAAGTCGACACTAGTTAACCAGAATTGTCATTTACTTAGCTTCGCATAAAGCTGGTTCTCCCTTAGGGTATTAAGCACAACCCTCAAGTGCTTCTCATGCGCGTTCGCATTCTTCGTATTCAACAAGATACCATCAATAAACACAATGAGAAAACGATCCAGATATGACTGACACACTCTGTTCGTTAAATCCATAAACATTGCCGGTGCATTAGTTAAGCCAAACGGCATCACAAGAACTCATAATGACCATACCGAGTCCGGAAAGTTGTTTTTGGAATGTCTTCTTCTTTAACCCTCAACTGATGATAGCTGGACGGTCAATCTTGGAAAAGTATCTTGCTTCTCTTAACTGATCAAACAAATCATCGATCCGACGCAGGGGGTATTTATTTCTTATCTTCACCTTATTAAGTTTCTTGTAATCAATGCATAATCTCAAACTTCCATCCTTCTTCCTTACAAACAAAATTGGAGCTCTCCAAGGTGATACACTCGGCCGAATAAACTCCATAGCTACAAGGTCTTGTAACTGCGCCTTCAATTCCCTTAACTTGACTGACGCCATGCGATAAGGTGACTGAGAAATAGGTCGCATACCTTAAATAAGATCAATAGTAAAGTCAATGTCTCTATGGGGTGGTAATCCAAGCAAATCATTAGGAAAAACGTCTGGCAACTCCCGTACGACTGAAATATCCTTTGCCCTCAGAGGTTTAGCACGTGTATCAATGACGTAAGCCAAATAACCCTGGAAACCTTCCCTCAACAACTCATCCGATGTCAGTGCTGATATAACACTGGTGGGTAACACCCTCTGATCTCCCTGAAAAGTAGTCTCTGGTAGTCCCAAACTCCGAAAGGTCACCCTCTTATCAAAACACTCAATATAAGCATGATAGAATGTCAACCAATCCATCCCAAGAATAACATCAATATTATGCATGTCTAGAAGTATCAAATCAGCTACCAAACCAATACCTCCTACCATCACTGGACACTATCTCACTACCTGATTTGGAACATACACCTCACCTGTCGTTGTGCTAACACCCATATCACAACTGAGTGCGAACACCTCCCTATCAGCTAACAATACACAATTTCGCGAGACAAAAGAATGAGTGGCCCCGGGAACTATCAAAGCACGTACATCGCGACCAAAAATCATTGGTGTACCTGTCACCACGCTAGGGGATGCCCGTGCCTCCTGCTGTGTAACTGCGAATACTTAGGCATGTGGTCCAGATGATCGACCATGCCCTCTCGAACCACTACAAGCTCCTCCAACTCTTCTGCCACCCGTCATCTCAGAAATTGAGGTTGTACGCAGACTCTGCTCCGTTGTACCTCGACCTGTGTCACCACAATGGGATAAAGACGGACACTGTCTGGTAATGGCCCGCTCTCCACAGAAGTAACAAAAAACACTAGCAGAACCTCGGTTGAACCCACCACTCTATCTCCCTGTGGACCTAACTGAGGTCTCACTAGCCTGGGGAGTCTACTGTGATCTGAATCCGGAACCCTGAATACCACCAGGTCTGCCAAAACGACCTCTACTAGAGGATGAAGATCCACCAAAATTGCCTTTCTTTGGGGCGCTCTAGCTCTACAATCTAGAATACTGACGCTCTCGGCGTCGTCCTCCACCTGAGAATTGTTGGCGTACAGGAAAACTAGCCTCTACTCGTACCGCAGCATCAGATAACTCTCTAAAAGTAGCGAAAGTTCCTTTCGTCACAATAGCACGGATCTCACCTTGCAGACCACGCTCAAATCCGCGACATTTATCAGCCTTAGTAGATACGAACGCAGAATCAAAGCGTGATAACATCTGATACTTCTGTTCATACTCTGCTACGGACATGCTCCCCTGCCGGAGCTATAGGAACTCCGCCTCCTTTACATCGCGAAATGAATGAGGATAATACTGATCAAGGAAACGTTCTCGAAATGTCTCCCAAGTCACTGTATGTGCATCCTATCCTGACATCTCTAAAGTATACCACCACTGATATGCGCCACCATCCAGTAAAAAGGTAGCCAACAAGGCTCGATCTGTAGGTGTAGCGACCCAAAATTTTATAAATAATATTTTAATGAAAAATGACCATTTTCCCCTAGGAGGGAAAAGTTGACTTTTGACCCGGGAGACTTTTTGGACTTTGACCTATTACCGTAGCGTAGATCGAGACGTTATGAGTCCGTACACATAGGGCACGTTGAAAACGACGTTCGACGAAAAATTTATGGTTACGGGATCAAAATCGTTTAAACTTACGTCCCGAGATTCAATTAAAATAATAAAAAAATAATGAAAAGCTGATAAATGCTTTAAACTCACGGGTCTTTAAACTCAAATCATATCGGACCACCCGAGGTTAATCAACGAGTCTTTAAACTCAAAAACATAACATCAGATCCAAAAAATTCAATTTAAAATCAATTATGTTTCAAGTTAAAACCAAATAGCATAATTTCGAATATAGTTTCATCAAAAGTCATAATAGAAATCCATGGTTTTCTAGCCATATCAAATAATATTAAATCAAAATCTAGCAACGAAAGTCCAAATGATTCACAAACTAAGGGAGTCAAAATCAAAGTCCAATAGGGTCTCAAGCCCAAAGCATCATTTTCACGTAAATCCGCAACATAATAATCAGAAATTTGTAACCATACTAAATCATGAAAAGTCAGCATCATCCAGCAAATCATTTTAATGCAAATCATATAAATAAATAGGTAAAAACAGTTATGCATGCACCGTTAGAAAACAAAAGTCTACTCACTAAGTTCGAACGCTTCAATCGTGACCCGTACGCTCCTCAGACGAATCAGGAATGTCCTGGCCTATCAAACATCACAATTATGGGTCACTATTACGTTAAATTACCTAATATTAAATCCCCTAACTTTTCGAGATTTTTAAACATATTTAAAATTAACCCTAAGCCTTCGGACACCTAAAACTACCCCGAATCGGTGTCCGATCGACTTGAAATTTGTGCAAAAGTGTTTGTTACGTTGAAAGGATGAAAACACGTGTTGACCATATCTCAAAATTAGGGCTCACGCGCCCTCACGCACCGCCCAAAGGCAGTGTGTGTGGGAGCCACACACCATGAACAGTGTTGTCTTCGACCTCCGTCGCGACCTGGCGACCCGACTCGGTCCAAAGATCATAATTTCTCAACCTTTTTCCTTCCTTCTTCTACTAATCTCCTCTAATCTAGCTTAACAAGCGTCCTGTACAATCAAATCAAGAAAAACTCATCTAAAATTTGGTCTTTCTTCAAACACCCACAGTCGAAGTTCGTCCTCACCTTCTAGGCACTTCTTACATCGAAACCTGCATCCTAACAACCCAGTTAAGATCGTAGAGACCTTAAGAACGTGTTTGTGAGCTTAGATTCAAGCTCACCTATCCTCAAACTGATTTGACCTCTCAGACCCGAAAATCTTCACGGGTTCACCACCGCACGTCTTCAACTCGATCTCTCCCTCTTTCTTTCTCTTCTCTTTTCTTTCCTCTCTCTCTGGTCTCTGTTGTTTTCACTCACACAGGCTTTCTGCTGTTTTCACTCACACATTCACTTTTTCTTCTCTGCCAAAACCATTCAACCATGTCACAAATATCACAAGCCATTTTCAATTGTATTAATTAAGGCGACATCACAAGGTTCCAGAAGATAAGGGACATGTGTCTCTGTCCAATTTGTCCAAACATTGAAAGCAAGGTAAATGTACCAAAATGCCCTTGCACAAAAAAATCACCAAAGTGCCCCTACGCCTTTTAGACCAAAAATCGACCCATACAAACTCTGTTGCTAGCGTGCCTCCCGTCGATGTACTCGGGATATCAAGACCTACACGATGGTCCTCGAAATACATGGAAAAAGTTTGTGATAATAAATGTCAACTTTGACCACAATATAAACAAGGGCAAAAATGTCATTTTTATACTAAAGTTTCTGAATTTACATATTTTTCCTTTCTGGGCCGTTACAGTTTGACCTCAAAATTTGTGCCCATGCGCCCTCACACTCCAGTCAAAGTTCACACGCGTTGGTCAACGGTAGTCAACGCCAGTCATTGCTAGTCAATAAAGGTCAATGCTTATAAGTACGTATCTCGAACCTACGGGATTAAGTAATGACTAATCGAGGATTACCAGAAAATCGGGGTAAAATGACGATATTGCCCCTAAAAAGGGCAAAAAGTTAACTTTCAACCGAGAGATCAAATGCACTTTTACCAAGACCCATTACGTAGATTAAGACGATACGAGTCCGTAGACAGGTGACACGTTGAAATTGGACATCGTACGAGAAAGTTACGGGTCACAGAAGGTTTCGAGAACTATTTACATTTGCATATTTTACGAGGATTGACTTTTGGGTTGTCTTTAGTGGGCCCAAAAGATTTGGACTGGACCAATAAATGAGTGACTCATCCTTTGGCCCAAACCCATATATACAAGCATCATTCCCCATTCCCTTTCATTTTGTTCATCCAACCCGTACCAGGTAACGCTCAAACTGCGCATTAAATCAAACACGTTATTCGTGTATTATGCAATTTGAACCCTTTTGTGTAGATATAGTATTGGTAAATATGGATTGTTCTTAACCGGAGAAATTAGGGAACATTAATAATGTGTTAGTGAGAAAGAATAATGAATTAAAGAATAAATTAATAAATGAATTAATGAATGAAAGAATTAATGAATAAATGAATAAAAGAATTAATGAATAAAGAATTAAATAATAAAGAATTAAAGAATTAAAGAATAAATGAATGAACTTGGGGGTTTTGGAATATTGTAATCATCTAAATAAAGAAAACAAGTAAAAATAATTAAGAACTTAATTCTACTTGTACTTTAACCTTTGTACAAGTGGAATTTCTTCAAACACAAATTTTTACCAACACTCTAACATTTTAGTCATGGTGATGTTGATTGTACGTGTTGGCATTCGGATTAATTCCGAATGGTGTGGTTGTACGTGTTGGCATTCGGCTTAATTCCGACACACTTGGTGTTGTTGTGAACTGGAATTTGAGCTTGATATATGCCGCAGGGTTGGGCTTGCCCTGCGAGATGAGATCGTGTTATTGATCTTATGCAACTTTATGTGACACCAATTGGCTGTTGATTACTGCTTTTCTGGTGAGGTTTAGTGGCGATAGTTGGCTGGTAGCGTAAGCACGGACTGACAAGTGAGATTTGGTGACTCCCAGTGAGAGCAGACGTCAAGTGATCATTTTCACTCGAGGTGGTTGAGTGTGGTCGGTACGACGTGAGACAGCGATGGGACATCTGGGTACAGATGAGTTAATGGGTGTACGGGTGTACACGTGTTGCGAGGTCAAAAAGTTTTCCCCGAGGTGGATGTAAAATATGGATAGCCGGAAATTTTGAGAACGAAACTGGTTTTAGGAGGGAGGAAAGGTTGAGTTTGGATCAGTTGGAATTTCGGGGATGAAATTCTTTAAGGGGGGAAGATTGTAACGACCCATCCCAGAATTCGGGATTAGGTTAGTAACTAATCATGATTAATGAGGGTTAATCGGTGGTTAGTTGGGTGGAATCGGACGAACAATGCAAAATGACTGTTTTGCCCCTAGTCGTGGGTAAAACGTTGACTTTTTATTCGGGCGGTCAAATGTACTTTGACCAATGACCGTGACGTAGTTTGGGACGTCACGAGTTCATAGACAGGTGGCACGTTCGATTCCGACATTCGTGGTGAAAGTTATGACGTTTGGAAGCCCAAGGGCATTATCGTAATTTGGACGAAATAAGGGAAAATGTTGACTTTTTGATCGGGAGGTCCGATGGCTGAGGACCGAGGACCGTTAGGTTCGTCTCGAAGCCCTGAGTACAACGACAGGTGGCACGCGTCAAACGGACATCAGGTGACCAAGTTACGGGTCACGGAAGATGAGGGGCAATTTGGTAATTTTTCAACTGAGGGCAAAATGGTAATTTGGCTGCTGCATTTTGAACAGCCGTGAGTGGAACGTTGTTGAACTGAGTGATGATTTGTTTAAGCTGCTTAGTGGTTTGGGATAGGAATCCTGTGACAATTGTCACTAACAAGGACTGGAATCGGAGGCAATTGAGGGCTGAGTGGGAGGCCAACATGCCTGGGATGGTGAAGAGCTGTACTGGGCATGAAATTTAAAAACAAAACAGAGTATGGGCAGGAGGGTGAGTTGTGCACGAGTGAGGTTGGAATTGGAGCACTGGGTTTGTTTTTGCAGTGAGTGGCCTGATTAGTGCTCGGGCAGGCAAGAGTGCGGTGGAATTGGGGACATGAACTGGGGTGGTGTTGAACTGAGCAGAGCACGGGTGCCTTGTGAATTGGTTTTGGGTCCTTTGCGGGAAACAGAGAACAGAGTGGGACTGAGTTTCCCTTAGGCTGCTGTGATGGACAGGTTAACATAGAGAGGGAGAGTGAATGGAGAAGTTGGTTCGGGGAGGAATAACTGAGGGAAAAACCAGAGAGAAACTAAGTTGGGAAAAACCGAAGAAAATGGTGGGAAAATCAAAATTTAATCTGTGAGTTGAGAGGGCTGAAACAGAGATCAATTGTAGCTTCCTGGGCTGGTGTTGACTGCAACCACACAAAAATCGAATGGAGGTGGTCGTGTTTTGACCCCAGAATGGAGTCCAGTTTCTGGGAACGGGTCATGGTGGAGTCCAGATGGTTGGAGGCTTGAGACCTTGAATTTGAGCTCAGAAACATGTTCTTATAGATCATGCGATGCTACGGAGTGAAGAAATTGAAGAAAACGATGAGTATTGCTACACTTCCAGTGATGAACAGTGGACGGCTGTTCGTCGGAAAAGCGAGCTTGGGGTCGTGGTCATGGAGGTAAGCTCTCGTGAAATTGGGATCACAATCATCGTGAGGGTGAGTCTACGGTGCTTCCTAACTGATCAATTGATGGAAGCAGTGACTGTGTGATGAATGGGGACTACGAACCCGATTAGGACCCGTATTCGATTGAGCTGGTTTTAGGCCATGTCGACGTGAATGAGTAAAACAGAACTTAAATTAGGTCCATTTTGATGCTATCTGAGAGTTTAATTGAAGGAATTAAGTGGATATTTGCAGGGATTGAAACGGGTCCAGTCGCGGGTCGCATACCCGTTTTACAGTGGAATCGGGTGAGGATGGTGACCGTTGGAGTTATTGTAGCTGGCGCGTGGGTGTCACGCACAGCCGCTTGCGGCGGCGCCTGACGGCACGTGGACCGTTTTCTCAAGGTAAGTTCAAAACGACTTTTGTCCTACACAATGTAACGAACATTTTACAAAACGACTTTTGTCCTACACAATGTAACGAACATTTTAGCGTTGGTTTCGAAATTTTCAGACGCCGTCTCGATGTTATTCCGAGGGTCCGAAGGTTTAGGTTACATTTTTAATTAACGATTAATTCCCGGAAAATTATGGGGAATTAGTATGATGTTATTTGAGACCTTAATGACCCGGGAATGTGTTTTCGGACAGGATTCGAGTTTCTGGAGAATACCGGAAATTACGGGAACGCGTACGGCGCGAAATCGAGCCTTAAGAATGGTGTGTGAGTGGACGTTGCTTTCAAAATTTAATTCATGCATAAATTATTTCTATTATTTTATGATTATGATTATAAGTTGTGGTGGATTTTGATTTCCGTATTTATACGTATTCGATTCCCGTATTTATACGTATTTTTACTATACATGCGAATTTGCACGTATTTCGAGGTAAGGGTCCCGTGAGTTTTGGATGATGAATTAATGAAAGATATTATATGACATGGGCATCTCATGTTTTGAGATGTTTTGATTTCGGCTGTGAACATGGTTTACGGTTTTGACACGTTTTTCGGGAATGTCCCGGATTTGCACGTTTTACGAGATTTTGAATATGTTGAGATTGGACCGTGATTTTGGTGATTATGATTGTGGTTTTGAGATATTAATAATAAAATTTGAAAATGAAGTGATTTCAAGGAATTAAAATGGATTTTGAAAAAGGCGAGTTCGGGCTGAACGCTCGGGGCACAAAAGTAACTTTGATTTACGAGATTTCGGTTTTCAGAAATAATAAAGTGGATTCTGGTTTGGGTTCGGGATGATGCTTCCGGATGCCGGCTTACGGAATCATTATTGCGAATTCGAATTCGGGAATGAAAAAGGATTTAATAAAGTGATTTGCTATGATTGTGCATGCCCCGTGTTTAATGATGATTTGAACATGTTTTGTGGAGTAAGGTTTGGAAAATTGAATGTGGAAATTCGGACCATGAGTCCTGTTGTGAAAAATGTTATTTTGGGGATGGATCCCACGTGGTTGTGTATGAAAACTGTTTTGGGGTTTAAAGACCCGTTAAAAACTGTTTTGGGTTAAAGACCCGGTGCTATTGCTGGAGCACGTTTTGAGTTTAAAGACTTGGTTAATGGATGACGGGGGAGGGCCCTTAATGAGTTTAAAGACTCGTGAGTTTAAAGACTCGTGAGTTTAAAGACTCGGTTACTGTGATACCCTGAGGCCTATTGATTATGTTCTGAGTTTAAAGACTCGTTGATATCCCGGGAAGGCCTGTTTATGCGCATGGTTTTGAGTTTAAAGACTCGGGCGCACTTGATATCCAGAAAAATGATTGACTTGTGATTTATTGATGATTTCTGATGTTTCGGTTGAGTTGGGCAGTGGCCCGGTATATGGTTGTTGGTTTTGGATCGTGTTGTGCATTTGGTTTTGATTCGTGGTTTTGGGCTGAGGCCCGGTGTTTATGATTGCGGGCTAAGACCCGATGGTTGAGAAAGGAAAAATGATTTTGAGGTTCATACGAGGTTTTCCTTATGTTGAAATTGATACACAGTTTTTCTTATGTAGAAAATCTTAACCGATTGTGAAATGATTTTTGTATGCATGCATTCGTTTTTACGCGGAGGGTAAAAACGTTTGTTGTAACTGTTTTGCTGAACTGATTTATTTTTGTCCACTCACACCTTTTGGTTTTTTATTGACCCTCCAGGTCGTGGCGCATTTTTCGAGGCTGTACGAGGGGCGGAGGCATGAGTAAGTACGTGTGGCTATCCCTGGTTTGGCAAGTACTGAGGGTAACTTGGGATTTTCAGTCATCTTGCCAGACGGGAGCAGGACCGGGCACGGTTATCGATGCCCCTTTCGGGGGCGGTCCTGTCATTCCTGATTCGTCTGAGGAGCATACGGGTGACGATTGAAGCGTTCAGACTTAGTGAGTGGACTTTCGTTTTCTAACTGTGCATGCATAACTATTTTTACCTATTCATTTATATGATTTGCATTAAAATGATTTGCTTGATGATGCTGACTTTTCATGATTTAGTATGGTTACAAATTTCTAATTAGTATGTTGCGGATTTACGTGAAAATGATGCTTTGGGCTTGAGACCCTATTAGACTTTGATTTTGACTCACTCAGTTTGTGAATCATTTGGACTTTCGATGCTAGATTTTGATTTAATATTCTTTGATATGGTTAGAAAACCATGGATTTCTATTATGTACTGAATTCTAGTTATGATAGTCTATTTTGATGAAACTATATTAGAAATTATGCTATTTGGTTTTAACTTGAAACGTAAATGATTTTAAATTGAATTTTTTGGATCTGATGTTATGTTTTTGAGTTTAAAGACTCGTTGATTAACCTCCGGTGGTCCGATATGATTTGAGTTTAAAGACCCGTGAGTTTAAAGACTCGTTGTTACCTGAGAGGCCTGTTATTCAGTTTAAAGACTCGTGAGTTTAAAGACAAGCTACTCGGGAGGCTTGTTATGCTGTTGAGTTTAAAGACTCGTTGATATGTGATCTAGCAGGTTTGATCCATCGATGTCGTGTTCAGATTTCCAATATATCATGATTGTTTTCATATTGTTTTCAGATGTTATGTTATGCATGCGTGTTTGAAAAAAAAAAAGGGTGAACTTTGCTTTTCTTTAAAAGTGTTTTCACGAACATTATTTTCAGTCCACTCACACCTTTCTTGTTTTTAACACCCTCCTGGTCGTGGTGTAGATTTTGGGGCTTACGTCGAGGTAGAGACAGAGGCATACAGTTTACCATTTCCCTTGTAGTTAACTCACAGAGTAGGCTTTTGTTTCTTTTCTTGTATCGTTACCTCTGCTCTGTGATACCCTGACTTGTTGTACTATGAAATGTATCATGAGTTATCCTTAATCTAACAATGGGTGTGTGTTGTTTTTTACGGTTACTTTTGGTAGTTTATGTTTGATTGTAAGACTGGAGTAGGATTCTTCCTGATTATCGGGGAGTTAATCAGGGTGTGTCCTATCAATTGGTATCAGAGCATTAGGTTGACTGTTTGTACATGGCACCTTGATGGGCCTAATTTTTCGTACTAACTTATGCCTCTTACAGAAAAACAAATCAGCCATTCCGCCGAGATGTGAGCCCCCTCCACGGCCTGATGATGACGCTGCTAGAGATTTTGAGAGTGCAACTATTGAGCGAGCTAAGCGCCTTGGGGCTACTGCGTTTAGTGGTCAGGCAAATCTCGAGGAAGCCCACTAGTGGATTACTTGTATTGAGCGAATCTTTGCTGTTATACGATGCCCCCTGCTGACAGGACCCGTCCCGATCCCCCTGGGACCACCTAGAGATGTGCCCTGCTCCCATCTGACACATAACCCCAGAATACCAAAATTACCCTTAAGCAGTTCAACATTGATAAGTCACGATAAATAAGTTCATACATAAATCTTAAGGGTTGAACAATGTCAGACTAGGGATAGTTCGAAATACAATAATGAGCACGACACCTAGGTTTATATACGATGTCAACCTACTCAAAAGGGTGTACAGGTGCACAACGTCTGGTCTATGCCTCAGACTCCGGGTCTTCATTTTCCTCAGTAGCACGGCCTGGAGGGGCCAGTAAAATAATAAAGAGTGAGTGGGCCAACAAATAAATAGTATTTCCAAACCAGTTTAATAATATAATAATCATAAGGTTTTACCCCTCTGTTTTCAAACTTGCATGCATTGAGTCAAAACATAGGTAATAGTAATAGCACCATGAAATTATATAATCAAATATAGCAAAATAGGGAAACCAATCATAATAATAGTGCACTGTAAAACCAAACCTCGACATCCCTGATGCCTATCCACAATCCTAAGGCTACGCGTGCCACTAGGGTCTCAATCCCAAGTCTCCCCAGGGTCCACCCAGGTCAATGACCCGTGGGTATCATCCATAACCACACCCTTGATCCTAAGTTGCTCCTCGGGCCAGCTGCACTTAGGTAGTGCCCATGACTGCTCCAAGATACTACGAGACGTCTGGAGGAGACAATAATCATAAGGTAGGTATAAACAGTGCAATAGTATTCAATTCCACCGAAATCCCTGAGTAACTCTGAAAACAGGTTCATACATATATATCCAGACGGGTCTGATTCCCAAAACATGATAATACGCATAATCATCATCATATAGTACTGAGGACCATCAAATCTCAATTATAAAGTAAAACAGTGAAAACAGTTATGCATACAATCTTTTTGAAATCAAAAGCCCACTCACACACAGTCCTTGTCGCTAAACCGAACGTTTAAACCTATCCATAAGGTATTGTGTAGTCCGTGTCTTGTCCAAAATATATGTAAAGGTCACTATGGGTCCCTAAAAACTCAAACATGAAACCCTAGAACAAAACAGACCCGGGAAAGCCATTCGAACAAGCTTCCCGAGGCATTAATTTTGACCAACTTAAAGATCTCCGATCGACACGAAACCACGACCATTGGGTTCGTATTGTCAAAACCTTGAAAATGGTGCTGGTCCCACCTCGAGATTCTCCCTCACGCGCCCCCACGTACTGGTCAAAGGGGAAGTCAACGCTGCTACAGTGTTGACGTCAGTATAACGTCATTGCTGACGTCACCTGATAGCTATCAGACTGACATGTTAGAGATGACAACATCAGCTGACGTCATATTGACGTCACTACTTACGTCATGTCTGACACGTGTCAGATTGACATGTCAGACTGCCATGTTAGAGATGATGTCATCATCCCTGACCTCCAGCCGGGTTAACCCGGATCCCTGTAATCGGGTCACCACGACCCGAGACTCAGCTCGTTCCGTTCTCCCTTGTTTCTCAGCGATTTCAACTCTCGTTTCTTCCTATCTACTCTTCCTAGCCTAATTTAAAGGTCTGTCCAATAAAAAACAAGAACAACTCACTAGATTCTTACCTACAATCGAAAATCCAAAGCCCAGATTTCCTCCATCGTGTACTCCCGATTCCAGTCACTAATGTCCACGAAACCAAACCCAACTTGCTCGTCTCTAACCCTAGAACCTAACCTAAAACAGCAAATCGAACCATACACGTCAAAATGAAAGTTTTGAATATGAGCAAAAATAGATGGTTTTAGGTTTTCTGGCCTACCTTTGCCGTTAACAGCCGTGAGTCATCCCCGTCGACTCCTTAGGTCTCCTAGCTCCTTCTCACGTCTAGTCCCACAATATTTGAAGTGAGTTTCGTGTGGGTTGGGTGTTTGTGAGTTTTGGGTTAGTTTTTGGTGCTCACGGAAATGGAGAGTTTGGATGAGGAAGATGATGTTGGGTGATGAAGATGGAGGGTGAAGATGATTATTTGATGTAGAGGAGGAATGTGATGGACGGTGAGGGAATGAGAGATGTGGGAGGGATTTTTAAAATATTAAAAAGTGACCAATGGGGCAAGATCCACATTTTAGGGAGTTTGGGGCATGGGATGAGTGATTCTTAATTATTTAAGCATTTATCAGCTTTTCATTATTTTTTTTTATTATTTTAATTGAATCTCAGGACGTAAGTTTAAACGATTTTGATCCCGTAACCATAAATTTTTCGTCGAACGTCGTTTTCAACGTGCCCTCTGTGTACGGACTCATGACGTCTCGATGTACGCTACGGTAATAGGTCAAAGTCCAAAAAGTCTCCCGATTCAAAAGTCAACTTTTCCCTCCTAGGGGAAAATGGTCATTTTTCATTAAAATATTATTTATAAAAGTTTGGGTCACTACACCTACAGATCGAGCCTTGTTGGCTACCTTTTTACTGGATTGTGGCGCATATCAGTGGTGGTATACTTTAGAGATGTCAGGATAGGATGCACATACAGTGACTTGGGAGACATTTTGAGAACGTTTCCTTGATCAGTATTATCCTCATTCATTTCGCGATGCGAAGGAGGCAGAGTTCCTATAGCTTCGGCAGGGGAGCATGTCCGTAGTAGAGTATGAACAGAAGTTTCAGATGTTATCACGCTTTGCTTCTGCGTTCGTATCTACTAAGGTTGATAAATGTCACAGATTTGAGCTTGGTCTGCAAGGTGAGATTCGTGCTATTGTGACGACAGGAACTTTTGCTACTTTTAAAGAGTTATCTGATGCTGCGGTACGAGTAGAGGCTAGTTTTCCTGTACGCCAACAATTCTCAGGTAGTGGACGATGCCGAGAGCGTCAGTATTCTGGATTGTCGAGCCATAGCGCCCCAAAGAAAGGCAATTTTGGTGGATCTTCATCCTCTAGTAGAGGTCGTTTTGGCAGACCTGGTGGTATTCAGGGTTCCGGATTCATATCACAGCAGACTCCTCAGGCTAGTGAGACCTCAGTTAGGTCCACAGGGAGATAGAGTGGTGGGTTCAACCGAGGTTCTGCTAGTGTTTTTTGTTACTTCTGTGGCGAGCGGGGCCACTGCTAGATAGTGCCCGTCTTTATCCCATAGTGGTGGCACAGGTCGAGGCACAACGGAGCAGAGTCTGAGTACAACCTCAATTTCTGAGATGACGGGTGGCAGAGGAGTTGGATGAGCTCGTAGTGGTTCGAGAGGGCGTGGTCGATTATTTGGACCACATGCCTGAGTATTCGTAGTTACACTGCAGGAGGCCTGGGCAGCCCCTAGCGTGGTGACAGGTACACCAATGATTTTTGGTCGCGATGTACGTGCTTTGATAGTTCCCGGGGCCACTCATTCTTTTGTCTCGCGAAATTGTGTATTTTTAGTTGATAGGGAGGTGTTCGTACTCAGTTTTTATATGGGTGTTAGCACAACGACAGGTGAGGTGTATGTTCCAAATCAGGTAGTGAGATAGTGTCCAGTGATGGTAGGAGGTATTGGTTTGGTAGCTGATTTGATACTTCTAGACATGCATAATATTGATGTTATTCTTGGGATGGATTGGTTGACATTCTATCATGCTTATATTGAGTGTTTTGATAAGAGGGTGACCTTTCGGAGTTATGGACTACCAGAGACTACTTTTCAGGGAGATCAGAGGGTGTTACCCACCAGTGTTATATCAGCTCTGACATCGGATAAGCTGTTGAGGGAAGGTTTCCAGGGTTATTTGGCTTACGTCATTGATACACGTGCTACACCGCTGAGGGCAAAGGATATTCCGATCGTACGGGAGTTTCCAGATGTTTTTCCTGATGATTTGCTTGGATTACCACCCCATTGAGACATTGAGTTTATTATTGATCTTATTCAAGGTATACGACCTATTTCTTAGTCACCTTATCACATGGTGTCAGTCAAGTTAAGGGAATTGAAGGCGCAGTTACAAGACCTTGTAGATATGGAGTTTATTCGGCCGAGTGTATCACCTTGGGGAGCTTTAATTTTGTTTGTAAGGAAGAAGGATGGAAGTTTGAGATTATGCATTGATTACAAGAAACTTAATAAGGTGACGATAAGAAATAAATACCCCCTGCGTCGGATCGATGATTTGTTTGATCAGTTAAGAGAAGCAAGATACTTTTAAAAGATTGACCTTCGATCCAGCTATCATCAGTTGAGGATTAAAGAAGAAGACATTCCAAAAACAGCTTTCCAGACTCGGTATGGTCATTATGAGTTCTTGTGATGCCGTTTGGCTTAACTAATGCACTGGAAACGTTTATGGATTTAACGAACAGAGTGTGTCGGTCATATCTGGATCGTTTTGTCATTATGTTTATTGATGGTATCTTGTTGAATACGAAGAGTGCGAATGCGCATGAGAAGCACTTGAGGGTTGTGCTTAATACCCTAAGGGAGAACCAGCTTTATGCGAAGCTAAGTAAATGTCAGTTCTGGTTAACTAATGTCGACTTCTTGGGACATGTGATTCCAGCCGAGGGGATTAGTGTGGATCCCCAGAAGATTGAATCTATAGCAAACTGGGAACATCTAAAGACAGTTGCTGAAATTATAAGTTTCTTGGGGTTCGACGGTCACTACAGGCGTTTCGTAGAGGGATTCTCTACCATTGCTGCTCCATTGACGCGGTTGACTAGGAAGGGAGTCAGATTTGTTTGGGACAGGATTGTGAGCAGAGTTTCCAGGAACTAAAAAGGCGATTGGCATCTGCTCTTGTCTTGGCCCTTCTTGATGATAGTGGGGAGTTTGAGGTATATAGTGATGCTTCTTTGCAAGGTCTGGGGTGTGTTTTGATGCAACATGGGAAGGTGATTGCTTATGCTTCCCGACAGCTGAAACCCCACGAATTGAATTACCCACACATGATTTGGAGCTGGCTGCAGTAGTGCATGCATTTAAGATTTGGAGACATTATCTATATGGTGAATAGAAAAAATGTGCAAGATTTTTACTGATCATCAGAGTTTGAAATACCTATTCACATAGAAGAATCTGAACATGAGGCAAAGACAATGGTTAAAGTTGATTAAAGATTATGATTGCACCATTGAGTATCATCCAGGGAAGCCTAGTGTGGTTGCCGATGCCCTGAGTCGGAAGTCAGCAAGTTCTGTGGCACATTTGAGGATGATTGGCTTACCCTTACTAAATGAACTCCGTAAAACTGGAGCGAGTTTGGGAGTTGATAGTCAGGGAGCTTTGCTAGCCAGTTTCCATGTACGGTATATCCTTATAGATCAGATTGTTGATGACAGGACCCGCCCCGATCCCACAGGGACCACAAGGGGACGTGCCCTGCTCCCGTCTGACACCTAATAATTCATACCAATTTTAACCTCAAAAACATCAATGCATAAATAACCAAATTAAAGTTATACATCAAATCTGAATTAAACAGATGTCAGACAAGGGATGAAATCCAAACGACAAGTTGCGAGCACGACTCTAACATACACCTGCGAGTACACCACCCAACAGGGGTTCAGGTACGCAGAAGTGGATCTATGCCTCAGCCTCAGGTTCCTCATCTACCTCAGTATCACGACCTGGAGGGGTTACCAAAAACATTAAGGGTGAGTGGACCGAACTCAAGTTAATAAAATCATTTGATAAGTAAAACATATAATTTACCCCTCCGTTTTCCAAACATGCATGCATCATCATTTAAAATCATAAATAATATAATATGAATCATAAGGATGAAATAAAACCATAACCATAATTTTAGCCACTGCACTATACACTCCAATCCGACATCTTTGATGTCTGACGTCCCTGACGTCCAATAAGGTCACAATCACAAGGCTACGCGTGCCACTCGGGTCTCAATTCCGAGTTCAATCCCCGAACCCTGTTTGGTTACAGCATCCCCGATGCTTAGCGTCGTAGACGCTGGACGTTCTAGACGTCCGTGACCTCTCCAAATGCATAGGTAAAATCCGAACCGATCGTTACGTTTCGTCAAACGGGTTTCATGCCCAACTACCGTGAAACGTGCCATAACCGAAATTTCAATATCATCAAAACCATTTATCGATTCCAGCATGTGAACATATAAGTAAATCAGAAAGCATTTAAGCATGCAAGGGTTTAATGAAAACGGGCCCACTCACTGTACGATTCCGCTGCGAATCTGCGCGTACGGACCTGTACCGAGATTATCATACAATTCCTGTCAGTTCAATTCACACGTAAGGGTCACTACAAGTCCTTAATATTTATTCAAAAGAAAGTTCGAAATAGAAACCGGTTCGGGGAAACTGTCGACACGTTTCCCGAGGCAGCCGGCCCTAAACTGACCCTTCAAACTATCTCAGATCAACATGGTTAATTCACCAAAAATGTTCAGAATAATGAGAGGAATAAGAGTCATGTTGATCGTGATCGGAGATAAGCCCCAATGCGCCCTCACGCGCCGCCCAAAGTGGCTGCGCGTGAAAGCCACGCGCCTGACACTGTAGCTACAGTGTCATCACCTTCACCCGTTTGTCTGTAATTCGGGCCTGCCACCCGCGGCTTGACCCGGTTAATTACCCATCAATTCCTACTCGATTTGAATCCAATTTGATCCTAACATGTTATTTAAGCATCTAATTTAAGTTCTGAGTTATTAATTAGCCAAATCAAATCCTTAAATGGCCCTTCGACCCGTGATCATCCAAACGGGTTGATCACCCCAACTCACTGGTTTCTAAACCAAAATCAAATTAACCTTACAGGAAGCATCATTGTATCAGAACGAACTGGAAAACACACTCAATTGAACCAACACTCACCTAGAAGTAGTCGTCCAAACCTCTGAAATTCTTCTGAACACGGCATTCACCGTCCCAGCTCACCCGTGGCTGGTTGCCTTCGATTTTGATATAGTTGTGTTCTAAACACTCCCAGAAGTCTTACTCTGCGATTAGATTGGTCCAACACACCGTAGAAATTAAACTCTGATTTTCCCTCCAATTTTGCCCGAAATGGTTTCTCTTGTTTTCTTCATCAATTCTCAGCTCTTTCAGCATCAGAGAGATGCTTACTCACGTTCTGATCAGTTTTAAATAATCTCAGCCGTCCCAGAGGCTCGTGGGAGTCCAATTGTCCACTGAAAAATGTTCCCCGAAAAGCTTCGAACTTGAATTAACAATGGGGTCGTGCAAGGTGGATGCAACAGACCACGTTCAAAAGCAAAAGACAGCCCAAACTTTCCAGCACATATTAGCATAATCAATTGTGCACTGAACCACCGCACATGGTGGTGCGGCCCTTGTCCCCCGCGGTTTGCTACAGTAACCAGGGAAAAAAGACCAAAATGCCCCTGGTTCAAATAATTACCAAACTGCCCCTCACTTTCTAGACCCGTAACTCAGCCATACGAAGTCCGATTTCTGCGTGCCGCCTGTCTACGAACTCAGGGCATCGAGACCTACCTAACGGTCCTTGAGTCATGTGAAAATTTGTTGCCAAACGAAAAGTCAACATTTTCGCCCGTGAAGTCCAACTTACGATAATGCCCTTGCACTTCCGATAGTCATAACTTTTACCCAGATCGTCCGAATTGGACGTACCACCTGTCCATGGACTCGTGACGTCCCGAACTACGTCACGGTCACTGGTTAAAGTCCATTTGACCCACTAATCAAAAAGTCAACAATTTGGCCATACCATTCACAAGGGTAAAACGTCAATTCAAATATTAATTTATAATATTAAAATCCTCGAATTTTCGGGGTGTTACAGTTGATGCTCAGTTTCAGGACCCTACTTTGTGTATTATTTGGATCGAGGTTGAAGCTAGGAAAAGACATGATTACAGACTTAGGGAGGATGGAGCCTTAGTGAAGGAAAGTCAGTTATGTGTACCTGAGGATGCGACACTAAAGAAAGAGATTCTTGAGGAGGCTCACAGTTCAACCTATGCAATGCATCCTGGTGGAACCAAGATGTGTCGTACGCTCCAAGAACACTATTGGTGGAATGGTATGAAACGAGAAATTGTTGAATATGTTAGCAGATGTCTGATATGCCAACAGGTGAAAGCTGAGCGACAAAGACCTTATGGAGCAATGCAACCACTATCGATTCCTAAATGGAAGTGGGATCAACTGACGATGGATTTTTTGTTTAAACTTCCCAGGATGTCGAAAGGCCATGATGGTATGTGGATGATTGTGGATAGGCTTACAAAGTCAGCGCATTTCTTGCCAGTGCGAGAGAACTTTCAGATGACCCAATATGCCAAGTTGTTTATTGATGAGATCATACGGTTGCATGGTACTCCGGAATCCATAGTCCTAGATCGAGATTCGAGATTTACATCGAGATTTTGGCATAATTTGCAGAGAGCCTTTGGGACGAAGCTGAATTTTAGTACTGCTTTCCATCCCCAGACCAATGGACAGTTGGAACAGACTATCCAGATTTTGGAAGATATGATGAGGTCCTGTGTTTTGCAATTCCGAGGTACTTGGGACGTGCATCTATCACTGATGGAGTTTGCTTATAATAACAATTACCAAGAAAGTATTGGAATGACACCCTATGAAGCCTTGTATAGACGACAATGTAGAACATCTTATGTTTGACTGAAGTGGGCGAAAGAAAATTGTCGACATCGGAAATGGTAGACATTACCAAGGAAAAGGTCGCACTTATCCGAGATAGACTCAAGGTAGCCCAAGATCGACAGAAGAGCTATGCCGATCACCGAACCAAAGATCTCGAGTTTGAAGTTGAGGATTGAGTATTCTTGAAATTATCCCCTTGGAAGGGTATTGTGCGATTTTTCAGACAGGGGAAATTGAGTCCACGCTTCATTGGACCATATGAGATTTTAGAAAGGTTTGGCCCTGTTGCATATCGGTTAGCGTTACCCTCAGATCTTTCCAAAGTGCACAATGTTTTTCATGTATCTATGCTTCGGAAGTACATTAATGATGACTCTCATATACTGGAGGAGCAGCCTATCGAGCTTAGAGAAGATTTGAGTTTTCAAGAGCAACCTGTGGAGATTGTGGACCGCAAAGACAAGGTGCTTTGGCGGAAGACTGTTCCTCTTGTGAAGGTATTGTGGAGGAATCACAATGTGGAGGAAGCGACGTGGGACCCGAGGCACTGATTCGAGAGCAGTACCCCTACTTGTTCTACTAATTTCGAGGAGGATATTTCTTAAGGGGGTAGATTGTAACGGCCCGAAAAGGAAAAATATGTAAATTCAGATTCTTTAGTGTAAAAATGATGTTTTTGCCCTTGTTTGTATTGTGGTCAAAGCTGAGTTTTCTTATGACATACTTTTTGTGCAAGGGCATTTTCTTGTTTTTAACACCCTCCAGGTTGTGTAGATTTTGGGGCTGAAGCCGAGGCAAAGGCAGAGGCATACAGTTTACCGTAGCGCATGTAGTTAACTTACATAGTAGGCTTTTGTTTCTTTTCTTATATTGTTACCTTTGCTCTGTGATACCCTAACTTGTTGTACTGTGAAATGCATTGTGAGTTGTCCCTGGTCTAACAATGGGTGTGTGTTGTGTTGTTTGTTACAGTTACTTTTGGTAGTTTATGTTCGATTGTCAGACGGGAGCAGGATTCTTCCTGATTATCGGGGTGTTAATCGGGGTGGGTATTGTCAATTGGTATCAGAGCATTAGGTTAACTGTTTGTACATGGCACCTTGACGTGCCTAAGTTGTCGTACTAACTTATACCTCTTACGGAAAAACATATCATCCATGCCTCCTAGACGTGAGCCCTTCTACGGCCTGATAATGAAGTTGCTAGAGATTCTGTGAGTGAAACTATTGAGCGAGCTCAGCACCTTGGGTGACAGGACCCGTCCCAACTGGACCTCGATAATCGTGCCCGGTCCTGCTCCCGTCTGACAAGTCCACTGAAGTCCCGAAACTATCCTTCAGCACCTACCAGACAAGGGATTAACTCCGCTTATGCCTCCGCCTCTCGGTTAGCCCCGAACGTCGTGTCACGGCCTGGAGGGTCATCAAAAACAGAAAAGTGTGAGTGGACAAAAATATATTTGTTAAAATACGTTTTAAAACACATTATTTACCCTCCATTTAATCAAACATGCATGCATAGGGAAATATACGTGGACAACAATCACTGGCCTTCCAGCCAAACCACATAACAAATCATTTTCCTGGCTCTCAGGCTAGACATACGAAAACATAAGCACCTGGCCACACATACCAGAACTCGTACACAATACCAGTACGCAATCACAACCAATCGATCACACAATTTATCAAGCAATCTGCACCATTCACAAGTGCACAAACCACCATATAATCACATTCGCACTACGCGTAGGCCATAATCCCAAACATCAGCCGTCTTGGAACACCCCGAGCTTCGGCTATCTGGGAACACATATCACCCCGAGTATCAGCCGTCTGGGCACACCCCTAGCTTCGGCTGCCTGGGACCAATCACAATCATATCCCCAAGCTTCGGTCTTCCGGGAATTCCCCAAGCTTCGACCTTCTGGGTATTCACAATCACAATGCAATTCATCCCAGGATCTTATCCCAAAACATCTCAATCAAATCCTTGACTTCAAACCAAGTCAAAATCATTATCAACCGGGACTCAAGCCCAAATATCATTTAAACGTAAATCCGTAAGGTCATATCGAAAACATTAAAATAATCCAGAAATCATCCTTGACTTATCAATTCATCAAAATATCCATTTTGAAACCATTTTGACTCCGGGCCTAGCCCAAAATATCATTTACGTATTTCTCGTAAAACGTGCTCGAAATACCGATTAAAATAATCATTAATCATAAATAATCATCCAAATAAATCATAACATCATTGCACACCAAATCATACAATCAACCATGTAAAACATTTAACTATGCATGCATCATGGTTTATAAAACAAACGTCCGCTCACACACCGTCCAAACCGCTCGCTTCTCGAGCTGCACGCGTTTTCGTAATTTCCGACACTTGCCAGGAATCTCGAATCCTGTCCAAAATCATTATGCAGGGTTACTAACAATTCAATTTACATCATATCAATTCCCCCTAATTTTTTGGGATTTAAATCTTATTTTAAAAAAATAACATAAACCGTCGGAGCCGCGAAACATTATCGAGATGGTGTCCGATCGACTCGAAACCAATTTTAAAATGTCCGTTACATTACATGGAGTAAAACACCTGTTGAAACCTTCCTCAAAAAACCCACCACGCGCCCTCACGCGCCGCCACAAGCGGCTGCGCGTGAGTCCACGCGCCGTGAACAGTAACCCTGAACAGTCATCCCTTCCACCCGTTTACCTGGTAAACGGAGCCTTCGACCCGCGATCAGACCCGGTCCGTTCTCCACCAATTCGAACTCAATTTCTCCAGTTCTTTCACTAATGTTCAGCTACTCAATCCTAATTAAGGATCTCTAAGGTCAATTTCATGAACATAAGTCTCAAAGTCGTCGACTCAAAGTGCAAACCCAACGGGTCTGAAATCGGGTTCCACCCCAATTCCGTTTCACTCAATTAAGTACACAGGAAGCATCTCACGTCCATTCTAAACAAAAATTTGAAATCAATTTCGGGAATCCTTACCTCCAAGGAGTCGAACTCAACCTCCAACATTCAATGATTTTCGCCGGTTCTGTTCTTAGTCGTATCACCCCCAATTTCTTGCCCAAGCGATTTGTTTCACTTCGTTGAGCTCCCAGAAGATTAAAAAGCACATCAATTCCAATCAAAAGCGTCTAAACAAGCAAATTCGACATTAATGGTTCATAGCTTGTTTTTCGGGTTTTCCAGTATGGGTTTTCCTTGGTTTCCCTCTGTTTCCTTTCGATTTTTCTCTCCAATTTACACTAATTGGTCACTTTAATTACACTGGTTTTCCTTTAGTTGGCTGCTAATCGATCACAAGGTTTTTGAGGAGGTTTTAGTGTTCTCTGTTCTGTTCTTAGTGTCGAATAACCAAGTGTTAATTATGCAACAGATTAATTCATTAATTAATTGTACACAAAGGCACCCAAGTGCCACTAATTCTCATCTAATGGTGACATATGTCACCTAAACACAAATCCTCAGCCAATTTAGTTGAATCAGCACTTTAACCCGTATCTTGCACCGTTTCATTAAAATTACTATTTTACCCCTGCTTGGAAACATTACCAAACTGCCCCTCATAGTTCTAGATCCATAACTTCCTCGTTCAGACTCCGATTGACGCATGCCGCCTGTCTACGGATTCAGTGTCCCAAGAACTATCCAACGGTCTTCCCGGAAAGTCCAAACAAGGTCCCAAGCAAAAAGTCAACAAATGGCCCCTTGTTGACAAATTTACCAATTTACCCTCAAACTTCCGTATGTCATAACTTTTTCCTCGAATATCGGAATCGGGCGTGCCACCTGTCTATGAACTCGTGACGTCCTGAATTACGTCACAGTCATCGGTCAAAGTTTGTTTGACCGCTCGAATAAAAAGTCAACCGTTCGCCCAACTCCAAGGGTAAAATCGTCATTTTCCTCAAATTTTCCAAATTTTTTTTTTCGAATTTTTGGGGCGTTACAACCTTCCCCCCTTAAAGAATTTCGTCCCCGAAATTCGGTCCTAGTATTTATTAAACAAACACAATAGTACAACAAACACACAATAGCACAATGGTCCAAGCTAAAACGCTCACATAACAGTACAATGGTACAAAAATTTACGGCACAACCACAACATATCAACAAATACTAATAATCACAACAGCTACAGTCACACCAAGATCATGCAACACGCTATGACAGTTTTCAAGATCTATGTTCGTGAACTCGAAGACCGACCACGTCCTCGTGGTTCGTCACTGGTGCTAGCAGCTCCTCTTCCACCTGCAGTTTGCGAAGTTGAGACTGTCTCCGAGCCCTGCTCTGTAGTACCACCCGTGGGTCGATATGGACAAAATCGCTTAATATGTCCAGCCTTCCCACAGAAATAACAACCCTCTGTGCTAAGTCGTCCAGGTCGACCGCCCCTATATTGTTGATATGAAACATTCTGATTATTCCCTTGCTCATTTCCATCATCATTCGAACTCAATCGAGATCCCCCAGAAGGATCAAGGCTACCACTACTTCTTTTTTGCGGTCCCTGAGACATCACTCCAGTATCCTGACGCTCTCGGCGTTGTCCAGAACGTTCTCGGGGAGGCAAAGTCGCTTCTACACGAGCAGCAGCATCTGATAGCTCTCGAAGTGAGGCATAGTATCCAACTGTCACAGCGGACCGAATCTCATTCTTCAGTCCATACTCAAATCTGCGACACTTATCTTCTTCATTGGCCACATATAGAGGAGGGAAATTTGATAGATTCAAGAATTTCTGCTCATACTCCGCCACTGACAGAGTCCCCTGCCGCAATTCCAAGAACTCAACCTCTTTTGCATTACGAAATGAGCGGGGGTAAAACTGATCCAGGAAGTGCTCCCGAAAAGCTTCCCAAGTCAAGGTGTGGGCATTCAAACCAGTCATCTGCAACCCACGCCACCAGCGGTAAGCGTTGCCACTCAACATAAAGGTGGCTAGCAAAACCATGTCTCCTGGTGGACATCGCATAACCTCGAAGATCCGTTCAAAACAAATAAGCCACTCATAGGCTTCCTCCGGATTTGACTGGCTGGTAAATCTCGTAGCTCCCAGACGTTGGGCTCTCTCAACATCTGGACCGTTAAACTCGTCACCAGGCCGTGCCCAGGTCTCACGTCGTGGAGGCATAACAAATCAGTAACCTTGCTTTGATACCACTTTGACAGGACCCGTCCCAACTGGACCTCGATAACCGTTCCCGGTCTTGCTCCCATCTGACAAGTCCAATGAAGTCCCGAAACTATCCTTCAGCACCTACCAGACAAGGGATTAACTCCGCTTATACCTCCGCCTCTCGGTTAGCCCCGAACGCCGTGTCACGGCCTGGAGGGACATCAAAAACAGAAAAGTGTGAGTGGACAAAAATATATTTGTTAAAATACGTTTTAAAAGACATTATTTACCCTCCAGTTTATCAAACCTGCATGCATAGGGAAAAATACGTGGACAACAATCACTGGACTTCCAGCCAAACCACATAACAAATCATTTTCCTGGCTCTCAGGCCAAACATACGAAAACATAAGCACCTGGCCACACATACCAGAACTTGTACACAATACCAGTACGTAATCACAACCAATCGATCACACAATTTATCAAGCAATCCGCACCATTCACAAGTGCAAAAACCATCATATAATCACATCCGCACTACGCGTAGGCCATAACCCCAAGCATCAGCCGTCTAGGAATACCCCGAGCTTCAGCTATCTGGGAACACATATCACCCCGAGTATCAACCGTCTGGGCACACCCCTAGCTTCGGCTGCCTGGGACCAATCACAATCATATCCCCAAGCTTCGGTCGTTTGGGAATTCCCCTAGCTTCGACCGTCTGGGTATTCACAATCACAATGCAATTCATCCTGGGATCATATCCCAAAACATCTCAATCAAATCCTTGACTTCAAACCAAGTCAAAATCATTATCAACCGGGACTCAAGCCTAAATATCATTTATATGTAAATCCGTAAGGTCATATCGAAAACATTAAAATAATCCAGAAATCATCCTTGACTTATCAATTCATCAAAATATCCATTTTGAAACCATTTTGACTCCGGGCCTAACCCAAAATATCATTTACGTATTTCTCGTAAAACGTGCCCGAAATACCGATTAAAATAATCATTAAATCATAAATTATCATCCAAACAAATCATAACATCATTGCAAACCAAATCATGCAATCAACCATGTAAAACATTTAACTATGCATGCATCATGGTTTATAAAACAAACGTCCACTCACACACCGTCCAAACCGCTCGCTTTCCGAGCTGCACGCGTTTCCGTAATTTCCGACACTTGCCAAGATCTCGAATCCTGTCCAAAATCATTATGCAGGGTTACTAACAATTCAATTTACATCATATCAATTCCCCCTAATTTTTCGGGATTTAAATCTTATTTTTTAAAAAATAACATAAACTGTCGGACCCGCGAAACATTATCGAGACGGTGTCCGATCGACTCGAAACCAATTTTAAAATGTCCGTTACATTACATGGAGTAAAACACTTGTTGAAACCTTCCTCAAACAACCCACCACGCGCCCTCACGCGCCGCCACAAGCGGCTGCGCGTGAGTCCACGCGCCGTGAACAGTAACCCTGAACAGTCATCCCTTCCACCTGTTTACCTGGTAAATGGAGCCTTCGACCCGAGATCAGACCCGGTCCGTTCTCCACCAATTCGAACTCAATTTCTCCAGTTCTTTCACTAATGTTCAGCTACTCAATCCTAATTAAGGATCTCTAAGGTCAATTTCATGAACATAAGTCTCAAAGTCGTCGACTCAAAGTGCAAACCCGACGGGTCTGAAATCGGGTTCCACCCCAATTCACTCTGTTTCACTCAATTAAGTGCACATGAAGCATCTCACGTCCATTCTAAACACAAATTTGAAATCAATTTCAGGAATCCTTACCTCCAAGGAGTCGAACTCAACCTCCAACATTCAAAGATGTCACTGGTTTTGTTCTTAGTCGTATCACCCCCAATTTCTTGCCCAAGCGATTTGTTTCACTTCGTTGATCTCCCAAAAGATTAAAAAGCACATCAATTCCAATCAAAAGCGTCTAAACAAGCAAATTCGACATTAATTGTTCATAGCTTGTTTTTCGGGTTTTCAAGTATGGGTTTTCCTTGGTTTCCCTCTGTTTCCTTTCGGTTTTCTCTCCAATTTACACTAATTGGTCACTTTAATTACACTGGTTTTCCTTTAGTTGGCTGCTAATCGATCACATGGTTTTTGAGGAGGTTTTAGTGTTCTCTGTTCTGTTCTTAGTGTCGAATAACCAAGTGTTAATTATGCAACAAATTAATTCATTAATTAATTGTACACAAAGGCACCCAAGTGCCACTAATTCTCATCTAATGGTGACAGATGTCACCTAAACACAAATCCTCAGCCAATTTAGCTGAATCAGCACTTTAACCCGTATCTTGCACCGTTTCATTAAAATTACTATTTTACCCCTACTTGGAAACATTACCAAACTGCCCCTCATAGTTCTAGACCCATAACTTCCTCGTTCGGACTCCGATTGACGCATGCCGCCTGTCTACGGATTCAGCGTCCCGAGACCTATCAAACAGTCTTCCCGGAAAGTCCAAACAAGGTCCCAAACAAAAAGTCAACAAATGGCCCCTTGTTGACCAATTTACCAATTTACCCTCAAATTTCCGTATGTCATAACTTTTTCCTCGAATGTCGGAATCGGGCGTGCCACCTGTCTATGAACTCGTGACGTCCTGAACTACGTCACAGTCATCGGTCAAAGTTCGTTTGACTGCTCGAATAAAAAGTCAACCGTTCGCCCAAGTCCAGGGGGAAAATCGTCATTTTCCTCAAATTTTCCAAATTTTCGTTTTTTCGAATTTTCGGGGTGTTATGTTGGGGCTACTGCTGTTTTCATACGTCTCGTAACATGAGTCTATGTTTCGGGCAGATGCACTATTAAGATGATTTACGAGATTTTTTTGGGTTGAGACCCTACTAAGGAAATGGCTTTGATTGATTAATGTCTTTATTGAGTATTGATTTGAAAAACCAAATGATTTTCTTTTAAGAAAGTATTTAAAATATTGTTTTCTGATGCATGCATGCTTTTCATATGAGGTTATTAATGTATTTTCCTGAAATGTATTTGAAACACTTTTTTTTTCCACTCACAGCATTTATGGTTTTTGATACCCTTCAGGTTGATCGCGGATGTAGGCTATAGTAGAGACCGATACATCACCTGCCAATGTGCACTCCGCAAGTCACTGCGCACTTGGGTAACCCCAAGCGGGCTACGGTTTTATCCCTGGTTTGGCACGAAGGGAGCAGGGTACATCCCACGATAATCCAGGGGGATTGGGGTGGGTTCTATCACAAAACCCTAGAAACCACCCCCCCTCCCCCTTAAGGTAGCCTGAAACGACACTTAGAATGCTCAAAATGGGTTGGAATGCAGTTATAATTTCTCAAAATGACCAGAAACTGTGCCCACGCCCTGCCGTGGGCAAGAAAAAGGTGCCACACTTCACCACGCACCAGCAGAGGATTAAAAAAAGTAGCCCACGCACCTCCACACGCTGGTAAGGTGCCTCAAACACTGGCCATGTGCCCCCACGTGTAAGACCCGTGTCCTGGAGGGAACGGTGAACAATCCCACAAGCCTGCGAGGGGGGAATGGTCTGGGAAGGGAATGGTGGTATGCCTTAAAGGTGTAGGCACACACCTATCTAGCATGAGGCCTTTTGGGAGCTCAGTGGCTTTGGGGGGATTGGAACCCCAAAGTTAAGCGAGTTGAGGCTGGTGCAATTCCAGATGGGTGACCCCCTGGGAAGTTGCACCGTGAGCTCCCGAAAACAAAACCGTGAGAGCAAGGGCAAGGAGGCCCAAAGCGGACAATATCGTGCTAGATGAATCGGGACCTGACAGAAGAGGGTCGGGTCCTGACAATTTGGTATCAGAGCCAGACCCCGACCGGGAAGTGTGCCAGCGAGGACGCTGGGCCCTAAGGGGGGTGCATTGTAAGACCCGTGTCCTGGAGGGAACGGTGAACAATCCCAAATTCCTGCGAGGGGGGAATGGTCTGGGAAGGGAATGGTGGTATGCCTTAAAGGTGTAGGCACACACCTATCTAGCATGAGGCCTTTTGGGAGCTCAGTGGCTTTGGGGGGGATTGGAACCCCAAAGTTAAGCGAGTTGAGGCTGGTACAATTCCAGATGGGTGACCCCCTGGGAAGTTGCACCGTGAGCTCCCGAAAACAAAACCGTGAGGGCAAGGGCATGGAGGCCCAAAGCGGACAATATCGTGCTAGATGAATCGGGACCTGACAGAAGAGGGTCGGGTCCTGACACCACGCGTCCGTCAAACTCTTTACGCATGACTGCTACAATGTCGCACGTTGCAACATAGTGCCACAAGCATCGCATGCGTAGCACAGTGCCACAAGTATCGCATGCGTAGCATAGTGCCACATGTATGGAATACGATAGGGAATATTCCCTTTTAAATATAGTTTTAACACCTTTAGAAGTTAACAGAATATGCTAACATCGTTAGCATATTTAGTCATTGACTTATAATGCCGTTAGTTTTTATGGCTGATCTAGTCACTGGAGTATCACCGGGAATGATGACTAGACCACCGTTCGCGGTGGTCATTTTTTGCAAACCAACTCGGATTTCTACTGGTCAATAACTAGTTGACTTGAAATTGTGTCAAGGTTTCGAAAATCACAGTTACAAGTAAATAACCTACCTCGAAAAGTAATAAGGCGTCGTGGTCTCTCGGTTTTCTAGAAAGCCAACAAAACTCCAATTAGGGCTTAAACACACTCAAACGCCGCATGCAATTCAAGGGTTAGTCTTATCGGGAGGAGAGGCGTGTAAGGGTCCACATTCCAAGTTCAAAGCTCACATGTATCACCGCTGAACCTGCTCGAAAATGACATGTAAACAACTCATCATAAAGCTCTCATCAAGGCCAATCGATTGGGAAAGGTTAAAGCTCTACGGACTATGTCATTTGCAGAAACTCTAACGGGTTTTTCTTGGGTCACGATTTTGGGCTTAAAACGGATCTCGACATCACCAGTTTTCCTCGCTGCGAAAACCACATGCAATTAGTTCAATGGGTAGTTCTCAGCGTGGAAATTGAATGGACTAAAAAATTGGTTCAAAGGTTACCTTTACCATGATCACCACCGTTGGGTCACCATCGGGTCCTAAGTGAGTTGAGTTCTTCAATCTGAGCCATTTTGATTCCTAGCCTTCTTTCTAGGGTTTGATTGTCAAGAAAGGTCATGGTAGAGTCGTGGTGTCGTTTTCGTCTATGTTTGAATTTTCTGGATTAGAGGTCATCGCCCAAGGTCTAGTATCGATGGTATGGTCCTTGGTTTTCTCTCACAGTGGAGGGAAGTCTGGTCCATCGTGAGTGAGAAGGACGGAGGTGGATTGGTGGGTCGTCGTTGTTCCTTGCCACGAAATCTACATGCAATTAGTTCAATTGGTATTTCTGAGCGTGGCGAATTGAATTAAGTCGAAAATGGGTTTGTGGTTTCGTTCACTGTGCTCACCACCGTCGAGTCACTCTTGGGCCCTAAGCGGGTTGAGTTCTTCAATCCGGGTCATGGCGATTCCTCAGCTTCTTTGTAAGGTTTGATCGTTGAGGAAGGTCACCACAAAGTCGTGGTGCCATCTGCGTCTATGTTCGAATTTTCTAGGTTAGAGGTCATCGCCCATGGCCTAATATCGATGTTGTGAGGGTTAGTTTTCTCTCACGGTGGAGGGAAGTCTAGTCGATGGTGAGTGAGAAGGATGAAGGTGGGTCGGTCGTTTGACCTTGGGAGGATGATGCCCAAAGTGATATGTTGATGGGATAAGGGTTTGATGGTATTCTGGGTAGGGACTCACGGGTTGTACAGAGACGAAGGTGAGTGCATGATCAAGAACATTCAACAGGTATTGATGTGTAAGTAGCTATAGTAAGGGGAGTGGGCGTTGGGCCTCCACATTGGGCCAGAATCAAGGGTTTGGTATTAATAAAGGCATAGGTAGTTTGGTGTGCTCGGGCTCCAAGATGGGCCTTGATTTTTTGGGTTAATAAATTGATGCAACAAGGGCCTTAGTGAATATCAAGTTTTTGGGCTGAAGCTACAATTAGGTTGGATTCCAACCAGGGATTATATCGCTCGATATATCGTGATTTCCGGCTGGCGATAGGTAAGGAGAGGGTGAAGGTTGTTCTTCCCCCAATATCGGGAATATCGTCGAATATCGAACAATATCGACGATTTCTGTCGATATTCGCCGATATTACCGATATTGGTTCGGCAGCAAAGGAAAAAAATTGAGAATCATCAATTCAATCATCGTGAATGGACGAACATAATTGAAAGGGGAAAAACCAAAATTGTCTCACGGACTTACCAGTCTCAATCTCAGTGACCAAGCATAAATAGGAGCGGGGGGAGGGGAGGGCAACCAAGAAAACCTCCAAGGCTCCAACCCATCGCTTGCCGCCGGTCGAAATTGATCGATCCTCGAAGTCGCGAACGCAGTCTCAGACTCTCAGTCAACCTCAACCACCTCTGCAACTCTGCTCGAAGTCTCGAACCTCCACGCTGGCCGTCTCGTCTCCTCCCTCCCTCGAAGTCGCCCCTCAGTCATCGGCCTCACCTGGCCTCCCCCTCCCTCGAAGAACCAGGAGAAGTGCGATTTCCCCAAAGTCTCTGGTGGTCTGGTTATGTGAAAATGAAATCGATCGATCGATTAAAGAGAGAGGAATGAAACGAAACGCTCTGTTTCGTTTCCTTTCATTAATTTTTTTTTTAAATTTACATATATTATTTAATTATTTATCAAATTAAATTATAACATTTATTATTTACTTTTTTTATAATAAATATAAAAAATAGATTAAGCCCAAATATATTTTTTATATTTGTATTTTTTTATAAATTAAATTATATCATATATTATTGTATTATTATTATTATTATTTGCATTTTTATTTTTATTATTTACTTTTTTTAACCCCAAATATCAAAAATAAATTAAGCCTTAAACTTTTTTTTTCCAAAATTCAAAATATATCATATATCATTTATTATTACTTTTTTTATATAAATTAAATTATATCATATTTAATTTATTATTATTATTATTAGTATTTTTATTTTTATTATTACTATTTGTATTTTTATTATTATTATTTACTTTTTTTAAACCCCAAATATCAAAAATAGATTGAGCCTTAAACTTTTTTTTTTTCAAAATTCAAAATATATCATATATCGTTTATTTTTACTTTTTATATAAAACTAAATTATATCATATATATTTTTTTATTATTACTATTTGTATTTTTATTGTTACTATTTGTATTTTTCTTATTATTATTTACTTTTTTTTAACCCCAAATATCAAAAATAGATTAAGTCTTAAACTTTTTTTTTTCAAAATTCAAACTTTATTATTAGGTAAATAATATGACTTAATTCATATATTTGGTAATATATTTGGTAATCATTTATTACTAAAATATGTTTTAATAAAATGGCTAATTGGTAATGTATGTTTGGTAATATATTTAGTAATCATTTATTACTAAAATATGTTTTAATCATTTAGTAATGTATGTTTTAATATAAAATATGGGGTAATTCATATATTTGGTAATATTTGTTTTAATTTTTAATTTATGTTTTATTTTAGAATATATATTAGAATTATGAATATATGTGTTTTTGCCACTTAATTTTTTTTTTCATCATCAAAGTCTAACTTAGAATATATGTTCTAATTGAAATAATTTTATTATTTTTTGTATTTTTATTATTATTATTTGTTATTATCACATTCTAATTATTTTTCATGTAACTGTAGAGGAAAAATTTGCTTCCCGACATAATTTCACCACCATGCCTAAATGCTGGCGGTTTTATTATTTTAGGGTACGACCAATCCAAGGCAAATGTGCCTCTTAATTACATTCTCTTGTTATCGAGCAAAACCTTTTGATTCTTCTTACCAGCGAAAATAAATATGAGAGTAAAGTGTTTATTTGATTTTTTTTGCAGCTGCATCTAAGTCGAACCCTAGATTGCCTACGTATCCGACTTCGGAATCAAGCCACTCGAGCCACTCGTAGTTCCAGAATTTTTAATGAGTGAATGACTCGTTAAAAATAAGGATTGTGTTTGGAAATTGTATTTGGAAATGTGTTTGGGAGAATTTAGTTAGAAATAACCAGTGATTCAAAGATGATTGCGGTTGCATCTAGTGGGTATGCTAGATTGCCTACGTATCCCTTCGCGGGAATCAAACCGACGTAGTTCGAATGATTTTTAATGAGTAAATGACCCATTAAAAAAATGTGTTTGGCTATTATAAAAAAATAGAATTAACTTCCAAGAAGTATGAATTTATTTAGAGGGGGTGGTTGCATCTAGAATAATCTAGATTGCCTACGTACCCTTAGCGGGATCAAACCGGCGTAGTTCTGGTCTTTTTAATGAGTATGGGCTTTGATAATAGAATTTGTGGGCTCGTGACTTTTTCGAAGCGATTTTAGGCCTTTATGATTCCTTGGGCTTAATTAATGAGTATTTTGATGACTCACTAATTATAATATTTTTTTTAGCCCAACTATCTCACAAATCTGAGGTCGACCTAAAATTTATCTGCTACAGTGAATGAAACCATCCTCCAATAGGACTCTTCCTATCCCAATCTGCTGATGAAATTAACTCTGAACCAAAATCCACAAGCACCTAGCCAAACGTCCATTTAAGAAAGAGACTGCTCCCATATTTGCTAACCTTTGTTTCCTTCTCAATTTTGCATGTATTACTTGACTACATGGTTTGCTTTCAGAGGTAAGATCATGTTCCTTATTTATTTATTTATTTAAGAAAGCTCATCACTCTGCTATTTTCTTCAAATCCCCAACATGATGAATCAGTGTCTGCGCCCTAACAATTAATAATCCTCTTTCGCCTTTGACAATTCTCTGTAGCTCAGAATTTCAAACGACAAAGGCCTCCCACTTAAATTATAGAGGCTGACAATTAACAAAGAAGACCAAAGTCACATCTCCCTTTTTCTGATCTATAGCTGTAGAAGGTGAGTGATCTTTTTATCAATTTGATGCATGATATCATAAACACCCCTACTTTTAATTGTTGCTTTCCACCAAATTTCATTCTTTCCCACGTGATTTTGTCCTTGGCTTGTGGTGATGATGAATTCATCTTTTTATCCATGATGTATGTGAGCACTTATCCTTTTATCAATGTAATGGATGGACATAATAATCATCTTTCCTTTTTTCATGGCTTGACTTTTCTAATATCCTTTGCTACTACAATGCATCTGCTCCCATCTCCATGTCTTTTCTTGTCCCTAGCTCACTCAATAATTGTATGAGCACTAGTTTTATCAAAGTGATCCGTGAGCATCACAACACCTTTTGTTTTTTTGACAAATGTTTTGGTTTTTGCTTTGTTAGTTGTTTTTTTCACAAGACTTTTGTCTTCTTCTCATACTCATTAATCATAGTAAACGTGTAGAACTGATGCATGTAAAATCTCTGAATTTGAGCATTGAAACCATTATTATCTCTAGTCCATTCCTGCTTCACCGCATCACGCCTTCAACTAATCAATGCTTTTGTACTCCAATATTTTTTCCTCCATATGGATGGGTACCTAAACATATTATCTCGGCCGCTCATGATCGACTGAAATTCTTGATGTTCTTGAACATTTTTTTATTCATGAACGTTGCTACCTCCCGGACTTCTCGGGCGATCATGATCGTCCTCTCTTCTCGAGGTCCACGAGCATTACTTTCTTCCTTGCCTCAAACAACCGTAGTCATCCACTTCCTCTGATGTTCATATACCTTTCAGACGATCATGATCGTCTATTTTCATGAACCTAAAGAAAAAAAATTTGGTCGATCATGGTCGACTATTACCATTCGGAAATTTTGTATAATTCTTGGACCATCATGATCATCCCTCTCCTTTTGGTACTTGCGACCTCTTTATAATTTCCATCATCCTCATACCTCACGCCGATGATGAGATGTGACTCATGATGTTGAGAAAAATAAATAAATAAATAAATAAGTTTCACGGCATATTTGGTGAAGGAACTTTCTCCTCAAATTTCTTTCCTCGACAATTGCAACCAGCGGATGTGGTTACCAGCATCATGAATGTTGGGATAGCCGAGACTTATCATGGAGGTAAAGAGCAGCATCAAATTTTCAAAAGCCAATTGGAGAGTTCATAAGCATGCACGCTTTTATCCGACAACCGATGATATGCAGCAAAAAAATTTAATTGAATGAAGAGAAATCAAAATGGAAAAAAGCTACCTTATAGTGATGATAATATGCTCCTTTTTGGTTCCTCTCCGTTTGTCTTTTTTCTTCTCTTTGAAAGTGATTTTCTCTTCCCTTTTGCTTCCTGACTTCTTTCTTTCTTTGATTTTTCTATTCTCACTCTTCTTTTTCTCTCTTTTCCCTCACTTTTTTTGCTATTTTTCTACTTTTTTCCTCTCTTCACCTGACACACACACAAACTCTACTATTCTTCCAACTTTTCTTTCTCTCAAATCTCCGGATTTCCACTTTTCCTTCTTCATCTCCATGTCATTCCCTTGTGCCTCTATATATAGGCAACGGGAAAAGATCAGATCAAATGAAGATTGAGCTTTTTTGAATTTGAATTTTGAAGCGCCCAATTAAATGAGGACTCTGTTTGAAAAATATTGATGATATCTGATTTCGAATTCAAATGCCTGTTATTTTTTCTGTGGCCTTTAAATTCCTAGTTTTCTTTTCTTTTTTGTAAATATCAATTATCAGATAGAAGCTACCAGATATTGATTAATATATATATATATATATATATTTATGTGACTTGGTCACCACTTTTTCCGTTTCAACAGTAACTTAGATTTGATAAAATGGCTAGTGGAAGTGCAAGTGAAAGCCGCTCAAGACCTGGACGAGTTGACCTAGCATGGAAATATGCCATTGCAATTCCTGGAAATAAAAACGGTGCCATATGATTCATCTTTAAGATTTTATACTGTTAGTGGTCGGCAGATCTATATTCTATCATATGATTCATCATATATTTATCATATCAAAGTCCTTTTAAAGTTTTTTATTAGTCCTATATAACCATTATTGGGTACTTAAGTTTTTTCCAAAGTTTCATTCCAAATTTCCGTCATTTGAACCCAATTTCCGTCATTTTTGTTGACCGTAAACGATATCGATATCGATATTTGAGGCGAGATATCCGTAAATTCGGCTAGCGATATATCCGTCGATATCGATATTTTCTTTCTTGATTTCAACACATAGACCTTTCGCCAGGTATAGTCCCACAAGAAACTCTTAGGGGTAATTTGGTAAAATGTTTTGTCCTAATTTTCTGACATAGGATATATCATAAAATTACCACGGATGAGAAAGTAAAGCTTCGAACAAAAATTGCCTCTAAAGCTTATGAGAGAAAACTATTATCGGAAAGCATCACAACGTGAATGCATTAAGAAATAAAATGAAGAAAATCTTTGTAAGTTTGCAAGGAAAAACAATTCATAGTTAAAGAAAATCTCTGAGTATTGATAACTATAAACAATATAGATTGGTTAATAGTTAAATCATTGATAAGCATTGATAATTTGACAGAAAGAAAGAGATCAAGATGGAATTATCGCGTACCAAAACGAGGATAGAATTATGGTGAAACTCTTTTCATTGCTTGATTTGCCTTTTCACGATGTAATTTTTCTAAATGGGAGAAGCTAGAAGCGTAGAAGTTGGTTTGAGATTGTAAAAACTGAACAACTTATCTAGATGTGGATGATAACTGTTCTTATCCATTCTTATTTTATTTCCATTTTTAAATTTTTTTTCATAATAGGTCGTGTTTTACGCTTTTATCCTCACTTAGTAACATTTTTATGTTTAATTATTCATATTTAGCAAGACTACTTTAGGGATTAAAAAAACTTGAGTATTTTGGAAACCTAGCTTCATATTTTTGTAGCCAAAGTGATAATTATGGGCGAACCCCATTATTTTTGGAGCCCAATTGATAACTGCAAAATTAGTTATCCTAGGGTCAAGTCCGGTTCGTGTAGCCATGCTGCAAAAGACTTGAAGGGATGAATGAATTGACGCTAAACTTCCTGCTCTTTAAGAGGGCAAGGGCCATCTGCATTACTGGATTAACTAGAAATAGTAGAAGAAACTGGGAGGCCACAGACTATTCAAAGGAGGTATGCTAATCAATGATCTACTGATGTAGCTTACTGAAGTCATGTTATCCGAGAGTCATTTTAATTACCTTCATCGAGTTCATGAATTTGGCATCTAAATTACGAATTAAACCGAGTTCTCCCTCTTACAAAAACTAAAATCATTAAATAATTCATACAAAATATTAGTTATGTTAATAGGATAATCATTCACGATGAATTATTAAACGCTAAATAAAAAATATATTTGATTCATTTAGATATACTGGTCTATATTAATACAAAAATCATCTTAACTTGAAAAAATCTTCTCAATCCCATCACGAAGTAAAAAGCAACAAACAGTGACTTAGAAGAGACAAAAGTTTTCTTAATCCCTTAACGCTCCGCGGTCGAATCCATTTTGAATTTGATAAATGTATTGCTTGTGAGGTATGTGTTCGTGTATGTCCTATAGATCTACCCGTTGTTGATTGGAAATTGGAAACTCAATTTTAATTGAATCAATCAAGCTACATCCACTTTAGTAGATCGTGACTCTGATGCGCGAAGTTCTTTATGTTTTCTATCTACGCAATTATTTTCTTTTTCTTTTCTATCCTGGGGAAAAAAGTGTGAACTGGAGTGAGTGTGTCAGGGCCCACCCCGGTTTTACCCCGAAATTCGAGGTAAATCCTGCTCCCGTCTGACTCCCCAACACAACACTAAGGTAAACTCACTCGAAACCACCAAAACACCCAGTCAGACGCAGGAGAACTATACAATACATCCCGAAATTAAAGGTTTTACAGAGCATAGTACCACAGTACAAAAGAAAGAAAACCAAAAAAACTAAATACACGCACACGGAAAAGTTTAAAACACTTCGGGATCCCTTTCGCAACTTCTATGCCTCAGACGCTGCCTCGACGCCGAAACCCCGCTCTAGCTCCACGACCTGGAGGGAAATTTAAAACAGAAGGTGTGAGTGGACCAGAATAAAATAAAAGTTTCCAAAACCATTTTATAAGCAAACTGGGTTTTAGCTCTCCGTTTTGAAACCACATGCATAACCCAGTTCTAAAAACAGTTATAAACCAATCGCCATAAAACATCATAAGAAACATAAACACGATAAGAACAGTTATAGAATCATATCATAAGAATCATAAAACCGTAACGTAAAACATAAAGTTCCACCAATCATTTCTGATCAAACCTGCTGGACCTATCCGAGTCTTTAAACTCAATCCAGGCCTCAATTATATCAGAGTCTTTAAACTCCCGAGTCTTTAAACTCAACAAGCTTATGGGGGAAATATCAATATATCCGAGTCTTTAAACTCCCGAGTCTTTAAAATCAATCCGGGTCTTTAAACCCAATCTTGGCCCGTCCCCCGTCAAATCAATATCCGGGTATTTAAAACCAATATCCAGATCCAGCAAATCCAATCAAAACCATTTGAAACCATTTCTAAATCCGTATCCAAACCCGAATCCGAAATCACTGGTCTAATGCCCTTCTGGCAGCCCGAACAGTCATTCCGAACAGTCATTCCGAACCCAAATCCGGAAATCCACTTTCCAACTTTAAAACCAAATTCCGTTCTCCAAAATCCGATTGTAAAACCGAAAACCCTTGATCATCGAAATCATGTTCCCAAATCCCTTAACACATACTAAAAACCATTTCTCATTCGAAAATCCCAAAATCATAACATTATTTTCAGAAATCAACACTCCTCGTAAAACGTGCCACATAAGTAATTTCTCGGAAACCGTGCAATTATGTAAAACCACATCATAAATCCAACAAGCATGAAATCACAGATATAAAACACTTATAGAAAAACAGTTATGCATGTTCGAGTTAAGGAAAGGGTCCACTCACAGTACCGAGCCCTCAATCGCGTCTTGAACGTCTCGTACGTTCCTCAGCTTCCTCGGGAACTCCCGATCCTATCAACAACCACCAAAGTACGTCACTAACACGTCTACGAAGGTCCACCTAATATCCCTCAACAATCCCCGGGTCCTAACCGGAACGAATCGAAACCCTAAGCCTTCACCCTCGCGAAACTACTTCGATTCGACGTCCGATTAACCCGAAACCAACGCCAAAAGACTCGTCACAACACCTAGACCAAAAACCATGTTGACAACTTCCCCAACCGCCGCCGTACGCGCCGCCACGCCCCGCCTAAAGTGGCTGCGCGTGGCCCTCACACGCCAGCTACAGTGCATCTTGAACCTCGAGCAGACTCGGTTCAGCACAGTTCCTGCACATCGAACCGGCGTCAGCGGTTCTCCGCCGTACCTGCACCAAAACTGCTCCTCTCTTCACCTACAGCATCGTCTAGTTCTTAGCTATCCATCCCCCTTACTCAACCACCTTGACACAGCTTCTAAGTCATCATCCATAACTCGAAACCAGACCCGTTCAGTCCCCTATTTCCTTCTCCGGCCACCCAGGTCACCCCCCGTCACGGTGGTAGTCTCAACCTCTTCCTAAGACCATCCTAAACCTCACCCAACTCACCAAGACCGTCGACTCACTCCCTAAGGCCACGACTTTCAACCTGAGCAAAACGGAAAAAAAGAGTACATCTGTATGCTCCGTCGTGCCAACCTCCACCGTGCACTCCTCGTCACGGCTGCCCCACCAGAAGACTCCTAGGACTCCACTGAACTCCCTAGACCTCACCGAACTCCTCGATTCAACCCCTAAACCTACGACTTAGCTCTTGAACCCAGATGACAAAACAGAGCAAAGAAACGAGGAAGAGGACTTACCTGTCCTCCTGTCGCCGTCGTGAGCTCAGCCGTGAGGCAGTAGTTCCTCCCGTCCTCCTCCGTCCTCTAGACACTTCCACTGGCCTCGATTAGTTGCTCATGGCCACAACACCACCCACAAACACTCTCGTCCCTGTTTTTCTCTGATTTCCCGTGGCTCTCAACTCACACACAAACCATCACCGCACCTCCAAACCTCCTCACTGTCTTCCTCTCAAACTCTAAGTCACTCCTCACTCACTAGAACACACCAACACTCACCATCATCTCTCAATTTTCTCTCAATCTCCCTCTCTGTTTCTCCCTGGTTCAAAGAACACACACAGGCACGATTTAACCCCAAATACTTGGACCCGTGCACACAATCCTGGAAGCCTCTAGTCAAGCCCCACGTGTCACCATCCTACCCTTCCTCTCACAAATGGCCCAATCTCAGCCATCCAATTTCCCTCTCTGTGCTCAAATCCCCAAACAACCAGAAGACCAAAATACCCCTCATTTTAAGTCAAAGTACGATTTTACCCTTACCGTTTTAGACCCGTAACTCACACCTTGTAAGTCTGATGCAGACGTGCCGCCTGTCATTGAACTCAGGACGACGAGATCTATCTAAGTATCCAAGGTCAACGTACCAAAACCCATTCGTAACAAAAGTCAACTCTTCCCCCTAGTTTAACCAAATTACGGTTATGCCCTCAACCTTCCGAACATCATAACTTCCTCCTCGGATGTCGGAATCGGGCATACCACCCGTCTATGGATTCGTGACGTCCTAACCTACGTCCTGGTCACTGGTCAAAGTCCATCTGACCACCCGAACTAAAAGTCCACTTTTTACCCAGACCAGGGGCAAAATCGTCATTCTAGGCAAATGACCTTATTGGGACCAACTAACCCTCGATTAAGCTCACTAATCCCATCTTAATCACTGTCTTAACCTAAATTTCCAGGACAGGTCGTTACAGAGTGTGTTTCTTTTGGGCATGAAGGAAGCATTCGCTTAGAAGCGTAGTAAGCCTGCTATTATATTAGAATTTTAATATAAATTAGGTAAGGAAAAAGGTAGAACGATTGGAGATTTTAATATGAATCAATCTGCATAGTATCGTGATATTCCTTTCCTATCTATATGGAAATACTATACATAGTGATAATGTATTATATTGTAGGCTTATTGACTTAAATGCACCCTGAACTAGCATATTTGTGACACTTTGTACCTTGTACTCGTTATTCGCTCACTTAACAGTGTGAAATGGCCGAGTATGGCTACTTAGCTCCTTTTCGGTCCAAACTGTTATGTTTTCCGTGAAAAACCAATGTGGCACCTACGTGGACAAAAGTAACTTAAATTGGAAAAGGGCATTTGTGGAACTTTACAATTGGCCCTTTCTCAGTTCGAATCTCAAATTGGGAAACCCTAAATCATGATTAACCCCAAATTGTTAACCCAGGTTTGTTTCTGGAGCTTTACCAGGCGTCAATGCCTTCGACAGAAGCCCAGCCTTCGACGAACCCAGGGTACGACGGAAACCGTACCTACTCCACGAACCCAAGCTTCGACGGAAACCCCATCGGTGCGACCCACTAAGTTAAACTCTGAACTTAACTTCTATTTGATATTACAAGATCGAGATTGTTATCGTTAGGTCTCCTAAAATAAAATGACAATGTTGGATCTTCAGTGTGCACTGTTAATTGAAAATGAACTTAGGTTTTAATCAGTGCACAATTTATGTGGCAATATATAGCTAAGGCCTTGAGGGTTCTCTTGTATGCTAGATGCTCATGTGGCGATCTTTGCAATGGCTATTTGAGGTTGGCAACCTTAAGGAAGGAATATGCTCTTACTTTGTCATCTCAATTATACACCTGAGTTTCATGCTTGGATTATTTTGTGATATCAATTAATCATCTTTGTTCAGCAATTTGTAAACTTTGTGATGATATGGTGAGTAAACTCGTGTCTTGTAAGGGTTCGGGATATGTCATATTCTTTACTGTTGGATATTTAGCCCAGATAGGGGTATGGTTCCCGTATTGTCAAAGTTTCGAATCATTGTTTCAAAAAGAAAATAATGCAGAAGTATATGGAACATCATTATCAGATGGATAAGCATGAAGCCAGGCGTTGCTATTGCAAGAAGAAATGTAAAATCCTAACTTCGTGGACTGACAGACATCCCGGGAGGAGATTCCAAGTGTGTCCATGTTCTGGGGTAAGACAAATCAAAAAAATTGTGTTTTAATTGAATGAAATTACGATGAAAATGCTAATAAAAGTTTGTGTTGATGCAGGGAAACAAATGTGATTACTGGGAATGGTTTGATCCTGAAATGTGTCATCAGTGCAAGGCAATCATACCTGGATTGTTGAGGAAAACTGGTAAATTGGAAAAGGATTTGAAAAGGTACAGAGCTAGGACAAGGAAGCATTGGGTTGCCCTAATTGTAGCCTGTCTTGTGGCGATGTTTAAGAAGACTGAAGTTTAGGTTTAGGGACTACCTAACAATCCAATTTTGTTTGTAATCAATGCTAAATGACAATATAATTTGGCAATGTAATCTTTGGACTATTTGTACAATGTAAGGATGTTAATTTAACCCTTTCTGCAATGTAATTCTATGGTTTTTTTCTGTCAAATTCAGCATTTCTGCAATATGTTACAGGATGCAAATTTGGTAGTTCATGATGCAAAATGACGCATGCATTAGTAGTCCATGGTGCAGTGTAAAACACAATGGGTAGTACAAGGTGCAAAGTGACACACCCGTAGTCCATGTCTTGCACTTCATGCTAACCTAACACCTAACATAACACCTAACCTAACACACAAACCAACCTACAAAACCTTATGCCTCTTTGTTGATGCTACCTCTTCCTCCTTGCTTGAGATTTGAACCTGAGTTTCTTACGAGCGGGTTCTGTTTGAGGTTGAGGTTGGGGTTGGGGTATTGGATTAGGTTCTAGTTGGGGCTGGGATTGGGTTTGGGTTTCTGTTTGGGTTTCTGTTTGAGGCAAGGGCTGGCATTGGGTTTGGGGTTGGGTTTCTGGTTGGGGCATGGGCTTGGATTGGGTTTGGGGTTGGGTTTCTAGTTGTGGTAGGGGCTGGGATTGGGTTTGGGGTTGGGTTTCTGTTTGGGGCTGGGGCTGGGATTGAGTTGGGGTTGTTTCTAGTTGGGGCAGGGGCTGGGATTGGGTTTCTATTTGGGGCTAGGGCTAGCATTGGGTTTCGAGCTGGCATTGGGGTTCTATTTGTGTTTGGGGCTGGGATTGGGGTTCTGTTTGGGTTTGGGCCTAATTGGATCCTTTTGCCTTAGCTTGTTCCCTCCTTGCTTTAGCTTCAATTCTTTTTCTTCTCAAACTTTCAGCCTTTTCTGTAAATGGCTCATATAAAACAAACATCCAACCAGAAATCAACACAAGCATCCAAATGAGGTAAATAAGAGTTCATAACTAAGGTGATTTATACCTTGCATTTGTTAAGCCTATGCCCCAATTGACCACAATTGTTGCATTTCATCTCAGTGTGAAACCTGTCAGGGCCCACCCCTAATCCCCCGGGATTAAGGCCTAAACCCCGCTCCCGTCTGACTTACGCATGACACAAGGGCCAAACGGACGTCCAACCTCCGTGTTACACGTAAGTCGGACAAAGGAGTTCCGATCCGACAGTCCCAATAACTTCCGAACTTCCCAAAGTGCACAGAGTCTACTGTGGATCATATGTGTGATGTCTCCGACTCTCTCGATCGACAGCCCGTGCCGCAATAACCTAGAGGGTATCGAAAACACGAAAAGACTGTGAGTGGACAAAAATAAAGTATAAGTTTGAAAACAGTTCATAAAACAAGTACATTTATACCCTCCGCGCAAAAACCTTTGCATGCATATCAAGTCAAGTTATGAAACCATTCATATCGAAAACCATCAATGACAACCCTTATCGAAAACCCGAATGAAATCCGTTTTAAATCCAGGCCTCAGCCTCAAATTACAAATCAATCTTAAATCCGGGAACTCAGTCCCAAAACTCGTCAAATCCACTTCATCAGGGCCACTGTCCAAAACATCAGAAAACCAGTGAAAATATCAGTCATACAAGTTACTGGATCTCAAGTGCCCCGAGTCTTTAAACTCAAAACACAATGCGCAAATAGCCAGGCCTTCCCGGGATATCCGAGTCTTTAAACTCAAAACACAATCATAGGCCTCGGGGGGTATCATATCCGAGTCTTTAAACTCAAAAAATATACCGAGTCTTTAAACTCAAAACATATCAATCTAGGGCCCTCCCCCCGTCAATCAATCCGAGTCTTCAAACTCAAAACCAGATCCAGTAGATTTTTCTCTTTTCTTTTCTGGGTCTTTAAAGACAAAACCATTTTTCAATCAACCATGAAAACCATAGAAAATCCATCTCAGGATTCGCAACAATGATTCTGTAAGCTGGCATCCGGAACTACTGTCCCGAACCCAAATCTAGACTTCCTTTCCAAACCTCGAAAACCAAAGCCGAAACATCATTTCACATGCACAGGGCTCCAAGCGTGAAATCACTTTTCCGAAATCCATTTCAAAACCTTGAAATCAAATTATCTTTCAAATCCTGAAATCAAAGCATTAAAACCATCGAAGCCTCGTAAAATGCAAAATTCCGTAAAATACCTCGAAAAATCATGCAAAATCAAAAACCATCAAGATCATAAAGAAAATCATAGAATAAAGTATAGAAAACATTTAAAAACATATATGCATGCATCAAGAGTTAGAAAGAAAAGTCCACTCACAGACCATTCCGACGTCGCCTCGATACACACGCAATTACGCCGTTCCTGGCCATTCCGCTAGCCTCGACTTTCCCAAACCTGTCCAGAGTCACCAAAACGAGTCACTAACACGTCCACTAAGTTCCTCCTAATTTTCCCCAATTTTCCCGAATCCTAAACGTAACTAAACGGGACCCTAAACCTTCGACCACTTAGAATTAATACGAGACGTTGTCCGAATGTCTCGAAACTTATCCCAACAGATTCGTTACAACGATTAGACCAAAAAATATGTTGGAAACTTCCCCGGAATCTTCCCCACGCTCCCTCACGCGCCGCCCAAAGGGGCTGCACGTGGGCTTCACGCGCCTGCACAACAACCATTGTTCATCGTCTTCCTCAGCCGTTCTACCGGTCTGAACCGGCGAGGGCGGTTTTTCGTCATTTTCCAACCATTTTCCATTCAAACAATCCTAATAGCTTCGTCCTAGTCTGGGTAATTAATTCCACTACTTAATTCATGAAATAAGGAACAAAATCCCATCGTCCAAAACCCGAAGAAAACTCAGAAAATCTGAGTTTCTGTCTCCGGCCTCCCACGACCACTGTGAAGCTCCAGTTCAATCCCTAAGGTCACTCTCACCCTTCTAGAGCTAATAGGATCCTTAGAAACCTTCGACAACCCTCCAAACCTCATGACTTTCACTTTGAATAAAATTGGAAAAATAGAGTACACAGAGGGACGTCGAGAAATTGCCTGCCTGCTGACCTCCACCGTGAGCTCCGCCGTGGTTCACTGAGTCCACACGACTCCTCTCAAGTCACTGAACACCTCCACCCATCCAATTTGATGGTTTGATCAACTGGGGCGCACAACCGTGCACGGTGTCCCTGCTCTGTCTCCTGGTTTCTGGTCACGACACACACACACACACACACTCACACACACACACACACACACACACACAGAGCCACCGTCCAACCCTCTCTGAAACACAAACACTCACTCACCAACCCGTCCTGATCAACCACTCAAGCCCCAAGCCTTCACACACTGAAAATCGATCAACAATCCTCACGGTCTCAATTCCCTGTTTCCTGCTCTGTGAACGATTGCACGGTTCACAATCATGCAATATGTAGCCGTGCACACAAGAACCCTCCTAGAAACCTCTAGGTGTCCCCCACGTGTCCATCACTCCATGGACTACATTTAAAATATCCAATCACCTCTGTACACTTGTCCTCATCTAATTTGCACGCATCCCAAAGCACAAAAAGATCAAAATACCCCTCATTGTCCAATTTACGATTTTACCCTTCGCCATTCTAGACCCGTATCTCACTCTTCCTATGTCCGTAAGGCATGCCGCCTGTCATTGTACTCATGACGACGAGATCTACCTAACGGTTCTAGGTTTACGTGTAAACACTTTGTCGTACAAAAAGTCAACTTTTCCCTCTATGTAACCAAATTACGGTAATGCCTTCATCCATCCAAACGTCATAACTTCCTCCTCGGATGTCGGAATCGGGCGTGCCGCCTGTCTACGGACTCGTGACGTCCCGAACTACGTCACGGTCATCGATCAATGCCCAATTGACTGTCCGGACTAAAAGTCAACTTTTTACCCAAACTAGGGACAAAATCGTCATTCTATGCCGAATGTCCAAAGTAACCCACTAAACACTGAATAACTCAGCTAATCCGTCACTAATCACTTCACTAATCCCGACTCCAGGGACAGGTCATTACAAAACCTACCAAGCTTGGTTGGATGTTGGGGTAGGTCTACCTCACCAGTAGACTTTTTCCTACTTTTCCTTGATCTCCCTGGTTGCCTGTGGTATGTTGGGGCCTTCAAAGGAGGCAAGCCCGAGGAAGGACATTGATCTTTAGTTGTCATTGGCTCAATGATCTTTGAATAGCATCTCATGTAAGCCTCCTTGTTGTAGCATTCATGGAGATAGTGTTTTGGGTTCCTCTGTAAAAAAAGATATTGGTGCACAAGCATAGGTGCATGGGATACTAGATAGGTCCCATTCTCTACATGAACATTTTTTCAATTTCAACTCCACTCTAAACTGCCTCCCAGTTTGATGAGTGACTTCAAAAACTTCATCCCTTGCATGCCTTGTAACATACCACTGTCCCTCTTTCTGTTTCTTCTCCAAAATCTGCCTTATCCTTGGACCAGTTTGGTGACACCCCACCCCCCCCCCCCCCCAATTTCACAGGTGCCTGCTTCCTTGTAGAGTACAACATCGTCAAATACGTCCTAATTCTCTCAAGTAATGTTATTATAGGCTTGTCCCTTGCTGGCAGTATGGCCCTGTTAAATGCCTCATTGAGGTTATTGAGCAGAATATCACACTTGAAAGCTGTGTTGAAATGTGACCTTGTCCACTGTCATGGATCCATCCTACTTAACCAATTATGGGCGTGAGGACTCAGAGCAGCCATTTTCTTCATCTCAGTGTTGTACTAGGCCACATTGGTTCATCTTGTGATCTTCTCAAACTACTCCTTCAGTGCTAACCCCTTATGAAGGGCATTGAAATTTGCATACATGTGTTTGCTACAATGTCTATGTTCTGCTCTTGGAAACAACTCCCCCACAGCCTCAAGTAAACCCTTCTGCTTATCAGTCATGAAAAGGTACCCTTTATTGTTTTGAATCTTCAAGTACAATGCCAACAGTTCAAGGGACCACTTCCAGGAAGAGTATGACTCAACCTCCACAATCACATAAGCCACAGGGAACATGCCATTATTTGCATCAACTGAGATAGCACTCAATATTTGCCCACTATGGAGACGTTTAATATGAGAACCATCTAGTCCAATAAAGGGCCTACAACCAGTTAGCCAACCTTCCTTGGAAGCACCCAAGAAGACATACACCCTTTCGAATCTAAATTGTCCACCACCTTCCATCTCACCCTTGATTTTTACTCTATTACCTTGGTTTATCTTAACAAGATCCTCACAATAGTCCCTAAGTCTCTCATATTGGGACAAGTAGGTCCCCTCTAAAAGCTGAAAGGCCATCCTTCTTACCCTGTAACAATGAGTCCTACCAGGCCTATATCCAGTTTCTTGAACTACTAGCTCCTGAAATTCACCTACATCCCACTTATTTCTTGTAAGCTGCCTCATATACTTCTACTTCAACCACTTCACATTGGCATGGTAATTGACAGTCCATATTCCAAATAAATGCACACCATTATAAGTTTTGACTTGCAGGTATTCCCTCATGTTTACTTTAAAGGAATATATTACAAAGGGACATCCTTCTACCTTGACACACTTGGCCCTAATCTGGTCTACCTTATTCACCTTGAACACAATCCTTTTTTGTTCTTTGACAGAATATGTCCTCACAGCTTCTCTGAAAACTGCACCACTTGAGAACTTCATCCCAAGAGCAAACTATGGATTTTCCATATCCATCTCATTGTTAAACTCCCTAAATGGCCCAACAGACTTCCTCCTCCTTGACAATCTTTGAGGAGGTTGAACCAAATCTTCTCCCTCACCAACAGCTGGTTCTGACTCAAATGCATTGAGCCTTGGTTAATTAGGTGCTTCATATTCTACTTGGGCTGCCTTACCAACCTCTTCAAGATTTTCACCATCCACATATGCTGAAAACAAGGAATTATCATATGCATCCATGTTTACCTCACCCTCTTGCCTAAAGTCATCAGCCACCCACTCAAGATCTTCACTATCCTGGTCATCTTCATCATCTTCCTCATCACCAGTCTTAGAATCAGATTCAGTGGAAGAATACTGAATCCATCTCTTTGGGAAACTTCTCCCTTTAGGTACCTCCCTCATATCCACACCCTCACTTCCAATCTCTACATGCCCTGGAAGTTGGATCACATCACCACCTCCCTTTTGCATAGACAGAGGGACACAAGCACTACTCTTTACATACTTATCACAGAGTTTAAATAACTGGCCATCAGAGGTTATCTTCACCAATATTTCACTATCTATGTCATTAGAGTATATAGACAACTCAGAAGGTAGATAGCCTAGTTTATTCCCTATGAACTTCAATTCCAAAAGGGAAATTGGCACGACCCATCCCAATCCCCCCGGGATTAACGCTAGATGTGTCATGCTCCCGTCTGACACGAAGTGTTAGACAAGGGATAACCTGAAACCTCAGCCCGAACGGGGCTCCCAGAGTGTGCCAGGATCCGGTGGAGGAGTGTGATGTCCCGGTCTCTGCTACAACCCGCATCCGTGATCAACCTGAAGGGCATTAAAAACAACAAAAGCTGTGAGTGGACAAAAATAAATAGTTTAATAAAAACTCATTTATCTCAAAAGACATTTGTGCCTTTCACTAAAAGCATGCATGCATTAGAAACCCATTTACCAAACCATTTATTCAAATAACAATTAGTAGGGTCTCATCCTAAATTCAGTAAATCCAAGTCATACGTTGAAACTTAGCCCAAAACCATAGAACACCAAAACTCCGTAAATCCAGATCCAAATAGGCCACTGCCCTAATCCATAAAACACAGAAATACCATTTCTGAACTCCAATAATTCATTTTTACCATTTACCATATAACCAATCTTGTCACGGTTTCCAAAGCTACGCGCTACTCGGGGTCTCAAATCCCAAATACCCCCAAGGTCCACCCAGGTCAATGTCCGAAAATCAATGACCCTCCTTGGCTATTATAATCCATAACTGCCTTCCTGAGAGTAAGGTATCCCACGGGGGCGACTCCACTCAGTTAGTGCTCCATGACTACTCCGGGGTCCGCCCAGACCAACGACCCTCCCCGGAGGAGACAATCCATAAATAAAAGGATGGTATATGAAAAACCATTTCGCAATCATTTTCAAAACCTTTCAAATCTTTCAAAGGGTTTATGCTCGGTTTCCCATAAAACTGTCATGAATCCAGAAATCCATTATTTCCAAATCCAAATCCAAATTCATTTATCTAGATCCATTTATGGGTCCCCGACCCGAATTCACATTCATAAAACACAATTGGGCCTCATGCCCGATTTCGTAAACCAACTGGGCCCCTAGCCTGATAATATAACTCAAATGGACTTCATGTCCTAGGGTTTCCAAACTCGAAATCACCTTTATAGAACACAATTGGGCCTCATACCCGATTTCGTAACCCAACTGGGCCTCGGGCCCGATCCTGTAAACCAAATGGGCCCCCAGCCCGATGCCTTATTAAATCAAATGGACTCCAAGTTCGAGATTTCGTAAATCAAATGGTTCTCATGCCGGATTCCATATTTCCAAATCCGAAATCAGTCCATCAATCCACGAACCAATTGGGCCCTTGGGCCGATAATGTAACTAAAATGGACTTCAAGTCCGAGGGTTTCCAAAAAAAAAAAGGGTCTCATGCCCGAGTATAACTTTTCAAATCCAAAACCATTTCATCAAACCATCACCGAAACCACAAGCACGTATAATCAGTGTAAAACCATAAACCTCGATATATGTGCAAATACTAAATCGCCTCGAAATAGGTGTAATCATGTAAATCAACAATACCATAATCATCATGTAAGAAATCATATATATATATATATATATATATATATATATATAACATATAAACATTTATTCATGCATCACAGTTTAGAAATCTAGGTCCACTCACAGACCGTCCTAGCTGCTGCCTCGATAGGCATGCCAGAAGCCTCTCCGGCTAATCTGACCTCTCCGGGCCATCTGGACCTGCCCAAATCATACCCACAGGTTATTACTAACCTATACAAGTCCATATTAAGAACCCTAAACTTTCCCGGAACCTAACGATCTCCGAGCCAACTCAACTTCTTCTATAATCGCACTCGGTCGTGACCAAGCCAACTCCCCAAACCGCTGCTCGTACCGTACGTCACCCACGCACCCTCGTATCCTCGTAATGGCAACCTGAGTCTATCCAACTCGATATGACTCGACTACATCCATCGATAGTGTCGTCTTCCACAACCTCATGTAGACCGATCTCAGAAGCACTCTGCTATCGAGACTCCGAAACTACGCGGTTAACTTACTGCTGGCACTAACTACTCAACACACATCATCCACCGATCGTTCCACCTCAAAATATGATCGATAAGCACCACTCTCCTGGTCACTCATCCAACCAATCGCCAACTAGGGTTACCACAACCCGGCTGCTCGCTACATCATATCCATCTCGAGTGATCCCTCGCCTCGACTCCGAAGGATCGTCGTACTCCGATACTGGTATCCCAACAACCAGTAACCACAACCTGAGGACCTCGTCCCCTCGTAACTCTACGACGTCCAGCCGTTGGCCTCCACAAGAACTTGGCCCAAGTCTGTGCCTAATGCTACATTACTGCTACTCGTCTTAATCGTATCCTGTCACGTTGTACAATAGTTACTCCGGGCATCTCCTGCCAGTCGACATCCCTCTAGGATTCGACACTTCTAAATGTGGCATCTCATGCCAAATAAGATCGACGGTCCTATTACAACCATCCTCAACGAAAGTCGTCACGCGTCTGACTGTTCCGGGCTGTACAATCTCGATCCTTGCGGTTCTATCGTGGACGATCCCAACATCCGACCTCCACGGATTTCACTATGCTCTGTTCCATGTCCGTCATGACGCCTTGGCGGTCTCGACTCTCAGGTCGTCCTACTGCGTCTACGGGTCCACTGGATCCTATTCTAGTAACTATGCGGCTCTAAGCCTTCAGATTCGCATGAATAACGATCCTACTCACGATCAAACCACGAAACACGTGGCGTTCCATGCCAATTAGACCCTGAACCTTTGCATCGAGTTTCGTTCAGCACAAGGTGCTTCCTACTCTTACCCTAACTATCAGGTTGATGACGAGCTGTTACGACTGGAGAACCATCACATCCTCGATCTAGCGTACACTGGGAGTAAAACATGCTCTGATACCATCTGGTATGAAAGTACTATGAGTATCAGATGAGCCTACGTCACTCTGATACCAACTGGACAGGACCCATCCTAAATCCCTCCGGATTAGCGTGGGACGTAACTGCTCCCGTCTGACCCGAATTGTCAGACCAGGGATATTTTCGTCCTTTACCAACCGGGGCTATCAGAGGGCGCCATGATCCGAAGGAGGAATGCGATGTCTCATCTTTACTACAGCCGCATCCGCGATCAACCTGAAGAGCATTCAAAATACAAAAGCTGTGAGTGGACAAAACATTTTATAAAAACATTTCATAAAAAGACTTTTATGCCCTTCATTAAAAAAACATATGCATGCATTCGAAAACCATTTCTAGGGTTGATGGCCGGTCCCCATAAACCGTCATGAACCATAAACCCATTTGGGCCTTGGCTCGAAATCCTTAAATCAATACATGGGACCTCATCCCAAACCAAAACACGTGGGAGCTCGTCCCAAATCCAGCTCATATGGGTCTCAGCCCAAATCCAATACGTGTGGGTCTCAGCCTAACGCCATCTCAGTGAAAACTCGTACAGATATACGTATATACATATATAACCCATCCTAGGCACTTCCTGAGAAGATGCCAACTCGGGGCACACTGCCACTAGGGAACACATCCCCGATATATGTAACGATGTCTATATATATATAAGTATGCATACTACTCGGGGTCTCACTCCGAGTTTCTCCCAAGAATTCTGCATCTGGGAGGCTCTATCTTGGACCTAATCCGATCATCTCTCCAGAATCTGGTCCGGGACCACATCATAATGCCCACTCCTGGAACGGGATCCCTATGGGGATACCCACTCTGGTCTTTAGATCGTGACTCTCCAGGTCGACGTCTGGAGAAGAGCAATCAATAAGCTCGTCAGGATGGTATATACATACTACTATAGCAAACCACAAAACGGAACTCACGCCCAATAACATAAAGCAACTGGGCCTCCAGCCCAAACATAGGACTCAATAGGGCCTCTAGCCCAATTTCACAATAACTGGGCATCGAGCCCGAACTCAAATCAATTGGGCATCGAGCTCGATATCTCAGGGTCAGTCAAAATCACGATCATAGCGATGCATGCAACCAACAATCCAGGCCCGCTCTCAATCCTGGTATGTCGTCGTGAACACATCACTGCCGCGACCATCTCAAGGCCATGGTGCACACATCGCCAATCGATCCTCTAAACCGTCAGCACTCGAAGTAGAGCCTCAAGTGGGTGCTCGACAAAGGAATGTGCATCGTGACCTCTCCGGAAGGAACACATCCCAATTCGGAGGCCAACGTTAAGTCGTCTATCGCCACACACACAACACCCTTCACGACCACGACTCAGACCCGTAGGTCATTAATAGGGTCTCATGCCTGAGTCAAAACCAAATCCAAATGAGTCTCTTGCCCGGTTTTTCCTTTTCAAAACCATTTCATGAAAACCGAAAGCATAAGCACGTATAAGCACGTGTAAAACCTAAAACCTCGAAGTACGTGCCCATACGTGCCCGAAATATATTGAGACGATATCTGATCGACTCGAAACCAGTCCCAAAATCTTCGTTACATCGAATAGATGATTTCATATGTTGGAACCACCCTCTAATTCTTTTCCACGCGCCTGCACATGCCTCAAGACGGCCCTACGTGTGGGCCTCACGTGCCACTGCACAGTGGTCGTCTTCTTCCTTTAGCCAACCGGTCCGACCGTCTGGTTCGGTTTTTCTTGTAACTTGGGCCGGCGTGACCTGTCCAGCCTCGTACCCGGTTCAATTTTCATATTTTCTCTTCCTAATCAATCATATTCTTACTATTTTGATCTTAGGAACCTAAACCTATAAGCCAAATCCCCTAAAACCTACAAAACTACGCCGGTTCAATCTTCCCTCCACGGTTTAGTTTTTCCAAAACTTCCCCAAGGCTTCCTCAGCCTCCAACTGTCACCAAAATCATCCTATTATCTTCCTTTCATCCTAATAAGGCCATCCTAATCATTAAAAAGGCCCATAATGTTTGAAATCAAAAGAAATGGAAATTGGACAAAACCGAGCTTACCTTGCTCGTGTTGCCACCGCCGTCCACGGCGGCGCCATCCTGGCCAGCCACCACCATTCTCTTGCCCTCATCTCACTCTCTGAGCCTCAATCATGGTCATATGCGGTAAGGGTTTGGATTGGGGTGATCGGGTTTGATGGATGGGGAATGATCAATCACAAAGGAAAGGGATGGATATGCATGACTCTGTTTAGGCTAAGCAATGGATGGGTGACACTTGTCACTCATCCATTAGGTCTGTCCCATAATATCTGGCCCCACTTAAGTCCAAAAGTCTCCCGTCTCGAAAAACGTGCAATAGTGCGTTCGAACTTCCGTGAATCGTAACTTCTCAGTCGAACGTCCGATTTTTACATGTCGGCTGTCTACAGATTCGTATTATCTCGATCTACGTAACGGTCCTCGGCCCTCGACCATCTAACCTCTCAGGTCAAAAGTCAACCGTTTGCCCGTATTCAACTAAATTACCAAAATACCCCCGACCTTCTAATCGTCATAACTTCTTCCTCATATGTTGGAATTGGATGTACCACCTGTCTATGAACTCGTGACGTGCTGAACTACATCATAGTCACCGGACAAAGTCCATTGCCCATTCCAGGGGAAAAATCATCATTTCGCTATGAACGTCTGCTAATCCTCCTGAAATCCCCGGTTATCCTCCGATTAGCAAGGCTAATCCACCATTAGTCTTAATTAATCCTGATAATTCGGGACGTGTCGTTACACTAGAAGAAATGGATGAGGTTTGGAGGGGTTATAGATGGGTTGGGTGTTCGGATTTTGCAGAAAACTGGAGAAGGTGTTCGCGGGAAAAGAGAGAGATGAGAGATGAGTTTAATTAATTAATTAATTAAAATGACTAATCAGATCCAAGATCCCCTTTTTAATGAAAGTCACAAATGGGATGACTAACACTTGTCACTCATCCAAGGGCCCCACCTAAATATCTTTCAACCAATCAGATTTAATTATTATTTAATTCGAATCCCAAAATGTAAGTTCACGATTTCGATCCTGTGACCATAACTTGTTTGTTCGACGTCCGATTTCGATGTGCTGCTTGTCTACGGACTCGTGATGTCCCGATCTACGTCACGGTCATCGGTCCTCGTATGTTTGACTCCCTGAGTCAATAGTAAACATTTTTCCCAATTCCAAGGGCAAACGGTCATTTGACGCCGTTCGCCTGTATTCACTTAACTAATCCCCGATTAGTCATTCAAAATCCACAATTAATTCACATTTAATCCCAATTTTTGGTAAGGGTCGTTACAACCTTCCCCCCTTAAATAATTTTGTCCTCGAAATTCCAACTATCCCGATTCCACAACGACCTCGTGGAAAGCAAATTCGACCTCACATTCAGGCCTCTCATCTAGTATATCCTCGTATACACAAGGGGTGTATAAGTACAAGTTCACAAATTGGCCACACATTAACCCCTCGGAAGCGATGTATGATCACAAATTGACCACACCTTCCGAGATGATATCCCTTGACATTTCTACCATTACGCCGAAACTTCCCACATTGTCACCACTTGACAGTCGATAGTCAAAACTGACATTATACTCACTTGTGGTTACCCTAACACCCACTCACTCAACCTGAGCATACGTATACCAACATCTCACTCGACTTGTGTGTAACTGGACCCCTTGAATATCTGTCCAGCAGTGATACACATCACAACTCTAAGGTTCCACTAGCCATCCACGGCTTGGAGCACCTGCTCGTATGATCACTGAATCCATCAAAATCATTCTGGCCCAGTGCATAATATCCAACGTCCAGTTCACGTTCTCAACCAATCCAATGATATCGGAACTAAGCTGACTACCAACATGTTCATCCACATACCACCTATACATCCTATATACCGTCACCAGGCACCACTCTGGCTTGTCCAGTATCAATCCCCGCTCAAAGTACCCTGTACTTACATCCATCCATCAACCATCCATGTAGTGGGCTCGTAACTAAACACGCTTCAATCCTGGAGTCCACCTGTCTAGTCCACTACTAGGCAGATCAAATACTCCAACTCATCATCCATCATGAGTCCCATGGTCGCCCTACCAGCATCACAACGTCTCTTCCCAATCATGTCATCCAACACTTACCAATCCGAATCATAACCACCATGGCGTACCCATTCATGCCAAATAGGCATCCAATCTCACCCACGTCTACCGAGCCGCACCAACTCTGAATCTATCGGTTACTTGCCCATTCGATTACCATACCATATTCAATTGACTTTGAAAAGATGCCAATCCCCTCATTCACATATCCAAGACTGACCAATCTGACCCTATCGGATACCCACTCGTTCTACTAATATAACACACAGGATTAACCTCGAAAGGAACTCAGTCCCATCATCCCCATAACCAAATATCCAAGACAAATCGTAAATACCTCAAATCACTCAACTACCGTCTCATACCGGATTAACTTCGAAAAGAAGTCGACCCAACATTCCCATATCCAAATATCCAAGACAGAGCTATAAACTCTCCACCTATCCCACACGCACATATCCAAGACAGAGGTTGGATAATCATTACGTTCAATTCCAAGAGATTCCTCAGCTGTCTCACAATACAATTCTCCTCTACTCCTAGCTTAGCATACTCAGCAAGGCGAATTTTTCCAGCACGACACGACATCACGATCCACACCATCCTAATCCATCACAAAAGTACCCAATCATTAACATCACGATCCTCGATCATCACAACACCCTATATCCTCAACATCACGATCCTGATCCACATCGCAATCCTAGGTGGATCCACACATGTTCTCACTCAGCCAACTACCCGATTTCAGGTCATAAGGTCTTACACCCTCAATGAAATCGCATACTATCACATCGTTCCTTAATCATTTCACATCTAATCACTCAGTCAAAGAAGAAACACGTCTGGTCTGTGGGTTCACCCCAATTACCTCATATCGATCCTTGTCATTCCACGTCATCTTTCTCCTCATCTTACCCTAACCGGACTCTCTCGTCATATTTCCCTAGGTGGAATTATGTCCTCCACATTCACCACCAATTCAGTATCAAACACAACTTCTCTTGTCCAATGACCCTAAGCCAATCATGGGTCTACCCATCAATACACGGTCAACGTACTAGTGCCAACATACATCATCTGCCAAGGGTAGAAAATAAGAAGTCACCCCTAATGACTTCAGAATACCCATCACCAATGATGAATCCAGCACTCCCCTCATGGCCTCAATCACAATCTCACTCAATTCCGAAGTTCCAACCATGTCGGAACCAACGCACTCGTGCATCAACCACGTGTCTATACCAACCTAACTTGGTACCCCAACTCGCCTAGTCATTCATACCGTTTCATTCCTTTACCACTTAATCATTCCAATCACATCAGTATCACCCTCACGGTTGGGTTAGAATCCCAAAACATCACATCCACTATTGGATCCCATCCAATCTAACTCATACCGAGAAACAACTCCATACCTCTGCTCAAGTTAAAGGAACTTTACCTCCCTCGTACCCAACAACTCTAGGTACAATCACCCTGAAAATTCGTACAAGAAAATGAACGTTCCCTTAACGTCACCCGATTCACAATAACCACAACTACAACCACTCTCGATAATAGTGCCTGCCACAATCTGGTGCAGACCCAACCACCAAACATTGTTATTGACACTCTGTATCCAACGGAATCAACCCCCTTACTAACTACTATGTATCCTCTGACAGGACCCATCCCAATCCCCCCGGGAGTAGTGCGGGATGACCCTGCTCCCGTCTGACACGAAGTGTCAGACAAGGGATATTTTCGCCTTTGCCCTCCCGGGCTATCAGAGTACGCCAGGATCCGGAGGAGGCATGTGATATCTCGATCTCTGCTACAGTCCACATCCGATGTCAACCTGAAGGGCAGTCAAAACATTAAAAACTATGAGTGGACAAAACAAAAGTTTATAAAACATTTCATAAGACATTTGTACCCTCCACTAAAAAGCATGCATGCATTCGAAAACCATTTATCCAAAACAAACCATATGTGGGACGAAGCCCAAAGCAGATATAAACTAAGGTCGAAAGGACCACAATAAAAACGACCATACGGGCCACTGCCCAAATCCTGTGCACACCTGTACACACCACATATCATATATCATATATCCATCACATACATATATATAAGTCACACAACCAATCCTGTCACGGTATCCAAAGCCACGCGCGCGCTACTTGGGTCTCAATCCGAGTCATCTCAAAGTCAAGGTCAATGTCCGCAGACCACTGACCCTACCCGAGGTAATAGTAACCATAGCCTTCCTGAGAGTAAGGAACCCAACTGGGGGGTGACTCCACTCAGTCGGTGCTCCGTGACTACTCCGGGGTCCACCCAGGCCAACGACCCTCCCCGGAGGAGATAATAGAAGTAAAGGAAGGTAGACGAACATATATATACATAACATAAACATTCATGACCGGTTCCCCTGAACCGTCATGATCCATAATATCCATAACCAGGGTAACATGCCGGTTCCCATAAACCGTCATGTACCATAATAACCAACAAGGGTTCATGCCGGTTCCCATAAACCGTCATGAACCATGATACCATAACAAGTGTTCATGCCGGTTCCCATAAACCTTCATGAACCTGGGAATCCATTTAAGGTTCCCTGACCTGAAATCAAAACCGTAAAGTGACTGGATCTCGTACCCGAACATAGGACACCAACTGGGCACCGTGCCCGGAATCTGAGGTCATATGCCCGAGACAAAACCAAATGGGTTTCATACCCGAGTTTATCCTTTTAGAAATCCAAAACCATTTCATTTAAATCAATAAAGAAATACAGACTCGTATAAGCACCGTATAAGGCTGAAACCTCGAAATACGTGCTTATACGTAACCACATAGAAATGCACCCATGGAATCATCAAACAAGTAATAAAACATATAATAAACATTTATGCATGCACCAATTTAGAAAACAAGGTCCACTCACAGACCGTCCGAGCTGCCGCCTCGATTTACGTGCCATACGGCTCCCCGAGCCGATCACCGTCACCGGGACTCCCAAACCTGTCCAAATCGTAATAGAAGGTTACTAACTACTTAATTAACCTCCCACTAAAGCCCCGTAATTTTCCCATATTTTTAACTATTTTTAATCCCTAACCTAAACCTTCCAATGCCCCGAAACATATCGAGACGGTGTCCGATCGACACGAAACCAGTCCCAAAATGTTCGTTACATCGAATAGATGATTTCGTATGTTGGAACCTTCCTCAAATTCCCTGCCACGTACCCTCACGCGCCGCCTGAAGTGGCTGCGCGTGGGCTTCACGCGCCTGCTACAGTACCTGCTGACATCATCGTTGACGTCAGCATGACGTCATCACTGACAGCCCCTGACAGTGACACGTGTCACGCTCCCATTGGCCCACTGTTTGACATGTCAGTCTGACATTGTCAGATCTGACATGATGACGTCATCCCTGACATGATGACGTCATCAGGATGACGTCATCAGTCATCCCCTACATCGGTCAGACCGGTCCGGTTTTTCCTGCAACTTGGACCGGCGTAACCGGTCCAGGTGTCTTTCTCCCTCATTTTCGGTCCGATTTCATCCATTCCAATTCCTAAATTCCTATTTCTTCATTTCCTATCTAACCCAATTAACAAAACAACCTAAAACCCCTTAAATCGATCCCTAAAAATTAACCCCCCACGGCCCTGTTTTCCGATTTCGTCCCCAGGCTTCACAGCCGTCAACCCCCGTTCAAAACCATCTCTATACACCCTAAACAATCTAACAAACATTCCCTAATCAACCAAAACTATCCATAATGTAAAAATCGACAAAATGGGAGATTTGGGCCTAACCGGGTAACCGTTCGGGTTTGGGTCTCGGCCGTGCACGGTGGCTCCCTCTTGGCCGGCCACCATCATCCTCAGTCCTTCCCTCACGTCTGGTCTCCGTCCTGGCCGAATTGGGGTTGGGTTGGCTGGGTTTGGGTTGCACGAAGAAGGAGAGAAAAGGGTGAGATCGGGTGGGTTTGTGTGTGGATGAAGAAACGAAAATGTACGGGGATGGGTTTGGTGCATGAGTGGGTGAGGTTGGCCAGTGGATGGGTGACAAGTGTCACTCATCCATTGGGCCTCCATTAAATATCTGGGCCCACTAGAGACAAAACTGCACTTTTTGTCTCGTAAAACGTGCCGTCGTGAATAGTAACTGGGAACTTCCGTGAACCGTAACTTCGTCGTCGAACGTCCGAATTCGACGTGCCGCCTGTCTACGGATTTGTATCGTCCTTATCTACGTAACGGTCTTCGGCCCTCGGCCATCGGACCTCCCGGTCAAAAGGTCAACTTTTGACCCCCTATTCACCCAAATTACCAAAATGCCCCTAAACTTCCGAACGTCATAACTTCTTCCTCGAACGTCGGAATTGAACGTGCCACCTGTCTATGAACTCGTGACGTCACGAACTACGTCACGGTCATCGGTCAAAGTCCATTTGACTGCCCGATTAAAAAGTCAACATTTTGCCACCATCAGGGGCAAAACGGTCATTTCGCGCCGTTCGTCCGATTTCGCCCAACTAATCACGGATTAGCCTCACAAATCGTGATTAGTCACTAATCTAATCCTGGAATTTGGGACGGGTCGTTACAACCTTCCCTCCTTAATTAATTTCGTCCTCGAAATTCCAATCGACCTAATCTAACCGTTCTTCCCTCCTTAATTAGTTTCGTTCTCGAAACTCCACTATCCTGATTCCACAACCACCTCGTGGAAAGTAGAAACGACCGCAAAACACGTGTACACTACTACACCCACTAGTCAACATAAACCTCGTTTGTAACTAGACGTACCACTAACGCTCTCGTCGTATCGACTACATTCGACCACGTCGAATGACAGAAGTCGTACGCTCCGAACTGATCCCACTTGTCAGATCTACCGTTTCGCTGACACAACTAACTAGACGGTTCCTTGCTCAACCACTAACTATCCTGACGTCTGCTCCCACTGGGAGTCATCAGACCTCACACCATGATCCACGCTGACACCTCCTACAAACTGTCAGTACTTGACAGTTGTCAGTCGCAAACTGATATGACACACACTCGTGGTTACACTAACCACAAGCATTTCACTCGACCTGTGTGTAACTAGAGTCATCAAAACCACTATGACCCAATGCACAGTATCCAATGTCCAGTCCACGACCCCGACTAATCCAATGGTATCGGAACCAAGCCGACTACCAACACGCTCTCCAACGTACCACCGGTATCTCCTATATACCGTCGCCAGGCACGACAAGTCTGCCTAGTATCGTACCTTGAACAACGTACAAGGTACGTACATCTACCCATCAATCAGCCTACAACCACCTAGGTTGTAGCCAATCACGTTTCTACGATGGAGTCCATTTGTCCAATCCAGTATTAGACAATCGAAACTCCGACCCATTATTTATTTCCAAATCCGAATCCGAATCCGCAATTTCGTAAGAAATCCCAAATCCGAACCCAGAAGTCGTATCCATATCCATGTTCAAATCAGAATCCGAAATCCTTATTCCGTAAGCTAGCATTTGGAATAACTATTCCGAACCCAAATCCATAAAAGAAAATCTACAGTCAAGCTCTAGAATCAAATCCTGAATCGTCACCCAGAATCCGATTCCAAAACCCAAATCTAGAAATCCTTTTTCAAGTTCCAAAATCAAATCCTGAATCGTCATCCAGAAAACTGATTCCAAAACCTGAAATATAGTTCACGTCTACCGAGACGTACCAAAACCAAACCTATCGGTTACCCGCTCAACCGATTACCACAATACGATCGATTGACTTCATAGGGAAGCCAATCCCAACATCAACACATCTAAGGCCGACCATATCCGACCACGTCGGAAAACTACTCATCGGACAACTACTCAGGCGAGTAATAAGCCATATGGGATTTACCTCGAAAAGAAGTTCAGTCCCAACATGCCCCACTCAAACATCCAAGTATGAGCGATAAACTCTCCACCTATCTGGATCATCAAGACCACGATCCAGATCCATAACGATACCCAAAGTCCTAAACCAATTCCCACATCTAAACAGATTAGTCTACGACGAGACACGCCAAGACGATGGGTTATCACTGATTACCTCGTATCGATCCTTGTCATTCCACCGAGGAAAACCAAAGATGATACAAGACCGTGACATCAAAACTCATCCTATGTGAATACAACCAAACTCGCTGCACTCACCACGTCATGTAACCTAACATCGTCTGCCACCAAGTAGAAAATGAGGAATCTCAGTCATCTAACTTCGATATACTCATCTCTTCCTGATGGTCCAGAACAAATCCCGGGTCCACCAACCAATACACAAATCAGTGTACTAGTGGCAACCAACAACATCTATATCATCAACGTCATCTACCATCATCAATCATGGTAGAATTCGAAAAGTCACCCAAACGACTTCGACATACCCAATACAAATGCGGAAAACCCGCATTCCTCTCGTCACCTCAATCGCAACCTCTCGTGATTTCGAAGTTCCAACCAGATTGGAAACAACATACCCGGACATCAACCACGTGTACCCTAACTATCCGTGATCCACTCCCGAACCACAGATACCGAACATATGCCCATCTCAACGGAGTCACACCCCGATCCGTAACTCATCGTCATCACGATCACCGGCACTAGCACCAGCACTAGTACCAGTATCATCACCTGTCAGCATCAGCACAAAGTGTGCAAATCAGATAATCCTGGATCTCCGCTCATACCGAACGACGACCCCGTACCTCTGTTCGAAGAGGGGAACTCTGCTTCCCTCGTACCCAACAACTCTGGGTACAGTCATCCTGACAACCCATACGAGAAAAGGAAACGTCCCCTGAACGTCCCCGATCTCATTAAGTCCGAGAGTTCGTAAATCAAATGGGTCTCATGCCCGATTCCATATTTCCAAATCCGAAATCAGTCCATCAATCCACGAACCGATTGGGTCCCTAGCCCGATAATGTAACTAAAATGGACTTCAAATCCTAGGGTTTCCAAAACAAATAGGTCTCATACCCAAGTTTACCTTTTCAAATCCAAAACCATTTCATCAAACCATCACCGAACTACAAGCATGTATAATAAGTGTAAAGCCATAAACCTCGATACGTGCAAATACGTAAATCACCTCGAAATACGTGTAATCATGTTAATCATCAATACTATAATCATCATGATAGAATCATATATATAAAACATATAAACATTTATGCATGCATCATAGTTTAGAAGTCAAGGTCCACTCACAGATCATCCTAGCTGCTACCTAGATATGCGTGCCATAAGCCTCTCTAGCTAATCCAACCTCTTTGGGTCATCCGAACGTATTCAAATCATACCCAAAGGTTACTACTAACCTATACAAGTCCATATTAAGAACCCTAAACTTTCCTGGAAAAGTCAACGTGTCCTGAACACATTTTCCAAGGTGAAAAACCTTAATTTGACCAACCTAACGATCTTTGATCGACCCGAAACCACCGACATTGGATCCGGATTGTTGAAAGCATTAAAATGACACTAGGCCCACCTCAAAATTCGAGCCCACGCGCACCCACGTACCTTGTCAATGCAAAAGTCAACTTGTGAACAGTATTGAGGACGCCAGCGATCTGACACCTGTCAGATCTGTCAATGCCACGTGTCGCGCTCCCATTGGCCCTCTGTCCGACATGTCAGTCTGACATTGTCAGACCTGGCATGCTGATGTCACCTCTGACATGATGACGTCATTGATGACATCAGGTCGTCTTCTTCCGCAGTGCGGGTTAGCAACAGGGTCGTACAGTACCCTCAACCCAACCCGGCCATTTCTCTGTCGTCCAGCCACCTTTCAATCCCATTTTCTTCCATTTTCATCATCTAATCAGTCACTACAAATCTATAACCTCAAAATCAGGAAATGGAGTCGAAGTGGGACACCGACAGGTTCATAACTGGTACATCTTTGTGGCGTGAGACGGTTGACCTTCAAAGGAACTATGGAATGAAATTGGATATCGAACTAATTGGCAATCTCTGGAGTTGGTCGAGTGACTGGGAGAACTCTGAGAAGATTTGAGACAGTATGTGACTTGCCCAGGTCTGAGATCAGGCAAACAAGTTTTGTGTTGGAGATTGATTGGCATGCCAGCCATATGATATTCAGAGATGGGATGTATGGACATGGGTATGTGGTAGGATGTTGCGTGAGAGTGCCTATGTGATTGGTGTGATATGGGTGCACCTGTGAGGAGTGCATGTTGGATAGAATGATTGTTGAGGATCGAGCAAGCTGACTGATGAGGTATGATCATCAGATTGAGTCCGAGATGGATATGATATGGTAATCAGATGGGGTTTGATGTTGATTGTACATTGAGTACGAGGATCAAACATCGAATACGGTTCGCTAGTCCAGAGTGGCTTTAAAGGGTTCGGTGATTGTGTGAGCATGGAGCTCCGAGCCATGTCAGCCAGAGGTCGATTTGTGTACCGAGAGGTGAGTGTGATGACAATTGAGTCTCGTGATGAGACGCGATCACAGCGTTGGTCACGGCGTGACACGAGATACGATGTTGGGACTCTAGAGCGAGCCAAGGTCAGAGTTACCGGCTAGGCACAATGGTGTGTCATCAATGTATTGAGTATCATGAATGCGGTGTACGTCGTGAATGTGTTGGACATCGTGAGTGTGATTTACGGTTGAAGACCATCGAGTGAGATAAAGGACTTGTGATGCTCCTACTGAGCGAGATTGTCAGTTTAGTATCAGAGAATGAGTATTGAGCATGATCGACAGATTAGATGTTAAGTAAGATGAGGAGCAGGATTGAACCAGACTAAGCAGAATATCAGCTTGGTATAGTAGGATTGGCGGCTTCGATTGTCAACCGAAAAAAAAGGTACGATTGACTTGTTAGTTTAGATTCTGGGCACACCTAAATAGGTGACAGGTGGGATCGACGAGTGTCGATTTCTTGTTGAGGCTTGAGATTGAGCATTGGAGGTTTCCGGTGACGACAGTCACTCTTGGATACGGTCACCGAGGATGAGCTGAGTTTTAGCATTGACCGTTGGATTGTCATAACGTCGAGTAACGTTGATGTTGGTGCATACTATGGATAGAGGTTCTCATGTGTTCCTCGGACTGGAGGCAGGATTGGATTTCCACTATGGATTGGGTCAGTGTGAATTTCGAGGATGAAAGTCTTTAAGGGGGAAGATTATAAAGACTCATCCTGAACCTATGGGATTAATTAAGGTTAATGACAGATTATCTAGAATTAATTAAGGGCTAATCAAGGATTATGGGACGATCGGGGTAAAATGACAATTTTACCCCTTGAATGTGTAAAAAGTTAACTTTTGACCTAGAAGGTCAAATGCACTTGTATCGAGACCCATTACATAGATCAAGACGATACGAGTCTGTAGACAAGTGGTACATTGAAATGTAACGACCCGTCCCTGATTTTAGGGATTAATTAAGACTAATGATGGATTAGTGGGGCTAATTGGGGATTAGCTGAGGATTAACGGACGTTCGGGTCGATACGAGTCGGTAGACAGGTGGCACGTCAAAATGGGACCTTCAACCAAAAAGTTACGGTTCACGGATGTTTTGAGATACTATTCATAGTGGTACGTTTTACGAAGCAAAAGTGGACTTTTATCTTGAGTGGGGTGAGATCTTTTCCCCAGGCCCAATAGATGAGTGACAAGTGTCATCCATCCATTACTCCCATTACACAGACACATGCACCCCCCATTTTCTGTGTTCGTCCAAACCAAACCCGAACCCCTTCGAACTACCACCCCAATGAACCCAATTCCAAACCCTTCCCCATTTGTTTCAGCTAAGGCCAAGGACGTGGTGGTGGCTGGGCGAGGACAGAACCGCCGTGGATGGCGACGTTGGCCCAGGGAAAGAGTAAAAACCTGAACCCTCGTATTGTTTTAATTTTCAAATTTGGGGTTTGGACGTTGGAGAGGAGGGTATCTATTGATTAGCATAGGTTTGTGGGATTGGTAGGATGGTTATAGGAAGGTTTTAAGGGCTGAGGACAGCTGATCAAGCCAGGAACGGCTGTTGGGAAGTTTTTGGTGGCTGTCGACCGAATTCAAATTCCACCCAAGTGAACCCAAATCGAACTCACAAACCTTTTTCTAGTACGCGGACCGGACCGGCTGGTCGGCTGGAGCTCCGTGGTGACACTGTTCCCAGCGTGTGGGCTTCACGCGTAGGGACTTCAGGCTGCATGTGGGGGGCGTATGAGGCTTCTTTTGGGGAAGCTTCCAACACATGAAATCATCTATTCGATGTAACGAACATTTCGGGACTGATTTCGTGTCGATCGGACATCGTTTCGATATAGTTCTGGATGTCCAAATGTTTAGGTTCGGGTTTAAAAATAGTTAAAAGTTCCAGAAAATTACGGAGCTTTAGTGATTGGTTATTTAAGTTGTTAGTAACCTTCTAAAGGGATTTGGACAGGTTTGGAAGTCGCAGTGATGGTGATTGGCTCGGGAGTGGCATATAGCACGCGTATCGAGGCGACAGCTGGACGGTCTGTGAGTGGACCTTGTTTTCTAAATTGATGCATTCATAAATGTTTTATATGCTTTTATGAAAATATTTTGTGATGCCATGAGGGAATTGTGTGTGATTACGTATTTGCACGTATTTCAAGGTTTTAGATTTATACGGTGCTTATACATATTTGTCGTTTCGGTTTAAATGAAATGGCTTTGGTTTTGAATAGGTAAACTCGGGCATAAGACCCATTTGGTTTTGTCACGGGCATATGGCCCTATTGATGACCTACGGGTCTGAGTCATGGTCACGGCGAGTGCTATGTGCTCGACGACGGACAATACGAAGCTCACCTCAAGCTTGACAGGTAATTTATAGGCCATGTTTCCTAATTTTGAGGTCATAGAACCCTTTTTGGATCAGAGGTGAGTCGATGGGAAGAAAAATGGAAGAAAATAATGGCTGGAAGGGCGAGATATGGCCGGGTCGAGGTTACGGGTCAAATTAACCCGTTATAGTCAAACGAGTCTACCAGTTGAAGGAAGACGATGATGATATGGTAGCCCACATCATCATCTGTCAGGCCTGTCAAGCCACCTAGCCAATCAGGTGGTGCCATGTGGCGAGTTGTCAGAAGCTGTCAGGTCCAATCAACAATTAACGAGGTAGGTCCACGTTAGCAATGTCATACCACGTGGACTAATGGGGTGGTGCCACGTGGTAACATGTCAAAGGGTATCAGATGACGTGGAAATTGACATGTCAGGTCCACGTGAGCATTGTCAGACCGCGTGGACCAACAAGGTGGTGCCACGTGGCTGGGTGTTAGGTTGTCAGAGCTGACGTGTTAGTTACACGTGTTAATGATGATATCATCACGTGATGTGGAAATTTCAGAGGGTGACACGTGGCACCAATCAAGGTGTGCCACATGGCAGGTTATCAGACCTTACATGTGTGAGACCTGTCAGGATGACGTCAGCATGACATTATCGTTGATCGACGTTGACCAGCACGTGAGGGCGCGTGGGCACGAATTTTGAGGTTAAATCGATCTAGTTAGAAAGATTTTTATGTTCTGAATCAAGTGGTGGTGGTTTCAGGTCAATCAGAGATCGTTTGATAGGTCATTTAGAGGTTTTTAACCTCAGGAAGCATGTTCGGGACACGTTGACTGTTCCGGGAGTTTTGAGGTTTTAAGATTAGGACTTGTATCAATGGATAGTGACCCTTGAGTATGATTTGAACAGGTCCAGCCGTCCCGAAGAATATGGATTATCCTCGGAGTGGCTTATGGTGTGGGTTTCGGAGCGCGCAGTTTGGACGATCTATGAGTGGACTTTGTTTTATGCAATATGATGCATGTATAACTGGTTTATATATCATATGAACATGATTTGAGATGCTTTGACTGCATATGATTTAAATTGGTTATATATCGTATTTTCTACGATATTGCATTTAGTTCGAGATTTATATTTTATATGATATTTGGGCTTAGGCTAAGTATACTACGTGCATGTGAATATATGATTTGACGGTTTCACGGAGATGCGTGAAATCGAGATTCGGGCATGAGTCCCAGTTGGAAATCCCCTTTGATTATTGGGATTTGGAAAATGATTTAAACAATGAACTGGTTTTCGAATTTAGAAATATATTTTGGGCGTATGACCCCGTTGATTTATGGTTTGACTTAGAGTATAGTCAAACGTAGAAAATATCGAGGTGCGACCCAGTTATGATATTTATGAAAGATATTTTGGGTATGAGACCCAGTTGTGGATATGATAGGATTCGAGGAATTTTGGATTTATAAAGTGTTGATAGATACTGTTTTTAATGATGGTTTTGTGGAAACGGATTTGTTGAAACTCAATTCCGGGCGTGGACCCTGCTAAGATGATTTATGAGAAATAACTGTTTTGCTTTGAGTTACAATAGTTTATGGAAATGTTTCCACTGTTTTCAAATGATGATTATGATTTAAGTTTAAAGACTCGTGAGTTTAAATACTCGAATTATGAGGAGGCCACCGGTAGTAAATATGTTTCCTTAGAGAGCACCTTGGAGATAATGCTAGCCACCGAGGTACAGAGAGGTCTTGATGTGCCTTATTTGAGCAGCCGAGGGAGGCTCGACTCAGGAGTGCGGTATATGAGATCGATCGATGATATGTTCATGACGATCTGGAGATTTTTGGCCGGTGATGTGTTCATGACGACATGCTCGGGATTAGAGCAGTCCTTGAGCTTATGTGCACGCGTTGGTGGGATTGGAATCGTGACTAATGATGATGGGCAGAGATGCCACATGGTTTGATATTTGGGCTGAGGTCCCACGTGATTTTATTTTTGGATGAGTCCCTATTGAGGAAATAGCTGTGATTGAGAAGCATTTTCACTGTGTTTTTTTTTTAAAGGCAAATTGATTTGCTTTTAAGAAAAGTATTTGAAATGCTTATTTTCTGATGCATGCATGCTTTTACGTGAAGGGTATCAATGCATTTTTGTTAAATTGTTTTCCAACTGATTATTTTTGTCCACTCACAGCTTTTATGGTTTTTGATACTCTTCAGGTTGATCGTGGATGCGGGCTGTAGCAGAGATCGAGACATCACATGTCGATGCGTAACTCCACAGATCCTTACGTACTCTGGATAACCCTAAGCGGGTTATGGTTTTATCCCTTTTCTGGCACGTGATGGCAAAAAGGAGTAGCCACATCCCAAGATAATACAAGGAGATTGGGATGGGTCTCATCAACGCTGGTCAACGAAAGTCAACGGAGGTCAACTATGGTCAACGGTGGTCAACGCTGACGTCGGTTGCTAACGTCAGCTTGACAGGTCCAACATCTGGCAGATCTAACAGCTGCAACGTGGTATACCCTGATTGGTGCCATGTGTCACTAGAACTTATGATAATCTCTAACACCCTGCCACGTGGTACCACCCAACTGGTCCACGTGGTCTGACAATGCTGACGTGGACCTGCCATGACAGCTGACACATCATATGACAGATCTTGACACCCTACCATATGGCACCCTCTCTCTAGTCCACGTGGTTTGACATGGTTGACATGGATCTACCACGTCAACCGCTGACTGAACTTGACAATCTCTGATAGATCGCCACGTGGCACCACCTGGTTGGCCACGTGACCTGACAACATGACATGGACTACCGCATCATTATCTTCTTCCTTCAGACTAGTCAACCCGTTTGACTATAATGGGTCGATTTAACTCGCTGCTTGACCTGATCGTAACTCGCTCAATTCTCAACCTTTTTCCACCATTTTTCTTTCTAATGACTCGTCTACTTCCCATAAAAGGTTGTATAACCTCAAAATCACGAAACATGGAAGAAAATTACCTGTGCAAATCCAAGCCTTCACAGACAACTTTCGAACGTCGTTCCAGGGCTGTCCGATGGCCCATTCTCTATGTTCATGATCTCTAAAAGCTCGCATAAGCTTAACCAACAAGTCCAAATCATCAGAGTGAGCTCTAAACGTCCTAAAATCGAAATCAAATATCCAAAGGATCACGGGTTTTACCCGGGTTCACGGCTAGCCGTTCTGCCGTTCCTCCGTCGTTCTCACTCTCTGCCTCCCTCACTCAGGTAGCACAGATGAAGATGATGGTTTGGGTTTGGGTTAGGTTTCTGGTTAGTTCGAAATGGATGAAGGGAAAAGGGTGATGCATGTATTGGTGGTTTTGGGCCAAAGGATGAGTGACACTTGTCACTCATCTTATTGGCCCAGGCCAGATCTTTTGGGCCCACTAACAAACAAACCCAAAATTCAGCCGCCTCAATTTTTGTACAACCATGAATAGTTCTTGAAATCGTTCTTGACCTGTAACTTTCACGTATGATGTTAGATTTCGACGTGTCGTCTGTCTATGGACTCGTATAGTCTCGATCTATGTAATGGACCTCGGTCCACAAGCGTTTGACTTCCCAAGTCAAAAGTAAACTTTTTACCCTTTCTATGGGCAAAATCGTCAGTTTACCCCGTTCATCTGATAATCTGCAAATAATCCTTAAGTGAACCGTAGATTCTGGAGGAGTCGTTACATTTTTAGATGGTTTTGTTTAGCAATTTCTATAATTGTTCTTGATAGGGTTGACCCGGTTTGGAGCTTATGATTAACTTGATTTTTCAGGTGACCCGACTCCTCGACTCATATGAGTGGACCCCCCTTCTCAATTTTTTTCTATTATTATTTACTTGCACATTTTACGATAAGTGTTATGAATTACTTTCCGAGCATGCTAGATTGGTTGATTTACAATATGTTGTACTCTAATAGGCCATCTTGTGAGTGCTTACGTTGTGGTGCCATCTTTCCATGCTAGGATGATATATTATTGGACTATGAGTTGATGTATGTGAATGGTGAGTATGGTTGTTGTGCATTCATATCTATATAGTGTGATGAATGGCCTTTATACATATAATTCCCCGGGGCGTGGTTTTAGTTTGAGTAATTAGGACCCACTTAGGAGTCGTTGATATCTAGTACATGCATGTAGGCCATAGACCAGTCGTCCATGTAATTGTTCACCTACTCTGAATAGTAGTTAATAGCGTATGTCCTATTCCCGAGCTCTAGGGAACCTGTGGTGATGGTGCAAGGTACCTAATCTTTCACATGGTTGTGGTACGCGAACAAAGATACCCAGTTGTGTCATAAGAGTTTGACTAGAGTGACTCGTGAGCAAGACTTTAGTGGGTTGACATGTGATGTGCATTTGCTAGCATGCTACATTGATTATTTTTATTATATATGAATCGACATGACTCACATGATTATTATTATTCAATTATTATTTCTCATATTTCGTGCAAGTTCAAAATAGCTGTTGAATTTTCTAAAACTTAGGGGTAATGTAACACCCGTGTCCTGGAGGGAACGGTGAATGATCCCACATTGCCTCGAGGGGGGAATGGTCTAGGAGGGGAATGGTGGTGTGCCTTAAAGGTGTAGGCACGCACCTATCTAGCACGAGGCCTTTTGGGAGCTCAGTGGCTTTGGGTTCGGTTGGAACTCCAAAGTTAAGCGAGTTGAGGTTGGTGCAATTCAATGATGGGTGAACCCTTAGGAAGCTGCACCGGGAGCTCACGAAAACAAAACCGTGAGGCCAAGGGCAAGGAGGCCCAAAGCAGACAATATCGTGCTAGACGAGTCAGGTCTTAACCGAGAAGAGTTGGGTCCTGACAGGTAAAACATGTTTTAAATTTGAAGTTTTAGACTGATTAAGCTAGTGGGTCCACTCACCCTTTGTTTTTATTCACCCCTCAGATCCGGTTAGCGTTCACACACTTCAAGGATGCTGGTTGTCTACACTGACTTTCACTCTTGGGTTAGGGTGCCACGGTGGAAATCAAGTTTAGATGTAGTTAGGTAATCACATGATCATTAATGTCTGTCTACACTATATATTTGCGCAGTCGCGATGGAATGTGATCGGATATTTATTGGTCTTGTTTCACTTGACCCCCTTTAAAACTGTTTGTTTTAATTAAATGGCGTCGGCTAGCATACCTCGATCCTCATTTCCTAGTGGACTTTCCGAATCGGGGTCTGCCATTATATTTCCAGTGTAATTGATATGATTTTTGGGTTTATTTTGGGGTAGTAGGTTTTTATTTTTCAGGTACATAAATAAGCAATGACAGATGTGCTTGACGATTACCCAATTAATTGCTTTATTTTTTGTTTTATCAACAATAACAGTGCATACTTGAAAATCAGCGGGATTGTTAAGATGAAACAGAGAAAATGATAATAATTATTGGAAGGAGCAGTGAAGTTACATCGTATTTCATAACTTAATTTTCATACAGCCTAAGTAACCTAAATGAGTTAAACCCACCCAAGACCAATACAACCCCAACCCAATATAGCCTTCTTGGCCCAAAGATGGTAGAAACTCTAACATATCGATACAAATTATACAATACAAGTTATACAACCCTCTTAAAAACACAAATTATCCCTCATTATTAATACCTTTCTTTCATATTGATATATTTGTTTTGCAACTTTAAAATTTGAAAAATAATTTATTTCTAAAGCCCACTTGAGCCTGGCCCAAGTGGGCTTATTAAGCCCGACCTGAAAAGCCTGATAAAAGTCCGGCCCGATAAAGAGCTTGGGCTCTTATATATGTAAGTAAGCCCACCCGGCTCGGTCCAAAATTTTAATAATTATTTAATAACCCCGGCCCGTCCGACCCAATGTCGAGGGCTACATGAAGCCATAGAGTGTAAAAATATCTCTCACAATCAAAGACTCGATTCAGCGCATTGAAGTTGCGCTCGTGTGCACGTATATATATAATTTTTCATGCCTGTTGTTGAGAATGAAAGGTAATTACAATTACAATCTATGAGGAAAAGGGGTGTTACAATGTATCGTAAGTGTACAGAGCTTCTCTACTTGGAAATAGAAGGTATCGTTTTAAAAAAAAATATATTAAAAGAGATATCATTATATATCATAAGAAATGATAGAATTATACTATCAAAATCAAGCTATGACAGTAAGACCCACAAACCAAAATGACAATACTAGTGCAGAAAAAGTTGCACATCCAACTAATAAATTCACATATCTAAAATTATGTAAAATTACAAATCAAACCCAAGAAACCAATAAGAGCTAAAACCTTAATAATGCCTATAACCCTAAACAAATTACCTCTACGAAAAGAAATAGTCACCGTTATCAAACCCATCATATATGGTCATGAATAATTGAAAAGTATAGCGGATCTGAGGAAGGCTTGATATCCAACGATCCAAAACTAACGAGAGATATTACGAGAAAAATTTTCTAATAGCAAGGTAGAGGATTTGTGGAAAGAAAAAAAATTTCAAGGAAAATTTAGGGTAAGGGAATGAATTTAAAAAATAGCAAAATAGTATAATGGAGAACTCAAATCTGAGAATGACTTAGTTTGTTTTTTTCTTTGGGACTAGGAGGAGAGAAAACGGAGGCTAGGGTTTTTTAGATACTTAAATGCTTTGAATTGTCTTCATATGTTTTTGTGTTTTATCTTCAATTTAATGCTAAGTGTTTTATTCGAGATTCGGTGCACTTAGAATTAGATTGAGAAGACTCAATGTTGATGGGGATTCGACGAATTGACTCAACAACTAAAGGTGAATCATATTGTAATTGTTTATCAGGATTCGGCGCACTTATAATTTGAAAAACATATGGATGTAATTGAGGTAATTAATGTAAAATTTCATGATTGGTTTAATGTTTGCAGGTATTGGCATGTGGACATGGTAAATGGATGATGGTGTCGCGTGTATATATGTTAGTTAGGAATAGAGTAAATAATGTGATTGTTGGTTTGCACTTGCTTACGTAAAAGAGTTGGTTTGGTCTATGAAACTAATCTATGGTTTGTAAGTTCAAATTAGCATGAGCATCACATTTAAATTTTAGTTTGTACATTGTGTCTTCAATTACACACTTTCATAAACCCCCTATATTTATTCTTTCTTCAAACTGTTTTCAATGTCCTTTGATTCCCCAGTCCAGGGCGATCCCTATTTACCAATACTATATCTACACAAAAGGGTTTTAAATTGAGGAACGCCTTAATTGAGTGTTAATATGAATACCTTGCAAAAGCGAATAAATTTTTGGCACCATTTCCATGGAATTGAAAATCATTAAAATGTGTTGGTGTACATATAAACTGTGAATACCACACTTGTTTATAAAGCATGTTACTTGTTAATAAAATCTCGTTGTTCATACCTTAGTCTCAGCTATATGTGAATCACTTGCGACTTAGAGTTTAGATTTTCATCTTTAATGGAATAGGTGAAGTCTCGTTTGTTAACTTATCACCTAAACTTTCGTGATGTGTAGATTTTATCACCACACACCATAGATTTTTCCAGTCATAGTGTCATTTGCACTTAATAAGCCGCAGGAAGAAAGGTTTGTAAGTGTTCTAACTAAGTATAAGACTGCCATTGGATGGACTCTGTCAGAAATCAAGGTAATTAGCCCTACTACTTGTGTGCATCGAATCTTGTTAGAAGATGATGCAAAACCGTCTAGAGAAGCCCAACGTTGACTCCATTGTCCAATGATGGAAGTTGTGAAAAAAGAGGTCATAAAGTCATTGGATTGTGGGGTAATCTATTAAATCTTAGATAGTAACTGAGTCTCACCCTTTCAAGTAGTCCCAAAGAAAAGTGGAGTCAAAGTTTTCAAGAAGAATGAAGGTGAGCTCATGCACCAGAAAACATTGATTAGATTCATAGTCTGCATTGATTAGAGGCGCTTCAACAAAGCAACCAGGAAGGACCACTTCCCTTTTCCATTCATCGATCAAATTCTTTAAAGGTTATCTAGTCATTCTTATTACTGTTTTCTTGATGGTTATTATGGGTACAATCAAATCTGCATAGCTCAGAACAATCAAGACAAAATGACTTTCACTAGTCCTTTTGCATATGGGAGAATGCCATTTGGCTTATGTAATGCCCCAGGTACATTCCAAAAATGCTTGCTTTCTATTTTTCTCTGAATATGTCGAAAAGATAATTGAAGTATTTATGGATGATTTGAGTGTCTTTGGAGATAGTTTTGATGCATGCTTGGAACAGTTATAACTAATCTTGTAAAGATGTATCAGAACTAACTTAGTACCTAACTGGGGGAAATGTCATTTCATGGTTAGACATGGGATAGTCTTAGGCCATATTGTCTCTTGAAGAGGAATACAAGTTTATAAAGCTAAGGCCGATCTTGTGCGATACTAACCCTTTCCCACTTCTTTGAAGGATACTTGTTCGTCTTGCTCATGCAAGTTTCTATAGAAGATTTATCAAGGAAGTTTCCCACATTGCAAGGCCCTTGTGGCGATTGCTTCAGTAGGAGATACCCTTTATCTTTCATGAGGATTGCATTCTAGATTTTGAGAAGGTAAAAAACTCTTCACCACATCACCTATCCTTTGTGCCCCTGATTGTTCCTTGCCCTTTGAACTAATGTGTGATGCCTCTAGCTATGCTGCTGGTGCGGTGCTTGGCCAATGAAAAGACAAGAAGCCATATGACATCTACTATGCATCTAGGACCCTGAATGAAGCTCAGATGAACTACACCACCACTGAGAATGAGTTGCTTACTATTATGTTTGCTTTAGATAAGTTTCTCTCTCATTTAATTCAAACTAAGGTTATTGTTTATTCTGATCATCCAGCTTTGAAGTATCTCTTGGCCACGAAGGAAGCAAAACCTAGGCTAATTTGATGGATTCTTCTTCTTCAAGAGTTTTTCATCTAGATTAGGGATTGGAAGGGTGTAGAGAATGTGTTAGCTGACCACTTGAGCCGTATTGTGCATGGACATGATCTTGTGGAGAGTCAAGAGATGTTTCTGGATGAACAACTCTTTGGAATTGAGGTAAGTACTCCTTGGTATGTTGATATAGTCAATTACTTAGTCACTAAGAAGCTACCTACCACTTTAAATCGTACAAAAAAGGATAAACTTAAGAAGTATCCATCTCGAGAAACAGTCACTCGTTAGACTCAAGATTATATCCATTTGTGAGAATGTCAGCACGGCCATAGATACCCTGTTACAGCTAGAAGGTGAGGTTTCCGTAATCAACGATGAAAAGGAACAGCTCAGGGCTAAAGTTGTTTTCCAAGACACCCTGGGTCAACAGTTGAGGGCGGTGGCCTATCATGATAGGTTCGATTATGGGTTCATTAATTGTGCGTGTAACGACCCGTCCTGAATTATCGAGATTAATTAAGACTTAATGACAGATTAGCAAGGCTAATCGGTGATTAGACAAGGATTAATGGACGAGCAGGGTGAAATGACGATTGTTCCCTTGGAGTGGGCGAATCGTTGACATTTTGTTCAGGAGATAAAATGGACTTTGGTCGATGACTGTGACGTAGTTCGGGACGTCATGAGTTCATAGACAGGTGGCACGCCCGATTCCAGCGTCCGAGCAAGAAGTAATGATTTTTCGAAAGTTCGAGGGTACTTTTGCTAATTTGGTTGAAAAGGGGCAAATAGTTGACTTTTGACTCGGAAGGTCCAATGGCCGAGGGCCGAGGACCATTGCGTAGATCAGGACGATACGAATCCGTACACAGGCAGCACGTCGAATTCGAACGTTTGACGGTAAAGTTACGGTTCACGGGGAACTATTGCATGTTTTACGAGACAGATTGACTTTTGTCTCAAATGGGCCCTAGATATTTTTCCCAAGGCCCAATGGATGGGTGACAAGTGTCACCCATCCACTGGCCACCCTTTTTAAATTCATGCATATCACCTTTTTTCTTGTTTGTGCATACCAAACCCAAATCCGATCAACATCCAACCCCAATCCAAACCCTTACCATATATGATCATGTCCGAGGAACCAAGAGAGTGAGAGGAGGCTGATGAAGCTGAGGACGGTGGTAGGAGGCAGCTGGGCCGCCGTTCATGGTGGAGAGAAGGTAAGGTGCTCAGTTTTGATTTTTCGATTCAATATTTCGATTTGGGAATCGTGGACAGTTTTAAGGGTTTGGGAAAGGTTTATTAGGCTGTTGGGAGTGTATCGAGAAGGTTTTGGACGGTTGGGCAGGGCTGAGCAGTCCTGGGTGCTGTCGGAGAACTTTGGACCGTGAACCAAGTTTTGGAACTAAGGGGTTTAGGGAGTTTTTAATTGTTTTCTTTATATAAATAGATAGGAAATCATGAAATAGGAAGAATGGAATTGATTAGGAGAAAATGGACAAAAAACAAGGAAGGAATAGGGCTGGACCGGTCACGCCGGTCCAAGAGAACCGAAATTGCAGGAAAAACTGGACTAGCTGGTTTGGACCAGTCTGGCTGAGGAAGAAGATAACCCTGTGCAATGGCGCGTGAGGCCCACCCATAGGGACATCCATGGGAGCATGAGGGCGCGTGAGCCCTCCTTTGGGGAAGTTCCAACATGTAATTTCATCTATTCGATGTAACGAACATTTTGGGACTGGTTTCGAGTCGATCAGACATCGTTTTGATATAGTTCGAGACGTCCAAAGGTTTAGGTTCGAGTTTAAAATTAGTTAGAAATTTCGGGAAATTACGGGGCTTTAGTAAGGGGTTATTTAAGTAGTTAGTAAGCCTCTAAATTAATTTGGACAGGTTCGGGAACCCCGGAGGCGACGATTGGCCCGGGAAGACGTTTTGGCACACGTATTGAGGCTCGACTTCAGACGGTCTGTGAGTGGACCTTTCTTTCAAACTTGATGCATGCATAAATGTTTTATAAGTTTTTTAATATATGTTTTGTGATTCCATGATTGCATTTTCTTGTGGTAGCCTAGGATTTACGTATTTGCACGTATTTCGAGAATTCTGGTTTTTTACGATGCTTGTACGTGCTAGGTTTTCAATGAGGATTTAATGAATGGGTTTTGGATTTAGAAATATGAAGTTGGGCATGACACCCATTTGATTTACAAACTCTCAGACTTGGAGTCCATTTTATTTGACAAGGAATCAGACCGAGGGTCCATTTGAGTTATACGATCGGGCCGAGGGCCCCGTTGGTTTACGAATCCGGGCTTGAGGTCCATTTGGTTGTAATCTCGGACTTGAGGCCCCTTTGATTGTAGTATCAGGCGTGAGGCCTCGTTGGTTGTGAAATCGGGCTTAAGGCCCCGTTGATTTATGGTTTCGGGCTTAGGGCCCAGTTAGTCGTGATATCGGGCTAGAGGCCCAGTTGATTGTGAAATCAGGCTTGACTCCCAGTTCAGTTTGAGAAATGAGAATTCGGGCATGAGACCCTGTTGAATAAAATATTTAGGCCGAGGCCTGTGGAAATGGATTTGAATCGGATTCACGGAATCCTACTGAGTTGGATCGGATATGAGACCCAGTTGAAATATGTTTTGAGAAAGAAAGAAAGTATTTGAAAATGTATGATACCCTCCATATGATTTATATGGTCTTTTTTAGACCTCGACCTGGAGAGTCACGATCAACAGACCAGAATGGGTATCCCCATAGGGATCCCGTTCTAGGAGTGGAAGTTATGATGTGGTCTCGGACTAGATTCCAGAGAGATGATCGGACTAGGTCCCAAAGATAGAGCCTCCCAGATGGAGAATTCCTGGGGGTAGACTCGGAGTGAGACCCCAAGTAGTGTGCACACTAGTATAGAGATGAAATTGTGACATATATCGGGGATGTGTTCCCTAGGGGCTGTGTGCCTCGAGTTGGCATCTTCTCGGAAGTGTCGCGGATGGGTTATACGTATGTTTATATGTATGTGGTTTACGGAAAGTGATTTGGGGCGGAGACCCCATACTCTCGATGTTTTGGAAATGGTTTGGGGCGGAGATCCCGTCTTGTATGTCTTTGTATTTCACTGAGAATGGTTTTGGGCTGAGACCCACGTATGTTGATTTGGATTGAATTCCCATATGTATGGATTTATGGTTTTAAGATTGTGATTTCGGGCCGGGCACCCATAAATGGATTTATGGTTCATGACGGTTTATGGGGACTGCATGAACCCTTGAAAGGTTTTGAGAATGTTTTTAATTGGTTTAATGAACGTTTTGATAAATGGTTTTCGAATGCATGCATGCTTTTCAGTGAAGGGCATAAATATCTTTCGATGAAATGTTTTTATTAAAATTTTATTTTGTCCACTCAAAGTTTTCATGGTTTTAATGTCCTTCAAGTTGATCGCGGATGCGGGCTGTAGCAAAGATCGAGACATCACATTCCTCCTCCTACGATCCTGGCGTACTCTAGAAGCCCCAGTGAGAGCTAGAGATGGAATTTCCCCTACTCTGACACTTCGTGTCAGATGGGATCAGGCGCGTCCCACGTTAATCCCGAGGGATTTGGGACGGGTCCTGGCAGTGCAGCCGGGAAACTTCATCAAATGATCCAGATTTAGGGGTTCATGTTTTTAGATTCTAAAGCGTTAGATTTTCAATGTAATATTGTCTTCTGCTTATAATAATAATATCTTTCTTTCACCGCTTTACTTCTCGTCCTGGGCCTCAAACCATTGTACTTTTGTAGTTTGGCAGAGCCCGGGTGTCCTCTTGAGGCGATTTGGATTTGTATGTAGTAATAATTCAGGGTTGATATAAGCCATGCCAGATGGCCTATAAAATCCATACCAATTCCCACGAAAACTCCCCGTTCCCAATTTCAAACTTCGAACATTCCTACGAACCATGCAAACATTGAACCTAGTTCATCGACCCCAATGCTGCCTAACTCTCACTTTTTTTTTTGAGAATCAAACCATTAACCTCCGTTGTCTAGTAGAGGCCTAGTCGGTAGAAATCCAACACCCTCAAGATCTGGTGCATGCCCCTCAGCTAGACAAATAGAACAACATCCACTTTTCTTCTGTATCCTTGTTGTCCTTCCAAGAATAGGTCTAGTATCTGGAGGCTTATTACCAGAAGTGATGTGTGGAACTTCATGAAGCTCAAGCGGCGCATGCTGTTCTCAAATCCCGAATTTCTGAACTGCTGGAGAGGTGAAGGCCCGGGATTGCCACATCGAAACCATATCGCAGGTGGCTTTTAAGAATGGCTATGACAACAGGTGAATAGCACATGCTTCCGGTCGACCCTACCCCGATGGTTGGTCCGAAGAGAGAATGATTATCAAAATGGCGAAACAGGATCATTTCAATGTGACCGTAGGTCCATCCACCTACCGCTAGGTAGTTTGTTCAAGATTTCACCCATTATTTTGATGGCCCCTCAAGAGGTCATTGTAATATAGCCTCCTAGGATGGACTTTTGCTAGTCATTTGTAACTTTTCTTTGAAATGAACTTGTTCTAGAAGCAAATGTACTTTGTATTTTGTGATGTTTCAACCAATCACCCTGCTCTCGGGATCCCAGAGCGTAGGGTAATATATTTTCATGTGAAGAAGTTGGTAGGATTCTTGTCCACTGCACCCTCATCCTCTCTTAAATAGTAGGAGCCTTTCCTATTCACCTTGTGAATGATAAGCGACCCTTTCCAAGTTGTACTCCATTTTCCTCTTCCGAGAATTGGTGTTCCTAATGGCAATACATTTTCCATACGAGATCACCTTCATGGAAAGATTTCCCCTTCACTTTCATGGTTTAAGCTCTTGCAACCATTGCTTTGTTGGCGATGATTCTGTTCAAAGCATCTATTCTTTTCTGGTGCAATTCTTCTAAATCATAACACATGCTCTGAGTGTACTCCTTGGATCCTATATCATATTAATGTCGCAGTAGCAATTAGTTGACGTTCATCTCAACTAGAAGCATCAAGTCTCGATCGTAAACGAGGTCAACAAGAGATGTTCTGATTGCCTCGCATTTTGATGTCCCATATGACCACAATGTGTAGATAAATTTCCCGTGCCAATACGTGGGATAATCCCCAAGTATCTTCTTTAGGATAGTGAGAATGCTCTTATTGCTGGCCTTTTCGAAGCTATTAGTTTGAGGATAATAAGGACTCGATTAAAAAAATTTAATTGAGAATTAAGCCCGAAATTCTTGCAGCTCCCGAGGCATGAAGGATGTCCCACGATCGGTGATGATCATCTCGAGTATCTCGAACTTGCTCAAAATGTCATCTTTTAAGAACTTTACCAATTCAAAAGTGGTGATTTGATTGAGAGCCTTAGCTTCCACCCACTTGGTGAAGTAATCCGTAGATATCACGATGTAATAATGTTTTGCCATGGATTCCGGGAATATCTTTCAAAAAAGCTTGTTGGAGGTCATCGATATGCTTGTTCCCGCCCTAGGATTTCATTACGACATCATCAATGTATAGCTCTAGATTTTTCCCAAACATTTCATGAAAATTGGCATTCATTTCCCGCTGATATGTAGCCATGTGTTCTTTAATCTGAAGGGCATGACGATGTACTCGAATGCCCCCAAGTGTCCCGGACACTTGAATGCAGTCTTGTGAATTTCATCTTCAGTTAGAAGAATCTAGGTGTATCCCGCGTTGACGTCCATCAAGGACAAGAACAGGCCTTACGATGCAACGTTGATTGACATGTCCACCATGGGCATTGGGTATTCGTCCTTTGGAGTTGCTTCATTCAAGTTGCGGTAATCAACACATATCCCAACTTGCCTGGTTTTTACTTTAATTACCGGTACTATATTGGACACCTAATCCACATACTTGGTGGTACGTATGAATCCTACTTTGAAAAGTCTGTCAATATTTTTCTTTACTTTGAGCTCGGTTTCTACTGACATTCTCCTCTTGGGATGGTGTAATGGTTTGTATTCTTCTTTGATATGCAACTGGTGTTCAACTAGGTTCCTATCGAGCTCTGGCATCTCTGTGCAATGCCATACAAAGAAGTCCTAAAATTCTTTGAGGAGTGTGATCATCTTCCCTTTCATTGTTTCCTCCAGAATCTTACTGATATAAGTAGGTCGGGGACCTTCTTCAGTCCTCAGGTTGATTTCCTCCAAAGGGTCTTAGGTCTCAGGTGGAGGTTTCTTCACTTTCGAGGACCAAATTTTTACCTCCTAAGGCGGAAAATCATCCTCTTCTTCTTCTTCCCCGGTATCTCGAATGAATTCTGCCATTTGAATGGCTGAGCTCTCCACTTGCCGTTCTTCGGCAATTTCGAGCTAATCTTCATGGAAAGATACCTCATGGGTCGCAACATAAATGTTCCTCTGCTCCTTCCAATACACTTGCAATCTTTCTTTTACATACCATATTGCCTCTTATCAGTCTACATCCTCTCTAGCTTCACTATTCATCTTGTAATCCCTAATATGTCACGAATTAAGCATTGTTTCAATGTTATTCCTTATTGCCTCTACTTGTCTTTTGATTATAATTGCTCAATTAACAGGAAAAAATGATCTATTTTTTGAAGTTTGTGCAGATTGTTTAGTTGAAGTTTAAATCATGTTTTTGCAAAGAAATGTGATCATTCCTAGGCTAATTCTTCAAGAACTCGTCAAGAACTCATAAAGTGCCACATCATCTCATTTACACGACAATGACTCACCAAGGGCACCAAGACTTCCCAAATTGCGGCTAAGCCCCCAAATTGTCCATAAATTGCGATTATGGGTAATTAGGGTTCCTTGTCCATTGGAATTCTCTAACCGTAATTTACCTTCCTTTTTCAATAAGGAATAATGTGGATTGACTTGGAAAAGAAGACTCAAGGATTTCCTACTCAAACCTAGAGTTAAGAGGTAAGAAACAAGAAAGAAATGAGTCCCTTGCAAGCCAAGGAACTCATTACACGACTAAAGGGTTAAATGGTGTTCCTTGTGCAACAAGGAACCTTCTAGCCGCATTTTTATTTCCTTTTTCTAATTGGATTCTTGTGATCTGATTTGGCAAGATATTAAATGAATTCCTAGTTAAAGTTGAAGTCAAGAAGTGGAGAGAAAGAATGAAAATGGATTCCTTATTCAAGAAGGATCCAAGAAAGCGTCAAGGAGGTGTTTTCACGGCTAGGAGGATTTCCTCCTTAGTTTAGGTTTGTTTTTCCCATTTAATTAGAGAAAACCTAGGGCAGGTGTGATGCCTATATATAGTTAATTTTCTCTCATTGTCTAAAACGTTCAATTTACCTCCCAATGTGCTAAAACTCTAACGAAATTTACGCTTAATGTTTACATAAAATTAGCCCAATTTTCATTATTCTTCAAGCTTTTGGATTTAATTCTTGCACCTTGATTGTGACATAAAGCTTGGGAGAAGAAGAATTGTTTGTGCCACTTCTCTCATGTCTCATCCCTCTTAGTATTTGTGTTTCTCAATCCTTTACTCTCTTTACATTTCATGAACTCAATTATGTTGTTTGTTAATCTAAGTATGCGTGAGTAGTTTCTTTAAGGATTCAAGCTGTTTGAAGCTCTAGCAGACAGGACCCTCCCTGTAATCCCCCTTGATTAACATGGGAGGACCTGCTCCCGTATGACACATCCTCATGAAAGAACCACATTACCCTTGCAAGCAAAATAAATATAATAACCACGTGTCAGACTAAGGATACTACCACAACCTAACTAGAATAATCAAAATACGCACTTACCATGATGCCTCAGCCGCGTTCGTGACTAACCTGGAGGGTGCCAAAACTAATAAAAAGTGTGAGTGGACAAAAACAAAGGTTTGGAAAACCATTTTTCGAAATATACCTTTAAACCCTCAGTTTTGTAAAACATGCATGCATAAACAATATAAAACCTTCATTCGAAACAAGCCACAAAATAATTATATAAATAACCATGGGTCAAACCCAAAAACTCATAAAAACAATCATATTGGCACCCTGGCCCACATTTCAATGAAAATACCGGCTCGAAACCCTTTATAAGAATCTTTTCACACAAAAGATATTTCAATGTAAATACCAAACCTGTAACTTGTTGGCCCAGCCTGCTCAATGTCAAACTCATCATGCTGGTCAAACCAGCTATTAGTCTAACTACCATCCCATGCGCGCTACCGGTAGGAGAGTACAGGATCCTCAGGGTCCAACCCCGTCAGTACCTATGGAGTCCAACTCTGTATACGTACGAGCCCGTCACAGGGAATCTACGGAGTCCTACTCCGGATATGGCGATCCAATCGCCTAAGGTTAACTAATCCAGCATACATAGTCCAAACTAAAACATAATTTAGTACACGACAACAACTCAAAACAGTTATCATACATGCACAGCCCAAAACACGGTTTTCCAAAAACCAACATATTCCAATATCGTGAAATATAATCATAAAACATTTTATATCCAACATTTATCCAACAATCTAAATCATAGCCATAATCACGGAAAATCATATCATAAAGCCAGTAAAAACATATAAATATGCATGCATCAGAGTTATGAAAGAAACTGTCCACTCACAGTACTACCGTGTGCTTGAACCATGAGCTGTAAGCTAATCCAAAGCTTCTGGGATGTCCAGGCCTGTCCAAATCATACCCAAGGGTCACTATCAACCTATATAAGTCCATATGTAAAACCCCCAAAAATCCAGGAACCAAGAATGTGTCCCGAACATGCTTCTATGGGAGAAACACCTTCATATGATCTATCAAACGATCTCTGATCGACCTGAAACCACCATTATTGGATTCAGATCGTCGAAGCCTTTCAAATAAGATCTGTTTGACATCAAAATTTGTGCTCACGCGCGCGGTCAAAGTTTGATCAACAAAAGTTAATGCTGAGGTCACCTACTGTTATGCCACTGACAATTTCTGACATCAGCTGCCATATGGCATCCCCTAGCACGTCCCACGTGGCACCACAAATCACCTACCACGTGGAACCTAACACGTGTCAGATGACGTCATCTGGTGATTTCATCATGACATCATGCTGACGTCATTACTCGCTGGAGAAGATAACCGGCGTCTTCGTGGGCCGCTATCATCGCCGCCGCCTCGCTGGCTGGAAACTCCATTGAAGGTCCAAACGTTAAACCTTCATAACTTCTTCATTTCTCAACCAAATTGGACATTCTAATAGTCAAAGTTCATCTACTTGAGCCAAGGATTCTAAAACGAAAACAAGAAATAGGAAATATTACCTGGATACAAAGATATTTCCCTCCAAATTTTCGGCCAACCATTGTTCTCTCACACCATCCACTCCCAAGTTATTCCACCTTTAAAACCTTTCTTATCTTGCTCGTGGAAGTCCAGGAAACATGATCCTAGCCCTGGTTTGATCCAAAAAGGCCACAAAATGTAGATGGGAATCTGAGGTGTTATGTGTGTTTGTGTTTAGGGTGGGTTGCACGGGTATGAGGGTAGAGAGTGAGAGATGAGAGTGACGATGATGATGAAATACTTATCCACACATCTCAAAATATCCTAACTTTCCCCATTCCAAAAATACCTTTTCCACAATTAGAAAGCCAAGGTAAACCCGAGGAACAAAATCATCAAGTCCGTTAAATATTTTTCGTAAAATCCTAGAAATAATTCCCATAAATCCCGAAATTACGGGTTGGTTCATTACAATCTACCCTCCTTAAAGAATTTTGCCTGCGAAATTCACACTGATCAAAGTCAAAACTACGAAAATTCAATCCTATCTCCACCCAAGGCTCCCACATGTCCACGTACACGTCCAACATCTATCCACGGTACGTATCAGAAAAATGTCACCCGATGTCAACTGCAATCCAACGGTCAATGTTGAAACTCTGCTCATCCTCCACGACCGTATCTGAGAGTAATCAAACTGTCCCTGGAATTTAAAAACTTAACTCCCATGACTCGCTCAGGGCATCAACACTCGTCGACTATACCTGCCACCACCCAGGTGTAACTCAGAACCCGGTTTATCATCTTTTCTCCCAATGATCCAGCACAAGTCCTCTTCCACTAAACGATCTCCATTTGTAAACCATAACCATGACGCACTGTCTTGACTAGCCGATAACCCATCGACTCCATTGCTTTCGTTCGAGTTCCATACCTAATGCCCAACTCGCACTAGAGTCCTCTCACGATAGCTCGACTCATCTAGAGATCAAATCTGTGATCATGACTCCTCTTGAGTCTCAATCCGACACCTTATTCATCTATAACGTATTCTGACCGCATCGAATACTTGCTCTAGCCGAGATAATCACAAATCAGTTTTACTTAGGTTTCTCTCACCAACCATGGCTCTGAGCTCCAAGCTCGCACAAAAACTGAACACTCTAAAGCCTCTCTCCTTTAGAGCACAATGTCCAATGCCTGATCCTAGTATCTCAATGAAAACTCAACATCGAATCCAATCCGATTACCATACCGTGTCCATCTCGATTCCCATCTAAATATCATACCACATCAATCTCGGATCCAATCCGACTATCATATCACGTCAATCTTGGATCCAATCCGACTATCATACAACTATCATGCCATCATGGTCCAACACTAGACCATGTCCGTCCGATCCCATATCAGGACAAATCGCTTACTAACTCAAACTGTTCTCAGAGTTCTCTCAGTCACTCGACCAACACTTAAGACATGTCCAACACATACTCCCAGAGAATGCCAGAAACAAACCGACCAGTTCACTAACCAATCCAAACTCCTAGTTAACCTCCAAGGTTAACCGAGCTACGTCTTCCAATACGTATCAATCTTGAGTGATAAGTCCTGTTAGTTATCTACCTCGACCCCCATCTTGATGGTGCATGGGGTTGGATCCTGAAACTGTGATGTAACCTCTAATCCAGCCATATAGGTCACACAGGAACACTGTCCAATAACACTCCACAGTCGTCTACCATTAGCACAATCCCTCCATAAGGAGCTCCAATATTGAAGGTAGATGAATAGTATGCAAATGAGATAATGAGCATATAAACATCTTATTTGAGGCATCAGCTACTAAATTCACTTTTTCGGATAATGCACAAATGTACGGTCATGGTCTTTAACCAACTCTAGCCAACTCCTCTGCCTTGAATTCAACTTCCTCGGAGTACCAACACATATAAGGCTCGAATGATCTATAATGAACTTACACATCTCCCTAGGAGATAATGAGTCCAAGTCTTTTGTACTTATGCCACCATGACAAGCTCCCAGTCCTAGGGAAAATAGTTCATCTCGCGCCATTTTCAATGCAGCATAAGTACACAATCCAAATTCGTGTATCAATGGGTCACCGTCATTTCCAAAACCTCCATTATCATCCAAGATAGTTGAACCGGAGTAGTATTCAATCGTTTCTCAATTCCTGAGAACCCTACTCACAGCAATCATCTCAAACCCATTTGACTCCCTTCCGAGTCAATCTCGGCTACGTCTGAAATCCTGGAGGAACTCCATTATCAAATGCTCGTGATACTCGACTAATTCGAGAAACTCCAAATTTCGGTTACCGTTGTTGATTGATGCTATTCCCAAAACCATCTTGATCCTCTGAGGATCCATACTGGTTCTCAGCATAAAATCATGACCAGGAAACCAACATTGGTCCAACAAAATGGATACTTTTTCAGCTGGGCATACCACTATTTCCCCTGAGGATAATCACTACTAGGCTTTGGTGTTCCACACGTGCCTTTGCACTCCTTGAACACGTCAATATATTTTCCATAACATAAATCCCAGAATGGTCCCGCCTTTTTCGAAAAACTCGGTGTATCAAGTCCATCAATGTCATTGGGGCGTTCGTCAACCCAAAAGGCATGACCCAAATTACTAAATGTCCATACCGAGTCCAAACTATTTATAGGAATATCCAATACCTTATTTCACAACTGATGACATCTATGTTCTTTAGACATGGATATGAACACAAATCCAAGTTTATTCGACGCATATATGAACACAAGTACAAGTTACACCCATCAATGCTAGGTGACATCAAACACCTTCCGTTTCTTAACTCAGTCACATTTGGCTCATAGCTTGGGCATCAAGTTCTCAAATGACCTTCAGATCGAGAAAAGATGCAACCATGTTGCAAGCCTACCCATAAGTCCTTGACAAAGGAGCTGAACTAACAAGTCTTTTTCACCAACCGATAATATATGTTGATGTCTACCGTAGAGATTCACTCTATTGCCCACGATAGTAGTATTTCTCAACAAATTCAACTTTCACAAGCTTATATGTCCATGGAACCATGAAGTGACAAACAAATGAAGGAAGTTTGGTAAGAACTTCCACAATAAGGATTACTAGTTCCTCATTATTTCCTTGTTCAGCTGTTGATCGACAATCCAAAATTTCAAGGTACGATCCACCTTTCGTACAACAACGCTGGGGCTCCCCAAGGGTACATCATAAATCAAACGAACCCCAAGTTTGCAAGATAATGCAACCAAACCCTCGATTCTCTTAACTATGTTTGTACCATCCGACATGGTGGTTGCAAAATGGATTGAATACCCGAAATGTCATCCTGGGGTGGCAACCACGTAAAACTCCCAACAACTCATCCAATGTCTTATCCACAACTGATATCTCCCTAAGCTCATTGAGATATCCGAGAATCTCACAATACGTGTCCAATAGCCCTAACAACCATTCTTTAGTATCTTCCTAACCTCCAAGTCATAACTCCCGAAGGAAATAACCTCTAGTCCCACCAAAGGACCAATCGTGACAATTCACGACTATCAAATACAACTGGTTCCTCAAATACTCAATAGAGGAATAACGGGTAGTCCGCTAATCCAGCCTTAGGATCACATCCAAAACACAAATACCTAGGGAAGTCCAATCCATCTTATTGTCAAAACCTTCTACTCAGAGTACGAATACCAAGTTCTTGACCCAATGGGATCCACTCCTGATCAACCAAAGTGTAGAACTTCTGAAAATAAAAGTGTGTGTGTCCGTATTCCACCAACACTCATGCAAACTTGTCAAGAAAAGACAAAAAACCTGTTTCTACTCAAGGTGTAGTACATGTGTCTGAAAGTCCCACCGAATTAGAAAGATAGTTGTCATCACAATTGGCCCTCTCAGGATCCTCTCCGTCTCGCTCATCGACCATTACAACGTGCATGCCTACCACCCGAAGAATTGGAGCTATAAGCATTCCTCGTCTAAGCTCCCTAGCAATTGTATCATCTAGTTGCCCTCAACGTTAGCTGAAATCATCCGATCGCTGCTGGAATTCTGTAAAACTCATCTCCGTCTGAGATGCCACATTGGATAGAGTCCGAAATGTGGTGAATCCTCCAGTCAGCACCATTACTCGAGCCTTAATCCGAAGACCCAATGCAACAGACAAGTCCTCTAGCCAGCCCCATCGTCGTCGTAACCAAAGTGAACCGGGTCAAATCCAGAAACAACTGTTCGTACCAAGCAACTGTCAAGTCCTCTTGCTCCTAATGCAGGAACTCCGCCTCTTGTCATCCCTGATACAACTAAGGCAAACATAATGTTAGAAATGTTCCTGGAACGTCGTCGTACTCACTATAGTCTCATACATATCAATAGATCGCAATATCTAGCACCAACCCTAAGCAGACTAATCTAAAAAGAACAGTGATACGATCCACAAGTAAATGTACAATCCTCTGCAAACGTATAGTCAACTAATCGGTCACCCCGGGATACGATCCACAAGTAAACATTCCTAGTAACTTGTTTGACCGTTCTCGAATAAGGGTCACCAACAACTGGCTGATCCTAGCAGCACCTCCATCCTGACCGACCATCGGTTATGATACTAAATAATCACTATCCTGGGATCCAATCCACCAGTAACTCTACGACTCTATGTCGTTGGGCCCATAAGGTAACCAGCCCGTCTCGGGGTCCAACCCCTCTAAAACACGACATCCAATGCCAAATAGAATCTATCTAAGGTTCTTTCCAACTTAATCTTCCTATCCTTATCCTCGATTTCTAAGCTGATTATGGGGTTGTCGTCATAGACGCATCACGTCTGTAGCCAAAATATCGTGCACACCCTATGTGTGATTCCCATAGAGAGTAATCTAGAGCTCTAATACCAAATTGACAGGACACTCCCCGTAATCCCCCTTGATTAACTTGGGAGGATTTGCTCCATTCTAAAACGTCCTCATAAAAAAACCGTATTACCATTGCAAACAAAATAAATATCATAACCACGTGTCAGACCTGGGATACTACAACAACCTAACTAGAATAATCAGAGTACGCACTTACCGTGATGCCTCAGCCTTCACACAGCTTGTGTCCGCGATCAACATGGAGGGGTGCCAAAACCAATAATAAGTGTGAATGGACAAAAAAAAAGGTTTGGAAAAACCTTTTCTAAAATATACCTTTAAACCCTCCATTTTGTAAAACATGCTTGCATAAGCAATGTAAAACCTTCATTCGAAATAAGCCACAAAATAATTATATAAATAACCATGGTTCAAACCCGAAAACTCATAAAAACAATCATAATGGCACCCTGGCCCACATTTCAATGAAAATACCAGCTTAAAGCCCTTTATAAGAATCATTTCACACAAAAGATATTTCAATGTAAATACCAAACCAGTAACTTACAGGTCCAACCAGGTGCTAGTCAACCTAGCATCCCACGCACGCTACCAATAGGAGAGTACTGGATCCTCAAGGTCCAACCCCGTTTACGTCTGAGCCCGTCTCGGGGAATCTACGGAGTCTAACTCCGGATATGGAGATCCAATCACATGAGGTTAACTAATCTAGCATATATAGTCCAAACCGAAACATAATTTAGTACACCACAACAACTCAAAACAGTTATCATATGGGCCCTAGCCCGAAACACGGTTTTCCAAAAACCAACATATTCCAATATCCAGAAATATAATCATAAAACTTTTTTAAATCCAACATTTACCTAGTAATTGAAATCATAGTCTTAATCACGGAAAATCATATCCTAAAGCCTGTAAAAACATATAAATATGCATGCATCAGAGTTATGAAAGAAATTGTCCACTCACAGTACTGTTGCGCGCTCGAACCATGAGCCGTAAGCTAATCAAAAAGCCTCCGGGATGTCCGGGCATGTCCAAATAACACCCAAGGGCCACTATCAACCTATATAAGTCCATATCTAAAACCCCCAAAAATCCCAAAATAGAGAACGTGTCTCGAACATGCATCCCGAGGAGAAAAACCTCCATATGACCTATCAAACAATCTTCAATCGACCTGAAACCACCACCATTGGATTCATATCATTGAAACCTTTCAAACAAGATAGGTTTGACCTTGACTTTTGTGCCCACTATCCCACACGCGCGGTTAAAGTCTCGTCAACAAAAGTCAACGCTAGTCAATGCTGATGTCAGCACTAGCTAATGTGGCACCAACAATTTCTGACATCAGTTGCCACACAGTACCCCCCAACACGTACCACGTGGCACCACAAATTACCTGCCACGTGTCAGATGATGTTATTATGATGTCGTCTCATGACGTCATGCTGACATCATCACTCATCAGAAAGGATGACCGATGCCGCCATGGGCCGCCGTCATCGTCGTCGCCTCACTGGCAAGAAAACTCCATGGAAGGTCCAAACTTCGAACCTTCATAACTTTATCATTTCTCAACCAAATTGGACGTTCTAGTAGTCAAAATTCAACTACTCAAGCTAAGGATTCCAAAACGGTTACCAAAAATAGGAAATATTAACTGGATACAACGATATTACCCTCCAAAGTTTCGGCCAACCATTGTTCTCTCACACCGTCCACTTCCAAGCTATTCCACCTTCAAAACCTAGCATATCTTGCTCATGGATGTCTAAGGAACTAGATCCCAGCCCTAGTTTTGTCTAAAAGGTCACAAAATGAAGATGAGAATTTGAGGTATTATTTGTGTTTGTGTTTGTGGTGGGTTGCACGGGTTTGAGGGGAGAGAGTAAGAGTTGAAAGTGATGATGACGACGAAATCCTTATCCAAACATCTCAAAATACCCTAACTTTCCCCTTTCCAAAAATGCCCATTCCACAATTAGAATGCCTAGGTAAACTTGAGGGGCAAAATCGTCAAGTCCACTAAATAATTTTTGTCAAATCCTTGAAAAAATTCCAATAATTCCCGTAAATCGCAAATTTATTGGTCGGTTTATTTAGACTTCTGCCTCTTGATTATGATTGTTCTGCATGATTGAATTTGTTGGATTACTACAATTCATGCACTCAATTGACACCTATTAGCTTAATCACCTTGTTTTTGTATAATTTTAGATGTAATTGCTTGACGGACCATTGACACGACCCATCCCAATCCCCCCGGGATTATCGCGGGATATGCCATGCTCCTGTCTGGCACAAAGTATCAGACAAGGGATAATTCAAACCCTTCACCCCGATCGGACTTCCAGCACGCGCCAGGATCAGTGGAGGAGTGCGATGTCTCAGTCTCTGCTACAGCCCGCATCTGTGATCAACTTGAAGGGAATTAAAACAATTAAAAGCTGTGAGTGGACGAAAAATCAATAGTTTAATAAAATAAATTTCATAAGAAGATATTTATGCCCTTCACTAAAAAGCATGCATGCATACGAAAACCATTTATAAAACCAAAGTCATTTCCTTTCTCAAATCATCATTATTAGGGTCTCAACCCAAAACCATGAATACTAACCATATGTGGGAACTTAGCCCAATTCTGTAAATCCAACCATATATGTATCACTGTCCAAATCCATTTACCATCCACATCACAATATTTCATAAATCCAATAAATCATATTTACCAAATATCATATAACCAATCCTCGGCATCCCTGATGCCTGACATCCCCGATGTCACAATAAGTTTTGTCACGATTTCTAAAGCTACGCGTGCTACTTGTGGTTTCAAATCCCAGTTCTCCCCATGGTCCACCTAGGTCAACGTCCGCAGATCAATGACCCTCCCTGGGGGTTATAATCCATAATGCCTTCTTGAGAGTAAGGTACCCCACAGGGGCAACTCCACTCAGTTAGTGCTTCGTAACTACTCGAGGGTCCACCTAGGCCAACGACCCTCCTTGGAGGGGACAATCCATAGAAAAAAGATGATATATGTAAAATCTTTCACAATCATTCTCAAAACCTTTCAAATCCTTTCAAGGGTCCATGCCCGGTTTCCCAAAAACTGTCATGAATCCTGAAATCCACTTTTTCCAAATCCAAATCCATTTAGGGTCTCTGAACCTGAAATCACATTTATAAATCATAAATGGTACTTAGGCCCGATATCATAACCAACTGGGCCTCAAGCCCGATCATGTAAACCAACTGGGCCTCAAGCCCGATCATGTAAACCAACTGGGCCACCGGCCCGATGCCTTATGAAATCAAATGGACTCCATGTCTGATAGTTCATAAATCAAATGGGTCTCAAGCCAGGTTCCATATTTCCAAATCTGAAATCATATCATCAATACATGAACTAATTGGGCCCTTGGCCCGGTAATATAACTCAAATGGACTTCAAGTCCGAGGGTTTCCAAAACAAATGGCTCTCATGCCCAAGTTTACCTTTTCACATTCATAACCATTTCATCAAACCATCACTGAAACCACAAGCACGTATAACCACTATGTAAAACCATAAACCTCGATATACGTGCAAATACGTAAATTGCCTCGAAATACATGTAAATATGTAAATCACCAATACCACCATTATCATCATAGAAATCACATATGTAAAATAAATAAAATATGTATGCATGCATCACAGTTTAGAAATCAATGTCCACTCACAGACCGTCCTACGTTGCCGCCTCGATATGCGTGCCATAAGCCTTTCCGAGTCACATCACTATCACCGGGACTTCCAAACTTGTCCAAACCATACTATAGGGTTAATAACTACCTCATTAACCTCTCATTAAAGCCCCGTAATTTTTCCAAATTTTTAAACGTATTTAAACTCGATTCTAAACCTTCGGACACCCTAAACTATATCGAAACGATGTCTGATCGACACGAAACTAGTCCCAAAATGTTCGTTACATCGAATAGATGATTTCGTATTTTGAACACATCCCCAGAAAGTCCTCCACGCGCCGCCAAAAGGAGCTGCTCGTGGGCCTCACACGCCAACTGTTCACCTTCTTCTTCCTCTAGTAGACCGGCCCAGAACGGTTCACTAGTCCGGCCAGTCCAACTAAACCGGTGTGACCCGTCTAAGGTTCCTTTCTAATCTATCCTATGGATTTTTCTATGTGATCAAATCGTAGAAACCAATCCTAAAACCTATTGGTTCAATAATCCATTTTAAGCCCAAAATTCCATTCCAGGTTCTGGGCACATTTAGGGATAAAAAATTCCTCCTAATGATCCCATTTAGTTTCTAGGAACCTTAGAAACATGGTTGGAGGATTGATTCGAGCTTACCTGGCCAGAAGCTGAATTCAGTGGCCAGCTACCGAAAATCCTCTCCGCTGTCAGTCCGGGCCGCTCTGCCCGTCCTCAGCCACCGTTCCTGATCCCGTACAACTCGTACAACCCCCACAACCATCATCTAATCATTAGAAGCAGCCCCAAATGTCGAAAACCAAAAATCCAATTTGAATTTAAAAATGTACTTGGGCGGGTTTGAGGTTCCTCCGCCGTCCACGGCGGCTGGTCATCCTGCCGCTGCTCCTTTTCTAACTCTCTCATATCGAAACCAAGTGCGGGGAAGGGATTTGGGTGGTGGTTCGATGGGGTTTCGGGTTGGCATGATCGAGTGAATTAAAAAGGGAATGGGGAGCAGATGCATGTATCTGCTTAAGGGAAGCAATGGATGGGTGACACTTTTCGCTCATCCATTGGGCCTAATAAAAATATCTGGGCCCACTTAATGAGAAAAGTCCATCCATCTCGTAAAATATGCAATAGTGCCTTGAACTTTTTGTGAATCATAACTTTCCCGTCGAATGTCCAATTTTGACGTGCCGCTTGTCTACGGACTCATGACGTCCTGATCTATGTCACGGTCATCGGTCCTCATACATCGGACCTCCTGGGTCAAAAGTTAACCTTTTGCCCTAGTTCAGGGGAAAAATCATAATTTCGCCCTGAACGTCCGATAATCCTCGACTAATCCCCGATTAGCCATTCTAAATCAATAATTAATTAATATTTAATCTCGATATTTGGGACGGGTCGTTACACCATAATATCATCTTGCAATTTGGAGCATCACATTTAAGAGGTGGACTTTTATTCGTAATCTAAACTCATGACCTTCTAGAATTGCACATCACTTTTCTAGGGATAGTGTAGTGTCATCCAATCTTCTTCATGTTTCATGCATTATCACGCATAATCGATAATAGATGTTTTTAGAGGGGGACATCACGCTTAAAACATGCAAACTAAGTTAATATAATAGGTGTGGGGTGAATCTTAGTAGGTCCCCTGCACAAGAACTTAATTCAGAAAAATGCATAGTAATTAGATCAAGGAAATCTAAGGAGAACTATAATTGGTAACCGTGGATAATAAGCCCCAATTCATCTTAATCAATCAACCAATAATCAATCTCTTTTTCATCACTTTACATTGTGTTTTTGGATCACAATTTCGTGCTAATCCTCAATAAAACCCTCTATTCGTTTTCTATTTCATAACAAAGTTGTTTCATTCTAAACTAAGTGGAATCATCTTGAAACAAGTCCTCGAGTGATCGACCTTTGCAAACCTACTATACTCGTTATATGAATTTGTGCACTTGCAAAGTATTACATTAGGAGTTATCATTCATAATCTCTTGTTTGATAAAACTTCTATCATGTTTTTGGCGCCGTTGTCGGGGACTTGTCCCTCAACGGTGTCTGTATAGTTTGGAATTACCTAACTTGGTTTCTTTTGTTTGTTTTTCGAGGCACTAGTACATGTCACACAGCTCTTCAATTGAGGGTACATCTGACGGCTCTACTTCATCCTCACGGTAATGTTTAGTTCACGGGAGCCCACCACCAAGTCCTCGTGCCATGGCTAATCCACAAGATCATGCTCTTGTCCCTCCACCTGCCTCGAGGCTCCTTTGGGAGTTCGCTGCCCCTCATGTGCCCAAATACCTATTCCCCATTTTCTTTCCTGCAAGCACATTTGAGAACTTTGAGCTCAAGTTCAGGACCATTCACATGTTGCCTACTTTCCATTGACTTTGTGGTGACGATCCTCATGTTCATATCAAAGATTTTCTCTAGGTTTGTTATACTCTTTATATCAATGGGATGAATGAGAATGAAATTAGGTTGAGGTTGTTTAACTTTTCACTCAAGGATCGAGCTAAGGCTTGGTTCCATTCATTAGCAACTGCCTTTATTCATACTTGGATGGAATTAACTAGCTTGTTCCTCACCCAATATTTCCCCATTGAGAAGACTAACGAGTTTAAAGCTAAGATCATGAACCCTAGACAACTCAAAGTTGAAGCTTTTTATGAGTATTGGGAAAGGTTAAATGATATGCTACGAGCTTGTCCCCATCACAACATTAAGCTGACTGGTACTGATGAGAGTAAGATGCTCAGAGCTACGAGTGGCTAGTGGGATCCTGACATTAAGATGTAAGATCATAGTTTGGCAAGTATGTGATAAGGTCTAGTTGCAGACAGGTGGTGTAGAACATGGATGGAGTTTCCACATGAATGACTGTGTTGGCAGTTAGAGGAACCACATGTGAGATGATTTGTTGCAGAGCTGTTGAGAGCGGGACGTTGTGACTCCGGTGAGGTTGGCGCGGGTCGCTGATGGAAGTTGGAACGTTGAGCGAATATCGATGGATACAAGTATAATGGTTGTTGGGGGCATACAGGGTGAGACTCGTGCCTGCTGATGGCAGGCTCGCACGTTGTACTGAGAAGTTAGTACAAGGTACGCATGACTCGAGATTGAATCGAGGTTAATGTGACTAGTAGTGCATCACAACCGAGTGTTTGTTGTGCGGTGAGTGTCAGCTGGTGCGCTGTTCGAGGTACCACAGTCACGAGTTGAAAACGTGTTGACCCCGGTGAAAATCAATGGATTACGAGATGGACTGGAAGTTGGTGGAATTGGCTTGCTTTGCAGAGATGTGGTGACAGCCTGGGAACTGTCAGGATAAGCTGGAGTGGTGGGTGATGGACAGCGGGAAGGAGACCAGGTGTGAGATCAGTTGAATTTCCCCCAGTAAGTTGTGGACGTACGAGATTCAGAATTTCAGGGATGAAATTCTTTAAGGAGGGGAGATTGTAACGACCCGTCCTGGAAATTGGGATTAGATTAGTGGTTAATGATGGATTAGTAAAGTTAATCGGTGATTAGTTGGGTACTTTCGGACAGACGGTGCAAAATGACGGTTTTACCCCTAGGATGGGCAAAAATGTTGACTTTTAGTTCGGGCAGTCAAACGAACTTTGACCGATGACTGTGACGTAGTTTAGGACGTCACGAGTTCATAGACAACTGGCACGTTCGATTCTGATAGTTGAGAAAAAGTTATGACATTTGGAAGTTTGAGGGTATTTTGGTAATTTTGTTTAGGGGCAAATTGTTGACTTTTCGGACGACATATACTTTTCACGTAATTCGAGGACTGTTAGGTAGGTATCGATCCCCTGAGTACAACGACAGGCGGCACGTGTCTATTGGAGTTTGTATGACAACATTACGGGTCGAGGAATTTGAAGGATAAAATGGTCATTGTGAGGCCTTGGGATCTGTGCCCAGTGATAAATGGACATGTGGTTGCCTTGGGGAAGTGAGTCCACAGAGAGTTGGACATCTGGCCCTCTTTGGATGGATGTAGAATCCTCCTCACCGTCTCTCAAATTTGTCTCACATTTTAAAGGATGATTGCACGACTTTGGGGGTTAAACAAAAGAAAACAGAGCATGAGCTGTGAGGAACTCATCCTACTATTTCCTTCAATCTTCAACCATGTTGCATATGTTATGAAGGAAGCTGAGAGATTAGATGAAGGAGGAGGATGGTGGTGCTGTCACGATGAGCTGTCGTGGACGGTGGTCACGACACCGTGAAAATAGAGAACAGAGGAACCCATGAACCAACCCCGTCAAACTCCCTTGATCCTCATCATTTGGCCGTAAGGAGTGAAGAAACTTGGATAAGGAAATGGGAGAAATGCAGTGGCAACCACGGTAGTGCACAACGGCGGTGGTACGGTGAGTTTCCCTGGAAGCCTCGTTTAAATTCGAAATTGGTGTTGTTAGTTATAGGGATTGTTGATCGATTATGATGGCTTGACCCTTTTTCTCAAGGTGCCGGAGGTTGATTAGGATCAAAAGCAGGGCTTGAGATGGATAGGAGTCGTGACAGAGAAAGGCTACAGAAAAACCAGTTTGATCATGGTTCTAGAAGGTATCCCTTAGCTCTTTATTTCGTGTTTTGATACGGTAGATTTATAGGAAAAGGTTGGTCGAAGTTACTGGGCTAAAAAGAGTTTGAAAAAGAGTTGAAAATGGAGGGAACCGTGGACGCCGGTTTAGTTGAACCGGCAAAACATTAGACCGAACTGGACCTGGTTCACCCAAGGTTGAAGATAAATAGTGGAGGCGCGTGAGGCCCACGCGCAGCCCCTTTGTGCGGCGCGTGTGGGCACATGACATGGATTTTGAGCAAGGTTCCAACACGATTTTTAAAGTATTCGATGTAACGAACATTTTGGCACTAGTTTCGAGTCAATCGGACATCGTCTCGATATGTTTCGGGATGTCCGAAGGTTTTAGGCCTGAGTTACAAATAGTTAAAAATTTGAGAAAATTACGGGGCTTTAGTATGAACATTGTGAAGTAGTTAGTGACCTTATTATGGGATTTGGACATGTTCGGGAAAGCCGATGATGGTAGATTGGCCGGGAATGGCGTAAGTGCACGCGTATCGAGGTAGTAGCGTAAATGTTCTATGAGTGGACTTTGCTTTCTAACCCTTGATCCATGCATAAATTTTTTATATGTTTTCTATACGTGATTTATATGTTTATGATTATGATCTTGAGTATTTACGGTTTTGTATGTATTTCAAGATAAGTACGTATTTGCACATTTTACGAGCTTACGATTTATGATTTGACTGATGGTTTTGATGATTTGATTTTGAGATTTGAAATATGATTTGATTTCAATGATTTCTAATGGATTTTGGAAAGTAATTTCGGGCTTGAAGCCCAGTTTAGAAAAGTGGTTTTGATGAACGAGATTTCAGGTTTTGGAATCGGATTTCAGGATGACGATTCAGGATTCGATTTTGGAAGTTGAAAGTGGATTTCCTGATTTGGGTTCAGAATGGTTATTCCGGATGCCGACTTACAGAATGATGGTTTTGGATTCGAATTTGGAAATGGAGTATGGATATGATTCTGGATTTGGATTCGGGATGGTGATTTTGGATTCGGCTTGGAATTCGAAATGGTGATTTCGAATTCAGATTTGGACATGGATTTGGAAATGGTTTTAAAATGGTTTTGGATTGGATTTACTAGATCTGGTTATTGGGTTTAAAGACCCGGATATGATTATGACGGGGGCGGGCCTGGATTGGGTTTAAAGACTTGGATTGAGTTTAAAGACTTGGGAGTTTAAAGACTCGGATATTTTGATTTCCCCCGTAGGCCTATTGAGTTTAAAGACTCGGATTATATTGAGGCTTGGATTGAGTTTAAAGACTCGGATAGATCCAGCAGGTTCGATTGATTCAAATAGGTTTCAAAAGTGTTTTCAAATGTGTTTTGGATTTCGATGAGAACTTGATAATTTACAAATAATGGTTTTCCGATGTTTGAGCTGTGCCCCGGATGAGATGGATTTCGATGGTTTTGGGCTAAGGCCGGGGATTTGAGAAAAAGAAATAAGTTTGGTTTTTGTGATTGAATATGAAATGGTTTTATGAAATGAGTTTATTATGCATGCATAGTTTTTTTTAAAAGGAGGGTATAATTGTCTTTTCTGATAAACTATTTTCTAAACTTATCCTTTATTTTTGTCCACTCACAGTCTTTTATGTTTTTTATACCCTCCAGGTTATTGCGGTGCGGGCTGTTGGTAGAGAGAGTCGGAGACATCACACATGCGATCTACAATAGATTCTGCGCACTCCGGAAAGTTCGGAACTTGTGGACGGTTCGATTGGGAATCCCTTGTCTGGCTTACGTGTTACGCGTAAGTTAGACAGGAGCATGACTTAACCCTTAATCCTGGGGAATTGAGCGTGGGTGTTGTCAGTAGAGCTCACGGCTTTGGTGAAGTGATAAGGCTCAAACTACGCATTAAATTAAAACACGTAATTTAAGTATTATGTCATTTAAACCCTTTTCGTGTAGATGTAGTATTGGTAAATAGGGATCGTTCTTAACCGGAGAAATTAAGGAACATTAGTAATATATTAGTGAGAAAGAATAATGAATAATCAATGAATAAATGAATAAAAAAATAATAAATGAATTAATGAATTAAATAATTAATGAATAAAATATTTAAAGAATAATAGAATACAAGAATAAAGAGTAAAGAATAAAGAAATAAATAATTAAATAATAAAAGAATGAAATAGGGGGTTTTGAATAAAGTGTAACTTAAACTACATTTTAACACTAACTAAGAATTATATTAAAATTAAAAATAATATTATTTAAACTACTCCTAAAATAAATTTCCTTCAAACACATTTTTTACCAGCACTCTAACATTTAGTACATATTGAACCAATCACGAAATCTTACCTCAATTACTTCAACTACCAAAATACGATTTTCAATATTATAAATGCACCGATAGCGGCCGACACTTACAATATGATTCACCTTATGTTTTTTATTAAATGCACCTACAGTGGCCGACATTTAAAGCTCTTCAATCTTATTCTAAGTGTACTAACAACGGCCGACACTTAGCTTTGAATTGAAGTTTAAGTATTAAAACGTACAAAATAACTGAAATTCATGAAGTAAAACACATGGAGATTGTATTCACATTCACAAATATTAGAAAGAAAATACCAACAAAAATATTGAATTATAAGTAAAACTGAAACAATAACAAGAGTTTAAGTAGAAAAACATGGATTTTCACAAGGAACCCTGACAACAGGCAGAACCGTATGAAGATGGAGGAAGAAAGACGAGGAATTCGGTATTGAAAAATCTTGAATTGCCTTAGAATTACCTAGCCTTGGGTTTTTCTTAAGGAAAGCATAAAATGTAAATGAAAAGAAGTTTAAGAAATTCTAAGAACAAAATAAAGAAAATGAAACTAAGAACAAAATATAAAAACAAATCTAAAACAAGATTTAAAACGAAAACTTAATTAAGAAGAAAATTAAAAAAAGTTACAAATGGTCCCATAACAAATCTACAAAATAGAGAGAAAAAAAAAGGAATTCCAAAGAGGACTAAGAGAGGAAGAGAAAGACTAAAATAGAGGGACTTAGGGAAACTAAAAAGGGGACAAAATTGGGGACCCCCAAACAAATGAAATGACCTCCATATTTAAATAATAAAATACAAAAATAAAATATAAAAATGAAATGATGAACAATGATGATTAATGATGATATTATGCTGATTTATAGTTGAAAATGCTTGAAAAACTGTACAAAGTAGAGTAGGGCATGGGTCGATAAGAAGCAGCTGAGCTGTAGTGAAGGGACTCGTTATGGGGCTACTGACAGGAAGTGGGTGAGGTCGACGGCTCAGCCGAAAAAGGGTGACTACCTTCGGCGTGGTGGAGCGGAGCCCAGTGTACGAACATGGCACGAGACGCGCTGACAAGAGGACAAATGATTAGGCGCACGCGTGCCGCATCAGTCTATTAAGGATCGACAGGCGCTATCTGAAAATCAGTTTGGGCACTTGGGTTGGAAGCGAACAGGACCTTGGGCCTGGGCAGTGGGCTTCGCGAATGGGCTAGGGTAGATTGGATGGTTTGGGCTACATATAATTTCAGTGGGCTAGTGGCCGATGGGCTGGAATTCAATTTGGGCTGAAGTAATTATGGATTTGGGCCTTTGCAAATGGGTTTTCAAATTAATATAATTTCACTTAATTTTGTCCATAATTTCTTCGTTCAAAATCCGATCGGGACGATTCTTTCGCCAAAATGCTCCAAATTCCCAGCTATATTTAATTCTACAAAAATCCCACAAAATTTATTAATTTCTCCAATTGTACAAGGAGAGGGTAAGAGTACCATGGTTTGTGAGGTTTGTTCAGTCCAAGGTCACTCTTCTGATAAGTGCATATTTGTGGGAGAAGCCAACTATGTTGGCGAGTACAATGCTCCAAGGCCCCAAAATGACCCTTTTTCCAACTCCTACAACCCGGAATTGAAGAACCATCTGAATTGTAGAAGGAACAGTAGCCAAAACGTGGCTAATCCCATGCCACCCCTTGGATTCCAGCAACCTCACATTCCAGCCCCTCCTATACAGCCCTAAGGTACTTCATCAACTAAAGGTTCAACTAGTAAGTCATGGGAGGATGCACTTGCAACTATAGCACATCACACTAATGCTTTCACGAATGAATCTCGAACTCATCAAGAAAACACCAATTCCTTCATGAATGAGACTCAGAATGCCATTACTAACTTGGAGTGGCAACTTAATCAAAGTGAGACCGGTAAGTTGCCTAGTCAAGTTATGGTGAAACCCAAGGGTCCCCATGGACCAACGGCTAATGCCATCACCCTCCGAAGTGGCACTAAACTTCCTAGCCTAGAATACACCCCAAGGAAGCAAGCTTCAAGCACTAGGTCCCTGTTATCCAAAAATCTAGGCAATATTCTCAAATTCCAGCAAGCTACCCGAGTGACATGCCTTAGAACAATCAGGAATTTCCAGCTCCCTATTGTGCACAATCTACCCCTCCTTTGCTCTCGGATGAGCCCCTTCACGTGGCACCACCTCAAGACCAGCTTCAAAATTAAAATATACAAGTTAAGGTGCCTAGAGAACCAAGGAAAATATACCTTGCCATCCAAAGACAAGGCAATGGAACAAGATGCATCATTATCAGCCACTCCTGCAGTACCTCAGCAACATGCTGGACTTTATAACCCTAAACCACCTTCTAATTCCAATAAAATATCTAAGAAGATGTCTTTTGATTTGTCTAATAATTTCTCTTATCCATTCCCTCGCAGGTTTCAAAATCAAGACAAGAACAATGAAGGATTCGAGGATGAGATCATTAAGATGCTACAGGAGCTTCAAATCATACTCCCTTTTTTCGAAGATCCTTAAGCACATGCCCATCTTCGCAAACCTCATCAAGGACTTAGTTGCTGGAAAGGGAAGGTGTGATGCTTCAAATGTCGTGGACTTGTCTCAAGCATTCAAGGTAGCCCTAGTTTCCATGCCCCCTAAAGTCAACGATCTCAGCGCTTCTTCACTTCCTTGTGTCATTCAATCTAAACGTTTTGAGCATTGTTTATGTGATACGAGAGTTTCAATTAACATTATACCTTTTCATATTTACAAGTCTTTGAACTTAGGAGAGATTAAACCTACTCATTTATTTGTTAGATTGGCTAATGATTTGGTTTCTAACCTTGTAGGTGTGCTTGAGGATGTTGTGGTTCAAATTAGTGATACTTGGATCCCCGCTGATTTCTATGTCTTGAAGATGGATAGAATTGACAAGAATGAGGAGCCCCCGTTGATCTTTGGACGTCCTTTAATGCGAGCTTCATACTTTCCCCATTGATATTTAGGCAAGCTTCATACATTCTCTATACATGATACCATGCAATATCCAGCGGATCCTATCATCGATTTTCTTTTGAATACTTTGGATATGATTCTTCATGAGAATTTAAGGCAATCATGTGTGGAAGATAACCTACAAAAGGCCTCACCTTTGTCCCTAAACCCGAGACCGAAATGGACCCCAATATCATAGCCGAGCTCCTTCAACTTAATACCACTCCTTCAGCGCACCCGTATAAGGCACTATTTGAAGCCTTTCCCCTAACCACCACATAGACCTTGCCCTCCCACGTTTCCCCCCCCAGTCCTTGAGCTTAAACCACTCCCAGAACATCTCAAATATGCTTACTTAGGCAACAACAACACCCTTTCAGTCATCATAGCTGCAAATTTGAGCCCATCGAAGGAAGACATGCTTGTTCAAGTCCTTCGTACCCATAAAATGGCCATTGACTGAACTATTGCTGACATCAAGAGCATTAGTCTAGCAAAGTGTATGCATAGGATTCTCCTTGAAGAAGATTCTAAGCCCTCCTGAGAGGCACAAAGAAGGTTAGGCCTGCCTATTAAAGAAGTGGTCAAGAAAAAGGTCCTGAAAATTTTGGAAAGGTCGTGTGAAAGGTCGGTAAATGTTTACTAAGTCAAATACGTTGGTAGCATGTGTAGCCACGAGTGAGTCTAGTGTCAGTTTTCGACTGACAACAACTGTGTGGTGACAGATTGTCAGGATGTGTCAACATAGATTGTTAAGTGGGGTCAGCTGACTCCTAGTGGGAGTGGGAAAGGAACCGTCGAGCTGTTGCGTCAACGAGAGGGTCGATTTGACAAGTGGTGTCAAATTCGAAACAAGTAGTTTCAGTCATTCGACGGTGTCGAATGTAGTCGTTGCGTTTAGAGTATTAGTGGTACGTAGAGTGCAGACAAGTTTTGTCTGATTAGTTGGTGTACGGGTGTACACGTGTTGCGTGGTCGATTCCACTTTCCACGGGGTGTTTGTGGAATCAGGGTAGTCGAGTTTCGAGAGCGAAACTAATTAAGGAGGGAAGTACGTTTGAGTTTGGAGCGGTTGGAATTTCGGGGACGAAATTTATTAAGGAGGGAAGATTGTAACGACCCGTCCCGAATTCCGGGATTAGTTTGGTGACTAATCTCGTTTAGTGAGGTTGATCGGTGGTTAGTGGGTCGAAATCGGACAAAATGTGTAAAATGACCGTTTTGCCCCTGATCGTGGGCAAAATGTTGACTTTTGGATCGGGCGGTCAAACGGACTTTGACCGATGACCGTGACGGAGTTCGGGATGTCACGAGTTCATAGACAGGTGGCACGTTCGATTCCGACATTCGTAGAGAAAGTTGTGGTGTTCGGAAGTTGAGGGGTATTTTGGTAATTTCGAGTAATAGGGGCCAAATGTTGACTTTTTGACCGGGAGGTCCGATGGACGAGGGCCAAGGACTGTTACGTAGGTATCGTCGATACGAATCCAACGACAGGCGGTATGCCGAAATCGGAGTTCTGACGACGAAGTTATGGTCAAGGAAACGAACTAACGAACCGAGGCCCCGATTAAAATAATATTATAATATTGAATAGTGACCGTTGACCCTACACACCTGGATGAGTGACAAGTGTCACTCATCCCTTGAAACCAGATTCCATGTTTTGGGGGAGACCTAATTATGGTGTTTATTATTAATTAATTATTAAATCATTTTATTATCCATTAATCTCCTCTCTGTTTTCCTTAACCGTGTACAACCAAATCCAGTTTTCTCCCACCCTTAATTCCTCTTCCATTCCTGAACCTGAGTGTGCGATTTTGTGAGTGAGTTGAGAGTGAGTTGAGCTGGATAAACACGAGAGATCGACAGAGAGAAGGAGACTGTAATTTCAGATTTTAGAATTTTGGGGGGAAAGTCGGGTTTTGAACTATAGGCCGTGAGGATCGAAATTGAGCTCACATTCAGCTTCCTGGGATCAACACGAATCGATCTGCAACAAGAACGAAGGGATTTGGGGTCGAATTGAGGAAGAACAGAAGGGAGGAGGCCTCTGAAATTTCGAGGTTGAGTCGTGATCGTGGAGTGTTTAGACGACGGAATTGAGGTGGGGAAACTACTTCTCATGATCCCACGATGCTTCTGGGTTCATCAATTGAAGGAAACCGATCGAGATCGATGAAACTCCATGGTTGAACAGTAACGGTGTTCGAGCTTGAGTCGTGACGATTGAGCGCAGGATTGAAGCAATTGAGTTGGGGGAAATGCTTAACGGAGTCCATGGAAGCTTCTGGTTGAATCAATTTAAGGAAATCAATTGGAATTGAAGGAATTCCATGATTGCACAGTAACCGGGTGTTCTTCGTGGATCATCGTTGAATCGTGGAATTGTAGGTAATGTTTTGTGTAATCAACGTTACAGAGCCTTAATTTAACTTATAAAGAAACTAACTGAATGATCAATTGGAATATTTAAGGTCGAATTGATAGGATTGGAACCGGGTCGTCTCGCGGGTAAACTGGACCCGTTTACCAGACAAACGGGTTGGGCTGGTGACACTGTAGCAGGCGCGTGGGTTACACGTGCAGCCACTCACGGCGGCGCGTGACGGCGCGTGGGCACGAATCTCGAGGTGAGGTCAACATGACTTTTAATCCATTCGATGTAACGGACATTTTGGAATTGGTTTCGTGTCGATCGGACACCGTCTCGATATTGTTCGGGATGTCCGAAGGTTTTACATTAAGTTTAAAAATAAGTAAAAATTTGGGAAAATTACGGGACTTTGATAGGATGTTAATGATGAGGTTAGTAACCTTCTAATGTGATTTGGACAGGATTGAGAGTCCCGGTGATAGTGGTGTGGCCCGGGAGGGCCGGTGGCACGCGTATCGAGGCATACCGTTAAAACGGTCTGTGAGTGGACTTTGGTTTTATAAATTCTATGCATGCTTAAATGTTTTATATGGATTATGGTTGTGATTGTGTGATGTTGATTTGGTTGTTGGTAAATTGTACGGTTTCACGTATTTCGAGGCGATTTACGTGTTTGCACGTAAATCGAGGTTTTCGGTTTTACATGGATTTTCCATGTTTATGGTCTTGGATATAATATGATGAAATGGTTTTGAAATTGGAAATATAAACTTGGGCTTGGGGCCCAATTATGTTAGAAATTTCGGACTTGGAGTTCATTTGAAAATCGGGCCGGGGGCCCAGTTGGTTAATGAAATCGGGCCAGGGGCCCAGTTGGTATGAAATCGGGCTGAGACCCATTTGAGTTATGTTATCGGGCCAGGGGCCCAGTTGATTTACGAATTCGGGTCGTGGGCCCAGTGGGTTTATAAGTCGGGCTGCGGGCCCAGTTGGTTTACAAATCGGGTCGTGGGCCCAGTGGTTCATAAAATCGGGCATGAGGCCCAGTTGGATTATAAATGTGATTTCGGGTCAGGGACCCTATGATTAATAATTGTGATTTTGGGTCAGGGACCCTAAATGGAATTACATGGTTTTATGGAAATTTCGGGCAGGGCCCATTGTAATGATGTGATAAAAGGATTTAATAAAACTGTTTTCCATATACCATCTGGATACAAGGATATATGATGGTCTCCTCCAGATGTCTGGGACACTGGGGAAGTCACGGTGCATTGCCTGCGAGAGGTCATTATACGGAGCAGCCGGACCGTATGATGACTCAGGAGCAGGATTGCTATGATTGACGTCAGGGACGTCAGACATCAGGGATGTCAGATATATGGACCCGGAGAGACCCCGAGCAGCACGCGTAGAAACCGTGAGATATGACGTCAGGGACGTCTAGCATCAGGGATGCTGGTGATGGTAATGGTAAAATACGAATTAATGAAATGGCTTTCCGGGTGGATTTGTGATTATATGATTTTAATGAATTGATGTTCATTTATGGTCGTGGGTGGTGACCCACATGGTTGTTTATGTATAGTTGTGGTATTTCACAGTTTTGGGCAGAGTTCCCACACTTGGTTTTTGGTTAACGGTTTTTGGGCTAAGGCCCTAATGGCTCGGTTGAGCAAACGTTTTGGTTACTGGTTTTTGTGGCATGCATACGTTTTTATTGGAGGGTATAAATGTCTTATAAATGTGTTAATAAACTTATTGGTTTTGTCCACTCACAGCTTTTGGTTTTAATGCCCTTCAGGTTGATCAAGGATGCGATTGCAGCAGGGACTGGGACATTGCACACCTCCTCCATCGGTCCTTGCGCACTCTGGATGCCCCGTTTGGGCAGTGGCTCTTGGTTATCCCTTGTCTGACACCCCTTGTCGGACGGGAGCAGGGCACATTCCATGGTAATCCCAGAGGGATTGGGATGGGTCCTGTCAAGGCAATGGAACAAGATGCATCATTATCGGCCACTCCTGCAGTACCTCAGCAACATGCTGGACTTTATAACCCTAAACCACCTTCTAATTCCAATAAAATATCTAAGAAGACGTCTTTCGATTTGTCTAATAATTTCTCTTATCCATTCCCTCGCAGGTTTCAAAATCAAGACAAGAACAATGAAGGATTCGAGGATGAGATCATTAAGATGCTACAGGAGCTTCAAATCATACTCCCTTTTTTCGAAGATCCTTAAGCACATGCCCATCTTCGCAAACCTCATCAAGGACTTAGTTGCTGGAAAGAGAAGGTGTGATGCTTCAAATGTCGTGGACTTGTCTCAAGCATTCAAGGTAGCCCTAGTTTCCATGCCCCCTAAAGTCAACGATCTCAGCGCTTCTTCACTTCCTTGTGTCATTCAATCTAAACGTTTTGAGAATTGTTTATGTGATACGAGAGTTTCAATTAACATTATACCTTTTCATATTTACAAGTCTTTGAACTTAGGAGAGATTAAACCTACTCATTTATTTGTTAGATTGGCTAATGATTTGGTTTCTAACCTTGTAGGTGTGCTTGAGGATGTTGTGGTTCAAATTAGTGATACTTGGATCCCCGCTGATTTCTATGTCTTGAAGATGGATAGAATTGACAAGAATGAGGAGCCCCCGTTGATCTTTGGACGTCCTTTAATGCGAGCTTCATACTTTCCCCATTGATATTTAGGCAAGCTTCATACATTCTCTATACATGATACCATGCAATATCCAGCGGATCCTATCATCGATTTTCTTTTGAATACTTTGGATATGATTCTTCATGAGAATTTAAGGCAATCATGTGTGGAAAATAACCTACAAAAGGCCTCACCTTTGTCCCTAAACCCGAGACCGAAATGGACCCCAATATCATAGCCGAGCTCCTTCAACTTAATACCACTCCTTCAGCGCACCCGTATAAGGCACTATTTGAAGCCTTTCCCCTAACCACCACATAGACCTTGCCCTCCCACGTTTCCCCCCCAGTCCTTGAGCTTAAACCACTCCCAGAACATCTCAAATATGCTTACTTAGGCAACAACAACACCCTTTCAGTCATCATAGCTGCAAATTTGAGTCCATCGAAGGAAGACATGCTTGTTCAAGTCCTTCGTACCCATAAAATGGCCATTGACTGAACTATTGCTGACATCAAGAGCATTAGTCTAGCAAAGTGTATGCATAGGATTCTCCTTGAAGAAGATTCTAAGCCCTCCTGAGAGGCACAAAGAAGGTTAGGCCTGCCTATTAAGGAAGTGGTCAAGAAAAAGGTCCTGAAAATTTTGGATGTGGGAATCATCTATCCAATTAGTGATTCTAAATGGTTAATTCTAGTTCAAGTAGTGCCTAAGAAGAGTGGGATTACCATGGTTAAGAATTAAAAGGATGAGCTTGTGCCTCAAAGGATACGAATTGGTTGGAGAGTATGCATTGATTACCAACGGCTCAACACTACCACCCGTAAGGATCACTTTCCCTTGCCTTTTATTGATAAAATGTTAGAGCGATTGGCAGGTCATTCTCATTATTGTTTCCTAGAAGGATATTCAAGGTATAATTAGATTCCAATTTCCCCGAAAGATCAAGAGAAGACGACCTTTACCTGCCCCTATGGAACATTTGCTTGCCGGCGGTTGCCATTTGGTCTATGCAACGCACCGACCACTTTTCAAGAATGTATGATGAGTATCTTCTCAGATATTGTTGAGGACATCATTGAGATATTTATGGACAATTTCTCTATGTTTCGGCACTCATTTGAGCTCTGTTTAGTTAATCTTTCCCAGGTACTTGCATGCTGCGAAGAAAGTAACCTAGTGCTGAATTGGGAGAAGTGTCACTTCATGGTTCAACAAGGTATTGTCTTAGGCCACCTGATTTCTAGCAAGGGTATTAAAGTGGACAAAGCTAAGTTAGATGTTGTTGAGAGATTTCCATACCCAACCACGGTTAAAGAGGTTAGATCATTCATGGGACACGCTGGATTTTACAGGAGGTTCATTAAGGATTTCTCTAAGGTATCTCGGCCTATGTTTGCTTTGCTTACAAAGAATGTTGTGTTTAACTTTTATAAGGAATGTTGAGAGGCTTTTGACACCTTAAAGGACAAGCTCACGAGATCCCCTACCATTATGGCCCCTAATTGGAACCTCCCATTTGAACTTATATGTGTTGCTTCAGATTTTGCGGTAGGTGCTGTTTTGGGACTACGACGCGACATACTTCCTCATGTCATCTATTATGCTAGCTGCACCCTTAATGATTCCCAATTGAATTATTCAACAACTAAAAAGGAGCTTCTTACTGTCATCTTTGGCCTGGAAAAGTTTTGAAGTTACTTAATTCAAAAAAAGGTCATAGTCTATACGGATCACGCAACGTTGAAGTACTTGTTGAGCAATGAGGATGTGAAACCTAGATTGTTGCGATGGATGTTCCTCCTCCAAGAGTTTGACTTAGAAATTTGGGACAAGAAGGGAATTGAGAATGCAATTTCTAATCATATGATTCATCTCATCGATGGCTCGAATGAAAAAGTGGATCACCTCCCCTTGCAAGAGACATTCCCCGAAGAACAACTTTTCAGCATTGATGCAATCGATCCATGGTACACTGATTTGAATAACTTTATTATCACTAAGTAATTCCCTATGTGATTGAGTAGGTACCAAAATAATAAGTTTGCTAAGCAAGCCAAGTATTACATTTGGGATTATCCATACTTATGGAAACATTGCCCAGATCAAATCATTCATCGATGCATTCCTGATTGTAAGGTACATTTTGTTCTTGAGTTTTGTCACTCTTTTTCATGTAGAGGTCATTTTGAGGCCAAGAAAACAACGTTCAAAGTCCTTCAAAGTGGATTCTTTTCATCTACACTCTTGAAGGATGCTTATGAATTCGTGCTCACATGTGATAGATGCCAAAGACAAGGTAACATAGGTCATAGGAATCAAATGTCTTTGAACACGATTTTAGTGGTTGAGATATTTGACATTCAGCGAATTGATTTTATGGGAAATTTCCCTAATTCTTTTGGTAATGTTTACATATTTCTTGCTGTGGATTATGTATCTAAATGGGTTGAGGAACTTGCCACTAAAACTAATGATGCTAAGGTTGTGAATTTCATTCAAAATCATATTCTAGCTAGGTTTGGTGCACAAGGGCTATCATAAGCGATGAAGGATCTCACTTTTGCAATCGTTTTTTTGAGGCTTTGATGAAGAAATATGGTGTCAATCACAGAGTATCAACTCCCCTACCATCCTCAAACTAATGAGCAAGCCAAAGTGTTCAAGAGAGAGATCAAAGTGATACGAGAAGATGGTTGATCCTAACCGCAGAGATTGGTCCATGAGATTGAACGATTCACTTTGGGCTTATAGGACGGCTTAAAAGACACCTCTAGGTATGTCGCCTTTTCGATTAGTCTTTGGTAAGGGATGTCACATGCCCATAGAGCATGAGCACAAAGAATTTTGGGCTGTTAAGCCTATGACCATGAACTTAGGCACTGCTAGAATTCACCGGAAGTTGCAACTGAATGAGCTTGATAATCTCTGCAATGAGGCATATGAGAGTGCTTGGAAATACAAGGACAAAACCAGGGCTTATCATGACAAGTGCTTTCAAAGGAAGGTCCTTCAATTTGGCCAACAAATCCTACTCTTCAACTCATGGCTCAAGTTGTTTCCGGGTAAGTTACGTTCTCGTTGGTCTAGTCCATTCATTATCACTAAAGTTTTCCCTCATGGTGCAATTGAGATTCAAAATCTAGTTAAGAAAGAACCATTCAAGGTGAATAGACATAGACTCAAGCCTTACTATGGGACGTCTCCCATCCCACTTGAGGCACCCGTGGCCAACATGCATGCCCCTATATAGGTTGTTGTCTTCGTCTTTCCTAGATGTTAAATCAAGCGCTCGTAGGAGGCAATCTAGCCCTAATTTGTTCGCCTTTCTTTGTGGACGTTTTTCACTTGTCTACCTCCTTTACTATAATGTCTTTTCTCTTACTTTTGTGCTTGCAACATTGAGGAAAATGTCTCATTTAGGTTTAGGGGCATGGACCTTAAAAATTGCATGTTTTGGGATGCACAAACTAGTTTTCTATTTTGTTTTTGCTTGCTGTTTTGTAGTTTCTATTTTGAATTCTTTGTTGATTTTTGTTGTGTGATGCTAGTTTTTATGCTTAAAAAGTTAATATGAATGTATAGAACGTGAGAATTGCTTGTACTTACTTAGAATCATTGTCATGATTATTGACTCACACTTGCACTTCATGATACCATAATCAAGTGATCAAGCAACCAAACAATTGAATTTGACCATACTTTGAAAATTAGTGGAGACTACCATTGTGAGATCTTTGAGCATGATTACCTATCTTTCTGAGTGATCTACTTGTTTCTACTCTTAAACACTCATCACTTTTTTCATAATTGCATGATCTCTTCGTATTTGCATTGATGTTTAAAGAACCATATCTATTGGATGCTCTTGATTTAATGTGTAATTGTTTATGAGATATGATATAGGCTATGTGTGTTTTAGCTCCTAAAGGCCCTTCTTTCCCTCGTCCCAATTGCATACTCCCTAAGCCCTTTGAAGCCAAACACTTAGCCATTTTGTTCTTCACCTACATTATGTCCTAACCAAGTTTTGAACCCTTCATAATCGCTATACCCTATAATCTAAGCTTGTGTCAAGGTTGCATCAAATGAGATTCATGGTGATGAGGAAATATGTTGATGTTTTGTGCTACTTATACTCATGTGATGGAAGTGTGCTTGAATGGAAACGAGCATTCATTTATTTGTAAAGTGAGGAAGTTATTGCATGATCTTGGCTCAGCTCGTATAAACAAAAATCAAGTTCATTAGTGAAAAGAAAAGAAAAGAAGCGAAAGGAAAAAGAAATTGCGATTAGTAATTGAACAAAAAAACAAAGTGAAAGCAATAAACTTTGAGTTGAGTCTAGTGATCCAAGTACCTCAATTAAGGTAGTGTTGTGAGCTTAAGCACAGTTTCATCATCTAATACTCAAGGCCTGAGTCATGACTTCTCATGCCTTGATACGGTTTAGGTTCTTTGAATTCCAACCTTCCTTTTTAAACCCAAGAACCTAGCCCCATTACAACCCCTTGAATGGAGACCTATTGATCTTGTGAATGGTTATGCAAAGGATCAAGGTAGGTATCTTTGTTCTTAAACTTCCATTCCATCTTGAAATCATATTTCCACATAAAGTGGTGTTCTTCATTGAAATTCATATGTGATTAACTCGATTTCCTTTACATAAACTCATCAAAGCTGCTTGTTGAGTGAAAGCCTTAGGATTCGTGTGTGCATTGAGTGATGCCTAGTGAGGATTAGAGTCGAGGTGAAATATTTCTAGGGTGTTAGATGACGTTGTTTTCTAGTTTGATCATTTGAGATGTTTGTATAAACACTAGGCACTTTGAGTTCACGGTTTTGGCGTGTTCTTGGTTTTTTTGAGTTTGTTTTCTATTCTTGATTCTTATTAACTTGTTGATGTATGATTTCTATCATCCTTTGTGTCAAGAAAAATGTTTGGGGGTATCGTGCTTCTATAACCATTAGAAGATCAAACTCCTCCTACTAGGTGAACCTAGGGGTTTAAATGCTTATCTTAACTAGATCGAGTCTTTTGTTTTTTGTTTTGCTAATGGACTAGCAAAAGATAGGTTTGAGGGAATTTGATAAGTCAAAAATTAAGCATTGCTTCAATGTTATTCCTTATCCTTTCTACTTGTCTTCTGATTATAATTGCTCAATCAATAAGAGAAAATGATCTATGTTGTGAAGTTTGTGTAGATTGTTTAGTTGAAGTTTAAATCATGTTTTTGCAATGAAATGTGATCATTTCAAGGCTAATCCTTCAAGAACTCACAATGTTCCAAATCACCTCTCATTTACATGGAAATAACTCACCAAGGGCACCAAGACTTCCCCAATTGTGGCTAAGTTCCTAAATTGTCCATAAATTGCGATTAGGGGTAATTTTCAATTGTGGAATTCTCTAGCCGCAATTTCCCTTCCCTTTTCAATAAGGAATTATGTGGATTGACTTGAAAAGGAAGACTTAAGGATTTCGCACTCAAACATGGAGTTAATAGGTAAGAAATAAGAAAGAAAGGAGTTCCTTGCAAGCTTGCTGGCCAAGGAACTCGTTACACGGCCAGAGGGTTAATAGGTGTATCCCTAGAGAGCCTAGTGAGCTTGGAGTGAGTTGACTATGCCAAGTTTCTCGATAGGTCATCGGAAGAATTACAGGGCAAATGGAATTGGGGTTCCCTACCCAGTATTATTTATGGGAATTCGATGGAACTTTGGGAGTTGGTTTGACGAGATAGTTAGACAGTGAACTGGTACAAAATGAGTATTCCCTAAGACATGGCATGACAGGACCCATCCCAATCCCTCCGGGATTAACGTGGGATGACCCTGCTCCCGTCTGACACGAAGTGTCAGACAAGGGATATTTCCAACCTTTGCCCTCCCGAGCTATCAGAGTACGCCAGGATCCGGAGGAGGCATGTGATATCTCGATCTCTGCTACAGTCCACATCCGCTGTCAACCTGAAGGGTATTAAAAACAGAAAGACTGTGAGTGGACAAAAATAAAGATTTTATAAAACATTTCCATCAAAGACCTTTATACCCTCCACTAAAAAGCATGCATGCATAGTAAAACCATTTATCCAATCATATATGTTAAAACATCCATAAATAGGGTCACAACCCCAAGTTCCGTAAATACAAGTCACACGGGCTCCTGCCCAAAACCAATTTACAGAAAACCAGAACATAGTAAACATATGTGGGATCTCAGCCCAAATCCATTTATCATCATAAAACACAGTTTCCCAAACCAATTGAAACCATGTTTATCCAATATATTTCATATCCAGAACCTGTCACGGTAAAATAAAGCTACACGTGTGCTAACCGGGGTCTCAAACCCAAGTCTCTCCAGGGTCCACCCAGGTCAATGTCCGTAGATCAATGACCCTCCCTGGAGGTAACGAACCATGCCCATCCTGAGAGTAAGGAACCCAACTGGGGGGCGACTCCACTCAGTCAGTGCTCCGTGACTACTCCGGGGTCCACCCAGGCCAACGACCCTCCCCGGAGGAGACAATCATATATAAAGGATGGAATATGAAAAACCTTTGGAAATCATTCTTGAAACCTTTCCAGGATTCATGCCCGGCCCCCATAAGCCGTCATGAACCATAAAATCCTTTCATGGGTTCATGTCGGTTCCCATAAACCATCATGACCCGTAAATCCATTTCAGGGGTTCATGCCGGTTCCTATAAACCGTCATGACCCGTAAAAACCATTTGTAACACATAGCTGGGCACTAGGCCCGAATTCACATAGAAACTGGACCTCCGGTCCGAATTGTAAACCAATTGGGCCTCCGGCCCGATTCCGTAAATCAAATGGACCTCAAGTCCGAGAATTACCTTTTCAAATCCAAAACCATTTCATGAAATCATATCCAAAACCACAAGAATGGAAAATCAGTGTAAAACCGGAAAACCTCGATTTACGTGCAAGCACGTAAATCGCCTCGAAATACGTGAAACCATATAATTCACAAGCATCGAAATCAACATCATAAAATCATATGCATAATCCATTTGGAAATCCAAAACCATTTCATTTTGACCAATAAAGACATTCAGCCCCGTATAGGCACCGTATAGGGCTAAAACCTCGAAATACGTGCATATACGTAACCACACATCCAAATGCACTCATGGCAACACAAACAAGTATTTAAAACATATAATAAACATTTATGCATGCACCAATTTAGAAAACAAGGTCCACTCACAGACCGTCCGAAGCCGCGTCTCGATACGCGTGCCATACGGCTCCCCGAGCCGATCACCGTCACCGGGACTTCCAAACCTGTCCAAATTAATTTAGAGGGTTACTAACTACTTATATAACTCCTCCCTAAAGCCCCGTAATTTTACGAAATTTCTAACTATTTTTAAAACCGAACCTAAACCTTCCGATGCCCCGAAACATATCGAGACGGTGTCCGATCGACTCGAAACCAGTCCCAAAATGTTCGTTACATCGAATAGATGATTTCGTATGTTGGAACCTTCCTCAAATTGTGTGCCACGCGCCCTCACGCGCCCCAAGAAGCCACTGCGCGTGGGCCTCACGCGCCCTGCACAGTGTCACCTGCTCCAGCGATCGGACCGGTCTGGGCCGGCCAGTCCGGTCCAACCTCTGCAACTGGACCGGCGTAACCGGTCCAGGCCTCCTTCTCCCTCATTTTTCATCCGATTTCTTCCATTCCAATTCCTAAATTCCTATTTTTGTGTTTCCTATCTAACCCAATCCTTAAAACATAAGAAAACTACCTGAAACCCCTTGGTTCAAAATGGACCTCACGGTCCCATTTTTCCGATCGGTCCCCCACGGCTTCTCAGCCGTTAAACCTCACCAAAACCGTCATAACAACTCCCTATAAACCTAATAGACTCATTAGAACCATTAAAAATGAACCATAACAACAAAAACATGATTTTGGGTTCAAAAACCAAAACCGAGCCATACCCCGGGTTCGGTCTCCGCCGTGTACGGTGACTCCCTCTTGGCCGGCCACCATCATCCTCAGTCCTTCCCTCACGTCTGGTCTTCGTCCTGACCGAATTGGGGTTGGGTTGGCTGGGTTTGGGTTGCACAAAGATGGAGAGAAAAAGGTGAGATCGGGTGGGTTTGTGCGTGGATGAAGAAATGAAAATGCACGGGGATGGGTTTGGTGCATGAGTGGGTGAGGTTGGCCAATGGATGGGTGACAAGTGTCACTCATCCATTGGTTGCTGAAAAGTAACTGAGCCCACTAAAGACAAACGGTCCTCGTAAAACGTGTCGTTGGGAATAGTATCCCGAAACTTTCGTGAACCGTAACTTCGCCGTCGAACGTCCAAATTCGACGTGCCGCCTGTCTATGGATTCGTATCGTCCTTATCTATGTAACAGTCTTCGGCCCTCGGCCATCGGACCTCCCGGTCAAAAAGTCAACATTTGACCCCATTTAACCAAAATTATCAAAATGCCCCTAAACTTCCGAACGTCATAACTTCCTCTTCGAATGTCGGAATTGAACGTGCCACCTGTCTATGAACTCGTGACGTCACGAACTACGTCACGGTCATCGGTCAAAGTCCATTTGACCGCCCGATTGAAAATTCAACATTTTGCCACCACTAGGGGCAAAACGGTCATTTCGCATCGTTCGTCCGATTTCGCTCTACTAATCACGGATTAGCCTCACTAATCGTGATTAGTCACTAATCTAATCATGGAATTTGGGACGGGTCGTTACATGGCAGCATGATTTTGTTTGGGTTGTGGAACAGAAGGTGCTTGATGTCACCTAGAGCGGTGAGTGTAGCTTGGATTTTGTAGACCCGCGATGGCGATATGGGTCATTTTATGATGGCTGAGAGAGCTGGTGTGGATCCTCGGTAGATCGGAAGGATCGGAAGGATCAAGATGATTGAGGATCAAGTTGACTATAGATTAGCCAAGATCACAATGAGTGTGAATCGCAATGATCGATATGATCGATACGATCGAGATGACTGAGAGGATCGAGATGAGTATAAATCTATTTGGTTAGGAACCGAGTTGGTAGTAGATTTAGAGAATTGGGATGGACGTCATCCAATATTAACAATTGAGATTGGAATAACTCAGTTTGGATGAGTGTTAGCAATTGTTGGGTGAAGGTTTATCCCCGAGAGAATGGTCGTTGACGAGATTGACTCAGAGGGGAGTCAATTGAGAGTGAGATGATTAGTGAGGGAGCGATAGTAATTGGTTACTACCCTAGTTTACATATCTTAGACGATAATGATGGTTTTGGAAATGACAGTGATGCATCAATATACGAGTATAGAAGGTGTATTTATGATGCATGTTGAGATTTTGCGTACGCAATTAGGCAAGTGAGATGCCTTGAGATGATCTATTCACCTGTGTTTTGGAGCTTGCCGCGGTGAGGCATGTACAGGAGAGTTGGACTCACTACCTCCTAGGGAGATGTACATGTTCTTGATAGATCACCTGAACTTTAGGTGTTGGCATTCTGAGAGTTGAATGTACCAATCTGAACCGGTACGTCTTGGTAGACGTGAGTTGATTGGTTTTGGAAACTCTAGATGAGTATGTGTTGGACGCATCTCGAGTGGTGTTCTGGTGACCAGGAAAACTCAGAGAGAACATTGAGTTAGAATGTACGACCTGACTAGAGGGGAGATCAGATAGACAGGTTCCAGTATTCGATCATGAATGATTACTTTGCCAACCATGTAGTAGACGGACTAGATCCGAGTTTAATGTGGTGTGTGGATATTGGTACATGGTCAACATGCATTACTCCCACGTTTGACAATGGAATTGTAAAGTGCTTAGCAATGTGATTGATGTAGTCCTATCGTTAGATTGGATCCGTGATGGACACGATATGATAGTCGGATTGGATCTGATATGAATTCATGGTAATTAGATTGGATTCGATGTTTATTTTGTTGATGAGAAAATGGACCAGATGCCAAGTACTGTGCTTTAGAGGTGAGGATCACAGAGTAAGTATTCGATGGGGTCAACATGCACGCTGGTGAGTGAGATGACAGTTTGAGACTTCTCTCGAGTTAGGATCACAGAGTTGTCCTCTTGATGAGACGGGGAACGTGAGAGGACTCTAGTGAGAGTCAGATTTAGTACGAAACTTGAATGGAAAGAGTAAAACTGATGAGTTACTGGCTAGTCACGATAGTTTATCGTGGATGTGGCTAACGGTTTGGGATCGTTTAAAGATAGATGATTTGAGATCGCTTGGTGTAAGCAAATATGTTAGACTTGGTTCTGTGTGCACCAGTGTGGGTGACAGGTGAGATCGACGACGGTCGATGTCTCGAGCAAGGTTTGAGAATTTATTAGTGGGGATTCTAGAGACAGTTGGGTCACGCGCTTGTTGGATACGATCACAGAGGAGAAGCTAGTTATAGCAGTGACCGTTGGATGGTAGTGACGTCGAGTGACGTTTGCTTTCAGTATGATTACTGTGGATAAATGTTGGACGTGCACATGGAGATATGTACCTCAGATTGGAGGCAGGGGTAGATTTCCGTACTTTGGATGTGGAATTGAGTTGATTTAAATTTCGAGGACTAAATTATTTAAGGATGGTGGATTGTAACGACCCGTCTAGAATTTTCGGGATTAATTAAGGACTAATCATGATTAATCAAGGATTAATGGATGATCATAGTGAAATTACAATTTTACCCTTGAAAAAGGTACAAAATTGACTTTTGACCCCGGAGGTTAATGGCACGTAGATCGAGGTCCATTACGTAGATCGAGATAATACAAATTTGTAGACAAGCGACATGTCGAAATCAACATCGTACGGGAAAGTTACGAGTCTGTAACAAATTGTGGTACAATTGCATGATTTACAAGGAGGGTTCATTTTTGTTTGTAGTGGCCCAAAATATCTACTTTAGGGAAAAATGGATGAGTGACAAGTGTCAGCAATCCATTGATCCCTATTACTCATTCATACATCTCATTCCTTTCCATTTCCCATTCACCCGAAACCCAAACCCCATTTACCCTCCCCTTGTTCTAGTTTGAGGGTCACAGAGTGATAGAGAGAGAGAGGGATGGAGGGATGGAGGATGGCAGTGGTGCAACTGACGAAACCAGGTAAACCGCGAAACCCATTTGGGTCATTTTGAGAGTTTTGATTATGGGCCGTTGGGAATCCTTTATGATGTTTTGTGTGTGTTTTTGGTGGTTGTACGAGTACGGTGGGATTTAAATGTATCGAAATGGACTGTGAGACAGCTCTGGACGACAGTTCGAAGAACAACCGTGGAAGATCGATCTCGACAGGTTAGTTTCAGTCCCTGTTTTTGTGTTTTGAAGTTAGGGATTTGTTCCTGGGTTAGAGACGATTAGAATTGTGAAAGAATGGTGAAAGAATAGTGGAAAAAGGAGTTGAAAAGAGGGAGAACGGATTGGGTCAAGGTCGTGGGTGGAATTATCGGGTTGCAGAAAAACGGGTCAACCCGCAAGAGGTTGACGACAATGACATGGCAAGCACGTCATCATCTGTCAGAACCTGTCAGTCCACGTGGAAAATCAGATGATGCCACGTGGCAAGCTGTCATACACAGTCAGATTTTCAGATCACGTGCAATAATCGGGTGGTATAACGTGGCAGGACGTTAGGACCTGTCAGGCCTATGTGGCAACTGACGTGGCAAGTCCAATCAGCACTGTTAGAATCCGTGTACTAATAGGGTGGTGCCACGTGGGAGGGTGCCAGAGATGTCAGAGACATGTATTAGGACATGTGGACCAATAAGGTGGTGACATGTGGTAGGTGTCAGACCTGACAGCATGACGTCAGCAGTTGACCAGCATTGACCACCGTGGACCGACATTGACCAGCAACATATAGCATTGACCAGACTTTGACCAGTGCTTGGACATGAATTTTGAGATCAAACCAATCATATTCGAAAGGTTTCGATGATCTGAATCTAATGGTGGTGGTTTCAGCTCAATAACAGGTTATTTAAATAGTGTTTTGGAGGTTTTTAACCTCGGGGAGCGTGTTCAGAACACGTTGACTAGTTCGGGAGTTTTTAGGATTTATGATTTAGACTTGTATAGGTCCATAGTAACCTTTGGGTATGATTTTGACAGGCCTAGGCAGCCCGGAGGCTATAGATTAGCTTCAGATCGGCTTACGACGCGGGTTTCGGAGCGAACAGCGTGGACTGTGTGTGAGTGGACTTTGGTTTCTAAAATGATGCATGCATATATGTTTTGATTGCTACATGTTTATGATTTGAAATTCTTTATGGTTTTGAAATGTCGGTTTGTGAAAGATTGAACAGTGTTTGGAATAATAAATGGTTTTAAGGATTATGGAAACATGTTTTAAGCAAAGGGCCCCATGGTGATATTTTCAAGATATGATTTTGGGCTTATGACCCAGCTGGATAGTGATTGTGACCGGATTTATAGTCATATGTGAATGCATGTTTGGATTGATGGTTTTCAGGTTGGTGAAACCATGTTTTGGGCTTATGACCCTATTGGAAATGCTTTTGAGCAGAGATTTGAATATTGAAATGATTTTGGGTTTTGTGAAAGAGGAACTGGACATTATTTTATGAGATTTTGTGGAAACTGTGTTTTGGGCCGAGACCCTATGTAATCAAACTGTTTGATTTGAGATACAACAGTTTATGAAAATATTTCCACTATTTTTATTATGACCATTCTCCTTGATTACGATAAGGGCCTCCAGTTGCTAATATGTTTCCTCATAAAGGACCCTGGAGATAACGCTCACCTCTGGGTTGCTGATGTGTTCCTCTCGGAAAGGTCCCAAAGCACTACCTGATGTCGTGCAGCCAAGGGAGGCTTGACTCATGAGTGCTTATGATATATGAGATTGGTCAGTGATTTGTTCATGAAGATCTGGGGATTACTGGCGGTCATATGTTCATTGTGATGTGCTCAGATCTGAGCGGTCCTGAAGCTTATTTGCGCGCATTGCTTTTAATATCGTGACTGATATGATGATACGATGATGTGACCGTCTGAGACCGATGTCGGATATCAGAATGGGTCCCGATGTTTTTTACTGATTGATTCTGTAAAGATGTTTTTAAACATGTGTTGGTGTTATGATGAAAGTACTTATCTTCCATATGTACTTTTTATTGGAAAGTACTGTTTTAAATTGATATGCATGCATGCTTTGGAAAATGGAGGGTGAAAAGGTATATTTGGAAAATGATTTTAATAAATGCTTATTTTTGTCCACTCACACTTTTGGTTGTTTTTTTGGCACCTCCAGGTTGATCACGGATACAGGCTGTAGCAGAGACCAAAACATCACATGCCGCATCGTACACCACAGATCTTGGAGCACTTTGGATAACCCCAAGTGGGTTACAGATTTATCTCTTGTTTGACACGTGGTGTCAGGCGGGAGCAGGCACATCCCACGATAATCCAAGGGGATATGGATGGGTCCTGTCAGGTGCTACTTTTCTCTTATCGTTTCCTAATAGGTCTCATAACTACGAGGAGAGCAGGTTAAAGGAGCTAAATAAGGTGAAATAACCTCAGAAAATATGTCTATGGGAGTACTAAAATAGCCTCTCATGACAAGACCCGCCCCGATCCCACAGGGACCACAAGGGGACGTGCCCTGCTCCCGTCTGACACCCAATAATTCATACCAATTTTAACCTCAAAACATCAAATGCATAAATAACCAAAATTAAAGTTATACATCAAATCCGAATTAAACAGATGGCAGACAAGGGATGAAATCCAAAGTTACAAGATGCGAGCACGACTCTAAAGTAAACCTGCGGGTACACCACCCATCAGGGGTTCAGGTACGCAGATGTAGATCTATGCCTCAGCCTCAGGTTCCTCCTCTACCTCAGTATCACGACCTGGAGGGGTTACCAAAAACATTAAGGGTGAGTGGACCAAAACTCAAGTTTATAAAATCATTTGATAAGTAAAACATATAATTTACCCCTCCGTTTTCCAAACATGCATGCAATCGTATTTAAAACCATCAATCATATAATATGAACCATAGGGCGTATAATAAAACCATAAGTATAATTTTAGTTGCTGCACTATACACTCCAATCCCGACATCCCTGATGTCTGACGTCCCTGACGTCAATAAGGTCACAATCACAAGGCTACGCGTGCCACTCGGGTCTCAATTTCCGAGTTCAATCCTCGAACCCCGTTCGGGTACAGCATCCCCGATGCTTAGCGTCCTAGACGCTGGACGTTCTAGACGTCCGTGACCTCTCCAGGGTACCTCATCCGGAGGAGACACTATAATATGAAAGGATCTATACAGTGCAGTACCAAATACATTTTATTGATATCCACATGCAAGGCATATATATACCTAGATAAAATCCGAATCAATCATTAAGTTTCATCAAACGGGTCTCAAGCCCAAATACCGTGAAACGTGCCATAACCACATTTTCCATATCATCAAAACCATCATTGTTTTTAGCATGTGAATAAGTATAATAAACCAGAAAACATTTATGCACGCAAGGGTTTAAGAAAATGGCCCACTCACAGTACAGTCCTGCTGAAAACCGAACGTATACCCTTGTCCTGGTACGATTAAACAATCCCTGTCATATCCAAAGCATATGCAAAGGTCAAAACAAACCCCTAACATTCAACCATGAAACCCTAGACCGAAACCGGTCCGGAAAAGCCGCCCGAATGCGCTTTCCAAGGCAATAACTCCCATTTTGACCAACTTAATGATCTCCGATCGACCCGAAACCACCGCCATTGGATCCGGATCGTCGAAACCTAAAGAATGGTGGTGGTCCCACCAAAATCACTGTTCACACGCGCCCCCACGCGCCTGGTCAACCCTCTGGTCAACCGTGCTACAGTACTGCTGACGTCAGCATGACGTCATCACTGACAGTGTCAGAGGACACGTGTCAGCAGTCCATTGGTCCCTGGTCTGACTGATTTCTGACATGATGACGTCATCATGACGTCACTGCTGACGTCAGCATGATAACGTTATCCGCTACAGTAACCGGGTCTGAGAACCGGGTCACCGCAGACCCACGGTTCGACCCGATCTGTTCTCATCAACCCGACCACCATTTCTGATGGGATTTGTTCCTATGGACTCGTCTCAACCTCCACAACGGTTCTGTGCAATTAGAACTGGATTTTAGGTCGAAGAGACTACCTGAAAATCGACTGGAAGATTAGCTGCCGGTTCTGGTTATCTTCTCCGGCGAGTCGACGACTTTCCAGTCACGGTCCTGGGTTCAAACTGGTCGTCAAGGTCCCCTGAATGTGTCCTAACAATAACCAAACAATGTCAACGTCAAAAACAGACGTTTCGAAGCAGGGAAGGAAAACGGGCACTCACGGGTTTACCGTCCTATCGCCGTCGTGTCGCCGCCGTACACCGTCCAGATCAGTTCCTTGTCGTCCTGTCGTCACAGTGAACCTAATCGTACGTTGGTTCGAGTCCCAGAGTGAAGGTTTGGATGGTTTGGTGACTTGGGCTGTTCGGGTTTCCTTCTCGGGTCTGGGAGGATTCCCGGCCGTGCAGGGTGGCTGTGGGGTGGTGGCCGGCGCCTGAGGGTGGCAGTTGGCCGCCTGGTGTTGCCGTGAGTGTGAGGTTGAGAGGTGAGGTGCTGAAGTGTTTGTTCGAAGGGGTAGCCGTGCTCACGGTTTGAGAGAATGAAATGTGAGAGTGAAAAATCTGAGAATTTTAAAACAGATGGCTGGATGGAATGAAGGGCTGAGATTCAATCTCAGCATAGGATCAATGGTGAGGATTTAAGGAAAATAAAACAATAAACTAACCTATTGGCCAACACAGATCCTTAATTTGGGGAATGTAGGGGATGAGTGACACTTGTCACTCATCCAAGGGTCCAGATTGAGTTGATTAAAGTAATCAGATCCCATTAATAAAATATTATTTTAATCCAGTTCTCGGTTGGTTCGGTTAAATGCGAAATACTTCCGTGACCATAACTTCCTCGTACGAAGTCCTATTTCGGCGTGCCGCCTGTCTACGGACTCAGGACGTCGAGACCTACCCAACGGTCCTTGAGTCAACTGAAAATTATTTTCCAAGAGAAAAGTCAACATTTCCACCCCCAAATGTCCAAATTACGGTAATGCCCCTGAACTTCCGATAGTCATAACTTTTTCCCTGATCGTCCGAAATGGACGTGCCACCTGTCTATGAACTCGTGACGTCCCGAACTACGTCACGGTCATAGGTCAAAGTCCATTTAATTTATAAATCAAAAAGTCAACAATTGGCCATACCCAACGCAAGGGTAAAAGCGTCAATTCAAACATTAATTTACAATATTAAAATCCACGATCTCATACGGTCCGATAAAACGCGGACTCAGTTTCCCCCGTCGGCCAAAACGGATAATCCCTTTCCACGGAGATAATTTCAGGAAGACAAAATCTCCCACGGAGATAATCCCTTTCCACGGAGATAATCCCTTTCTCGAATCCGTCGATCAGCATAACTCTTTTGGCGATCCTGTGCCGTCTTCAATCTCTCCTTGATAACTCGAACAGTTTCCAGGGTTAAGTCCATCAATTCCGGTCCTACAGCCGCTCGCTCTCCTATCTCCGTCCAGCAGATAGGTGTCCTGCACTGTCGACCATACAGTGCCTCATAGGGTGCCATTCCGATGCTTGCCTGATAGCTGTTGTTGTAAGCAAATTGCATCAATGGCAAATGAGTATACCAAGAGTCCTGAAACTGTAGTACACAAGACCTCATCATGTCCTCCAGGGTCTGAATAGTTCTTTCAGACTGTCCATCGGTCTGAGGATGGAAAGCAGTACTGAAACGTAGGGTTGTTCCCAGAGTAGCTTGCAAACTCCGCCAGAACCTGGAAGTGAAACGCGGATCACGATCGGACACGATCGATTCCGGCGTACCATGCAATCGTATGATTTCCTTCACAAACAACTGAGCCAATCGGTTAGGTTTATAAGTCTCCTGAACGGGCAGAAAATGGGCTGACTTGGTTAACCGATCCACAATCACCCATACTCCGTCAACTCCACTCTGAGTCCTCGGTAACTTAAAGACGAAGTCCATGGTGATGTGATCCCACTTCCACTCGGGAATCGAAAGTGGCTGCATAGCCCCATACGGTCTCTGCCGTTCCGCCTTAACCTGCTGACAGGTTAAGGATTTGCTTACGAACTCAGCAATATCCTTCTTCATTCCTGGCCACCAGTAATGGTTCCGGAGGGTACGGTACATCTTTGTACCTCCCGGATGCATAGCATAAGCCGAACTATGGGCCTCCTCAAGAATCTCGGCCCGTAACTCTGCCACTGCAGGTACACACAAACGGCCCAACTTCACAAGTGCTCCATCGTCCCGGATGGTAAAATCCTGTCTCCCATCCGCATCGACCTCAATTCTGTAAATACAGAGTATCGGATCCTGAAGTTGTGCTTCGATGATCCAATCAATCAGTACAGGTCGTACATGGAAGCTGGCCAACAAAGCTCCATGCTCATCCGTACCCAAAATAACTCCCGCCTTCCGGAGTTCCACCAGTAAGGGAAGATACACCATCCCCAGGTGTGCAACTGATCCCGCTGATTTTCTACTGAGTGCATCCGCCACCACATTGGCCTTACCCGGATGGTACTCGATCGTACAGTCATAATCCTTCAGCAGCTCCAACCATCTCCGTTGTCTCATGTTAAGCTCCTTCTGAGTGAATAAGTACTTAAGACTTTGGTGGTCGGTGTATATCCGACACGTTGCGCCGAATAGATAATGTCTCCAGATCTTTAGAGCATGAACCACCGCTGCCAACTCCAAATCATGGGTAGGGTAGTTCAACTCATGAGTCTTCAGCTGCCGGGATACATAGGCGATAACCTTGCCAGTTTGCATCAACACCCAGCCCAGACCCTGCAGCGATGCATCACTGAAGACCACAAACTCTCCACTGTCATCCGGCAATGCAAGGACAGGTGCAGTGGTCAATCGATCTTTCAACTCTTGAAAGCTCCGATCGCACTGCTCATCCCAGATAAACTTCACTCCCTTCCGAGTCAAACGAGTCAATGGTGCAGCAATTTTGGAGAAACCCTCCACGAATCTCCGGTAGTAACCTGCTAACCTGATGAAACTCCGCACCTCGGTCACCGTTGTCGGTCTAGCCCAGTTGGTCACCGCTCCTGTTTTCTGGGGATCCACGCAAATCCCATCCGTCGATATCACGTGTCCCAGAAAACCAATACTGCTCAGCCAAAACTGACACTTGCTCAGCTTGGCGTACAACTGTTCTTGTCTCAGTCTCTCCAAGACCAACCGTAGATGTTCTTCATGTGCACGGGCACTCCTCGAGTATACCAAGATATCATCGATGAACACAATCACGAACTTATCCAGGTAGGGTCGGAAGACCCGGTTCATCAAATCCATGAATGCTGCTGGAGCATTCGTCAACCCAAAAGGCATAACCAGGAACTCGTAGTGTCCATAACGGGTTCAAAAAGCAGTTTTCGGAATATCGTCCTCCGAAATCCTCAGTTGGTGATACCCAGACCGCAAATCAATTTTCGAGAAGCACTGAGCTCCCCGCAACTGGTCAAAAAGGTCATAGATCCTGGGTAGAGGATACTGGTTCCTCAGTGTCACCTTGTTGAGTTGCCGATAGTCAATGCACAAACGGAGACTTCCTTCCTTCTTCTTCACGAACAACAACGGTGCTCCCCACGGTGAAGTACTCGGTCGAACATATCCCAAATCCACCAGCTCCTGCAATTGAGCCTTGAGTTCTCGTAACTCAGCCGGCGCCATCCGGTATGGTGCCTGGGATATAGGTCGGGTACCAGGGAGTAGTTCAATTGTAAATTCGATCTCCCGCGATGGTGGCAATCCAGGTAAGTCTTCCGGGAATACATCCGGAAACTCATATACCACCGGTATCTCGTCGATACCCGGAGTATCAACCTGCTCCGACATGACATGCGCCAGATAACCCTGGCATCCCTTCCGTAGAAGTTTGGTAGCAGTAAGTGAAGAAATCACTTCAGGAGGCGAACCATCACGTTCCCCCTGAAAGATAACCTCCGGCAAACCCGGGCTCCGCAGAATCACTTGCTTGCTACAGCAATCGATGAGCGATCCGTGCTCCGACAGCCAATCCATCCCTAGGATTATATCGAAGTCGTGGATATCCAGAATAATTAAGTCTGCTGGTAAATCCACATCCTCAATTCTTACCGGGCACCTCCGAATCACCTGATTCACAAGGTACACGATGCCCATCGGGGTGCCAACACCCATTTCGTAATCTAAGGCTGATACCACACAATCAAGCAAACCAGCACAACTCTTCGAAATAAAAGAATGTGTAGCCCCCGCATCCATCAATACACGTACAAGAAGGTTTAAGATATGTAGTGTACCTGTAACCACGCTTGGGGCAGTCCTCGCCTGCTGCTGGGTCATTGCAAATACTTGGGCCATTGGCCCTCCATTCCGTCTGCGCCCGCGCGCGCCACACCCAGCACCATGGTCACCTCCCTGACCGCGACCTCCATTAGTGTGGGAAGCCGTGCTCTGCACCACACTAGAGCCCCCAGCGTCACTGTTCTTGGGCAACTGCGGGCAATCACAGGCATAGTGGCCCTCCTCTCCGCAAGCAAAACAGGTTACAGACCTCGGCCAGTTCGAATGCCCACCAGAAGCACCGCTCCCAGATGAACGCTGCCCAGAGTTATATCTAGATCCTCTGCCCTGAGAGCCTCCACGTCGACCTGACCAGCCACGACCCTTGAAGGATGAGGGTGCTCCCCTGTAGCCCCCTCCCTTGTTGTTCTTCTGGCCTGATGGCCCACGATGTGGGCGATCCTGACGTCGTCCCTCGCCCAAAGGATGTCGTGTCTGGTGTGTCGCCAGACTGGCCTCGACACGCACCGCAGCGTCGACCATATCTCTCAGTGAAGTATGAGTAGCAGCAGTCACACTTGCACGGATATCCCCTCGGAGTCCAAGCTCAAACCTTTGGCATTTGTCCTCCTCCGTGCTCACGAATGATGCAGCGAACCGGGACAGTTTCCCGAAAGTTTGCTCGTAGTCCGCAACGGACATATCCCCCTGCTCCAGCCGCAGGAACTCAGTCTCCCGTGCCGCGCAGAACGACCGCGGGTAGTACTGGTCCAAAAATCGGGAACGGAAAACTTCCCAAGTAGTGGTATGGACCGACCATCCAGACATTTCAAATCCGTGCCACCACTGGTAGGCTCCTCCTTCCAGTAAGAAGGCCGCCAAGGTCATTCGTTCGCCCGGAGGGCAATGCATCACCGAGAAGATCCTCTCCCACTTGGTTATCCAATCATGAGCATCCTCGGGGTTTGCTCCCCCGCAGAAAGGAGTGGCTCCCAAACGTTGAGCCCTTTCGATGCTCGCGCATTCCATCTCCCTTTCCAGATCCTCGTCAGTTCGTGTATGAGGAATTCTCCTAGGAGGCATAACCAACTGTCAAGAGGCATAGATCAGATAACAATATTCTTAAAAGTCGAAAAGTAACTAGTACTAATCGCTAATCTAGCATGCTGACCAAAACCTAGTACTGACCACAACCTAGTGCTCTGATACCAAGCTGACAAGACCCGCCCCGATCCCACAGGGACCACAAGGGGACGTGCCCTGCTCCCGTCTGACACCCAATAATTCATACCAATTTTAACCTCAAAACATCAAATGCATAAATAACCAAAATTAAAGTTATACATCAAATCCGAATTAAACAGATGTCAGACAAGGGATGAAATCCAAAGTTATAAGATGCGAGCACGACTCTAAAGTAAACCTGCGGGTACACCACCCAACAGGGGTTCAGGTACGCAGATGTAGATCTATGCCTCAGCCTCAGGTTCCTCCTCTACCTCAGTATCACGACCTGGAGGGGTTACCAAAAACATTAAGGGTGAGTGGACCAAAACTCAAGTTTATAAAATCATTTGATAAGTAAAACATATAATTTACCCCTCCGTTTTCCAAACATGCGTGCAATCGTATTTAAAACCATCAATCATATAATATGAACCATAGGGCTTATAATAAAACCATAAGTATAATTTTTGTTGCTGCACTATACACTCCAATCCCGACATCCCTGATGTCTGACGTCCCTGACGTCAATAAGGTCACAATCACAAGGCTACGCGTGCCACTCGGGTCTCAATTTCCGAGTTCGATCCCCGAACCCCGTTCGGGTACAGCATCCCCGATGCTTAGCGTCCTAGACGCTGGACGTTCTAGACGTCCGTGACCTCTCCGGGGTACCTCATCCGGAGGAGACAATATAATATGGAAGGATCTATACAGTGCAGTACCAAATACATTTTATTGATATCCACATGCAAGGCATATATATACCTAGATAAAATCCGAATTAATCATTATGTTTCATCAAACGGGTCTCAAGCCCAAATACCGTGAAACGTGCCATATCCACATTTTCCATATCATCAAAACCATCATTGTTTTTAGCATGTGAATAAGTATAATAAACCAGAAAACATTTATGCACGCAAGGGTTTAAGAAAATGGCCCACTCACAGTACAGTCCTGCTGAAAACCGAACGTATACCCTTGTCCTGGTACGATTAAACAATCCCTGTCATATCCAAAGCATATGCAAAGGTCAAAACAAACCCCTAACATTCAACCATGAAACCCTAGACCGAAACCGGTCCGGAAAAGCCGCCCGAACGCGCTTTCCAAGGCAATAACTCCCATTTTGACCAACTTAATGATCTCCGATCGACCCGAAACCACCGCCATTGGATCCGGATCGTCGAAACCTAAAGAATGGTGGTGGTCCCACTAAAATCACTGTTCACACGCGCCCCCACGCGCCTGATTAACCCTCTGGTCAACCGTGCTACAGTACTGCTGACGTCAGCATGACGTCATCATTGACAGTGTCAGAGGACACGTGTCAGCAGTCCATTGGTCCCTGGTCTGACTGATTTCTGACATGATGACGTCATCATGACGTCACTGCTGATGTTAGCATGATGACGTCATCAGCTACAGTAACCGGGTCTGAGAACCGGGTCACCGCAGACCCACGGTTCGACCCGATCTGTTCTCATCAACCCGACCACCATTTCTGATGGGATTTGTTCCTATGGACTCGTCTCAACCTCCACAACGGTTCTGTGCAATTAGAACTGGATTTTAGGTCGAAGAGACTACCTGAAAATCGACTGGAAGATTAGCTGCCGGTTCTGGTTATCTTCTCCGGCGAGTCGACGACTTTCCAGTCACGGTCCTGGGTTCAAACTGGTCGTCAAGGTCCCCTGAATGTGTCCTAACAATAACCAAACAATGTCAACGTCAAAAACAGACGTTTCGAAGCAGGGAAGGAAAACGGGCACTCACGGGTTTACCGTCCTATCGCCGTTGTGTCGCCGCCGTACACCGTCCAGATCAGTTCCTTGCCGTCCTGTCGTCACGGTGAACCTAACCGTACGTTGGTTCGAGTCCCAGAGTGATGGTTTGGATGGTTTGGTGACTTGGGCTGTTCGGGTTTCCTTCTCGGGTCTGGGAGGATTCCCGGCCGTGCAGGGTGGCTGTGGGGTGGTGGCCGGCGCCTGAGGGTGGCAGTTGGCCGCCTGGTGTTGTCGTGAGTGTGAGGTTGAGAGGTGAGGTGCTGAAGTGTTTGTTCGAAGGGGTAGCCGTGCTCACGGTTTGAGAGAATGAAATGTGAGAGTGAAAAATCTGAGAATTTTAAAACAGATGGCTGGATGGAATGAAGGGCTGAGATTCAATCTCAGCATAGGATCAATGGTGAGGATTTAAGGAAAATAAAACAATAAACTAACCTATTGGCCAACACAGATCCTTAATTTGGGGAATGTAGGGGATGAGTGACACTTGTCACTCATCCAAGGGTCCAGATTGAGTTGATTAAAGTAATCAGATCCCATTAATAAAATATTATTTTAATCCGATTCTCGGTTGGTTCGGTTAAATGCGAAATACTTCCGTGACCATAACTTCCTCGTACGAAGTCCGATTTCGGCGTGCCGCCTGTCTACGGACTCAGGATGAAAAATGAAAATGATGAAAAATGATGAAAACACAATGTTTATGAGTCTCTCCCAATGTAATAAGGTTTGATCATATAAAAGTTTTAGTTAAGTCCCTTATACTTGTAAATCCGACACAGAGAATGAATGTGAGGCCCAGCATGATGAACTTGGCCTATGTTTCAAAGAATTGATTATTGACGTCATTGCACTAAGGATGTGAAGTTATGCTACATTTTAGGAGTCTTTTATTGAGTCTTGAAATGAATTTGATCACCATTTATCCTATATCTATATATATATTCCATACCTCTAAACTTAACCCCATCACAACCGTCACAAAAACCTTATGATCCTTAAAATGAGTAACCTATGATTGGTTGAGTTTATCACTAGAGTAGGCTTATGGTTTTGGTTCATTTGTGCAAGTATGTTTAGTTTTATCTTGAGGTGTTTGTTTGAGATTTTTCAAAAGTACTTTATTTCTGGGGGAAATTGTACTTTACCACCCTATAGTTTACATCTTATAACATAAGAGTTTAACTCATTATCTCTTGGAGAGATGTACAGGATCTTTAAAGGTCATCCGAGCCTTATGTGTTTGTACTCCGAGAAAGTTAAACTCGAGGCAGAGGAGACGGATAGAGCTGATGCCTCGAGTAGGAAGTTTGCAGGCTCGTTATCTCTTATGCATGTAGTTCATCTACCTTATTCTTGGAACTCCGGATGGAAGGGGTTGTACTGGTGGTAGATGACTATGGAGCGTTATTCGAAGTTTTTTGTGAGACATATATTGCTTGATTAGATGTTTACAACATAGCTTTAGGATCCGACCCTTCGCATTATCAAGATTGGTACTTCTTGGTACACGTAAATAAGTTGGCTTTTGAGGTTAACCAAGCGTTGGATTGATTAGTGAACTAGACGATTTGTCTTGGGAATTCTAAGGGAGTACGTTTTGGCCATGTCTCAAATGTTGGTCAAGTGACCAGGAGAACTTGGCGAGGATTTTGAGATTAGTGTGCGTTTGTTCGGATCTAGGATCAGACATATAGGGTCTAGTGTTGGGCCATCATTTCATGGTAGCATATGATAGTGCGATTTTATCCGAGTTTGACTGTTCATTGAGATATTTGGACCAAGTATCGAATATTGTGCTCTAGAGGAAATAGGATATAAAGGGTTTAGTTGGTGTACGAGTTTTGAGCTCTTAGCTGTGGTGTTGGCAAAGGAACCCTAGTAAAACTGATTGCGATTATCTCGTCTAGAACAAGTATTCGATGTGGTCAAAATACACTCTAGTTGAGTGAGCTGCAGATTGGGACTCGAGAGGAGTCAGGATCACAGAGTTGGTCTCTTGGTGATTAGAGGTATCAGAAGAAGATTTGGGTACGAGTCGAATTTTGGTAACGAACTCAGATAGAAATAGTGGAGCTGATGGGTTACTAGCTTGCCACGACAGTTTGTCGTGTGTAATGTTGACGGTTAGACTTCTTAATGGAAGATAACTTACGATTGTTCAAAGGGAGCAGAGACATCAAACTGGGTTCTGAGTTGCACCTGCGTGGTGGCAAGTGAGGTCAATGAGCATCGACGCCTTGAGCGAGGCTTGGGAGATGTATTTTAGAGTTCTAGTGGTTGTTTAACCCCTTACTTTTTAGGTACAAACATTGAGGATGAGCCAGAATTCAGCGTTGACTGATGGATTAGAGTTGACATTGGGGGACGTTATGTTCTTGTGTGTACTGTGGATGGATTATGGATATGGACTTGCACATGGGATGTCAGGACCCAACCCTCCTCGGTCAGGACTTGACTCATCTAGCACCATATTGTCCACTTTGGGCCTCGCCCTCATGATTTTGTTCTCCGGAGCTCACGTGCAACTTCCCAGTGGGTCACCCATCATCAGATTGCACCAGCCTCAACTCGCTTAACTTTGGAGTTCCTCAGGAATCCAAAGCCAGTGAGCTCCCAAAAGGCCTAGTGCTAGATAAGTGTGTGCCTACACGTTTAAGGCACACCACCATCCTCTCCCAGACCATTCCCCCCTCGTAGGAATGTGAGATCGTTCACCGTTCCCTCTAGGATATGGGACTTACATGGGAGCCTCATGTTGGAGGTGGTATTGGATTTACACAAATTTTGGATATGGGTCCATGTGAATTTTGGGGACAAAATTCTTTAAAGGTGGTAGATTGTAACAACCCAACCCGTAATCACGGGATTACTAGGAGATTAGCACCAATAATCGGGATTAGTTGAGGTAAAATGAAGATTTTGCAATTAGAGTGGGGAAAATGTTGACTTTTAACTCGAGAGGTTATTTGCACCTTGACTGAGGTCTGTTGCATAGATCGAGGGATTACGATGACGTAGAAACTCGGCACGTCAAATTTCGACGTCGTACGGTGAACTTACGAGTCTAGAATGGCTTAATCGGGATTATTCTTTACACATTTTACGAGAAGGGTGGATTGTTGTTTGTTTGGTTGAGGGACCCAAAATATCTTGTCCTGGACCACAGGATGAGTGACAAGTGTCACTCATCCCATTAACTCATTTCCCTAACACGTTTCTCATCTCTCTTTTCCTATTTCAAACAACTCAAAACCCTCACCCACCATTTTTCTTCATGGTTTCCTTCAGTTGGTGCTAGTTGAGGGCCACAGGGAGTAAGGATGAGGTTGAGAAAGACTGAGTGAGACGGTGGTGGTGGCGGAGCCACAATGGTTAACTAGGAATACCCAAGTAAAATGAAAGCACATGTATGTTAGGTTTCAGGTTTGGATTTGGGTCATGGATACTGTGTTCTGAGGCTAGGATTACATTCCTTGAGTTCTTGTGAGCATGTAGGAATAAAAAGGAAAGGAAAAGGAGGTAGTAGTCGTTCGAAGGTTGGTCGTGAGTTTCAATCGTGACTTAGGGAGTTACATGTACGTTTTCTTGTTTTCAAGCTCGTAGAACGGTTTATGGGTAAGAGATGAGTTTAAGGGTGAAAGAATGGCGGAAAAAGACTGAGAAATAGCAGAGATAGAATCGAGTCAAGCATACTGGTCGAACGACCTATTGCAGGGTCGCGGGTCGACCCAGTGGGAGCTTGACGATAATGACGTGGTGAGTGACATAATCATGTCAGGGCATGTGGTAGTGACTACTTGGTGGCACGTGGTATCTTATTAGTACTACCAGAGATGATGTGGCGAAGGTTGACGTCAGTAATGATGTCAGCATGGACAAGTGGCACGTGTCGGGTAGTGAAACGTGGCACTTGTCAAGTGGTGCCACGTGGCAGGTTGTCAGATGTCAAGTTGTCAGGCTGACATCAACAAGTGACTAGCGTTGACCCAATGGGGGTGGTTTCAAGTCGATTGGAGATCATATGGTTGGTGTTTTAGAGGTTTTCTTTTCGGGAAGTGTGTTCGAGACCCGTTTTCGGTTCCGGGGGTCTGTGAGAGTAAGTATGGACTTGTATAGATTGATAGTAATGTTTGGGTGTGATTTGGATAGGCTCAAACGTCCTAGCGGTTTCGAATTGGCTTATGACGCGTGTTTTGGGCGAGCGGTGGTACATGTAAGTGGACTTTTTTTTTTCCTGACCCCATGCATTCATTTTTATATGGTATTTATATCATTTTATATTGAGAATTTCTTGATGATTCTTTACATGGTATTTATATGAATTGTTGGAATATTTATGAATATTTAAGAAAAATGATGTAAAAACATTTTGCGAGGAAATTTGGTTTATTAAACCCCGGATCCACAATGACTTATAATGGATGATTTTATAATTGTTATGTCGTGTTTATATGACTATTTTAATGGCTCGTTTTACAAGGTTTGATGTGACTGTGATACGATATAACTGTGAATATATGATTATGTGACTATGTTATAATGATGGTGATGATTGTGATGATGTGAGATGTGATTGATGACCCACTTGAGATGCCGATTTTGATAGAGACTTTCGGACGTCGAGCTGGGCTCCGTCATTCTCGAGACACATCTCGGATGTCAAGCTGGGCTCCATCGTTCCCGAGACTCGACTTAGATGTCGAGCCTTGGACTTTGTCATTCCTCATACTAGGACCGTGACTCGGAAGTCGAGTCTAGGACTCCATCATTCTTGAGCCGGTCCATATTCGGACATCAAGTCAGGGACTCCGTCTTTCCTGAGTGATATCAGCCTACCGGTAGTGCACCTTGATTTGATGATTCAGCAAAAGACATCGGTCGATATAATTGGTTGGGTCGGTATGTTGGTTATTTCAGTATGATTGGTGCTGTGTGATTGGTATGCTTCTGCAATGATGTGGTCATTGTTGAGATATTGACAGGGCTGGCTTTCTATTTTGTTGAGTATGTGTTGGGTTCTAGTCGTGTAACGCCCCGGAAATTCGGAAAATGTAATATTGTAAAGTAGTGAATAAAATGACGTGTTTACCCCTGTGATTCGCTTGATCAATTTGTTGACCTTTTGATTGGAGGGTCGAACGGACATTGAGCGATGACCGTGACGTAGTTCGGGACGTCACGAGTTCATAGACAGGTGGCACGTCCGATTCGAACGAACAAGGTGGTAGTTATGACGTTCGGAAGTTCAGGAGCATTATCGTAATTTGGACGTTATAAGGGAAAAAGTTTACTTTTTGTTTGACAATTGGTTTTCACACGACTCGAAGACCGTTAGACTCGTCTCGAAGCCCCGAGTACAACCACAGGCGGCACGCGTGAAACGGACATCAGACGACCGAGTTACGGGTCACAGAAGTTGGAGGGCATTTTGGTAATTATTGCACTGAGGGGTATTTTGGTCTTTTGCACGGCGGTCACTGTAGCACCACCGTGAAAAACAGAGTGCACGGCCATTCCGTGGTGTTTTGTGCGTGTAATTGATTATGGCTTTAGTGGACTGGTGAGTGGGTTTTGTTTATGGATTTTGAGACTGTGGGAGGCATTCAGGCGTGTCTGGGCAGAGTCTCAGTGCAGGGGTGAGGTTTTAAAATTGTTCTTGGTTTCTGTTTGCGGGAAACAAGCTTCACAGAGACAGATGATGGAAAATCAGTTGTGCGGAAGCGCACGAGGAGCACTTGAGGATGGAGCTAGGTACCGTGAGGGAAAATCAGTTGTATGCGAAGCTCAGCAAGTGTCAGTTTTGGTTGACGAGCGTGAGTTTCTTGGGGCATGTGATCTCAACTGGCGGAATCAGTGTGGATTTTCAGAAAATTGAGGCAGTGGCGAAATGGGAACAACCGAAGACCGTCACTGAAGTCAGAAGTTTCATGGGTTTGGCTGGCTACTACAGGAGGTTTGTGGAGGGTTTCTCTACCATTGCTGCCCCGTTGACACGACTGACGCGGAAGGGAGTCAAGTTTGTCTGGGATGACGACTGTGAGCGTAGTTTTCGGGAGCTAAAGAAAAGGTTGACATTTGCTCCTATACTAACCCTTCCAGACGATAGTGGAGAATTCGAGGTGTACAGTGATGCATCCTTACAGGGATTGGGATGTGTACTAATGCAGCATAGGAAAGTGATTGCCTATGCTTCGCGCCAGTTGAAGTCGCATGAGCGCAATTATCCTACGCACGACTTGGAGTTAGCTGTTGTTGTGCATGCACTGAAGATTTGGAGACATCACTTGTACGGTGCGACTTGCAGGCTGTTCACGGATCACAAGAGCCTGAAGTACTTGTTCACCCAAAAGGACTTAAATGTGAGGCAATGACGGTGGCTAGAGCTAATTAAGGATTATGATTGCACGATTGAGTACCACCCTGGAAAAGCCAATGTTGTGGCTGATGCTCTAAGCCGGAAGTCAACGCATTCTGTGGCACACCTACCGACGGTTCATTTGCCGCTTTTGGTTGAACTCCGTAAGTCTAGCATTGATTTGGGACTGGATAGCCAAGGTGTCTTGCTGGCTAACTTTGATGTGAGACCACTCTTAATCGATTGGATCGTTGAGGCTCAATATCAAGATCCTGTCTCGTGTGTACTTCGGATTGAAGTGGAAGCCGGTGAACGGCAAGATTTCACAGTCAGGGAGGATGGAGCTTTGCTAAAAGAATGACGGTTGTGTGTGCCCGACGTTGAGGCACTGAAGAAGGAGATCTTGGACGAGGCTCATAGTTCGGCCTACGCGATGCATCCTGGTGGGACCAAGATGTATCGTACATTACGAGAACATTATTGGTGGCCGGGTATGAAACGAGAGATTGCTGAGTTTGTCAGCAGGTGACTGATTTGCCAACAAGTGAAGGCTGAGAGACAAAGACCTTCTGGAGCCTTGCAACCACTACCTATCTCGGAATGGAAATGGGATCACATAACGATGGATTTTGTGTTTGGACTTCCTAGGACACCGAGAGGTCACGATGGAGTTTGGGTGATTTTGGACAGACTTACGAAATCACCTCATTTCTTGCCGGTGCGAGAGAACTTCAGGATGACACAGTTGGCTCAGTTGTTTATCGACGAGATCATCCGGTTGCATGGTACTCCGGAATCCATAGTTTCTGACAGAGACCCGAGGTTTACTTCTCGGTTTTGGCAGAGTCTACAGGAAGCCTTTGGGACTAAACTTCGTTTCAGTACTGCATTTCATCCTCAGACTGACGGCCAGTCTGAGCGGACCATCCAGATATTGGAGGATATGATGCGAGCTTGTGTTTTACAATTTCAAGGCACTTGTGAATCACACCTAGCCTTGATGGAATTTGCCTATAACAACAGCTATCAGGCGAACATTGGGATGGCTCCTTACGAAGCCTTGTACGGACGGCGGTGCAGAACCCCGTTGTGTTGGATGGATGTGGGTGAAAGGAGGCTGACTAAATCCGAGTTGGTGGAATCGACAACAGAGAAGGTCAAACTCATCAGAGATCGGCTCAAGGCTGCCCAAGACAAACAAAAGTGCTATGTGGACCATCGTATTCGAGATCTTGAGTTTGCGGTCGGAGATCGGGTATTTCTGAAACTGTCCCCTTGGAAGGGTGTAGTGAGATTTGGCAGGCGAGGAAAGTTGAGCCCTCGTTTTATCGGACCTTATGAGATTACTGAGAGGATTAGCCAGGTGGCCTACAGGTTAGCACTACCGCCAGAACTTTCGAAGGTCCACGATGTGTTCCACGTGTCGATGTTGCGGAAATACGTGTTCGATGCATCTCATGTACTGGAGGAACAACCTATTGAACTCCGAGAGGACTTGAGTTTTGAAGAACAGCCGGTGCAGATTTTGGACCGAAAGGATAAGGTACTACGCCGGAAGACCGTTCCTCTGGTAAAGGTTCTCTGGAGGAACCAGAATGTGGAGGAAGCCACATGGGAACCCGAGGCGCAGATGCGAGAACAGTTCCTCTATTTGTTTCCTTGAAATTTCGGGACGAAATTTCTTAAGGGGGGGAGATTGTAACGCCCCGGAAATTCGGAAAATGTAATATTGTAAAGTAATGAATAAAATGACGTTTTTACCCCTGTGATTCGCTTGAACAATTTCTTGACCTTTTGATTGGAGAGTCGAACGGACGTTGAGCGATGACCGTGACGTAGTTCGGGACGTCACGAGTTCATAGACAAGTGGCACGTCCGATTCGGACGAACAAGGTGGAAGTTATGACGTTCGGAAGTTCAGGGGAATTATCGTAATTTGGACGTTATAAGGGAAAAAGTTGACTTTTTTTTACAATTGGTTTTCACACGACTCGAAGACCGTTAGATTCGTCTCGAAGCCCCGAGTACAACGACAAGCGGCACGCGTGAAACGGACATCGAACGACCGAGTTACGGTCACGGAAGTTGGAGGGCATTTTGATAATTTTTGCACTGAGGGGTATTTTGGTCTTTTGCAGGGCGGTTACTGTAGCACCACCGTGAAAAACAGAGTGCACGGCCATGCCGTGGTGTTTTGTGTGTGTAATTGATTATGGCTTTAGTGGACTGGTGAGTGGGTTTAGTTTATGGATTTTGAGACTGTGGGAGGCATTCAGGCGTGTCTGGGCAGAGTCTCAGTGCACGGGTGAGGTTTTAAAATTGGTCTTGGTTTCTGTTTGTGGGAAACAAGCTTCACAGAGACAGATGATGGATTCCCACGGGGTGTTGGCCATTTTGAATCAATTAGCTGAGTAGGGAGTTGAGTGCGATCATTTTGGGCATCAATCTGAGGTTGGGGGACTGAGAGTGACTGAGAGAAACCTTGAAGAACCATTTTCGGGTTTTGGGGGGGAAAAATTCAAAGGTCGAGTTTTGAGGTGAGTCGAGCTAAACCGTGAGTTGGATTAGCATTCTGGGACCATTACAAACATCCATGTGAAAGAATGGAGGAGGTTTGATCAAGGATTGCTCAGGAACTCAAGTTCCAGTTCAGAGAAAAACCAGTTGGAGGGAAAATCGAAGATCAAATTGTGAGGCCATTTGAGCGAAACTAAGGGCCGTATTAGTCTTCTGGAAGCAAAAGGAAACCGACCACATCGATTTCGAAGGACATCACTCACGAATTGGCCAAGAACTGAGGCCCCTGGTTCTGAAAATTTTCCAGCTTGAGGATGGCTACTTCCAGGTTAGTATTGGGTCAATTGGTTGGATGTTATGGTTCATCTAGGTCCCCTTAAGCTACTGGTGAAGTTAATTGATTAATGGAACTGTTTTGGGTGAGTTCTAGATGAAGACCCGTTCGACTGTTCGAGCTTGGGTTGGTCGATTTAGGGACAGTCGAGGATAATCTTAACACCCCGGAAATTCAAGGATTATAATAATGTGATTTAATGTATGAATTCACGTTTTTACCCTTGTGAATGGTATGGCCAAATTGTTGACTTTTTGATTTGTGGGTCAGATGGACTTTAACCAATGACCGTGACGTATTTCGGGACGTCACGAGTTCATAGACAGGTGGCACGGCCAATTCGGACGATCAGGGAAAAAGTTGTGACTATTGGAAGTTCAGGGCATTACCGTAATTTGGACGATTAGGGCGATAATGTTGACTTTTCGTTTGACAACTAATTTTCACATGACTCAAGGACTGTTAGGTAGGCCTCGATGCCCTGAGTCCGTAGACAGGTGGCAAGCCGAAATCGGACTTCGTATAGCTGAGTTACGGGTCTAGGAAGTGAGGGGCATTTTGGTAATTATTTGAACCAGGGGCATTTTGGTCATTTTACCCCTGGTTACTGTAGCAAACCGCAGGGAACATGGGCAGCAGCACCATGTGCGGTGGTTCTGTGTCCCAATTGATTTATCAGTGTGTGAGTTGGAAAGCTGGGATTTGTTTAAACCCTTTGGACATCAGCACATGGCTGGATACATCCAGCAAAGCCACTATTTTTAATTTCAAAGATTCGAACCTTTGCGGGAAACATTCTTCAGTGGACAGTATGGCTTCCACGAGCTGTTGGCTGGTATGGATTGTTTAAACTGAATAAGAATTGAGTGTTCTTCACTTTGCTGCTGTGAGGACTGAAAATTTGAGAGGAAAACCAGAGAAAACCATTTCTGGAAAATTGGAGGGAAATTCGGGTTTTGATTTCTGGTGATTGTTGGACCAAACCAAGGCCTGGTTTAGTCTTCTGGGAGTGTTTTTAACTCAACCACATCGAAATCTAGAGGAACCAGCCACGGTTGAGCTGGGACGGAGGCTGCCGTTTTCAGAGAAATTACAGAGCTTGGGACGACAACCTTCAGGTACTTTCAGGCACAATTGATCGTTTATTTTAGTTCGTTTTAGTCCTTTGATGCTTCCTGGAAGGTTAATTTGTTTACGGTTCGGAAACCAGTGAGTTGGGATGATCAACCCGTTTGGTTGATCACGGGTCGAATGCCAGTTAAAGGACTTGTCGAGGCAAATTAATGTCACAGAACTTAAATTGGAAGAATAATAAACATGTTAGGATCAAATTGGATTGAAATCAAGTAGGAATTCATGGGTAATCAACCGGGTCAAGCCGCGGGTGGCAGGCCCGTATTACAGACAAACGGGTGAAGGTGGTGACACTGTAGCTACAGTGTCAGGCGCGTGACTTTCATGCCCAGCCACTTTGGGCGGCGCGTGAGGGCGCGTTGGACCTTATCTCTGATCACGATCAACATGAATTTTGTTCCTCTCATCATTCTGAACATTTTTGATGAATTAACCATGTTGATCTGAGATAGTTTGGGAGGGCTAGTTTAGGGCCGGTTACTCGGGAAACGTGTTGGACGGCTTCCCCGAGCCGGTTTCTATTTCGGACTTTTTGGATAAATGTTTAAGACTTGTAGTGACCCTTACATGTGATTTGTACTGACAGGAATTGTACGATAATCCCGGTACAAGTTCGTATGCACAGGTTCACCGCGGGATCGTACTGTGAGTGGGCCCGATTTCATTAAACACTTGCATGCTGAAATATTTTCCGATTTACTTATATGTTCACATGCTGGAATCAAGAAACGGTTTTGATGATATTGAAATTATGATTATGGCACGTTTCACGGTATTTGGGTTTGAGACCCGTTTTGGTGAAACTTAAAGTTTGGTTTGGATTTTATCTATGTATATATGTTTTGCATGTGGATATCAATAAAATGTATTTGGTACTGCATTGTATAGATCCATTCTTGTGATACTGGCTCCTCCGGATGTGGTACCCCGGAGTGGTCATGGCGCATTGCCTGCGAGGGGTCATTCTACGGATGAACCGGACCGTAAAATGACTCAGGAGCAGGATTGCTTGTTTGACGGCAGGGACGTCGAGCGTCTAGGACGCTAGGCATTTGAGATGCCGTACCCGGACAGGGTTCGGGGATTGGACTCGGAATTGAGACCCGAGTGGCACGCGTAGCCTTGAGACTGTGAACTTATTGGATGTCAGGGACGTCAGACATCGGGGATGTCTGGATCGGAGTGTATAGTGCAGTGGCTAAAATTTATCTTATGATTTTATTACATGCCTTATGGTTCATACTATATGATTTATGGTTTTAAATTCTAATGCATGCATGTTTGGAAAACGGAGGGGTAAATTATATGATTTACTAATTAAACGATTTTATAAACTTGAGTTTCGGCCCACTCACCCTTAATGTTTTGGTAACCCCTCCAGGTCGTGCTACTGAGGTAGAGGAGGAACCTGAGGCTGAGGCATAGATCTACTTCTGCGTACCTGAACCCCTGTTGGGTGGTTTACCCGCAGGTTTATTTTAGAGTCGTACTCGCAACTTGTAATTTTGGATTTCATCCCTTTTCTGACATCTGTTTAATTCAGATTTGATGTATAACTTTAATTTGGTTATTTATGCATTTGATGTTTTGAGGTTAAAATTGGTATGAATTTTGTGTGTCAGACGGGAGCAGGGCACGTTCCCTTTGTGGTCCCTGTGGGATCGGGGCGGGTCCTGTCAGCTTGGTATCAGAGCACTAGGTTGTGGTCAGCATGCTAGACTAGCGATTATTACTAGTTACTTTTCGAGTTTAAGGATAATGTTAACTGATCTATGCCTCTTGACAGTTGGTTATGCCTCCAAGGAGGATTCCTCATACACGAACTGACGAGGATCTGGAAAGGGAAATGGAATGCACAAGCATTGAGCGGGCTCAACGTCTGGGAGCCACTCCTTTCAATGGGGGATCAAACCCCGAAGATTCTCATGATTGGTTCACCACATGGGAAAGGATCTTCACGGTGATGCACTGCCCTCCGGGCGAACAGGTGACCTTGGCGGCCTTCTTACTGGAAGGAGGAGCCTACCAGTGGTGGCACGGCCTTGAAATGTCTGGATGGTCTGTCCATACCACTACTTGGGAAGTTTTCCGTTCCCGATTTCTGGACCAGTACTACCCGCGATCGTTTCGCGCGGCACGGGAGGTAGAGTTCCTGCGGCTGGAGCAGGGGGATTTGTCTGTTGCGGACTATGAGCAGACTTTCAGAAAACTATCCCGGTTCGCTGCATCATTCGTGAGCACGGAGGAGGACAAATGCCAAAGGTTTGAGCTTGGACTCCGAGGGGAGATCCGGGCAAGTGTGACTGCTTCTACTCATGCTTCTCTGAGAGATATGGTCGACGCTGCGGTGCGTGTCGAGGCCAGTCTGGCGACACACCAGACACGATAGCCTACGGGCGAGGGGCGACGTCAGGATCGCCCACCCCGTGGGCCATCAGGCCAGAAGAACAATAAGGGAGGGGGCTACAAGGGAGCACCCTCATCCTTTAAAGGTCGTGGCTGGTCAGGTCGACGTGGGGGCTCTCAAGGCAGAGGATCAAGATTCAACTCTGGGCAGCGTTCATCTTGGAGCGGTGCTTCTGGTGGGCATTCGGACAGGCCATGGCCAGTAACCTATTTTGCTTGCAGAGAGGAGGGCCACCATGCTTGTGATTGCCCGCTGTTGTCCAAGAGCAACGACGCTGGGGGCTCTAGTGTAGTGCAGAGCACGGCTTCCCACACTAACGGAGGTCGAGGTCAGGGAGGTGATTGTGGTGCTGGGCGTGCCGCGGGCGGGCGCGGACGGAATAGAGGGCCTAGGGCCCAAGTGTTTGCAATGACCCAGCAGCAGGCGAGGACTGCCCCAGGCGTGGTTACAGGTACACTATATATCTTAAACCTTCTTGTACGTGTGTTGATGGATGTGGGGGCTACACATTCTTTTATTTCGAGGAGTTGTGCTGGTATGCTTGATTGTGTGGTATCAGCCTTAGATTGCGAAATGGGTGTTGGCACCCCGATGGGCATCGTGTACCTTGTGAATCAGGTGATTCGGAGGTGCCCGGTGAGAATTGAGGATGTGGATTTGCCAGCGGACTTGATTATTCTGGATATCCACGACTTCGATGTAATTTTGGGGATGGATTGGTTATCGGAGCATGGGTCGCTCATCGATTGCTGTAGTAGGCAAGTGATTCTGCGGAGCCCGGTTTTGCCGGAGGTTATCTTTCAGGGGGAGCATGACGGTTCGCCTCCTGAAGTGATTTCTTCACTTACTTCTACCAAACTTCTTCGGAAGGGATGCCAGGGTTATCTGGCGCATGTCGTGTCGGATCAGGTTGATACTCCGGGTATCGACGAGATACCGGTGGTACGTGAGTTTCCAAATGTGTTCCCGGAAGACTTACCTGGATTACCACCATCGCGGGAGATCGAGTTTACGATTGAACTACTCCCTGGTACACGACTTATATCCCAAGCACCATACCGGATGGCGCCGGCCGAGTTACAGGAACTCAAAACTCAATTGCAGGAGTTGGTGGATTTAGGATACGTCCGACTGAGTACTTCACCATGGGGAGCACCGGTGTTATTCGTAAAGAAGAAGGAGGGGAATCTCCTTTTGTGTATTGATTATCGACAACTCAACAAGGTGACACTGAGGAACTAGTATCCTCTACCCAGGATCGATGACCTTTTTGACCAGTTGCGGGGAGCACAGTGCTTTTCGAAGATTGATTTGCGGTCTGGGTATCACCAATTGAGGATTTCGGAGGAGGATATTCCGAAAACTGCTTTTCGAACCCGTTACGGACATTACGAGTTCCTAATGATGCCTTTCAGCTTGACGAATGCTCCAGCAGCATTCATGGATCTGATGAACCGACTCTTTCGACCCTACTTGGATAAGTTCGTGATTGTGTTCATCGATGATATCTTGGTGTACTCGAGGAGTGACCGAGCACATGAGGAATATCTACGGTTGGTGTTGGAGAAGCTGAGACAAGAACAGTTGTACGCCAAGCTGAGCAAGTGTCAGTTTTGGCTGAGCAGTATTGGTTTTCTGGGACATGTGATATCAACGGATGGGATTAGCGTGGATCCCCAGAAAACGGAAGCGGTGACCAACTGGGCTAGACCGACAACAGTAACGGAGGTGCGGAGTTTCGTCGAGTTAGCGGGTTACTACCAGAGATTCGTGGAGGGTTTCTCCAAAATTGCTGCACCATTGACTCGATTGACTCGGAAGGGAGTGAAGTTTATTTGGGACAAGCACTGTGATCGGAGTTTTCAAGAATTGAAGGACCGATTGACCACTGCACATGTCCTTGCTTTGCCGGATGACAGTGGAGAATTCGTGGTCTTTGGTGACGCATCACTACAAGGTCTGGGCTGCGTGTTGATGCAGATTGGCAAGGTTATCGCCTACGCATCCCGGCAGCTAAGGACTCATGAGTTGAACTACCCTACCTATGATTTGGAGTTGGCAGCGGTGGTTCATGCCCTAAAAATCTGGAGACATTACCTATTCGGCGCAACGTGCAGGATATACACCGACCACCAGAGCCTAAAGTACCTATTCACTCAGAAAGAGCTTAACATGAGACAACGGAGGTGGTTAGAGCTGCTGAAGGATTATGACTGTACAATTGAGTACCATCCGGGTAAGGCCAATTTGGTGGCAGATGCACTCAGCAGGAAGTCAGTGGGATCGGTTGCACACCTAGGGATGGTGTATCTTCCTTTGTTGGTGGAACTCAGGAAGGCGGGAGTTATTTTGGATACAAGTGAGCTTGGAGCTTTGTTGGCCAGCTTCTATGTACAACATGTACTGATTGATCGTATCATCGAAGCACAACTTCAGGATCTGATACTCTGTGTTTACAGGATTGAGGTCGATGCGGATGGGAGACAGAATTTTTCCATCCGGGATGATGGAGCACTTGTGAAGTTGGGCCGTTTGTGTGTACCTGCAGTGGCAGAGTTACGGGCCGAGATTTTTGAGGAGGCCCATAGTTCGGCTTATGCTATGCATCCGGGAGGTACAAAGATGTAACGTACCCTCCGGAACCATTATTGGTGGCCAGGAATGAAGAAGGATATTGCTGAGTTCGTGAGCAGATGCTTAACCTGTCAGTAGGTTAAGGCAGAACGGCAGAGACCGTATGGGGCTATGCAGCCACTTCCGATTCCCGAGTGGAAGTGGGATCACATCACCATGGACTTCGTCTTTTAAGTTACCAAGGACTCAGAGTGGAGTTGACGGAGTATGGGTGATCGTGGACCGGTTAACCAATTCAGCCCATTTTCTGCCAGTTCAGGAGACTTATAAACCTAACCGACTGGCTCAATTATTCGTAAAGGAAATCATACGATTGCATGGTACGCCGGAGTTTACAAGCTACTTTAGGAACAACCCTACGTTTCAGTACTGCGTTCCATCCACAGACCGATGGACAGTCTGAACGGACCATTCAGACCCTGGAGGACATGATGAGGTCCTGTGTGCTACAGTTTCAGAACTCATGGGATACTCATTTGCCATTGATGGAATTCGCTTACAACAACAGCTATCAGACAAGCATCGGGATGGCACCCTATGAGGCACTGTATGGTCGACAGTGCAGGACATCTATCTGCTGGATGGAGATAGGGGAGCGAGCGGCTGTAGGGCCAAAATTGATGGACTTAACCCTGGAAACTGTTCGTGCTACTGAGGAGCGCACGGGGCGCGATTGACGCGTCTTAAAACCTTGAGTGGACTTTTGATTTCCAAATTGTACATGCATGACTATTTTACTTAATTATCTTGTGTTTTCACTTATGATTATATGATGATAAATATGCTATTTCGGTTTTACGTAGTTTCATGTTTTTCGAGATAAATATCGTATTTCACGCATTTCGAGGTTACGATTTTCGCCTATGCATGAATGATGTTTTGATGAAGTATTTGGATATGATTATGCATGTTACGTATTTATGATGTTTTGATTATATTTGTGAAGTGGCTTTCGGGAATTGTATGTTTTGGAATTTGCATGTGAATTTTGACATAAGTCCTATTATGAGAAGATATGATTTCAAAATTATTTTTGGAAAACGGATCGTGTGGAATCCTGGCTTATGGTGTTTATAAATGGTTTTGGGTTTAAAGACCCGGTTGATTGTTGGATCTGATTTTGGGTTTAAAGACCCGGTTGATTGATGACGGGGGCGGGCTCGGTAAATTGAGTTTAAAGACTCGTGAGTTTAAAGACTCGGTTATTGTGATACCCCCGAGGCCTATTGATTATGTTTTGAGTTTAAAGACCCGTTGATATCCTGGGAAGGCCTGATATTGAGTTTAAAGACTCGGATGGATCCAACAGTTTGATTGTGATTATTGATTCACTTTTTACTTGATTTGCGTAATTGATGTTTCAAAATGACGGATTCTGGATTTTGGTAATATTATATTATTTTACACGAGTTGTGATGGTTTTCTGTAATGTTTTACATGTGTTTCGGGAAAAGAGACTTCAAATGTTTAATACGCAGTTTTCGAATATCTGATTATGCATGCGTGATTAAAACTGGAGGGCGAACCCCAATTTCATTAAACTGTTTGCTGCAAACTTTTGTTTCGGTCCACTCACACTTTGTTGTTTTAACTACCCTCCAGGTCGTGGTACAAGTTCGGGGGCTAGCGCCGAGGCAGAGACAGAGGCATAAAGTTTTTCATTGCGGAATAGTTAGTTCACAGAGTAGGATTTGTTCTTTAACTTGTTTTGTAATATTATGCTCTGTGAAACTAAGGACTTGAGGTCCAGTCGGTTGTATTTGTTTAATCTCCCTGGTCTGACAATGGGTGTGATGTAATATTATTTGGTTTTCCGATCTTTTGGATTCGATTGTCATACGGGAGCAGGATGCTTCCCGATTATCGAGGCGATAATCGGGGTGGGTCCTGTCAAGTCGTATATTCAGTGGTGATGTTTGATATGGTTTCATGTTGGTAAGGTATATGACGTTGCTGGTTTTCTAGTTACTGCACATATTTTGAGACTGATTTTTTATTTGTAAATTCAATGCATGCATAGCTTTATTAAACGGAGGGTTTAATGATTGACTTCGGAAAAAGATTTTTCCAAACCATTGTTTTTGTCCACTCTCATTTTTTATTAGTTTTGACACCCTCCAGGTTAATCGCGAACGTGCGCTGTATGAAGGCTGAGGCATCACGGTGAGTGCGTACTCTGATTATTCTGGTTAGGATGTTGATTTAATCCTAAGGGTAATAAGGTCTTTTTACAAAGTCATGTCATACGGGTGCAGGTCATCCCACGCTAATCGAGGGTGATTACGGGGAGGGTCCTATCAAGTAAGCTTGGGCGGTGCTGATAAAGAAAACAAAGGAAAATGAGGAAAGGGGGAGTGACCCAAAAGGATAAATAGTAAAGTGGGACCCACTGGGAAACCCTAATCTGCAAGTGGTAAGCTCCTTCACTACCTATAAAAAAAGAGTAACCCAGCTTCTCAAAAGGGAGCCAATCAACTAATCAATCTCAGTAAATTGATCTCCATCCATTTCTGAACCTATGAGCTTGGAGTGAGTTGACGGTCCATTTCTGAACCTATCGACAAACTTGGCATAGTCAACTCACTCCAAGTTCAATCGAGAAACTTGGCATAGTCAACTCACTCCAAGTTCAATCGAGAAACTTGGCATAGTCAACTCACTCCAAGTCACTCCAAGCTCATTGGGCTCTCGAGGAATCCTCGGTTATATTTCGGGCATGAGACCCAGTTATAAATTGGATATGATTCGAGAAATCCTATGTGTGATACTACAGGTTAGAGTCCCGGACGATCGGGTTAGAGTCCCGGTCGATGATGACATTCGGGTTCGAGTCCCTGGTGATATGACGCTCGACTTCGGACAGCGGATGTGTTCCTTCCAGAGAGATCATGAGGAACTGCCTTTTTTTGAGCAGCCGATGAAGGCTATGGCCGAGAGAGGCTTGACTTAGGAGTGCTGTTGTTATTCTCTGAGATCGATCGGTGATGTGTTCACGATGATCTAGAGACGGTCGCGGGGGGTGATTCCTTCTTGGCGACATGCTAGGATTGTTAGAGGTCTTGAGCTATTTGCACATGTGCTAGGATTAGAATCGTGACTGAAATTAAGGATGATGATAGTGGGTAGAAATCTCACATGGTTTTTCATTTGGGCTAAGACCCCGTACTTATTTTCTATGATTTGGGTTGAGAACCTATACGTGTTTTCTGTTTAGGCTGAGACTGTAACGACCCGTCCCTAATTTTAAGGATTAATTAAGACTAATTAAGGATTAGTGAGGTGAATCGTGGATTAGTGAAGGATTATCGGACGTTCAGGGCGAAATTACGATTTTACCCCTAAACGAGGGCAACAAGTTGACTTTTGATCGGGAGGTACAAGACCCCAGGGTCGATGACCGTTACGTAGATCGGGTCGATACGAGTTCGTAGACAGGTGGCACGTAGAAATCAGACGTTTTACGGGAAAGTTACGATTCACAGAAGTTCCGAGGAACTATTTATAGTGGCACATTTTACGAAGCAAGTTGACTTTTGCCTTTTTGTCTTATGTGGGTCCAGATTTTTCCCAGGCCAAATGGATGAGTGACAAGTGTCACTCATCCATTACCTATCACCCCACATTCATGAATATCATCTTCACCTTCTTTTTTCAACCAACCAAACCCGAAACCCCCTCTGAACCGTGCAAACCACACACCCACACCACCATACCCTCCTGTTTTTTGATCAAGGAAGGATTGAGAGGGAAGGACTGAGATCGGCAGGGAGGTTGAGTGGTTGAGCAAGGTGGAGCCACGGTAGAGGTAAGGACCTGAAAACCCGATTGTGGTTTGGAATTGGGATTGAGACGACCTCACTGGACCAGTTTGCAGGACTGAAGATGACCGGAAACGAAAGATATGGACGGAGGAAAACTGGGCCACTGTTCATTGATTCGAACAGGTAATTTCTAGGCCCATGTTTATGGTTTTAATCATGTCGGATGATAGGAAATGAAAAGATGAAAGTGTAGGAATTGAAAGGATTGAAATTGGGTCAAAATGGAGGAGTTATGGGCTTGGACCAGTCACGCCGGTCCAGCTGGAGTGGACTTGCAGGAAAATCGGTTTGGACCGGGTTGATCGCAGGTTGAAAGAGACTGTGCTGGCGCGTGAGCCACACACGTAGCTCCAATGGGCGGCGCGTGGGGGCGCGTGGGCTGTCTTTTGGGGAAGTGTCCAACATGTAATTTCATCTATTTGATGTAACAAACATTTTGGGACAGGTTTCGAGTCGATCAGAAATTGTTTTAATATAGTTCGGGATGTCCGAAGGTTTAGGATCGAGTTTAAAATATGCTAAAAATTTTGGAAAATTAAAGGGTTTTAATGAGAGGTTATTAAAGTAGTTAGTAACCTCTAGTATGATTTGGACAGGTTTGGGAACCCGGAGATGGTGATTGGCCTGGAAGAGTCTTATGGTGAGCGTATCGAGGTGCAGCTTCGATGGTCTGCGATTGGACCTTGCTTTCTAAATATGATGCATGCATAAATTTTTTATATGAATTTATGAACATGATTTGTGATGCCATGAGTGCATTTGATTGTGGTATTTAGTATTTACGTATTTGCACGTATTTCAAGGTTTATAGTGTTATATCGTGCCTATACATACTGTGTTTTCTATGATGTTTTGATGAAATGATTTCGGATTTGGAAATATGGAATCGGGCATGAGACCCATTTGATTGGAAACTATCGGACTTGGAGTCCATTTGATTTAATGAGAAATCCTACTGGAGGCCCATTTGACTTATATGATTGGGGCGGGGGCCCCGTTGGTTTACGAATTAGGGCATGAGGCCCAGTTATGACTTATAAATGTGATTTCAGGTCGAGGACCCAATTGGATTTGGATTTATGGTGGTTTTATGGAAAACCCAGGCGTAGCCCTTTGAATGATTTTGAGATATTTTATGAAATGGTTTTCCATATACCATCCTCACAAACGGTTGACCTCTAGACGTCCCGTAGTATCCTGGAGTAACGAGTTGTCTCCTCTAGACATCTCGTAGTATCTTGGAGTAGTCACGGGGAATTGCCTACGAGGGGTCATTGCACGGAGCGACTAGTCCATATAGTGACTCAGGAGCAGGATTGTCAGAGGTTAAAACCTCTCCCAGGGAGGGTCATTGATCTGCGGGTCATTAACCTGGGTGGACCTTGGGGATACTTGGGATTTGAGACCCCGAGTAACACGCGTAGCTTGGAACCGTGATAGTGGTATTTGTGATGACATCTCGGATGTCAGGCATCAGGGATGTTGAGGATTGGTTTTGGGCTGAGACCCACATGTATCGGATTTGGGCGGAGTCTCTACGATTTGGTTTTGTGCTGAGTTCCCATATGGTTTGATTTACTGTTTTGGGCTGAGTCCCACATGATTGGTCTTGGACTGAGTTCCCACATACCTTGGTTTACGTTTTTGGGCTAAGGCCCTAATGATTTAATAAAGAAAATTGTTTGATAACTGGTTTTCGAATGCATGCAAACTTTTTAGTGAAGGGTATAAACATTATTTATACCCTTTTTAGTGAAGGGTATAAACAAATGGTTTGATAACTGGTTTTCGAATGCATGCATACTTTTTAGTGAAGGGTATAAACATTTTTGATGAAATGTGTTTTTGTAAATTATTTATTTTGTCCACTCACAACCTTCAATGGTTTTAATGCCCTTCAGGTTGATCGCGGATGCGGGCTGTAGCGGGGACCGAGACATCACACTCCTCCTCCTATCCTGGTGCACTCTGGAAGCCCCGGTTAGGCTAAGGTTGGAATTATCCCTTCTCTGACACTTTGTGTCAGACGGGATGACACGACCCATCCCCAATCCCCTGGGATTAAGGGCTAAGTCATGCTCCCATCTAGCTTACGCGTGACACGAAGGCTAAACCGACGTCCAACCTCCATGTAACACGTAAGCTGGACAAGGGATTTCCAAAACGAACCATCCACAAGTACCGAACTTCCCAGAGCGCGCAGAAACTACTGTGGATCGCATGTGTGATGTCTCCGTATCTCTCTACCAACAGCCCGCACCGCAACAACCTGGAGGGTATCGAAAACATAAAAGACTGTGAGTGGACAAAAATAAAGAATATATTCTGAAAACAGTTTATAAGAAAGTACTTTTATACCCTCCACGGAAAACTAATGCATGCATATGAAAACCAATTCACAAAACCATTTCGTATCCAAACCATCATTGAAAATCCGAATCGTTTCTTTCCTCAAACCCACAAATCAAATCCAGGGCCTCACCCCAAAATCATAAATCCTTATCATCCGGGCCATTGCCCAAAACCTCTAAAAAACCATTGAAAAACATTAATCAATCGAGTTGCTGGATCTCAAGTGCGCCCGAGTCTTTAAACTCAAAACTATGCGTATAATCAGGCCTTCCCTGGATATCAATGAGTCTTTAAACTCAAAAAACAATCAACAGGCCTCGGGGGATATCACAATAACCGAGTCTTTAAACTCAAAACATATCAATCCAGGGCCATCCCCCGTCAATCAACTGAGTCTTTAAACTCAAAACCAGATCCATCCATTTTCTTTTTCGTGGTCTTTAAACCCAAAACCATTTTTTAATCAAGTGAAAACCATAGAAAAATCCATATCCAAATTCGCAATAATGATTCCGTAAGCTGGCATCCGGAACCATCATCCCGAACCCAAATCCAAAATTTCTCTTTCAAGTTTCAAAACTGAATCAAGAATCATATTTTCCAAATCTAATTCTAAAACCGAAATCTCATTTATCGAAATCACATGAACAGGGCTCCAAGACCGAAATCACTTTTCCAAAATCCATTTTAAATCATTGAAATCAAATCACATTTCAAATCCCAAAATCAAATCATCGAAACCATCATCAAACCACAACATAAATCGTAAGCTCGTAAAACGTGCAAATACGTAATAACCTCGAAATACGGGTAAAATCGTAAATCATCATATCATAATCACAATATAGAAATCACATATAGAAAACATATAAAAACATATACGCATGCATCATAAGTTGGAAAGCAAAGTCCACTCACCGTTTACGTCGCTGCCTCGATACGCGTGCACTCACGCCATTCCCGGCCAATCCACTATCACTGGCTTTCTCGAACCTGTCCAAATCCCATAATAAGGCCACTAACTACTTCACTAAGCTCCTACTAAAACTCCATAATTTCCCCGAATTTTTAACTATTTTTAACCGAGCCCTTAAACATTCGAACAGCCCGAAACCTATCGAGACGATGTCCGATCGACTCGAAATAGTGCCAAAATGTTCGTTACATCGAATACTTGAAAAGTCGTGTTGGAATCTTCCTCAAAAGGTGTGCCACACGCCCTCACACATGGCACTATTCATTATCTCCTTCCCCTCGCCGGCCTGGTCCAGACGAGTTCGAACGGGCCCGGTTCGATCGAACAGGCACACGCGGTCCAACCTCCTAATTTGTTCATTTTGAGCTGTTTTCTCTTTTGTTCGATCCTATAGTTTCTTCTAAGTGTTTCCTATTATTCTACATGATCAAAATCCAAACTTAATACCAGAATGTTACCTCCTCGATCCAAAGAACGATATGTGCTCTGCTACAAAGTCCCTTTACGAAATCTGACCTCCTCTAGCCTCCACTGTAGTCCCAAACGATTTGTTTACCCTCCATAATCATGTTCCAAACATTAGAATTCATTGTCAAAGCCTAAAATCCCGTATCCAATTTTTTAACCAAGACTGACCGTGTCGGGTTCGCCAATCACCATCCATGGCAAACCACAAGGCCAAGTGACACGACCCATCCCAATCCCCCCACGGGATTACCATGGAATGTGTCATGCTCCCGTCTGACAAGAGGTGTCATACACGGGATAACCTATTGCCACTGCGCAAACGTGCTTCCAGAGTGCGCAAGGATCGATGGAGGAGCTATGCGATGTCCCAGTCTCTGCTGCAGTCGCATCCGGAAATCAACCTAAAGGGCATTAAAAACAAAAGCTGTGAGTGGACGAAAATAAACAAGTTTGTTTGAAAGATTTATAAAGACATTTATGCCCCTCAGTAAAAACATATGCATGCATCAAAACCAATAATCACGTATTTATTTAGAAATAACCATTAGGGCCTTAGACCGGAAACCATAAGCATAGTTTCAAATCCCAAAAGTCAATCCAAGAGTTATTTCATAAATCCAGTAATATACATTTATTATTTTTCCATCTTCGGCATCCTCGATACCTAGCGTCCCAGACGCTTGACGTCCCCAACGTCATATCTCACGGTATTAAGCAACGCGTGCTGTCCGGGGTCTCACCGGGTCCATATTTCTGACATCCCCAATGTCTGACGTCCCCGACGTCTAATCATAGCAATCCTGCTCCTGAGTCACTATATGGTCCGGCTGCTCCGTACAATGACCCCTCGCAGACAATGCACCGTGACTTCCCCAGTGTCCCCGACACCTGGAGGAGACCAATATATATCCTCGTATCGAGATGGTTTTATGGAACACATTTTATTATTCATTTCCAAAATATCACAAGGGCCCTGCCCCGAATTTCCATAAAACCGTCATAATTCCAAATAGTTGATTATCAAATCCGAAATCATTTATTCAATTCCATTTTAGGGTCCCCGACCCGAAATCACATATATAAATCAACTTGGCCCCTAGCCCGATTTTATAAGTCAACTGGGCCCCTGGCCCGATTTCTTAAATCAACTAGGCCCCTAGCCCAAATTTACTTTATCAAATTCGTAACTATTTCATAAAATCATATCTGAACCACAATTATGGAAATCAGTACAAATCCGAAGAACCTCGATTTACACGCAACCCGTAAATCACCTCGAAATGCGTGAAATCACATAAATTCACCGATATCCAAATCAAAGCATATAAAAGCAATTATAACAATCATGAAATTGTTATGCATGCATCGAATTTATAAAACCATTGTCCACTCACAGACCGTTTAACCGTGCGCCTCAATACGCGTGCCATAGGCCTTCCCGGGCCACACCACTATCACCGGGACACCCAATCCTGTCCAAATCACATTAGGGGGTCACTAACCTCATCATTAACATCCTATTCAAGTCCCGTAATTTTCCCAAATTTTTACTATTTTAAAACTGGATTTAAAATCTTCGGACATCCCGAACAATATCGAAACGGTGTCCGATCGACACGAAACCAATCTTAAAATGTTCGTTACATTGTATTGGACAAAAGTCATGTTGAACTCACCTCGAGATTCGTGCCCACGCGCCGTCACGGGGCGCCGTGAGTGGCTGCGCGTGAAAGCCACGCGCCTGCTACAGTGACTGCTATAGTCATCGTCCTCCCCCGTTTCTCTGCAATACGGGTCTGAAACCCGCGATTTCAACCCGAACAATTACCCTTCAATTCATGCTCGATTCCTTCCGTTTTTATCCTAAAACATTCATTAACCAATTAATTTCAGTTCTGTGTCATTGATTAACTCTAACCATCCCTTAATCGTGCCATCAACCCGTGATCACCCAAACGGGTCGATCACCGTAACTCCACAATTCCTCAACCATTATCAAATTAACTTTCCAGTAAGCTCATTAGGATTAATACAAACTAATTCGCATGATTAATTGGACATGAAGTTACCTCAATCACCACGACTTATGCTTGGATTTTTCGGCCGTCCACCTCGTTGGTCCACGGCTCTAGGAGTTTCAAAACTTGCCCCATTCGATCTGGATCGACTCAGTAATGTTCCAGGAAGCTATTTCAGATCTCAATTTGGCTTGGGCTGGCCTAAAAACTGAAATTCGAATTTGAGCTCTTCAAAAACCAGTTTCGGGTTTTTGAACATTCCCTCACCAATTTCACTCATTTCCTTCCTTTCTCAATCCCAGAATGAACCTCTCGACTTACTCTCAATCCCTTTAATCTAATTCAGCCTTTAAAAGCACCCTAAAGCACCACTCAGTCCTATGTGTAAAGTCCCCTGCACTGACCCAAAATCAATTAAAAACGGTGTCCATGTTGTGCAATCAGTTGCCAGCTCAAACACATGTGCAACCACACCTCAAAGCTGCCCCAAATTCAGTTCTAAGTGTTAAACAATCCATGGGACAGATCGCACAAAACATCCAATTTCACGCATATAGACCCGTTACTCGGTCATTCAGACTCCGATTGGTGCGTGCCTTCTGTCTACGAACTCAGGGCATCGAGACCATCCTAATGGTCCTTGGCCCTCGGCCATTGGACCTCCCGATCAAAAATTCAACATTTTCCCTTATTTCGTCGAAATTACAAAAATGCCCTTGGGCTTCCGAACGTCATAACTTTCACCACGAACGTCGGAATCGAACGTGCCACCTGTCTATGAACTCGTGACGTCCCAAACTACGTCACGGTCATTGGTCAAAGTCCATTTGGCCGTCCGAATTAAAAGTCAACGTTTTGCCCACGCCTAGGGGCAAAACGGTCATTTTGCACAATTCGTCCGATTTCACTCAACTAATCCCAGATTAGTCATTCTAAATCATAATTAAATAATATTAAATCCCGTTACCCGGGACGGGTCATTACAACCTTCCCTCCTTAAATAATTTCGTCCTCGAAATTACCAAATATCCTTACTCCACATCCATCTCGTGGAAAACATTTCGATCTCACATCTGTGTACACTTGTACACCCACTAATGTAACACCCCGGAAATTCGAGGATTTTAGTATTATAAATTAATATTTGAATTGACGTTTTACCCTTGTGAATGGTATGGCCAAATTGTTGACTTTTTGATTAGTGGGTCAAATGGACTTTGACCAGTGACCGTGACGTAGTTCGGGACGTCACGAGTCCATAGACAGGTGGCACGTCCAATTCGGACGATCTGGGTAAAAGTTATGACTATCGGAAGTGCAGGGGCATTACCGTAAGTTGGACTTCACGGGCGAAAATGTTGACTTTTTGTTTGGCAACAAATTTTCACATGACTCAAGGACCGTTAGGTAGGTCTCGATGCCCTGAGTTCGGAGATAGGCGGCACGTAGAAATCGGGCTTCGTATGGCTGAGTTACGGGTCTAGAAAGTGAGGGGCAGTTTGGTAATTATTTGAACCAAGGGCATTTTGGTGTTTTTGCTCTGGTTACTGTAGCAAACCGCGGGGGACATGGTCCGCACCACCATGTGCGGTGTTTCAGTGTACAATTGATTTTGCTAATATGTGCTGGAAAGTCTGGGCTGTCTTTTGCTTTTGAACGTGGTCTGTTGCATCCACCTTGCACAACCCCATTGTTAATTCAAGTTCGAAGCTTTTCGGGGAAAATTTTTCAGTGGACAATTGGACTCCCACGAGCCTCTGGGACGGCTGAGATTATTTAAAACTGATCAGAACGTGAATAAGCATCACTCTGATGCTGAAAGAGCTGAGAATTGATGAAGAAAACCAGAGAAACCATTTCGGGCAAAATTGGAGGGAAAATCAGAGTTTAATTTCTACGGTGTGTTGGACCAATCTAATCGCAGAGTAAGCTTTCTGGGAGTGTTTAGAACACAACCATATCAAAATCGAAGGAAACCAGCCACGGGTGAGCTGGGACGGTGACTACCGTGTTCAGAAGAATTTCAGAGGTTTGGACGACTACTTCCAGGTGAGTGTTGGTTCAATTGAGTGTGTTTTCCAGTTCGTTCTGATACTATGATGCTTCCTGTAAGGTTAATTTGATTTTGGTTTAGAAACCAGTGAGTTGGGGTGATCAACCCGTTTGGATGATCACGGGTCGAAGAGCCATTTAAGGATTTGATTTGGCTAATTAATAACTCAGAACTTAAATTAGATGCTTAAATAACATGTTAGGATCAAATTGGATTTAAATCGAGTAGGAATTGATGGGTAATTAACCGGGTCAAGCCGCGGGTGGCAGGCCCGAATTATAGACAAACGGGTGAAGGTGCTGACACTGTAGCTACAGTGTCAAGCGCGTGACTTTCACGCGCAGCCACTTTGGGCGGCGCGTGAGGGCGCGTTGGGGCTTATCTCCGATCACGATCAACATGACTTTTATTCCTCTCATTATTCTGAACATTTTTGGTGAATTAACCATGTTGATCTGAGATAGTTTGAAGGGTCAGTTTAGGGCCGGCTGCCTCGGGAAACGTGTCGACGGTTTCCCCGAACCAGTTTCTATTTCGAACTTTCTTTTGAATAAATATTAAGGACTTGTAGTGACCCTTACGTGTGAATTGAACTGACAGGAATTGTACGATAATCTCGGTACAGGTCCGTACGCGCAGATTCGCAGCGGAATCGTACAGTGAGTGGGCCCGTTTTCATTAAACTCTTGCATGCTTAAATGATTTCTGATTTACTTATATGTTCACATGCTGCAATCGATCAATGGTTTTGATGATATTGAAATTTCGATTATGGCACGTTTCACGGTATTTGGGCATGAAACCCGTTTGACGAAACGTAACGACCGGTTCGGATTTTACCTATGTATACATATATGCTTTGCATTTGGATATCAATAAAATGTATTTGGTATTGCACTATATAGATCCTTCCATATTATATTGTCTAATCCGGATGAGGTACCCCGGAGAGGTCACGGACGTCTAGAACGTCCAGCGTCTACGACGCTAAGCATCGGGGATGCTGTAACCGAACAGGGTTCGGGGATTGAACTCGTTATTGAGACCCGAGTGGCACGCGTAGCCTTGTGATTGTGACCTTATTGGACGTCAGGGACGTCAGACATCAGGGATGTCGGATTGGAGTGTATAGTGCAGTGGCTAAAATTATGGTTATGGTTTTATTTCATGCCTTATAATTCATATTATATTATTTATGATTTTAAATGATGCTGCATGCATGTTTGGAAAACGGAGGGGTAAATTATATGTTTTACTTATCAAATGATTTTATTAACTTGAGCTCGGTCCACTCACCCTTAATGTTTTTGGTAACCCCTCCAGGTCGTGAAACTGAGGTAGAGGAGGAACCTGAGGCTGAGGCATAGATCCACTTCTGCGTACCTGAACCCCTGTTGGGTGGTGTACCCGCAGGTGTATGTTAGAGTTGTGCTCACAACTTGTCGTTTGGATTTCATCCCTTGTCTGACATCTGTTTAATTCGGATTTGATGTATAACTTTAATTTGATTATTTATGCATTGATGTTTTTGAGGTTAAATGACAGGACCCATCCTAATCCCCCCGGGATTAGTGCGGGATGACCCTGCTCCCGTCTGACACGAAGTGTCAGACTAGGGATATTTCCGACCTTTGCCCTCCCGCGCTATCAGAGTACGCCAGGATCCGGAGGAGGCATGTGATATCTCGGTCTCTGCTACAGTCCACATCCGATGTCAACCTGAAGGGCAGTCAAAACATTAAAAACTGTGAGTGGACAAAACAAGAGTTTATAAAAACATTTTAATGAGAAGACATTTGTACCCTACACTAAAAAGCATGCATGCATTCGAAAACCATTTATCCAAAACAAACCATATGTGGGACTAAGCCCAAAGCAGATATAAACTAAGGTCGAAAGGACCACAATAAAAACGACCATACGGGCCACTGCCCAAATCCTGTGCACACCTGTACACACCACATATCATATATCATATATCCATCACATACATATATATAAGTCACACAACCAATCCTGTCACGGTATCCAAAGCCACGTGCGCGCTACCCGGGTCTCAATCCGAGTCATCTCGAAGTCAAGGTCAATGTCCGCAGACCACTGACCCTACCCGAGGTAATAGTAACCATAGCCTTCCTGAGAGTAAGGAACCCAACTGGGGGGTGACTCCACTCAGTCGGTGCTCCGTGACTACTCCGGGGTCCACCCAGGCCAACGACCCTCCCCGGAGGAGATAATAGAAGTAAAGGAAGGTAGACGAACATATATATACATAACATAAACATTCATGATCGGTTCCCCTGAACCGTCATGATCCATAATATCCATAATCAGGTAACATGCTGGTTCCCATAAACCGTCATGTACCGTAATAACATAACCAGGGTTCATGCCGGTCCCCATAAACCGTCATGAACCAGAATGACCTGACAAAGGTTCATGCCGGTTCCCATAAACCGTCATGAACCACAATGACCTTTCCAGAGTTCATGCCGGTTCCCATAAACCGCCATGAACTTGGAAATCCACGTAGGGTCCCTGACCCGAAATCATAAACCATAAAGTAACTGGGTCTCGTGCCCGAACATATGACTCAACTGGGCACCGTGCCCGATATCTAAGGGTCAGTCACGACTCCGATCATAGTGATGAGTGCAACCATCCATCCAGGACCGCCCTCAATCCTGGTATGTCGCCGTGAACGAATCAACCGACGCGACCATCGCAAGACCATGGTGCACTCATCACCGATCGCTATCCTGAACCGTCAGCGCTCCGAAGTCGAGCCTCTCCAGGCTGCCCGACCTCGAATCGTGCATCGTGACCTCTCCGGAAGGAACACATCCCAATCCGGAGGCGAGCGTCGTATCGTCGATCGCCGTGCACCTAGCACCCGTCGCGACCACGATTTAGACCCGAAGGTCGTAAATAGCGTCATATGCCCGAGACAAAACCAAATGGGTCTCATACCCGAGTTGATCCTTTTAGAAATCCAAAACCAAATCATTTAAGTCAATAACGAAATACAGACCCGTATAAGCACCGTATAAGGCCGAAACCTCGAAATACGTGCTTATACGTAACCACATACAAATGCACCCATGGCATCCTCAAACAAGTAATAAAACATATAATAAACATTTATGCATGCACCAACTTAGAAAACAAAGTCCACTCACAGACCGTCCGAGCTGCCGCCTCGATTTGCGTGCCATACGGCTCCCCGAGCCGATCACCGTCACCGGGACTCCCAAACCTGTCCAAATCGTAATAGAAGGTTACTAACTACTTAATTAACCTCCTACCAAAGCCCCGTAATTTTCCCGTATTTTTAACTATTTTTAAAACCGAACCTAAACCTTCCGATGCCCCGAAACATATCGAGACGGTGTCCGATCGACACGAAACCAGTCCCAAAATGTTCGTTACATCGAATAGATGATTTCGTATGTTGAACACATCCCCAGAAACCCCACCACGCGCTGCCACGTGCCGCCCAAAGGCCCCTGCGCGTGGGCTCACGCGCCGGTGAACAGTGCGTCGTTCCCAGCGATCGAACCAGTTTGGGCCGGCCGGTCCGGTCCGCCCTCTGCAACTGGACCGGCGTAACCGGTCCAGGCCTCCTTCTCCCTCATTTTCGGTCCGATTTCCTCCATTCCAATTCCTAAATTCCTATTTTCTCATTTCCAATCTATCATAATCAAGAAAACTAGGAAAAACCCCACAAAACCCGTCCGTCCAATTCTCCCCTAATCGGTCCAATTTTTCCGATTGCACCCAGGGCTGCTCAGCCCTTCACCGCCGTCCAAACCACCCTCTACACCTTCCTACAACCTCAATAAACTCATCCTAATCATTAGAACTCAGCCCTAACACCTAAAACCCGAAAATGAAATTTGAAGGTAAAATTTTTACCTTCGCGGGTCCACGACCACCGTGCACGGCGGCCCCCGAGCTCGCCACCATCCAGTCCGTCCTGGCCTCCTCTCTCACTCTCTGTTCTCTCCAGGAGTATTTGGGATTAAGGGTTTGGTGTTTGGATCGCACAGAGGAGAGGAATGAGATCGGGTTTGGTTGGAGGGAAAAATGGAAAATGGATGCACGGTGAATGGTTGGATGCATGTATGTGGAATGGTAGCCAGTGGATGGGTGACAAGTGTCACTCATCCATTGGTTGCTGAAAAGTAACTGGCCCCACTAAAGACAAACGGTCCTCGTAAAACGTGTAATTGTGAATAATAACCGGGAACTTCCGTGAACCGTAACTTCGCCGTCGAACGTCCGAATTCGACGTGCCGCCTGTCTATGGATTCGTATCGTCCTTATCTACGTAACGGTCTTCGGCCCTTGGCCATCGGACCTCCTGGTCAAAAAGTCAACTTTTAACCTCCTATTCACCCAAATTACCAAAATGCCCCTAAACTTCCGAACGTCATAACTTCTTCCTCGAACGTCGAAATTGAACGTGCCACCTGTCTATGAACTCGTGACGTCACGAACTACGTCACGGTCATCGGTCAAAGTCCATTTGACCACCCGATTGAAAAGTCAACGTTTTGCCATCACCAGGGGCAAAACGGTCATTTCGCATCGTTCGTTCGATTTTGCTCTACTAATCACAGATTAGCCTCACTAATCATGATTAGTCACTAATCTAATCATGAAATTCGGGACGGGTCGTTACAACCTTCCCTCCTTAATTAATTTCGTCCTCGAAATTCCAACCGACCTAATCTAACCGTTCTTCCCTCCTTAATTAGTTCCGTTCTCGAAACTCCACTATCCTGATTCCACAACCTCCACCTCGTGGAAATAATTCGACCTACCACGCAACGCGTGTACGCTAGTACACCTACTAACCAGAACAATACTTACTCGTCTGCAGCCAGACGTACCGCTAACATCCATATCGATCGACTACGTTCGACCACGTCGAATGACAGAAGTCGTACGCTCCGAACGGACACCACCTGTCAGTATCAAAGTAGCCCAAGTATCCTATGATCAACCCACTTGTCAAATCTACCCTTTCGCTGACATAAACAACTCTACGGTTCCTTCCTCAATCTCTAACCTATCCTGACGTCTGCTCCGACTGGAAGTTATCAGACCTCACTCAACGATCCACGCTGACACCTCCGACAGACCGTCACCACTTGACAGTCGTCAGTCGAAAACTGACACTATACTCACTCATGGTTACACTAACCACCAACTCACTCAACCATGGGTCAACACTTACCCACAAAGCACTCGACCTGTGTGTAACTAGACCCATCGAAATACCATGACCCACTGCATAGTATCCAATGTCCAGTCCACGACCTCAACTAATCCGATGGTATCAGAACCAATCCGACTACCAATACGCTCACCAACATACTACGGGTATAACCTATATACCGTCACCAGGCACGACAAGTACACCCAGTATCGTACTTTGAACAACGTACAAAGTACGTACATCTACCCATCGACGTACCACAACAATAACCAGACCACCTAGGTCGTAGTCAAACACGTTTCAATTATGGAGTTCATTCGTCCAATCCAGCGTTAGACAAATCGAAACTCCGACCCACTATTTATTTCCAAATCCGAATCCGAATCCGCAATTTTGTAAGAAATCCCAAATCCAAATCCAGAAATCATATCCATAATCATGTCCAAATTCGAATCCAAAATCATTATTCCGTAAGCTAGCATTTGGAATAACCATTCCGAACCCAAATCCATAAAAGAAAATCCACAGTCAAGCTTTAGAATCAAATCCTGAATCGTCACCCAGAATCCGATTCCAAACCCCAACTCCAGAAATCCTCTTTCAAGTTCCAAAATCAAATCCTAAATCGTCATCTAGAAATCTGATTCCGAAACATGAAATATCGTTCACGTCTACCGAGACCTACCAAAACCAAACCTATCGGTTACTCGCTCAACCGATTACCACAATACGATCGATTGACTTCATAGGGAAGTCAATCCCAACATCAACACAACACTAGGTCAGACAAAATCCGACCTCGTCAGACACCTACTCATCGGACAACTACTCAGGCGAGTAATAAGCCATATGGGATTTACCTCGAAAAGAAGTTCAGTCCCATCATGCTTCACTCAACAGCCAAGTAAGAGTAATAAACTCTCCACCTATCTGGATACCCAAATCACGATCCAGATCCACCACTACGTCAAACGACTATAGACGTCACGGTCGAGACTGTGGGTCCTCCCCAATCACCTCGTATCGATCCTTGGTATTCCACCGTGGAAAATCAAGGATGATACAAGACTATGACATCAAGATCCATCCTCGTGAATGCAAATAAAACTCGCTGCACTCACGACACCACGTAATCCAGCCTCGTCTGCCACCAAGCAGAAAATGAGAAATCTCAGTCACCTAACTTCGATATACTCATCTCCTCCTGATGGTCCAGAACAAATCCCGAGTCCACCAACCAATACACAATCAGTGTACGAGTGGCAACCAACAACATCTATATCATCAACGTCATCTACCATCATCAATCATGGTAGAATCCGAGAAGTCACCCAAAATGACCTCGAGTTATCCAATACTAATGCGGAAAACCCGCATTCGATTCGTCACCTCAATCGCAACCTCTTGTGATTCCGAAGTTCCAACTACGTCGGAAACAACATACTCGAACATCAACCACGTGTCCCCGTTAGACTGGTTATGGACACATGCCCATTTACGACCGTATATGTACATCCAAAAGGATGTCAATTCATCCTAACCTGATGTACCACTCTACTGAAAAGTCACAACAGACCCCTGTTGTGATCTGCAGTCAAATCTCTGCAAACCACCATATCTAACCAATTCTGACCAACTCCGGCCACACTGACCAACTGGTCGCTAGTCCCCCATGACAGTACTCGATCCTCACGTCTCAACTACCGCTGGATCCTATCCAGTCCGTCACTATCTGTGATTCACTCCCGAACCACAGATACCGAACATATACGTATCTTGATGGGGTCACATCCCGACTCGTGACTCATCGTCGTCACCATCACCAACACTAGGGTCAGTATCAGCATCGGCACACAGACATCAGTATCAGTATTAGCACCCTGTGTGCAAACGGACAACCCTAGATCTCCGCTCATACCGAACGATGATCCCGTACCTTTGCTCGAATAGGAGAAACTCTGTCTCCCTCGTACCCAACAACTCTGGGTACAGTCACCCTGACAACTCATACGAGAAAAGGAAAACGTTCCCCGAACGTCCCCGATCCCCAACAATCGTAACTATACCACTCTCGGTAGTAGCGCCTGCCCCAACCTCGTGCAGACCTAACTACCAGGAATCACGATATACAAACTCCGCATCCAACGGAACCAACCGCTCGTATCAACTACTCCGTATCCCCGCTCCGGGATTCCATCGACCGGTACCAACCTCGATAACTTGTCTCACCAATCACTAACCAGCCGTACTCCGACTAACCCAAATGTCGTCTACCAGGTCGCCCACGACCTTAGTTGCACCAACAGTCCATCACAACTGAAGTAGCACGACAACCAACTCGGTCTAACCGATAAATATAACCTCGACTGCGAAGTGCAGTCCCAACACAAGCTGACATGACCAGGCCGACTAACGAACCCCAAATCCGAATAGTCATCCAAGTCAAACCACTCGTCAACTCGCCTTTCCGAACCATACCTACCAAGGTAGGGTTCCACAATCACACCTAGAGTTCCTCGGAACCCAACTGCGAAAAGCAATAACATCAACAACCTGACCGACCCCGTGGTCTTGACATCGTAAAGACGTCAATCCAATCCTACCGACAATCCAACTAGGATTCCCCGAAACCGACAGCTAACTGCCGACCGCAGTAACTCCATTTAACCCAACCCAAGTCCGACCATCGAGTGGTCGCAACTCCAAACCAGTCGTCAGAACCGATCCTACGACATCGTGAAAGACGATCCCAACTAACCGTCTCACGGTCAAAACTCGAAAATACTGTTTATCCCTTTGTAGGGTCCCACACTGTCATCCACGACAGAACTACGACAACCCCGGCATCGAATGCCGAACCAAGGCATGCCAATCCTACTAACTATCGTACCGGCACCCCAACAATCAGGTTGACCACGGGCTGCAGCCCAATGAGATATCACATCCTCGAACAGCATACATACTCCAAGAGCTCCGCGGTTGCTCGAATAGAGACAACCCCGCTCTGATACCACGTTGACAGGACCCATCCCAATCCCCCCGGGATTAGTGCGGGATGACCATGCTCCCGTCTGACACGAAGTGTCAGACAAGGGATATTTCCGACCTTTGCCCTCCCGGGCTATCAGAGTACGCCAGGATCCGGAGGAGGCATGTGATATCTCGGTCTCTGCTACAGTCCACATCCGATGTCAACCTGAAAGGCAGTCAAAACATTAAAAACTGTGAGTGGACAAAACAAGAGTTTATAAAAACATTTTAATGAGAAGACATTTGTACCCTCCACTAAAAAGCATGCATGCATTCGAAAACCATTTATCCAAAACAAACCATATGTGGGACTAAGCCGAAAGCAGATATAAACTAAGGTCGAAAGGACCACAATAAAAACGACCATACGGGCCACTGCCCAAATCCTGTGCACACCTGTACACACCACATATCATATATCATATATCCATCACATACATATATATAAGTCACACAACCAATCCTGTCACGGTATCCAAAGCCACGCGTGCGCTACCCGGGTCTCAATCCGAGTCATCTCAAAGTCAAGGTCAATGTCCGCAGACCACTGACCCTACCCGAGGTAATAGTAACCATAGCCTTCTTGAGAGTAAGGAACCCAACTGGGGGGTGACTCCACTCAGTCGGTGCTCCGTGACTACTCCGGGGTCCACCCAGGCCAACGACCTTCCCCGGAGGAGATAATAGAAGTAAAGGAAGGTAGACGAACATATATATACATAACATAAACATTCATGACCGGTTCCCCTGAACCGTCATGATCCATAATATCCATAATCAGGTAACATGCTGGTTCCCATAAACCGTCATGTACCGTAATAACATAACCAGGGTTCATGCCGGTCCCCATAAACCGTCATGAACCAGAATGACCTGACAAAGGTTCATGCCGGTTCCCATAAACCGTCATGAACCACAATGACCTTTCCAGAGTTCATGCCGGTTCCCATAAACCGTCATGAACTTGGAAATCCACGTAGGGTCCCTGACCCGAAATCATAAACCATAAAGTAACTGGGTCTCGTGCCCGAACATATGACTCAACTGGGCACCGTGCCCGATATCTAAGGGTCAGTCACGACTCCGATCATAGTGATGCGTGCAACCATCCATCCAGGACCGCCCTCAATCCTGGTATGTCGCCGTGAACGAATCAACCGACGCGACCATCGCAAGACCATGGTGCACTCATCACCGATCGCTATCCTGAACCGTCAGCACTCCGAAGTCGAGCCTCTCCAAGCTACCCGACCACGAATCGTGCATCGTGACCTCTCCGGAAGGAACACATCCCAATCCGGAGGCGAGCGTCGTATCGTCGATCGACGTGCACCTAGCACCCGTCGCGACCACGATTTAGACCCGAAGGTCGTAAATAACGTCATATGCCCGAGACAAAACCAAATGGGTCTCATACCCGAGTTGATCCTTTTAGAAATCCAAAACCAAATCATTTAAGTCATTAACGAAATACAGACCCGTATAAGCACCGTATAAGGCCGAAACCTCGAAATACGTGCTTATACGTAACCACATACAAATGCACCCATGGCATCCTCAAACAAGTAATAAAACATATAATAAACATTTATGCATGCACCAATTTAGAAAACAAAGTCCACTCACAGACCGTCCGAGCTGCCGCCTCGATTTGCGTGCCATACGGCTCCCCGAGCCGATCACCGTCACCGGGACTCCCAAACCTGTCCAAATCGTAATAGAAGGTTACTACTACTTAATTAACCTCCTACCAAAGCCCCGTAATTTTCCCGTATTTTTAACTATTTTTAAAACTGAACCTAAACCTTCCGATGCCCCGAAACATATCGAGACCGTGTCCGATCGACACGAAACCAGTCCCAAAATGTTCATTACATCGAATAGATGATTTCGTATGTTGAACACATCCCCAGAAACCCCACCACGCGCTGCCACGCGCCGCCCAAAGGCCCCTGCGCGTGGGCTCACGCGCCGGTGAATAGTGCGTCGTTCCCAGCGATCGAACCGGTCTGGGCCGGCCGGTCCGGTCCGACCTCTGCAACTGGACCGGCGTAACAGGTCCAGGCCTCCTTCTCCCTCATTTTCGGTCCGATTTCCTCCATTCCAATTCCTAAATTCCTATTTTCTCATTTCCAATCTATCCTAATCAAGAAAACTAGGAAAAACCCCACAAAACCCGTCCGTCCAATTCTCCCCTAATCGGTCCAATTTTTCCGATTGCACCCAGGGCTGTTCAGCCCTTCACCGCCGTCCAAACCACCCTCTACACCTTCCTACAACCTCAATAAACTCATCCTAATCATTAGAACTCAGCCCTAACACCTAAAACCCGAAAATGAAATTTGAAGGTAAAATTTTTACCTTCGCGGGTCCACGACCACCGTGCACGGCGGCCCCCGAGCTCGCCACCATCCAGTCCGTCCTGGCCTCCTCTCTCACTCTCTGTTCTCTCCAGGAGTATTTGGGATTAAGGGTTTGGTGTTTGGATCGCACAGAGGAGAGGAATGAGATCGGGTTTGGTTGGAGGGAAAAATGGAAAATGGATGCACGGTGAATGGTTGGATGCATGTATGTGGAATGGTAGCCAGTGGATGGGTGACAAGTGTCACTCATCCATTGGTTGCTGAAAAGTAACTGGCCCCACTAAAGACAAACGGTCCTCGTAAAACGTGTAATTGTGAATAATAACCGGGAACTTCCGTGAACCGTAACTTCGCCGTCGAACGTCCGAATTCGACGTGCCGCCTGTCTACGGATTCGTATCATCCTTATCTAAGTAACGGTCTTCGGCCCTTGGCCATCGGACCTCCTGGTCAAAAAGTCAACTTTTGACCTCCTATTCACCCAAATTACCAAAATGCCCCTAAATTTCCGAACGTCATAACTTCTTCCTCGAACGTCGGAATTGAACGTGCCACCTGTCTATGAACTCGTGACGTCACGAACTACGTCCCGGTCATCGGTCAAAGTCCATTTGACCACCCGATTGAAAAGTCAACGTTTTGCCATCACCAGTGGCAAAACGGTCATTTCGCATCGTTCGTCCGATTTCGCTCTACTAATCACAGATTAGCCTCACTAATCATGATTAGTCACTAATCTAATCATGAAATTCGGGACGGGTCGTTACATTAAAATTGGTATGAATTATTGGGTGTCAGATGGGAGCAGGGCACGTCCCCTTGTGGTCCCTGTGGGATCGGGGCGGGTCCTGTCAACTAACCAACACAAAGCTCGTCTAAACTCAGACGTCCCATCATAGTCTCTCACTGTACCGACCATTCTCGACACTGCGAGTGAAATTGATCACCTGATCCTTGTCAATTTTACCATTTAGCTGACTCCTTCAGCTTGTCGGTTTCTTTCAATCATCAATATATCCGACGTTTTCTCCCCCTTGGGAGTCACCAAAACACACATGTCAGTCCATGCTGACACCAACAGTCAAACTGTCACCACTAAGCTTAGCCACCCTAGTAAAGCTCAAACCATCGATTAATCAGTGACAACACCTCGTACTGCCACTCTCGCTCAAAGTAGCGTAAGATCAACCACATGATCTCAATTCGCAGGGCAAGCCCAAAACCTGTGACATATATTAATCTAAATGTCCATTACTGCCGACTCCGTCAGCGAACTATGACGCTGGAAAATCGCGGCAGTGATAGCATCACGCAAGGCTAGTTGTAGTTACACTGACCACTAACTCACTCATCCTGAGTGTACGTATACCGTCAACTTACTCAATCAAGTGGAGTAACTGGAACACATTGAATACCAGCCCCAGCAGTGATCACACATCAATATACTAGGGTTCACTAGCCATCCATGGCTAACAGCGCATGCTCATACAATCACCGAACCCGACAAAATCACACTGCTCAGCACACAGTATCCAATGTCCAGTCCTCAATCACAACCAAACAAATGATATCGGAACCATCCGATTACCAACACGTTTAATCACAAACCACTGATACATCCCATGTACCGTCACTAGGCACCACTCAGCCTTTCCAGTATCAATCCTCGTACAACGTACCATGTACGTACATCTATCCATCAATCCGCCTACAACCACCTAGGTTGTGGCCAAACACGTTCTGATTACCCTAGAGTCCATCTGTCAGATACTGTACCAGACAGATCAAAACTCCGACCCAATATCCATTTCCAAATCCGAATCCGAAATCATTATTCTGTACACTAGCATGGAAATAATCATTCCGCACCCAAATTCGGTAATCCACTTTCGAGCTTCGAAATTGAATCCTGAATCGTCACCCAGAAATTCGATTCCAAAACCCAAAATCTCGTTTACGTCCACCGAGACGTACCAAAACCGAACCTATCGGTTACCTGCTCAAAACACTCGATTGACTTCATAGGGAAGCCAATCCCAATATCCACACGTCTAAGGTTGACAAAAATCCGACCACTTCGGAAACCTACTTACCGAGTAACAACCATATGGGCTCCACTTCGAAAAGAAGTTCAGTCCCACCTGGATCATCAAGATCACGATCCAGATCCATCACAACATCACCGACAAGTAACATCACGATCCTAGATCGTCACATCGTCCAAAGTCCACAACCTCACAATTCAGATCCACCTAGGATCCACACATGCTCACGTAGCTAACAATCCATCTAAAACTGATCGTAGGGTCTTACACCCTCATTGAATCCTTCGCTAAATTTCCCTTGGTGGAAATGATGACCTCGCATTTCACCACCAAATCCATAATTATACACAACTTCTTGTGTCCAATGACCCAAGGCCAATCATGGGTCCACCCACCAATACACGCTCAATGTACTCGGTAGCAATAATCAATGTCCGTCAGGCAGAAAACAAGAAGTCAACCCCAATGACTTCAGGATACCGATCACCGATGTGGAAACGAGCACTCTCCTCGTCTCCACAATCACCACTCTTCCCGAATCGGAAGTTCCAACCATGTTGGAAACAGACATGCTCCCAACGAGATGTCAAGTCCAACCACTGGACTGCCCACATCATCACCTTTACAGGTTCAACACTCGGCTTCCCAAGTTATTCACAATTACAAATTCCACCTCAACACCCCCAAAAGATTTTCCTCGACTTTTCCAATTCCAATAATTTTCCTTGTACTTTTCTGGGGATATTAGAATTATACAACCTTACCAATCTCGGAGTTGACAACAACCCCCAAAATCCACTTATTCTCATGACATACGGGGCGTCATCCCAAGAACCCTCAAGTCTCAATCATACCTTTTTATCCATTCATCACTTGTTATCTCACAACTGTTGGGACTTATCCTAACACGTCCACAACCTCCACTGGATCCCATCCAGTCCATGACTCAACCACCACGGAGTCGGAGATACCGATCAGATGTCCATCTTGAAAGAGTCACATCCCAACTCGTGGCTCACCACAATCTCAATCACCGACACCGGTACCAGCACCAGTGCTAGTATCACCGACACTTACCTCAACACACCGGCATCCATACATCCACACTAGCACACGAACATCCACACTAGCACATGAACATCCACGCTAGCACATGAACATCCACGCTAGCACACTGTGTGCAAAGTTGATACCCTGGATCTCCGTTCATATCGAACGACTATCCCGTATCACCACTCGTACCCACGACTATGGGTACCTCCAATTTGACCATCCGCACATCAGGATAATGAACGTTCCCTGAACGTCCCCTGATCCTCAAGTGTTAAAACCACACTAAATACACTCGATAGCTAGTCATCTCGACACAACTGTCGACCAAAAGTCATCGCTATCAAGATCCGTATCCACACCTCACACTATTATTCGATCCAACACGGAATTCCATATTTTATCTCATAACCGTACCCGTAGATCGAATCCCATTATCCTGACTAGACTCACTAGAGTCTTCCACATGGTCATCCACGACCTCAGCCGCTCATCGCAGCACAAGTTCCCGATTTAAAGTTCACTTTTCCAATCCATAAATTATAAATTAGGGTTTCAAAATCACACCCTTGGGTTCCACCGAACCCAACTGCCTTCCGCAGTAAAATGCACAACCTGACCGACCCCGCAGTCCTGACATCGTATAGACGTCCAATCCAATCCAATCGTCAACTCATCGTGGGTTCCACCACGAAGGTCATCGGCTAACTCCGATGCACCAACACCCCGTACACTAGCCAACACTACCAGGGTCCGTATTTTAGACCATTACATAACTGAGGTTCGCATTTCCATATCATTAGTCAAATTGGGTTCCCTGAACCCAGCTGTGCCCAGTAGCACACAATCCATCACCACAAGATTGAACCGACGGTCCCACATTACCAGTTAATCACAAACAACCCCACTTGGGTCGAATCACGTTAACGCACGGCGTATCGGGCCAAACACACTTTATCCACTACTCAAACCCAAAACTATCTATCAGGTTGACAACGGAACTGCAGCCCAAAGAGACATCACACCCTCGACCTTCGCGCACAAAAGAGCAAACCTGCCCTGATACCACTTGACACGACCCATCCCAATCCCGCCCCCCCCCCCCCCCCCCCCCCCCCCGAGATTACCATGGAATGTGTCATGCTCCCGTCTGACAAGAGGTTTCAGACAAGGGATAACTTGTTGCCACTGCCCAAACGGGCTTCCAGAGTGCGCAATGATCGATGGAGGAGGTGTGCGATGTCCCAGTCTCTACTGCAGTCGCATCCGGAAATCAACCTGAAGGGCATTAAAATCAAAAGCTGTGAGTGGACGAAAATAAACAAGTCTGTTTGAAAAATTTATAAAGACATTTATGCCCCTCAATAAAAACATATGCATGCATCAAAACCAATAATCACGTATTTATTTAGAAATAACCATTAGGGCCTTAGCCCGGAAACCATAAGCATAGTTTTAAATCTCAAAAGTCAATCCAAGAGTTATTTCATAAATCCAGTAATATACATTTATTATTTTTCCATCTCCGGCATCCCCGATGCCTAGCATCCCAGACGCTTGATGTCCCCGACGTCATATCTCACGGTATTAAGCAACGAGCGCTGCCCGGGGTCTCACCGGGTCCATATGTCTGACATCCCCGATGTCTGACTTCCCCGATGTCTGACTTCCCCGATGTCTGACGTCCCCCGACGTCCAATCATAGCAATCCTGCTCCTGAGTCACTATACGGTCCGGCTGCTCCGTACAATGACCCCTCGCAGACAATGCACTGTGACTTCCCCAATGTCCCCGACACCAGGAGGAGACCAATATATATCCTCGTATCAAGATGGTTTTATGGAACCCATTTTATTATTTATTTCCAAAATATCACAAGGGCCCTGCCCCGAATTTCCATAAAACCGTCATAAGTCCAAATAGTTGATTATCAAATCCGAAATCATTTATTCAATTCCATTTTAGGGTCCCCGAACCGAAATCACATATATAAATCAACTGGGCCCCTGGCCCGATTTCATAAGTCAACTGGGCCCCTGGCCCGATTTCTTAAATCAACTAGGCCCTTGGCCCGAATTTACTTTATCAAATCCGTAATTGTTTCATAAAATCATATCCGAACCATAATTATGGAAATCAGTGCAAATCGGAAGAACCTCGATTTACGCGCAACCCGTAAATCGCCTCGAAATGCGTGAAATCACATAAATTCACCGATATCCAAATCAAAGCATATAAAAGCAATTATAGCAATCATGAAATAGTTATACATGCATCGAATTTATAAAACCAATGTCCACTCACAGACCGTTTAACCGTGCGCCTCGATACGCGTGTCATAGGCCTTCCCGGGCCACACCACTATCACCGGGACTCCCAATCCTGTCCAAATCAAATTAGAGGGTCACTTTTCTCATCATTAACATCCTATTCAAGTCCCGTAATTTTTCCAAATTTTTACTATTTTTAAACTAGATTTAAAATCTTCAGACATCCTGAACAATATCGAAACGGTGTCCGATCGACACGAAACCAATCTTAAAATGTTCGTTACATTATATTGGACAAAAGTCATGTTGACCTCACCTCGAGATTCATGCCCACGCGCCGTCATGCGTCGCCGTGAGTGGCTGCGCGTGAAAGCCACGCGCCTGCTACAGTGATTAACTCTAACCATCCCTTAATCGTGCCATCAACCCGTGATCACCCAAACGGGTCGATCACCGTAACTCCACAATTCCTCAACCATTATCAAATTAACTTTCCAGTAAGCTCATTAGGATTAATACAAACTAATTCGCATGATTAATTGGACATGAAGTTACCTCAATCACCACGACTCAAGCTTGGATTTTCCGGCCGTCCACCTCGTCTCTCTACGGCTCTAGGAGCTTCAAAACTTGCCCCATTCGATCTGATCCACTCAGTAAAGTTCCAGGAAGCTATTTCAGATCTCAATTTGGCTTGGGCTGGCCTAAAAACTGAAATTCGAATTTGAGCTCTTCAAAAACCAGTTTCGAGTTTTTGAACATTCCCTCACCAATTTCACTCCTTTCCTTCCTTTCTCAATCCCAAAATGAACCTCTCGACTTACTCTCAATCCCTTTAATCTAATTCAGCCTTTAAAAGCACCCTAAAGCACCACTCAGTCCTCTATGGAAAGTCCCCTGCACTGACCCGAAATCAATTAAAAACGGTGTCCATGTTGTGCAATCAGTTGCCAACTCAAACACATATGCAACCACACCTCAAAGCTGCCCCAAATTCAGTTCTAAGTGTTAAACAATCCATGGGACAGATCGCACAAAACATCCAATTTCACGGCTGTTTCGATTAAACAGTGCCCCTGTGAAATTACTATTTTGCCCCTGTGCAGAAAATTACCAAAATGCCCCTCACGCATCTAGACCCGCAACTCGGTCATTCGGACTCCGATTGACGCGTGCTGCCTGTCTACGAACTCAGGGCATCGAGACCATCCTAACGGTCCTTGGCCCTCGGCCATCGGACCTCCCAATCAAAAAGTCAACATTTTCCCTTATTTCGTCCAAATTACGAAAATGCCCTTGGGCTTCCGAACGTCATAACTTTCACCACGAACGTCGGAATCGAACGTGCCACCTGTCTATGAACTCGTGACATCCCAAACTACGTCACGGTCATTGGTCAAAGTCCATTTGACCGTCCGAATTAAAAGTCAACGTTTTGCCCACGCCTAGGGGCAAAACGGTCATGTTGCACAATTCGTCCGATTTCACTCAACTAATTCCAGATTAGTCATTCTAAATCATAATTAAATAATATTAAATCCCGATACCTGGGACGGGTCATTACACCAAGCCCATCCAACTCATCTCCACATCCAGAACCTTTCCCTATGAACCAAAGTCATCTTTAGACACCAAATCATAACTTGCCATTTTGAATTGAAATAGGGGATTGCACGAGTTATTATCCCTTACCTCACCGTCGTACGCCGCCGTGATCGCCATCATCTTTGTCCTAGCTTTTCCTTCACTTCTTGTTCACAAGCTACGTGTAGAAGATCACATTTGCGGGTGAGGGTGATTGGATGGAAGCAATGCATGGTGCTCTGTTTCGGGTTGGTTCGCGGATTCTGGGCAACCGTCCATGATGGCTTATCAAGGTGGCACCACCCAACTCCTCATCTTCCTCTCTGTTTCATTCCTATGTTATTGGAAACTGGTAAGGATCGAAGGAATTGGGTGTCACAGTCATACCCACACCTTGTTCTCTGTTTTACAACCGGTTAACCCAATTAAACCCATTCCTTTTAACTTAGACGTGAGGCGGCTAGGAGAGTTCCACAGCCTTCTAGGTTGGGACATGTGTCCCAAATCTGGTGGGCAAAAATTCCAGCACAAGCCAAGTGTCACAAATCCTCTAGGCACAATTTCCAATACATCAACTGACCATTTTACCCTTTTTCTACAATTTACCATTTTGCCCCTAAGGCATTCAGACCAAAATCTGAACCATTTGAAGTCCGATGAGAGCGTGCCGCCTGTCGTTGCATTCAGGAGATCGAGATCTACCCAATGGTCCTCGAAATACGTGAAAATAACTTGTCGTCTAAAAAGTCAACCATTTGCCCTATTTCAACAAATTTACCAAAATACCCTCGAACTTCGAAACGTCATAACTTCCTCCTCGGAGGTCGGAATCGGACGTACCACCTGTCTATAAACTTGTGACGTCCCGAACTACGTCACAGTCATCGGTCAATGTTCATTTGACCGCTCGAACGAAAAGTCAACAGTTCACCCATTCTAGGGGCAAAACCAACATTTCGCACCGTCCGTCCGAAAGTATCCAACTAATTATCGATTAACTTTACTAGTCCGTCATTAACCACTAATCTAATCCCGATTTTTCGGTTGGGTCGTTACATGGGAGCAGGCACGTCTCGCGTTAATCCTAGGGGGATTTGGGACGGGTCTTATCAGAGACCCTATATGATTCGGTTTTGGGGCTGAGACCCTACTGAAATACTAGCTTCGATTGATAAGCTTTTTTCACTGGATTTGATTTGGGAAGCAATATGTCTTGATTCCGAGAAAGTATTTGTAATAACTGTTTTATGATGCATGCTTTTACGTGAAGGGTATAAATGTCTTTCCAATAATCTGTTTTTATAAATCTCTTAGTTTCGTCTACTCACAGATTTTATGGTTTTTAATACCCTTTAGGTTGATCGCAGATGCGGGCTGTAGCAGAGATCGAGACATCACATGCCACCACCACCGATCCTTGTGTACTCTAGCTAACCCTGAGCGGGTGATGAGTTTATCCCTGGTCTAACACGCAATGTCAGACGAGAGTAGGTACATCCCATAATAATCTAGGGGGATTGGGATGAGTCCTGTCAGTGCTGATTAGACATGCCACGTTAGTTACCACGTAGGCCTAATAGGTCCTGACACCCTGCCACGTGGCACCACCCGATTGGTCCATGTGGTCTGACAAGATAACACGTCAGTTGCTCACTATGTCTGATAGCTTCCCATGTGGCATCATCTAATTTTCCACGTGGACTGATAGGTTCTGACAGATGATGACGTGGCTTGCCATGTCATCGTCGTTAATCTCTCGCGGGTCGACCCGTTTTTCTGCAACCTGGTCATTTGACCCGTGACCTTGACCCGATCCGTTCTCCCTCATTTAAACTCCTTTTTCCACAATTCTTTCACCATTCTAATCGGGGCTAACCTAGGAACAAATCCCTTACTTCAAAACAAGAAAACAAGGACAAAAACTAACCTGTCGTGATTGATCTTCCACGGTTGTTCTTCGAACCGCCGTCTAGGGCTGTCCCGTGATCCATTTCGATCCATTTCAATCCCACAGTACTCGTACAACCACCAAAAATACACACAAAGCATCAGAAAGGATTGCCAACGACCCATAATTAAAACTCTCAAAATGACCCAAATGTGTTTCACGGTTTACCTAGTTTCCTCAGCCACCCAGGGCGGCCCAGCCTCTCACCACTACCATCCTCCGTCCCTCCATCTCTCTCTCGCACTCTCTATCTCTCTGTCACCCTCAAACCGGAACAAGGGTAGGGGAAATGGGGTTTGGGTTTCGGGTGAATGGGAAATGGGAAGCGAATGAGATGCATGAATGAAAAATGGGGATCAATGGATGGGTGACACTTGTCACTCATCCATTTGTCCCTAAAACAAATATTTTGCGCCACTACAAACAAAAGTGAACATGTGTCGTAAATCGTGCAGTCGTACCATGATTCATTCCAGACCAGTAACTTTCCCGTACAATATTCGATTTCAACGTGCCGCCTATTTACATACTCGTTTCGTCTCGATCTACGTATTAGACCTCGGTCCACATGTCATTGACATCGTAGGTCAAAAGTCAACTTTGTACCCTTTTCAGGGGTAAAATTGTAATTTCAATATGATCGTCCACTAATCCTTGATTAATCTCGATTAGTTCTTAATTAATCTCGTAAATTCGGGATGGTCATTACAGCACCAGTGTGCTGTCAACTTAACAGTCTTTGTTACTTAAGTATGTTTAAGTGTGGAGGGTACTATAATAATTTAAACAACGTAAAGACATAATTATCATTACTTTTAGAGGGGATATGTTTTTGTTTTTATAGTAGTATTGAATGTTGTAGGTGAAATAATTCGATGTGAGATAAATGTCCCTATTTTTTGAGTTGGCACGTGTCCCTGTGGTCTTAAGTTGAATTTTGTGTTTGGCTTGGTTTGGCCGCGATAGAAGAAGGTTGACCAGATGTGGTTGCCCTAATGGCTCTAGGCATCATTGTCTGAGATTAAGCTGGTGGGATGTGTCCACTTAGCCGAGGTAGTTGTTGGCCAACCAAATGTGGTCCGGCTAACAGTTCTAGGTATCTTTGTTCAAGGTTAGGCTGCTGAGATTTGTCTGTTTAACTGAGGGCTTGGTGTGTCTTTTATGGGACTGTTCGTTCAGCCATAGCCAAGTTGACTAAGTAGCCTAATAAACGATTGAATGGACAATTGGCGGAATGGGTTACATTTGAATCATGTGGTCAATATAGTGCGATGCTTCATTGAAGATAAAATTACCTTACAGTTCACATCAAGGAATTTTTTAAGTTGTGTTTGGATTTGAACATCGGGAATTGGATTTCCCGGTGAAGTTGTGGAATTTAAAGAAGTGCTGGTTTGTCTTGGTTGGTGAAGAAAGATGAAAGCTTGCTTGAAGTCTGAGAATTAGAAGCTCTGGGTCTTTGTGGGTTTGTGAATAAAGACGACAACTTTGATTCGGAAGCTGTTCCCGACGAGCTCATCGTAGTGGCAGTAAAAGAAGAGCTTCAGCAGAGCAGCCAACCTAATCAGTTTAGAGCTAACTATGGTTGGGTTTTGAATGTTGTTTACTATAAGTTCTGGAGTGTGGTGCCTTTATCATTCCCTTTTTTTTTTTTTTTTTATTACAGTTTCTATTAATCAAATTTTGCATAGAAACGTTTCTAGAAATGAAATAATTTGTTTTTTTTTTGGCAAATTAGAAATTAAATATTTATGAAATACATAAGACACACTGGTTGGAGATGACATTGCGCATTTACTGAAATTGAAATTGAACGGCCAGAGCAACATGAACGCCTCGTCGTCGGCAGAAGAAGAAGCACCTGATCTGGTTTGCCAGCTGGACAACGTCCAGGGTATGGTGGATGCCCTCACCACCGTCCGATGGAAACGCCAGCAGGTGGGTCCCCCCCCAACTCTCTCTAGTTAATTAACGTACGTACATTTGAAGATTTGAAGTTTTGAACTTACGCAATGGAATTGCGGAAGACTCTCTCATCCCTAGGGTTTTTGCTACAATTTTACAATTTAGGACGCTGTCGTGGAATTATCAGAGCACGGCGTCGTTTTGATTGTGGAGGAAACCGGCTGTCTTCAGGCCAAAGCTTACCTCCAGCGTGAGGTAGGTCTCTCTCTTTCCTCGGACCTAAGTCCTCACTTTAAAATCAAATCTGTTTGGCTCCCTACAAAATTAAAAAAGCAGCAGGTGCCATTACTAAAAGTAAAATTTCTCTTGCTTTGTTTGTTTGTTTGTTGTTTTGCAGCTCTTTACTCGGTACGAATACAAGGGTCAAGGTCGGCCCAGATTCGGAATCACTTTGGGGTTGTTTGTGGATTGCTTGAACACATTTTCAGTTCCTGGACAATCAAGCGGTCTTGAAATTCGATATCCCGGGCCAGATATGCAGCTTCTTCTCAAGTATCATCTCATCTACTTCATATTCCTCCCTGCTTCACTGCATGTTAGTTTAATCAATTGCATGATGAACCTTGTATTGCATGATGAAGCATGACAAAATCGTTACAACTAAATTTGCTACTTTTTAAGCTTTGCATAAAGTTGGGTTTTTAAAAAAAAAAAAAAAATTTCGTACATGCCATCTGAATATTCCTTGATATAGGATAGAAAAAAATGAGGTTCATACTTCGTTTGTGGACTCTTATGTTCACAATAGTAATGGTAATTAGTAATCGTAATAGAATAGCTGCTTGTTCATGATCCTTGTATTTATGCTTTCAATTCAGGAGAAATCAATCAAATATTTTTGTGACAATGTTTTCTTAAATGTTCCATTAGGTCTGTTGATTCGATGGATGCTTGCATTTATGCAGAGATCAGGACAAGAATCCCAGATACAGTTTCATGGGACTACAATTTTGAACCTGCAGGGAGCACCCCAGTTACTTGTACTGTTAAGGTATGCTCATTCGTACATGCTCGTATCTGGCGCGGAGAACCTGCTTTCTCTTTCATCATTTTGTCTCTCAATAATTACATGTATGAGCCACCTCAGTTTTTTTTTTTTCTTATGCTATCACGGCAAAATAGATCAAAATATCAGAACTCCTTTTTTTTTTTTTTTTTTTAAATTTGGGGAACAAGATATGGATGGAAATATTTATTCAGGACAAACAATACAGTAAGGTGGATCAGTAATTCACCTGGATAAGAAACGAGAACATTCAAAATAAAACCGTCTACATCTACTTTAATATCCAAAAAAACTATTCCAGACACCATAGCTTTCCCGTCTTGGGTAAAATCTCGCAAAAGAATTGTTTCTAAAAGCAAGAGAATTAGATGCTTGACCTTCTCCCAGACCTCATCCACTTCCAGCTACCTAGAATCTTCAAAACTCCACTTATTTGAGCCCCCTACCTAGCACCTGGTCCGTCTTGCTTTGTTATAGGTACATACGCAATGCCCTTTAGCATGCTGCTTCAAGTGCAACAAGGTCGAAAATGAGGCGTCCCCACATAGATGCATAGACATTCATGTTTTTTTCTTTTAAATATACAAGAGTCCATATCCTCATTAAATTAACCGCTTTTCCACTTCATTAGTTGGTACTGACCAAAAAATATCTTCAAATCAACTTCTGTTAGTCTCTTTATTTTTCATCAGTTTTACCTGCAGCTATATGTGCATAGTTGTCATTTTTTTGGGATGAAAGGAAAGTTTGTTGTTAATGAAATTTCAATGTCATATTGTATTTTGGACTATTTTTTTGGATGTTGCATAAGTGACTATTGTCCTTTCTCTGAATCATGAATCAAATTAAAGCCTTGGGTGCTATACTCTATATACAATTCAGTAGCATGTCTTACGCTTTAGATACTCGATTACAGTATGCTGTATCACTTAGTGTAAATTCTAGGTCATAAATCCAGTGTAGTGAAAAAAGGTGGCAATGAGTACGATAAAGAAGACATAATCAGAGGTCCTCTAACTGAAGCAGGTGCCATTTAAAATTCTCTCTATCAATATGGAACTTTAATTATGGGTTTGAATGAAAGATAGTCGTGTATACACTTAGTAGTAATCTAGTAGGTTACTACTTACTACTACTCATATATAAATCTCGTGGTTATACTTAATATGTTGTTGACTCATGTTGAAATTGTTTTACCCTATTGTGTTGTATGACATATCATCCAAACCATAGTCTGCAGCGCTGAAGGAAGCCATTGACGATCTTGAGTGGCCTGGTTCAAGCATCCAAATCGTTCTGCAACCACTTCCTCCGACTGTTACCTTCAGAAGTGAAGGCCATGGAGATTTGCAGGTAAATAGCGTACAAACTTACTTACAAGCAAGGCACACACAGAAAGATGATTGGGATTTGATGTATTTATTAGCAGTGTTAATTTTGTCGTTCTTGCAGGTAGACTTGATGTATTATGTGAACGCCGATCTTTTGTTTGCATTTCATTGTGATCGCCAAGTATCTTATAGGTATGTATTTAAATAAATATCACTTTCGAAATTTGAGTCCTTACAGATGATATGTACGTCACTGTGCCAGCCAGCCATTTCTAGTTTCTCAGCCCTGACCTCCTGACCTGATTGATGTTAGGTATAAGTACAAGTTCCTTGGAGCTACAACTTCAAACATTCCCAGCAGCGTTATTAAAGATAATAGAGGAAGCAAGTTGACTATCGGGAGAGGTGGGCTGCTGAAAGTTCAACATCTTGTTTCGGTAGCAAGAGCGTCCGCTGCACTCCCACCGCAATCGCGCATTGATTCTGCTGGATATCAGCAACCGAGTCGAATTGCATATATCGAGTTCTTTTTGAAACCAGAGGAAGATGAATAGGTAAGCAATTAACTTCAAGGTTATGGAAGATACTTACCATCGAGTTGGTAGCTAGCTACAGCTTTTCATTGTAATTTCACTATTTCTGTGGGAAATGTGTAGTTGCCCACTTTATGCATCAAACTAATGGAGAGTTGGTTTCCAATGGAGTTCTTTGGCTGGTTTGTGTCTAGGATTGGATTGGAAAATCATTTTTTTTTTGTCAAAGTGAAAATAGTCATTAATTAGAAGTGCCCAATAATGCATCAAAAATTAAAACGTCCAAAACGAAAAACGAACAATCCAAAACAAAATAAAAGTAAAAGAAAAAATAAAAACACAGAACAAATAAAGAAGTACTCCACTAGTCGTTTTTGAGAAACAAGCCTCCGCGCAGAATAAGAATCATTTCAAAGAATTAAAGAGATTGATCTGTAGAGCATGGATTGGTGACAAAAATCCACCAATGTGATGGGTTTCCCTCATTAGTGGAGGAGAGAAAAAGAAGGAAAAATAAATAGTAAAATAAAATGAAAGAATGGACGGGAGAGTTGGAAGAAAACGAATGGAAAAGAAAAGGAATAAAACTCTCCTTTATGCATGACCACCAATTAGTTAGGAATGTTGGCTATAAAAGCCGTAGTCTTCTTTCAGTTCATTGCATCCATTTAGAAAGCCAAAACTTAGAAAGTTTTGAGAGATAAGAAAGTTTCACTTGTGTGAGAAAGAAAATCCTCTTAAGAGAAAAACCAAGAGAGAGTTTATCCACCGGTGTGTGGTGAGATTATAATTATATTCCCATTATTTTTCTTAGTGGAAGATAGAGTGCTATTTTTGCCATTTTATTTACACAAGGCTGGGAAAAGTCATATCCTGGGAGTGTCATATTTATTTATTGGCTCTTTTATTTTTCGCCATCTTTCCCAACAAGTGGTATCAGAGCTTCGGTTATATATATATATATATATATTCTTGTGTAATTTAAGATGGAGGAGTCATCGTCATCATCAACAGCAACAATGTTAAAGTTGACTGCATCCAATTACTCCATTTGGAAGCCAAGAATGGAGGACATCCTTTACTGCAAGGATTTGTATGAGCCCCTTCAATTGCTGGGACAAAAACCAGAAGGGAAGTCAGACGATGCATGGAGCATTCTGAATAGAAAAGCTGTCGGAAAAATCCGACAATGGGTGGATCAAAGTGTGTTCCACCATGTGGCACAAGAGATGGATGCATACAAATTATGGACAAAATTGTCGTCCATGTACGAGCGGAAGACCGCTCAAAATAAAGCATCGGTTATCCGACGGTTGGTAAACCTTAAGTACAGAGATGGTCGAAGTGTTACCGAGCATCTCAGTGACTTTCAAGGTTTGATCAACCTGTTGACGAATATGCAAATGGTGCTTGATGATGAGTTACAAGCATTAGTGTTACTCAGCTCTTTGCCTGACAGCTGGGATACACTAGTAGTATCTTTAAGCAATTCAGCTCCTCAAGGTGTTCTTACATTGGACATTGTTAAAGATAGCATGTTCAATGAAGAAGCAATGAGGAAAGAACAAGATGTAGTATGTCAGGACCCACCCCGGTTTCACCCCGAAACCCGAGGTAAATCCTGCTCCCGTCTGACTCCCCGACACAACACCCAAGTAACACTCATGCAACCCAGTCAGACGCAGGAGTAATTAAACAAAATATTCCGACGTTAACGTTTACAGAGTATAGTACGAAAATACAAGGAACTAAAAACCGATAAATTACACGCACACGGAAGATTTTAAGTTCTTCTGGGATCCCTCACGTCGCTTCTATGCCTCTGACACTGCCTCGACGTCAAGACCCCGCGCTATCTCCACAACCTGGAGGGCAATTTAAAACAGAAGGTGTGAGTGGACCAAACAGTACAAGAGTTCAAAACCATTTTACACGAAAACCGAGTTTAACCCTCCGTTTTAAAAACCACATGCATAACCAATATGTATGAACACAGTTATAAATCAATTTACCGTAAATCACATCATAAGAAACAGAAACACTATAAAACATTTAGAAAAACCACAGTAGGTGAATCATAAAACCGTATCAGAAACCATAAACGTCAAATCATCATTTTCCCGATCAAACCTGCTGGACCTATCCGAGTCTTTAAACTTCCGAGTCTTTAAACTCAATCCAGGCCTTAATCATATCCGAGTCTTTAAACTCAAGGCCTACGGGGGAAAATCAATATATCCGAGTCTTTAAACTCCCAAGTCTTTAAACTCAATCCGGGTCTTTAAACCCAATCCGGCCGGTCCCCCGTCACATATATCTGGGTCTTTAAACCCAATATCCAGATCCAGCAAATCCAATCCCCAAATCATTTGAAAACCATTTACCAATCCACATCCAAACCCGAATCCAAAATCACCGGTCTGAAGCCCTTCCGGCTTCCAGAACCGCCATTCCGAACCCAAATCCGGAAATCCACTTTTCCATTTTAAAACCAAATCTCGCTTTCCGAAATCCGATTCTAAAACCGAAAACCTTGATTATCAAAATCATGTCCCCAAAAACCCTTTAAAATCATGGAAATCATTTATCTTTCCAAAATCACCCTTTCCTCGTAAAACGTGCTAAAACTGTACTTCCTCGTAAAACATGCAAACATATAAAACCAACAAAACATATTCGAGAAACATAAAATCATAAACAAAACCATAAAACAATTATCGAAAACAGATATGCATGTTCGAATTTAAAGAAAAAGGTCCACTCACAGTACTGAGCCCTACTCGCATCCCGAACGTCCAGCCCGTTCCTCGGCTTCCTCGGGAAATCCCGATCCTGTTCACAATCACCAAAGTACGTTACTAACACGTTCACGAAAGTTCACCTAAATTCCCTCAAAAATCCCCGAACCGAAAACCTAGAACCCGGGACCCTAAACCTTCACCCTCGCGGAACTACACTCAAACGACTTCCGATTGACCTGAAACCAACTCCATTGAACTCACCCTAACTCCTAGACCAAAAACCTTGTTTACCGTTTTCCCCATTGCCGCCGCACGCGCCCCCACGCGCCGCCCAAAGTGGCTGCGCGTGGCCCTCACGCGCCAGCTACAGTGTATCAGCTACCTCGAGCCAACCCGGTTCGCCACAGTCACCTGCAACTCAGACCGGCGTTAGCGGTTCACCGCCGTGCCTGCCCTATTTCCTTCCCTTTCTTCACCAATCTCATCGTCCAGTTCCAAGCTATCCATTCCCCAACTCCTCAGACCTCGACACCGTCCCTAGCCCGTCGACTAAAGCTCGAACCAAACAACCCAAAAACCCCTGTTTTCCTTCCCGGCCACCCACGACTTCCCCCTTCACGGTGGCTACACCAACCTCTTCCTAGGACTCTACCAAACCTCAACCAACCCTCCTGGACTGTCGACTCAGCCCTAAGCTCGACGACTCGCCGTTTGAAACCCACGGCCAAAACAGAGGACATAGAGCACCTCCGTCGTGCCATCCTCCGACGTGCTCCCCCCGTCACGGCTACACAACCACTAGACTCCCAGACCTCCACTGAGTCCCCTAGACCTGCCCATGACCTTCGATTCCACCCTTAGACTCACAACTCGCAGTTCAAAACTCGACGGGAAAACAGGGCACAAACACGAAGAATTGGACTTACCTACAACCGTCCACAACCGTGCTCGCCGCCGTGTTCCGTGGAGTCCACAGAGCCGCCTCAGCTTCCTTTTGAGGTCGCACACACCCGCACACGACCACAGCACCCCCCACAAGCCGTCAACCTTCTCTGTTTCCTCCCAGATTCCCGTGACTCATCCCCCTCACACACACGACCACCGTGCCTCTCAACAACCTCACCAACTCCCTTTCAGTTTCCCGTTCCTCCCTCACTCACCAGAACTCGTCAATTACCACGATCAATCCTCAACTTCTCTCAATTTCCTCCCTCTTTTTCTCTCTGTGTGTCGAAGAACAAGAATGCACAGCACGGGTGCACCCCAATTAATTGGGCCGTGAATGCACAGGATTCCACCAGAATCCTCTACACACAAGCCACCTGTCACAATCCACTCCACACACTTCCACATGGCCCAATCCCAGCCGTCCATTCCTTTCCTCTGTGCACAAATCCCTAGAAACCAAAAAGACCAAAATACCCTCCTGTTTTACTCATTTTACGGTTTTACCAAAACTTCCTAGACCCGTAACTCTCGCCTCGTAAGTCCGATGAGTACGTGCCGCCTGTCATCGAACTCGGGACGACAAGAACTATCTAACCATCCTAGGTCAACCTACCAAAACTCGATTATTCAAAAAGTCAACTATTCCCCCTACTTTACTCAAATTACGGTTATGCCCTCAACCTTCCGAACATCACAATTCCCTCCTCGGATGTCGGAATCAGGCGTGCCACCTGCCTATGGATTCGTGACGTCCTAAACTACGTCCTGGTCACTGGTCAACCCCCATTTGACCACCCGAACTAAAAGTCAACTATTTTGTCCAAACTAGGGGCAACATCGTCATTCTAAACTTACGAACCTATCGGGACCACCTAACCACGGATTAACCTCACTAATCACACCTTAATCACTATCTTAATCCCGGCTCTCGGGACGGGTTGTTACAATCTACCCACCTAAAAAGAATTTCGTCCCCGAAATTCCACAGCTAGTTCCCGACACCTAGGGTTTCCTACCCGGTAAAGAACAACCTTTCCTGGGTTCCCTGTCTATCATCTCTACCTTGGGTATTTCACTCCATCCCCAACTACGGTTACTACGGCCAACCCTAGCTATGTAACAGCTACCTGGTGTACGCAAGGGAAACTCTATGAACAGCAAACAAAGGTATTTTACAATACCTCATGTGGAGTACCCGATAGAATTCACAGAGCCCATCCTCGTGTACAACTACAGATACTTTCCTACTGGCTGGCTCCTCCCTCGGTTGTTACTTCGGCCCCTATCGGAATAAATCTACAAAGTCCTAAAGGCAAACTCTAGATTGTGGGTTCTCTCCTCCAATAACCTCATATCGATCAGTTATAGTCACTCCTTTCCTATACCTTCCGTCACCCTCCTACGGAACTCACTGTACCACTCCAAGTCCTCTAGGAAAACTCCTAGACTCTACCCTGAGATCCAACCACCAAACCGACAGCACAACCAAAAGTAAAACAAGTACCTGTCCCCGTATCTGGTGTCGACTGATCCTCCTGCTGAGTCATCGAGAACACCCGGGCCTGAGATCCCGACGCTCTACCACGTCCCCTCGAACTACTCGTGGCTGTGCCACCACCTCTTCCCGGGCTTGCTGTCCCTGACGCCGTACTCTGCCCGGACTCCGCTACTCCTCTGCCTACACCACCTTCCTGTGGCAACTGTGGACACTCACGTCGAAAATGACCTCGCTCCCCGCAGTAGAAACACACATTCCAACCCGGTCCACTGCTCGGTCTCCCCGTAGATGCTACCGACGTCGCACTCGCTTGCGGAATCGGCGGTGCTCGATAGCCCCAAAATCCTGAACCCTGGACACTGCCGGGCCTACCAAAACGATCATCGCCCGACGATGACGATCCACCGAAATTACCTCTTTTCGGTGTCCGCTGGCTCGAAACTCCAGAAATAGAGGGTTCCCGGCGTCGCACCGGCGAACTAGCCTCAACTCGCACCGCAGCATCCGACAAGTCTCGGAGAGTCGTAAAAGATCCAGCCGTCACGATGGCTCGAATCTCACCTCGCAAGCCCAACTCAAACCTACGGCACTTCTCGGCTTCAGTGGCCACAAAAGCAGGAGCAAACTGAGACAACATTTGGTACTTCCGTTCATACTCTGCCACTGTCATATTCCCTTGCTGGAGCTGCAGAAACTCTGCCTCCTTGGCATCTCGGAAAGAACGAGGATAATACTGCTCCAGAAACCGTTCCATGAACGTCTCCCAGGTCACATTGTGGGCATCCCAACCGGACAACTCGAGGGTATACCACGACTCATACGCCGCACCATCTAGTAAAAAGGTAGCCAACAATACTCGCTCCTCCGGCGGACAATGCATCACCGCAAAAATCCGCTCAAGTCTGGTAATCTACCTCTGGGCTTCCTCAGGATCAGCCCCGCCACTAAAAGTAGTAGCCCCGAGCCGCTGGGCTCGCTCAATCGTGGCACTCTCCGTCTCTCTTACTACTTCTTCAGGTTGTGGAGAGGGTCTACGTCTCGGAGGCATCGTCAACCGCACGCTGAAAGAGGCATAGAAGTAGTCAAACAATTGAAACACAACCTCACAAACCAACAAACCCCACAAACTCGACAAACCTATGCTCTGATACCAATTGTCAGGACCCACGCCGGTTTCACCCCGAAACCCGAGGTAAATCCTGCTCCCGTCTGACTCCCCGACACAACACCCAAGTAACACTCATGCAACCCAGTCAGACGCAGGAGTAATTAAACAAAATATTCCGACGTTAACGTTTACAGAGCATAGTACGAAAATACAAGGAACTAAAAACCGATAAATTACACGCACACGGAAGATTTTAAGTTCTTCTGGGATCCCTCACGTCGCTTCTATGCCTCTGACACTGCCTCGACGTCAAGACCCCGCGCTATCTCCACAACCTGGAGGGCAATTTAAAATAGAAGGTGTGAGTGGACCAAACAGTACAAGAGTTCAAAACCATTTTACACGAAAACCGAGTTTAACCCTCCGTTTTAAAAACCACATGCATAACCAATATGTATGAACACAGTTATAAATCAATTTACCGTAAATCACATCATAAGAAACAGAAACACTATAAAACATTTAGAAAAACCACAGTAGGTGAATCATAAAACCGTATCAGAAACCATAAACGTCAAATCATCATTTTCCCGATCAAACCTGCTGGACCTATCCGAGTCTTTAAACTTCCGAGTCTTTAAACTCAATCCAGGCCTTAATCATATCCGAGTCTTTAAACTCAAGGCCTACGGGGGAAAATCAATATATCCGAGTCTTTAAACTCCCGAGTCTTTAAACTCAATCCGGGTCTTTAAACCCAATCCGGCCGGTCCCCCGTCACATATATCCGGGTCTTTAAACCCAATATCCAGATCCAGCAAATCCAATCCCCAAATCATTTGAAAACCATTTACCAATCCACATCCAAACCCGAATCCGAAATCACCGGTCTGAAGCCCTTCCGGCTTCCAGAACCGCCATTCCGAACTCAAATTCGGAAATCCACTTTTCCGTTTTAAAACCAAATCTCGCTTTCCGAAATCCGATTCTAAAACCGAAAACCTTGATTATCAAAATCATGTCCCCAAAAACCCTTTAAAATCATGGAAATCATTTATCTTTCCAAAATCACCCTTTCCTCGTAAAACGTGCTAAAACTGTACTTCCTCGTAAAACATGCAAACATATAAAACCAACAAAACATATTCGAGAAACATAAAATCATAAACAAAACCATAAAACAATTATCGAAAACAGTTATGCATGTTCGAATTTAAAGAAAAAGGTCCACTCACAGTACTGAGCCCTACTCGCGTCCCGAACGTCCAGCCCGTTACTCGGCTTCCTCGGGAAATCCCGATCCTGTTCACAATCACCAAAGTACGTTACTAACACGTTCACGAAAGTTCACCTAAATTCCCTCAAAAATCCCCGAACCGAAAACCTAGAACCCGGGACCCTAAACCTTCACCCTCGCGGAACTACACTCAAACGACTTCCGATTGACCTGAAACCAACTCCATTGAACTCACCCTAACTCCTAGACCAAAAACCTTGTTGACCGTTTTCCCCATCGCCGCCGCACGCGCCCCCACGCGCCGCCCAAAGTGGCTGCGCGTGGCCCTCACGCGCCAGCTACAGTGTATCAGCTACCTTGAGCCAACCCGGTTCGCCACAGTCACCTGCAACTCAGACCGGCGTTAGCGGTTCACCGCCGTGCCTGCCCTATTTCCTTCCCTTTCTTCACCAATCTCATCGTCCAGTTCCAAGCTATCCATTCCCCAACTCCTCAGACCTCGACACCGTCCCTAGCCCGTCGACTAAAGCTCGAACCAAACAACCCAAAAACCCCTGTTTTCCTTCCCGGCCACCCACGACTTCCCCCTTCGCGGTGGCTACACCAACCTCTTCCTAGGACTCTACCAAACCTCAACCAACCCTCCTGGACTGTTGACTCAGCCCTAAGCTCGACGACTCGCCGTTTGAAACCCACGGCCAAAACAGAGGACATAGAGCACCTCCGTCGTGCCATCCTCCGCCGTGCTCCCCCCGTCACGGCTACACAACCACTAGACTCCCAGACCTCCACTTAGTCCCCTAGACCTGCCCATGACCTTCGATTCCACCGTTAGACTCACAACTCGCAGTTCAAAACTCGACGGGAAAACAGGGCACAAACACGAAGAATTGGACTTACCTACAACCGTCCACAACCGTGCTCGCCGCCGTGTTCCGTGGAGTCCACAGAGCCGCCTCAGCTTCCTTTTGAGGTCGCACACACCCGCACACGACCACAGCACCCCCCACAAGCCGTCAACCTTCTCTGTTTCCTCCCAGATTCCCGTGACTCATCCCCCTCACACACACGACCACCGTGCCTCTCAACAACCTCACCAACTCCCTTTCAGTTTCCCGTTCCTCCCTCACTCACCAGAACTCGTCAATTACCACGATCAATCCTCAACTTCTCTCAATTTCCTCCCTCTTTTTCTCTCTGTGTGTCGAAGAACAAGAATGCACAGCACGGGTGCACCCCAATTAATTGGGCCGTGAATGCACAGGATTCCACCAGAATCCTCTACACACAAGCCACCTGTCACAATCCACTCCACACACTTCCACATGGCCCAATCTCAGCCGTCCATTCCTTTCCTCTGTGCACAAATCCCTAGAAACCAAAAAGACCAAAATACCCTCCTGTTTTACTCATTTTACGGTTTTACCAAAACTTCCTAGACCCGTAACTCTCGCCTCGTAAGTCCGATGAGTACGTGCCGCCTGTCATCGAACTCGGGACGACAAGAACTATCTAACCATCCTAGGTCAACCTACCAAAACTCGATTATTCAAAAAGTCAACTATTCCCCCTACTTTACTCAAATTACGGTCATGCCCTCAACCTTCCGAACATCACAATTCCCTCCTCGGATGTCGGTATCAGGCGTGCCACCTGCCTATGGATTCGTGACGTCCTAAACTACGTCCTGGTCACTGGTCAACCCCCATTTGACCACCCGAACTAAAAGTCAACTATTTTGTCCAAACTAGGGGCAACATCGTCATTCTAAACTTACGAACCTATCGGGACCACCTAACCACGGATTAACCTCACTAATCACACCTTAATCACTATCTTAATCTCGGCTCTCGGGACGGGTTGTTACATATTAGCCGAGTCAGAAGCCCTCGTCTTAGAGTATCGTGGAAGAACTAGCAATAGAAAATTCCAAAAGCAAGACAAGTCAAAGGGCAGGTCAAGAGATGGCTCGAGAGGGAGGTCCAAGACAAGAAAGGACCTAGAATGTTACCATTGTGGCGGGATAGGCCACATGAAGAGAGAGTGCAGGTTGTTTAAAAGAGAGCAAGATAGAGGTAACGAAAAGAGTGATGCCAGGCACACGACCGCAACTACCTCTGGTGGAAATGAGGTAATTATTTTATGTGGCGATGGCTTCGTTAATTTTTCCTCTCAAGATACATGTTGGATAGTGGATTCAGGTGCATCATTTCATGTCACCTCACGGAGCGACTTCTTTACATCTTACACAAATGGAGATTTTGGTAATGTGAGGATGGGAAATGACAAATTGTCCAAGATCGTGGGAAGAGGAGATATTTCCCTTGAAACCAACACAAGTTGTCAGTTGGTTCTCAAGGATGTGAGACATGTTCTAGACATGCGTCTCAATCTAATCTCCACTGGATTACTTGACGATGAATGATACACCAATGTCTTTGCTGAAGGGAAATGGAAACTCAGCAAGAACTCTCTTGTCCTAGCACGAGGGAAGAAGGAGAACACCCTATACATGACACATGAAAAAGTCAGTAATGGGTACGTAAATGCTCTCGCAGAAGACTCAATTAAGCTATGGCATAAACGGCTCGGTCAGATAAGCGAGAAAGGGCTGCAAATTCTAGCCAAAAGAGAGGCACTGACCGGGATGAAGAAAGGAATTCCTCTAAAATCATGCACGCATTGCTTGGTTGGGAAGCAACATAGAGTTTCGTTTCAACATGGACCTGCACAAAGAAAATCCAATGTATTGGACGTTGTGTACTCTGATGTTTGTGGTCCTATGACTACTAGTACTCTTGGTGGTGCAAGATATTTTGTTACCTTCATTGACGATCATTCCAGGAAGGTATGGGCTTACGCACTTAGAACAAAAGATCAAGTGTATGAAGTTTTCAAGCAATTTCATGCCAGCGTTGAACGAGAGACTGGTCGAAGCTTGAAATGTATTCGCATCGATAACGGAGGAGAATATATGGGGGCGTTTAGAAACTACTGTAGAAGTAATGGAATCAGGCATGAATGATCTGTTCCGAAGACTCCTCAGCATAATGGCATAGCTGAGAGAATGAACAGAACAATTGTTGAAAGAATAAGAACAATGTTATCTCATGCCAAGTTGCCCAAAAGCTTTTGGGGTGAAGCCTTGATGACTGCGGTTGATCTAATCAACCTTTCTCCTTCAGCGCCTTTCAATGGTGCTGTCCCAAACAAGTTCTGGTCGGGAAAAAACGTTTCCTACAATCATCTAAAAGTTTTTGGTTGTAGAGTTTTTGTTCATATTCCTAAAGACGAGAGATCCAAGCTCGACGCGAAGTCGAAAGAATGTATCTTCGTGCGATATGGGAATGAAGAATTTTGTTACAGGTTATGGGATCCTATAGCTAGAAAGATTATTAGAAGTAGAGATGTTGTCTTCTTTGAAGATCAGAACATTGAAGACATTCGAATTGGTGATAAACCTGATAATCCTAGAGAATATCCAGCTAACTTGGATCTAATTCTTTCCCCATTAGAGCACAATGACGGACGAGATGAATCCAATGATACTGATGATCCAGTTAATGAACCTATTATTAATGAACTCGTTGATGATGAAGTGAGTGATGGTCATACAACCGATGGTATAGTAGATGATGTAGCTAATGAGGGGCAAGAAGCACAAGCCCATGAAGAGCCAACGGTCGAATTCCAACCAAGAAGATCGACCAGGGTACGGAGACCTCCGATTAGGTATTCTCCAGATGATTACGTTCTCCTAATAGACGGGGGAGAACCAGAATGCTATGAAGACTCATTGACTCATGATCAACAAGATGAGTCGTTGAAAGCCATGCATGAAGAGATGCAATCTCTGCATGAGAACCACACATATGATCCGGTGAACCTACCAAATGGTAGAAGAGCACTCAAGAACAAATGGGTGTACCGACTGAAGACGAAAGAAAACAACTTTAAGCCCAGGTTTAAGGCAAGGCTAGTTGTGAAAGGTTTCAGTTAGAAGAAAGGAATTGACTTTGAAGAGATTTTCTCACCCGTAGTGAATATGTCATCCATACGGGTTGTACTCGATTTGGCTGCAAGCCTGAATCTCGAGATTGAATAGCTAGATGTGAAGACAGCTTTTCTTCACGGAGATCTTGAAGAAGAAATCTACATGGAGCAGCCAGAAGGTTTCAAAGTCAAAGGAAAAGAAGATTTGGTATGTCAGCTAAAGAAGATCTTATATGGACTCAAGCAGGCACCTCGACAATGGTACAAGAAGTTTGATTCTTTCATGATTGAACACAGATACCGGAGGACTACTTTAGATCATTGTGTATTTGTGAAAGGATTTGATGATGGTGAATTCATCATACTTCTTCTATATGTCGATGACATGTTGATCGTAGGACAAAACAATGACAAGATTAGCAAGCTGAAGAAAGAGTTGAGCAAGTCTTTTCCTATGAAAGACTTAGGACCCGTAAAACGAATCCTCGGTATGAGTATATCCCGTGATAGAAAAAAACTGAAGTTGAGGTTATCACAAGAAAGTTATATCGAGAAGGTACTAAACCGGTTTAACATGGGTAAAGCAAAACCATTTTCTACTCCATTTCCTAGTCACTTCAAGCTTAGTTCAAAGCAGAGTCCTACATGTGAGAAAGAAAAAGAAAGCATGGCTATGGTGCCCTATTCCTCAACTGTTGGTAGTCTGATGTATGCAATGATTTGCACGAGACCAGACATAACACACGCAGTTGCCGTTGTAAGCAGATTCTTGTCTAAACCAGGCAGAGAACATTGGAATGCTGTGAAGTGGATTCTCAGATATCTCAGGGGTACCTCCAAAATGAGTTTATGCTTTGGAGGTGGAAAACCTGAATTGATTGGCTACACAGATGCAGACATGGCAGGAGATCTTGATTCCAGAAAATCTACTTCAGGATACCAGATTACGTTTTCAGGGGGAGCAGTTTCGTGGCAATCAAAGTTGCAGAAATGTGCTGCTCTATCAACTACAGAGGCAGAGTTTATTGCAGCTACTGAATCGTGCAAAGAAATGCTCTGGATGAAGCGGTTCCTACAAGAATTAGGGCAAGATCAGCATAAATACATTTTGCATTGTGACAGTCAGAGCGCGATCCACTTGAGCAAGAATCTGAGTTTTCACTCGAGGTCGAATCACATTGATGTGCGATATCACTGGATACGTGATGTGTTGCAGTCCAAGCTATTGCAGCTTGAGAAGATCTATACTGATGACAATAGTTCAGATATGATGACCAAGTCCTTACCTAAGGACAAGTACGAATTTTGCAGAAAAGCATCTGGACTGCTGGAGCCCTCCACCTAAGTCGGGAGGGGGAGATTGATGGATTTCCCTCATTAGTGGAGGAGAGAAAAAGAAGGAAAAATAAATAGTAAAATAAAATGAAAGAAAGGACGGGAGAGTTTGAAGAAAACGAATGGAAAAGAAAAGGAACAAAACTCTCCTTCATGCATGACCACCAATTAGTTAGGAATGTTGGTTATAAAAGCCGTAGTCTTCTTTCAGTTCATTCCATCCATTTAGAAAGCCAGAACTTAGAAAGTTTTGAGAGATAAGAAAGTCTCACTTGTGTGAGAGAGAAAATCCTCTTGAGAGAAAAACCAAGAGAGAGTTTATCCACCGGTGTTTGGTGAGATTATAATTGTATTCCCATTATTTTTCTTAGTGGAAGATAGAGTGTTATTTTTGTCATTTTATTACACAAGGCTGGGAAAAGTCATATCCCGGGAGTGCCATATTTATTTATTGGCTCTTTTATTTTTCGCCATCTTTCCCAACACAATGATCATCATACTCAAGCAATCGAAAAGGTCAATAATGACCAATAACCTACACAACTCAAACTCCTAAATCGGAGTTACAAACTTGGAGAAGAGCAGCAGGAGAAAATCAACACGGGCTAAACTCATTGGAGTAGCCCAGAAAGAACCCAAAATAGATCGCAAAGTGATAGAATTCGGGGGGATGAAGGTTGGGGGTGGATGATGGGATTTAGAAGGATCTGAAATTATGAATATGGTTTGGTGAGGCAAGCCTTAGGCTCACAAGAACAAAGCAGAAAATAAAAAAACCAAAAATGGCCAAACTGACCATGAGGCATGGCAGATATGTAGGAGAATGGAAGAGAAGAGGAAAATTGAGAAAATAGACGAGGAGCGGAAGAGAAAAAAGAGAGTGGGGAAAAAGAGAGGGGATGCGAGGAAGGAAAAAAAAGGAAGGGGGCGTCGGTGCCACTGACCCCAGTCGAAAAAGGAGGGCGTTGGTACCACCAACCCCAGTCAAAACCAGGGCTGGTGGCAGATTGGGAGATTTGGATCTTCACTTAGGAGTGAGGGTAGAGCTTTTGTGAGAAGCGGTTAGTGGAAAATCCTTATATTCAAATTACTTATAAAACATTCGATCTAATCTTCATAAAATTGGCAACTTATAATTTTCATGATCAAACATTTTATCCTAAAATGGTAGAGATGGTTTCCAATGGAGATTTTATCCTAAAATGGTAGAGATGGTTTCCAATGGAGATCTTTAGCTAGTTTGGTGTAAAGCATTGTACTCGAAAAATCATTGTATTCTTTTTTTCTTTTCTTTTTTAACAAAGAAAAATTATTATATTCTTTTTTGTTTTTCGACAATGAAAATCATTATATTTAAATGGATAATAATAACATCCTATTCTTGGTTGTATCTCTTCATAATCCATATAGGTATATCATAATTGGAATCTTTTAACTTTTAAAAATAATTTCAAGATCATCTTCATAAAAAAACACAAAATTTGGAAGTTTTTTTAGTCATTTATATGTATTAAGCAAATCAAGGACATTAATAATAATGAAGATCCTCATAGTGAATCGTCAATTTACTTTACACATATGAATAACTAAAAAACTTTCAAAATTGTTGATTTTTTATAGAAATGATCTTGAAAGGATTACGTATGAATTGAACAATTCTGATTATGATTGATATATGAACAAGGATTATTCAATTCCCAAAAGAGTGGTACGCCTATTACTAGAGTGAGATGCAAGTATTCTCTATAAAAAAAAAATAAGAGCATTAGTCACAATTCATTAACATGATAGAGAATATGTAAGAATAGAAGGAGGCACAGTGCAGTTCGATATAAATATAGCAGTATCCAAATCCAACTGCTAAAATCTTAATGATTGAATACGGTTTGGATTTTTTAAAATTAGAAATGAAACTATTTTGATCCAAACTGTTACTAACTGTTCGGTTTGGATCAAAAAGATTTGAAACCATTTACGCATACAAAAAACATCAAGGATATTAAAAAAAAAAAATAACAATGATACAAAAAATAGCAAAATAATCAGTACACAATATTTTGTATATTAAGCTTGCGAATAATTAGATTGCAAACATTACCACTATAATAAGATTTATTAAACAAATATTACCACTTAATAATCTTTTATTATAATCTTATTTGGTTATACATATATTTATTTGGGTATATGTAACGACCCGTCCCAAATTTCATGATTAGATTAGTGACTAATCACGATTAGTGAGGTTAATCGGTGATTAGTTAGGCTAAATCGGACGAACGATGCGAAATGACCGTTTTGCCCCTAGTGGTGACAAAATGTTGACTTTTCAATCGGGCGGTCAAATGGACTTTGACCGATGACCGTGACGTGGTTCGTGACGTCACGAGTTCATAGACAGGTGGCACGTTCAATTCCGACGTTCGAGGAGGAAGTTATGACGTTCGGGAAGTTTTGGGGCATTTTGGTAATTTTAGTTAAAAGGAGCGAAATGTTGACTTTTTGACCGAGAGGTCCGATGGCCGAGGGACGAAGACCGTTACGTAGATAAGGACGATACGAATCCGTAGAAAGGTGGCACGTCGAATTCGGACGTTCGACGGCAAAGTTACAGTTCACAGAAGTTCCAGGATACCATTCATGATGACCCGTTTTACGAGGCACTTTTGGACTTTAGTGGGCCCAGTTGCTTTTCAGCAACCAATGGAAGTGTCACCCATCCACTGGCTACCATTCCACATACATGCATCTCCCATTCCTTCATCATCGATCATTTCCCATTTTTTCCCAAAACCATTACCCGATCCCATTTTCAAATCCAATCCAAACCCTTGACCCTGTAAACCATTGGTGAGAGACCAGGGAGTGAGAGGAGGACCTGTGGAGCTTGGTGGCCGGCCAAGGAAGCGCCGCCGTGGACGGCGGAGGAAAGGACCGTGCAAGGTAATCGGTTTTAACCGATTTTCCCCATTTTTGAATTCTAGTTATTGTGGACCGTTTTTAATGATTCTAATTAAGTAAATAGGTTGTTAGGAAGCTATTAGGACGGTTTTGAGGGAGATTGGACGATGAGAGACCTCTAGGGAGGTTTTGGAAAAATTAAACCGTGAGGTTCAAAATTGAACCGTGGATTTTTGAGGGTTTTAGGTGTTTTTGTTGATTGGGTTAGATAGGAAACACAGAAATAGGAATTTAGGAATTAAAATGGAAGAAAACGGATGAAAAATGAGGATTGTAGGACCCTGGACCGGTCACGCCGGTCCAGTTGTAGGAACAAACCGGACCGGTCGGTCTGAACCGGCCGTTGAGAGGTTGAAGAAACACTGTTCACAGGCGCGTGGCTCCCACGCGCAGCCACTTCAGGCGGCGCGTGCGGGCGCGTGCTAGGGTTTTTGGGGAAGGTTCCAACATACCCATCCCAATCCCCCCGGGATTACCATGGAATGTGCCCTGCTCCCGTCCAACAAGGGTGTGAGACAAAGGATGACCAAGAGCCACTGCCCAACGGGGCATCCAGAGTGCGCAAGGATCGATGGAGGAGGTGTGCAATGTCCCAGTCTCTGCTGCAATCGCATCTGTATCAACCTGAAGGGCATTAAAACCAAAAGCTGTGAGTGGACAAAAACCAGTAAGTTCATCAAATACATTTATAAGACATTTATGCCCTCCAATAAAAACGTATGCATGCCACCAAAACCAGTAACCAAAACGTTTGCTCAACCGAGCCATTAGGGCCTTAGCCCAAAAAACCGTCAACCAAAAACCAAGTGTGGGAACTTAGCCCAAAACTGTGAAATACCATAACTATACATAAACAACCATGTGGGTCACCACCCACGACCATAAATGACCATCAATTCATTAAAATCACACAATCATAAATCCACCCGGAAAGCCATTTCATTAATTCGTATTTTACCATTACCATCACCAGCATCCCTGATGCTAGACGTCCCTGACGTCATGTCTCACGATTTCATAAGCTACGCGTGCTGCCCGGGGTCTCTCCGGGTCCATATATCTGACATCCCTGATGTCTGACGTCCCAGACGTCAATCATAGCAATCCTGCTCCTGAGTCATCATACGGTCCGGCTGCTCCGTATGGTGACCCTTCACAGACAATGCACCGTGACTTCCCCAGTGTCCCAGACATCTGGAGGACACCATCATATATCCATGTGTACAGATGGTATATGGAAAAACAGTTTTATTAACTCATTTCACAACATCACAATGGGCCCTGCCCGAATTTTCCATAAAACAACACAATTCCATTTAGGGTCCCTGACCCGAAACCACATTTATTAAATACAGGGCCCCTGACCCGAAATCATCATTTTAATCCAACTGGGCCCCATGCCCGACTTTATGAACCACTGGGCCCACGACCCGATTTATAAACCAACTGGGCCCGCAGCCCGATTACGTACTCAAATGGACTCCAAGTCCGAGATTTCCAAAACAAGTGGGCCTCAAGCCCGAATTCATCTTTCCAATATAAAAACCGTTTTATCATATTATTTATTTAACCACAAGCACGCAAAACCACAAATAAACCGTTCATCCCGATATACGTGAAATACAGAAAACACCTCGAAATACGTGCAACATACCCGAAATCAATGCTCACAAATACCATCATAGAAATCATGTATATAAACCATATAACACATTTAAGCATGCATAGGATTTATAAAACCAAAGTCCACTCACAGACCGTTTTAACAGTATGCCTCGATACGCATGCCACCGGCCCTCCCGGGCCTCACCACTATCACCGGGACTCCCAATCCTGTCCAAATCACATTAGAGGGTCACTAACCTCATCATTAACATCCTATCAAAGTCCCGTAATTTTCCCGAATTTTTACTTATTTTTAAACTTAATTTAAAACCTTCGGACATCCCGAACAATATCGAGACGGTGTCTGATCGACACGAAACCAATTCCAAAATGTCCGTTACATTAAATAGGACAGAAGTCATGTTGACCTCACCTCGAGATTCGTGCCCACGCGCCGTCACGCGCCGCCGTGAGTGGCTGCGCGTGAAACCCACGCGCCTGCTACAGTGTCACCATTTAACCCGTATGTCTGGTAAACGGGTCCAGTTTGCCCGCGATACGACCCGGTTCCAATCCTATCAATTCAGCCTTAATTACATCAATTGATCATTCCATTAGCTTCGTTTTAAGTTTAATTTAAGTTCTGTAACATTGATTACACAAGACCTTACCTACAATTCCACGATTCGATGATGAACACCAAGAACACCCGTCCATTGTTCATCCTTCGAACCCCATCCATTTCGATCGATATCCTTAAATTGATTCAACCAGAAGCTTCCATGGACTCCGTAAATCATTTCCCCCAACCCAATTGCTTCAATCCAGTGTTCAATCGTCACGACTCAAGCTCAATGGCCGTCACTGTGCAACCATGGAAGTCTGTCGATCACAACCGTTTTCCTTCAATTGATGAACCCAGAAGCATCGTGGGATCATGAGAAGTAGTTTCCCCACCTCAATTTCATCCAACGAAGCCTCCAATTCCACGACTCAACTTCGAAATTTCAGAGACCTTCATCCTTCTGTTCTTCCTCAATTCGACCCCAATTACCTTCGTTCTTGTTGCAGATCGATTCGTGATGATCCCAGAAAGCTGAATGTGAGCTCAATTTCGATCCTCACGGCCTAACACTCAGTATTCGAATTTCCCTCCTAAACTCAAAAATCCGAAATTTGAGTCTCCCTTCTCTGTCGATCTCTCGTGTTTACCCAACTCAGTTCAACCTCACAAAACCCTCAGTTTCTCACTCACGAGCTCAGCAATGGCAGAGGAATTTAGGTTGGGTAGAAGCTGGGTTTGGTTGTACACGGTTAAGAAAACATAAATGGGATTAATGGAAATTAAAATGATTAATTTAATTAATTAATAAATATTAAAACATCATAATTAGGTCTCCCCCAAAACATGGATTCTGGTTTCAAGGGATGAGTGACACTTGTCACTCATCCAGGTGTGTAGGGTCAACGGTCACTATTCATTATTATAATATTATTTTAATCCGAGCCTCGGTTCGTTAGTTCGTTTCCTTGACCATAACGTTGTCGTCGAATCTCCGATTTCGGCATGCCGCCTGTCGTTGGATTCGTATCGACGATACCTACGTAACGGTCCTTGGCCCTCGTCCATCGGACCTCCCGGTCAAAAAGTCAACATTTGACCCCTAATAAGCCAAATTACCAAAATACCCCTCAACTTCCGAACCTCATAACTTTCTCTACGAATGTCGGAATCGAACGTGCCACCTGTCTATGAACTCGTGACGTCCCGAACTACGTCACGGTCATCGGTCAAAGTCCGTTTGACCGCCCGATCAAAAAGTCAACATTTTGCCCACGACTAGGGGCAAAACGATCATTTTGCACATTTTGTCTGATTCCGCCCTACTAACCACCGTTCAACTTCACTAATCAAGATTAGTCACTAAATTGATCCCGGAATTCGGGACGGGTCGTTACAGTTCCAACATACGAAATCATCTATTCGATGTAACGAACATTTTGGGATTCGTGTTGATCGGACACCGTCTCGATATGTTTCGGGGCAACGAAAGGTTTAGGTTTGGGATTAAAAATAGTTAAAAATACGGAAAAATTACGGGGCTTTGGTAGGAGGTTAATTAAGTAGTTAGTAACCTTCTATTAAAATTTGCACAGTTTTGGGAGTCCCAGTGATGGTGATCGGCTCCGGGAGCCGTATGGCACGCAAATCAAGGCGGCAGCTCGGACGGTCTGTGAGTGAACCTTGTTTTCTAAATTGGTGCATGAATAAATGTTTATTATATGTTTAAATACTTGTTTGTGATGCCATGAGTGCATTTTGATGTGTCGTTACGTATAGGCACGTATTTCGAGGTTTCGGCCCTATACGGTGCCTATACGGGTCGGTATTTCTTTATTGGTTTTAATGAAATGGTTTTGGATTTCTAAAAGGATAAACTCGGGTATGAGACCCATTTGGTTTTATCTCGGGCATATGACGCTATTTACGACCTTCGAGTCTAAATCGTGGTCGCGATGGGTGCTATGTGCACGGCGATCGACGATACGACGCTCGCCTCCGGATTGGGATTGAACGTGCCACATAACTTCCGAACCTCATAACTTTCTCTACGAATGTCGGAATTGAACGTGCCACCTGTCTATGAACTCGTGACGTCCCGAACTACGTCACGGTCATCGGTCAAAGTCCGTTTGACAGCCCGATCAAAAAGTCAATATTTTGCCCACGACTAGGGGCAAAACGGTCATTTTGCACATTTTGTCCGATTCCGCCCTACTAACCACCGTTCAACTTCACTAATCAAGATTAGTCACTAAATTGATCCCGGAATTCGGGACGGGTCGTTACAATCTTCCCTCCTTAATAAATTTCATCCTCGAAATTCCAACCGATCTCGTTTCAACGTACTTCCCTCCTTAATTAGTTTCGCTCTCGAAACTCGATTACCCTGATTCCACAAACACCCCGTGGAAAGTGGAATCGACCACGCAACACGTGTACACCCGTACACCAACTACTTAGACAAGACTTGTCTACGCCCAAACGTACCACTAGTACTCAAAACGCAACGACTACATTCGACCCCGTCGAATGACTGAAACTACTTGTTTCGAATTTGACACCACTTGTCAAATCGACCCTCTTGTTGACGCAACAACTCGACGGTTCCTTTCCCACTCCCACTAGGAGTCAGCTGACCCCACTCAACAATCTATGTTGACACATCCTGACAAACTCACCACACAGTTGTTGTCAGTCGAAAACTGACACAAGACTCACTTGTGGCTACACATGCCACCAACGTATTTGACTTAGTAAACATTTACCGACCTTTCACACGACCTGTGTGTAATTAAACACATCGGAATTACCATGACCCATTGCATAGTAATGTTCGGTCCACAACCAATCCCATGGTATCGGAACCAATCCGACTACTAACACGTTCACCGACACACCTCGGGTATATCCCATATACCGTAACTAGACATCACAAGTCTACAAGGTATTGTACCTCGAACCATGTACGAAGTACACACATCTACCTAATAACCAGACTACAACCACCTAGGTCATAGCCGAACGCGTTCCAATAATGGAGTACGTTTGCCCAATCCAACATGAGACAAATCGAAACTCCACCCAACATCTAGTTCCAATTCCGAATCTGAATCCGCAATTTCGTAAGAAATCCCGGATCCAAGCCCAGACATCAAATTTTAATTCTTATCCAAATCCGAATCCGAAATCATTATTCCGTAAGCTAGCATTTGGAATAATCATTCCGTACCCAAACCCGAAAATATACTTTCAAGTTCCAAAATCGAATCCTGAATCGTCACCCAGAAATTCGATTCCAAATCCCGAAATCTCGTTCACATTTACCAAGACACACCAAAACCGAACCTATCGGTTACCCGTTCAATACACTTGATTGACTTCATAGGGAAGCCAATCCAACCTCCACACGTCTAAGGTTGACAAAATTCAACTACCTTGAAAACCTACTCACCCGAGTAGAATACCATACGGGCCCCACTTCGAAAAGAAGTTCAATCCCGTCGTTTACGACTCACACACCCAAGTTCATATCGATCCTTGTCATTCCACCTAGGAAAAACCAAGGATGATCCAAAATGATGACGCTGATACTCATCCTACGTGGATGCAACAAAACTCACTGCACTCACCACGCCATGTAACCCAACATCGTCTGCCACCAAGCAGAAAATGAAAAATCTCGTTTACCTAATTTCGAATACGTAGCTCCTCCTAATGACCCACAAATACACCTGGGCCCACCAACCAATACACGCTCAACGTACTGGTAACTACACTCAACGTCTGCCAGGGCAGAAAGCAAGAAGTCAACCCCAATGACTTCAGAATACCAATCACCTAAACGGGCACCACTCTCGTTCCCCAATCACAACTCTCCTCGACACTAAGGTTCCAACCATGTTGGAAACAGACATGCTCCCAAAAAAACGTCAAGTCTAACCGCTAGACTTCCTACCTCCCAACTCACTTGGACAACCCCGTGTCCACAATCAATGCGTTATTGTTCCGTTCGCACATCCCAACCTTTACAGGTTCAACACTCGGTTTTCCAAGTTCTCAATTATACCTTTTAATCCAATCCTTACTGGTTATCTCACCACTATTGGGACTTATCCCAACACATTACAATGTCAACTGGATCCCACCAGTCCAACACTCAACCACTACCGAATCTCAAAGACCGAACATATGTTCATCATGACGGAGTCACACCCCGACTTGTGGCTCATCGTCAACACCATTACCGACACTAGCACCAGCGCTAGTACCAGCACCAACATACTATCAACAACACTAGTATCAGCACACAGGCATCCATACTAGCATCAGCACAAAAGTACCAACCCACAAACATTCATACTTGCACACCGTGTGCAAATACGACAACCCTGGATCTCCGTTCATACCGAACGACGATCCCGTACCTCACGACTATGGGTACCACTATTCTGACAATCCACATCAGGAAAATGAACGTTCCCTGAACGTCGCCTGATCCCCAAGTATTATAACCACACTAATTACCCTCGATAGCCAGTCATCTCCATATGACTACCGACTAACTGTCATCGCTATCGAGATCCGCATCCATACCTCACACTAATACCCAATCCAACAAGGGATTCCATAATTTATCTCAGAACCGTATCCGTAAATCGAATCCCATAGTTCTGACTAGACTCACCAGAGCCATCCACATGGTCATCCATGACCTCAGCCGCTCGTCGCAGCACAAGTTCTCATCCACTAGCCACAATTAAGGTTTACCTTTTAACACTAGGGTTCCACAATCACACCCTATGGTTCAACCGAACCAAACAACTCTCCGTAATATAAAATCCACAACCTGACCGACCCCGCGATCCTGACATCGTATAGACGTCAAATCCAATCCTACCATCCCATCAACGTGGGTTCCACCACTAGGTCATCGGCCAACTCCGATGAACCAACATCCCTCACACTAGAAACCACCACAAGAGTTCACATTTTTAAACCATTACTCACATGAGGTTCCCCAAACCTGGCTGCACCTAGCAGCACAACAATTTAATATCACATGACCGAACCGACGGTCCCACAATACCAGTTCACCACTATCAACCCCACTTGGGTCGAATCACATTAATGCACGGCGTATCGGGCCAAACACACTCCATCCACTATCTAAACCCAAAAACTATCTATCAGGTTGATAACGAATTGCAGCCCAAAGAGACATCACACCCTCGACCTGCGGACACAAAAGAGCAACCGTGCTCTGATACCAAGTTGACAGGACCCATCCCAATCCCCCTGGGATTACCATGGAATGTGCCCTGCTCCCGTCCAACAAGGGGTGTCAGACAAAGGATGACCAAGAGCCACTGCCCAACGGGGCATCCAGAGTGCGCAAGGATCGATGGAGGAGGTGTGCAATGTCCCAGTCTCTGCTGCAATCGCATCCGTATCAACCTGAAGGGCATTAAAACCAAAAGCTGTGAGTGGAAAAAAACCAGTAAGTTCATCAAATACATTTATAAGACATTTATGCCCTCCAATAAAAATGTATGCATGCCACCAAAACCAGTAACCAAAACGTTTGCTCAACCGAGCCATTAGGGCCTTAGCCCAAAAACCGTCAACCAAAAACCAAGTGTGGGAACTCAGCCCAAAACTGTGAAATACCATAACTATACATAAACAACCATGTGGGTCACCACCCACGACCATAAATAAACATCAATTCATTAAAATCACACAATCATAAATCCACCCGGAAAGCCATTTCATTAATTCGTATTTTACCATTACCATCACCAGCATCCATGATGCTAGACGTCCCTGACGTCATGTCTCATGGTTTCATAAGCTACGCGTGCTGCCCGGGGTCTCTCCGGGTCCATATATCTGACATCCCTGATGTCTGACGTCCCAGACGTCAATCATAGCAATCCTGCTCCTGAGTCATCATACGGTCCGGCTGCTCCGTATGGTGACCCTTCACAGGTAATGCACCGTGACTTCCCCAGTGTCCCAGACATCTGGAGGAGACCATCATATATTCATGTGTACAGATGGTATATGGAAAAACAGTTTTATTAACTCATTTCACAACATCACAATGGGCCCTGCCCGAATTTTCCATAAAACAACACAATTCCATTTAGGGTCCCTGACCCGAAACCACATTTATTAAATACAGGGCCCCTGACCCGAAATCATCTTTTTAATCCAACTGGGCCCCATGCCCGACTTTATGAACCACTGGGCCCACGGCCCGATTTATAAACCAACTGGGCCCGCAGCCCGATTACGTACTCAAATGGACTCCAAGTCCGAGATTTCCAAAACAAGTGGGCCTCAAGCCCGAATTCATCTTTCCAATATAAAAACCGTTTTATCATATTATTAATTTAACCACAAGCACGCAAAACCACAAATAAACCGTTAATCCCGATATACGTGAAATATAGAAAATACCTCGAAATACGTGCAACATACCCGAAATCAATGCTCACAAATACCATCATAGAAATCATGTATATAAACCATATAACACATTTAAGCATGCATAGGATAAACTCGGGTATGAGACCCATTCGGCCCTATACGGTGCCTATACGGGTCGGTATTTCTTTATTGGTTTTAATGAAATGGTTTTGGATTTCTAAAAGGATAAACTCGGGTATGAGACCCATTTGGTTTTGTCTCGGGCATATGACGCTATTTACGACCTTCGAGTCTAAATCGTGGTCGCGACGGGTGCTATGTGCACGGCGATCGACGATACGACGCTCGCCTCCGGATTGGGATGTGTTCCTTCTGGAGAGGTCACGATGTACGATTCGTGGTCGAGCAGCCTGGGGAGGCTCGACTTCGGAGTGCTGACGGTTAAGGATAGCGATCGGTGATGAGTGCACCATGATCTTGTGGTGGTCGCGTCGGTTGATTCGTTCACGGCGACATACCAGGATTGAGAGCGGTCCTGGATGGATGGTTGCACGCATCACTATGATCGGAGTCATGACTGACCCTTAGATATCAGGCACGGTGCCCAGTTGAGTCATATGTTCGGGCACGAGACCCAGTTGTTTTACACTGATGCTTTCGGGTCAGGGACCCTAGATGTATTTCCAAGTTCATGACGGTTTATGGGAACCGACATGAACTCTGGAAAGGTCATTGTGGTTCATGACGGTTTATGGGAACCGACATGTTACCTCGGTTATGTTATTACGGTACATGACGGTTTATGGGAACCGGCATGTTACCTGGTTATGGATATTATGGATCATGACGGTTCAGGGGAACCGGGCATGAATGTTTATGTTATGTATATATATGTATACATATACCTTCCTTTACTTCTATTATCTCCTCCGGGGAGGGTCGTTGGCCTGGGTGGACCCCGGAGTAGTCACGGAGCACCGACTGAGTGGAGTCACCCCCCAGTTGGGTTCCTTACTCTCAGAAAGGCTATGGTTACTATTACCTCGAGTAGGATCAGTGGTCTGCGGACATTGATCTTGACTTTGAGAAGACTCGGATTGAGACCTGGGTAGCACGCGCGTAGCTTTGGAAACCGTGACATGATTGGTTGTGTGAATTATATGTGTATGTGATATACATATGATATATATATATATATATGATATGTGGGCTAAGACCCTAATGAACGGTTTGATAAATGGTTTTTGAATGCATGCATGCTTTTTAGTGAAGGGTACAAATGTCTTATGAAACATTTTATAAACGCTTTATTTTTGTCCACTCACAGTTTTTAATGTTTTGACTGCCCTTCAGGTTGACATCGGATGTGGACTGTAGCAGAGACCGAGATATCACATACCTCCTCCGGATCCTGGCGTACTCTGATAGCCCGGGAGGGCAAAGGTCGAAATTATCCCTTGTTTGACACTCTGTGTCAGACGGGAGCAGGATCATCCCGCACTAATCCTGGGGGGGATTGGGATGGGTCCTGTCAGCGTGGTATCAGAGCTTCGTATCAGAGCATAGGATTGCTTATCCAAGCGTGGTTGTCTCTATTCGAGCAACCGCGGAGCTCTTGGAGTATTATGCAGGTCGAGGATATGATATCTCAATGGGCTACAGTTCGTAATCAACCTGATAGTTGGGGTGCCGATATGATAGTTAGTAGGATTGGATCGTGGAACGTCTTGGTTCGGCATTCGATGCTGGGGTTGCCATAGTTCTGTTGTGGATGACAGTGTGGTACCCTACAAAGGGATAAACGTATTCTTATAGATTTTGATCGTGAGATGGTTAGTTGGGATCGTTTTCACGATGTCGTAGGATCGGTTCCGACGACTGGTTCGGAATTATGACCATCGATGTTTGGATATTGTTGAGTTAAATGGATTTACTGCTCCTGGTAGTTAGCGGTCGGATTTGTGGAATCCTAGTTGGATTGACGGTATGATTTGATTGACGTCCTTACGATGTTAAGACCGCGGAGTCGGTCAGATTGTTGATTTTACTAACTTATGCAGTTGGGTTCAGTGGAACTCTAGGTGTAATCGTGGAACCCTACTTTGGGTGTATGGTTCAGAAATGTGAGTTGGCGAGTGGTGTGACTTTGACGACTATTCGGATTTGGGGTTCGTTAGTCGGTCTAGTCATATCAGCTTGTGTTGGGACTGCACTTCGCAGTCGGGATTGTACTTATCGGTTTGACCTAGTTGGTTGTCGTGCTACTTCAGTTGTGATGGATTGTTGGTACAACTAAGGTCATGGGTGACCTGGTAGACGACAGTGGTTGAGTCGAGTAACGACTGGTTAGTGATTGGTTGGGCAAGTTATCAGGGTTGGTACTTGTCGATGGAATCCCGGAGTGGGGATACGAAGTAGTTGGTACGTTCGATTGATTCTGTTGGACGCGAATCTCGATTGTGATGTCTGGTAGTTGGGTCTGCACGAGTTTGTGGCAGACACTACTACCAAGAGTGGTTGTAGCTGTGGTTGTTGGGAATCGGGGACGTTCAGGGGACGTTTCCTTTTCTCGTATGAGTTGTCAGGATGACTGTACTCATAGTTGTTAGGCACGAGGGAGGCAGAGTTTCTCCTATTCGAGCAGAGGTACGGGGTCGTCGCTCGGTATGAGCGGAGATCCAGGGTTGTCAGTTTTGCACATGGTGTGCTAGTGTTATTGTTGATGCTAGTGTGGACACTTTGTGCTGATGCTGATAGGTGATAGTGTTGATACTGGTACTAGTGCTGGTGCTAGTGCCGGTGATTGCGATGACGTTGAGTCACATCTGTCGTGATGGGCATATGTTCGGTATCTGTGGTTCGAGAGTGGATCACGGATAGAGTTAAATTGGTGATGGACACGTGGTTGATGTCTGAGTGTGTTGGTTTCGATATGGTTGGCATTCCAGAATCGCGAGAATTGCGTTTGGGGTGACACGAGGAGTGCGGGCTTTCCGCATTGGTATTGGGTAATTCGAAGTCATTAGGGTGACTTCTCAGGTTCTGCTAAGGCAGATGATGGTTGTATCACTAGTACACTGATCGTGTATTGGTTGGTGGACCCGGGATTTGTCTTGGGTCATCAGCATGTGTTGTGTATATCGAAGTTAGGTGACTGAGATTTCTCATTTTCTGCTTGGTGGCAGACGAGGTTGGATTACGTGGTGTGGTGAGTGCAGCGAGTTTTATTTGCATTCACGAGGATGGATCTTGATGTCATAGTCTTGTATCATCCTTGATTTTCCACGGTGGAATGCCAAGGATCGATACGAGGTGATTGAGGAGGACCCACAGTCTCGATCGTGACGTCTATAGTCGTTTGACGTAGTGGTGGATCTGGATCGTGATCTTGATGATCCAGATAGGTGGAGAGTTTATTACTCTTACTTGGATGTTGAGTGGAGCATGATGGGACTGAACTTCTTTTCGAGGTAAATCCCATATGGCTTATTACTCGCCTGAGTAGTTGTCCGATGAGTAGTTTTCCGACGTGGTCGGATTTGGGTTAGCCCTGGATGGGTAAGTGTTGTGATTGGCTTCCCTATGAAGTCAATCGATAGTGTGGTCGTGATCGGTTGAACAGGTATCCGATAGGTTCGGATATGGTGCGTCTTGGTAGACGTGAACGATATTTCGGGTTTTGGAATCAGATTTCTAGATGACGATTTAGGATTTGATTTTGGAACTTGAAAGAGGATTTCTGGAGTTGGGTTTTGGAATCGGATTCTGGGTGACGATTCAGGATTTGATTCTAGAGCTTGACTGTGGATTTTCTTTTATGGATTTGGGTTCAGAATGGTTATTCCAAATGCTAGCTTACGGAATGATGATTTTGGATTCGAATTTGGACATAGTTATGTATATGATTTCTAGGTTTGGATTCGGGATTTCTTACGAAATTGCGGATTCAGATTCGGATTTGGGAATAGATAATGGGTCGGAGTTTCGATTTGTCTAATACTGGATTGGACAAATGGACTCTATAGTAGAAACGTGATTGGCTAAGACCTAGGTGGTTGTAGTCTGGTTGATGGGTAGATGTACATACCCTGTACGTTGTGCGGGGGTACGATACTGCGTGTACTTGTCATGTCTGGTGACGGTACATAGGTTATACCGTTGGTACGTTGGTGAGCGTGTTGGTAGCCGGATTGGTTCCGATACCATTGGATTAGTTGAGGTCGTGAACTGGACATTGGATACCGTGCATTGGGTCATGGTATTTGTGATGGGTCTAGTTACACACAGGTCGGGTGAATTGTTGGTTAGTGTAACCACGAGTGAGTATAGTGACAGTTTTCGACTGACGACTGTCAAGTGGTGACGGTTTGTCAGAGGTGTCAGCGTGGATCATTGTGTGAAATCTGATGACTCTCAGTGGGAGTAGATATCAGGATAGATTGAGATTGAGGAAGGAACCGTCTAGCTGGTTGGGTCAGCGACTTGGTAGATTTGACAAGTGGTGTCAATTCGTAACCTATGGCTACGGTCATTCAATGTGGTCGAGTGTAGTCGATGTGGCGTGAGTGTTAGTGGTACCTCTGGGTACGAACGAGTATTATTCTGTTTAGTGGGTGTACTGGTGTACACGTGTCGTGAGATCGAATTATTTCCACGAGGTGGAGGATGTGGAATCATGATAGTTGGAGATTCGGGAACAGAAATAAATTAAGGAGGGAAGAAAGGTTAAAATTAGGTCGGTTGGAATTTCGAGGAGGAAATTAATTAAGGAGGGAAGGTTGTAGCGACCCGTCCCAAATTTCATGATTAGATTAGTGACTAATCACGATTAGTGAGGTTAATCGGTGATTAGTTAGGCTAAATCGGACGAACGATGCGAAATGACCATTTTGCCCCTGGTGGTGACAAAACGTTGACTTTTCAATCGGGCGGTCAAATGGACTTTGACCAATGACCGTGACGTGGTTCGTGACGTCACGAGTTCATAGACAGGTGGCACGTTCAATTCCGACGTTCGAGGAGGAAGTTATGACGTTCGGAAGTTTAGGGGCATTTTGGTAATTTTAGTTAAAAGGAGCGAAATGTTGACTTTTTGACCGAGAGGTCCGATGGCCGAGGAAAGAAGACCGTTACGTAGATAAGGATGATACGAATCCGTAGAAAGGCGGTACGTCGAATTCGGACGTTCGACGGCGAAGTTACGGTTCACGGAAGTTCCAGGATACCATTCATGATGACCCGTTTTACGAGGCACTTTTGGAATTTAGTGGACCCAGTTGCTTTTTAGCAACCAATGGAAGTGTCACCCATCCACTGGCTACCATTCCACATACATGCATCTCCCATTCCTTCATCATCGATCATTTCCCATTTTTCCCCAAAACCATTACCCGATCCCATTTTCAAATCCAATCCAAACCCTTGACCCTGTAAACCATTGGTGAGAGACCAGGGAGTGAGAGGAGGACCTGTGGAGCTTGGTGGCCGGCCAAGGGAGCGCCGCCGTGGACGGCGGAGGAAAGGACCGTGCAAGGTAATCGGTTTTAACCGATTTTCCCCATTTTTGAATTCTAGTTATTGTGGACCGTTTTTAATGATTCTAATTAAGTAAATAGGTTGTCAAGAAGCTATTAGGACGGTTTTGAGGGAGATTGGACTATGAGAGACCTCTGGGGAGGTTTTGGAAAAATTGAATCGTGAGGTTCAAAATTGAACCGTGGATTTTTGAGGGTTTTAGGTGTTTTTGTTGATTGGGTTAGATAGGAAACACAGAAATAGGAATTTAGGAATTAAAATGGAAGAAAACGGATGAAAAATAAGGATTGTAGGACCCTGGACCGGTCACGCCGGTCCAGTTGCAGGAACGAACCGGACCGGTCGGTCTGAACTGGCCGTCGAGAGGTTGAAGAAGCACTGTTCACAGGCGCGTGGCTCCCACGCGCAGCCACTTCAGTCGGCGCGTGCGGGCTCGTGCTAGGGTTTTTGGGGAAGGTTCCAACATACGAAATCATCTATTCGATGTAACGAACATTTTGGGACTTGTTTCGAGTCGATCGGACACCGTCTCGATATGTTTCGGGCGATCGGAAGGATTAGGTTCGGTTTTAAAAATAGTTAGAAAATCGGGAAAATTACGAGGCTTTGGCAGGAGGTTAATTAAGTAGTTAGTAACCTTCTATTACGATTTGGACAGGTTCGGGAGTCCCGGTGATGGTGATCGGCTTGGGAGAGCCTATGGCACGCAAATCGAGGCGGCAGCTCGGACGGTCTGTGAGTGGACCTTGTTTTCTAAATTGGTGCATGTATAAATGTTTATTATATGTTTAAATACTTGTTTGTGATGCCATGAGTGCATTTTGATGTGTCGTTACGTATAAGCACGTATTTCGAGGTTTCGACCCTATACGGTGCCTATACGGGTCGGTATTTCTTTATTGGTTTTAATGAAATGGTTTTGGATTTCTAAAAGGATAAAATCGGTATGAGACCCATTTGGTTTTGTCTCGGGCATATGACGCTATTTACGACCTTCGGGTCTAAATCGTGGTCGCGATGGGCGCTATGTGCACGACGATCGAAGATACGACGCTCGCTTCCGGAGAGGTCACGACGCACGATTCGTGGTCGAGCAGCCTGGGGAGGCTCGACTTCGGAGTGCTGGCGGTTAAGGATAGCGATCGGTGATGAGTGCACCATGATCTTGTTGTGGTCGCGTCGGTTGATTCGTTCATGGCGACATACCAGGATTGAGAGCGGTCCTGGATGGATGGTTGCACGCATCACTATGATCGGAGTCATGACTGACCCTTAGATATCGGGCACGGTGCCCAGTTGAGTCATATGTTCGGGCACGAGACTCAGTTGTTTTACACTGATGCTTTCGGGTTAGGGACCCTAGATGGATTTCCAAGTTCATGACGGTTTATGGGAACCGACTTGAACTCTGGAAAGGTCATTGTGATTCATGACGGTTTATGGGAACCGGCATGTTACCTCGGTTATGTTATTACGGTACATGACGGTTTATGGGAACCGGCATGTTACCTGGTTATGGATATTATGGATCATGACGGTTCAGGGGAACCGGGCATGAATGTTTATGTTATGTATATATATGTATTCATATACCTTCCTTTACTTTTATTATCTCCTCCGTGGAGGGTCGTTGGCCTGGGTGGACCCCGGAGTAGTCACGGAGCACCGACTGAGTGGAGTCACCCCCCAGTTGGGTTCCTTACTCTCGAGAAGGCTATGGTTACTATTACCTCGAGTAGGATCAGTGGTCTGCGGACATTGATCTTGACTTTGAGAAGACTCGGATTGAGACCTGGGTAGCACGCGCGTAGCTTTGGAAACCGTGACAGGATTGGTTGTGTGAATTATATGTGTATGTGATATAAATATGATATATATATATATATATATATATATGTGGATACAGGATTTGAGCAGGAGCTCGTGTATTTGGTTTCTTATGATTTTGGGCTAAGACCCTAATGAACGGTTTGATAAATGGGTTTTGAATGCATGCATGCTTTTTAGTGAAGGGTACAAATGTCTTATGAAACGTTTTATAAACTCTTTATCTTTGTCCACTCACAGTTTTTAATGTTTTGACTGCCCTTCAGGTTGACATCGGATGTGGACTGTAGCAGAGACCGAGATATCACATACCTCCTCCGGATCCTGGCGTACTTTGATAGCCCGGGAGGGCAAAGGTCGAAATTATCCCTTGTCTGACACTCCGTGTCAGACGGGAGCAGGGTCATCCCGCACTAATCCCGGGGGGGATTGGGATGGGTCCTGTCAGTATATCTAGGTATCTTTTTATTTTTATTATTTTTACTTTGTATTAATAATAGATTTAAAAATTAACAAAAATTAATATATTCCTTAGCGGTTTGGTTTGGTTTGGATCGGACTTTCAGAATCCAAACCATTAACAACGGGGTGGTTTGGATTTTCAAACCGTTTAATCTTTATCCGGACAAATATAAACCGTTTGATAAATTACACATTATGCCATTTTTTATCATAGATGACAGCGAAAAATTATCATCTAAAATAAAAATAAGTGTCATATATGTGAGTGTCATCTATTTGAATACAATCTATTTGTCTAAGATGTCATCTAATATGTCATCAGACGAAAATTTTGTAAAAAATACTGTCATCTAATATGCCATTAGACGACAATTTTTGTAAAAAACTATCATCTAAAATACAACATTATTTATCTTTATTTTGTCGCAATAAGTGTAACCTGTCATGAGTTCATATAAAAGCTCAACCAAGGTTATCTCTTCTATTTGACACAACAAGTGGAACCTGTCACCAGTCACTTACCTTGTATATTGGACGATGTGGATCTTGAAGATTGACAAGCAAGTTATCACTTTTCAGATCAAAGTGTAATATTGCAAAAACAGGGCTAAACAAAAGAAAATTATTGCAAAAAGATAAAAGAACAATCGGAATTAAAGTCTAAACAATCAGGACAACAGAAATGCAAACATTTTTCTTAGTTTTTTAAGAACAAATGTAAGAACAGTTTGCTATAATCAAACAAACGGATATACTGGGAAGTCATCAGACCCCTAGCTTATGGAAGGATTCGAATATAACCTCAAGAAGATAAAGAAACATTCAAATCCTTAGCAACCCAGATTGTCTCTGGTATTCTCTTTCAAACAATGAAAAGGTAAAAATATCTTCTCTTAGATGAAACCATAAAGTGACCATAATTATGTCGACAACTCCTACAAATTTCAGTAATGCATTGTTATATCATTTAGGATATGATTAACAGTAGAACTCAATGAACGCATATATACAGTCACTCCAAAGAACAAAAATTCCCATTGAGGAATATTAACAAAATCCTAAATCAATTCACCATTCATAGAAAGCAACAATGACATGACCCATCCTGATCCCCTTGGGACAGACCCCCCCCCCCCCCCCCCCTTTCCCCCTTCCCCCCCGGAGGATGTGCCATGCTCCCGTCTGACAACAACCCTAAAGAAAGCCGAAATACCCTTAACGAGTTTTAAATTCAAATAAAGTTAAACATAACCAAATTAGGGTTCCACATTGTCAGACCAAGGATACTGCACTACAAAACGTGAGCACAAATTTCAGTTTACAAAAACGGTGCTCTACCTACCCAGAATGGGTTTTCAGATGCGCAACTGATAGGACCCGTCCCAAATCCCCCGGGATTAACGTGGGACGTGCCTGCTCCCATCTGAAACGAAGTGTCAGACCAGGGATATTTCCGTCCTTTGCCCAACTGGGACTATCAGAAAGTGTCAGGATCTGGAGGAGGAATGTGATTTCTCGTCTCTACTACAGCCCGCATCTGCGATCAACCTGAAGGGTATTTAAAACATCAAAAGTCGTGACTGGACAAGACAATTATTTTTAATAAAAAAATTTCACGAAAATAAGATATTTATTCCCTTCACTAAAAATATGCATGCATTCAAAAACCATTTATCAAAACATTGAAAAAACCATTTGGGCCTTGGCCCGAATCCATAAATCAATACATGGGGACTCAGCCCCAAAACCAATCATGTGGGACTCTGCCCAAATTACGTCATGTGGGTCTCAGCCCAAAACTGTTCTCAGTAAAAACCAACCATAGAACACGGGGTCTCAGCCCCAAACCATTTTCCAAAACATAGAACACGGGGTCTCCGCCCCAAACCACTTTCCGTAAGAAACCCTCATACGTATAGACATACGTATAACTCATCCTCGGCACTTCCGAGAAGATTCCAACTAGGGGCACACAGCCCTTAGGGAACACATCCACGATATATGTCACGATTCATCTCTATACTAGTGTGCACACTAGTCGGGGTCTTACTCCGAGTCTACCCCTAGGAATTTTCCATCTGGGAGGCTCTCTCATAACCAACGGGGCACTCGCCCGATCGTATAACTCAAATAGGCATCCGGCCCAATTTATCAACAAATCAATTGGAATCCAAGTCCAAGAGTTCATAAATCAAATGGGTCGCATGCCCGATTTCATATTTCCAAATCCAAAACCCATTCAGTAAACCCTCATTGAAAAGCTAGCACGTACAAGCATCGTATAAAACCGGAAATCGAAATACATGCAAGTACGTAAATCCTAAGCTACCACAAACAAATGCACTCATGGCATCACATAACATGTATTTCAAACATTTATAAACATTTATGCATGCATCAGTTTAGAAAGAAAGGTCCACTCACAGACCGTCCGAAGCCATGCCTCGATACTCGCGCCATAAGCCTCTCCCAGTCTAATCGTCGCCTCCGGGGTTCCCGAACCTGTCCAAATTAATTTAGAGGGTTACTAACTACTTAAATAACCCCTCACTAAAGCCCCGTAATGTTTTAGAATTTTTAACTATTTTTAAACCCAATTCTAAACCATTGGACGTCTGGAACTATATCAAAACGGTGTCCGATCGACTCGAAACCAGTCCCAAAATGTTAATTACATCGAATAGATGATTTCACATGCTGGAACCACCCTCAGGAAATGCTTCACGTGCCCTCACGCGCCGCCCAAAGGGGCTACGAGTGTGGCTTGCGCGCCCTGCACAGTTGTCTTCAACCTTGAGCGAACTGTCCGATTCGGTTCGGTCCTGTATAGCCGGTCTGCCTGGACCGGCGTGACCGATCCAAGGCTATATCCTCTCCATTTTTCCTCCTTTTTTCTTCTTTTCCAATTACATTCTCTTTGTCTCATCATTATGTAACGACCCGTCCCGAATATCAGAATTAAATATTAATTAATTATGGTTTAGAATGACTAATCTGGGATTAGTTGAGTGAAATCGGACGAAATGTGCAAAATGACTGTTTTTCCCCTAGCGTGGGCAAAATATTGACTTTTAGTTCGGGCGGTCAAACGGACTTTGACCGATGACCGTGACGTAGTTCGGGACGTCACGAGCCCGTAGACAGGTGACACGTCCAATTCCGACGATCAGGGAAAAAGTTATGACGTTCGGAAGTTCGAGGGCATTTTCGTAATTTGGACGAAAAGGGGAAAATGTTGACTTTTTGTTTGACAACTAATTTTCACACGATTCGAGGACCGTTAGGTAGGTCTCGATGCCCTGAGTACAACGACAGGTGACACGTCGAAAACAGAGTTCAGATGCGACAGTTACGGGTCACGGAAGTCTAGGGGCAAAATGGTAATTTGTCGAACTAGGGGCAAAATTGTCTTTTAACCATGATCAGACAGTGACACCTGTCCTTTGTCTTCTTCTTGCCCCAGAGAACATGGAAACGGGTATTAAGGAAAACATAATTATGCTACTTTGGCCATTAACCCCTAAATTATGGCTTGACCTCATCATTTTGTCCAAATTGATCCGTGATAAACCATTGTCTCAGCTCCATTGTGTAATTGAGAGCTTAAGGAACCGAATTGAGAGAAAGGAACTCGAGGGACTGAGAGTAACTGGTTGTATTCTGAGCTCGAAAAATCTTGAAAATAGAGGGAAATTCGAATTCGAAATTGTGAGCGGTGAGGATCACAATTGAGGATTGAATTAGACTTCTGGGATCAAAACGAAACTCTCTGCAACAAAAACGAAGGGAATTGCTGTCGAATTGAGGAAGAACAGAAGCTTCCAGGGCTGCTTAAAATCGAGCTTGGGTTCTACTAGTTTGAGGTAAGGAATTATCAAATTGATCTTGTAAAAACGTTCCTTACACTCTCACGATACTCACTGTATGAATTAATTTGAAAATCGGGGACGAAATCGGTAAACCTGAATAGGAGACCCGTTAAAGGATGATCGTGAGTCGTGAGGTTTTAAACCCTAATTGAGGTAAATAATTTTATAGAACTTAAATGGAGATGGATTAGATGGGATCGGTTGAAAGAATGGAATGATTTGAGGTCGGATTGAGTGAGATTGAATCAGGTTCTATCGCGGGTTTTCCAACCCGTTTATCAGACAAACGGGCGATGACGATGCACTGTAGCATTACTGTGATACGCGCGTGACATCGCATGGATGGGAATCCGGGGAAGTGGTCAACATGAAACTTGATGCTCTCGCTGATACGAACCTATCCGCGTTGGTTTCGGGTCAATCAGATATGGTTTCGGAGTAGTTTTGAGTACCCGACGCGTATAGTTTATATTTGAATAATATTATAAAATTCCGACGATTAGGGGATTCTTATATGAGGACCATATGATAGTCTAGTAACCTTAAATCACTTTGTTTGACAGGCTGGAATATTCCTGGGACGTCGGAAGAAAGCGAACAGCTCGAGGCTGAGCAATCGGGACGGTGTGTGTGAGTGGACTTTGTTTTCTAACCGTGATGCATGCATATATGATTTAAATGCTTTATTATATGATTTTATATGCTTTGGCATGATTGATGTTTCAATCCGGTGATTTCTCGATTTTATGGATTATTATATTATTTTTGGCACTATTTTCGAGAAATTATGAAATTGATGTTTTGGGCTTAGGTCCGGGATTTAAAATGCTGTTGGACTCGGGTTATGAGTCAAGGATTGAAAATAATGTTTTGACTTGGATTATGAGTTAAGGATTTGATTTCATGGATTTATATGAAAATGGCTTAATATTGCGTTCGCATGAATTTGCGTGAAAATGATATTTTGGGATTGAGACCCAATTGGATAGTGATTTTGACTCGGATTTGTATTTCCATGTGAATATGATTAAATTGATGATTTTGATTTATAAAGTGAATTCTGGACACTGTTTTACAATGATTTGTGGAATTTGATTTGTGAAAGCTATGTCTTGGGCATAGGCCCTATTGAAATGTTTTTGATTCGATTTGAGACATAAATGATTTTAAAACGAGATTACTGGATTTGGTGACTGTACCACATATACCATCCTCTGTGATTTGATAGTCTCCTCCAGACGTCGTAGTTCCTGGAGTAGTCACGGTCCACTGCTTGGAGATGAGCAGCTCCGAGGGAGGCTCACTCTCAGGAGCGTGGGACCACTACCTGGAGATGAGTAGCTCCGAGGGAGGCTCACTCGCAGGAGCGTGGGATTATGTTGATATCCTCCAGATCTCGTTTTTCCTGGAGTTGATGTACTCGGACGTGAGACAACGAGTTTGCACGTGTTGCATTGATATTGTGACGGGTTATATGGATATTGAGATTAGATTTTGAGGACTGGTGGTATTATGATTTATTGATATTTGTGTCTAGAGGCTTTATAATAGATGCTTTATATTATGAACTGATTTGATGAACATCAGTTTTACGGACCATGGGAAAACATGTTTTGATTTTATCGGTCCACTGTTCATACTCAAATGATTTCATACTATTACTCATGTTTTAAGTTATGCATGCACGTTTGTGAAAACTGAAGGGTAAGATTCTATTTTGGCAAATGTTTTTTTAAGAGGTCATTTTTGTCCACTCACACCTTTTCTGTTTTATTGACCCTCCAGACCGTGGTACGACGTTCGGGGCTGATCGTGAGGCGGAGGTAGCAGTATAAATCAGTGCAAACATCCCTTGTCTGGTAAGCACTGAAGGGTAGTTTCGGGCCTTTAGTTGACTTAGCAGACGGGAGCAGGACCGGGTACGATTTTTGACGTCCAGTTGGGACGTGGTCCTGTCAATTATCTATCTATTCCTATCAAGAGGCCTACGAAGAAACGTCTAAAACGTACCCGTGCACACAGAACCCCATGACCTCTGTTTTTCCCAGCCTTCCCCAGGGCGTCTCAGCCCTGCACCGCCGCCCAAAAACTCCTTTAAAACCTCCTAACAACCTATTGAACCTCCTCTAATCCCCCAAAAGAATCCCCAATGTCCTAATAAAAAACAATGGACATTTGGACAAAACCGGGTAATCGGCTTACCTTTCCTCCGCCGTGGATGGCGGTCCTGCTATCCTCTTGCCGTCTTCTGGCTCATCAGCATCTCTCTGTTTCTCACACAGCCTCCCAAGTCCACTCAAGCATCTCAGGGGAGGGGAGAAATGAGATTGGGGTTGTGGGTTTCTCGGGTTAGGGGGAATGAAACAGAAAGGGATGAACGATGCATGTATGTGGGAAAGTGGGCAATGGATGAGTGACACTTGTCACTCATCCATTGAGCTTGAGAAAATATCTGGGGCCTACTTGAGACAAAAGTCAAGCCGTCTCATAAAACGTGCAATAGTTCCTCGGAAATTCCGTGAACCGTAACTTTTCCGTCGAACGTTCTAATTTGACGTGCCGCCTGTCTAGTGATTCGTATCGTCTCAATCTACGTAACGGTCCTTGGCCCTCGGCCATAGGACCTCCCGAGTCAAAAGTCAACTTTTTACCCTCGTTCAGGGGAAAAATCGTAATTTCGCCCTGAACGTCCGTTAATCCTCATTTAATCCCCGATTAGTCTAGCAAATCCGTCATTAAGTCTTAATTAATCCCATTAATTCAGGACGGGTCGTTACAGCAACGATACCAAACTATGCCTCGGCCTCCGGATCAGCCTCTACCTCGGTGTCACGGCCTGGAGGGGTCAAAAAATAATGAAAATGTGAGTGGGCCAAAAATAAACAATAGTTCAAAATCATTTATAAGATAGTAAGATACTGTTTTACCCCTCTGTTTTCAAACATGCATTCATTCGAGTCAAAACATAGGGAATCATAACTGAATCGTAAAATCATATAATCACATGCAATAAAATATATATATACAACCATCATAATAGTGCACCGTATATCCCGACCCTGACATCCCAGATATTTGACGTACCAGACATCCAATAAAATCACGGTCCTAAGGCTACGCGTGCCGCTCAGGGTCTTACTCCGAGCCCTTCCCCGAACCCTTCCCCAAACCCAGTTCTGGGTATGACATCCGCGATGTGGAAAACAATCCTTATCTTGAGCCTCTCACAGTTTCTCATGTAGAGCGACCCCTTTCAAGTAATGTGCCGTGACCATTTCAGGGTACCAAGTTATCTGGAGGAGACAACAATCCAAAAGGTCGGTATGTACATTGCATTAGTATAAACCAATGAAATCCCTGTTTTACTCCCCAAAACTAAACAGGATAATATCCAGACGTGTCTCATGCTCAAAACAACATAATACGTAGAATTCATCCATAAATAATACCCAAAGTGATCCAAATCCAATCATATAGTAATATAGGGAAAACAGATATGCATGCAATATATTTAGAAATCAAAATCCCATTCACTAACAATCCTTGCTGCGTAATCGAACCAACTAAATGTCACGACCCATCCCCAATCCCCCTGGGATTAACACGGGATGTGTCATGATCCCGTCTGAAACGAAGTGTCAGACAAGGGATATTTCAAACCTTTAGCCAGACCAGCTTCCAGAGCGTGCCAGGATCTGGTCGAGGAGTGTGATGTCTCGGTCTCTACTATAGTCCGCATCCGTGATCAACCTGAAGGGCATTAAAAACAACGAAAACTGTGAAAGCACAAAAATCAATAGTTTAATAAAAATACATTTCATAAAAGCATGCATGCATAGGAAAACCATTTATCGAATCATATGTTCAAATAAAAATTATTAGGGTCTCAGCCCCAAATACCATAAATCCAAGTTATACGGCCCCTGCCCAAATTCATTTACTATTCACAAAACATCATTTCAACAAAATCTAAGATATCGTGTTTACCAATATCAAATAACCAATCCTGTCACAGTTTCCAAAGCTAAGCGCGTGCTACCCGAGGTCTCAAATCCCAAGTCTCGCCAAGGTCAACCCAGGTCAATGTTCGCAGATCATTGACCCTCCCTAGGGGTTATAATCCATAATCCTTCCTGAAAGTAACGTACCCAATGGGGCGACTCCACTCAGTTAGTGCTTCGTGACTACTCCAGGTTCCACCCAATCCATAAATAAAGGATGGTATATGAAAAACCATTCTGCAATCATTCTCAAAACCTTTCAAACCTTTCAAAGGATCTATGCCCGGTCCCTATAAACCGTCATGAAACCAGAAATCCATTCGTTCCAAATCCAAATCTAGTTAGGGTCTCCGAACCCGAAATCACATTTATAAGCCGTAACTAGGACTCATGCCCAATATCGTAACCAACTGGATCTCAAGCCCGATCATGTAAACCAACTGGGCCTCAAGCTCGATTTCGTAAACCAACTGGGCCTCTGGCCCAATTCGTAAACCAACTGGGCCTCGAGCTCGATGCCTTATTAAATAAAATGGACTCCAAGTCTGATAGTTCGTAAATCAAATGGGTCTCATTCCCGATTCCATATTTTCAAATCCGAAATCAATTCATGAACCAATTGGGGCTCTGACCCGACAACGTAATTAAATGGACTTCAAGTCCGAGGGTTTCCAAAATAAATGGGTCTCATGCCCGACTTACCTTTTCAAATCAAAAACCATTTCATTAAACCATTACCGAAATCATAGGCACGTATAAACACAACATAAAACTATAAACCTCGTTATACGTGCAAATACGTACATCGCCTCGAAATACTTGAAATCATGTAAATCGCCAATCCATAATCATCATGATAGAAATCATATCCATAAAACATATAAAATATTTATGCATGCATCACAGTTTAGAAATCAAGGTCCACACACAAACCGTCCTACGTTGCCCCCCCCCCCCCCCCCCCCCCCGATTTGTGTGCAGTAAACCTCCTCGGGCTAATCACCGTCACAGGACTCGCAAACCTGTTCAAATCCTACTAGAGAGTTACTAACTACCTTATTAACCTCTCATTGATATCCCGTAATTTTTCTGAATTTTTAACTATTTTTAAACTCAATCCTAAACCTTCGGACATCTCGAACTATATCGAGACGATGTCCAATCAACACGAAACCAGTCCCAAAAAGTTCTTTACATCGAATAGATTAAAAGTCACGTTGAACACATTCCGAAAACATGCTTTATGTGCCCCCCCCCCCCCCCCCCCCCCGCGCCCTGCACAGTGTCATCCCCTACCTCCAGCAAACCGGGTCTGAACCGATTCACTGGTTCTCGACCGGACTGGACAGTCGCGACCGATCCAGTGCTATATCTCCTCCATTTTCGATCCATTTTTGTCCCTTTCAATTCCTATAGGTTTCTAACATCATTTTCTACCAACCTATGCCTTCAAAATACGTGGAAAACCATCAAAAACTTACCTTCTCGATTTGATCCTCACGGTCCAAAAACACAGTCGCAGTCCAAGGAATTTGCACCGTCCACAGCCTCCATTTCCAATCCCTACCATCCCATTAGATCACCAAAAAGCCATTTCCATCAATGAAATCAACTAACAACTCCTAGAACTCATATTCAAATTTCACACCAAACCTTACCTCTCTGTTTTTCGGTTCCTCTCCGCTTTGGCTCAGGTCGTCAGCGTCAAGTCCTCCCTGTCCCTCCAGCCTCGCACTCTCTCAGTCACACTCACGGTTCCTCACATGAACAAAGATGAATATGGTGGTGAGGTGGTGTGTTTGTGTGTTCGGGTTTGAAGAAGAATGAAATATGGTGAAGTCTGATGATGATAAACAGATGAGGGAGATGGACGGTGGAGATGAGAGGGGGAGGTAGAGATGAACGATGAAGATGGAAAGTAGGTGGGATTAATTATATATATATATATATATATTTGCACCTAATCCACCAATCATGATTAAGATCCACTTTTTAGGGATAATGACCAATGGGATGAGTGACACTTGTCACTCATCCAAGGGTCCCACATTATTAAGTCAACCAATTAGATTTAGCCATGTATTTTTTTCCTTGAAATGCGTGCATAGTTCAATTTAAGTTCTCGTGACCATAACTTCTCCATTCAACGTCTGATTTCAACGTGTCGCATGGCTGCGGACTCGTGACGTCCCGATCCACGTCATGGTCATCGATCTTTATACGTTTGACTCCCCGTGTTAAAAGTCAACATTTTACCCAAGACTTGGGGTAAAACAGTCATTTTACACCATCCGTCCGATTTCGGCCAACTAATCTGACACGACTCGTCCCAAATCCCCCGGGATTAACGTGGGATGTATCTACTCCTTTCTGACACGAAGTGTCAGACCAGGGATATTTCCGTCCTTTGCCCAACCGGGACCATCAGAGAGCGCCAGGATCTGGCGAGGAATGTGATGTCTCGTCTCTGTTATAGCCCGCATCCACGATCAACCTGGAGGGCATTTAAAATATCAAAAGTCGTGAGTGGACAAAACAAATATTTTAATAAAAACATTTCATCAAAATAAGATTTATGCCCTTCACTAAAAGCATGCATGCATTCGAAAACCATTTATCAAAACGTTGACAAAACCATTTGGGCCTTGGCCCGAAACTGTAAAGAAAGTACATGGGAACTCAGCCCAAAACCAGTTTCCGTAGGGACTCAGCCCAAAACCATTTTTCGTAGGGACTCAGCCCAAATCAATATACGTGGGTCTCAGCCCAAAATCACTTTCCATAACATAGAACACAGGGTTTCCGCCCCAAATCACTTTCCACGAAATCTCAAATACAACCCATCCTCGGCATCTCAAGTGAGATGCCAACACGGAGCACACAACCCCTAGGGAAAACATCCCTGATATATGTCATGATTCATCACTATATACACGTGCACACTGCTCGAGATCTCACTCCGAGTCTACCCCGAGGAATTCTCCGTCTGGGAGGCTCTATCTTTGTATCTAGTACGAGCATCTCTTCGAAATCTGGTCCAGGACCACATCATAACTCCCACTCCTGGAATGAGCTCCCTATGGGGATACTCATTCCAGGTAGTGGATCGTGACTCTCCAGGTCGACGGCTGGAGGAGACCAATCAACTCATAAGGAGGGTATATACATTTTCGAAAATACTTTCTTTCTCTACTGGGTCTCATACCCGAATCTCAACAGGATTCCTCGAATCCGATTCAAATCCACTTTCACAGGCCTTGGCCTAAATTCTCAGTTCGATAGGGTCTCAAACCCGAATTCTCATTTCATAAACCAAACTGGGACTTAAGCTCGATTTCTCGATCCAACGGGCCTCAAGCCCGATGTCACAACCAACAGGGCCTCAAGCCCAATACCATAAATCAACGGGACCTCAAGCCCGATTTCACAACCAATGGGGCCTCAAGCCCGATTTTACAGTCAAAGGGCCTCAAGATCGAATTCGTAAACCAACGGGCCCTCGGCCCGATCGTATAACTCAAATGGGCCTCTAGCCCGATTTCTCATCAAACCAAATGGACTCTAAGTCCAAGGGTTTCCAATCAAATGGGTCTCATGCCCGATTTCATATTTTTAAATCCAAAACCAATTCATTAAACCCTCATAGAAAACATAGCACGTATAAGAATCGTATAAAACTGGAAATCTCGAAATACATGAAAATACGTAAATACTAGCTACCACAAACAAATGCATTCATGTCATCATAAAAAATGTATTTAAAACATTTATAAACATTTATGCATGCATCGATTTCGAAAGAAAGGTCCATTCACCGACCGTCCGAAGCCGCGCCTCGATACGAGCGCCATAAGCCTCTCCCGGGCCAATCGTTGCCTCCGAAGTTCCCAAACCTGTCCAATCGTAAAAAAGGGTTACTAACTACTTAAATATCCCCTAACTAAAGCCCCGTAATTTTACAGAATTTTTAACTATTTTTAAACTCGATCCTAAACCTTTGAACGTCTAGAACTATATCAAAACGCTGTCTGATCGACTCCAAACCAGTCCCAAAATGTTCGTTACATCGAATAGATGATTGCACATGTTGGAACCACCTCCAGGAAATGCTTCACGCGCCCCCATGGGCTGCCCAAAGGGGATGCGTGTGTGGCTCACGCACTTGTGAACAGTTCATTCCCTACCTTCGACAGACCGGGTCCGACCGGCCCGCCTGGTTTTCGGTCCGGTCTGACCTGTGAGGCCGGTCTAGCTTATTTCTCCCTCATTTTAGCCCGATTTCGATCCTATCCAATCCCTTTCTACCTAATTTGATCCTAGGAACCTATTTGTGCAAACAAAACCACCCAAAACCTACAAAGACCCATGGGTTCATTTTCCTCCTCACGGTTCGAGTTTCCTAAATTTTCCCCAGGGCTTCCTCAGCCACTGACCACCACCAAAACCTTCCTAAAACCTCCCTAGCAACCTATTAAACCTATTCTAATCCATTAAAACTGTCCCCAACGTTTGAAATCAAAACTAGGGAGATTTTGGTGTAACCGGGTTACCTTGCACAGGGGTCCTCAACCGTCCACGATGGCACTGCTCCTGGCCAGTCACCACCATCCTACTCTCATCTCCTTCTCTGGGTCTCAAACATGATCATATGGGGGATTGGGTTGGATTGGAATGAAGGGTGCTCGGGTTGGTGGATGGGGATGATCGAACAAAAAAGGGAAAGGATATGCATGACCGTGTTTGGGCTGGGCAATGGATGGGTGACACTTGTCACTCATCCATTAGGCATGTCCTAAAAATCTAGGCCACACTTCCTACCAAAATTCTCACGTCTCGTAAAATGTGCAATAGTACGTTTGAACTACCGTGAACCGTAACTTTTCCGTCGAACGTCCAATTTTGACCTACCCGCCTATCTACGGATTCGTATCGACTCGATCTACGTAACGGTCCTAGGCCCTAGGGCATCGGACCTCCCGGGTTAAAAGTCAACTTTTTGCCTTCGTTCAGGGGAAAAATCGTAATTTCACCCTGAACATCCGTTAATCCTCGTTTAATCCACGATTAGCCTCGCTAATCCGTCATTAAGTCTTAATTAATCTCGTTAATTTCAGACCGATCGTTACATAATCACCGATTAATCTCACTAATCCTTCATTAGTCACTAATTTAATCCTGGAATTCGGGACGAGTCGTTACAACCTTTCCCCCTTAATTAATTTCGTCCTCGAAATTCCAACTATATCGATTCCACATTCACCTTGGGGAAAACAAGTTCGGCCTCACATCACATGTACACTAGTACACCCACTAGTCAACACAATACTTTTTTGAACCCAGATGTTCAATCACGAACTCACGTCGTATCGACTACACTAGACCACGTCGAGTGAAATTGATCACACGTTTCGAGCTGATGCCACCCGACATTTCTAACATTACGCCGACACTTCCCACACTGTCACCACTTGACAGTCACTAGTCAAAACTGACATTATACTCACTTGTGGTTACAGTAACCACAACTTACTCAACCAGAGTATATGCACCAACAACTACTTCGACCCACGTGTAACTGGAACCATCAGAATCACCTCGACCAGGGCATATAATCTAATGTCTAGTCCACGTCCTCCATTTACAGTCACCAAATACCCCTTAGGCCTGTCCAGTATCGGTCCTCGCACAATGTATGACAGGACCCATCCCAATCCCCCCGGGATTACCGTGGAATGTGCCCTGCTCCCGTCCAACAAGGGGTGTCGGACAAGGGATAACCAAGAGCCACTGCCCAAAAGAGTGCGCAAGGATCGATGGAGGAGGTGTGCAATGTCCCAGTCTCTGCTGCAATCGCATCCGTGATCAACCTGAAGGGCATTAAAACCAAAAGCTGTGAGTGGACATAACCAATAAGTTTATTAAACACATTTATAAGACATTTATGCCCTCCAATAAAAACGTATGCATGCCACAAAAACCAGTAACCAAAACGTTTGCTCAACCGAGCCATTAGGGCCTTAGCCCAAAAACCGTTAACCAAAAACCAAGTGTGGGAACTCAGCCCAAAACTGTGAAATACCATAACTATACATAAACAACCATGTGGGTCACCACCCACGACCATAAATGAACATCAATCCATTAAAATCATATAATCATAAATCCACCCGGAAAGCCATTTCATTAATTCGTATTTTACCATTACCATCACCAGCATCCCTGATGCTAGACGTCCCTGACGACATATCTCATGGTTTCATAAGCTACGCGTGCTGCCCGGGGTCTCTCCGGGTCCATATTTCTGACATCCCTGATGTCTGACGTCCCAGACGTCAATCATAGCAATCCTGCTCCTGAGTCATCATACGGTCCGGCTGCTCCGTATGGTGACCCTTCACAGGCAATGCACCGTGACTTCCCCAGTGTCCCAGACATCTGGAGGAGACCATCATATATCCTTGTATCAAGATGGTATATGGAAAACAGTTTTTATTAATTCATTTCACAACATCACAATGGGCCTTGCCCGAATTTTCCATAAAACAACACATTTCCATTTAGGGTCCCTGACCCGAAATCACATTTATTAAATATAGGGTCCCTGACCCGAAATCACAATTTTAATCCAACTGGGCCTCATGCCCGACTTTATGAACCACTGGGCCCACGACCCGATTTATAAACCAACTGGGCCCACAGCCCGACTTATAAATCAACTGGGCCCGCAGCCCGATTACGTACTCAAATGGACTCCAAGTCCGAGATTTCCAAAACAAGTGGGCCTCAAGCCCGAATTCATCTTTCCAATATAAAAACCGTTTTATCATATTATTTATTTAACCACAAGCACGCAAAACCACAAATAAACCGTTAATCCCGATATACGTGAAATACGGAAAACACCTCGAAATACGTGCAACATACCCGAAATCAATGCTCCCAAATACCATCATAGAAATCATGTATATAAACCATATAACACATTTAAGCATGCATAGGATTTATAAAACCAAAGTCCACTCACAGACCGTTTTAACGGTATGCCTCGATACGCGTGCCACCGGCCTTCCCGGGCCACACCACTATCACCGGGACTCCCAATCCTGTCCAAATCACATTAGAGGGTCACTAACCTCATCATTAACATCCTATCAAAGTTCCGTAATTTTCCCGAATTTTTAACTATTTTTAAATTTAATTTTAAACCTTCGGACATCCCGAACACTATCGAGACGGTGTCCGATCGACACGAAACCAATCCCAAAATATCCGTTACATTAAATAGGACAGAAGTCATGTTGACCTCACCTCGAGATTCGTGCCCACGCGCCGTCACGCGCCGCCGTGAGTGGCTGCGCGTGAAACTCACGCGCCGTGAACAGTGTCACCGTTCTGACCCGGTTGTCTGATAAACGGGTCACCGTGACCCGCGGCCCAACCCGACTGGTTCTCAGCCATTACTCGATCATTTTCAATTCCGTTTGTTCCTACAAGATCGTCTCATTAATTCCAGTTGATCTAAGGTTTAAAAACTAATAAACAACCTCGTTTCACTACCTGTTCGTGGAGGTGTGCAGACCGGCCACCTGCAACCGTCGTGTCTGCACGATCCCGGCCACCATTCCTTTCGAAAACGATCCCCAGAAGCTCGTCTCACCTTCTAGATCATCATCCTAATCACCAAATCGATCGAAATACGTTAAAACCCAACCTGCCATTTTCACCCGAAAACAGGTTCACGGGTTCGAGGCTTACCTCGCCGCCGTGGCTCCCGCCGTGGCCACCAGCACACCTAGTTTGACTCCAGGAATTCCATTCACCTCTCCAAAACGATCAAACACCAGTCTACACTGATTTCCAATTTTTGAGTTTTCGGACCTCTCTGTTTTTGTTTTGCCGCCGTCGTCCCTGCCGTCTCCATCGCCTCCCGTCGTCTCTCAAGCCTCACCGCAGTCAACTCACATTCCTCCGCACAGCCACATGGTTACAGATGTGGTGGGGATGCGTAATGGGGAGCCGTGTGCGAGTGTGCATGTGCACGGGTTCTGTTTTCCGGTCACCACCGCCACCCACGGTGGTCACGCCGCCACATGCGACACAAAACTCCTCTCAGTCTCCCTGTGTTCGCTCATGGTTCCAAAAACAGAGAAGGGGTTGTGTGTGTATGTGTTTCGGGTGGGAGAAAACAGAGTGAGAGAGAGATGAGTGTGATCAGAGATAAAGGAAAAGGAGAGATGAGATCAAAGGCCCAGATTTAATCTGAGGTTTGAATGGATGGTGAGGATTTAAGGGGAGAAAATGGATTAAATAATCCAATGGCCAACAAGGATCTAGATTTTAGGGAAGGTGGGGATGAGTGACACGTGGCCTACATCCAAGGGTCCAGATTCGTCAGTTACTGTTCACCTATATAAATATTATTATTTTATTCCGAGTCTCGGTTAAACCCGATTACGTCCGTGACCATAACTTCGTCGTCGAATCTCCGATTTCGGCATGCCGCCCGTCGTTGGATTCGTATCGATGAGACCTACGTAACGGTCCTTGGCCCTCGTCCATCGGACCTCCCAGTCAAAAAGTCAACATTTGACCCCTAATAAGCCAAATTACCAAAATACCCCTCAACTTCCGAACCTCATAACTTTCTCTACGAATGTCGGAATCGAACATGCCACCTGTCTATGAACTCGTGACGTCCCGAACTACGTCACGGTCATCGGTCAAAGTCCATTTGGCCGCCCCGATCAAAAAGTCATTTTGCCCACGACCAGGGGCAAAATGGTCATTTTGCACAATTTGTCCGATTCCGCCCTACTAAGCACCGTTCAACCTCACTAATCGAGATTAGTCACTAAACTAATCCCAGAATTTGGGACGGGTCGTTACAATGTACATGGTACGTACCTCCATCCACCAGTCAGTCCACCACATAGCTCAAAGCTAAACACGCTTCAACTCTGGAGTCCATCAGTCCAATCTCACATGAGACTGACCATACACTCCCAATTCATCATCCAACATGAGTCCCATGGTCACCCGACCAGCGTCACAACGTCTACTGGAAATCACGTAATCCAACACGTGCCAATCTGACTCATGCCAACATGTGCCAATCTGACTCATGCCAACATGTGCCAACCGCTACCATACAGTCGAAATGCGTGCATAGTTTAATTTAACTTCCCGTGACCATAACTTCTCCATTCGACGTCCGATTTCGACGTGCCTCTTGTGTACAGACTCGTGCCATTCCGATTCTACGTCACAGTCATCGGTGTTTGTCTGTTTGACTCCCTGAGTCAAAAGTCAACATTTTACCCAAGACCAGGGTGTTAAAAACAGTCATTCTACACCATCCGTCCGATTTCACCCAACTAATCACCGATTAATCTCACTAATCCTTCATTAGTCACTAATCTAATCTTGGAATTCGGGACAGGGTTGTTACACTAAATGACACAACCCCATCCCAATCCTCCTGGGATTAACCGCGGGATGTGACGTGCTTCCGTCTGACACAAAGTGTCAGACAATGGATAACCTTAAGCCACTGCCCCCTACGAGCTTCTAGAGTGCTCAAGGATCGATGGAGGAGGCATGCAAATGTCCCGGTCTCCGCTGCAGTCGCATCCGCGATCAACCTGAAAGGCATTAAAAACCAAAAGCTAGTGAGTGGACGAAAATAACAAGTTCGTAAAATACATTTTATAGAGACATTTTATGCCCCCTCAGTAAAAACATATGCATGCATCAAAAACCAATAATCAAACATTTATTAGAAATAACCATTAGGGCCTTAGCCAGGGAAACCATAAACATAGTTTCAATCCAAAAGTTATTTCATAAATCCAGTGGTACACATTTATTACTTTACCATCTCCGGCATCCCATATGCCTAGCGTCCCAGACGCTTGACGTCCCAGACGTCATATCTCACGGTATTAAGCGACGCGTGCTGCCCGGGGTCTCACCGGGTCCATATCTCTAACATCCCAGATGTCTGACGTCCCAGACGTCTAATCATAGCAATCCTGCTCCTGAGTCACTATACGGTCCGGCCGCTCCGTACAATGACCCCTCGCAAGAAATGCGTCGTGACTTCCCTAGTGTCCCAGACACTTGGAGGAGACCATACATAACCTCATATCGAGATGGTTTTATGGAAAACATTTTATCGATCATTTCCAAAATATCACAAGGTCCCTACCCCGAATTTCCCTAAAACCGTCATAAGTCCAAATAGTTGATTATTAAATCCGAAATCATTTATTCAATTCCATTTTAGGGTCCCCGACCCGAAATCACATATAGAAATCAACTAGGCCCCTGGCCAGATTTCATAAGTCAACTGGGCTCCTAGCCCGATTTCTTTAATCAACTGGGCCCCTAGCCCCGATTTTACTTTATCCATTCCGTAACCGTTTCATGAAATCATATACAAACACAATTATGGAAATCAGTGCAAAATCGGAAAACCTCGATTTACAAGCAAACACATCAATCCCCTCGAAATGCGTGAAATCATATAAATTCACCGATATCCAAATCAAATCATATAATAACAATTATAAAAATCATGAAACAATTACGCATGCATAGAATTTATAAAACCAATGTCCACTCACAGACCGTTTAACCGTGCACCTCGATACGCGTGCCATCGGCCTTCCTGGGCCTCGTCACTAACAGCGGGACTCCCAAACCTATTAATATCACATTAGAGGGTCACTAACCTCTTCATTAACATCCTATTCAAGTCCCGTAATTTTTACGAATTTTTAATTATTTTTAAAGTAGACTTACAACCTTCGGACATCCCCGAACAGTATCGAAACGAGGTCCGATTGACACGAAACCAACGCTAAAATGTTCGTTACAATGTATAGGATAAAAGTCGTTTTGAACTCACCTAGAAAACGGGTGGATAACCGTAACTCCAAAATTCCCCAACCATTATCAAATTAACTTCCCAGTAAGCTTATTAAGATTTATACGAAATAATTCAAATGATTAATTGGACAAGAAGTTACCTCAAACACCCCGACTCAAGCTTGGGTTTTTTTCCGGCCATCCACCAGTCCGTCCACGGCTCCTGGAGCTTCAAAGGTGGCCACATTTGGTCTGGATCGACTCGTGAAGGTTCCAGGAAGCTCACACTCAACTCCAATTCCATCAATTGGCCGCCCGGATTGAAATTTGAAAATGAGGCTTGAATTTTGAGTTTTCGGGTCTGGGCATCCTCCACCCCTCTCAGAACTCCATTCTTAGCTCTCTCACTCAGAAACTGTCTCAGGGACAGATTCAAATCCAACTCAATGCCGACCAGTGCCCTGCACAATGTGAAATGAAATTCCAATGCTCTGTTTTGTCTTCCACAATCAAACGCACCAGCCATTGTTTAATGCACCTCCTCACCGTCCCACACACCATTGCTTCCCACTTACATGACCAAACAGTCCATTAACACTTAAACAACAGTTTAGCCCATCCATTTACCCCATAAACAATCCACCCGTGCACTGGTCATGTTTCCCAACACTGCTGCTACAGTAATCCGTTCAAACAGTACCCTGTGAAAGTAAAATTCTGCCCTTGTGCAGAAATTACCAAAATGCCCCTCACGCATCTAAGCCCGTAACTCGGTCATTCAGACTCCGATTGATGCGTGCGGCCTGTCTACGGACTCAGGGCATCGAGACCTTCCTAACGGTCCTTGGCTCTAGCCATCGGACCTCCCGATCAAAAAGTCAACATTTTTCCTTATTTTGTACAAATTACGAAAATGCCCTTGGGCTTCCGAACGCCATAACTTTCACCACGAACGTCGGAATCGAATGTGCCACCTGTCTATGAGCTCGTGACGTCCCAAACTACGTCACGGTCATTGGTCAAAGTCCATTTAACCGTCCGAATTAAACGTCAACGTTTTACCCACGACTAGAGGCAAAACTGTCATTTTGCATCGTTCGTCCGATTTCGCCCAACTAATCACCGATTAACCCCGCTAATCGTGATTAGTTAGTAATCTAATCTCGAATTCCGGGACGGGTCGTCACACTAAACCTGTTCCAAAGCTTAGTCACAGTCTCCAGCGGTCCAAACGATATCCAAAGGTCACTAACGAACTCTACAAGTTCGTACATAAACCCCATGAACAGTCCCTGCCTGAGAATGTGTCCCCGAACGTGCTTCTCGTGGCTTTAAACTCCAATTTGACCTATCAAACGATTTCCGATTGACTCAAAACCACCACCATTAGATTCGGATGGTCGAAACTTTTAAAATGGAACTAGTGCCACCTTGAAGTTTATGCCCACGTGCCCCCACGCGAGGGTCAAATTTAAAGCTAACAAAAAAGTCAACGTTGATGTCAGGTTATCGATCAAAGTCAACACTGACGTCACTGCCGATGTTAGCCGACGTCATCTGATAGCTACCATGTGTCAGCAGCTGGTTGATCCACGTCACTAACATGCTAGTGACATGTGGCACCGTCTGATTGGTCCACATCACTGACATGTCAGTGTTGGCTAGGCACTGACATGTGACACAGGTAACACTCCTACTGGGCCACATATCTAGCAGGTCTGAAATGATGACGTCAACACCATCCTCTACCTCGCGATGGGTCAGCCCAAATCTCGGAAGCGGGTCACGCAAACTCGTGACCTTGACCCTATTTTAAAACCTCCATTTCTGGTACATTTTTGTTCTTGTTTCTTCCTACTTACTCTTCTCAGCCCCAACAATAGATCAAGGAAATAAAAAACATCAAAAACAAACTATATCATACCTGTGAATCGATGAACAGTAGCCCGTAAATTCACTTGTCGTTTTCTCTCAACTCTGGCCAACCCTTGCTTCGAAAACCAGCCCACTGAGATCGCCTTGGCCCCTAGAACATGTTAGGGTTCATCACACTCTCGACACACGTCCAAAACCAAAGTTCCATTTTTGAACAATAATGGGTGTTTCGGGTTTCTCACCTCCTCGTCGTGGTCCGCCGTTCTTAGCCCTCACTGTTGTCCTTCCATGTCCCTCAGGTCTCACCCTCTCAGTGATGAACAAGGAAGATGATGGAGAAATAGAAGGTTGTGCTGAGGTTATGGTGTTTATGTGTTTGAGTTTTGAGTATGTTTACGGGTTGAGAGAATGAAAATAATGAAGATGAGGAAAATGATGATGTTAAACAAGCCTAGATTTGATCCATAATTTTGTAAAAATGAACCAATGGGATGAGTGACACTTATCCAAGGGGTCACACTAGGATATTTTATCCAATCAAAATCAGCCAAGTTTTTAAAATCCCGGGAAGCATGAATAGTGTTATTTTAGCTTTCGGGACCATAACTTTTTAGTATGACGTTCGATTTTGACGTGTTACCTGTCTACGAACTCGTGACGTCCTAATCTACGTCGCGTTCATTAGTGAAAGTCCAAAAGATAACCCCGAGTCAAAAGTCAACATTTTCCCCCACTAAGGGCAAAATGGTCATTTCACATTAAATTTCCGAAATTACAAATTAAATACGATTCGAGTTGTTACAATCTACCCACCTTACAAAAAATATTTCCAAGAAATTCACCTAAACAAATGTGGAAACTGTTCCTTCATCTGAGCCTCTAGCTCCCACGTGGCTTCTTCCATGTCATGATTCCTCCAAAATACTTTTACCAAAGGAATCGTCTTGTTCCTCAAAACCTTGTCCTTCTGATCTAGAATATGTATTGGCTGCTCCTTGAAACTCAAATCGGTCCTAAGTTCCAATGGGTGTTCCGGTAAGACATGTGATTCCTCACGCACGTACTTCTGAAGCATCGATACGTGGAACACATCATGCATTCTGGAAAGTTCTTGAGGTAAAGACAACCGGTACGCTACCAATCCTCTCGGTAATCTCATACGGTCCAATGTAACGGGGACTCAACTTCCAACGTAGAACAAATCGAACAATTCCCTTCTAAGGAGATAATTTCAAGAAAACCCAATCTTTAACTGTGAACTCTATATCTCTGATTCGTCGATCGGCGTAACTCTTCTGGCAATCCTGCATTGCCTTCAACCTTTCCTTAATAATCCGGACCTTCTTTTGGGTCTTATCCATAAGATCTGGCGTCAAAGATACCCTCTCACCTACTTTAGTCCAATAGACAGGAGCATATCCCATGAGGTGCCATTCCACTACTCACCTGATTACTGTACAGTTCCATTACCATAAGCATATCCACGCCGACTATAAAGTGCCTCATAAGGTGTCATTCCAATACTCACTTGATTACTGTTCTTGTAAGTAAACTCCATCAAAGGCAAGAGCGTATCCCATGAATCCTGAAACTGCAGCACACAAGCTCTTACATGTCCTCCAATGTCTGAATAGTCCTCTCAGACTAAACGTCCATCTGTGGATGAAAAGCCATGCTAAAGTGTAAGTACGTACCAAGAGCTTTCTGTAGACTCCACCAAAATCTCGAAGTAAACCGCGGATCTCGATCCGATACTATAGACTCTGGCGGCCCATGTAGCCTGTTAATCTCATTTACGAACAAATGTGCCACTACATTCGTTTTTCCCGGATGATACTCGATCGTGCAGTCGTAGTCCTTAATAAACTCCAATCACCATCTCTGTCTCAAGTTCAGTTCCTTCTACGTAAACAAGTGTTTCAAACTCTAGTGCTTAGTGAAGATCTTTCAAGTCTCCCCATACAGGTAGTGCCTCCAAATCTTCAAGGCATGTACCAACACTAGTAAAAAATATACCTTTGGAGGCAAACAATATTTATCGCGAAAAGCCAAAATTTGCCGGCTAAAATCTTTCGAGGCGGAAATATTTGTCGCGAGCTTTGTCAGTAAAAGCTCGCCAGCAAAGATCTGTGACGACAAATTTTCAACATTTGCCGCCTAAGAATTTTTTTTGCGACAAACCTTTCGCGGCAAATTATTTGTCTGCATACAAATTCCGCAGCGCAACCTAATTTGCCAGGAAAGAAAATCTCACCCGACAAATGGATTTGTCACCATAACTATTATATCCTAACAAAACATAGTTGCCACCATAGCACATCTATCATGACAAATATATTTGTCATGATAGGACATCCATGAACAAGTAGAAGTCCTATACTAGAAAACATATTTGTCGCAATAGGTGCTCTATCACGACAAATCTAATTTGCAAAACAAAACATTTTTAGAAAATGTAATATTTATATAAATTAATAACGTAGTATACAAAAAAAGTAGTAGCTAAGTTTCTAAATGTCAAACTAAATTCTACATATGCATGGAAAAAATACTATCCTAGGGAGCTTTGGCCATCATTCTCATCGTGTTCATCAGTCGATGGTACTTCAAAATAAAGTGCTGGCGCTTCAAACCCAGGGACTCTTGGCATAATTTGTACTAGTTTCTGGAGATACAACTCCATATGTGCAAGTTGCTTGTTAGCTGGCTCTTGAGATGTATTTACAACAATAAACTCATCCTTCAAATTCTCAACCTTCGATTTCAAGTGGTGAGTAGTTGCTGACGACTGAGAACTTCTAGTCTCATGAACACGTCCATATCCCATACCACGTATCTGTGTTCTTGGCTTCTTTCCAAGTACATCCATCAAAATTGGGATGCGCAACACACCCAGGCATTAAGTATACGCAACACACCCAGGCATTAAGTATACGCAACACACCCAGACATTAAGTATCTATATTCTAGAGAGAGAGTAGGAGAGAAAAGAGATGGGATGTGCTCACAGATTTTAAAGCATTCATCTAAATTGGGATGCGTGCTTATAGTTTCTTCAGCAGCAAAAATTCCAAGCCTCCTAAGCTGGTATTCCAACATATTTCGGCCTAACATGCTCTGCAACCAATAATAGTTTCAGTGGATGAACGATGGGGGAAAAAGAAAATGACTAGAACAATCAACAAAGTACAACAAAACAATAGTATTCCGGCTTTAGCTTAAAAGTAACTTACCTGGGTAACATTTGTACGATCTAAGAAATCAATGCAATTGGTCCTTACAACTCCTAGTTGCTCCTTCAGTTTCTCACCCTTTCCATTCAATAGAAGATACCTTCATTTCAATCTTGGTAAATAAGAAAAAGAAAAAGTACTTGCATACTTGTTATGCACCAAGTACAAATCAACTGTGTGGCCAATAATTAGAAGCCTTATGGTGAACTGTGTATTTAGTTAAATAGTTGATGCATATGATAACTTAAGAACAGTTTAAGGTCAATTAATGAACCAGCTCTTAGTAAAGGTTTTCCTAACAAGCTGTGAAGGCTGTGAACATTTTTCTCATTTCAACAAATATGGAAAGAGAACCTACGTAAAAGAATGTTGTTTCATCTATCCACCAAAAATTTAAACTTCTAGGGGTTCTCTAATATTGCATCAACTTGCTGGAACCTCAATAAGTACATAATATTTGAAAGGGGAAAATGAATAATGAAGCAATATGCTCAAGTATATACCAGGAAGTTAAACATAACCATTCGATGGAAAACATACCCATTCCTGTCGTGGAAATCTATAATTTGCTCATAAAGGACAAAGAGGCGCTCAAAATGGACTTGTCCACAGATATGATGAAAATCAAAGTGCCAATATGTGACGACCGGGAAATTCGAAAAAAGAAAAATTGGAAAACTTGGAAGGTAAGGACAATTTTTCCCTTGGTTTTAGGGGTCTAAAGTTGAATTTTTGATCGGGACCTTGTTTGGACTTTCCGGAAGAACCGTTGGATAGGTCTCGAGACTCTGAATCCGTAGACAGGCGGCATGCGTCGATTGGAGTTTGGAGGCGGAAGTTATGGGTCTAGAATGGTGAGGGGTATTTTGGTAATTATTTGTGTAGGGGTAAAATGGTAATTTAGGGCAGCATGATAAATTGGGCGGTTAAATTGACTGATTCAGCCCTGAATGATGACTCACCTAACTCAAGCAGTGACATCTGTCACTCTAATAGCCCAAATAGTGGCTTAAGTGATCGTGCAACTGTGAATGGGCGATGTGGTGGTTTAAAACTGAGAAACAAACTCGTGTGTGTGTGTGTGTGTGTGTGTGTGTCGGGGGGGGGGGGGGGGGGGGGGGGGGGGGGTGGGTGGGTGTTGAAAACCAGAGCATGATCTCAGATGAAAATCAAACCCTTAGGCTGGGACTGTGAGAAACTACCTGAAATCCAGAGAGAAAAACGAAAGGACATGGAGGAATAATGGGCTTCGAACCCAGCTAAACCCACACTCAAAACCGCCTGTCGTTCATGTTTTCCAGTAGGGACGGGTTTTGTCAAATTGGTATCAGAGCATTGTGTTACTGATTTGCCATTCCTCCGAAATGCGAGCCCCGTTTGTAGCCTAGTGATAAGACGAGATATGAGGGTATCCGAAATTCCTGGAGTGACTATGACCTTGGATTGAGGGTTGAACATTGCATCACGTGTTCTGGTTGTGTCAGACTTGTGTTGGTCCAGATGGTTGTTTACAATTTAGTATATGGATGGGCATGTTGGGCCCAGGATAAACTTCACCCGAGGATAGGGGGTTGGATGAGTGACCTTTGGTTTTGGATATTGATTGAACGAGACTCAGAGGGAGTCCGGAAAATGGTTTAGTGTGTGTTGGGAGATCTCGAGTAGAATTTGGTTCGCCTATGGGTGTTTTCTAGGTGACCGAATACGCCAGTGGTGGCATTGATGTTAGTGAATGTTGAATTCAGACTCGAGAGGAGTCAAGACATTGGATTTGGACTCAATAGGAGTAAGGAGTTGGTTTAGGACTGGGGATGTGTCAAGATATGATATGAGGGCTCGGGATGAGCTGGAAAAGATGGAGAATGACAGGACCCATCCCAATCCCCCCGGGATTAACGCGGGATGACCCTGCTCCCGTCTGACAAGGAGTGTCAGACAAGGGATATTTCCGACCTTTGCCCTCCCGGGCTATCAGAGTACGCCAGGATCCGGAGGAGGTATGTGATATCTCGGTCTCTGCTACAGTCCACATCCGATGTCAACCTGAAGGGCAATCAAAACATTAAAAGCTGTGAGTGGAAAAAACCAAAGTTTATAAAAACATTTCCATAGAAGACATTTGTACCCTTCACTAAAAAGCATGCATGCACAGTAAAACCATTTATTCCAACACATATGTTTAAACAACCATAATTAGGGTCTTAGCCCCAAAATTCTGTAAATACAAGTTATACGGGCTCCTGCCCAAAACCATTTACAGAAAACCATAACACAGTGAACATATGAGGGATCTCAGCCCAAATCCATTTATCATTATAAACACAATTTTCCAAAACCAATTGAAATCATGTTTATCCATTATATTCATATCCAGAACCTGTCACGGTAAAATAAAGCTACACGTCTGCTAACCGGGGTCTCAAACCCAAGTCTATCCAGGGTCCACCCAGGTCAAAGTCCGTAGATCTATGACCCTCCCTGGAGGTAACGAACCATGCCCATCCTGAGAGTAAGGAACCCAACTGGGGGGCGACTCCACTCAGTCAGTGCTCCGTGACTACTCCGGGGTCCACCCAGGCCAACGACCCTCCCCGGAGGAGACAATCATATATAAAGGATGGAATATGAAAAACCTTTGGAAATCATTCTTTAAACCATTCCAGGATTCATGCCCGGCCCCCATAAGCCGTCATGAACCATAAAACCTTTCATGGGTTCATGCCGGTTCCCATAAACCGTCATGACCCGTAAATCCATTTCAAGGGTTCATGCCGGTTCCCATAAACCGTCATGAACCATAAAAACCATTTGTAATACATAGTTGGGCGCTAGGCCCGAATCCACATAGAAACTGGACCTCAAGTCCGAATCGTAAACCAACCGGGCCTCCGGCCCGATTCCGTAAATCAAATGGACCTCAAGTCTGAGAATTACCTTTTCAAATCCATAATCAATTCATGAAATCATATCCAAAACCACAAGAATGGAAAATTAGTGTAAAATCGGAAAACCTCGATTTACGTGCAAGCACGTAAATCGCCTCGAAATACGTGCAAGCACGTAAATCGCCTCGAAATACGTGAAACCATATAATTCATAAGCATCCAAATCAACATCATAAAATTATATTCATAATCCATTTAGAAATCCAAAACCATTTCATTTAGATCAATAAAGACATACAGCCCCGTATACGCAGCGTATAGTGCCGAAACCTCGAAATACGTGCCTATACGTAACCACACATCCAAATGCACTCATGGCATCACAAACAAGTATTTAAAACATATAATAAACATTTATGCATGCACCAATTTATAAAACAAGGTCCACTCACAGACCGTCCGAGCTGCCGCCTCGATTTGCGTGCCATAGGCTCTCCTGAGCCGATCACTGTCACCGGGACTCCCAAACCTGTCCAAATTTTAATAGAAGGTTAATAACTACTTAATTAACCTCCTACCAAAGCCCCGTAATTTTCCCGAACTTTTAACTATTTTTAAACCGACCCTAAACCTTCCGACACCCCGAAAACTATCGAAACGATGTCCGATTGACGCGAGACCAGTCCCAAAAATCTTCGTTACATCGAATAGAAGATTTCCCGTGTTGAACACTTTCCCAAATTATGAACCACCCGTCCTCACGAGCCCCTAGAAGGTCCAAAACACTGTTCATCATCACCTACCCCTGAAAACCGATTTTTTTTTTCTTCTGGTTTTTGGACCGGTTACTGTAGCAGTACTGTTCCGAACCAGCGAGAATTTTTCAGAGGTTTTCTCCCTCTATTTTGGTCCGATTTCAACCCTAATTAATCCTATAATTCATATCTCTTCATTCCCTATCAATTCCAATCATCAAAACGACCTAAAAACCTCAAAATTGCATGGTTCAATTCTTGAACCATACGGTTCAAGCTTCCTAAAATTCTCCCATGGCTTCACAGCCATCCAAAACCTATCAAAACCTTCCTAACACAATCCTAATAACCCATTTAATTCATTGGAAGCAACCAAAATGACCCATAATACATATATTGAAAAATGGGGAGAATCGGGCCTTACCGTGCACCCGCACGGGTTCGTGGCTCCACCGCCCACGACGGCGCCTTCCTGGTCCGGCCACCGTGTCCTACATCCTCCCTCACTCTCTAGTCTCAGTCCTGGTCGAAATGGGGTTGGGTTGGCTGGGTTTGGGTTGCACAAAGATGGAGAGAAATGGTGAGATCGGGTGAGTTTGGGTGTGTGTGTTTGAAATGAGAAAAGGAAATGGTTTGCACGGTGCATGAATGAAATAGGGTGTCCATTGGATGGGTGACACTTGTCACTCATCCATTGGGCCTCCATTAAATATCTGGGCCCCACTAAAGTCCAAAAGTTAAGTTATTTCGTAATTCGTGCAATAGTGCACTCGAACTTCCGTGAACCGTAACTTCGCCGTCGAACGTCCGAATTCGACGTGCCGCCTGTCTACGGATTCGTATATTCCTTATCTACGTAACGGTTTTCGGCCCTCGGTCATCGGACCTCTCGGTCAAAAAGTCAACATTTGACCCCATTTAACCAAAATTACCAAAATGCCCCTAAACTTCCGAACGTCATAACTTCCTCCTCGAACGTCGGAATTGAACGTTCCACCTGTCTATCAACTCGTGACGTCACGAACTACGTCACGGTCATTGGTCAAAGTCCATTTGACCGCCCGAACAAAAAGTCAACGTTTTACCATGCCCAAGGGCAAAACGGTCATTTTGCATCGTTCGTCCGATTTCGCCCAACTAATCACCGATTAACCTCACTAATCGTGATTAGTCACTAATATAATCTGGGAATTTGGGACGGGTCGTTACAGAGAAGGTAATTTAGGTTGTACATAACGAGTGAATGAGGTTTCACTTGGGAACCGGAGATATTGATATGGATGTGAATTAAATCTCCATGATTGTTGTTGGAGAGGTACATTCGAATTTCGAAGACGAAATTCTTTAAGGGGGGAAGGTTGTGAAGACCCGGAAATTCAAAAAAGGAAAAATTGGATGGAAATGACGATTTTGCCTTTAGTCTTAGGGGGTGAAAGTTGACTTTTTGGTCGGGACCTTGTTTGGACTTTCCGGAGGGACCGTTGGATAGGTCTCGAGACGCTGAATCCTTAGACAGGCGGTATGCGTCGATAGGAGTTCGGACACGGAAGTTATGGGTCTAGAATGGTGAGGGGTATTTTGGTAATTATTTGTGCAGGGGTAAAATGGTAATTTAGGGCAGCAGGATAAATTGGGCGGTTATATTGACTGATTCAGCCCTTAGTGATGACTCACCTAGCTCAAGCAGTGTCATTTGTCACTCTAATAGCCCAATTAGTGGCTTAAGTGATCGTGCAAGTGTGAATGGGCGGTATGGTGGTTTGAAACTGAGAAACAAAGTCGTGAGTGTTGGGGGGGGGGTGTGTTGAAAAGCAGAGCATGATCTCAGATGACAATCAAACCCTTAGGCTGGGACTGTGAGAAACTACCTGAAATCCAGAGAGAAAAACGAAAGGACATTGAGGGATGAATGATGGGATTCGAACCCAGCTAAACCCACACTCCAAACCACCCGTCGTTCATGTTTTCCAAAATTTGAAATTAGAGTTTTGGGCGGTACGGAAGGAAACTGAACATCAAGTGACTCTTCTGAGATTGATGGAGGTGTTATCGTCTTGAATTTGAAGAGGATTTACACAGAAATGGGCAAGAACACACCTGGCGACTGTTCTAAAATCCCATGGTTGGGTTCGAATAATTACGGGTAAGATGGACTCAAATTGAACTGGAATTCTTGATTAGAATGAAGATATGATACTTCCTATGTGATTAATTTATGGAAATGGCTTGAAATTGGGTGGAACCCGATTAAGAATCCATTGGGTATGCACTTCGAGTCGAGTGATTTGGGGCCCAATTTCATGAAATCAACGATACAGATCTTGAATTAAGCTTACTTCCATGTATATTAACGTTTGAATTGTCGAAAATGAAGTCTAATTGACTGAGAACTAACCGGGTTGCATCGCGGGTTACCAGACCCGTTTGCAAGATAATCGGGTGAAGGAGACGACTATGCAGGGTACTGTAGCACGCGTGTGGGTTTCACGCGCAGCCACTCACGGCGGCATTTGAGGGCGCGTGGTCCCGATTCCCAAGGTGAGTTCAACACGACTTTTGTTCTATGCAATGTAACGAACATTTTAGAGTCGGTTTTGGGTCAATCAGACACCGTTTCGATACTATTTGGAGGGTCCGAAGGCTTATGTTATGTTTTAAATTAATATTAATTCCCATAAAATTATGGGAGATTAATATGATGTTAATTGAGTCATTAGTGACCCTGAATAATGATTTTGGACAGGATTCAAGATTCTTGGAAAGTACCGAAAATTACGAAAACGCGTGCAACTTAGAAAGTGAGCAGTTTGGACGGTGTGTGAGTGGACGTGTTTTTTATAAACTGTTATGCATACATAGTTAAATGTTTTACATGATTGATTGCATGATTTGATGTGCAATGATGTCATGATGATCGGGCATGATTATTTGTGATTTAATGATTATTTTAATCAATCTTTTGGGCACGTTTTACAAGGAATGTGCCAATGATATTATGGGTTAGGCCCGGAGTCAAAATGGTTTCGAAAGGATATTTTGACTTAGTTGGTGAGTCAAGGATGATTTCTGGATTCTTTTAATGTTTTCAAATGTGATTTTACGGATTTACGTGTAAATGACATTTGGGCTTGAGACCCTGTCGAGAATGCTTTTGACTTGGTTTGAAGTCATTGATATGATTAATATGTGTTTGTGGAATGGATTGTGTTTGTGATTGTGGATACTGGACCATGTTCTGGATGGTACGAGTGCAGTTCCTAGACGTGACTCGGATGTTACGTGAGTGCAGTTCTCGAGTATGTGGTACGTCTAGATGGTGCGTGTGTAGTACCCAGACATGACTGATATGACTCGGATGGTGCCTGAGTACAGTTCCCGAGGTTGGCCTATGAGTAGTGCGGATATGACTGTGCGATTGTTTGTGCACTTGTGAGTAGTTCGGATTGATTGCTTGATTGATTGTGCACTTGTGAATAGTGCTGTTTGATGTTGATTGTGATTGCGTACTGGTATTGAGTACGGGTTTTGGTTATTCTTTGTGTACTGGTATTGAGTACGGGTTTTTGGCCTTTGTGGCCAGGTGATTATGTTTTCATATGTTTGGCTTGAGAGCCGGGATTTAATACTGTTCATCTGCTTTGGCTGGAAATTCGGTGATTGTTATTCATATGTTTTACCCTATGCATGCATGGTTTGATAAACTGGAGGGTAAATGGTCTATTTGAAATGTGTTTGAAATGATATTATTTTTGTCCTCTCACACCTTTTCTGTTTTGATGACCCTCCGGGCATTGGCAAGACATTCGGGGTTGATCGAGAGGCGGAGGCATGAGCAGAAAGCAGTGCAGTTATCCCTTGTCTGACAGGTGCTGAGGGGTAGTTTCGAGACTTCATTTGACTTGTCAGACGAGAGCAGGACCGGGCACGGTTATCAAAGTCCAGTAGGGACGGGTCCTATCACAATATCTACATATTTAGAAAGTCCCATCATGAAACAGATCAATTACTATTACTAAAGAAAAAAGAAAATAAGGCAAAATAAATGAGGTGGAAGGAAATTCTACCTTAGATCATAACTAACAATATGCTGCATAGCATTTGCAAATTTTTCACTCAAACGGCCTTCACCTCCATAAATAAACAATTGAGGGAAAAAAAGTACCATTTCGTCTAGTACATCTCCTAGCAATTAGAGTAACATCAATAATGTCTTTTCCAATGGCTGCTTGAAAGTGATGAAAACTTGATGATCAATTAAGGAGAACAATCCAATGCAAGTAGAGTGGAATTGAAAACCAGCACACAGATGTAACGAAACAAACAAAAAAAAATTGTTGTGTGTGTGCATGAAATGCGTGCTCTAGCATCCCTGATTGTAAGCAGGCATGCATGAGAAAAAGCTAAAAAATGAAATCAACAACGTGATAAGGATATTCCCCTGAACAATAGGAACTAGGTATGGATCAAGTTGCAAGCAAAGCAAATATAGGTATGGGTTAAGTTAGTAAATTGAGAAGTAAAAGTTCCGCATTTAACTTAATTTTTTATTTTTTATGAGACAACTGACCTTGTACTCTATGAGCCCTTCCAACATATAATTGTTCCAAAGAAATCTAGGCTCTGCCTATGGAAAAACTTTGGAGACATGAGATTGAACGATGAAGACAACATAGAGAAAAGGGTACGTGAAAACATCATTTTTAGGGAACAAGAACATTCGAAAAACTTCAGTCTTCCATAGTAATCAGTTCAAAAACAAAAATAAAGTCAGTCAGTTACTGTGAAAGCAAGGTCACCTGTCTCCAAAGTGGAAGCAATTTTGATTCATCGCCTAAATCATGCAATCTTTGTGCACTGCAATTACACACAAAATTTATATAAATGACTATAGCACACTTTTACCTCAACTATTAAATGAAACAACCCTTATTCTCATTTTTTAAGGGGGCAGAGGCTTGAGGAAGGGGTAACTTAATGTGGAAAACAGTTCACCTCAGTGTTAAATTGGTCTCATATGAGAAATAAAGACCAGGATTATTTTCTGCTATATTTAGAAGTGCAGAAAATTCGGTCTCCATCTTTTTCTGCCAAAAAGTTATGACCAAACAGAGTTTGAATCAGTTGGCACTCCTCAATAGGTAATCATTCAAGGGAGGGTAAAGTAGCAGATGATTTACCTGTTCTAAAGGGGTATTTTTCAAGGAATGGTCATAAGGAAAAAACTTTAAGGATGAAACTTTATAGATAGGATGCCCCAAGTAAGAACCAACCAATTCACGTTCAGTTATAACCATTAAGTATGACCTTGAAAGACAGAATCAACTGAAGACATTAAATAATTGGACAAGCAGCAACTCCAACATCAGAAAGAATGACATAATTCACCACTTATGTGTGTATTGTTAATCATTAAGTACCCTATAAGGTATCTTAATTATCATAATTCTGCCATTATGATAAAACTAGTAATCCCTAGGACCTTATCTTCGACATTATGAAAAGCATTGGTTCAGTTTAATGTCACGTAATGAAAATATGGGGACTTGGTCTGAAATGGGCAAAGAGCCGGTCTGAGAATCCTCTAATACACAATTAGGTTCCAGTGGAAACCCAGCTCAGTCCATCGATGAATGAATAGAATAGCAATGCTTGAGGTAAAGGAACATAGTAAATGGGTAGTGAATGAAGAGAGTGATGAAGTGCATGTTATTTAAGAAGAATTATCAACATCAGAGAGTAATCAGATTAAACAATTTCTACTAGTTGGCAATAACATTATCAAGTCCAAAAATACTAATAATCTTACAACTGCTGAGCCTTCGGAAAAATGAGACACATACTTAATCTACTATGGAAACATTTAAGATGCAAAGCTCTATTCAACTAACCTAGACTTTCTATGCTGGAATGCTTTCTTCAACAACTGATGAATCCTTGATCCTTTAAAAAGCCGCTAAAAGAACAGAAATTAATGACAGAGTCAGGCCCCACATAACCTAGCAAAATGTAAGTGAACCAAAATTTGAATGCATTTTCTAATTTACTATAGAGATTTTTTAGCTTCACTTGATCATTGACTTAAATTTGTATTATTGCTTGTTAGGCAACAAGTTCTCAAACATCAAGTAAAATGACATATGTGAAGATTCATAGTTTTCAAAATGAAAAACTATAATTGTTTTATTATTAAGCCACAAATAGAAGTTTTAAGCAGCCAGATATAGCTTATGTAGAAAAAAAAAAACGGTCAGCTGAAGTGCTCATAATGAGCAACAACAACATGAATTAGCAAGTTTTTAAAGTTTAATTCAGCAAATGTTCATTTATAACTCATATTCATGTCATGATCACAATAATACTTCTCATGAAAGAAGAACTTATTATAAATTAAGTAGAAGTATTCCAAGTTCTACAATTTTTTGGAATATTTCAGGAAACCTAAGCATGAGGAAGCCTACATGAAAGAGATTCATAGAACTACATAGGCAAGTCCATCAGTAGAGAAATCCAAAATGCAAGTAAATATTAGGTTCACAATTAGGCTTATAGCCCAAATAGAATAACTTCTCCAACATGATCCTTAGTCTTTTTTTCTGCACATATATGCGACATGACAATCGATGATGGAATTGTAATTCAAAACAAAGAAACATGTCACATTCTCAAATGAAATAGCAAGCAACCTAACAAGAACCTAAGAAGGGATATGTTTGCAGCAGGCCTAATCTCTCTAATTTATTGAACTTGAAATAACGTGGAAGTTGACCTTCATTTTTTACTTGAAGATACCTTCAGCTTTTACTTATAGATACCTTCAGTTATTCAATCCAATTGACATACATGGCTATACTTTATAAACCAAACCAATGCCAACAAATGAAAAGGAAACTAAGAAAGCAAAATACTTGGCTTTTCCAGCCAAATACTTAGCAGTACCTAGTCAATAACTTCGCCAATAACCTCTAGCTTTAATCATCATATAAATAAGCTTTGTACCTATGATCAAAGATTAAATGTTCACTCAAATTCATCCAAGAAAACCAATGTACAAAAACTAAATTTCATGATCAATGACTAAGCGCAAGTTAGAAATTATCAAAAACAATTATAAGGAGACATATTAAGTATAGATATCGTGACATTGAGATGTTTCCATCAAAGCATACAAATTTCTAAAAGACCCAAAGATCCACATACCATTTTCCCTTATGAAGGCATACAAATTCAAAAAACCAAAAATAGCGCAATCATAGAGTAAACATATGTATGCATTTTGAGCACTTAAAAGTGAAATGAATAGAGTAAACAACTGATCATGAATAAGCTCAGACACATGCTTAAAATACTCATAACTACACAAATTGTTAATTGTCCATGTCAATGTAAGTATTTAATTGACAAACAGAACCCATGATTGACATGAAAAAATTAGTGCAATGAAAACATAAAACAAACTTTGTTCAATTGCTCATAATGCTAAATGAAGGGCATTAAAATATAATGTTTGAGGAAGATATTATACAAATAGATAACCCATAAATGAAATGAACAACAGAAAAATCAACAACAAGGAAAACAAGAATAGACAAACAAACAAATGTATTAGAACACATACCCAGAAATTTGTGATGAACTTGTGTGGAGATGCTACCAAGAAATACAAACAAACAACAAAAACATAGTAAAAGATAACAAAATTGAAGATTGTATTTCACATGATTGTTATTAGAAGTGGTGAGAGAAGAAAGCTTTACCTGCTAATGAACCACATAGAACTAGTATTTGAAAAGTTCTTCTTCTGAAAGAATTGCATAGGTCAATAGACTAAAGGGACTGGAATATGAAGAAATGGGGATATCCCCGAAACTGAAAAAAAAAAAAAAAAAGGACCAGCAAAGCGCTCGCATCTGAAAAGTGATGGATTCAAAAACGTTGATGCTCTCTACAATCGCCTTGGTTTCGTGCTTGGCGGCCAGGCTTGGGGATCCTTCTATAAGGAGTAAAGAATGGAAGAGGGATGAGATTATGGGGTTTAGAACCCTGAAGATTACAACCACCGAGATTGGGTTTGTGCTTCGTGGGCGTGGGGGTCCTTCTCGATCAGGAGCAAAGACGGCGTGAAAGAGGTTGTTTGCAGATTTTCCAGGGAGATGGAAATATAACTCAGGCAGGGCAAATTTTGTCTGAAACAGAACCCACAAAATGGCACCGCTTTTGATAGTATATTGATTCCTATGCCGACAAATTTAAATTTCGCCAGCAAACAGACGAAATTGTACCTCGCTTAGAGGCGGGAACTAATCCCGCTTTTTTTTCATGTGTAAATTGTAAGCCAATAATTCAATTCGCAATTATATTTTTGGGGAAAAACATCACGACGAACATATTTGCCACCATAGATCACTTGTTTGTCGTCTAAACTTTCGTGCATAGACCGAAATTCCCTGCTGAACCTTTAACGGCAAAATATGAAGTTTTTCACCGTAATGCCTTTTTCGAGGAAAATTTGTGCTTTGCCACAAAATATTTTGCCGCGAAAGCTACTATTTCTTGTAGTGCATTGCCGCTAATGCCAACCCTGTAGCGATGCATCGCTGTGCATCTCGAACTACTCACCATTATCTGCAAGTGCAAGAACTGGTGCAGTAGTCAACCGTTTCTTCAATTCCAAGAAAATCTGTTCAAATCTTTCATCCTAATTAAACATAACCCCTTTCCGAGTCAGTAGGGTCAAATGAGCTATGATGGTAGAGAAGCCCTTTACAAATCGCCGGTAGTATCCTGCCAAACCCACGAAGCTCCGAACCTTGGGGAACCATCTTCGGTTTCTCCTAGTTAGTTAAAGCTTCCGTCTTCTAAGGGTTCACACTAATCCCCTCAGCTGAGATAATATGACCTAGAAAACCAGCACTGTTAAATCAGAACTGACACTTACTCAGCTTTGCAAATAATTGGTTTGTCCTCATCCTGCTTAACACCAATCTCAAATGTTTCTCATGCGCTCTGGAACTCCTCGAATAGACTAAGATGTCGTTGATCAATATGATCACAAACGTGTCCAAGTACGCTTTGAACACACGGTTCATCAGATCCATGAATAGAGCTGGGGTATTTGTCAACCCAAATGGCATTACCAGGAATTCATAATGTCCATATCTCCTCCAAAAAGCAGTCTTCAGAACGTCCTCCTCAGCAATCCTTAGTTGATGGTATCCTAATCGAAGATCAATCTTAGAAAAATACCTTGCTCCCCGCAGGTGATCAAACAAATCATCAATCCTGGGTAAGGGATACTTGTTCCTTATCGTCACCTTGTTAAGTTGCCGATAGTTCACACACAACCATAAACTTCCTTCCTTCTTTTTGACAAACAACACCGGTGCTCCCCACAGTGAAGTACTAGGTTGAATGAATCCTAGATCCACCAACTCCTACAGTTGAACCTTCAGTTCCCCTAACTAAGCATATGCCATACGATGTAACGACCCGTCCCGTAATTCGGGATTAGATTACGGACTAATCATGATTAGCAGGGTAAATCGGTGATTAGTTGGGCGAACTCGGACGAACGGTGCAAAATGACCGTTTTGCCCCTAGTCGTGGGCAAAACTTTGACTTTTTATTCAAACGGTCAAATGGACTTAGACCAATGACCGTGACGTAGTTTGGGACGTCACGAGTTCATAGACAGGCGGCACGTTCGATTCCGACGTTCGTGGCGAAAGTTATGACGTTCGGAAGTCCAGGGGCATTTTCGTAATTTTGACGAAATAGGGGAAAATGTTGACTTTTTGACCGGGATGTCCGATGGCCGAGGGCCAAGGACCGTTAGGAAGGTCTCGATGCCCTGAGTCCGTAGACAGGCGGCACGCATCAATCGGAGTCCGGATGACCGAGTTACGGGCCTGGATGCGTGAGGGGCATTATGGTGATTTTTGCACTGAGGGAAAAATGGTAATTTGGGTCGTGTACTGTTCACTCACGGTGGAACACGGTGGGAAACAGGGACAGAGCACTATGAAGTGAGTGGGGTGAATCCTACATTGTTTAATATGTAGTGGGAGGTCAGAACGGAGTGTTAATTAGGATTGAGGAAGTGGAAACATGGCTGAGTGGAACTGGGGGGATCAGTCGTGCACAGTGCACGGGTGGTTTCAATTTCCGGTGGGGTTCTGTTTACGGGAAGCAATTCCCAGTGGGTCTGAGAATGTCCCCACGAGTTGTCGTCCTCATTGTGTGATTTACTGAGTTGTGAGCTGAGGGGATTCAGTTTGGGTAAGGACGGAGGGAGAGAATTAGAGTGAGGGTTGCCTGAACTGAAAACAGAGAGATGGGAACCGTGAGCAATTGACCGTCCTTGTGTGTGGGTGAGTTCTGTGAGGTTCTGTGATCAAATGTGAGTGATCAGACAGACTGGTGAGAGTGAACACGTCATTGCTGTGCAGTGGAAGGGCTGTGTGAGATCATGATGCTGAATACTGCCTGTGGAATTGGTGAGAAAACAGAGGGATTGTGAAGCCCCCAATCCTCTCAAATTTGATTCGAGTGGTGGTAAAGTGAGAAGGAGAATGGAGACTTGGTCTGCACAGAACGAGACTGTGCCACCACATTGCGCCGTCGTGGACGGTGGTGGAAGACTGGGGAAACAGCAGTGAAGGCCGTGGTCTCTGTTTTTGCAACTTGAAGTTGGACGTCCAGTTCAGGCCAATGTGGAGGGCTCTTATCGTCTAGATGGTGATCGTGAGGGTGAGGAGTATTAGAGGAGCATGGGATGGTGGCTCGCCGTGGACGGTGACCATAGAACGGAGAGGTACGGCTCTGTGATTCAACAGAAATGGAAGTTTCGAAATGTGTTAGATGTTGATCAAATTGCCTAATCTATAGTGATCTGGAAGTTCAGGTAAATTCGTGGGAGGTGAAACAGCAACCAATGGTGGCCGGAATGTCGAAGACACGGATGAGGAATTTCGGGAATCAAACTTCGTTTGGAGAAGGTAACCCACAACCCCTAATTTTGTGTTTTAAGTAGTGAGATCGATCGTACAGGTTAGGACGAAGCAATAGAGATTAAAAGAAGGAAAATCTGGTTGGAATTGAATGAAAACCGTGAACGCCGGTTCAGTCTGGACCGAACCGATTCAAACCAGGTGAACCGGGTTCACTTGGGGTAGACTATGACACTGTTCACTGCGCGTGGGCTTCACGCGCAGCCGCTTGCGGCGGTGCGTGGGGGCGCGTGGTGGGTCCAATGGGGAAGTGTCTAACATGGGAAATAATCTAAACAATGTGACGAACATTTTGGCGTTGGTTCTGTGTCATTCGGATCCCGTTCGGATGTTGTTCGAGATGTCCGAAGGTTTTAAGTCGAGTTTAAAAATACTTAAAAATTCGGGAAAATTACGGGACTTGAATAGGATGTTATTGGGGAGGTTAGTAACCCTCTAATGTGATTTGAACAGGTTCGGGAGTCCCGATGTTAATAACGAGGCCCGGGAAGGCTGGTGGCACGCGTATCGAGGCGCTCGGTTAAACGGTCTGTGAGTGGACATTTGGTTTTTATAAATTCTATGCATGCATAACTGTTTCATAATTTTTATAATTGTGATTATATGATTTATTTTGGATATCGGTGAATTTATATGATTTCACGCATTTCGAGGCGATTTACGGGTTTGCGTGTAAATCGAGATTTTCTGGATTTGCATTGATTTTCATAATTATGGTTGGATATGATTTTATGAGACAGTTACGAAATTGATTAAGTGAATTCGGGTCAGGGACCCAGTTGTTTTATATATGTGATTTCGGAATGCTTTTCGGAAAACGGATCGTGAGGGATCCTGATTGATTGTGTCTTATAAAATAGTTTGGGTTTAAAGACCCGGGTGCTATTGCTGGAGCACATTTTGAGTTTAAAGACTCGGTTAATTGATGACGGGGGCGGGCCCGGAAAATTGGGTTTAAAGACCCGGATTGAGTTTAAAGACTCGTGAGTTTAAAGACTCGGTTATTGTGATACCCCCGAGGCCTATTGATTATGTTTTGAGTTTAAAGACTCGTTGATATCCCAGGATGGCCTGTTTATGCGGGGGACAGTTGCACTGGAGGGTCAGAGTGACTTCCCACGGGTGTTGGGGTTTTGTTTGATCATCAGAGCAATTGGAGGAGTGTTGGGGATCATTTCCAACTAATGGGAGGCATGAGTGTTGAGAGGAAACCGAGTTCGAAGAAAACTGATTTTGGGAGGGAAAATCCAATTTCGATTTGCAGGCGAGCCCAAGCTGATTTGAGGCTGGAAAAACTCTTCTGGGACCTCACTTGGTCGATCCAAACCTTGGGATCGAAGCATGATGCCCTGGGAAGTCAGGGACGGACACGACAGGTTCAGAGAAAAATTGAAGTTGAGTCGTGGAAGTTGAGGGGCTTGAGGACGCAATTAAGATCGAAGATATGTTCCTAGGGACTATACAAGCTTCTGGTGTGATTAATTGATGAGTGGCATCGGAAATCATGGGACATTGTCGACTGAGCAGAGTCGGATGTTCTTCGGGAAACCAGACTCGAATTGATGGTTTGAGGTAAGTGTTGATGGACTTTACATTTCAGACCTGTAATTAGACTTGAATCGAAGGTAAATAAATGTTCAATTGGAGTAATCGAGGCTGGATTGATAGGAATTCAATCGGGTTGTCGCGCGGGTCGCAGGACCCGTTTGCAGAAGAAACGGGCGAAGAAGGCGAACTGTTCAAAGTTACTGTAGCTGGCGCGTGGCTGTCACGCGCAGCCACTCACGGCGGCGCATGACGGCGCGTGGGCACAAATCCCGAGGTACGGTCAACACGACTTTTATCCTATACGTTATAACGAACATTTTAGCGTTAGTTTCGAAATTATCGGATACCATTTCGATGTTGTTTCGAGGGTCCGAAGGTCTATGTCTCGTTTTTAATTAACGATTAAATCCCGGAAAATTATGGGGGATTTGTATGATGATATTTGAGACCTTAATGACCCGGGAATGTGTTTTCGAACAGGATTCGAGTTTCTGGAAAATGTCGGAAATTACGGGCATGCGTGCGGCGCGAAACCGAGCCTTAAGAATGGTGTGTGAGTGGACGTTGCTTTCAAAATTTAATGCATGCATAAATTATTGCTATGGTTTTATGATTATGATTCTAAGTTGTGATTGATTTTGATTTCCGTATTTATACGTATTCGATTCCCATATTTATACGCATTTTTACTATACATGTGAAATTACACGTATTTCGAGACTATGGTCGCTCGTGTGCTTAATGATGGTTTAATGAAAGAAGTTATATGAAATGGGTATAAAATGATTTAAGAAGGTTGTTTATGATTTGCGGGTGTGACCTACGATTTTGACACGTTTTACGAGAACGTTCCGGATTTGCACGTTTTACGAGATTTCGAGTTATTGTGATTTGATCACTGTTGATGTTTGAATTTGGGGATTGAAATGAGACTTGTGATTTTGAGGATTTTAAAAATGGGTTTTGAGTATATTCTGATTGGATCGTGATTTTGGTGATTATGATTGTGGTTTCGATGTGTTGAAAATGAGATTTGAGAAAGAAGTGATTCCTAATAATTTAATTGGATTTGAAAAAGGTGATTTCGGGCTTAATGCTCGGGGCATAAAAGTAACTTTGATTTACGGGATTTCGGTTTTCGGAAATAATAAAGTGGATTCTTGGTTTGGGTTCGGGATGATGCTTCCGGATGCCGGCTTACGGAATCATTATTGCGAATTCGAATTCGGGAATGAAAAAGGATTTAATAAATGGATTCGCTATGATTGTGCATGCCCCGTGTTTAATGATGATTTGTTTATGTTTGTAAAGTATGATTTGGGGAAAATGAATGTGGGAATTCGGACTATGGGTCCTGTTGTGAAAAATGTGATTTTGGGATGGATCCCACGTTGTCGTGATTGATAAACTGTTTTGGGGTTTAAAGACCCGTTGTTGTGTTTGGAAACTGTTTTGGGTTTAAAAACCCGGTGCTATTGCTGGAGCACGTTTTGAATTTAAAGACTCGGTTAATTGATGACGGGGGAGGGTCCTTAATGAGTTTAAAGACTCGGTTACTGTGATACCCCCGAGGCCTATTGATTATGTTCTGAGTTTAAAGACTCGTTGATATCCCGGGAAGGCCTGTTTATGCGCATGGTTTTGAGTTTAAAGACTCGGGCGCACTTGATATCCAGCAAAATGATTGACTTGTGATTTATTGATGATTTCTGATGTTTCAGTTGAGTTGGGCAGTGGCCTGGTATATGGTTGTTGGTTTGGATCCTGTTGTGCATTTGGTTTGATTCGTGGTTTTGGGCTGCGGCCTGGTGATTACGATTGCGGGCTAAGACCCGATGGTTGAGAAAGGAAAAATGATTTTGAGATTCATACGAGTTTTCCCTTATGTTGAAATTTGATACACAGTTTTTCTTATGTGGAAAATCTTAACCGATTGCGAAATGATTTTTGTATGCATGCATTCGTTTTACGCGGAGGGTAAAAACGCTTGTTGTAACTGTTTTGCTAAACTGATTTATTTTTGTCCACTCACACCTTTTGGTTTTTATTGACCCTCCAGGTCATGGCATGTTGTTCGAGGCTGTACGAGGGGCGGAGGCATGAGTAAGCACATGTGGCTATCCCTGGTCTGGCACGTACTGAGGGTAAACTTGGGTATTTCAGTCGACTTGCCAGACGGGAGCAGGACCGGGCACGGTTTTCGATGCCCCTTCTGGGGGCGGTCCTGTCACACTAGCATTTAGTAAGGGTCGAAACCGATTTGTAAACAGTTAGTTTAGTTGAATTTGAATTCTCTCCGCCTTCTTTCTTCAAAACTTCCTTGAGAACTTAGCAACCTAACCTTAACCGCCGTTCTCCCTCTGGGGACGAAGGTAGTCCTCCTTCCATGCCCCCATCTCCTCTCTTCCCTCTTCTAATGTTTCCATCTCTTTTAAATCTTCATGTTCCTTCCTCCCCTTGTTTTCTCTGTCAGTCTGTCTTCGGGTTTCTCTCGTCGATGGGTGTGGTGGCAAAGGAGGGAGGTTCTAGTCAGCCCATGTGGCGGCTCATCTCGCCTCTCCGTTCTAGTAAACGTGTTGTGTGTTCCAATCAGAGAGGTTGAGGTGGAAGCCCAGCTTGTGGATTCAAACTCTCTGGTTAGTAAGCTCTCGTTTCAACACTAGTTGGTTCTCTTCTGGTCCTGTTCGTACGGTGTGTTGGCGGCTTCACTGCGTCGAGACGGGGCCGATCTACAACGGAAGCGTTGTGAGGAGCTTGCAGTGGATGTGACGTTACCTTTGGGGATGCACCACTTGGTTGACAGAACAGGGAGAAAAGACTAGCTGAAAGAGGCTCGTGCCCAACAACCGAAATAGTTCCTCAATCTCTAAGATATGCAACGCACTCCCATGCCATTTGGTACCAGAAAAATGAATAGCCTCAATAGCTGCTTTAGCATCTGATTCAATCAAAAAGTCTGCAATCCCCATATTCTACAACAGGAGCAACCCTACTTTAATAACTTCAAACTCAAGCAAAGTTGGTAGAACCCGGGAGGCATCGGCTTGCAAAATCCGCAAGTACCCTCCCTACATCATCTCGCAACACCCCTCCAATACCTCTATCCAAACAAGAAGCTTGCACAGCAACATCGCAGTTAGGTTTGAAGAGAGAAAGATGTGGTTTAGGCTAGCGTACCTGGGGAACAACTAGGGCCGGTTTGGACAAAGGCGTGACCCCCGAACCAACCCCCCCCCCCCCCCCCCCCCCCCTTCATCCCTCGGAACTCGGCATAAGCCACCATAGATGCATCAACATCCTCTACCCCTTCCTTACAAGGACCATCATGAGGAGTCTAATTACTATAAGTCCAAGCATAGGTGCAAATATAAAGGAACTTCTCAAGCTCCATCTAGGAGAAGGCTTTCATTGCTGATTCCAAAAGCTTAATAAAATGACCACGAACAAACAATTTACTAAGAGGGAGGTGAGTTGATAGGACCCGTCCCTAGTTTCAAAAAACACCTGACCGATCTTACAAATGATCCAATTTTGCTTTTCCTAACTTCAAGTTAGCATAACCTTTCTTATATAATTAAAATCCAATATGATGAATTTATTACTTAGAGCATTACATGTATGGGTGGTATTTTTAGACAACCATTATAACTATCACAACAACCCATAATTAGTACTTTGATTTTGAACCGAGGACAGAGCTCGATTTCAAACTCTGTAAAATGTGTCACCACATACATCCAGCACACCAATCCAGAAATAAAACCCACCATAGTCTAATACCATGCAATCTCATGTCACTAACAAGAGTTCCACAATGTCAGGAGTCACAGCCATTGACCCAAAAATGTCCATAACAATTTAACACAAGATCCACACAATAATCACCAAATCATCAAGATGGAACAATCACAATCATGCCATATAACATAACCGTATTCTATATCACATAAATCCTCACATGTCAGAAACACCAATTCTTAATGCACAATAACAAACAACAGACTCCTGCCCCACAAGTAGGCATGCTAAAATTACCTACAGTCGATTCATCACCGTTACATAAGTACCACAGTAATCATCATATCTCAAGTGCATTACCGACCAGCATACCGTATACTTGCTCGGGAACTAGAACCTCAGGCTCGACGTCCGAGTTTTCATTTCTCACACTATCTCAAAAAAAAATTTCCCCCGAGGGTTACATTTATTCTATAGGTAGAGTAATCACTCGGGAATTACGGAGCCCATCTCGATGTCCGAGTGTGGACAGGCTCAGGAATTACAGAGTCCCAAACTCGGCGTCTGAATCACGGTCCTAGTCTCAGGAATTACGGAGCCTCAAGCTCGACGTCTAAGATAAGTCTCGGGAATGAGGGAGCCCAGCTCAACGTCTGAGACTACTCATAAGTATCGAGAATTACAGAACATTACCTCGACGTCCGAGACTGCCTATCACAATATTGGTTTTGGGAATTACGGAGCATTACCTCGACGTCAGAGAGTGTCTACTACCACAATCTGAGTATTATCCAATATTCCAAAATCCCTACTCAAAGATTTTCATCATGCCATCTCGTGATTATACCCTCAAGCTATTATCAAGATATCATGTCGTCATTATCTTGTCATGCATTACAAATATACTATAATACATATATTAACATTAGTAGTATTATTTTATCATATTATTAGACTGTTTCTAACGTGCTTATCCTAGTTTAACATATTTCTTTTACCCAGTTTCAATCTTGAAAATAGTTTGATAATCAATTTACTATTTTAGAATTGGAATTCAAAGTCATCACAAATTTTTATGTTAATCGAGCCTTCAACTTGGATTTAGCCAACCATCTAACGAAACCTGTTCATAAATACAACCATGCACACATATCGAGAAAACAAATATATCAATAACACAAGCATGCATAACCACAGTTAATCATCAAGTGATCATTTGAAATTTTATCTAATTAGTTTAAATCATGTTTTCATTCTTAATGGCCAACACGCCATTAGGAAATTCGGATCTAAATTCAACTCCATTTTTGTTAAACCTCGTATGACAAATACAATCAACAATCAAACGGGAACCAAATCCAAATAATTAAGTGATGACTTCAATTCGTTGGCCAAATTCCACACCGATTCTTTACTTAAAACTTATAATGAAATATTCAATACCTACACTTTGATACCAAGTTGACATGACTCATCCCTAGTTTCAAAAAACACCCGACCGATCCTGCTCTCATCTAACAATTCCATATGAGACAAGGGATCTGACAAAATTTAACTTAATTCATATTTTTATTAAATAAACCAAATCTATTCCACTTAGCGGGGCTACCGCCCACATCCAACTCACTAATCCCGTCAAGTGGCGACAATTTCACATTTATGTTTATCCAAACTTATTATTAACCTCAAAAAACTTATTATTAACCTCAAACGAATTATTTGCGGGTCTAAAACCAACAAGGGCATTTTGGTAATTATTAAGTTAAGTGTATTTTGGTCTTTTCCTTTGAATTTTTTTTCTCGTCGTCCAATTGGGTTGATGTGGGTTTGTATTATGTTAAGTGTTGTGTGACGACCCGTCCCGAATTAACGGGATTAATTAAGAATTAATGACGGATTAGCAAGGCTAATCGGAGATTAGGCGAGGATTAGCGGACGTTCGGGTGAAATGACGATTTTGCCCTTGGAACGGGCGAATCATTGACTTTTCATTCGGAGGGTCAAATGGAGTTTGACCGATGACCGTGACGTAGTTCGTAACGTCACGAGTTCATAGACAGGTGACACGTTCAATTCCAACGTTCGAGGAGGAAGTTATGACGTTCGAAAGTTTAGGGACATTTTGGTAATTTTGGTTAAAAATGAGCAAATAGTTGACTCTTGACTGGGATGTCCGATGGCTGAGGGCCAAGGACTATTACGTATATAAGGACGATACGAATCAATAGACAGGCAGTACGTCAAATTCGGACGTTCGACGGCAAAGTTACGGTTTAGGGAAGTTCAAGTGCACTATTGCACGAATTACGAGATGCGTTCACTTTTGGACTCTAGTGGGCCCAGATATTTGTCCTGATGCCCAATGGATGAGTGACAAGTGTCACCCATCCAATGGACACCCAAATTGATTCATGCACCATGCAAACCATTCCATTTTCATTCACACCCAAACACCCACCCGATCTCACCATTTCTCTCGTTCCCGTGCAACCCAAACACATCCAACTTCCACCCAAGACCAGGACAGAGGACCAGGAGGCTGCGGGAGTTGTGGTGGCTGGCCTGGATGGCCAGGGCCGCCATGAACGGCGGCTGGAAGGGACGAACCCGTGCGGGTACCCGGTTAGTCCGTTTTCGATCCAAATTCCATTTTTCTTGTTATGGTTCAATTTTAATGGTTTTAATGAATCAAATAGGTTTTTAGGATAGTTTTAGGAAGGTTTCTATGGTGGTTGGACGGCTGGGCAGCCGTGGGTGAGTTTTGGAAATATTAAACCGTTTGGTTCATAATTAAACCATGGGTTTTGTGCGGTTTTAGCTAGTTTAATGAATTGGGTTAGATAGGAAATGAAGAAATAGGAATTTAGGAATTAAAATGGGAGAAAACGGCCCCAAAATGAGGACAGAGGAACGCTGAACCGGTCACGCCGGTTCAGCACAGTGCGGACCGGTCCAAGAAAACCAGAAAAACCAGTTTTCCAAGGTTGATGGTGATGAATAGTATTTTTGACCTTCTAGGGGCCCGTGAGGACGTGTGGGCCATAATTTGGGAAAGTGTTCAACACGGGAAATCTTCTATTCGATGTAACGAACATTTTGGGACTGGTCTTGCATCAATCGGACATCGTTTCAATAGTTTTCGGGGTGTCGGAACATTTAGGATCGGTTTAAAAATAGTTAAAAGTTCGAGAAAATTGTGGGGCTTTGGTAGGAGGTTAATTAAGTAGTTAGTAACCTTCTATTAAAATTTGGACAGGTTCGGGAATCCCAGAGGCGACGTTTGACCCGGGAGACGATTATGGCACGCGTATCGAGGCGCGGCTTCGGACGGTCTGTGAGTGGACCTTTCTTTCGAATTCGATGCATGCATAAATTTTTATAAATGCTTTTAATACATGTTTTGTGTTTCCATGAGTGCAAATTGTTTGTGGTAGCCTAGGATTTACGTATTTGCACGTATTTTGAGATTTTCGGTTTTCTACGATGCTTATACGTGCTAGGTTTTCAATGAGGGTTAATGATTTGGTTTTTGATTTGGAAATATGAAATCAGGCACGCGACCCATTTGATTTATGAATTCTAGAACTTGGAGTCCATTTGAATTGACGAGGAATCGGACCGAGGGTCCATTTGTGTTATACGATCGGGTCGGGGGCCCAGTTAGTTTAACGGTTCGGGTTTGAGGCCCATTTAGTGGTACTATCGGGCTTGATGTCCCGTTGGTTTATAATATCGGGCTTGAGGCCCTGTTGATTGTGAAATCGGACTTGAGGTCCCGTTGAGCTATGGTTTCGGGCTTAGGGCCCAGTTAGTCGTGATATCGGGCTTGAGGCTCTATTGATTTTGAAATCGGACTTGAGTCCCAGTTCAGTTTATGAAATGAGAATTAAGGCATGAGACCCTGTTGAATTGAGGATTTAGGCCGAGGCTTGTGAAAGTGATTTGAATCGGATTCGAGGAATCCTATTGAGATGAATCGGGTATGAAACCCAATTGAGAAATGTGATTTGAGAAAGAAAGAAAAGAGTATTTGAAAAAGTGAATGAACGCTCCATTTGATTATATGGTCTCCTCCAGTGTCGATCTGGAGAGTCACGAGCCACAAACCAGAGTGGGTATCCCCAGAGGGATCCCGTTCCAAGAGTGGAGGTTACTTATGATGTGGTCCCGGGCCAGATTCCGGAGAGATGTGTGGACTAGACCCAGAGAGAGAGCTCGGACTAGATCCAGAGATTGAGCCTCCCAGATGGAGATTCCTGGGAGAAGACTCGGAGTGAGACCCCGAGTAGTGTGCACACTAGTATAGAGATTGATATCGTGACTATATCGGGGATGTGTTCCCTAGGGGCTGTGTGCTCCGAGTTGGCATCTTCTCGGAAGTGCCGCAGATGGGTTATACGTATGTTGATACGTATGAGGTTTTATGGAAAAATGATTTGGGGCTGCGACCCCGTATACGAGATTTGAGGGCGGAGACCCTATGTTTTATGACTTAGAAAGTGATTTGGGGGCGGAGACCCCGCATTTGATGTTTTAGAAATGATTTGGGGGCGAAGACCCCGTACGTGATGTGATTTGGGCTGAGTCCCTATTGATTTGATTTATGTATTCCATGTTTTAGATTGTGATTTCGGGTCGAGGACCCAAATGGATTTATGGTTCATGACGGTTTAAGGGAACCGGCATGAGCCCTTGAAAGGTGGTTGTGGGTCATGACGGTTTATGGGAACCGGGCATGAACCCTTGAATGATTTCAAAAATGTGTTTGATGAATTGATTGATTTTATGAATTTTTTACTAAACGATTTTTGGAATGCATGCGTATGTTTTTATGAACGGCATAAATGTCTTTATGCAGAAATGTTTTTAATGAAAATGTTTAAATTGTCCACTCACAATTTTCGTGTTTTAATGCCCTTCAGGTTGATCGCGGATGCGGGCTGTAGCAGAGACGAGACATCACTCCCCTCCTCCTACGATCCTGACGCACTCTGATAGCCCCGGCGAGGGCCAGAGATGGAATTTTCCCTGGTCTGACACTTCGTGTCAGACGGGATCAGGCGGGTCCCATGTTAATCCCGGGGGATTTGGGGCCGGTCCTGACATGTTGTGCTGGTGTGTGTTGTGTGTGTGGTAGTGCTTCAGCCGAGAGAGAAAAAGGAAAAAAATAAGCAGAGAAGCTGGAAAGGAGAAGGGAGAAGGATCAGAGGAGAAAGGATAAGAGAAGAGTGGGAGGAACAGACAGAGAGGTCGAGAGCTAGGTTCTTACCCATGAACCTGTGAGCTACCATGGGACCCGAAGAGGAAGTTTTCGAGTCTAGAGTTTCCAACCCAAGTTTTGTCCAGGAACTGTGAAAAACAAAGGGGTAAACCATCTTCATGAGTTCTTGCGATGCTGATGAAGCCTTGGTTTGAGGTTTTGGTCGTCCAAACCCCCAGAAACTATTAAGGTGCAACATGGCCAATAATCAAGAAATCAAACCGTGTTCTTAAGGTCAGTTTATCCTTGTTTTAAGTTCATACATCTTTCCCTTAGATGATTTCTAGTATGTTAGAAGAAAAACGGATGAAAACAGTTGAGTGTAGTGAGAATTATAACTGGGTCGGGCGACCTGAAAAACTAGCAGGCGGGTAAGGAAGATAAACAGTACCAGGTACTGTAGTTGGCGCGTGGCTCCCACGTGCAGCCATTTTGGGCTACGCGTGGAGGCGCGTGGTTAGGATTTTGAGTTCACAGTGAACATGTGTTTTCATCTTTTCAATGTTACAGACATTTTGGCTCATGTTTCGAGTCGATCGAACACCATTTCGGGGTAGTTTTTGGTGTCCAAAGATTTAGGGTGCATTTTAAATACGTTTAAAAATCCTGAAAAATTATGGGATTAAAACATGAGTTATTTGAGTTGATATATGACCTTTAGATGTGAATTTTAGCAGGAAGTGACATTTCTAGAAATTACGAAAGTATGTGCCAAGGTGAATTCGACGATTCGAACGGTGTGTGAGTGGACTTTCTTCCCTAAAATTTCATGTATGCACACTTACATGATTTAAATGTGTTTCTATGTGATTTTGATGATATTGAAGTGATTGAGATTTTATATGAATTTTGGGTGATTTTATGAATATTATATTAATATTTTATTACATTTTTTTTCACGGATTTCAACAAATTCAGTTTTGGTTTCTAATTCGAATGTGATTTTAAATTGAATGAGAATAACGACAAGAGATAACGTGATTTGGGATATTTTTGGATTTCATAGGATTTCTAGACGGTTTTTATGAAAGTAGCCTTAATGACACGTTTTACAAGAGCTGGCATTTGAGTTGCATTTGGGGCTTAGGCTTGAATTTCTGATGATGGTGTTGATTGGATGTGAGTCTCAGACATCGAGCTTAGGACTCCGAATCCTGAGACTGTATTGTGGTAACGACTCAGACATCGAGTTGAGGGCTCCGAATCCTAAGTCAGATCTCACTCGGACATTGAGTCAGGTGCTTCTACTCTTGCGTGAGTGTGTGATCGCCTACCAGTAGTGTCTTGTGATGTGATGATTGATATTGTGCATATATATTGATGATGAGTTGACTATATGTGAGTTTTGTGCTGATGTTGGTTATGGATTAATTGTGTGGATTGACGTGATGGCTTGTAAGATTGTGTTGTGTCGAGCTGGGCTCCGAATCTGGAGTGAGTTTGTGGTGTACCTGCTAGTAGGGCAGTGGTTTCATGTCTGACATTGTGATGATGGTGGGTTGATTGTTTGTGGTTGATGTGTTATATTCTAGTAGGGATGGTTATATCAACTTACCGTGATTTTAGCTAGTTTAATGACTTTTGATTTGAGAATTCTTTCCACGTATTTCGAGATGATAAACTGGATTTGTTTTAATCGAAAAGTATGGTTTTGAAATGGTTTTCGTATGCATGCATGGTTTTGGAAAACTGAGGGTAAATGCGGAATGTTTTCAAATTATGGTTTTAATTGTTTATTTTTGTTCACTCATATGTTTTCTTGGTTTTGTGACTCTCTAGGGCCGTTGTATGGGAATTCAAAGCTCGAGAGACGGAGGCATGAACTAGCGAAATTGTGTTACATGGATTCTGTCAGACGGGGAGTAGGGCCCGATGACACATTTTCTATCTATCAGGTGGGGTCCTGTCATGATATCTCTCTCTACCTGCTCACGGTGTTCGCCCAAAGGACACTGAACTTCATCCTTTCATATTTTCAGCCAACCATGTCGAATTCCTCCTCTCTCAAACCCAACTGCAACTATATAATAGTGTGTAGGTCAGTGGTGATGTTTAAATAAAAGGGAAGAAAGTTATAGACTAAAGACATGTGAATCACATGTTTAATAACCAAATTTCAAAATTTCCCTTTATACAAATTACCAAAATACCCCTGAATGGCTTTTTGACCTATAACAGACCTTTTCCGATTTCCGATTTCGGCGTGCCGCCTGTTTGTGAATCCAGTGTCCTAAGACTTTTGCAACAGTCCTCTCAAAATTTTCAAAGGAGGTATGAGTAAGAAGTCAACATTTGGACTTCTTAAGGGCAAAATGGTCATTTCTAATAAATGATCATTTCTAATCTTTGAAAGTCAGGGGCGTTACATCAGTTGCCTGCCAAAACTTTTGACTGAGCTTGCAACCCCACAAAGCACGAAAACCATCCTCCAACTTTTTATCACACCTAAAACAGGTCCTGGACACCACCACCTTACGAGGAAAGAGATTCAGGGTGGTAGGTAGAACTTCCAGGCTAGCTCTCCAACCAAAGATCTTTAGCTTATTCCGTACATTAAGCTTCCATAGCTTTCGCCAAAAAGCCTTTGCACTTCCATTGGGAAAGCACTCCTTGCTGCCACTAACCGTGGGACCTAATAAAGAAAAAGTCGCATGATAACTAGACGTAATTGAGTACTTGCCATCCTTCGTATAAAACCAATACCTCTCATCTATAAAGCGAAGAGTAGAACTAATAGGGATAGCCAAGGTAGCCTCCACATCCTCAGAGCAAAACAAATATTGTAATAAGTCCACATTTTATATGTGAAACTAATTAAAATGTGATTTTAGTATATTTATTAATTTATTAAACTAAAAGATATATTAAAAAAGTATAAAATAATAAACGAAATATAGCATAGCATTTAATAGTAAAAATAATAAAATATAACTCTATTAAAAAACTAGTATTTATTCTTTTAAATTTAGATTTAACATAGCATGGTATTATACGTGGCGTTAAACGATTGGCCACACCAATGGCCGCAAGTGGAGTAGGCTACTTGGGAAAAGAACCCACCACCTCTTAACGACCCATGGGCGTCATCCTAACGATGACCCTTTCTGGTTAAACGGATTTTCCTCAGAGTCCAACTTATTAAAAGATAGAGAAAGGATAAGAAAATGTTTTGATAGAGAAGTGATTTGCAGTTTTGATCGCTTGATATCCACACAAACAAAAAGCCTTAAAAAAAAGAGTACTATTTATGAATCTATGCTCACCATTTCAGTCAATTATATAAGACTCATCTGTTTTTCCTTCGCTGTTTTTTCTTCATTGTCCCCTAGGTGTTTGACCATTTGCCTGAAAGAGAGATAAACAGAGAAAAACAGAGGGCGGTTGAGAGGGCCGCCGGTGGGGATAGGGAAGGACTTTCAAAGAGTTAGTGATGAAGAATCTGTTGAACTTTTGTGAATAGAAAACAACTCCCCCCTTTTAGTTCGTCACATTCTTCATCATAATCTCTTTTTTACCCTTCACTTCACCCCCCATCCTCTTCTTCTTTCTAATTTATTCTTGTGTATTGTCTTGGACCATCTTCAACTTGAGCTCTCATTCTTTTCTTTTGTTTATTTGGAACCATTAATTATTTGGATTTTCCTTGCTTCAGTCTCAACTACCCAGATCGATCTGCTGCCCATTCCAGATTCCCTTTGATCCAAAAGATAAATTAGAGATCTGGGTTTCTGCATCTAGACTTGTTTTATTTTTGTTGGGTATTCCAGGTGTCAGAAAACCCATATCAGATCTGAGTGCCCCACCTCCATTAGCTTCTCTCCTTTTAATCTCATCCTCTCTTTCAATGACAGCTGTTGAAGGCGTCTGTACGGCTGGGCTCCTTCTAGATTAAAGGAAGAAGAAGCAAACCATTTTCATTTTCATTGACAATTTAAAGAGAAAGAAAGGCAGCACTCAGCACTCGGCGGTGCGAATTTTTGGTTCTAGATTGGCTTAAGGTGAGTCCCCACCAAACCAAAGGCAAAACTAAAAGCAAAACTGAAAACAAAGTTCCTTCTTTGTATTCTTTTGGTTGGACGGCGTTTGTACTCGGAGGCCCGCCGTTGGGTTCGGTGGGGCTTCGTCGGAGCCAATAAAAACCTGTATATTGAAAGGGCTTGCTGAAATCCCACAATTGGTCCCGTCTAAAAAATTTAAAGAAGGTGATAGGGAGAGGGTGAGGAGTAACAAAACAAGTGAAGACATTTCCTCCATTTGGTATTTTTTATTTGATTTTTTTTTTCCTCACCAACGCCTACACCTTTTAATATCATTCATCATTTATGCTAAGCTTGAATTTGAATGTCCTTTTGTAATGCTTCTTTACTTGTTCATTACTTACCTCTCATTTCTCTTTTTCAAGACTCTTCCTCTCCAGCCTCTACCACCATGGGCTTGTGAGATGCGCTTGTTGTCACCCTGGTTTTGGAAAGAATTATCTTTCTTTACCATATCCAAGTTGACAAGCAAAACTTTTTCTATCTGTTTTCTTTCTCAAATTCCCTCCAAAATGTCCCTCAAGAGGAAGAACGCACCTTTCTGTTCCAAAGTTGAGCATGTGGAAGACGTCGCAACAACATCAACAGCAGCAGAAGCCGAGATGTGTGTGTTGGACTTGCCTGAGCTGCTACTGGAGTGCATTCTTGAGAAGCTACCGCCGGACGCACTTTTCCGAATGACGGGGGTTTGCACTTCGTTGAGGGAGAGATGCAGGAGTGATCATCTTTGGGCAAAGCACATGAAACACAAGTGGGGAAAAGTGATTGGGTCTGCTGCCTACAGGGAGTGGCACTGGCGGATTGCTTCCAAAACTGATTTTGTCCATGTCAAGGAAGGAAAGAAGAAAGGCCTCATGAGAATTTTATCTCTGGGATGGCCTTTCTCATGGATTCGATCCAAAGTCGATGATCAAAACAAGCACATGTGTTCTTTGCCACCTCATTCCATCATGTCTTGGTACCTCGCTCTAGAGACTGGCAGGTTCTGGTTCCCTGCCCAAGTCTATAACCGCGAGGTAATTCAGATACATCCATCTATCTATAATTTTCCAGTGTTTTTTGAAAATTAAAATTCCACCATTTCTTCTTTCATATCTATCTATTGTGGTTCTGGTGTTGCAGAATGGCCATGTTGGTTTTATGTTGTCATGCTACGATGCTGAGCTTAGCTATGAACCACACACGGATACCTTCCAAGCCAGGTACATTTTTGAACAATTAGGTTTTTACTCTGAAATTATTTCTCCTTACTTGCTGTGATAAAATTGATCTAAAAATTTTGAAGGTACCCGCCACATGGAAGGAGAGCCGTTGCAATTGAGAACGGGGTGCCATGGGAAAGGCTTAGAGCGCCGCCCCTTGACACTCCGCCTCATGATCTTCATATCTCCGACTGTTTGAATGACCTACACCCTGATGACCATATTGAGATTCAGTGGAGAAGGAACAAAGAATTTCCTTATGGTTTGTCCTCTCCTCAAAATAAAAAACCGCTTTAAAGTTAGGCTTTATGTTTGCCAATTACAACAGTATATAACTGATATTGCCGTTTTCAGATGTGAATTTTTCTTGTTCAATATGTAGTGATTGGATTTGAAACAGAAACAGAAACAGAAACATAATTAATGCTTGATAGGATTTTGTGTATGTATTGCTGCAGGCTGGTGGTATGGAATTGTAGGTCACCTGGAATCATGTGATGGAAATGAAAATTACTGCCTTTGTCATGATAGTGGTGAGTTGATTTCATTCCTTTTCCCCTTAAAAGTAGGATCTTATGCTCTTTACCATTGGCTATTATGTGATTGAAAAAGAGATTTTTCTGTTGGAGAATGTAACTAATTTTCCGGAAAATATTATCTTCCTAAAGATTCCAACTTTGACATTTTTTTTTTTTCCTTCCCAATTTTCATGTACAAGAAATGATATATTTTCATCAAGGGATGTGAGGTTTAAATTCAGAATGAGAGGACATATGCACAATCCATTTTAGAATTTTCCTATAGGAATTATGAGCAAGTAAGAGAGATAATAATTGCTCAAGTTGTGGATAATGAAAGTGCATAATTTGGCTTTCACTAGTCTTGTTAGGTAATTGATTCGGTGGATGCACACATCTGATGGAGTCGTCATTCAATTGTGCAGAAATTAGTTTTTAAAAGTAGCATCCAAATTTACACCTTCAAATGGCGGCTCCATCTGCACCAACCGAATCCTCCGCCACACCCATCCCCCCCCCCCCCCCCCCCTCCCTTCTCCTCTCTTCGGGGTTAGTGGTGTTGGCTTGATTTTCAATAGGTGGACCGCCGCCTCTTCTATGCAATTTGATGAGCCCCAGTGCCCCAAGACGTATATATATATATATCATTGTCATTATGTCATGATTTCCACCAACATTGTGATAGGTTTGTGTCTGGGCAGAATATTTATGGCCAACCACAATGAAAGAACTCAATGTTCCCTGGAGTCTCTGTTGTTTGCAAAAGTTGAAATCTTAATGCTTGGTGGGGCTGCAATTCTTTTTCCTTTCCCAATTTTTCTTTAGTCTTCCCATCACACCCCCACCAGCCAAGAAATCTTGCTACAGATTTGTGTCCTCTTAGCACAAAAGACAATAACATTTAAATATGATAGTGATGATGTTGATCTTCATACGGCCATATATACTAATAAGAACAGATATAAATAAATTCTAGCCACTTTTGCTTGACAAAAAGTAACAAATATCATTATTTGTTTAGGGATTACGTTCAAGGGAATCCAAACCTCACATTTACCTGAATTAGTGAATTATATAACACATTGCATTATTAGATGTCAAAACAGAAAACATTCTCGAAATTACACTCTTTTAGGTTCTAAAAGTATTATACACCATTATAGTTCATGAAATTACACTCTTTCAAGTTTCAAAATCATTATACACAACCCTATTTTGCTATAATAATATTCAGCATTTGTTGGTCACCTAATAAAATAGAGTTTGGAACCTGATAGGGTGTTTTTGTAATTTCTAATACCTTATGAAGTTTGTGTAATGCTTATGTGTAAATAGCAAGGGATGTAAGTGTTAAGTAATTCTATAATCATAGAGTTTGAGGTTTGATTAGATATGGAATTGGAATTGAGAGTGAGTATAACATAATGATGAGGGGTATGGTTGTAATTTGGCAACAGACACGGTGGTGCTGAAGTTCAACCAGTACACGGAGGGGTCAAGGTGGAGATGCTCAAACATCAGCAGAAGATACCACCGAGAGGAGGGCAACGAGGCCGATGGCTTTTACGGCGGAATTAGGAAGCTCACATCCAACGAAGAGATTGCCACGTGGAAGCATCTTTGGCCAATGGAAGTCTTGGAATAGTAATCAACAACAGTAGAAAAGTATGTTTTTTATTTTTTTTTATTCCCATGAATGTTGGATTATTAACTCACTTGCTTAAGCAAAGTAGATTCAGACCCAAAAAAAAAAAAATAAATAAATAAAAAAAGAAACAACAACAAACAAGAAAAGTGGATAACAAACAAGAAAAGTGGATGTATGTCTCCAATTAGTGTAATAAATGCTTATCCCCTTTCCACCATATGTAAAGTTTTAGTTGCTAAATCTTCGTTCCGAGATTCGCAGAAAGTGGTAAATCATTTCTAATTTTTTTTTTCCTATTTGTTTCTAAATTAAAATACATTCAAGAAAAAGGGAGATTCCAACAACAAAGAACCCAGGAACTACAAGAAGCTGAGCCTACACAAACCCATGAGGGCTACACTAATTAACATTTATATTCCAAACTCGAGCCACCACAACCTTAAGGTTGGCCCTGGCCCGTTTAAATTAAGAACAGAAGGACGCTCACGCTCACAGAAAACAGAGTCAATAAAAGAAGGCTACTGTCAGTCTGTCACATCCCAATCAAAGAATTTACTCTAAACTTAATCAATGAATTTACTGTAAACTTGAACTTGAACGTGATTCACACTTTATTTTAAGAAATTAAGAGGAAAAAAGTAACATATAAATAAAATTAAATAAATATTTCTTACAGGAATATTTCAATAGAAACAACAAACAATTTCAGATCTTATAACGTCTATTACAAGGGAAAAACTACTCAAAAGTATACACTAGAGTAGTTCATTATTCAAACTCACAACAGTAGCACATTTAGTTAAACATTAACTGTCACGACCCGACTCCCTTTACACGATAGTGTCCGTTTTGGACTATACCCTCACAGTTTTGTTTTTAGGAACTCACGCACAAATTCCCAGTGGATCACTCATCCTAGAATTGTTTAAGCCCAATCTCGCTTAACGTTGGAGTTCCAACCAAACCCAAAGTCAGTGAACTCCCAAAAGATCTCGTGCTAGAAAAATGCGTGCCCACACATATAAGACACTTCACCTTTCCCTCCCCGAGCAATGTGGGATTGTTCACCGGTCTTACTTTCCAAGCTCACGGGTCTTACAATCCACCCCCCTTGGGGCCCAACATCCTCGTTGGCACACTTCTGGTCGGGTCCAGCCTTGATACCTTCTGTCACGACCTGACTCTCCTAGCATAATATTGTCCGCTTTGGACCGTGCCCTCACAGTTTTATTTATGGGAACTCACACACAAATACCCATTAGGTCACCCATCATGAAATTGCGCCAACTCAATCTCACTTAATTTTGGAGTTCCAACCAAACCTAAAGTCATTGAACTCCCAAAAGGTTTCGTGCTAAGAAGATGTGTGCCCACACATATAAGACACTTCACCTTTCCTTTCTCGAGCGATGTGCGATTGTTCACGGGTCTTGCTTCGCAAGCTCACGGGTCTTACATTAACAATCTCTCAACTTCCATCACATGCCCTAAGTTTCAGGTTCATTACATGGAAAATCTATTAAGTAGTTATCATCAACAGCTCATTAGGGACATTAAGCTTGCCATAGTGAATTAGTTTAAGTGCATAACAACCCTAATAATATTAATAAGCATGGTGTAATGCAAACACTTCCTCTTGTCCCGTTTATATATATGAGTAAGCATACATGCACGCCCCATACCATGCATTTACCACTATGCTCTTGAATGCTCATCTACATGAGTTAACACCCATAACTAACACATAATCCCCTTTTTGTTTATCATCTTACTTAACTCCTTATCGCCAGCCCCAAATTACCTCATAAGAACCATGTGCACTTGGATTGACCTGTTGCTTGATACGTACCAATAGGTAAACTCAACTACCCAAAAGATTCATTGTATTCCCTCATATCCGAAATTTATATCTCAGCACCAATATTAACCTCCATGGATGAAAATATTTCCAAATATAAACAACAAACATGTAACGGCCCGGAACATCGAGTATTGTAATTAAATAATATTTTATTGTGAGCTTCCAAGTGTCTCTTGATCACTTTGGGAGCTGCGCAACCGCCTTGCACCCGTGTGTAAATGTGTGGTTGTGTGAAGGTGGTCAGCCGAGAGAGAGATAAGAAAGAAGCAAGGAAAAAGAAGAAGAAAGAAAGAAGATAGCGAGAGAAGGAGAAGAAGAGAGGAAATGGAGAAGGTCTATGAGCCTAGAAACAGAGAGAGATATCAAGAGAGAAGGAGAGGCCGAGAAGGGAAAATTCAAAATTTGAGGGTTCTGTTGCACCTGGAAGTACTTTGGGGGAAAATCGAAACTAGGATTGTAGGAATCCTTTGTGAGTTCATACGAGCTCCATTAGTGACTGGTGAGGAGTTTTGAACGTTGAACTTGCCCAAAAACCGAAGAAAAAATTTTGCGAAAATTTTACAGCTCAGGTATGGATTTGGTGTAGTTTTTTTTTGTTTTTTAACTCATAGAACTAGTTTGGGGATCAATTTGGTGCATTTGGTCAAAAAAGGGAAGAAAAAGGATGAAAATCCAGCGATTTGGGATCGGGTCGACCCTCTAGGTCGAAAAACCTGAAACCAAAGGATCGAGTTGACCCGTCGCAAGGTTGAAGGTGATGACGTGGCCTTGCTGACGTGGCAATCCATGTTGTAGGGAAAGATTGACAATATGCTGATGTGGTGCTGACAGGGCAATGATGTGGCAGACACGTGGATGCCATATGGCAACGACGTGTCAGCCACGTGGCAACCATGTCAGAGTTTTCAAGACACGTGGAAGCCACCTCAGTTGCTATTGTAGCTACACGTCTGTGCGCGTGTGGGCGCATTTGCGAGTGCGTGGTTGCAAGTGGGAAGGGCCGCCAGACTTCCACTGGAGCATGGCGCCGCGTGGACGCTAATCCAGAGACACGGGAACACGTGCCCGATAGTTTTCGACCTTCTGAATCTAATGGTGGTGGTCTCGAGGCCATCGGACACCATTTCGAGAGGGTTTTAAGGGTTTTTAGTGTATGCTTCGCATTTCAAATAAGTAAAAATTAGTACTTAAATCCCGAGACTTAGGATTTTCTTCGGAAACTTACATAGGACTTTTATAACCTTAAAATTATAAATTTGATAGGCGATACAGCTTTAGGAGTGGGTGAGGAATGACTAAATCACGGTTGAACATCGATATAACACATATGAGTGGACTTTTCTTTCATTTAAACCTAGTGCATGCATACTTAAATATTTTAAATTATTTCCTATGTGTTTGTGATGATGTTTGGTTGATTGAATTCTTGCGTACTCTTTGATGATTTATCTGATTATTATATTTCTATACGTTTTACGAAGTTTTAGTCTAAAGTTCATTTTGGGCCTTGAGCCCGGTTTACTGAATTTTACTAGTTTTGTATGTATGTATAGTTTTATAAAATGGTGGGTAATTATTATGTTTTAATTGGGTTTCGAAACTATTTTACAACGTATCTCTCTTGTTCGTCCACTCACAATTTTATGTTTATAATTTACCCTCCAGGCCATGATACGAAGATGGGGATCTACTCTGCTATCAGAGGCACATAAATAAGCTAGACTCTGCGCACTCTATAGTTTACTAGGGTAGGACTATACTCCCCTTTTTTTGTTATATTTAATAGTATACTTATGCTCTGTAAATGGTTGTCATATCGTTTGTCTAACATAGATGTTCTAGTTATTGCTTATGTTGTGTTAAACTAGTTGGTTAAAAGTTATTTGTCAGACGGGAGCATAATCTCCTTGGTTGTTTAGGAGGGGTCCTGTCAAAACGAATATAACCACATAATGGATAAAATAGATTCCAACATGATCACATTATAACAATTAAGTGACATCAATCAATTAAGCATAGTGTAACCCACAAAACTTAATTAAATCATATCCTGCAAAGGTTTTCCCAAGAATCCCTACCTTGTGTCTGAGTTTAAGATAAAATTCCACCTTGGGTAACCACATTATTCTCCACCAAAATCTCTCTAGTTTTCTCTCACTAAAATCTACCAAAATGAAAGGAAGAAAGAATATGGTTTCCTTTTTTTTTTTTTGTATGAAGTGAAGATTAGGCTATTTATAGGGTGGCAAGTTGATTAAGAAAAGTGGTTAACTTCAATCTACTTATCTTCGTAATGATTTACTAGATAGCAATGGATTAAAATCATCCATGTGCTGTCTACCAAACTAAAAGCCTACTTCGTTGGCTTTCTACCATTCTTTAAACAAAACAACAAGATATCTTTTTTGTTTTCATAGCTGCCATAGCTCGATGACAAGGGATACCGTACCAAATAAGCACCAGCCTCCAAATACCACAACTAACTAAAGAAATTCTAACGATCTTGTTAAAGGTAGAGAGTCGATGTTTAATCAGAAGCTAGAAGATAATGCTGGTCCATGAAATGATGTTCCGCATACAGGAGGAAGTGAACTGCTGTTCCGCATACTAGAAATGCTGGTCCATAGAATGATGTTCCGCATACAGAAGGTAGAGAGTCGATGTTTAAATGAGCCTAATGTCACACAGTCCCAGAGTCGTGAATGATGTTCCGCATACAGGAGGAAGTGAACTGATCATTTCTAGTACGGAGCCACACAAATTTATCGAGACTAGGAAATTGAGGAGGAAAGATGAAGCAAGCAGCTTGAATAGATAAGAGCCAAGGCCTATTGGTGAAAGGCCATGACCAATTAGAGACCTAGATAATAGAACTGTACTTCCTATTCATATGAATCCCAAACTCCTCAACATTACCCTCTCCCAAATGATGGGGACTTGGAAGTGCTCATATTAGCAAAACCTCATAATAAATGAACACACAAGAAAAATGATAAATGCAAGAACCATTGCAGCTTACAGACCAATAATCAATATTATTAATCAAACAAAGTCTCATAAATAAAGTACAGATCCTTTCTTAAATAGCATATGAACCCTAGGCCCATTCAAATACTTAAACGACAAGTAAAAGGAAATAAAAGCAGTAAAAGGGAAAAGTGTAGCATATGTCTCTGAACTTTACATTAATTTTAGAAAACATCCCCAAATTGTTTATTAGATTTCATTGTTAATTATCTTGCTTGAAATAGTAGCATATCTCCCTCCATTAAATTTATGAATGAAATCTACTAAATATAAGGGCATATCTACCATTTTACTTTTGATTTTCAATATCTTCTTCACCACATCAATATTGATCACAGCCTCACAAACCGCTAACTTAACACACTTCACAATATAATGACTTAACACTTAACACTAGCAATGGAAAGAACAACCAACCAGATACCAAAACAACCTCTGCAGCAAATCAATAGATTCCACAGCATCAAAGACATAAAAATGTACTAAATCAATGAACTCAACACAACTAGTATATCTCAGCAGCAACAATTAACCCAACACAACTCAATTTACAGATGCTCAACTCGAAATTCTTGAAAAACAAGAGTATAGGCCAAAAATCACAACATTATAGCAAGCAGACATCAAATTCCAAGAAGAGAAAAGTGTGCACGAATACAATACACAACACAACTCATTTGATATATCTCAATAGCAGAGGTCAAAGTGCAGAAGCTCAATACTGACAATTAACTCAGCCCAAAGAAAATTTCATCAGTAGAGACCAAAATATAATCACTCAACTCAAACATTATGTTGCATCTAAAAAATAAACTTAGCTCAACAATTACAATAAGCACAGCTCACAAAAAACATCACGGTGTTAAGTACCAAGAAATAATTCATCATAAGTTCTAGATGCAAGTGACTGAGATTCGAAGGTAGAAAGAGAATCGAAAGAGAAGAACAATTCAATTGTGAGATAGAATTGCAGCAAGAATCAAGGGTAAGATTGTTTAATCTTGAAATGAACCTAACGAGATATGGTCTTTCCTACTGCTAGTAGGCTATCTTTTTGTCTATCGAATGGCCTGCAAAACAGGTGTGAGCACTTGACACCGATGAGGTGCCGATCTAACAAGCTTTGATACTTAAGCCAGTAAATGAGGTGGAGACTAAGTATGTGTTTATGCAGCATAGAGAGAGAGAGAGAGTAAGTAGAGTTACGCTACCCTTATAGGGGAAATTGTTGAGTTAATGCCTCCTTAGTGGATTATTAATGCATTGAATTTGATTATGTATTGGGAATAAATACATGGTGTTGTTCATTCAACCTTGTAGGAAAAGATTGATGTGGAAGCTTCATGAAGAAGAGCATTAATTGAAGAAGGTGCATGAATGAACTTCAATGAAGGATGTTGAAATGTGAGGAAATTGTCCCACATTGGAAAAGCACAAATACAACTTGTGCCTTAAGCACTATATAAGGTGGAGAGCTTGGTCACATTTCAACATCAAGGAGAACACCTCACAAGTGAGTGAGTGCTTCAAGAGTGTGTATAGCTCTTGGGCTAGAGTGATCTTCTTGAGCACTTCAAGAGTGTGTATAGCTCTTGGAGTAGAGTGATCTTCTCGGTTAAGAGAAGGTGAAAGAGTGTGTATAGCTCTTTGGGGTAGAGTGATTTTCTCGGGTTGAGAGAGGGTGTACAAGGGGTATCCTATTGGATACAAGGGCTCGAGTTGGGTATAAACTTGAGTAGTGTAATCTTGTATTTTGTATTCTCTCATAGTGAAGGAGAAAACTCTCTGAGGATGTAGGCAAGTTAATTGGCCGAACCTCGTTAAATCTTTTGAGTTCTTGGTTTCTTTATTTCTTTTTTTTCATCTTTATTGTTAGCACTTGCGTGGTGGAGGATTAATTTCCTAACAAGTGGTATCAGAGCTTCGGTTTATCGATCGTGAGCGGTTTGCCATGGCAAGTTCTAGCGGTTCACATTTCAAGGTGGAGCAGTTTGATGGAAAAGGAAATTTCACTCTATGGCAAAGGAGGGTGAAGGACATCCTAGTTCAACACGGCCTTGCAAGACCGTTGAAAGGGAAGGATGCGAAGCCAGAGAAGATGTCAGATGAAGATTGGGACGAGTTGGAGTCCAGGTGTGTCAGCACTATTAGGCTTTATATTGCTGACAATATTATAAATAATGTTAATGATGTAGATTCTGCACCTGAGCTTTGGGAGAAAATGGAGAAGCTTTATCTTGGGAAAGGCTTGCAAACGAAGCTGAATTTAAAGCGGGATCTCTACAAGCTCAAGATGGGAGAAGGTGCGAATCTCATGGAGCACATGAATGTGTTCAAGGGATTGATAAATCAACTATCAAGAGTTGAGGTTAAAATTGAGGAAGAAGATCAAGCCCTTTTACTTCTTACCTCGCTTCCCGATTCATATGAGAATATTGTTACTACAATTGTGTATGGTAAGGATACACTGAAGATGGAGGATGTAGAATCGACTCTCTTATCACATGAGAAGAGAAGGAAAGCCGATGATTCTCAAGGTTCCGTCTTCATTGCTCATGAACAGAATCGTAAGGGAAGGTCAACTGCGAGGGGATTTAGTGAGCATAGCAGGTCTAAATCCAGAGGCAGAGGAAAGGGCAAGCAATGCTACAAGTGCAAGGAGTGGGGACACATAAAGCCGGATTGTCCATTGATGAAAGAGAAGGACGATAAGGGCTCAGATTGCTCCTTGGCTGGTGTAGCGGAGATGTCTAGAGATTTTGGAGAACTTCTCACAGTCTCCAAAGGTAATTACATTTTTTCTCAAGATTATTGGATATTAGATAGTGGTTGTTCTCATCACCTTTGCTCTAGGAGAGAATATTTTGATACGTTCCAGGAAGTCCAAGGATTTGTGACTTGGGGTGATGGCACAAGACGTCGTGTCATGGGTACGGGAACGGTGAAGATCAAAATGTTCGATGGAGCAGTTCGAACATTGGGTGATGTGGTGTATGTCCCAAAGTTCCGGAGAAATCTAATATCCTTGAGCCAACTAGACTCCAAGGGCTGCAAGGTTTCGTCAGCAGGGGGAGTTATGAAAGTGTCACGTGGCTGCATGGTCCTAATGAAGGGAGAAAAATGTAAAAGTATGTTCCGTCTGATAGGAAAAACTCAGACCTCGAAGGTTGTTGGGAAACAGGGTGCACAGGAGAACAGGTACCTGAAGCGGGTCTCGTTTGCGGGCACAGCAGAGACGCTATCTACATGTTTCCAAGTTTCAGACGATGGTGAGAAGGATAATCCTGCTAAGGAAGAGGCAAAGTCAAGGTCCCTCTTCGGAGCCAACTGGTAATTGTTGACTCGGAGCAGCTGCACATAGCATTGGCCATTTTGAATCAGGGGGAGCTAGGATCGTATGCAACTGTTTCGGGGTATGTGTAGTTGGTACAAGAATAAGGCCAATGGAATGCTTGTGGGTATATCAAGCGGTATCTCAATTTGAGATGAACTTCAGGGATTGAAGTGGTGATGCAACATTATCCACCTAAGTCGGCAGGGGGAGATTGTTGAGTTAATGCCTCCTTAGTGGATTATTAATGCATTGAATTTGATTATGTATTGGGAATAAATACATGGTGTTGTTCATTCAACCTTGTAGGAAAAGATTGATGTGGAAGCTTCATGAAGAAGAGCATTAATTGAAGAAGGTGCATGAATGAACTTCAATGAAGGATGTTGAAATGTGAGGAAATTGTCCCACATTGGAAAAGCACAAATACAACTTGTGCCTTAAGCACTATATAAGGTGGAGAGCTTGGTCACATTTCAACATCAAGGAGAACACCTCACAAGTGAGTGAGTGCTTCAAGAGTGTGTATAGCTCTTGGGCTAGAGTGATCTTCTTGAGCACTTCAAGAGTGTGTATAGCTCTTGGAGTAGAGTGATCTTCTCGGTTAAGAGAAGGTGAAAGAGTGTGTATAGCTCTTTGGGGTAGAGTGATTTTCTCGGGTTGAGAGAGGGTGTACAAGGGGTATCCTATTGGATACAAGGGCTCGAGTTGGGTATAAACTTGAGTAGTGTAATCTTGTATTTTGTATTCTCTCATAGTGAAGGAGAAAACTCTCTGAGGATGTAGGCAAGTTAATTGGCCGAACCTCGTTAAATCTTTTGAGTTCTTGGTTTCTTTATTTCTTTTTTTTCATCTTTATTGTTAGCACTTGCGTGGTGGAGGATTAATTTCCTAACAGAAATGACCTTATTTATAGTGGTAGTAAATGTGAGGTTGAAGTCACCTTGTAAAATATTGCCTTGTGTTATAAGAATCCGAGATCAAGAGCAAGTGAAAATAGACCTCCTGGCATGTCAAGTGGCTACTGATGCCACAGGTCCTGACCAGCAGTTTAAGTTAGACTGCCGACCAACGAGGTTAACATGTGTTCGATCTTGTCATAGCTCAAGGTGCAGACCAAATGGGTGATCCATCTGGGTCGACTACGTCGATTGTTGAACAGATTGGCAGCTAACCACGATGGAGTCTGTATGTTACTTAGTCAAGTAGGTTGAGAAGCTGGAGGATGATAAGAAGGTTATAAAGCTGATGGCCGAGGATCTGAAGCAGAAAGAGCGGGAATTTGAGCTCGCTCTCAAGAAGGCTGTCAATGTTGCAAATGACAATCGACACTTTCTTTGCTGGCCTGAGCATGCAGAGAATGTTCTAGCCAACTATCCCAGCTAGTATAGAGGATGGAGGGCTAAGCAAGAATGGCCGATGAGCTTAAGGCGGAGCTTGATCGGGTGAAAAACGACCAATAGACTAGCAGAGATGATGTTATTACCAACTTCAAGAAGTCGGATGAGTTTGTGGATGAGGTTGGCATCCAAATTGCTGAGGCCAAGGATGAAGTGCTACAAAAAGTGCTTTTTACAACCAAGACCTCCTTTCCCAGATTCCCTAGCTCCAAAACCCTTTTATGTTGACTCGGAGTCTCGGACATTAAAATGTGTTTCCAAGGTTCAAGCTATTTGGGTCAAGGATACCCAGGCCTTTGTCTAGTGAGTTGGTGGTCCGACTAGCCATGCTTACCAGGGGTCAAGCCAAGCAACTGCCAAGGAGTTTACTCTATAGAAAGAACTAATCGATGAGGAAATCAAAATTCAAGATTAGGTGTTATTATACCGACCAACATTTTTATCTTTACCTTGTTTTCCTACGGGCGATACCTCGTGTATTTGTATTTCAGAACAAGAATCCAACATGATATATTAATTTTATGCTTTCCTTTCTACAACACATGTGTCATCGGTTGTTTGACTTGATGATTTATTTTGTTTCTGCTAAATGGCATCCATGTTGAATAATTATTTAGCCAAGTATTTGGTTACCAGTCTTAACAGATCTTGGTCGGTTAGTCAATAACATAAGTGTCGAGTACACTTAGTAGAAATATCATATTAAGCTTTGCCGACTAAGGATGACTTGGAAATGATTTTTGAATAGTAATGGAGATGATGTAGTGCTGACCTGATATTTTAGATAAACTTTCGACCGATTATGAATCAAACTATCGAGTAATCTAGAAGTTTGAAATAACCTGTCGACCAATGGAACAAATTGTAGTGTAAAATAAACTATCGACCAACATTGACTTGGTCAAAATTATTTCATTCATAGAAGTGATAAGTCTAATTGGCCTGAGCCATATCAGTTACAATATTTGTGTTAACTTCTAAAAAAAAAAGGGGGCAGAAGATTAGCAACTACTTGTAGTAAAACTTGAGGTGGCGCGCATGCCATGCGTGTCGTAAGATTTTGCCTTTCAAATTTTTTTGTTAATGGGTGCCTGGTTGGCAGATCTTGGTGACCTAGTATGGTCCTTCCAATTTAGATCTGAGTGTGCCGTCTGTGTGATCATTGGTTGCAAGGCTAATTTTGAGTAACACCTAGTCCCCAAGCTTGAAGCTTCTAGTTTTGACTCTGAGTAATAATATCGTGCAAATCTTTTGCTTGTAAGCTAGGTTTTGCAAATTTCCTTGCCTAAGGTGTTCTTCCAAGAGGCCCAAGTTGAGTCAGTGTTCATTGTTATCATCAGGGTCTTAAGAAATCACGTAGTAAGAAGTTTTACTGATCTCCACTGGTACTACGACCCTAGTGCTGAATGTGATTGTAAAAATTGTTTCCTTGTTTGATGTTCTATAGGATATTCTGTTTGACCAAAGGAGGTCTAGTAGAATGTCTGACCATTTTCCTTTGGAATCCTCATCCATACGTGTTTTGAGGTTGTATTTGATGATCTTGTTTATAATCTCCACTTGACCATTTTCCAGCAGAAGAAAAAGTGGTAAAGCAGAAGGTGATCATGTATACCTTGTAGAAGGATCAAAAGCAGGCACATTTGAATTATTTACCATTTTTCATCACAACATATCATATCAGCAGCCCATCAATCTAGCATCTTGCACTATTTCTTACTCCAACATGTATCATGAGGTCCATCGCATTCCTCGTCCCTCAAGCAGCTCGTGACCCAGCAGCGAACCCCAACATCATTACCCGCATCATTATAACAGTTCACACTCTAAGCACCGACCCAATATTCCCAAATCCCAGATTGGGCGCCTAACCAAGGATTAAAATATCGTTATCGACGGATATATCGTTAGTCAATTTTACGGATATATCGCCCCAAATATCGATATCGATATCGATATCGTTTACGGTCAACAAAAATGACAGAAATTTGATCTAAAAATTGGAAATTTATAATGAAACTTTGGAAAAAAACTTAAGTACCCAATTGTGGTTATATAGGACTAATAAAAACTATAAAATAACTTTGTTATAATAAATATACGATGAATAATAAGATACAATAGAGTTCTGTCGATAACTAATAATATAAAATTTTAAATATAAATATAAATTAAAATGAATTACTATAATTGAATGTTAATATAATAAAAAATATAACAATAAGCATACAAAAATTTTAATGAAAGACAAATTATAAAATGAGTAAATATATTTAAAATTGGGAAAAAAAGGATGAAAAAATGGAATTAATCTTTGTTCAAAAATTTAAAAGAATTGATATATTTAAAATTGAAAAAAAAAATTGACATATATATATATATATATATATGCAAATTTAAAAAAAAAAAAAATCCAAAAACACCCAGCAGCCGTGTGCTGCTGGGTTTGAACATGGGACCTCTTCATTTTAAAGAGGAAGACAAACAGCAACAAACCAACTCATCTAGGCAAGCCCAATTGTAAACATAAGCAACCAAATATTATATAAAGTATATATACAGTAATCTGTAACAGTCATCTTCAACCTCGCGCGGGTCTGTGATTCGGGTTTTTTGACCCGCGCGACATGACCCGACTGGAACTCAATGGTTTTAGGTCCGATTTTCATGAAATTTGGCCCTATCTCGATCGTTTTAATGAAATAAGGAGATCGATGGGCTTAAAACAAGGGAAAATGTCGATATTTCGCTCAATTTCTTTCCCCCCTCTCTTACATGCCGCTAGCCAAATTTCCTGATATATCCACCGATATATCGACGATATTGTCGATATTTTCATCAATGCGCCTAACAATTATCCACCGAAATCCATTTGAGCGGCCCAGGTTTGTTTCTCTTTGCCAAATTCCAACAAGGAACTTCAATTTCTAAGCAAAACAAGAAGAAATCCTCCTTTTTAATTAGGATTTGTTCTACCTTTTATAATTAAGATTTCAATTACCTTTTTTCTTTAGAATTTGTATTACTTATTTGATTAGGAACTGAGCTAGGGACTTGTCATATGCCTAGGAACTGAGCTAGGAACTGAGTGGCCTGTTACTGTAGCAGGCGCGTGGACTCACGGGCAGCCACTTGCAGCGGCGCGTGGGGGCACGTGAGTTGGAATCCCGAGGTGAGTTCAACATGACTTTTGTCCCATTTAATGTAACGAACATTTTGGCACTGGTTTCGAGGAAATCAGACACCATTTCGATATTATTTCAAGGGTCCGAAGGTTTATGTTACGTTTAAAATACGTATTTAAATCCCAAAAAATTGGGGAAAATTATATGAGGTATATTAAGATGTTAGTGACCCTCAGTATTGATTTTGGACAGGAATGGTGACTTCCAGAATTTACGGAAAAACGTGCAGCTCGGAAATCGACCAATATGGATGTTGTGTGAGTGCACTTTTGTTTTCTACCCAGAATGCATGCATATATGCTTTAAATGCTTTGTGATATGATTTGAAAAGATTTGGCATGATTGATGTTTTGATGTGATGATTTCCGGATTTTGGGAATATTATATTATTTTATATGATTTTGGGCACGATTTTCGAGAAAACCATGAAATTACCGTTTGGGGCGAAAAACCGGGATTTGAGATTGGTTTTGACTCGGCTTATGAGTTAGGAAATGATTTGATGGATTTGTAATGGTTTTGGGCCATATTTTATGGATTTATGTGAAAGTGGAAACTGAGGTTGCTGTTATGTGGATTTGCGTGAAATTGATATTTTGGGCGTGAGACCCAAATGGAAATGTGATTTTGATTGGATTGGTATTTCCATGTGATTACATGATGATATTGATGGTTTTCGGATTTATGAAATAATCGGGACTCTGGTTTTACGGATTATGTTTTTGGTTTAGACCCTGTGTTGAAAATGGTTTTGATTTCAAATACAATAGTTTTTCACTAGTTTTCATGATGATGATATGTTATGGATGTTAGGGCTTACAGGGTGGAATATGTTTCCCCCGAATTGCACCCTGGATATTAGGTCTTCCGGTTGGGAATGTGTTTCCCCGGAATGAACCCTGGAGATAACGCTCGCCTCTGGGATGGATGTGTGTACCCCGGAGAGGTCACGTAGCACGGTCTGTTGTCGTGCAGCCGAGGGAGGCTTGACTCAGATCAAATGTGATAGATTATATGGAGATCGGTCGGTGATGTGTTCACACCGATCTGGATTGTCGGCTGGTGATGTGTTCATAGCGACGGATATTGCTGGCTGGTCCTTGAGCCTATTTATTTGCACGCGTTGCAGGGATAACGTGACTATATGAAAATTGATATGGAAATGAGTCCCGGGGTTTTATTGAGATTTGTGATTTATAACTATTTGTGCCCAGATATATTTTACTCATGATTTATGATATGCATGCATGTTCGTGAAACTAGAGGGTAGGAATATATTTTGATAAATGTATTTCTAAAACTTTGTTTTGTCCATTCACACCTTTTCTGTTTTATTGACCCTCTAAGTCATGGCGCGATGATCGAGGCTGATCGGGAGGTGGCGGTATGAGTGGGCACAGGTATGGTTATCCCTTGTTTGACAAGTGCCGGACACGATTATCTATGTCCTTCGGGGACGGGTCCTATCACATACCATATATATGCACCAACGAATCTAGGAGAATTAAAGAAAGACAATGTGATTATTCAATTAGCAGATAGTTCTCACGCATATCCAGGGGGATATGTAGAAGATGTTCTTGTGTAGGTCAATAAACTTATATTTCTGGCTAACTATTATATAGTTGGCATGAATAAGAGTCATTTGGACAACACACCATTGTTTTTCGGACGTCTATTCATGAGGACTGCTAGAACAAAGATAGATGTCCACAATAGTCTTATATCCATGGAATTTGATGGGGAGATGATCGAGTTCAACATCTTTGAAACTATCAGGTATCCTACTACTAGTGTTAATGCTTGCTTTGCTATTGGCATTGTTGAATCTATGTCGTAGGAACATTTGAAACATATACAAGACGATAAACTCAAAATAACCATTCAAGAAGGAGCAGGATTGACTCCATTCGAGGACTGAAGCCCTCTTTGGTGCACTAATTGAGGTCCTTGAACCCAAAATCATTGAATCGGCCATGGCCCTAAATGAAATGCCAAGATATGTAAGTCTTCCTCCTCCAATTCCAATTACTTTTGGTACTAATAAAATGCTTCCCTCTGTTGTCCAAGCCCCTAAACTAGAACTTAAGGTACTTCCAGAACATTTGAAGTACGCATTCCTTGGAGATAATCATACTTTACCCGACATTATTTCTTCAACTCTGAAACCTGATCAAGAGATAAAACTTCTGACTGTACTCAAGAAGTACAAGACCACGATTGGATGGACACTTGCAGACATCAAAGGAATCAACCCTACCACTTGTGTTCATCGTATCCTTCTTGAAGATGATGCCAAACCCACACGGGAAGCACAAAGAAGACTTCATCTACCTATGATGGAAGTAGTTTAAAAGGAGGTAATCAAACTTTATGATGGTGGTGTTATTTACCCTATTTCAGATAGTCGTTGGGTATCTTTAGTGTAGGTTGTTCCAAAGAAATTTGGAATCACTGTAGTAAAGAAGGCTAAGAATGAATTAGTGCCTCAACGAACCATAACCGGACATATAGTTTGCATCGATTACCTGAAACTCAATGCCACCACAAGGAAAGACCATTTTCCTTTACCCTTCATTGACCAAATTCTTGAGAGACTCGCAGAACACTCCCACTATTGCTTCCTTGATGGATACTCAGGATACAACCAAATAAGCATCGCTCAGGAAGATCAAGATAATACCAGTTTCATATACCCTTTGGTACATTTGTTTACAGGAGGTTTCCATTTGGTTTGTGTAATGCACCAGGTACTTTCCAACATTGTATGCTTTCCATATTCTCTGATTATATAGAAAATATTATTTAAGTATTCATGGATGACTTTAGAGTATCCGGAGATAGTTTTGATGCATGCTTAGAAAACCTTGAACTGATATTGCAAATATGTGTCGATTCTAGGCTAATACTTAATTGGGAGAAATGTTACTTCATGGTAACTCAAGGGATAGTTTTAGGACATATTGTTTCGGCTAAAGGCATAGAGGTTGATAGAGCTAAAGTAGATCTTGTGCGGTACTTACCCTCTCCCACTTTGGTGAGAGAGATCCGTTCGTTCCTTGTACATGCAGGTTTCTACCGGTGATTCATCAAAGTTTTCTCATCAATTTCTAGACCCCTATGTCGTTTACTCCAAAAGGCCTTTGTGTTCAGTGTCGAGTGCCAAGAGGCCTTTGACAAGCTTAAGGACTTCCTCACCAGTGCCCCTATCATATGTGCCCAATATTGGTCTTTACCATTTGAGCTCATGTACGATGCCTCCGACTATCCAATAGGAGCTGTCTTAGGACAAAGAAAGGACAAGAAGCCCTATGCCATTTACTATGCCTCTAGGACATTGGATGAAGCTCAACAAAAATACACAACTATTGAAAAGAAACTACTTGAGGTAATCTTTACTCTTGATAAGTTTTGTTCTTACTTACTTCAGTCCAAAGTTATTGTGTATACAAATGATGCTGCTTTGAAGTACTTGATGACTAAGAAGGATGCCAAAACAAGACTTATTCTATGGATCCTCTTGGTTCAAGAATTTGATATTGAGGTAAAGGATAAGAAAGGGAGAAGAGAATTTTGTTGCTGACCACCTATCCAGGATCGTTAAGAATCAGGAGGATGGCATCATACTTGAGACCTTTCCAGGCAAATTTTTTTTTTCGGAATCCAGGTAAGTACCTCTACTACCCAATGGTATACTAATATTGTAAACTACTTGGTCACTAAAGCGTTCCCGAGTACCATGCGTAGATATCAACGTGGTAAGCTTAAACATAATGCTAGAACTTACTTATGGGATGAACTTTACTTGTGGAAACAATGTTCTAATTTAGTATTTAGGAGATGTGTCTCAGATATTAAACATCACTCTATTCTTGCAGTTTCTCATACTGAAGCATGCTGGGGACATTTTGGTTCCAAGAAAACTACCCTGAAGGTGTTGCCTTGAGGTTTCTTTTGGCCTTTGTTATTTCGTGATGCTCATGCATTTTGTGCTACATGTGATAAATGTCAAAAATATGGTAATCTAGGACCTAGAGATCAAATTCCACAAACCTATATACTTAATGTTGAGATTTTTGATTTGTGGGGGTATCGACTTCATGGGTCCATTCCCTTCTTCATTTGGTTTTGAATATATACTTCTTGCTATGGATTATGTATCAAAATGGGTGGAAGCTAAAGCCATCTGTACTAATGATTCTAAAGTTTTTGCAGCTTTCCTTCACACTAACATATTTTCTAGATTTGGTATGCCCCACGTAATGATTAGTGATGGGTGAAGCCACTTTTGCAACAAAATATTTGGCGCTCTATTTAAGAAGTAAGGAATCACTCACAAAGTATCAACTCCATATCACCCTCAAACCAATCGTTTAGCAGAAGTTAGCAATCAGGAAATCAAGAAAAGACTGGAGAGAACTATTGGGCCCTCACGCAAGGATTGGAGTGCAAGGCTAGATGACGCTTTGTGGGCCTACAAAACAGCTTACAAAACCCCCATTGGTATGTCACTCTTTCGGCTTGTCTATGGCAAAAAATGTCATTTTCCCATGGAATTGGAACACAAATCTTGGTGGGCAGTTAAGAGATTCAACATGGACATTGATGAAGCAGGAATACATCGAAAGTTGCAAGTTTGTGAACTTGAAGAAATTCGGAATGATGCATTCGATAGTTCATGGATCTACAAAGAAAGAACCAAGGCCCAACATGATAGGATGATCCGTGGAAAGCACTTCCATGCTTCGTTCTCAATGAGAAGACCCTTATCTTATTACTCATGTTTACTCTCATGGTGATGTACAGGTTCAATCACCTATCACTGGGAAAGCACTTAAAGTCAGTGGCCACAGATTAAAACCCTACTTCGAATCCTTCAAGGAACACAATGTGGAAGAGATGCAACTCCAAAATCCAGCTGTTCAGAACGAGTAAATGAAGCAACTAGTCTAGGCTGAATGGACATTAAACTTCAAGTGCTTCTCGGGAGGTAACCCAATGACGGAGAAGTGGAGGAGACATCAAATGGAGATTTTCTTTCTTAAACCCTTCACTTTCTTTACTATTAGTTATTTTATGTCTTTATTGCTTTATTTTCGTGAATCATTCCTCCTTACTTAGATTTTATGCTTCCACTTTCATACATTGAGGACAATGTCAGATTTAAGTGTGGGGTTGAAGAAAAAAAATTCGAAAAACAACAAAAACCCAAAAATATTTTCATTTGTTTTAGTCTTTACTTTTAAGTCTTTTGTTAATTTAGTGTTTTAATGAGTCTTAGGATGCCATTTAACCCGTCGATGATAAGAATGACGGATAAATGAAGAAAACATGGCTAAAATATGATCACTACAACTTGAATTCTTTTGTTAATGCTTTTATGATTAAGTGTTTATGACTTGTAGTAGATGATGCATGTTAAACCGGTACAGAACCAACATGTTCAGATTTGTATGAATCATATGAACCCTATGTGAGCTTTAGAGCCTTATATACTTCTTTGTCGAGTGATTCATAGGAGTTCTTTGTTCAAATTGATGTACATATACCTCAGAACTGCTTTCCATAGATTTTAATGAATTTTAGAGCACTAGAACTTACTCTATGTGATTTTCAATGCTTTTAAGTCAGTAAATTCTCTTATTTTGGACATGATTAAGGCAATAGGGTTAGCACCACTTATCCAAATATCCAAGCCCTACTTGATCACACAAGTGTGATCCCCCTAGTTTACTCACTTTGAGCCTACATTAAGTCTTTCTTTCATCACCCTAAACATCTATTCACGTAAGCCTAGTATAAGACATCTTTTACCGTTATTCCTTGGACTTGGTTGAAGATTTGAAAGATGGGGTGAGATACAAGTCAATGATTTCATGACTGAAGACTTATATGTAAGTTTAAGGAAATGACTTGCTCAAACTATGTTGTTATTCATTGCATTACCTCTCGAAAGAAAAAAAACAAACAAAAAAAAACAGTGATGAAAAGAAAATACAATCAAGAACAAAAGTTCTATAAGTACTAAATTTGAGTTTTGAGCTAAGTTCCATATGCTTGTGATTTGGAATAATGAAGTTTGGAGGCCTATATGAAGAATTTCGGCCCCTTGTCCTAATTACAAGTTCAAAGATGTTGATAATGAAGATCAAGGCCCAACAAGTTAATACTTGGCCTATGATGATGGGAAAATACTTTTCCTTCGTAATGAAATCTTTGGTGAGTCCTGGAACAAAATTTAACACCATTATCCTAAAAATCCCTTGCCTCTACACCTAGCCCCATTACAACCTAAAATTAAGACCTTATGATCGTTAAGATGAGTAACCTTTTATTAGCTAAGTCTATCACTTGAGTAAGCTTATGATTTTGGTTCATTTGTGCAAGTAAGTTCACTTTCTTATGATTTATGTTTGAAATTTTTATGAAGTAACTTACTTTCTTTTATGTGAGCATCTTTCTCACATACCTTGAGTGCAAACACAAACCCTATACAAATTGAGTGGAAATCATGAGTGCTTATCTCGTGAGTTAATTCATACTTGTTTTATTCATGTTACGATATATTTCACCAAGTTTACTCATTCTCTTACTTGTCAAGACATTTTATTATGATGTATTAACTTTTGAAATCGATATGCTATATAGCTTCTTAGTGTAAATCTTTGATGCCATACTTATGACAGGAGAGGACATAGATAACCGTGCCCGGACCTGCTTCCATCTGACAAGTTAACTGAAGTTCCGAAATTTTCCTCAGTACTTGCCAAACAGGGAATAACCGTACCTGTGCCCACTCATGCCTCCACCTCTCGAATAGCCTCGATCATCGCACCACGACCTGGAGGGTCAGTAAAATAGAAAAGGTGTGACTGGACAAAACAAAGTTTTAGAAATACATTTATCAAAATACATTCATACCCTCCAGTTAAACAAACATGCATGCATATCATAAATCATTAGTAAAGTAAATCTGGGCACAAACATTTATAAATCACAAATCATGAACAATAAAAACCACGGGACTCATTTCCATATCCAGTCTCATATCCCATCTCATATAGTCAGATTATCCCTGCAACGCGTGCAAATCAATAGGCTCAAGGACCGCTCAACATCCGAGAATCCGCCGCTGTGAACACATCACCAGTTGGCAATCCAGATCGTAGTGAACACATCACCGACCGATCTCCATATGATCCAGCACATCTAATCTGAGTCGAGCCTCCCTCGACTGCACGACAACAGACCGTGCTACGTGACCTCTCCGGGGTACACACATCCATCCCGGAGGGGAGCGTTTTGTCCAGGGTTCATTCCGGGGAAACACATTCCCAACCCGAAGCCTTAATATCCAGGGTACACTTCGGGGGAAACATATTCCACCCCGAAAGCCCTAATATCCACAACATATCATTATAATGAAACCAGTGAAAAACAGTTGCATTTGCAATCAAAACCATTTTGAATACAGGGTCTCAGCCCAAAACATAATCCGTAAAACTAGAGACCCGATCACGTCATAAATCCGAAAACCATCAATATCATCGTGTAATCACATGGAAATATCAATCCAATCCAAATCACATTTCCATTGGGTCTGACGCCCCAAATATAACTTTCACGCAAATCCGCGTAACCGCAACCTTAATTCCTATTTTCACATAAATCCATAAGATATATCCATAAAACATTAAAAATTCATCAAATCAATTTCCCAACTCATAACCCGAGTCAAAACCAATCTCAAATCCCGGGCCTTCGCCCAAAACAGCAATTTCATGGTTTTCTCGAAAATCGTGCCCAAAATCATATAAAATAATATAATATTCCCAAAATTCGGAAATCATGATATCGAAATATCAATCATGCCAAATCATTTCAAATCTTGTCATAAAGCATTTAAAACATATAAGCATGCATTCAGGGTAGAAAACAAAAGTCCACTCACACACCGTCCTTATCGCTCGCTTTCCGAGCTGCACGTTTTTCCGTAATTTGTGGAGGTCATCATACCTCGGGAATTGGTCCCACTCGCCCCCACGCGCCTGTTACAGTGTATCGTCCCTACCCGTTTCTCTAGTAAACAGATCCTGCGACCCGGGAGGTGACCCGGTTCGATATCCATCAATTCGACATCAATTCCTTAATCCTATCGAATTGAACTCGATTTCGCGAAGAACACATAACACTGTGCAATTTTCGACGGTCATCATTCTCCATCGTTTTCCTTCAATTGATGCATCAGGAAGCATCGTGGGGTCCTAATGAACACATTTCCAAGATCAATTTCATCATTCCATGTCTCGATTTCCTCGACTCAAGGTCGAACATCCCAAGTCTTCCAATCAACTCAATCAAAGAGAGCGCGGTAAGTTCCCTAGTCACGTTATGGTTAATCATTGCCCTCTCGCTCCTTTCCCCCTATCCTTGAGCTTAAACCACTCCCAGAACATCCCAAGTATCCTTACCTAGGTAGCAACAACACCCTCCCACCCATCATTTGTAACGACCCGTCCCGGAAGTCGGGATTGGATTAGTAGTTATTGACGGATTAACGAAGATAATCGGTGATTTGTTGGATACTATTGGACGGATGGTGCAGAATGACGATTTTGCCCCTAGAATGGGCAAAAAGTTAACTTTTAGTTTGGGGACTTTGACCGATGACCGTGACGTAGTTCGGGACGTCACGAGTTCATAGACAGGTGGCACATCTAATTTCGACATTCGAGGACAAAGTTATGACGTTGGGAAGTTCAAGGGTAATTTGGTAATTTGGAGAAAAAGGGGCTAATTGTTGACTTTTAAAACGATAAGTCAATTTCACGAAATTTGAGGACTGTTAGGAAGGTTTCGATTCCCTGAGTACAACGACAGGCGGCATGAACCATTTGGAGTTCGGGAATTTATGTTACGGGTCAAGGATTACTAAGGACAAAATGGTAAATTACGCAGTAAAGGGCATATTGGTTATTTCTGTGCCTAGGGATCTGTGCTCAGTTAATGTGCGCTACTTGGCTGCTTGGGAGAGTATGCCCATCAAATTGTGAACACTTGGCCTGTCTTGGATGGTGGTAGAATGTTCCCCACCGCCATCAATCGTTTTAAACAAATTATGGTTTGTGCACGGGTAGGAAACAGAGTACGTGCTAGTGTGTGTGTGTGTGACTGAGCCTAAATTCCCTCCACCCAACCGTCAACCAGTGAAGGTTAATGAAAAGATGAGAGGTTGGAGACGGTGGTAGCTGGCCGGTTCACGACGGTGAGAGGCGGTGGAGGTTTGAGCAAAATAGTGAAGGTCCCTGTTTTCACTGGAGAATGGTGGTGATCGTTTGAAGAACTAATGATCCAATTGGCTCACCAGTAATAGGACTACGTTGGTAAGGAACGAGAGAAACTTAAGTGTGAGTTCTAAAACGATTAGCAGGTAAGCCTTCACTTAAAGTTTTGTTTTTAAGTCAAAAATGGTAATGTTCGAATTAGTGATTGTCGATCATTTTGGTCAGTTGGGTGATGATCTGGAGCTCCAGGGGAGTTCGTAGGACTTGAAACCATGGCCAACGGTGGTCGGAAGTGAGGGGACTGCCAAGGTGGTGGACGACCGGTTTGAAATCTTGATTGAAGGTATGTTTTAGATGCAAAAGTTCATGTTCTGATCATAGTAATCAATTAGGAAGTAAAAGATGAACTTAAGGGATTAATTAGAATAAAAAACAGACCCAAAATCATGGAATTACAGCGGCGAACCCCTCACGCTGGACCAACTGGACCGGGTCTGCAAGACCGAACCGAACCCGGTTTGACAGCGGGTTGAAGATAAATAGTGACTGGGCGCGTAGCTCCCACACGCAGCCCCTTTGGGCGACACATGAGGGGGGCGTGGGGCCCCTTTTGAGGATGGTTCCAACATAACTTTCAAAGTATTCGATGTAAAGAACATTTTGGTACTGGTTTCGAGTCAATCGGACATCGTCTCGATATGTTTCGGGATGTCTGATGGTTTTAGGGCTCGATTAAAAATTGTTAAAAATACGGGAAAATTATGGGGCTTTAGTATGACCATTGTGAAGTAGTTAGTGACCCTAGTGTGGGATTTGGACAGGTTTGGGAAAGCAGAGGATAGCGGAATGGCCAAGAGCGTCCTAAGTGCGCGCGTATCGAGGCGACATCGGAATGGTCTGTGAGTGGACTTTGCTTTCTAACTCTGGCTGCATGCATATATGTTTTAATATGTTTCTGTACTTGATTCTATAATTGATTTATGATCTTGATGAATTACGATTTTGCATGTTTTTCGAGGTATTTTACGGAATTTTACGTTTTACGTGTGTTTGATCATGGTTTTAATGATTTGATTTCGGGATTAGAAAGATGATTTGATTTCAGGGATTTGAAATGGATTTCAGAAAAGTGATTTCGGGCTTGGAGCCCTGTTCATGTGATTGAGATTTCAGTTTTGAAACTAGATTTTGGAAATGAGATTTCGGATTTGGTTTTCGAGATTTGGAAAGGAAGTCTAGATTTGGGTTCGGGACAGTGGTTCCGGATACCAGCTTACAGAATCATTGTTGCGAATTCGACTGTGGATTTTCTGTGGTTTTCGCTGTTGCTTGAACAATGGTTTTGGGTTTAAAGACCCAGAAAAAGAGAAAAACCCACTGTGGTTTTGAGTTTAAAGACTCGGATTGATTGACGCGGGGGGGGGGGGGGGGGGGGGGGGGGAGGAGGTGAGGGCCCTCGATTGATATGTTTTGAGTTTAAAGACTCGGTATATGTTTTTGAGTTTAAAGACTCGGTGATTGTGATACCCCCCGAGGCCTGTGATTGTGTTTTGAGTTTAAAGACTCGTTGATATCCCGGGAAGGCATGGTTATTTGCACATGGTTTTGAGTTTAAAGACTCGGGCGCACTTGAGATCCAGTAAACTTGTATGATTGATATTTTCACTAGTTTTTCAGACGTTTTGGGTAGTGGCCCGCATGATATGGATTTGACTAGTTTTGGGACTGAACTCCCGTACTTTGAGATTGACTTGTGATTTGAGTCTGACGCCTGGATTTGAATGATGGATTTGATTCGGGTTTTCAAATAGTTTTAAATGATGGTTTTTTTATATGAATGGTTTTATGACTTGGATTTGATATGCATGAATTGTTTTTTTTTTAAATGGAGGGTATAACTATAATTGTTTTATTGAACTGCTTTTGAACTTATTCTTTATTTTTGTCCACTCACAGTCTTTTCGTGTTTTCGATACCCTCTAGGTTGTTGTGGTATGGGTTGTTGGTCGAGAGAGACGAAGACATAACACCCGTGATCCACAGTAGTTCGGTGCACTCTGGGAAGCCCGGTTACTTTTGGGATGGTTGGATCGAGAATCCCTTGTCCGACTTACGTGTCACATGGAGGTTGGACGTCAGTTTAACCTTCGGGTCATGCGTAAGTTAGACGGGAGCAGGATTCAGCCCTTAATCTCGGGGGATTAGGGGTGGGTCCTGACATCATTTCCGCAAATTTGAGTCCATCAGAGGAAGACATGCTTGTTCAAGTCCTTCGTACCCATCGACTGGCCATAGGTTGGACTATTGCTAACATTAAAGGCTTTAGTCCAGTAATGTGTATGCATATGATTCTACGGGTTAGAGTCCCGGACGATCGGGTTAGAGTCCTGGTCGATGATGACATTTGGGTTCGAGTCCCGGGTGAAATGACGCTTGCCTCCTAACTGCGGATGTGTTCCTTTTGGAGAGGTCATGATGCACTGTCTATTGTCGAGTAGTTGATGAAGGCTATGGCGAAGGGAGGCTTAACTTAGGATTGCTGATGTTATTTTCTGAGATCAATCGATGATGTGTTCATGATGATCTAGTGAAGGTCGCAGCAGGTGATTTTTTTTCAGGGACATGCTAGGATTGTGAGTGGTCTTGAGCTATTTGTACATATGCTAGGATTGGAATCGTGACTGATATTGAGGATGATGATAGTGGGCAGAGATCCTACATGTTTTCTGGTTTGGGCGGAGACCCTGTATGATTTGGTTTTGGGCTAAGACCCTACTGAGATGCCGGCTTCGGTTGAGAAGAATTTTTCACTGAGATTTGATTTGGGAAGCAATACGTCTTACTTCTGGGAATGTATTTGAAATAACTGTTTTATGATGCATGCAGGCTTTTTACGTGAAGTGTATAAATGTGATTTCGATAAATGATTTTATAAACTATTTTTTTGTCCACTCAAAGCTTTTATGATTTTTAATACCCTTCGGGTTCATCGTGGATGTAGGCTATAGCAGAGATTGAGACGTCATATACCACCACCGATCCTGACGTACTCTGGGTAACCCCGAGTGGGTTACGAGATTATCTCTGGTCTGACACGCGGTGTCATACGGGAGCAGGTACATCCCACGATTATCTAGAGGGATTGAGATGGGTCTTGTCAACGTGATATCAAAGCGTGAGATTGCTCTTAGAGTGATGCACAGGTGCTGGATGTGATGTCTCTATAGTGGTAACAACCCGTCATCAACTTGATAGATAAAGTGAGAGTACAAGGATTTAGTGGAATCGAACCCTGGTTAGGTTACGTTTGGAACATGGTGCGATGGTTTAGGGTTCAATTGGCACAAGATGTTGTGTTTTGGAGAGGTTTGATCCTAAGTAGGATCGATGTGTGTGTGAATCCAACGGCTTAGAGAGTCGGGACCGTTGGGCGGTCATGTCAGATAGGGGATTGTGTCAAGTGGTATCAGTAGAGGTCGTGTACGACCCTAGTTGAGATTGTTGAGAATAGGAAAATTTGATCCTATTTGATGTGAGATGCCATGTTTCAATGTATTGAATCCCGAAGGGATTTTGATTGGTAGAGTATGCAACGGTATAGATGTTATGTAACATGGTGTGCCGTGAGTGTGGCATGTAGTTGTTGTGCATTGCTAGACACTGAGTATGGCCATGTTCTTGTGCGCCCAACTGTTGGAAGCCGTAGATTTATGAGTGGACGAGGTCCTCAAATTGTGGTTACTGGTTGGTTAAGTACCAATTAACCCCGTATAACGACTTTTCAGAGTTGAGAGCGATGGATCAGTTAGGATGGACGTGCTCCAGTGAGCAACCAGGTTCGTGATAACCCTAGTTTGAGATTGATTGGATAAGTTACCAGGAGTGTGGTACTTACAGATCAGATCTTGGCGTGGACTGATCAATGGATATTAACCGTTGAGCGGTTGGTATATGCGGCGAGTTGTCCGTATGAGTACGGAGTCTTGATAACAGAGTGTTTCTGGGATCAGTCTGCACGTGGTTGTGATAGACGTTGCTATCAATAAATGTGGATGCTAGTATTGATTAGGACAGGATCAGGTTACCATGACGACTGAGACGATAGAGACTCGCGAGTAGTGAGGATGATACAGAGGTGTATGAGTTTCAGTCAGTACGAGTAGAGCTCTGGGAGTAAATTCGGTCTGCAATGAGTGCGATGACGATTAAGGTAATGAGGCTTCATCAGTTTGTGCTGGGTCTTGGGAGTAAGACTGGAGTGGTGAGGTTTAGATGAGGCATTTGGAGTCCCAATAACGACCAAGTGTGTCTAGACAACATGGAGGTTTCGTGGGTTTTTGTGTACTTAGGAAGCTTGGACGAGGATTACCTCGAGCTTCGAGCCTTAAGTGGCAAGGATTTAGGTGACAGTTGGATTATGTAGTGACATCAATGAGGTCTACTAATAGACGTCAATGGACCCCAGGTAAGTCTGCGAGTCGAAATTTGGAGTAAACCAACCAGGTATCCCGAGGTTCGGTGACTGGTGTAACCCAGGGTTTGGTGACTAGTTCCCTAGTGGATGCGAGATTTGAGGCTCGAGATATACCTGGATGAGTGACAAGTACCATAGTTATCCTTGGGTGTAGGAGTTGAACCTATAATGGTTGAAACGTGAGAAACAGGTAGTCGTCATGCGCTACCTTTTTGTATGTCCATAAACGGTATAAAACGGATAAGAGAGTTGGATTCTATGGTTAGAGTTTTTACAGACACGTGGTTGATGTCCACGTGAGTGACGGTTTGGAGGCCGGGAGAATACGATTAAACTGTCGTGAGGGACGGGGGACACATGTTGTGATGGCCCCAGTTAGCTCAGTGAGCTTGGAGTGAGTTTTAGGTTTTGCTTAAGTTTCCCGATGTACTTTTGTTGAGAGTGGTGGTTGCCACATTCGGAGAGGTTGTTTGGAACCAACTGCTAATGCATAAACATTCTTCTCCTAGAAGTTCTCACTCAGGGATGTATGAGCTTGTGAGAGCTGATTTGAGGAGTGGTATGATAATAGAAGAGTTCAAAGAGGGTATAAGGCCCTATGAACTGAAATCTAGTCGTTATCTGGGAGTGAGTTAGTATGGATCCACCTAGGATTGAATGAATCAGGTGGTGTCTTAATGATCGGGATGGTAGAGATGACTGAAATGATTGTGGCGACCGTGGGTTGAGTAAACGAAAGCAAATTGGAATCACAGGAATGATGAGGTATGTAATGAACCGTCCCAAATTTTTGGGATTAATTAAGATTATATCGGGGATTAGTCGAGGATCATCGGACGTTCAGGGAAAAAATTCAATTTTTCCCCTAGACGAAGGTAAAAAATTAACTTTTGAATTGAGGATCCAATGCATGTATACCAATGGCTGTTACGTAGATCGAGTCAATCAGAGTCCGTAAACAAGCGGCACGTCAAAATCGTACATTCGATAGAAAAGATACGAGCCACAGAAGGTTCGAGGAATGATTGCATGAATTATGAGACGCGTAGACTTTTGTCTTGAGTGGGCCCCATATATTTTTTCCAGGTCCAATGGATGAGTGACAATTATCACTCATCCATTGCCTATCACCCCACATACATGCACCCACCCTCTTCATCTTCATCTGTTTCATTCGACCAACCAAACCCTAAAGCACAAAATCACTCCCCTTCCCCCATTTGTTTCAGTCTGAGGCAAAGAGAGCGGTTGTGGGTGAGTGAGGGACTGATGGACGTTGTGAAAGACTGCAGAACCACCGTGGATGGTGTAAGGAGCCACGGGAAAAGGTAAACCCGAAATTCAATTTTAGTTCAAAAATGAAAAATGGGGTTTTGCACGTTGTTGAAGGTTTGGATTGATTCTAGCATGTTCTAGGGATTGAGACAAGTTCAGTGGGCTGGTTTTCATGGAAGAAAGTGGCCGGAATCGAGGGTTATCGACGGGGGAAAAATAGGGCCATTGTTCATCGATTCGAACAAGTAATCCTAGGCAGTTTTTTGGGTTTTAAAGCCATATATTGATTGTATAGGATTAGACGATCACACTGGAAGCAACTGCTTCGAAAATGGTGGCTAAAGCTGGAAGAACGGATAGGGTCAGGTCCTTGGGTCCATATGACCCGGTTGCAGGAATTCGGGTAGACCCGGACAGAGGACAGGGATGATCATGACGTCATCAGATCACATCTTCATGGTCAGGTCTGACATCTCAGATTGACATCTCAGATTGAATCGATCGGAGAACGTTAGGTTGGTCAAATTGAGGTTTAAAGCCTAGTGAAGCGTGTCCGGGACACGTTGACTTTTCCAGGAATGTTGGAGGTTCTTAATTAGAACTTTTCTAGGTTGATAGTAACCTTTGAGCATGTTTTGGACATGTCTAGATGACACGGAGAGGTCGGATTATCCCGGAGAGGCTTATGGCACGCGTATCGAGGCGCATCATGGACGGTCTATGAGTGGACTTTGTTTTATGAACATGATGCATGCATAAATGTTTTATATGTATTTATGAACATGTTTTGAGATGCCATGAGTGCATGTGATTTAAATAGGAATTGTTTGGTATTTTCGAAGGAAAATGCGTTATTGCACGTAGTTCGAGATTTCTATTTTATATGATGTTTGGGCTTCGGCCGAGTGTACTAAGTGCTTGTGTTTTATGTGATTTCGAAGGTTTCATGGAGAGTCGTGAAATCGAGAAATTGATTTATGGCTTTTGAGGATTTCACGGGGATGAGTGAAATTAAGATTCGGGCACGAGTCCTAGTTGAACTATGATTTGAAAGTGTTTTGGAAATGAGAACTGGTTTTCAGCTTTGGAAATATCATTCGGGTGTATGACCTAGTTGATTTGATGTTTGACTTAGACTATAGTCAAACGTGAGATAAGTCGGGTTGTGACCCAATTATGAGTTTTATGAAAGATATTTCGGGCATGAGACCCAGTTGTGGATTTGATAGGATTCGAGGAATCCTGGGATATGAAGTATCGTAGGACACTTGTTTTCGGGCTGTGACCCATTTGGTGATATTTCCTACTTGAGGCCCTATTGATGATGGTGACGCTCGCCTTCGAACTATAGGTGTGTTCCTTCCGGACAGGTCACGATGCACTACCTATTGTCGGGCATCCTCGGGAAGGAATGACCGAGGGAGGCTCGACTTAAGAGTGCTGATGGTATCCTCTAAGATCAATCAGCAATGTGTTCACGATGATCTAGAGACGATCGCGGTGAGTTAGGTGTTCACGGCGACATGCTAAGATTAGAATCGTGACTAACATTTGGATATGTTCCCACATGTTCTATTATTAAGGCTGACTTTTCGTTTTGGTTTTCCTTCATTTTGGTTTTGGGCTGAGACCCTACTAACATGATGGCTTCGATTGAGAAGCATTTTTCACTGTGTATTGATTTGGCAAGCAATACGTCTTGCTTCTGAGAAAGTATTTGAAATAACTATTTTATGACGCATGCATGCTTTTACGTGAAAGGTATAAATGTATTTTTGATATAAATGATTTTATAAACTATTGTTTTGTCCACTCACAGCTTTTATGGTTTTAATACCCTTCAGGTTGATCGCGGATGAGGACCGTAGCAGAGATCAAGACATCACATGCCACTGCCAATCCTGGCGTATTCTAATGGATCCCGAGCGGGTGACGTGTTTATCCCTGGTCTGACATGACAAGACCCATCCCAATCCCCCCGGGATTAGTGCGGGATGACCCTGCTCCCGTCTGACACGAAGTGTCAGACAAGGGATATTTCTGACCTTTGCCCTCCCGGGCTATCAGAGTACGCCAGGATCCGGAGGAGGTATGTGATATCTCATTCTCTGCTATAGTCCACATCCGATGTCAACCTGAAGGGCAGTCAAAACATTAAAAACTGTGAGTGGACAAAAATAAAGAGTTTATAAAACATTTCATAAGACATTTGAACCCTTCACTAAAAATCATGCATGCATTCAAAAACCATTTATCAAACCGTTCATTAGGGTCTTAGCCCAAAATCATAAGAAACCAAATACATGAGCTCCTGCTCAAATCCTGTATCCACGTATCATATATATATATATATATATATCATATTTATATCACATACACATATAATTCACACAACCAATCCTGTCACGGTTTCCAAAGCTACGCGCGTGCTACCCGGGTCTCAATCTGAGTCTTCTCAAAGTCAAGGTCAATGTCCGCAGACCACTGATCCTACTCGAGGTAATAGTAACCATAGCCTTCCTGAGAGTAAGGAACCCAACTAGGGGGTGACTCCACTCAGTCGGTGCCCCGTGACTACTCCGGGGTCCACCCAGGCCAACGACCCTCCCCGGAGGAGATAATAGAAGTAAAGGAAGGTATATGAATACATATATATACATAACATAAACATTCATGCCCGGTTCCCCTGAACCGTCATGATCCACAATATCCATAACTAGGTAACATGCCGGTTCCCATAAACTGTCATGTACCGTAATAACATAACCGAGGTAACATGCCGGTTCCCATAAACCGTCATGAACCACAATGACCTTTCTAAAGTTCTTGTCGGTTCCCATAAACCGTCATGAAGTTGGAAATCCATCTAGGGTCCCTGACCCGAAAGCATCATTGTAAAACAACTGGGTCTCGTGCCTGAACATATGACTCAACTGGGCACCGTGCCCGATATCTAAGGGTCAGTCACGACTCCGATCAAAGTGATGCGTGCAACCATCCATCCAGGACCGCTCTCAATCCTGGTACGTCGCCGTGAACGAATCAACCGACGCGACCACCACAAGATCATGGTGCACTCATCACCGATCGCTATCCTTAACCGTCAGCACTCCGAAGTCGAGCCTCCCTAGGCTACTCGACCACGAATCGTGCATCGTGACCTCTCCGGAAGGAACACATCCCAATCCGGAGGCGAGCGTCGTATCGTCGATCGCCGTGCACATAGCACCCGTCGCGACCACGATTTAGACCCGAAGGTCGTAAATAGCGTCATATGCCCGAGACAAAACCAAATGGGTCTCATACCCGAGTTTATCCTTTTAGAAATCCAAAACCATTTCATTAAAAAAAATAAAGAAATACCGACCCGTATAGGCACCGTATAGGGTCGAAAACTCGAAATACGTGCCTATACGTAACGACACATCAAAATGCACTCATGGCATCACAAACAAGTATTTAAACATATAATAAACATTTATGCATGCACCAATTTAGAAAACAAGGTCCACTCACAGACCGTCCGAGCTGCCGCCTCGATTTGCGTGCCATAAGCTCTCCCGAGCCGATCACCATCACCGGGACTCCCGAACCTGTCCAAATCGTAATAGAAGGTTACTAACTACTTAATTAACCTCCTGCCAAAGCCTCGTAATTTTCCCGATTTTCTAACTATTTTTAAAACTGAACCTAAACCTTCCGATTGCCCGAAACATATCGAGACGGTGTCCGATCGACTCGAAACCAGTCCCAAAATGTTCGTTACATCGAAAAGATGATTTCCCGTGTTGAAACTTTCACCAAATTCATCCCCACGCGCCCGCACGTGCACCTGAAGTGGCTGCGCGTGGGCTTCACGCACCTGCTACAGTGCCGTCTCCTTCCTCGCACAGCCGGTCCGGTCCAACCCCTGCAACTGGACCGGCGTAACCGGTCCAGGCCTCATTCTCCCTCATTTTTCATCCGTTTTCTTCCATTCCAATTCCTAAATTCCTATTTTCTCATTTCCTATCTAACCCAATCAATTAAACAACCTAAAACCCTCAAAAATCCACGGTTCATTTTTGAACCTCAGGGTTCAATTTTCCAAAACCCTCCACAGAGCTTCCCCGACGTCCAACCCTTCTCCAAACCTTCCTAAAACTATCCTAGCAACCTATTTGATTCATTAAAACCGTTAAAACCGATCCAAAACGTCAAAAATGGAAAATCGATTAAAATGGGCTAATTGGGTACCTTGCGGGTTTCTCCTTCTCTCGCCGCCGTGGGCGGCGGTTCAGGCCTCCAGGCCAGCCACCTCAGTTCCCTCAATCTCCCTAGTCCTCTGCCTGGTCATGGGTGAGGATTGGATGGATTTGGGTTGCACAGATGGAAGAAAATGGTGGGTGTGAGATCGGGTGTTTGAGGAAAATGGGAATGATCGATGCAATGCAAGGGATGATATGCATGTATGTGGAATGGTAGCCAGTGGATGGGTGACAAGTGTCACTCATCCATTGGTTGCTGAAAAGTAACTGGCCCACTAAAGACAAACGGTCCCCGTAAAACGTGTCGTCGTGAATAGTAACTTGAAACTTCCGTGAACCGTAACTTCGTCGTCGAACGTCCGAATTCGACGTGCCGTCTGTCTACAGATTCGTATCGTCCTTATCTACGTAACGGTCTTCGGCCCTCGGCCATCAGACCTCTTGGTCAAAAAGTCAACATTTGACCCATCACGAACTACGTCACGGTCATTGGTTAGAGTCGATTTGACCGCCCAATTGAAAAGTCAACATTTTGCCACCACCAGGAGCAAAACGGTCATTTCGCATCGTTCGTCCGATTTAGCCTAACTAATCACCGATTAACCTCACTAATCGTGATTAGTCACTAATCTAATCATGGAATTTGGGACGGGTCGTTACAACCTTCCCTCCTTAATTAATTTCGTCCTCGAAATTCCAACCGACCTAAATCCAACCGTTCTTCCCTCCTTAATTAGTCCCATTCTTGAAACTCCAACTATCCTGATTCCACATCCACCTCGTGGAAATAATTCGATCTCACGCTGGTGTACACTAGTACACCCACTAGCTAGAACAATACTCGTATGCAACCAGACGTACCACTAACACTCACGTCGTATCGACTACACTCGACCACGTCGAATGACAGTAGCCATACATCCCGAATTGACACCACTTGTCAAATCTACCATTTCGCTGACACAACCAACTCGACAGTTCCTTTCTCAAACACTAACTATCCCGACATCTACTCCCACTCGGAGTTACCAATCCCTCAACGATCTACGCTGACACCTCCGACAAACTGTCACTACTGAACAGTCGTCAGTTGAAAACTAACACGATACACTTGTGGTTACACTAACCACCAACTTACTCAACCATGAGTGAACACTAACCAACCATTCACTCGACCTGTGTGTAACTAGACCCATCAGAAACACTATGACCCAATGCACAGTATCCAATGTACAGTCCACATCCTCGACAAATCCAATGGTATCGGAACTAATCCGACTACCAACACACTCACCAACATACCTCTGGTATGACCTATATACCGTCAATAAACATGACAAGTTTGCCCAACATCGTACCTCGAACAACGTACAAGGTACGCACATCTACCCATCAATCAGCTTACAAACACCTAGGTTGTAGCTAATCACGTTTCTACTATAGAGTCCATTTGTCCAATCAAGTATTAGACAAATCGAAACTCCGACCCATTATCCATTTCCAAATCCGAATCCGAATCCGCAATTTCGTAAGAAATCCCGAATTCAAACCCAGAAATCATATCCATAGACATGTCCAAATCCGAATCCGAAATCATTATTCCGTAAGCTAGCATTTAGAATAACCATTCCGAACCCAAATCTAGAAATCCTCTTTCAAGTTCCAAAATCAAATCCTGAATCGTCATCCAGAAATCTGATTCCAAAACCCGAAATATCGTTCACGTCTACCGAGACACACTATATCCGAACCTATCGGATACCTGCTCAACCGATTACCACAATACAATCGATTGACTTTATAGGGAAGCCAATCACAACATCAACACATCTCTAAGGCTGACCAAAATCCGACCACATCGGAAAACTACTCATCGGACAACTACTAAGGCGAGTAGTAAGGCATATGAGATTTACCTCGAAAAGAAGTTCAGTCCCATCATCCTCAACTCAAACATCCCAGTAAGGGGGGTGGATTGTAAGACTCGTGTCCTGGAGGGAACGGTGAACAATCCCACATTCCTACGAGGGGGAATGGTCTGGGAAGGGAATGGTGGTGTGCCTTAAAGGTGTAGGCACACACCTATCTAGCATGAGGCATTTTGGGAGCTCAGTGGCTTTGGGGGGGATTGGAACCGCAAAGTTAAGCGAGTTGAGGCTGGTGCAATTCCATGATGGGTGACCCCCTTGGAAGTTGCACCGTGAGCTCCCAAAAACAAAACCGTGAGGGTAAGGGCAAGGAGGCCCAAAGCGGACAATATCATGCTAGATGAGTCAGGACCTGACAGAGGAGGGTCGGGTCCTGACAATTTGGTATCAGAGCCAGACCCCGACCAGGAAATGTGCCAGCGAGGACGCTGGGTCCTAAGGGAGGTGGATTGTAAGACTCGTGTCCTAGAGGGAACGGTGAACAATCCCACATTCCTGCGAGGGGGAATGGTCTGGGAAGGGAATGGTGGTGTGCCTTAAAGGTGTAGGCACACACCTATCTAGCATGAGGCCTTTGGGGAGCTCAGTGGCTTTGGGGGGGATTGGAACCCCAAAGTTAAGCGAGTTGAGGCTGGTGCAATTTCATGATGGGTGACCCCCTGGGAAGTTGCACCGTGAGCTCCCGAAAACAAAACCGTGAGGGTAAGGGCAAGGAGGCCCAAAGCGGACAATATCATGCTAGATGAGTCGGGACCTGACAGAGGAGGGTCGGGTCCTGACATGACATGCGGTGTCAGACAAGAGAAAACACGTCCCACGATAATCCAGGGGGATTGGGACTGGTCTTTTCAAGATATGTGAATACAAGACAGAGGCTGGATATGTGAATAAGTATGATACGAGGAGGATACGTGGGTATCGATCAGGAAGAGATGAATAGTAGATTCCTCAAGTTCGATGTTGGCAGGTTCGTTACCACTCTGGATGGAGCGATTGTATGTAGTGTTGTTGGACGGTGACAGGTAACTTACAGGTTCGAGTTTAGTAAGTCTTAGTGACGTGAGTCGGTTGACCTTTGGAATGAACCAAGGAATGAGATTGGTTAGTGAACTGACTGGATTATCATTGGAGTTGGTCAGGTGACAACGATGACTCCTAAAGGACGTTGAGTATAGTGAGGTTTGGCCAGGATAGATGATTAGAATGTGGATGGTAATATGTGATTGGACGTTGCCAGAGTGTAGTCCTTGAACAAGCCTGGTTAGTGCCTTGATGATTGGTATGATGTCGGTGCATCTATGAGCAGTGCACGTTGGACGATGGGGTTGACCCAGTCTAACGGATATGGTAGGATCCTCAAATGGAGTCCTAGATGGACATGAGAAGGTCATCGGACGAGATCCGATGTTGATTGTACATTGAGTACATGGATCGCACCTTGAGTATTATGCCTTAGACCAAAATGGATTGAGAGGGTTCAGTGATTATGTGAGCCGAGAGCTCAGAGCCGTGTGGGCCATTGGAATCCTAGTGACTAAGGAAAGTAGTCGATGAGGTGTAGATACATCGAGGATGGGTAAGATGTTGAGATGTGTTTCGACATGATATGTGAGATGACAGTTTGGGACTTGAGATGAGTCAATATTTCAGCGTAGGTCTTTGAGTGACATGAGATACAATGTGGGGACTCGAAAGTGAGTCGAGATCAGAGTGGCGCAACAAAAGCACAGTGGAGCCGGGAGTTGCAAGCTGGTCATGATCGTTGTCGATGGGATTAGCTTCAGTACGAAGTCAATCTGGCATATTGTGGTAATGGAATGAATTGGTATCCGAAAGATTCAGATTGGTATGTAGTGATGGGACTCTAGTGAGAGTCAGCATGAGTATGGGAAAACAAAGGAGTTGGCTGATGTGAGTACCGAGGCCGATAAATGTTACAGATTTGAGTATGGCCTGCGAGGTGAGATTCGTACCATTGTGATGGCACGATCTACAGGATGATTTTCTAGTCGGACGCTGAGCAGGATGTCAGCTTCGATTGTTTGATGAGAAGAGTCGTCAGCCTGAAAAACTGACTATGATATCAGCTTAGTATATGAGACCTGTCGAAGTGAGTGACAGGCGAGATCGACAAGTGTCAGTGTCTCAAGTGAGACTTACGAGTCGAAGTGTGGTTGTGTCGGGCGTGTACGGTTACACAAGAGTGCCCCGAGTGGGTGATGTGATTGTATTTCCACCGTTTGGTTGTGGAATTTCGGTCAATTTGAATTTCAAGGACAAAATTCTTTAAGGAGGGAAGATTGTAATGACCCGTCTCAAATTTTTGGGATTAATTAAGATTAAATTGAGGATTAACGAGGCTAATCGGGGATTAGTCGAGGATTATTTGAAGTTTAGGGTGAAATTAAGATTTTCCCCTATACGAGGGCAAAAAGTTAACTTTTGACTCGGGAGATCCAATGCATGAGGACCGAAGACCGTTACGTAGATCGAGTCAATATGAGTCCGTAGACGGATGGCACGTCGAAATTGAACATTCGATGGGAAAGTTACGGGTCACAGAAAGTTCAAGGTACTATTGCACAAATTACGAGATGGGTGGACTTTTGTCTTATGTTTGGGCCCCATATATTTTACCAGGACCGATGAATGAGTGACCCACAAAACCCAATCCTCCCTATTTCTTCATTCGAACCCGAAACCCACAAAACCCAATCCTCCCCACCCTTGCTAAATCGATTGAGGACCCCTGAGAGTGATTGAGGGTCAGTGAGGGATTAAGAGAGGTTGTGGGAAGCGGCAGGACCGCCGTAAACGGCGGAGGAGCCCAGAACACGAGTAAACCATAGCCCATAAACTTTTGAAAAATGATTTTTATTTCTAGACATTTGGGGTGGCGTGTGTTGATTGGGTTTTGTCTTTGGTGGTTTTATGAGTCGTTTGGGACTGGAATTGAAGGCGGTGGTGGCCTGACGGCTCGAATGGAGGAGGAAAAACTAGGCGACTGTTCATCGCATTAAAGGTAATGTTTAGGATGTTTTTCATTGTTTTTCTCACATAGATTGATTGAGGGGATCCAAACGATCATGTAGGAAGCAACGACTTCGAAAATATTGGTCAGTGGAGTGATTTTCGGGTGGGTAGAGTCGCGAGTCTAAGCGAACCGGTAGACTAGATCAGGGTTGACACGGACAGAAGACAAGGATGATGATGACGTCATTAGATGATGAAAACATATCAAACCTGACATGTCAGACAGACACGTGTCAGATGTCAGATGATGTCAGTGATGACATTAGCCGTTGACTTTGACCGTTGACGTCAGCGTTGACTTTGCTGACATTTGTGTTGACTTTTTGTTCAACGTTGACTGTACCTTTGACCTGCACATGAGGGTGCGTTGACTTTTTGGTTAACGTTGATAGTACATTTAACCCTCACGTGGGGCCATTAACTTTGACTATTTTAAAGGTTTCGATGATACGAATCCAATGGTGGTAGTTTCAAGTGGATCGGAGATCGTTAGGTTGGTCAAATTGAGGTTTAAAGCTTAGGGAAGCGTGTGCAAGACATGTTGAATTTTCCAAGAATGTTGGGGGTTCTTGATATGAACTTGTATAGGTTAGTAGTTACCTTTGAGTATGATTTGGACAGGTCCGGATGACCCGGAGAGTATGGATTAGCCCTGGAGGGACTTATGGCACGCGTATCGAGGCACATCTTAGATGGTCTAAGAGTGGACTTTATTTTATGAATATGATGCATGCATAAATGTTTTATATGTGTTTATGAACATGATTTGAGATTTCTTGAGTGCATGAGTTTTAAATATGATTTGTTGGCCATTTTTGTAGAAAATTTCATATTTCACATAGTTCGAGATCTCTATATTATATGATATTTGGGCTTCGGCCGAGTATACTACGTGTTTGTGTTTTATGTGATTCCAAAAGTTTCACAGTGAGATGTGAAACCGTGGAACTAATTTATGATTTTGGAGGATTTCACGGAGATGCGTGGAATCGAGATTTGGGCACGAGTCCTAGTTGAACAATGATTTGAAAGTGATTTGAAAATGAGAAAATGATTTTTGGATTTGGAAATATCTTTCGGGCATACGACCCAGTTGATTTGAGGTTTGACTTGGAGTATAGTCAAACGCGAGATAAGTCGTGCTACAACCTAGTTATGAGATTTATGAAAGATATTTCAAGCGTGAGACCTAGTTGTAAATTTGACAGGATTCGAGGAATCCTGGATTATATTTTGGGCATGAGACCAAGTTGTGGACTTGATAGGATTCGAGGAATCCTTTGTGTGATACTATGGGTTAGAGTCCCGGTCAATGATGACATTTGGATTCGAATCCCGGGTGATATGACGCTCGCCTCCGGACTACGGACGTGCTCTTTCCGGAGAGGTCATAATGCACTGCCTATTGTCGAGCAGTCGATGGAGGCTATGGCCGAGGGAGGCTCGACTTATGAGTGCTGATGTTATTCTCTGAGATCAATTGGTGATGTGTTCACGATGTTCTAGAGAAGGTTGTGGTGGGTGATTTGTTCATGGCGACATGTTAGGATTATGAAAGGTCCTGAGCTATTTGCATAGGTGCTAAGTTTGGAATCATGACTGGCATTGAGGATGATGATAGTGGGCAGAGATCCTACATGTTTTCTGGTTTGGGCTAAGACTCTGTATGATTTGGTTTTGGGCTGAAACCCTACTGAGATGCTGGCTTATGATGCATGCAGTTTTCACTGAGATTTTATTTCTGAAGCGATACGTCTTACTTCTGAGAAAGTATTTGAAATAACTGTTTTATGATGCATGCATGCTTTTACGTAAAGGGTATAAATGTGATTTTGATAAATGATTTTTTAAACTATTGTTTTGTCCACTCACAGCTTTTATGGTTTTTAATACCTTTCATGTTGATCGCGGATGCGGGCTGTAGCACAGATTCGAGACATCACATGCCACCACCGACCCTGGCGTACTTTGGGTAACCCCGAGCTGGTGACGAGTTTATCCCTGTTCTGACACGCGGTGTCAGACGGAAGTAGGTACATCCCACGATAATCCAAAGGGATTGGGATGGTTCTTGTCAATTTTAATATCTATTTTCTCATGAATTTATCTCACGGTGTTATGTGCGGACTTCACCTTTACCCATATTTTAATTTCTTCTAGTGTTGGATCATAGCCTGAGCTTTTAGTATTCTCTGCGAAACTGGCCCAGATTCCATTTCTTAATTGATAATAACCTTATATACTCGGACTTATAGAACGAGTTTATAGATCAAGTTTATATAGGAAGATTGGGCCGGACTTAATAGGCTCGGACCTATTGAGTTTGAATAACCTAAACACGGGTTTGGCCTACTAACTTTCAGTCAGAACCGAACCACCACCCACAACGAGCAGGGTCGAGCTTTTTATAAATGGACCTACCAGGTACCCACAAGAAAATAGACTTTTGGGCTAAAGGGTGAAGGCTAAACTACGTCAATTGACTCACTCATAGTCACACGGAGCCTATAGTTATTGTATGTGAATTGTACTGCATGCCTCAGGCTTGGCTAAACGCTAGGTTTTGTAATTTTAAGATGCATTTTCCAACATGGATATTGTTATACTTTTAGCTACATTATTGGTTGGGTAGATGAGATAGCATTGACATGACGAAAATAGAAGAGCATTCAAACCTAACCCAGACAACCTCGTATTCTTTTTGAAACAATGCATTCCATGGTGGAACCCACCGCCGTGTGGAAGCCAAACTTCCCCATTTTCATCAACGGCTAGCTGATCTGGTCAGCCGTAACGGGACCTGACCTGACTAATACCACACATGACACGCCTGGGTCCCGCTCACATCTTATAGGTAATCTAAGGTACCGAAAGTCCCCTCAAAATCCTATCAGACAAATGATACTTTTATACACGTGATCATATGCCTCCATCTTGAATGCAGCCTCATCCCTTGTGCAATGGCCTGGGAGGGTTTCAAAAACACGAAAACCATGTGAGTGGACAAAAATAAAGATTCTTAAGACATCCTAATCGAAAACATACTATTTACCCTCATCTTTATAAAAACTATTCATGCATCAACAAAGTTTCCAAATATCAGAAAATCAATGAGAAACCAAATAAATCACGAATATGTAAAATCACCAGAAAACATAGCCATGGAAAACTATATGAAAATACGAACACCGCATGAACTTAACGAAGTAAGCAAATCAAGTCATCATCATAACCTGACAAACCCATCTTCGATGCCTACCAAATCATCATACCACAAAGCCACTTGGATATACAGTATCTGAGGGCCCACCTAGGGATACAGCCTCCAGGTGTTCAACCACATATCTCATACTGCAATACCCGTAGGTAAATCATAACATATAACCACTCGGGAAATACGGAGTCCCAAACTTGACGATCGAGTGGCCACTTGGTGATACAAGATCCGGGTGTCAAATCGTATAACTCAACCACTCAAGGATACAGCGTCTGAGTGGCCATCCATGGATACAGCATCCGGACGTCAATCCCATATCCTAACCATTTGGGGATATAGCGTCTGAATGGCCGTCTAGAGATATAACATCTAGCCGTAACCCACAATCCAGCATCTCGAGGAGGGTTCCCACATCACATCACAATAAGAATCCAATATCACAACACTTATATCAAGAATACATTTCCATAATCCGAACCAAAATTCAGAAATATGTTCCATAATGCAAAACCCGAGCTTAAGGACTCACAAAATAATCAAAACCTCGTAACCTGAACCCTTTAATAATTCGTAAAAATAACATCAAAATCCCAATCATCAATCGTCATCAAAATCATGTAGATATGGAATATTAAGTATAAATACATTTTCTAAAACTCAGTAATAATCCAGGACATGGAAACCGAATTTGCTCACAAAATATATCAAATTGAAATTCCCGCAACATCATCAAAAATCCATAAAATCCATATAAATCCAATTGATCCAACACTACCAAAATCACATGTCATCATCATATTCAACTCAAGTTCACAATCGAAACGATAATCCAAATCATTATTGATCAAAATCTTGCAAAACGCGTAATAAAATATTCATAAAAATTGAAAAAAATCTGAAAAAATTTCCAATCAATCAACAAAATTTCCAATCAATCAATTATCCCCACAACGCATAATAAAACATTTAAAACTCATAAATATGCATGCATAGGGTTCAGAAAAATAAAAGTCCACTCACACATACCTTATGCGCGGTCAAATCACATTGTATGTTTTTCTGCAATCTCCGAGAACCTCAATTCCTATCAAAAATCACCTAGAAGTGTCACCAATCATTCCAATTTACACAACTATTAATCCCATATTTGTTCGAGATATTTAAACGTATTAAAACAGACCCTAAGCATTCGGGCAGTCAAAACTGTCCCAAGACGATGTTCGATCACCTCAAACATTGTACCATAATGTGTATTACATCAAAAGGATAAAAAATCATGTTGACTGGGCCTCACAAATCGCCATCACGCACTACCCGAAGTGGCTGCACATGGGAGCCACGCGCTACCTACAGTGAATTCCTAGAATCACTTTTCATCTCTTTCGCCCGTTTACTTGGTTTTCGAGTTGCCCAGACCCGGCGACCTGACTCGACCTTTTCTTACTTGTTTTTCAATCTTTTTCCATGTTGTTTCTACGCACATCATCTACTCTACCTATAGATTGGATATATGAACTTAAAATGAAGAAAGGATATCAAAATATTGAAGAATCATACCTCATGTGATCGGCTAACCTTTCCTCTTCATCTTGCTGTGTTTCCAACGTCTGAAACCCAATGTTTACATTCCTATGACATCTATGGGCTCTAGGAAGCTGTCAAGACAAGTTTTTCCATGTTTCACAGCTCACAACCAAAAACCCGAAGAAGGACCCCCACGGGTCCATGGCTCCTCGTCACCTTTCCACCCTCTTCCTCTCACTATTCCATCTCTTCATGATCTATTGCCTTCCTCAGTGCACACCAACCATGGAATTTGACCATGTTCCTCAAATATTTCCAATCGGTACACACACCCACATCCATAAGTAGGAACATATGGCAATGGAGGAGGAGAAATAAAACCTTCTAAACCTTGACGCATGGTAGTGTCTAATTGGTCAAGGTTACAAAATGAACAAAATGCCCCTAGTAATAAAATTACCAAAATACCCCTATGGGTTCTTGACCCAAAACGACCCCGAACGATCTACGATTCTGGCATGCCACTTGTCTACGAACTCATAATTCCGAGACTTTTCCAACGGTCTTTCCAGAATTCTCAAATAAGGTCCATAGTGAAAAGTTAACATTTTGAATTTTTCAAGGGCAAAATTGTCAGGACTCAACACTCCTCGGTCAGGACCCGACTCATCTAGCACCATATTGTCCGCTTTGGGCCTCGCCCTCATGGTTTTGTTTTCGGGAGCTCATGGTGCAACTTCCCAGGGGGTCACCCATCATGGATTTGCACCAGCCTCAACTCGCTTAACTTTGGGGTTCCAATCCCCCCCAAAGCCACTTGAGCTCCCAAAAGGCCTACTTTAGATCAGAGTTGCGCAGCGGCACCCTCTATCTAACCCTATATTGTCCTCTTTGGGCACACCCGCGCCCGTAAGGTTTTGTTCCTGGGAGCTCACGGTGCAACTTCCCAGTGGGTCACCCATCATGGGATTGCACCAGCCTCCACTCGCTTAACTTTGGAGTTCCCCCAGAATCCAAAGCCAGCGAGCTCCCAGAAGGCCTAGTACTAGATAGGTGTGTGCCTAAAACTTTAAGGTACACCACCATCCTCTCCCAGACCATTCCCCCTCGTAGGAATGTGGGATTGTTCACCGTTCCCTCCAGGACACGGGTCTTACAAAAATTATCCTTTCACTTTTGTTGACACCATATCTGATCAGACTCGCTAGATCATATACCTAAGGCCCAAACACCAAATAAGGCCCAAGCCCATAGTACTTGCATAACCCCGATATTGGGGCAGAGACGGGATGACACGTGGAAACCTCCCCATCGTCGATCTGCGTAACACGTGTTAGCAAGTAAATCGAGGAGCATTTATCCCACATCGAAACTATGGAAATTGGACATCCCACTTACCCATACTTAAGTGGTACACATTTCCCAATAAAGGTAACTAATATTTACTATTCACTATTACTCTACCGAACTTACCATTTACCGTTTCCTCATACAAACAAAGTTACTAACTTGATCGTCAGAGAACCTTAGACCGGCACCACACCGGTGCCCGTGCTAACAGAAGAACTATTTTTCTCCTAAGTTGACAGGTTACGAGGAAGGACACGCGTCACTTGGTGATTGGACGACGAGTAATCGATGGTTGGAACGTTTATTGCTTCGATAACTTTAAATTTTCAATTTGACTTTTCTCAAATCCTAGTTGTTACAATCTACCCCCTTAAAGAAATTTCGTCCCCAAAATTTCAAGTAGCTAGTTGGGTTAGACCCACCAAAGTTCGAAATTCACCCATCACAACCAACTGACCTCAGAATTTATGTGACTTCGAAACCCGCACAATCCAAATCAGTTCCATGTGGTTATTTCTTCGTCAGTACATCGTTTACTAATGCTCATAAAAGCCTCGTATATAAACTCCCTAATATAACACAATTACATGTAACCAACCCAAATATCAATTCAAAACTATTAACCACGTCCAACACCCCCTAAATAATTTTGAACATGACTACAATTCCATTAATTCTTCCAGGCTAACCTCTCATAGCCAAACAGAAATACTTATTAGAGGTATGAGGGACATTTAGAGATTTTTAGCCTAGAGAAGTTTCTTCGGGGCATGTTCTCTATTCTAGGATAGTTAGGGGTCTTTGATATGGACTCGTATAGGTAGATAGTGACCTTTGGATGTTATTTGGACTGGTGCGCGCATCCCGGAGATTGTGGATTAGCCTCAGAGTGGCTTACAGGGCGGGATTTGAGCGAGCAGCTTGGACAGTCTGTGAGTGGACACTTGCTTTATAACTATGATGCATGCATAACTGTTTTATGTGTTTATGAACATGCTTTGAGATGCATTGATTGTATATGATTTAAAAATGATTTGTGCTGATGGTTTGGCTTATTACACGTATTTCGAGATTTCTATTTTATATGATACTTCAGGCTTAGGCTGAGCATTCTACGTGCGTGTGTTTATGTGATTTTCATGGTTTCACGGAGAGGTGTGAAACTGAGGTTTTGACCAACGATTTTGAATGATTTCACGGAGATGTGTGAAATTGAAATTCGGGCTTGAGTCCCAGTTGAATATGAACTTTAACATGGGTTACAGTCAAAGGTGATTCGGAAAAATGATTTGAATAATGAAATGGTTTTCGGATTTGGAAATATGTTTTGGGCTTGTGTTCTAGTTGATTTGTGGTTTGATATAGAGTATAGTTAAACGTGAGGAAATGATATATCGGGCTGTGACCCAATTATGATTTATGAAAGATATTTCAAGCATGTGACCCAGTTGTGGATTTACAAGTTTGAATTTGATAGGATTCGAGGAATCCTGGATTTATGAAGTGTTTCTAGACACTGTTTTTATTATGCTTTTGTGGAAACTAATTCGATGAAATTATATCCGGGTGTAGACCCTATTGAGATATTTTCAGATGATGTGAAATGTTTTCCACGCGACCATCCTCTATGATGTGATGATAGCCTCCAGAGGTCATAGATCTTATAAATTTTATGAGGGAACTGCCTGCAGAAGTGTCAAGATGGAAATTTTGCAGACGTCGACCCAGGGGTTCCGAGCCTATAGATACCATCGTTTAGAACACCTAGACGTCGGTCCACGGGCTCCAGATCTAGGTGTAACACCTAGTCGTCGAGCCACGGGCTCCAGAGTGAGGTGTATATTTAGATGTGTAATCCTGAGTCACACACATAACACTGATATTGTGACTGGTGATAATATGAAATGAGACAAATGTGGTTACGAGGATTGGTTGATTATGTTTTCATGATACTCTATATATGAGTCTATGTTCTGGGCAGAGGCCCTATTGAGATGATTTATGCAAAAGTTTATGGTTGAGATCCCATGTGGTTTGATTTGGGCTAAGATCCTATATGACTTGGATTTGGGCTGAGACCCTACTGAGGAAATGGCTTTGGTTGAGAATATTTTTTCAATGTGCTTTAATTTTAAAAGCAATATGATTTGCTTTGTTACCACTGCAGAGACATCACATCCTCGACTTGCGCACAGATCTCGCTCTGATACCACTTGTTAGGACCCGTCCCAAATCCCTCCGGGATTAATGCGGAAAGCACCTGATCCCGTCTGACACAGAGTGTCGGACAAGGGAAAATTCCAACTTTAGCCCACTCGGGACTTCAGAGAGCGCTAGGAACCGGAGGAGAAGTGTGATGTCCCGATCTCTGCTACAGCCCGCATTCGCGATCAACTTGAAGGGCATTCAAAACATTAAAATCTGTGAGTGGACAAAACAAAAAATTTATAAAAACATTTTCACAAAAAGACATTTATAACCTTCACTAAAAAGCATGCATGCATTCGAAAACCATTTCTCAAAACATTCATTAGGGCCTTGGCCCAAAATCCAAAATAAGGAAACCCAGAACGAGTCTCCTTTCAAATCATGAACCATAGAATCTCAGCCCAAATTCAACACATGTGGGTCTCAGCCCAAAATTATCTCCGTAAAAGCTCATATAATGGGGGTTATAATCCATAAGCCTTCCTGAGAGTAAGGTACCCAATGGGGGTGACTACACTCAGTTAGTGCTCCGTGACTACTTCGAGGTCCACCCAGGCCAACGACCCTCCCTGGAGGAGACAATCCATAAATAAAGGATGGTATATGAAATCCATTTCAAAATCATTCTTATAACCTTTCAAACCATTCATAGGATTCATGCCCGATCCACATAAACCGTGATGAACCTAGAAATCCATTTAGGGTCTCCAACCCGAAATCACAATCGTAAACCAACTGGGCCTCAAGCCCAAACTCAAAATCAAATGGGCATCTATCTTGATATCTCAGGGTCAGTCACGATTCCAATCAAAGTGATGCATGCAACCATCTGTCCAGGACCACTCTCAATCCTGGTATGTCGCTTTGAACATATCAACCGATGCGACCACCTCTAGATCATGGTGCACACATCACCGATCGATCGCCTAAACCATCAGCACTCCAAAGTCGAGACTCCAGTGGCTGCTCGACAACGGGACATGCATCTTAACCTTTCCAGAAGGAACACATCCACAGTCCGGAGGCCAGCGTCGTATCGTCCGTCACCGTGAACACAGCACTCGTCGCGACCACGACTCATACCCGTAGGTCATCAATAGGGCCACATGCCCGACATAAAACAAAATGGGTCTCATGCCCGATTCCATGTTTCTAAATCCGAAATCGTTTCATTTAAACCATCATAGAAAGCATAGCACGTATAAGCACCGTATAAAGTCAAAAACCTCAAAATACGTGCAAATAAGTAAATACTAATCTACCCCAACCAAATGAACTTATGGCATCACAAAACATGTAGTAAAACACATATAAAACATTTATGCATGCACCAGTTTAGAAAACAAGGTCCACTCATAGACCGTCCCAACAGCAGCCTCGATACACGTGCCATACGCCCTTCCTGGGCCAATCACCGTCTACGAGGTTCGCGAACCTGTCCAAATTAGTTTAGAGGGTTACTAACTACTTTAATAACCCCTCATTAAAACCCCGTAATTTTTCGAGATTTTTAGCCATTTTTAAACCTGATCCTAAACCTTCGGACATCCCGAACTATATCGTTATATCGAAAGGATGATTTCGTATGTTGGAACCATCCCCAAAAAGTGGGCACACGCCCACACGCGCTGATAACAGCCCCTGCACGCGGGAACCAAGCGCCCAGTCCGACCCTTTAACACCTCCATTTTCGTCCGTTTTCACCCAATCCAATTCCTATGGTTTCCTTTCTCCGTTTCCTACCTATCTATGTCCTTAAATCCAAAAAACCAAGCCTCAAACCTATTGGTTCAGTTAAACCATTTAAACCCAAATTTTCATCCTAGTTTCTGGGCACTTCTAGGTGCATAAGCTTAAACATAAGGGTTCCAAGAGGTTCATAGGATCCCTAAAAACATACTAGGGGTTTGGATTTGGGTTAACTTGGCCGGAAATCAAATTCGGTGGGCAACCACCCAAAATTTCCCGGCCGCCGTTCCGGGCTGCACAACCACTTTCCACCATCCAAAACCTTCTCCTACGCCTCCTACCAACCCCCTAATCACATCCTAATCAATATCTAACTTGCCTAACGTCCAAAACCCGAATTTGAAATTTAAAGGATAACAAGTGTTCGGGTTTACCTTTTGTCGTACCTCAGAACTTCCTCGAATCATAAATTTTTAGTGGAATGTCCGATTCCGACGTGCCGCCTGTTTATGAATTTGTATCGACCCGATCTACATAATGGTCCTCGGCTCTCGGGCATCAGACCTCCCACGTCAAAAGTCAACTTTTCACCCTCATTCAGGGGCAAAATCATAATTTCGCCATGAACGTCCCTTAATCCTCGTCTAATCCGTCATTAGTCTTAATCTAATCACAGAATTCGAGACGGGTCGTTACAACCTGCCCTCCATAAACAATTTCTTCCTCGAAACTCAAACCGACCCAATTCCACGACCAAAATGAGGAATCCAATTATGTCCCCTCTACTCGGGTACTCTTGTGTAAAAGTACACGTTCGACACAGCCACACTTCAGCTCATAAGTTTCACTCGAGACGTCGACACTCATCGATCTCGCATGTCGCTCACTCTAACAGGTCAGTTACACTAAGTGGTCATCAAATTGGCTTTTCAGTCTGATGGTTCTTCCCATCTGACACCCAAAGTCAGCTTTTCAGTTTAAGGACATTTCTCATCCGACAACCGGAGCTGATATCCTATTCAGCATCCGATTCGACAATTATCCTCATTGCTCCTATCGAGCGATGTCTCATCCCCTACCACTTAAACAGCTCGCAACCGTAATCCGTCGTTTAGAGGAGCACCATTTCCCCTCTACATCCTCTAAGTCCACGATCGTGGTCGTGACTAGCTGGTAACGTTCAGTTCCACTGCTCTTTCACTATGATACTCTGATCTTGACTCGCCCTCGCATTGTATTTCGCATCACTCCGCAATCTCTGTTGATATCTGAACTCACATCGAGTCTCAAACCATCACATCACGAATCCTGTTGAAACACATTTGACATCGTACCCAACCTTGGTGTATCTGGATCCCAAATCAACTACTTGTCTCATCAAAGAAAACACTCTGCACTGTAGGGTTCCCTTAGTCATCCACGACTTGAGCCTCCGCTCACATCAACCATTTAACCCTACCAACTCACTCCATCTTCACGACCAAGATAGATCGTACACACTCTTCACATATCCAACCTCTGTCTTGTCATCTCACCAACCACTCCAAAGATTCTTCAACTATCTCACAATATGATTCTCCTCTGCACCTAGCTTAGCATAATCAGTAAGGCAAATCACTCCAATGACAACCAGACCTCAGTTTACTCACCTCACGGTCGCCACAATCACCTCAGTCATCCCGATCATCCCCACACTACTCAACCTGACTCACCTCGGACACTCACTCGCCACATCCAGTGACGCAAAATACCACCTGCACAAAGTCAATCAAATTTGACCCACATCCTAGGTATTCGGTTCTTACACCCTCTTTGAACCCTTTAGCTGTCATATCTCTCCTTGTCATCCCACCTAGGGAATAATCAAGGAGAATCCAAGATGATGACATCAAAGTTCATACTATGTCATCCTCCGGCACCCAACACTATCTGCTAAAGAGAAGAAAATGAGAAGACTCCTTCATCCACCTCGGAATCGAAAGTAGTTGAACCCATGTTGGAAGCATACCTAAATTTTCCAATTACTGAGCTCTCTTCCTTACACGAGCATCCTCGTAACTCAAGTCTCGCATCACGTCGATGGTCAACCTAAAACTCCGACCAACTTAAGGGAAAAGCGAAGTCCCCCTCCAACTAGGATTATTCTCTGATAATTACTATAATGCTTAATCCTTTCCTCCTGAACCAAACACTTCCATAGATTCTCGTCAGCTTCTTCCATCATTGTTCATGTCGGTAAACGGGTCCGCACGCCCCAATCCTTATGGGACCAAATTTCCAGCACCGAGCCACGTGTCTTCCGTCCATAATGGACCAGGGTACCTAGCACCAATCCAGGTATAGGGTATACCTCGCACTGCGCCATTCAGGATCCTCTTTGTCCCGCTCAGTGCCCATCAAAATCACACGTTTACCACTAACTCTGACCAACTGATCACTAATCCCAACGACAGTGCTCACGTCGTCCAATTATGCCTTTCTGTCTAATCGGCACTTAGTCATCTCAACATGATTCCTAAGAATCTACACTGGCCGACAAATCCTCCTTGTCGTGTAGTGGTAGAACCCAACCATGAGCATGTCACGACTAAGACACCCTCAGTTCATGGCTTGTCGTCTCTCCTCGTTATCTTCATGGCATTACGACCTCGCGGAGTGCGAACCAAACCAATCCTAAGCCTTGCTCAAACCTAGCAATAGCCACCGACACTACGAACCTAAGCGGTCAACTCACCGACGGCGCCAACCACTCAACACACAATATCCACCGATTGGTCCACCACAGGATCCGATCGACAAGTACCACTCTCCTGGTCACTCGTCCGATCACTCACCAACTAAGGTTGTTGTGAACCCGGTTGCTCACTGCAGAATGTCTATCTCGAGTGATCCCTCGTGCTCGACTTCAAAAAGTCGTCATACTTCGTTACTGGTCTCCAATGAACTAGTAACCACAGTCTGAGGATCTTGTCCTCTCGTAACTCTATGGCTCCTGTCCGCTGGCCTCCACAAGGACTTGGCCTTACTCCGTGTCTAACACTGCACAAAAGCTACAAGTCGCAATCGCATCCTACCAAGCCACACAACACTGCTCCTGGCATCTCCTGCCAGTCGACATCCCTCCAGGATTCGACACACCGAAATGTGGCACCTCATGCCAAATAGGATCAATGTTCCAATTCCAACCAACCTCAACTAGGGTCATTGTGTGCCTGACTGCTCCCAGCAGTGTAATCTCCGTTTCGAAATTTTATCATGGATGACCCTAACGTCCAACCTCTACTGATTCCACGTTGCTCCATTCTAGGTCTGTCATGACCACTCGACGGTTCCGACTCTCAGGTCGTCATACGGTGTCTACTAGTCCACTGGGTCGTATCTCCAGTAACTATGCAGCTCTAAGCCGTTGGATTCGTACAAATATCGATCCTACTCGGGATCTACACACTCGAAACACGCGGCATCCTATGCCAAACGGATCCTAATCCATCGTACCTTGTGCCAAAGGTAATCTAACTAGGATTCAATCCTACTAGATCCTCCTACTCTTACCCTAACTATCAAGTTGATGACGGGATGTTACCACTGTAGAAACATCACATCCTCGACCTGCGCATAGACCTCGCTCTGATACCACTTGTTAGGACCCGTCACAAATCACTCCGAGATTGACACGGGACGCGCCTAATCCCATCAGACACGAATTGTCAGACAAGGGAAAATTTTGACTTTAGCCCACTTGGGGCTTCAGAGAGCGCCGGGATCAGGAGGATGAGTGTGATATCTCGGTCTCCACTACAGCCTGCATTCGCGATCAACCTAAAGGGCATTCAAAACATCAAAAGCTGTGTGTGGACAAAAAATTTAATTTATAAAAATATTTTCACAAAAAGACATTTATACCCTTCACTAAAAAGCTTGCATGCATTGGAAAACAATTTCTCAAAACATTCATTAGGGTCTTGGCTCGAAATCCAAAATAAGCAAACCTAGAACGAGTCTCCTTTCAAATCATGAAACACAAGGTCTCAGCCCAAATTCAACACATGTGGATCTCAGCCCAAAACCATCTTCGTAAAACATCGTGCAAACATATAACCAATCTTGTCACGGTTTCTAAGGCTACGCCAGTGCTGCCCGGGGTCTCAAATCCCAAGTCTCCCTAGGGTCGACCCATGTCAATGTTTGCAGATTAATAACACTCCCTGGTGGTTATAATCCATAAGCCATCCTGAGAGTAAGGTACCCAATGAGGGTGACTCCAGTTAGTTAGTGCTCCATGACTACTCTAGGGTCCACCCAGGCCAACTAACCTCCCTAGAGGAGACAATCCATAAATAAAGAATGGTATATGAAATCTATTTCGAAATCTTTCTTAAAACCATTCAAACCTTTCAAAGGATTCATGGCCGGTCCCCATAAACCTTCATGAACCTAGAAATCCATTTAGGGTCTCCGACCCAAAATCACAATTTTAAACCAACTGGGCCTCAACCCCGAACTCACAATCAACGTAGCGTCGAGCCTGATATCTCAGGGTCAATCACAATTCCAATCATAGTGATTCTTTTAACCATCTGTCCAGGACGGCTCTCAATCTTGGTATGTCGTCCTAAACATGTCAACCGACGCGACCACCTTCAGATCATGGTACACACATCACCGATCGATCTCCTAAACCGTCAGCACTCCGAAGTCGAGCCTCCAGTGGATGCTCGATATTGGGACGTGCATCGTGACCTCTCCAGAAGGAACACATCCCCAGTCTAGAGGTGAGCGTCGTATCGTCTGTCACCGTTCACACAGCACTCGTCGCGACCACAACTCATACCCGTAGGTCATCAATAGGGCCACATGCCCGACACAAAACGAAATGGGTCTCATGCCCAATTCCATGTTTCTAAATCCGAAATCATTTCATTTAAACCATCATAGAAAGCACAACACGTATAAGCACCATATAAAACAGAAAACCTCAAAATACGTGCAAATACGTAAATACACATCTACCCCAACCAAATGCACTCATGGCTTCACAAAACATGTATTAAAAAACATATAAAACATTTATGCATGCATCAATTTAGAAAAAAAAGTCCACTCACAGACCGTATGAGTTGCCTCCTCGATACGCGTGCCATACGCCCTTCTCAGGATAATCACCGTCTCCGGGGTTTTCGAACCTGTCCAAATTAGTTTAGAGCGTTCTAACTACTTAAATAACCCTTCATAAAAGCCTCGTAATTTTTTGGAATTTTTAACTATTTTTAAACCCGATCTTAAACCTTCGGACATCTCGAACTATATCGAAACAATGTCCGATCGACTCGAAACTAGTCCCAAAATGTTCGTTACATAGAGAAGATGATTTCGTATGTTGGAACCATCCCCAAAAAGTGGGCCACGCGCCTAGCTACAAGGTCATCTTCCTCCACGCGACGGCTGGTCCAGCCGGTTCAACGGTTCGGCCGGTCCAGCTGGACTAGCAGGACTGGTCCGACCCTCTAACTCCTCCATTTTCGTCCGTTTTCACCCAATACAATTCCTATGGTTTCCTTTCTCCATTTCCTACCTATCTATGTCCTTAAATCCAAAAAACCAAGCCTAAAACCTATTGGTTCAGTTAAACCATTTAAGCCCAAACTTTCATCCTAGGTTCTGCGCTCATCTAGCGGCTTGAACCTAAGGGTTCTAACAGGTTCCTAGCATCCCTAAAAACGTACTAGGGGTTTCGATTTGGGTTAACTTGGCTGGAAATCAAATTCGGTGGGCAACCACAGAAAATTTCCTAGCCGCCGTTCCGGGATTTACAACCAATTTCCACCGTCCAAAACCTTCTCCTAAACCTCCTACCAACCCCCTAATCACATCCTAATCAACATCTAACTCCCCTAACGTGCAAAACCCGAATTTGAAATTTAAAGGATAACATGGGTTCGGGTTTACCTTTTTTCGTGCATTCCACCGCCGCCTACGACGAACCAGCAGCCTGCCACTGCCTCCCTTGGTCCATCACTCACCTCAGCTCCTCTCCTGTCTTTAAATTCAAAAATGGGAAAGGGTTGATGTATGGGGGTTATTGGGGTTGTTGTTCGAGGGGATCGAGTTTGGTGGGAATGGAACAGATAGAGGGGTGATGTGCATGAATGAAGGGAAAGGGGCAATGGATGGGTTACACTTGCCACTCATCCATTGGGCCTGTTCAAAAGATCTGGGCCCCACTCAAGACAAAAGTCCACTTTTTCCTCGTAAAATGTACCTTTGTGAATAGTACCTTAGAACTTCCTCGCATCGTAACGTTTTTGTCGAATGTCCGATTTCGACGTGTCGCCTGTGTAGGATTCGTATCGACCCGATTTATGTAACGGTCCTCGGCCCTCGGCCATCAAACCTCCCGAGTCAAAAGTTAACTTTTCGCCCTCGTTTAGAGGCAAAATCGTAATTTTGTCCTGAACGTCAGTTAATCCTTGACTAATCCCCAGTTAGCCTCGCTAATACGTCATTAGTCTTAATTTAATTCCAAAATGGGATGGGTCGTTACATTTCTCTTGTGGTGTTGTGCATGTGTCGGTTGTAATGTCTCTAGGTTGTTTTTATCCCGTCATCAACCTAGTAGTGAGGGTAAGAGTAAGAAAGTTAAGTGGAAATAGTCCCCGAATAGATTTTATTTACATACAATGCCTTGTTTCAATTAGGTTTGACCCCGAGTAGGGCTAAATAGATCCCGATGAGGATTGAGTATGGTGATCTTTCAGAGGTGGGACCGATGATTGGTCAGGATGGATGGGCTATTGGGAGCAGCCAGGTTAGTGATTACCCCTAGTTGAGATTGATTAGACAAGTGACCAGGAGAGTGTTACTCATGGATAAAGTCTCGAGGTGGATCCATAAGCAGATTATGCGCGCTGAGCAGATTCTATTGACATTGAGTTGTGCTCAGGACTAACAGAGCATTTCGTAGGGCTAGCAATGAATTTCGTGGATTGGTCTGCACATGGTTTGTGGCAGACATTGCTATCGACGGACCTGGATGAGCCTATCGCGAGTTAGGCGACATTTGAGGAACGTTCTTACGTTATTTTTGCCTAGTCATATCTAGGTACGAGAGAGAGAGAGAGAGAGAGAGGCAAAGTATCTCACGGGCTGGATTTTATCTCGAGAGGCGGAGTTCCTCCGACATGATCATGAGATTTTATGGTTGCTCGGTACGAGCAAGGGTTTGGGATCTTGTTATGGTATGCTCAGGGTTCAGTGACGATAGAGACAATGAGACTTGGTCGGTGGTGATTGTGTCGGGTAATGGGAGTAAGACTCGAGTGATAGTGTGACATCCTAGGGGAGATGACTAAGATGAGTTGGATGGAATTCAATAGAGATCAAAATGAGTTGACGGAATCTCAGCAGCGATCGAATGATTCTACGGGACGCTGAGTACGTCGAGAGGATGTGATTACCATTGTCGTGATCACTGAGCATGACAAAGAGGATCCCGAGTGGCTCAGTGAGATTTCAGTATCCAACCCAACAAGGGGTATGCCTAGTTTGGTGACATGTACTGTAGATGTTTTGACGGTGTGCATGAGTGGCGTGTACAACAGGAGTTGATCCAATCGAGTTGGGATAAACTGAGATTGATAGATTTGGATAAGGTTTTGACCCTAAGATGGATTGGTTTCCAGGACACTTGGTTGATGTCCAAGTTAGATACGGCTTGGAGGTTAGGACGATACGACAGGTTGACTATTTGGGATATGGGACTTGCGTTGTGATGTCCCCAGTTAGCTCAGTGAGCATGGAGTGATTTCGGTTGTACCGAGTTTCCTAACGCATCATCGGAAGGTTTACATGGTTGCCACAACTAGAGGGAGTTTCATGGGTACATAACCTAGTTTGCAACCATATTTTCGGAAGGTACCAACAGAGTGAGATCATGGAGAGTGCTATTATAGAATATAGTGGAATTAGGATTAAGTTGACTTGGAATGTCACTAAAGGGAAACCGAATATTTCTTGTTGAAATTCAATGGAACTTCGAGAGTAAATTATGACAAGACAGCTGAATGAGGAAATCGTGTGGAACTAGTATTCCTTATTCTGGAAGTCCTTGTAAAAGTTGAGCTGATTTAAGGAGTGATACGACCGTGGGATGAGCACTACAGTAGCTATAAACAGATATTCTTAGTTGGAGAAGGAGACTTCTAAATTTTTCTTGGGTTCAAAGAGGGTGTTAGCACCCAGGCTGTGGGTCAAATTTGAATGACTTGAGGAGTGGAAGGCGCTTCTTGTCACCTAACGTGAGGGGTAAGGATCAAATTTGGTAGACCCAGGATGGTGTTATGGGTTATGTTACGTTGGATGAGAGAGCTAGTGTGGATCCTCGATGGGTTAAGAGGATCGAGCTGATTGCGATTGAGTAATTGAGGATCGAGATTCTTGTTCATCACAACGTTTTGGCCTGATTTGGGTGTGGATTGAGACGGTCGAGGACCGAGTTGGTTTTGGAATGAGTTAGTTGAGGATATATTGTGTCGAATTCGCGACAACCAATGATGACGATTGAGATTGGATTCACTCAAACTAGATGAGTGTCATTGATTGTCGGGTGGAGGTTATCCCAGTGATTACAGTCTATTAACGGGATTGACTCGAAAATGAGTCAATCAAATAGAAGATGATCATTGAGTGAGCAGAAGATTGGTTACTGATCTAGTTTGACTATCTGGGATGATAGTGAGGGTTTTTGAAATGACAGTGATGCATTAGTACACAAGTTTAGACGGTGTACTTATGATGCACGTAGAGATTTTGAGTATGCAGCTAGGCAGGTGAGATGCCTTGCGATGATCTATTTAACCTTGTTCTGGAGCTTAACGTGGTGAAGCATGTACATGAGTAATGGACCCATTACCTCTTATGGAGACGTACAAGATCTTGACAGACCACATAAGTTTTCTGTGTTGGAACTTCGAGAGTGGAATGTACCAATCCAAACCGATACATCTTAGTAGACGTGAGTTAGCTTGATTTTGGAGTTCTCGATGAGTATGTGTGGACACATCTCAGGTGCTCGTCGGGCGACCGAGAGGACTCAGAGAGGACGTTGAGTTAGTGTACGATCTTTTTAGAGAATGGATCAGACAGACGGGTTCTAGTGTTGGACCGTGATTGGCATGGTAGCCATGTAGTAAACGGACTAGTGATAGGTCATATTGTAACCATGTTTTATCCATGATTTAATACCCTTTTACTTATGTTTTCTTTATATTTCGTTCTATGAAATTGGAGAAAATAATATATTTTGTGAGAAATGTGTAGATCAAATAGAGCTTGGAATTAAGAGAATTTGAGCAAAAGAATCACCTAAATCGGAGTTGAAACGCAGAAGTTATGCAGGAAAGAAGACTGCATAAGAAATTCGGTTGATAACCACCAAATGAAGAATTGGCGAGTAGTTTCAGTAGCGCTAGACCAATTCGGTAAGCGCCTACCGAAATGCCTGCCTGCTCCTCGGCGCACGCGTCCTGATGTTCTACACGTAGGTTCGGTGGGCTGGCATTGACATCCAAGAACAGCTCCCTGGCGCCTTTGACCAGTGTTGACCGAGCCCTTTAACAACCCATATTCGGTGGTTGACCACCGAAATTGGTCCTGAAGGCTTTAAATCCGAGTTTTGGTTATTTTTAGGATAATTCCAAGTTATTTTCACACCTAGTCTCCATATTGTATAAGGATTTTAGTCCTACTCTTATTTTCAATTCCTTTACATGTAGGAAAGGTTTCTAATTAGATTTCATAATTATTTAGGAAGTCTTTTCCTTATAGAATTTAATTGTAAACTTCTAATTGTAGGAGCATTAATTATTCTCTTATAAATAGAGGTATTAGGGTTTATGGAAAAGGGGGGCCAAATTTACCTCTTGAAGATCCCCAAAACTCTATCAAAATTCATACTCTGTTTATATACATAGTCTAGCCGTATTTTATTATTTTATGCTTTTGGATTCAAGCTTGTGCTAAGGAGGACGTGAGGCTTGGGAGGAGAAGAGTTTTTGAGCCCTTTTTCCTACTCCTTGATATTCTTTAGTATTTGTGTTTTTTAATTCTTTTTATCGTTTTATGTTTCTTGTGCATTCAATTATGTTATTGGTTAATTCAATCATGTTTAAGTAGTGTAATTAGGATCATGTTAGTTCTTACTTAGATTTCTAGCTCTTGATTATTATTGTTATGCATTTCTGAATTTGTTGGATTACTGCGCTTCATGAACTCAATTTATGCTTATATGCTTAGCTATCTTATTTGTGTATAATTTTTGATATTATTGCTAGATGGATCACCTCGATATTTGTGTTCACCCTGCAATTTGTAGAATCACGTTTATGATGGGGAATTTTATTCGTAATCTAAACTCATGACTCACTAGAATTACACATCACTTTTCTAGGGATAGTGTAGTGTCATTAAATCTTCTTCATGTTTCATGCATTATCACGCACCATCGGTAATAGTTGTTCAGGGGCGGGAACATCACACTTAAACATGCAATCTAAGAGAAGATAATATGAGTGGGGTGAGCCTTAGCCGGACCCTTGCACGGGCACTTAATTCAGAAACATGCATAGTAATCTAATCAAGGAAATTTAACTGAACTATAATTGGTAAATGCTAATAGAAACCCTAGCTCAAAATAGTTAGTTATTATTAGTTAATTTACTTCATTCATAAAACGTAGCAAACCCCCCATTGCATTTTAATTACTCCACTAAAGTCAATTGAACCAAATCAGATTGGATATTGTTGAGCAACTCTCTGTGGCATCGACCTTTGCTTGAATCTATACTATCTACACGTCTTGTGCACTTGCAAAGTTATTACACGTAGAGGTTTTTCCTAGTACATCTATTGTGCTTGGTAAAATTATTATCAAGTTATTGGCACCGTTGTCGGGGACTTGTTTCTCAACGGTGTCCATTTTATTTTATTCCTTTGACTGGGTGGTTTTCTTTTTGTTTTATATATAATTTTTCGGTTTTCTTTTTCTTACGTGTCGAGGTACCATGGTGCCATGGAATTCTAATTACTATCCTCAAGGATGGGCCTACGAGCCCTATGCAAATGTTCCTCCAGTTCCAAGTCATCAAGGGGGATGGGCATACCCCCAAGATTGCATGTACATGCCTGAGCCATACAATCAGCCCAATATGGAGCCATACCACCACAGATGGAGTGAACCAGCACCCTACACTTGGGCTCCTCGTCCTTTGGATACTAGGCCTGCCCGACCTCATCAAACACTCCGGGATGCACTAACTGAGGCCCGACCTCAACGAACACTACGGGAAGCCCTCTTAGAGGACAAGGAACTAGAGCACCTTCGACTGAAACTTCTTTGGGAACCCGATTGAGATGATGAGGATAATGACATGTATGTCCCCTTACCACCCACAGACAGCACCAATGAATGCACCTCGAGTCATGCTCTTGATGTTCATGAAACATAACCAAACCTGCAAGCATTGCACCAAGTTTTGGCTGAGCTCCCTGAAATTCCAGCACCTATCCTTGAAGTGCCCGAAATTCGAGCACCTACCCTTGCTTCCTCAACTCCTCACGCAACTCTTATCCTTACTTATCCAGGGCCTTACTTATCCTTATCTTCACCATTTAAGTTCCTTACTCACCTTAGGTGTTTTGGTGAGAAATTTGATGTTGTGCCTAATAGTTTGTTCAGGTTTAATAATCTTTGTAGGAGGCAAGACGAAGGAAGTAACAAGATGGTGGTATGCACCTTTGAGACATTCAGCTCCAGTCAAGGCTCAAGGCCACGACCCAAGCAGCCCAAGGACCCTCCATGGCCCCCCAACCTTGATCATTGTGCTTATTTGTCTATTGGGATAAAGCACTACTTGGTTACTTTCAAATCTTTGTTGTATTTGTGCCCAGAAATGTTAAGGTCTAGGAAGTGGATTTATGCCCCTCGAGTGCTCGAGTGCTCCTTGGAAGGGCAGGTTTGGAACCCCTCGAGTGCTCCTTGGACTGCAAGCATCCTAGGAGGCTCAACTAGTCCTAGTTTGTTCCCTTTTTCTTATGGACATTTTTCACCTTCTAACTCATTACTTTTTCTTCCTTTTATGCTCAAAACATTGAGGACAATGTTTCATTTAGGTTTGGGGGTATTGGACTTAAGTGTAAGGGTACACAACTCAGTTTCTGTTTTGATTTCCTTGCTTTTTTTATTTTCTGCTCTTATTTCCTTGCTGTTTTTTGTTTTTTGTTTTGTGATGCTAGTTTTTATGCTAAAACAAGTTAATATGAATGTATAGAACATGAGAATTTCTTGTACTTACTAAGAATCATTGCCATTGCTATTGAATTCACACTTGCACTTCACGATACCATAATCAAGTGATTAAGCAACCAAAAAAATTGAATTTGAGCATGCTTAGAAAATTAGTGGAGACTACCATTGTGAGATCTTTGAGCTTGATTGCCTTTCTTTCTGAGTGATCTACTTTTTTCTACTCTCAAACACTCATCACTTTGTTTATAATTGCATGATCTCTTTCTATTTTCATTGATGTTTAAAGAACCATATCTATTTGATGCTCTTGATTTAATGTGTAATTGTTTATGAGATGTGATATAGGTATGTGTGTTTTAGCTCCTAAAGGCCATTCTTTTCCCCGTCCCAATTGCATGCTCCTTAAGACCATTTGAAGGCAAACACTTAGCCGTTTTGTTCTTCACCTATAATCTAAACGTGTGCCAAGGTTGCATCAAATGAGATTCATGGTGGGGAGGAAATATGTTGATGTTTTGTGCTACTTAAGCTCATGTGATGGAAGTATGCTTGAATGGAAAAGATCGTTCATTTAGTTGTAGATTAAGGAAGTTATTGCAAGATCTTGGCTCAGCTCATATAAACAAAAATGTATCAAGTTCGTTAGTGAAAAGAAAAAAATAGAATGCAAAAGAAAACAAAAAGAAAAAAAATGCGATTAAAAAAACAAAAAGTAATGAACTTTGAGTTGAGTCAAGTGAGCCAAGTACCTCAATTAGAGCATTGTTGTGAGCTTAAGCATGGTTTTATCATCTACTACTCAAGATCCGAGTCATGACTCCTCATGCCTTGATGCGGTTTAGGTTCTTTGAATTCCAACCTTCCTTTCTAAACCTGAGAACCCAGCACTATTACAACCCTTGAATGAAAACCTATTGATTTTGTGAATGGTTATGCAAAGGATTATGGTACGTATCTCTGTTCTTAAACTTCAATTCCTTCGTGAGATCATATTTTCAGATAAAGTTTTGTTCTTCATTGAAATTCATATGTGATTAACTTGATTGTCTTTACATAAACTCATCACATATGCTAGTTGAGTGAATGCCTTGGGATTCATGTGTTTATTGAGTGATGCCTAGTAAGGATTAGTGTCAGGACCCGTCCCTATCCCCTCGGGATTAACGAGGGACGCTCCTGATCCCGTCTGACACGGAGTATCAGACTAGGGAAAATTTGAACCTTTACCCCAAACGGCTTCTAGAGTATGCAGGATCCGGAGGAGGTATGTGATGTCTCGGTCTCTGCTATAGTCCGCACCGTATACAACCTGAAGGGCATTGAAAACAGAAAGACTGTGAGTAGACGAAAAGAAATAGTTCATAAAACAAATTTTATAAAAGTCCTTTACGCCCTTCACTAAAAAGCATGCATGCATAGTAAAACCATTTATCAAACCACATATGTTTAAAAAACCATAACCATACGGGCCCCTGCCCAAAACCATTTACAGAAATCTAGAACATAATAAAAATATGTGGGAACTCAGCCCAAATCCATTTATCATCATAAACACAATTTTGCAAAACCAAGAAAGCATGTTCATCAATATATATCATATAACCAATCATGTCATGGTATCTAGACCTACACGCGTGCTACCCGAGGTTGCAAAGCGCAAGTCTCCCCAGGGTCCACCAAGGTCAATGTCTGTAAATCAATGACCCTCCTTGGGGGTTATAAACCATAGCCTTTCTGAGAGTAAGAAACCCAACGAGGGCGACTCCACTCATTCAGTGCTCCGTAACTACTCCGGGGTCCACCCAGGCCAACGACCCTCCCCGGAGGAGACAATTCATATATAAAGGATGGTATACGAAAAACCTTTTGAAATCATTCTTAAAACCTTTCAAGGGTTCATGCCCGGTCCCCATAAACCGTCATGAACCATAAAAACCATTCAAGAGTTCATGCCGGTCCCCATGAACCGTCATGAACCATAAATCCATTTGCGGGTCCTCGACCCGAAATCACAATCTTAAAACATAATTGGGCCCTAAGCCCGAATCCACATACAAACTGGGCCTCCGGCCCGAATTGTAAACCAACTAGGCCTCGTGCTCGATTTCGCAAACCAAATAGGCCTCGTGCCCGATATCGTAAACTAAATGGGCCTCGTGCCCGATACGTAAGTCAACTGGACCTCGAGCCCGATACGCACCAATTGGGCCTCGAGCCTGATACCTAAACCAACTAGGCCTCCGGTCGGATGCCTAGTTAAATCAAATGGACTTCAAGTCTGAGAGTTCGTAAATCAAATGGGTCTCGTGCCCGGTCCATATTTCCAAATCCGAAATCGATTCAAAAACCAATTGGGCCTCTGGCCCGAGAACGTAACTAAAAGGACTTCGAGTCCGAGAGTTTCCAAAACAAATGGGTCTCGAACCCGAGTTTACCTTTTCAAATCCAAAAGCATTTCCAAACCATTTCAAACAAATGCGTGAAATCATATAAATCACAATCATCCAAATCATCATCATAGAATCACATCTATAAAACATATAAAACATTTATGCATGCATCATAGTTTAGAAATCAAGGTCCACTCACAGACCGTCTTATGCTGCCACCTTGATATCCGTGCCTTAAGCCTCCCTGAGCTAATCCGACCTCTTCGGGTCATCTGGACCTATCCAAATCATACCCAAAGGTTACTACTAACCTACATAAGTCCATATTAAGAACCCTAAACTTTCCCGGAAAGGTCAACATGTCCCGTACAAGTTTCCCGAGGTGAAAAACCTCGATTTGACCAACTTAACGATCTTCGATCTACTCGAAACCACCGCCATTGGATCCGGATCATCGAAAACTTTAAAATGGTCCTGGTCCCACCTAAAAATAGCTCACGCGCCCCCATGCGCGAGTCAAAGTTCAGGTCAAACGTTGACCAAATAGCTCACTCGCCCCATGACGTCATCATGAACAATAAGTCAACGGTAAAAAAGTCAACAGATCAAAGTCGACGAGTGAACTTTTAACGACCCATCCCGAATTCCAATATTAGGTTAGTGACTAATCACCATTAGTGAGGCTAATCCATGATTAGTTGAGCGAAATCGGACGAACAATGCAAAATGATCGTTTTGCCCCTAGCGTGGGTAAAATGTTGACTTTTCATTCAGACAGTCAAATGGACTTTAACCGATGACTATGACGTAGTTCGTGACGTCACGAGTTCATAGACAGGTGGCACGTTCCATTCCGACGTTCGAGGAGGAAGTTATGACGTTTGGAAGTTTAGGTGCATTTTGGTAATTATGGTTAAAAGGAGCAAATAGTTGACTTTTTGACTGGGATATCAGATGGCCGAGGGCCGAGGACCATTATGTAGATTGGGACGATACAAATCCGTAGGCAGGTGGCATGTCGAATTTGGACGTTCGACGACAACGTTACGGTTCAAGGAAGTTTAAGTGCACTATTGCACGAATTGCGAAATAACTTAACTTTTGGCAGTTAGTGGGCCCAGATATTTGTCCCAAGGCCCAGTGGATGAGTGAAAAGTGTCACCCATCTAATGGACACCAATTTCGGTTCATGCACTCCTTTCGCCGTGCATTTTCATTTCCTTCATTCAAACACACACCCATTACCCGATCTCATTCTAACCTTCACCCAAATCGAACCCAACCCCATATTATCATGTCTGGGAGACCAGAGAGTGCTGTGAGAGACGGAGGACGGCTGCAGGGAGCTGGAACCGCCGTGCACGGCGGCGTGGTGGCAAGGAACCCGAGAGGTTCACGGTTAGCCCATTTTCGATCCATTTTCCATTTTTATTGTTATGGGACGTTTTGATGGTTTTAATGTGTCCATTAGGTTGCTTGGAAGTCGTTAGGAAGGTTTTAGGAAGCTTAGGATGGCTGTGCAGCCATGGGAGAATTTTGGGAAGTTTGAACCGTATGGTTCAAAATGGAACCATAGGATTTGACCGGTTTTAGGTGGTTTTAATGATTGGAATTGATAGGGAATGAAGAAATAGGAATTATAGGATTATTTAGGGTTGAAATCGGACCAAAATAGGGGAGGAAAAGCACTGAACCGGTCACGCCGGTTCAACACAGTACCTGTGAATAGTAAAATCGTTTCACCTGAGCTTGAAGATGATGAACAGTGATCTGAGCATTCTAGGGGAGCGTGAGGGCACGTGGACCATAATTTTGAGAAGTGTTCAACATTTGAAATCTTCTATTCGATGTAACGAAGATTTTGGGACTGGTCTCGCGTCAATCGGATATTGTTTCGATAGGTTTTGGGCGGTTTGAAGGTTTAGGGTCAGTTTAAAAATAGTTAAAAGTTTAGAAAAATTACGGGGCTTTGGTAGGAGGTTAATTAAGTAGTTAGTAACCCTCTATTACAATTTGGACAGGTTTGGGAGTCGCGGTGATAGCGATTGGCTCCGGAGAGCCTATGGCCCGCAAATCGAGGCGGAAGCTCGGACGGTCTGTGAGTGGACCTTGTTTTCTATATTGGTGCATGCATAAATGTATATTATATGTTTTAAATACTTGTTTGTGATGCCATGAGTGCATTTGGATGTGTGGTTACGTATTGGCATGTATTTCGAGGTTTCGGCCCTATACGATGCCAATACAGGTTTGTATATCTTTATTGGTCTAAATGATTCGGAATTGGATTTCAAAAGGATAAACTCGGGTATGAGACCCATTTGGTTTTGTGTCGGGCATATGACGTTATCGATGGCCTACGGGTCCGAGTCGTGGTCGCGACAGATGCTTGGTGCACGGCGACGGAGGACGTGATGCTCGCCTCCGAATTGGGATGTGTTCCTTCCGGAGAGGTCACGATGCACGATTCATGGTCGGGCAGCCTGGGGAGGCTCGAATTTGGAGTGCTGAAGGTTGAGGATAGAGATCGGTGATGAGTGCACCATGATCTTGTGGTGGTCACGTCGGTTGATTCGTTCACGGCGACATACCAGGATTGAGGGCGGTCCTGGATGGATGGTTGCACGCATCACTATGATCAGAGTCGTGACTGACCCTTAGATATCGGGCACGGTGCCCAGCTGATGTCATATGTTCGGGCACGAGACTAAGTTACTTTATGGTTTATGATTTCGGGGCAGGGACCCTAGATGGATTTCCAACTTAATGATGGTTTACGGAAACCGGCATGAACTCTGGAAAGGTCATTGTGGTTCATGACGGTTTATGGGAATCGGCATGAACCTTTGTCAGGTCATTATGGTACATGACGGTTTATGGGAACCGGGCATGGAATGGATTTTATGGATCATGACAGTTCAGGGCAACCAGGCATGAATGTTTATGTTATGTATATATATGTTCATATACCTTCCTTTACATGTTCTATCTCCTACGGCGAGGGTCGTTGGCCTGGGTCGACCCCAGAGTAGTCACGGAGCACTGACTGAGTGGGAGTCACCCTGTTGGGTTCCTTACTCTCAGGAAGGCTGGTTACTATCACCTCGGGTAGGGTCAGGGGTCTGCGAACATTGACCTTGACTTTAAGAAGACTCGGATTGAGACCCGAGTAGCACGCGCGTAGCTTTGGAAACCGTGACAGGATTGATTGTGTGAATTATATGTATATATGATATATATATATATGTTATGTGATATGTGAGGTTACACAGGTTTTGGGCAGTTGCCCTTATGGTTGGTTTCTTGTGATTTGGACTGAGACCCTTATGGATTTGGGTAGCGTCCCGTATGGTCATTTTCATTATGGTTCTTTCAATCTTGGTTTTGGGCTTAGTTCCCACCTATGATTTTTCTAGATAAATGGTTTTCGAATGCATGCATGCTTTTTAGTGAAGGGTACCAATGTGTTCATATGAAATGTTTTTATAAACTTTGGTTTTGTCCACTCACAGCTTTAAATGTTTTGACTGCCCTTCAAGTTGACATCGGATGTGGACTGTAGCAGAGACCGAGATATCACATACCTCCTCCGGATCCTAGCGTACTCTGATAGCCCGGGAGGGCAAAGGTCAGAAATATCCCTTGTCTGACACTTCGTGTCAGATGGGATGTATGTGAGGTTGTCTCTGTTCGAGCAACCGTGGAGCTCTTGGAGTGGTACGCAGGTCGAGGATGTGATATCTCAATGGGCTACAGTTCGTGGTCAACCTGATTGTTGGGATGCCAATACGATAGTTAGTAGGAATGTATCGTGGAATGTCTTGGTTCGGCATTGGATGACGGGGTTGCCATAGTTCTGTCAGGGTTGACAGTGTGGGACCCTACGGACGGATGAACGTATTTGTACGTTAGATTGTGATCGTGAGACGGTTAGTTGGGATCATCTTTCACGATGTCGTAGGATCCGTTTGACGACTGGTTGGGTGTTGTGACCATCCGATGATCGGATTTGGTTAAGTTAAACGGATATACTGCTGGAGGCAGCCGGATTCGAGGAATCCTAGTTGGATTGACGGTAGGATTGGATTGACGTCTTTTCGATGTTAAGACCACGTGGATGGTCAGATTTTGGATTATACTATAGTTAGCAGTTGGGTTCTGAGGAACTCCAGGTATGATTGTGGGACCCTACCTTGGGTGTATGGTTAGGAAATGTGAGTTGACGAATGATTTGACTTGGACGACTATTCGAATTTGGATTCGTTAGTCGGTCTAGTCATGTCAGCTTGTGTTGGGGCTGCACTCTGCAGTCGAGGTTATACTTATCGGTTAGACATAGCTGGTTGTCGTGCTACCATCCTTGTGATGGATTGTTGGTGCAACTAAGGTCACAGGCGACATGGTAGATGACGTTGGTTGAGTCGAGTTGCGACTGGTTAGAGTTTGGTTGGACAAGTTATCAGGGTTGGTACTTATCGATGGAAACCCAGAATGGGGTGCGTGAGGTTGTGGCAGGCACTACTATCGATGGACGTAGTCGAGTCTTATCAGGTCGGGTAGACTCAGGTTGCCGTGACGATTGTGACGATGTGATTGTCGGCTGTGATGATGATACGGGGTGCGTGAGTAACGCATATGTACAAGCATCGATTCTGGATTCGACTCCGTTACGGCTGAGTGCGATCGCAGAATGAGACGGGGACGTTCAGGGGACGTTTCCTTTTCTCGTATGAGTTGTCAGGGTGACTGTACCCAGAGGTGTTGGGTACGAGGGAGGCGGAGTTTCTCCAATACGAGTAGAGGTACGGGATAGTCGCTCGGTATGAGCGGAGATTTAGAGTTGTTTGATTCGTACACTTTGTGCTGATGCTGACAGGTGATGATACTGGTACTAGTGCTGGTACTGGTGCCGGTAATTACGATGATAATGAGTCACGAGTTGGGATGTGACTCCATCGAGATATGTATATTTTCGGTATCTGTGGTTCGGGAGTGGATCACGGATAGTGGTGGACTGGATAGGATCCAGTGGTAGTTGAGACGTGAAGATCTAGTACTGTCATGGGGGATTAGTGACCAGTTGGTCAAACTCGATCTGTCGCGGGGTTTAGCGACCAGTTGGTCAGTGTTGGTTAGGATTGGTTAGGTACGGTGGTATGCAGAGATTTGACTGCAGATCACCGCAGGGGTCTGTTGTGACTCTCTAGTCGAGAGGTACATATACGGTGGTAAAGGGGCATGTGTCCGTAAATAGTCAAAAAGGGAGACACGTGGTTGATGTCCGAGTGTGTTGTTTCCAATCTGGTTAGAATTTCGGAATCGAGAAAGGTTGTAATTGAGGTGACACGTGGAATGCGGGTTTTTCGCATTGGCAATGGGGATTTCGAAGTCATTTTGGGTGACTTCTCAGATTCTACCATGATTGATGATGGTAGATGATGTTGATCATGTAGAAGTTGTTGGTTGCCACTAGTACACCGATCATGTATTGGTTGGTTGACCCGTGGTTTAGCTTGGGTCATCATGTGGAGTTGAGTATATCGAAGTTAGGTGACTGAGATTTCTCATTTTCTGCTTGGTGGCAGATGATGTTGATTACATGGCGTGGTGAGTGCAGCGAGTTTGTTTGCATTCACGTAGGACGAGTTTTGATGTCATCGTGTTGGATCATCTTTGGTTTTTCCTCGGTGTAATGACAAGGATCGATACGAAGTGATTGGGGAGAACCCACAGTCTCGACGTGTCTCGTCGTTGACTGATCTGTTTAGATGTGGGAATTTGTTAAAGAGTGATGTGACTGACGAAGGATTCAGGAGTGTGTAATACCCTTTGATAGGATCTCAGGTGGATTGTTAGCTGAGTGAGCATGTGTGGATCCTAGATGGATCAAGATTTTGATGTTGAGGACTTTGGACGTCGTGACGATCGGGGATCGTGACGTTCATGGTCGGGTGATGTAATGATAGGATCTGGATCGTGATTTTGATGATCCAGATGGGTAGAGAGTATATCGCTCTTACTTGGATGTTTGAGTTGAGGATGTTGGGACTGAACTTCTTTTCCAAGTACATCCTGTATATTATATTACTCAGGTGAGTAGTTTTCCGACGAGTTCGGATTTTGGTCAGCCTAGATGTGTTGATATTGGGATTGGCTTCCCTGGGAAGTTAATCGATTGTATTGTGGTAATCGTTTGAACAGATATCCAATAGGTTCGGATATGGTGCGTCTCGGTAGACGTGAACGAGATTTCGGGTTTTGGAATTAGTTTTCTAGATGACGATTCATGATTTGATTTTGGAACTTGAAAGTGGATTTCTGGATTTGGGTTTTGGAATCGGATTCTGGGTGACGATTCAGGATTTGATTCTGGAGCTTGACAGTGAATTTCCTTTTATGGATTTGGGTTCGGAATGGTTATTCCAAATGCCAGCTTACGGAATGATGATTTCGGATTTGGATTTGGACATGGTTACGGATATGATTTCTGGATTTGAATTTGGGATTTCTTACGAAATTGCGGATTCGGATTCCGATCTGGAAATGGATAATAGGTCGGAGTTTTGATCTGTCTGGTACTGGATTGGACAGATGGACTCCATTATAGAAACGTGATTGCCTATGACCTAGGTGGTTGTAGGTTGATTGATGGGTAGATGTATGTACCTTGTACGTAGTTCCAGGTATGATACCGGGCAGACTTGTGGTGCCTGGTGACGGTATATAGGTTATACCCGTAGTAGGTTGGTGAGCGTGTTGGTAGTCGGATTGGTTCCGATACCATTGGATTAGTTGAGGTCGTGGACTGGACATTGGATACTGTGCATTGGGTCATAGAATTTCTGATGGGTCTAGTTACACACAGGTCGAGTGTTTTGTTGGTAAATGTAAACTCAGGTTGAGTGAGTTGGTGGTTAGTATAACCACAAGTGGTTATAGTGTTAGTTTTCGACTGACGACTGTCAAGTGGTGACAATTTGTCGAAGGTGTCAATTCGGAACGTACGATTACTATCATTCGACGTGGTCGAGTGTAGTCGATACGACGCGAGTGTTAGTGGTACATCTGGGTGCAGACGAGTATTGTTTGGATAGTTGGTGTACGAGTGTACACGAGTTGTGAGGTTAAAATTGCTTTTCACGTGGTGGTTGTAGAATCAGGATAGTTGGAGTTTTGAGAGCGAAACTAATTAAGGAGGGAAGAACGGTTGGATTTAGGTCGGTTGGAATTTCGAGGATGAAATTAATTAAGGAGGGAAGGTTGTAACGACCCGTCCCGAATTCTAGGATTAGATTAGTGACTAATCATGATTCGTGAGGCTAATCCATGATTAGTTGAGCGAAATCGGACGAACGATGCAAAATGACCGTTTTGCCCCTAGCATGGGTAAAACGCTGACTTTTCATTCGGATCGTCAAATGAACTTTGACCGATGACCGTGACGTAGTTCGTGACGTCACGAGTTCATAGACAGGTGGCACGTTCAATTCCGACGTTCGAGGAGGAAGTTATGACGTCCGGAAGTTTAGGGGCATTTTCGTAATTATGGTTAAAGGGAGTAAATAGTTGACTTTTTGACTGGGATGTCAGATGGCCAAGGGCCGAGGACCATTACGTAGATCAGGACGATACGAATCCGTAGGCAGGCGGCACGTCGAATTTGGACGTTCGACGGCAACGTTACGGTTCAAGGAAGTTTAAGTGCACTATTGCACGAATTACGAAATAACTTAACTTTTGGCAGTTAGTGGGCCCAGATATTTGTCCCAAGGCCCAATGGATGAGTGACAAGTGTTAACCATCCAATGGACACCAATTTCCCATCATGCATCTCCCCTCCCCGTGCATTTTCATTTCCTTCATTCAAACACACACCCATTACCTGATCTCATTCTAACCTTCACTGAAATCCAACCCAACCCCATATTATCATGTCTGGGAGACCAGAGAGTTCTATGAGAGACGGAGGACGGCTGCAGGGAGCTGGAACCGCCGTGCACGACGGCGTGGAGGCAAGGAGCCCGAGAGGTTCACGGTTAGCACATTTTCGATCCATTTTCCATTTTTATTATTATGGGTCATTTTTGATGGTTTTAATGAGTCCATTAGGTTGCTAGGAAGTCATTAGGAAGGTTTTAGGAAGCTTAGGATGGCTGTGCAGCCATGGTAGAATTTTTGGAAGTTTGAACCGTATGGTTCAAAATGGAACCATGGGATTTGAGCGGTTTTAGGTGGTTTTAATGATTGGAATTGATAGGGAATGAAGAAATAGGAATTATAGGATTAATTAGGGTTGAAATCGAACCAAAATAGGGGAGGAAAAGTACTGAACCGGTCACGCCGGTTCATCACAGTACCTGTGAACAGTAAAACCGGTTCACCTGAACTTGAAGATGATGAACAGTTATCTGAGCCTTCTAGGAGTGCTTGAGGGCGCGTGAACCATAATTTGGGGAAGTGTTCAACATATGAAATCTTCTATTTGATTTAGCGAAGATTTTGCGATTGGTCTCACGTCTATCGGACATCGTTTCGATAGGTTTCGGGCTGTTCGAAGGTTTAGGGTCGGTTTAAAAATAGTTAAAAGTTCGGGAAAATTCCGAGGATTTGGTAGGAGGTTAATTAAGTAGTTAGTAACCCTCTATTACAATTTGGACAGGTTTGGGTGTCCCGGTGATAGCGATTGGCTCGGGAGAGCCTATGGCACACAAATCGAGGCGGTAGCTCAGACTGTCTGTGAGTGGACCTTGTTTTTTAAATTGGTGCATGCGTAAATGTTTATTATATGTTTTAAATACTTGTTTGTGATGCCATGACTGCATTTGGATGTGTGGTTACGTATTGGCACGTATTTCGAGGTTTCGGCCCTATACGATGCCAATACGGGTTTGTATGTCTTTATTGGTCTAAATGATTCGGAATTGGATTTCAAAAGGATAAACTCGGGTATGAGACCCATTTGGTTTTGTGTCGGGCATATGACGCTATTGATGACCTAAGGGTCCGAGTCGTGGTCGCGGCAGATGCTTGGTGCACGGTGACGGACGACGTGACGCTCGCCTCCGGATTGGGATGTGTTCCTTCTGGAGAGGTCACCGTTCATCCTTTCGTAGGGTCCCACACTATCAACCAGGACAGAACTATGACAACCCCAACATCAAATTCCGAACCAAGACGTTCCACGATTCAATCCAAGTAACTATCGTATCGGCATCCGAACTATCAGGTTGATAAAGAACTGCAGTTCACTGAGACATCACATCCTCGACCTGTGCATCACTCCAAGAGCTACACGGTTGCTCGAAAAAAGACAACCCTACTCTAATACCACTTGTCAGGACCCGTTCCTATCCCCTCGGGGATTAACGAGGGACGCTTCTGATTCCGTCTGACACGGAGTGTGAGACCAGGGAAAATTTGAACCTTTAGCCCGAACGGCTTCTAGAGTACGCAGGATCTGGAGAAGGTATGTGATGTCTCGGTCTCTGCTACGGTCCGCACTGTATACAACCTGAAGGGCATTGAAAACAGAAAGACTGTGAGTGGACGAAAAGCAGTAGTTCATAAAACACATTTTATAAAAGTCCTTTATGCCCTTCACTAAAAAGCATGCATGCATAGTAAAACCATTTATCAAACCACATATGTTCAAACAACCATAATCATACGGGCCCCTGCCCAAAACCATTTACAGAAATCTAGAACATAATAAACATATGTGGGAACTCAACCCAAATCCATTTATCATCATAAACACAATTTTGAAAAACCAAGAAATCATGTTCATCAATATTTATCATATAACCAATCCTGTCACGGTATCTAGAGCTACACGCGTGCTACTCGGGGTCTCAAAGCCCAAGTCTCCCTAGGGTCTACCCAGGTCAATGTTCGTAGATCAATGACCCTCCCTCGGGGTTATAAACCATAGCCTTTCTGAGAGTAAGGTACCCTACGGGACGACTCCACTCAGTCAATGCTCCGTGACTACTCCGAGGTCCACCTAGGCCAACGACCCTCACCGGAAGAGACAATTCATATATAAAGGATGGTATACGAAAAACCTTTTGAAATCATTCTTAAAACCTTTCAACGGTTCATGCTCGGTCCCCATAAACCGTCATGAACCATAAAAACCTTTCAAGGGTTCATGCCGATCCCCATAAACCGTCATGAACCATAAATCCATTTGTGGGTCCCCAATCCGAAAGCACAATCTTAAAACAGAATTGGGCCCTAAGCCCGAATCCACATACAAACTGGGCCTCTGGCCCGAATTGTAAACCAACTGGGCCTCGTGCTCGATTTCATAAACCAAATTGGCCTCATGCCCGATATCGTAAACAAAATGGGCCTCGTGCCCGATTCGTAAGTCAACTGGGCCTCGAGCCCGATACACACCAATTGGGCCTCGAGCCCGATACGTAAACCAACTGGTTCTCCGGCCGGATGTCTAGTTAAATCAAATGGACTTCAATTCCAAGAGTTCGTAAATCAAATGTGTCTCGTGCTCGGTCCATATTTCCGAATCCGAAATCGATCCAAGAACAAATTGGGCCTTTGACCCGAGAACGTAAGTAAAAGTACTTCGAGTCCGAGGGTTTCCAAAAAAAATGGGTCTCAAACCCGAGTTTACCTTTTCAAATCCAAAACCATTTCATGAAATCATTTCTAAAACTATAAGTACGGAAAGTCAGTGCAAAACCGTAAACCTCAATTTACGTGCAAGCACGTAAATCGCCTCGAAATACGTGAAATCATATAAATCACAATCATCCAAATCATCATCATAGAATCACATCTATAAAACATATAAAAAATTTATGCATGCATCACAGTTTAGAAATCAAGGTCCACTCACAGACTGTCCTATCCTCTCGCCTCAATATGCGTTCCATAAGCCTCCCTAAGCTAATCCGACCTCTCCAGGTCATCTTGACCTGTCCAAATCATACCAAAAGGTTACTACTAACCTATATAAGTCCATATTAAGAACCCTAAACTTTCCCGGAAAAGTCAACGTGTCCCGTACACGTTTCTCGAGGTGAAAAATCTCGATTTAACCAACTTAATGATGTCTGATCGACTCGAAACCACCGACATTGAATCCGAATTGTCGAAACCTATAAAATGGCCCTGGTCCAACCTAAAATACGCTTTCACGTGCCCCCGCGCATGAGTTAAAGTTCAGGTAAAATGTTGACCAAAAAGTCAACGCTGACGTCATCATAAACAGTTGAATCCCACGGTTTACCTTCCAAAATTCCGGCCACCGTGCACGACGGTCCTTGTCGTGGCCACCATTGGGTTCGTCTCAACATCCTCTCCAACTTTCGTTCACAGGTCACAAGCAATGGATAATGTTTGAGAGGTGTTTGTGTACGATTGGGTTATACGGTTTTGAAGAAAAAATATATGAAGATAAAGATGGTTGCACGAGAGGGGAGAGAGAGAAATGAGAGAGAAATAATTAAAATAATAAAACTTGATTAAAATAGTCTTTTATTTCATTGGATCCACTTTTTGGGCAAAGCCACCAATGGGATGAGTGACACTTGTCACTCATCCAAGGGCCCCAAAATTAACAAATCCCCCAATCAGATTTATTTAATATTTTATTTGGATCCCGAGACGAAAATCCCCGATTTCAATCCCGAGACCATAACTTCTCCGTTCAACGTCTGATTTCTACGTGCCGCCTGTCTACGGACTCAAGACGTCCCGAACTATGTCACAGTCATCGGCCAAAGTCCATTTGACCGCCTGAACAAAAAGTCAACGGTTTGCCCATTCCAAGGGCAAAATCATCATTTTGCACCGTCCGTCTGAAAGTACCCCACTAATCACCGATTAATCTCACTAATCCTTGATTAGTCACTAATCTAATCCTGAAATTCGGGACGGGTCGTTACAATTAGAGTCGAGGCGAAATCTTTATAGGATGTTTAGATGACGTTGTTTTCTAGTTTGATCATTTGAGATATTGGTATAAACACTCGACACATTGAGTTCACGATTATGGCATGTTGCTTGGTTTTCGTGAGTTTGTTTTCAGTTCTTGGTTCTTATTAATTTTTTGATACATGATTTCTAGCATCCTTTGTGTTAAGTAAAATGTTTGTGGGTATCGTGCTGCTATAACCCTCAGGAGACAAAACTCCTACTAGTTGAACCTAGAGGTTTAAATGCTTATCTTAACTAGATCGAGACTTTTGTTTTTTTATTTTTCTTGAGGACTAGTAAAATATAGGTTTGGGGGTATTTGATAGGTCATATTTTAAGCATGTTTTATCCATGATTTAATACCCTTTTACTTATGTTTTGTTAACTTTCCTTCTATGAAGTTGTAGAAAATAATATATTTTGGGAGAAATGTGTAAATCAAATAGAGCTTGGAATTACGAGAATTTGAGCGAAAGAATCACCTAAATCGGAGTTGAAACGAAGAAGTTGTGAACGAATGATGATTGCATCGGAAATTCGGTGGATGACCACCGAATGAAGATTTGGTTTTGCGGTTACTGTAGCACTGGACCGATTCGGTAAGCGCCTACCGAACCGCCTGCCTGCTCCTAGCGCCACCGCTCCCACCGACATCTAAGAACAACTCCCTGGCACCTTTTGACCAGGGTTGACCGAGCTCTTTGACCACCCATATTTGGTGGTTGACCACCGAAATTGATCCTGAAGGCTTTAATTCCGAGTTTTGGTAATTTTTAGGATGATTCCAAGTTTATTTTCACACCTAGTCTTCATATTGTACAAGGATTTTAGTCCTACTTCCTTTTGTATTCTTATTTTCAATTCCTTTACTTGTAGGAAAGGTTTCTAATTAGATTTCATAATTATTTAGGAAGTCTTTTCCTTAAAGAATTTAATTGTAAACTTCTAATTGTAGGAGGATTAATTATTCTCTTATAAATAGAGGTATTAGGATTTATAGAAAAGGGGGCCAAATTTATCTCTTGAAGGTCCCAAAACTCTGTCAAAATTGATACTCAGTTTATATACATAGTCTAGCCGTATTTTATTATTTTATACTTTTGGATTCAAGCTTTTGCTATGGAGGACATGAGGCTTGGGAGAAGAAGAGTGTTTGAGCCCCTTTTCCTACTCCTTGCTATTCTTTAGTATTTATGTTTATTAATTCTTTTTATCGTTTTATGTTTCTTATGCATTCAATTATCTTATTCCTTAATTCAATCGTGGTGAGTAGTGTAATTAGGGCCATGTTAGTGCTTATTCCTTAATTCAATCGTGGTCAGTAGTGTAATTAGGGCCAAATTTATCTCTTGAAGGTCCCAAAACTCTGTCAAAATTGATACTCAGTTTATATTCATAGTCTAGCCGTATTTTATTATTTTATACTTTTGGATTCAAGCTTTTGCTAAGGAGGACGTGAGGCTTGGGAGAAGAAGCGTGTTTGAGCCCCTTTTCCTACTCCTTGCTATTCTTTAGTATTTATGTTTATTAATTCTTTTTATCGTTTTATGTTTCTTATGCATTCAATTATCTTATTCCTTAATTCAATCGTGGTGAGTAGTGTAATTAGGGCCATGTTAGTTCTTATTCCTTAATTCAATCGTGGTGAGTAGTGTAATTAGGGCCAAATTTATCTCTTGAAGGTCCCAAAACTCTGTCAAAATTGATACTCAGTTTATATTCATAGTCTAGCCGTATTTTATTATTTTATACTTTTGGATTCAAGCTTTTGCTAAGGAGGACGTGAGGATTGGGAGAAGAAGAGTGTTTGAGCCCCTTTTCCTACTCCTTGCTATTCTTTAGTATTTATGTTTATTAATTCTTTTTATCATTTTATGTTTCTTATGCATTCAATGATCTTATTCCTTAATTCAATCGTGGTCAGTAGTGTAATTAGGGCCATGTTAGTTCTTACTTAGATTTCTAGCTCTTGATTATGATTATTATGCATGTCTGAATTTGTTGGATTATTGCGCTTCATGAACTCAATTTATGCTTATAAGCTTAGCTACCTTATTTTTGTATAATTGTCGAGGTAATTACTTGACGGATCACCTCGATGTTTGTGTTCACCCTGCAATTTTTAGCATCACGTTTATGATGGGGAATCTTATTCGTAATCTAAACTCATTACTCACTAGAATTGCACAGCACTTTTCTAGGCATAGTGTAGTGTCATTAAATCTTCTTCATGTTTCATGCATTATCATGCACCATCGGTAATAGTTGTTTAGGGGTGAGCACATCACGCTTAAACATGCAATCTAAGTAAAGATAATATGTTTGGGGTGAGCCTTATCCGGACCCCTGCATAGGCACTTAATTCAGAAACATGAATAGTAAGCTAATCAAGGAAATCTAACGAGACTATAATTGGTAAAGGTGGATAGAAACCCTGGCTCGACCTAGTTAGTTTTTATTAGTTAATTTACTTCAATCATAAAATGTAAAAAACCCCCCCCATTGCATTTTAATTACTCCACTAAAGTAAATTGAACCAAATCAGATTGGATATTGTTGAGCAAGTCTCTGTGGGATCGACCAATGCCGTTGTCTAGTTGAGACTTGAGATTGAGCATTGGAGCTTCTAGTGACAATTCATCACTCTCGGGTACGGTCATGAATGATTGAGCTCAGCTTGCAGTATTCACCTTTGGATTGTAGTTGACATCGAGTAACATTGATGTGGGTGCATACTGTGGTTGGATGTTGGACTTGTACTTCAAGTTGGAGGCACGATTGGACCTCCGTAGTTTTGGCGCGGATAGGAGTCGACTTGAATTTTGAAGATGAAATTATTTAAATGAGGGTAGATTTTAACGACCTGTCCTATCTCTACGAATTAATTAAAGATTAATTGCGGATTATCGAGGATAAATCGGGATTAATTGAGGATTATCCAAAGAGAAAGGTAAAAATTACGATTTTATCCCTAAAAAGGGTAAAATCTTGACTTTTAACTCAGGAGGTCCAATGCACTTGGACCGAGGATGATTACGTAGATCGAGAAGATACGAGTTCGTAGACAGACGACAAGTCAAAATCGGACATCGTACCAGAAAGTTTTGGGTCAAGAAAGATTTCAAAAACTATTCACAGTTGCACGATTTTTGAAATAAGTGGATCTGGTTTTTTTAGTGGGACCCAAAATATCTCACATGGACCAATGGATGAGTGACAAGTGTCACCAATCCCATTGTCCTATTACCCCACATCATGCATCATCTTCATTCTTCATCTTTTTCATTCATCTTCTTCCTCTAACTCGTACTCACTCGAAAACCCTCGTCTTCTTCAAGTTTTCCACTTGAGAGAGAGAGAATGAAATGGTGAGCCTGAGGGATGGACCAGGAAGGCAGGAAGGACGGCAAAGACGTCGTGAGGTGCCAGGAAAACGCGAAAAACAAAAGTAACCCATGGGCCATTGGATTTGGGTTTTTTATTTTGATTTTTTGGATCGAACATAAGTCCATAGTTATGTTCTTAGAGCTCATACGATCCTGTAGGGTAATAAATGCAAGGTTTTGGATGACGGGATTGGCCGGAACATGAGTTCAATGTTCGGCCGAAATTTTGGAAGCCTATATCTTGAAAACTATGTACTTTCTCTCGATTCTAGGTTCAGATTTGGATTCCTCGGCTTAAGTAGATAGATTTCCATACAGAACGTAAGATTTGGTTGCGAAATGAGAGAGTTATGAAGGTTTGAAAAATTGGAAAAAAAAGGTGGAAATCTGGGTGCTGGTGAGCTTGATGACGTCATTGATGCCAATGATGACGTTGTCTCCAGCTAGCTTGATGATGTCAGTGTTGACGCTCCCCCACATGCCGGTCAACGCAAAAGTTAATTCTAGTCAAAGTCAAAGTCAACATTCAACACTAACATCAGCAAAGTCGACGCTGATGTCAGGAGTCAACAGTCAAAGTCAATGCTGACGTCAGCACGTGTTCGTGTTTGATAGGTCTAACACTTGTTAGACCTGATAGTGCCATGAGTTAGCTCGCCATTGGTCCACGAGTTTCATACGTGACATGCTGACTGGACTTGATAGCATGCCAAGTGCCAGTCGTTGATTAGGCCACGTATGATACCTGTTAGATGATGACATCACCTGATGATGTCATCATCATCTTCAACCTTCGTCCGGGTCAACTTGGATCACTGTATCGAGTTGCGTAGACCCGCGACTCGACCGAGTCCAAACTCACTCCTCCAAGTTTCTTCCTACAGACTTGTCTAATCCCCAGCAACCGCTCTATCTATTAAAAACCAAACAAAACCAATTAGAACTCACCTTGCATCGATGAACATTGAAGCTTGATCTTCAAGCTTGGATTCCGGTCAACTTCAGTCACTTCAGTCTTTGAAAAGGACTCCTCTGAGTTCGTGTTAAATCTAGGAAGAAGGTTTGAACGCCAGAAACACCCAACAAACACCCTAACTAAAAATCCAATTTTCAAATCCAAAAATGTACCTTCACGGGTTTCTAGCCACCGTGCACGACGGTCCACGCCGTTGCCACCGTTCAGCTCGTCTCACCCTCCTCTCTCATTATCCTGTTCACACAATTAGCAGAAGATGAAGGATTGTGCAGGTTGGGGTGGGTTATATGCTTAGAGATTTTATGTTAATGGAATGAAATAGAGAAGGTGATGGGTGTCAGGACCCGTCCCATCTTGCACCTTATTGTCCGCTTTGGTCCTCACCTTCACGGTTTTGCTTTCGGGAGCTCACGTGCGACTTCCTCGTGGGTCACCCATCTTGGGATTGCACCACCCTTAACTCACTTAACATTGGAGTTCCCCAGGAATCTAAAGCTAGTGAGCTCCTAAATGGCCTAGGTTAGATTAGAGTTGTGCAGTAGTCCATTCTATCTATCACTATATTTCTTTCTCTGGACTCACTAGTCTAACCGACCCACCCTATAGGGTTTTGTTCCCGGGAGCTCACAGTGCAACTTCCCAATGGGTCACCCATCATGGGATTGCACTAGCCTCCACTCGTTTAACTTTTGGGTTCCATCGGAATCCAAAGCCAGTGAGCTCCCAAAAGGCCTAGCGCTAGATAGATGTGTGCCTACGCATATAAGGAACAAAACCATTCACCTCGCAGGAATGTGGGATGGTTCACCGTTCCCTCCAGGACACGGGTCTTACAGTGGGTGCATATATGAAAAGGGTTGGGCAATGGATGAGTGACACTTGTCACCCATCCATTGGGCCTGAAAAATTATCTGGGTCCCACTAAAGATAGAAGTCCACCTGTCATGTAATTCGTGCAATAGTACCGTGAACCTTACATGACCCATAACTTTCCTGTACGATGTCCGATTCTGACGTGCCACCTATCTACAAACTCTTATCGACTCGATCTACATATAATCCTTGGTTCTGGTGCATTTGACCTACCGTGTAAGACCCGTGTCCTGGAGGGAACGGTGAACGATCCCACATTCCTGCGAGGGTGGAATGGTTTGGGAGGGGAATGATGGTGTACCTTAAAGGTGTAGGCACACACCTATCTAGCATGAGGCCTTTTCGGAGCTCAGTGGCTTTGGGTTCAGTTGGAACTCTAAAGTTAAGCGAGTTGAGGCTAGTACAATTCCATGATGGGTGACCCCTTGGGAAGTTGCACCGTGAGCTCCCAAAAAAAAAACAATGAGAGCAAAGGGAAGGAGGCCCAAAGCGGACAATATCCTGCTAGATGAGTCGGGTCCTGACAGAATAGTATCAGAGCTAGACCCCGACTGGGAAGTGTGCCAATGAGGACGTTGGGCCCTAAGGGGGGTGGATTGTAAAACCCGTGTCCTAGAGTGAACGGTGAACGATCCCACATTCTTGTGAGGGGGGAATGGTCTGGGAGGGGAATGGTGGTGTGCCTTAAAGATGTAGGCACACACCTATCTAGCACGAGGACTTTTGGGAGCTCAGTGCCTTTGGGTTCAGTTGGAACTCTAAAGTTAAGCGATTTGAAGCTGGTGCAATTCCATGATGGGTTACCCCCTGGGAAGTTGTACCTGAGCTCCCGAAAACAAAACCATGAGGGCAAGGGCAAGGAGGCCCAAAGCGGACAATATCGTGCTAGATGAGTCATGAGTCGGGTCCTGACAGAGGAAGGTTGGGTCCCAACATACTAGGTCAAAAGTCAACTTTTTATCCATTCCCAATTGCAAAATAGTAATCTTACACCGTCCATCCAAAAATCCACGACTAATTCTCAATTGGTCACGATAATCCTTATATAGTCCTTAATTAATCCCAAAAACTCGAGACGGGTCATTACATCACCTCCCTAATTCTCTCACGGTGCAACCTTCCATGGCTTCGACCATATCCACCGAAACCCCAAAATCCAACACTCCCACACGTTTAAAAACAGGGAGTTAGGTCAGTGATGAGGGCAAAATATCAGGCCTTTCTAGAAGGTGACATGTGGCAATCTTCAATTGGTCATGTTTGGAAAATGACCAAAATGTCTTTAGATGAAAAATTACCATTTTACCCTTAGTCATCTGTTGACCATAACTACACCTGAACTCTGATTTTGGTGTGCTGCCTGTCTACGAACTCAAGATTCTGAATCTTTCATAATGGTCTTCATGGAATCCCTATACGAGATTCCAATCAAAAAGTCAACATTTTGATTTTCCCCCAAGGGAAAAATTGTTATTTGTGTAATTTTGCAAACTTTCCTATCCTCTGAAGGTCCGAGTCGTTACAACCTAACCCCCTTAAACAAAACTGATCATTTCATGTGCATATTCCCATCATAAAATCGAGTTGCTTAACTCAATCTCCACTATAATCACAACATAGCTCAAGGGTTCGTTAATTTTATCTTCAAATATATCCAACTAATTGTCTCATGCATTCAGAGCATCAAATTACGGCTTCACTGACTCGTATCAAATTCTACAAAGCCTTCGCAACAACAGAAAAATCACTCTGCTACATTCTTCCATTAAGGTTCGAAATCATCTATCATAAACCAGTTGACCCTCCAAAAAAACTTTGCGGGTCAGAAACTCTGTCATGACCATCAGTGTCAGTAGTAATGAATGCCTATGCAGTAACCGGACACATACGCATATCCACAATCACGTCCAAATTATCAATTCATTCACATATAATATCCACTAATGTATACAATCTCATTTCAAGTATTTCAACATATCACAAGTCCTTATATAAAAGCTGTTCAGAGATCGAACTCAACATTGCTTAGCCAGACTTACTCCTCAAGTTAAAAGTCAACAAACTCTTATGTTCCAATCTCGTACTCACAAATTATGACGCGTGGAACCATGTCAACCATAGCAATCCTCCCGATATTCTATATTACGAATACCAAGATCTCATATACTCTCTTCGTATCTCGACACCATGATTGGATTCCATAAATCAAAACCTCAACTAAACTAGGCCTCGAAGTCCAAATCCATAGGCTCTAGGTTGAAATAACTAACTTAATCACAATCTAGCACACATCACAACAATAATAATAACCCACATGTTATTGTCATACCAAATAACAAGTATTATCAAATCAATACCATCATTCTAGAGTCCATACCATAAGTGCAATATTCACATACCACCTCATAGCTAAGCAACAACTCAGTTTCTGATTTACTCCTCGAATCCAAACATTACCGAGCTGGAGTTCATTCCGAACTTCCATTCATCACGACCATGGTGTTCACTTCTCGACTTCCACCTAAGTTCTCAATTCCTTGGTTTTGTCTTGACAGGACCGCCGCGAGAAGGGGCATCGAAACCCGTGCCCGGTCCTGCTCCCGTCCGGTAAGTCGACTGAAATACCCAAGTTTACCCTCAGTACGTGCCAGACCAAGGATAGCCACATGTGCTTACTCATGCCTCCGCCCCTCGTATAGCCTCGAACAACGCGCCACGACCTGGAGGGTCAATCAAAACCAAAAGGTGTGAGTGGACAAAAATAAATCAGTTTAGCCAAAACGGTTACAACAAACGTTTTTACCCTCCGCGTAAAAACGAATGCATGCATACAAAAAATCATTTCGCAATCGATTAAGATTTTCCACATAAGAAAAACTGGGTATCGAATTTCAACATAAGGGAAAACTCGTATGAATCTCAAAATCATTTTTCCTTTCTCAACCATCGGGTCTTAGCCCGCAATCGTAATCACCGGGCCGCAGCCCAAAACCACGAATCAAACCAAATGCACAACATGATTCAAAACCAACAACCATATACCGGGCCACTGCCCAACTCGACTGAAACATCAGAAATCATCAATAAATCACAAGTCAATCATTTTGCAGGGTATCAAGTGCGCCCGAGTCTTTAAACTCAAAAACATGCGCATAAACAGGCCTTCCCGGGATATCAACGAGTCTTTAAACTCAGAACATAACCAATAGGCCTCGGGGGTATCACAGTAACCGAGTCTTTAAACTCACGAGTCTTTAAACTCATTAAGGGCCCTCCCCCGTCATCAATTAACCGAGTCTTTAAACTCAAAACGTGCTCCAGCAATAGCACCGGGTTTTTAAACCCAAAACAATTTTCAAACACAACAACGGGTCTTCAAACCCAAAGCAGTTTTCAGCGGGACTTTAAACCCCAAAACAGTTCATCAATCACGACAATGTGGGGTCCATCCCAAAATCACATTTTTCACAACAGGACCCATGGTCTGAATTTCCACATTCATTTTTCCCAAATCAGACTTTACCAACATAATCAAATTATCATGAAACACGGGGCATGCAAAGTCAGACCAAATCACTTTATTAAATCCTTTTTCATTCCCGAATTCGAATTCGCAATAATGATTCCGTAAGCCGGCATCCGGAAGCATCATCCCGAACCCAAACCAAGAATCCACTTTATTATTTCCGAAAACTGAAATCCCGTAAATCAAAGTTACTTTTATGCCCCGAGCATTAAGCCCGAAATCACCTTTTTCAAAATCCAATTTAATTCCTTGAAATCACTTCATTTCTCAAATCTCATTATCAAAACATCAAGACCACAATCATAATTACCAAAATCACAATCCAAGCAAAACATACTCAAAACCCACATTTAAAATACTCAAAATCACAAGTCTCATTTTAATTCCCCAATCCAAACATCAACAGTGATCAAATCACAATAACTGAAAATCTCGTAAAACGTGCAAATCCGGAACTTCCTCGAAAAACGTGTCAAAATCGTAAGTCACACTCGCAAATCATAAACAACCTTCTTAAATCATCTTACACCCATTTCATATAACTTCTTCCATTAAACCATCATTAAGCATACGAGTGACCATAGTCTCGAAATACGTGGAATTTCACATGTATAGTAAAATGCGTATAAATACGGGAATCGAAATCAACCACAACTTATAATCATGATCATAAAATCATAGAAATAATTTATGCATGCATTAAATTTTGAAAGCAACGTCCACTCACACACCAATTTTAAGGCTCGGTTTCGCCCGTACGCATTCCTGTAATTTCCGATATTTTCCAGAATTTCGAATCCTGTCCGAAAAGACACTTTAGTGTCATTAAGGGCTTAGATACCAACCTACTAATTTTCCATAATTTTCCGGGAATTAATCGTTAATTACAAACGTAACATAAATCTTCGGACCCTCGGAATAACATCGAAACGGTGTCCGATAAATTCGATACCAACGTTAAAATGTTCGTTACAATGTGTAGGACAAAAGCCATTCTGAACTCACCTTGAAATTCGGGTCCACGCGCCCTCACGCGCCGCCGTGAGTGGCTGCGCGTGAGCCCACGCGCCTGCTACAGTACCCCTGCACAGTCATCATTCTCACCCGCCAAACCTGCAATACGGGTTGTTCAACCCGTGCGAGGACCCGATTAGCATCCCCCCAATTCGACATTATTTTGAACGATTTAACACACCATTAGCTTCGTAACCAATTGAATTAGGGATCTGAAATGCTCATTACCGTCGTCATAGCCTCGAACTACCTCGACTCAACCTAAGTTTCCAAGTCGAGTTCCTCGTCTGAGTTTGTCTAATAACCAAGGAAGTCTTTAATTAGCTTGTAGTTTAAGGCATCATAACCTCATGGTAAGGATGAATTGAAATCCAATTTCACAAACATTTACCTCAAATTGCACGAACACAAGGCTCGATTTCCCGGCCACCTGTGACGACCGTCCACGGCTCCAGGGGCTTCAAAGCTTGCAATCATCGATTTGGATCGACCCCATGAAGTTCCAGAAGACTCATTCGAGCCACAATTTGGCTAGGGTTGGCCTGCAAATCGAATTGGGATTTTGATTCCGTTTTTCAATTTTTCTCCGATTTCTGTCTCCCTGATCACTCAAACTCCCCAGCGACTCTCTGCTTCTCTCCGTTCCATTAAGCTACATCACTCCCTTAGACAATGTAGCCCCCATTCTGCCCCAACCTCTTCGTTTCAAAAGTGAAACACAAGTGCTCTGCTCTCGGATTCCAACCGCATTGCCCGGTTTCAATCCTAGTTTAATCCCCCCGTGTTCTGCAAGCTGTTCCAGCCACCACAAGATGTCTCCACTCCTTCACCGCCCCAAGGCCACTCACAATTAACAACCCACGTCTCCAATTCCAACCTCACCCGTGCACTCTCTCAAACTCCTGGATACTGATCGGTTTTATTTTTCAATTCCACGCCCAGCACAGCGTCCTGCCGTCCCAGGCACGTTGGCCTCCCACTCAGCCCCAATTGCATAAACAAAACTCCCACACGAAGCCCAAGCATTAAGCTCCATAAACAATTCCACTCGTGCTCTGTTTTCTGAGAAGGAAACAGCACCGCACACGGCTGTCCCACGGACACTGCCAAAATTACCATTTTACCCTCAAGTGACAAATGACCAAAATGCCCCTCAAGCATTCCAGACCCGAAACTCGGTCATCCGGACTCCGATTGATGCGTGCCGCCCGTCTACGGACTCAGGGCATCGAGACCTTCCTAACGGTCCTTGGCCCTCGGCCATCAGACCCCCCGATCAAAAAGTCAACATTTTCCCCTAATTCGTCCAAATTACGAAAACGCCCCTAGACTTCCGAACGTCATAACTTTCACCACGAATGTCGAAATCGAACGTGCCACCTGTCTATGAACTCATGACGTCCCAAACTACGTCACGATCATGGGTCAAGGTACGTTTGACCGCTCGAATAAAAAGTCAACGTTTTACCCACGCCTAGGGGCAAAACGGTCATTTTGCATCGTTCGTCCGACTCCCCCCAACTAACCACCGATTAACCCTCATTAATCATGATTAGTTACTAATCTAATCCCGAATTCTGAGACGGGTCGTTACATGTCTTGTCTCTGAGTTCCAAATCAGTATCCCATCGACGACACCAACATCCCTTTCCAAGCATATACCATAATGCTACCGTTCTCCATTTCCAAATTAAACACAAGAGTTCTATCAAGATAAGAGAATAGTTTATTCCCTATTTCATTATCTTATCTATCTTGAATATGTATAAATAGTTTCTTAACGCTCCAATTCGTTCGATAACCATCCAACTGTCACTTTATCGCTGATGTCTACTACACTCAAAATTCCCAAAACACCAAACCTCATCAGGAGGGCTTTTAGAATAATACCAATAGCAACCCTTCAACTTATATATCCAACAATTTCATAAGGTTCTATGCAATTAGAGATTCCACACAATAATCTCCATATGCTTCAGAAGAAGGGGGTAATCTTATCGGACTGTTCGTATACCTCCTTAAATTGCAATTAAACTTGTTCACTATTACGACTTCATACAGTTGACTTGCCTTATCAATTGGCCTCTAACCCTAGAGATCAGGCATTAGTCACAGTATCAGTGCTATGTGTAGAAACTCGGTATCCTCACATCGGAGTACATCCTAGAATCAACGACATCCAAACGATGTCATAATCTATCATTCCCAAGACTAAGTCTCCCACGGAGCTATTCAACCCTAGGCAATGTAATTGTGCTCTCTCCGGATTCACCAAACATCGGGAGGAGAAAACAACACACTAAAGGATGACTCATTTGGAAAGACATTCATCAAATCTAGTGAACTCATTTTCATAAGCATTGTACCTCAATCTACCTCAAATTAGAGGAAATTTCCATAAACCATCATGTTATTATGTCCCAAATGATAGTTACAAATCATGAACGAGTTCACACAGGTTTGCAGTCACATACCGATCCTCAACTTACCTTTCAACTCAAAACATTACCAACTGACGTTGAATTGCAAAGTCATTCTACAAGATACCACACATAATTGTGTCCAAGTTAGAACTAAACTCAAATATCTCAACCACAAGTATTTTGAAGTAGTTGTATCCAATTCACACAAGACAAAGCTTAACCCAACTAAGACAATCGAAACTAGGTCTGTAACCGTACTTTAAGTTCCTTCTAAACTCCTTATTACATAGGAATGTACTTGGAAATTTCACTTCCCAACTTCCTTTTAAGCTATAATTCTCAATTCCAATTTCTCCAATATTTTATTCTGGGTCTGAGTTCTAGGTCGAATTCCAAATTTAGAATACCACTAGCTTTTTAAACATGAGGCATCATCAAAATGTGATTCCGTAGTTAAAACACAGGGTCACTTAAAGGTGGTAGCACATTCATCTCCACAATTCAGTACATTCAACATGTTACCTTTGAAACCCAGGTGATTCATCATGTGGGTACTCACATAACATCCTAACAATTTCAGTGTAATACCGACTCTATTCCCCTAGCCACCTGATAAAATCCAATTCATTGAGGATTCAACATAACACTCACATCATATCAAACGATCCAAGATATAAACAGTCTTATTCATAAAAATCTTGGATTCCAATGAAACACGTCCGACACTACAGTTTCTTGTAGTCCAATCATCTGACTTACCAATTCCGTTACAAATATCCTTAAAGCCTTTTTTTTTCAAATCCTCAAAAGCTGTGACACTAGTTTCAATAATAAGTGAATTCCACATCCACTCTAGAGTTAGAAGAAACTTGCACTACTAAATTCTTTACCTTTTGGAATAACACCACGTACAGGTTGGCAAAACCAGTTTTCAATCACCACACACAACCCCACCTTTCTAACTAGGTGTCTATCTCGAGGTAATGTTAGTCTACCACATAGAACACCAATATACATGGCCCTTAAAACACAACACAATATAATCATTACAATATCATGATGACAGTCATCAGATCAATCACCACATAAAGGTAACCAAACATAAGCACTCTCTAACCAACCAGTACCCTAGAAATCTCATAGATATATAACAATCAGATTCGATTGTAACGATCGCAAGATCACCAACCGACATAATCTTTCACAAGATCAAATCAAGCGATCAAAGTACTCTTATTAAATCTACAACATTACTAGTGTATTATCATGAGGGGTTTCCATTGACCTTAACTCAACTGAAGGATCACTTCTTACTCGACTAATGATACTCAGATCACAATTCAATTTCCAAAAGATATCCAACCTCTTTCTCAGTTGTTTCAACAATTTATTACTCGAAGGCAGGGGGTAATTCCTCAAGGTAAACACCTATTTCAAACTGTCGGGAAATAAACACAAACGTACTCATGTGTTCAACAACCAGTATTACCAGGCTCGTAATTACATCATGGGTTCCACCTTGGACCTATTTCCCATAGCCAAATTGTAACAACACTTACATATTTCGGCTCTTCTCGAGCCTCAATGACACCAACGTGCTAAAACAACAATCAAAATTGCATCCCACGTGTTGGATCCGAAAAAAGGCCTTTCACCACTTTAAATCTCAAACACTTATTCCAAACACGAAAGTTCATCCATTTACCACTCGTGTCCCACGTATGGACATGTGTAGCGGCTCCACTATAGAGCTCACATACTAACTAGACTCGCATAGGTTCCTCTCTCATCAATAGATAACACCTACTAATCACTCTGACAATCCAACTCATGTTCACACTATAACTACCTTTGAGGTTACCATATCACCTCACTACTAGGCCGTGCACGAGCCATACATCTTGGAGGCATGCCAACTGCAAGCACAACTCAAACCTAAGCTCTGATGCCAAGTTGACAGGACCCAACCTAGCAAACACCAAACACAACAGCTAAAGGTCCTGCTCTCGTCTGGTAGGTAACCTTAGGAACCAAATGTACCCTCGAAGTTCCATCAGACTAGAGATACACGGCTACTTGTGAGCTCATGGCTCCATTCCATAAGCAGCCTCGATTTCTATACAACGGCCCTAGAGGGTTTCAAAAACATGAAAATCGTGTGAGTGGAAAAAATAAATAGTTTTAAAACATATTATTTAAACAAAATGCATACCCTCCGTTTAATAAACTAAGCATGCACCTGTTTATAGATAAAACATCAATCTCGAAATATGTGCAATAATCAGAAAAACCAGTAATTCCATAAGTATGTATGGCATGAGATCATATCAAGATACTAATGCAAATACGACTATGCCAAAATACAAACTCAACAAATATAGACAACCAACACAGATATGACACACGAATGTATAAGCTTACCAATCACACAAAACCAGCCATACTATGTTCATCAACATACCAACCAGCCAATCATATCAACTGATCCAACCTCGATGTTTGCTACTGAATCATCATATTAAATTTTCACTACCGATAGGCTAATATACCTCAGGAATACAGAGTTCCAAACTCGACGTCCGAGTGTGGAGTGGCTCGGGAAGTAACGAAGTGCCGAACTCGACGTCTGAGTCATGGACATAGTCTCAGAAACTAATGGAGCTCCAAACTCGATGTCTGAGACAAGTCTCAGGAATGATGGAGCCCAGCTCGACGTCCGAGACGATCAATCATAATCGGCATCTCGAGAAGGGTCATCAGCAACATCACATCTCACATCGTCATAATCATCACACAATGACACATATTCAGAATCCGCAATCATAAATCAACTCCATGGTCACATCCTATAGCATGTACTCATTCCATATCATAGAACCACCTAATCATACAACATGTCAATATCATAGCCAAGACCCAAGTGAGAAATCATAACCAGATCTCAAAACTGGGCCCTAAGCGCAAATCATAACTAATCCGACGAATGAATCTCGTAAAATGATCCATTTAAATAGTTCGTAAAATCATATCAAAATCCAAAATCTCCATATTATTCCAAAACACAATAAACCCAATTTCCTCGAAAAACGTACAAATAAGGAATAACTAAATATTCCTCAAATTTACCGAATCCACCGAAATTCATATAAACTTAAATCATTCAAAACATTATTAAAATCATATAGAAAACTATTGAAAACAATGTAATATGCATGCATAAGGTTTAAGGAAAATGAAAGTCCACTCATAGGTAGCTTTTATTCGACCAAACTGAACTGTATGTTTGTCCGTAAAATTTGTGATTATAAATTCCTGCCAAAAATCCTTTATAATGGTCACTAATCATCCCAATTGACTCACATATTAATCCCATAATTTTCCGGGATTTCTAACGTATGAAAATAATGTCTAAAACCTTCGAACAGTCAAAACTACCACAAGACGATATTTGATCGCCTCGATACTTGTAACGTTGGTTCGTATGATCTAGATAGAGCTCCATGTGCCCTCACGCGCCTGGTTTTCAGGTCATCCGCTAGTGGCCAAGACCCAGCTCAAACTCACCCATTTCTTCATCATTTGATCTGTTCTAATTGTCTAAATTAATCCCACAACTGCCAGGAAGTGATCCATAGACTTAAAAATAAGAAAAGCTCACCTAAAATTGATGTTGATTATTTGCTCTTCGGCCCTGTTTTTTCCGGTCCTCTTCGTGTTGTTTCCTGCCTCCAAACTCATTCTAAATTGCCCCAAAATGATCGTATAGCCTCCAGAAACCCACACATCCTCTTACATCCCAAGTTCTGGGCTTGAAGACTTGAAACCCGAAATGCATCTTCAAGGGGTCCAACCTCTATTCTTCACAGTTCCACATCATTTTCGTGCAGTTTCCTCCTCTAATCCTTCCTCTCTTCCTCCCAGGTTCTCTCTTACTATTTCCTCCTCCATTTCTGACTTTCCTCCCCTGCACACCTCCCTAATTCCCTCACGGTACAACCATCCATGGCTTCGGCCATGTCCACCGAAACCCCAAAATCCAACACTCCCACACGTTTAAAAACAAGGAGTTAGGTCGGTGATGGGGCCAAAATGTCAGGCCTTTCTAGAAGGGGACATGTGGAAATCTTCAATTGGTTATGTTTTGGAAAATGACTAAAATGTCGTTAGCGGCATATTACCATTTTACCATTTATCCTTCGTTGGCCATAACTACTTCACCTAAACTTCGATTTTGGCATATCACCTATCTACGAACTTAGGATTCTAATACTTTCATAACGGTCTTCCCGAAATCCCTATATGGGATTCCAATTAAAATTGTCAACATTTTGACTTTTCTCCTAAGTGTAAAATCGTCATTTTGTGTAATTTTCCAAACTTTTCTATCCTCTAAAGGGCCGGGTCGTTATAGGTACTGCAACAAGAACATGAACCCTAGAGTAGTTTTTGAGGCTGGGTTTGAATTGGTTATATAAGAAACGTGTTGTTAGTGAGACTCATCTGATTTGGTGATATGTCATATGTGATTTATGATAATGTGGTTCTTAGGTATTCGTAATATTGGATTGGATTAGTGGATGCCTCATACTGATGGAAGAAATTAGTGGTATGACTTCAGATATTAGGTGAGCTCACTTGTGCGAGTTAGTGTAATCGTTGGTCTGTGAGGACTCGAATAAGATAAATGAATATGTTTTTTCGGTTAGAATATGTGTTGAAAAATAATTGATGAAGGGCTTTTTGTCAGATCTGATATGTATCATTGTGTTATGATTGATAATTATATGAGTTAGTAGTGATTGGAATTGTGATTATTAAATGGGGACTCCGATAGGAGTAAGGATTTCTAATGATAGTTTGGGGAAAGTTCCAACATGTAATTTCATCTATTCGATGTAACAAACATTTTGGGACAGGTTTCGAGTCGATCAGACATCGTTTCGATATAGTTTGGGACGTCCGAAGGTTTAGGATCGAGTTTAAAAAATAGTTAAAAATTCTAGAAAATTACGGGACTTTAGTGAGGGATTATTTAAGTAGTTAGTAAACCTCTAAAATGATTTGGACAGGTTCGGGAGCCCCGGTGATGATGATTGGCCCGGGAAAGGCGTATGGCGCGCGTACCGAGGTGCGATTTCGGACGGTCTGTGAGTGGACTTTTTTTATGAATTCGATGCATGCATAAATGTTTTATATTCTTTAATGAACATGTTTTATGATGCAATGAGTACATTTGTTTTTGGTAGGTTAGGATTTATGTATTTGCACGTTTTTTGAGGTTTTTGGCTTTATGTCGTGCCTATATGTACTGTGTTTTCGAAGAGGGTTTAATGAATGGGTTTTGGATTTGGAAATATGAAATCGGGCATGAACCCCATTTGATTGGAAACTCTCAGACTTGGAGTCCATTTGATATTATGAGAAATCGGGCCGAAGGCCCATTTGAGTTTTATGATCGGGTCGAGGGCCCTGTTAGTTTATGAATTCAGGCTTGAGGCCCCTTTAACTGTAGTATCATCCTTGAGGCCCCGTTAGTTGTGATATGGGGCTAGAGGCCCAGTTGATTGTGAAATTGGGCTTGAGTCCTAGTTTGGTTTATGAAATGAGAATTCGGGTTTGAGACCCTAGTAAACTGTGGATTTGGGCCGAGGCCTATGAAAGTGGATTTGAATCGGATTTGAGGAATCCCATTGAGATTCTTGTATGAGACCCAGTTGAATTGAGATTTGAAAGAAATTATTTTTGAAAATGTATATACCCTCCGACATGAGTTGTTTGGTCTCCTCCAGGCGTCGACCTATAGAGTCACGATCCACTGCCCAGAATGATTATCCTCATAGGGAGCACATTCCAGGAGTGGGAGTTATGATATGGTCTCGGAAGAGGTCCGGAGACAGCCATCCAGACGTCGTAGATCCATGATGTTGGACAGAGCCTCCCAGATGTGAAATTCCTGGGGGTAGACTCGGAGTGAGACCCCGAGTAGTATGCATACTAATATAGACATGAATCGTGACAGATATCGGGGATTTGTTCTCTAGGGGCTGTGTGCCCCGAGTTGGCATATGGGATGCCGATGATGGGTTATATTTATGTATATACATGTGAGATTTCACGGAAAGTGGTTTGGGGCAGAGACCCCGTGTTCTATGTTTTGGACATGGTTTTGGGCTGAGACCCACGTATGTTAATTTGGGCTGAGTCCCTATGGAAACTGAGTTTGGGCTGAGTTCCTATGTACTTGCTTTACAGTTTCGGGCCAAGGCCCTAATGGTTTTGTGAATGTTTTGATAATTGGTTTTCGAATGCATGAATGTTTTTAGTGAAGGTCATAAATGTCTTTTTATGACATGTTTTTATTAAAATTTTTCTTTTGTCCACTCACGAATTTTGATGTTTCAAATGCCCTTCAAGTTGATCTCGGATACGGGTAGTAGCAGAGACCGAGACATCACATTCCTCCTCTGGATCCTGGCGCTCTCTGGTAGTCCCGTTTGGGCCAAGGACAGAATTATCCCTGGTTTGACACTTCGTGTTAGAAGGAGCAGGCACGTCCCACGTTAATCCGATGGGATTTGGGACGGGTCCTGTCAAGTGGTATCAGAGTGTGTTTTGCTCTTATGGTGTGTGCGCAGGTCGAGGATGTGATGTCTCTGCAGTGGTAACAGCCCGTCATCAACCAGATAGTGAAGGTAGTAGTATGAGGATCCAATGGAATTGCGCCCTAGTTAGATTGTGATTGGCACAAGGTGCGAGGGTTTAGGGCTTGATTGGCATAGGATACCGCGTGTTTCGAGGTAGTAGATCCTGAGTCAGATCGGTATTCTTACAAAAGAAACGACTTAGAGCCGTGGTTTCATTGGAAATAAGATCCAGTAGACCCGTAGACACAGAGTGACGACCTGAGGATCGAGACCGTTGAGCGGTCAAGTCAGAAATGGATTGGTGCAACGCAGACTTAGCTAAGGTTAGATGTTAGGGTCGTCCACAATAAAAGTGTCTGGATCAAAAATTATGCTACTGGGAGTAATCAGGAGTACGATGACCCTAATTGAGACTTGTTGAAATAGGGACGTTGACCCTATGAGGCTTGAGATGCCTTATTTTCAGTGTGTCGAATCCCGGAGGGATGTCGACTGGCAGGATATGCCCCGAAGCAGTTGTTGTGTGGCATGGTAGGATGTGATTGCGCATGTAGCGCTTGTATAGTCTTGGACACGAGGTATGACCAAGTCTTTGTGGAGGCCAGTGGCTAGGAGCCATAGAGTTATGAGGCGACGAGATACTCAGAGTTACGAGACCAGTGGTTATTGACTGGACGACTGACCAAGAGAGTGGTACTTGTCGGCTGAATCCTGAGGTGGACCGATCAGCGGATGTTGTGTGTTGAGCAGTTGGTGCTGGCGGTGAGTTGATCACTTAGGTTCAGAGTCTCAGTCGTGATGTACGTGGGTTGAGTCGGTACGAGCCCGCGGTAGGTACCACCACCGAGGATGGATATAGTTGCCGAGGTTGCTGAGAATCGGGGGACGTTCGGTAAACATTCATTTTTTGATATGTATTGTCAGAATGGTCATACCCAGAGTCGTGGGGTACGAGAGAGGCAGGGCCCTTCCGACCTGAGCAGAGATCAGTGGCGATTGCTCGATACGAGCAGGGTTTTCAGATTGGGTTGATTCGCACTCCACAAGGTGGTAATACGATGATGATAACGAGAGGGGACGATGAGCCACGACCTGAGGGCATCTCAGTCATGATGTGCCCATGATTGGTTTCTACTACTATGCGACGAGGTGGATTCTTCGGCTAGTGTGACTTCATATGACTTGCAATCGAGGCGACAAATAGGATGGAGATGAGCCGGGTGGAACCCAACAGTAGTTGAACGGGGTGAGGACTCTAACTCAATAGTGATTAGATAGTACGATGTCATTGGACGAAGGAGTACTATCGTAAGGATTAGTGACCGGTTGGTCAAAGTTTGTGGTATGCGGAGATTTGACTGGAGATCATAGGAGGAGCCTGTTGTGACTCTTCAGTCAATGGTATCTCGGGATAGGATGAATTGACATCCTTTTGGAAGTACATAAACAGTCATGAACAGATAGGCGAGTTGGATTGGTTGCGGACACATGAAGGATGTCCAAGTGAGTTGAGGGCGTGGTTTGCGATCGAGTTGGTAGACGTGCCTTACAGCATAAAACATGTGAGTTCGATGGGCACAGAGTGAGAAAGAGAGGATCCCGAGTGACTCAGTGCGAGGTACAGGGTATACTTGGTTTGGTGGACCATGGTTGACCGTACCCCCTGAGTTGAGGACTTGGCAATCGTTTGCCTTTAAAGACGTGAATACTCGTGTAGAGAGTAAGCTGAGTAATTGGAAAAGGAACATATTTCCAATGTGATTGGAACTTCAAAATCAAGAGAGGTTGTGATTACGAAAAAGAGAAGGATACTTGATTCCGAAGTTAGTTGGAGATGGGTATTCTGATGTGACAGTTAAAGGGTTCAAGAGGGTGTAAGAACGGAACAGCTAGACTGTGAGTCAAATTTGATTGACTGGAAAAGCAGATGGTACTTAGCGTCACCGGATGTGACGAGTGAGTGTCTGAGGTAACGAACCCATGTTGGTCTTATGGGTTATCTTACGTCGACCAAGGAAGCTAATAGTGGATCCTATGTGGATCGAGTAGTATGGTGACTATCTAGTCGATCTAGATGACAGAGATGATTGTGGCGATCGTGAGTCGAGTAAACCGAGGTCCGGTAGTCATTAAAGTGAATTATCTTGCTGCTTATGCTAAGTTGGGAGTAGAGGAGAACTGTATCGTGAGATATTTAAGGATTCCCTTAGCATAGTCAGTGAGAAGACAAGTTAGAAGTTGGTTTTAGGAGTGTATGAACTGTCTTGGGTATGAGACCAGAAAGTGTGTTGAATTGAGGTGCTCCCAGTGACGGCAGGTTGAGGTCTGAACCGTGGTTGGAGCGCAGACAGTAGTGTGTGATTAGACGTTACCAGAGTGCTGGAGTAGATCAGGCTGAGTACTATCTTGATAATAGTTATGATGTGGGTGCACCTGTGTGTTGTTGACATTGGATGATGGGATTGACCACGGTTAATTGGTATGTCAGGCTGAGAGTGCCCCGAGAGTATGAGTGTGTTGTAGGTTGGATTGAGTCCTATATAGACATGATTGGCGATCAGATTAGATCCGATAGTGACAGTTTGGGATTCGAGTGAGTGAAGATTTCAGCATCGGTTGTTAAGTGACACGAGGTATGTTGTGAGGACTCGAGAGCGAGTCGAGATCAGAGTGGCGGAACGAAAGCGCAGTGGAGCCGGGTGTTGCCAGCTAGTTACGATCGTTGTGACGTATCGTCGTAATGGAGTTAATCGGTATCCATTTGCGTTCGGATTAGTGCGTACTGATGTGACTCTCACTGGAGTCAGCAAGGGTCACTGAGGGAGTCAGTTACGTATGAGAAAACAGTAGTGTTGGGCGACGTGACTGTCAAGGTTGGTAATTACCGATGGTTTAGGGTTGACCTGCAAGATGGGCTCCATGCCACTATGATGGAGAGTTCTAGAGGATGTTGTCGGATTGGATGCTAAATAGGATATCAGCTCTGGTTGTCGGATGAGAAGGGTCGTTAGACTGAAAAGCTGACTTTGTGTGTCAGATGAGAAGAACCATCAGGCTGAAGATCCAATTTGACGACCACATAGTATAACCGACCTATCGTAGTGAACGACAGGTGAGATCGACGAGATTTTGACCTTCTGTCTTGAGTGAGACTTACTAGCCGAAGTATGGCTTTGCAGACGTTGAGTTGGAGGTTGGCAGCTCCGGTGACAGTGCGTACCGACGAGTACGACGTTTGTGACGGATGTGTACGTTTCACAAGAGTACCCGAGTAGTGGGACAAGATTGGATTTCCATAGTTTGGTTGTGGAATTGGGTCGGTTTGAATTTCGAGGATGAAATTTTTGAAGGGGGAAGTTTGTAACGACCCGTCCCTAAGTTTAAGGGTTAATTGAGATTTAAAGACGGATTAGTGAGGAAAATCGGGAATTAGATGAGGATTAACGGATGTTCAAGATGAAATTATGGTTTTACCCTTGAACGAGGGTGAAAAGTTGACTTTTGACCTTGGAGGTTCGATGGCTGAGGACCGAGGACCGTTACGTAGATTGAGGCGATACGAATCCGTAGACAGGCGACACGTCGAGGGAACTATTGCACAAATTTCGAGACAGGTGCTAAATGTCATTTAGTGGGCCTAGATATTTGGGACACGCCCAATGGATGAGTGACAAGTGTCACCTAAATTGATACATGCATATCCGTCCCCCTTGCTTGTTCATGCAAACCAAACCCACACAACCCGATCTCACCCAATCCCCATCAAACCCTCACCCCAAGCCTTTCCCTCACCTGATTCAATCTAAGAAGTAGACAGAGAGTGGTTGTTGAGTTGAGGACGGCGAGGAGGTGGACGAGCCGCCATGCATGGTGGAGAGAAGGTAAGAACTCAGTTTTGTATTTTGAATTCAAATTATTGATTAGGACGTTATGGATGGTTATGGATGGTTTTGGGTGTTTGGATGAGGTTTATTAGGTTTTTAGGAAGGTTTAGAGAAGTTTTTGGATGGCTGAGAGGGGCTGAACAACCTAGGGGTTGATCGGGAAAAATAGACTGTGAAGGGAGAATTGAACAGGTCGGTTTCATATGGATTTTCATAGTTTTCTTCACACAAATAGGTTTCTATTGACTAAATAGGAAGATTATAATTGAAAGGGGAAAAAACTGACAAAAAATGAAGGAGGAATAGCCTGGACCAGTCACGCCGGTCCAGTTGGACTGGAGTTGCAGAGCCGAACCGGACCGGCCAGTTAGCTGGAGGTTGAAGATGACCCTGTAGGCGCGTGAAGCCCACACGCAGGGCCTTCAGGCGGCACTTGGGGACAGTTTGGGGAAAGTTACAACCTGTAATTTCATCTATTCGATGTAACGAACATTTGGGGTAGGTTTCGAGTCGATCAGACATCGTTTCGACATAATTTGGGACGTCTGAAGGTTTAGGATCGAGTTTAAAAATAGTTAAAAATTTCTGAAAATTACGGGGCTTCAGTGAAGGGTTATTTAAGTAGTTAGTAACCCTTGAAAATGATTCGGACAAGTTCGGGAACCCCGGTGATGGTGATTGGCCCAGGAAAGGCGTATGGCGCCCCTACCAAGGCGTGGCTTCGGACGGTCTGTGAGTGGACTTGTTTTATGAATTTGATGCATGCATAAATGTTTTATATGCTTTGATGAACATGTTTTATGATGCCCCGAGTACATTTGTTCGTGGTAGGTTAGGATTTACGTATTTGCACGTTTTTCGAGGTTTTCGGATTTATGTCGTGCCTACATGTATTGTGTTTTCAAAGAGTGTTTAATGAATGGGTTTTGGATTTGGAAATATGAAATCGGGCATGAGACCCATTTGATTGGAAACTCTCAAACTTGGAGTCCATTTGATTTGATGAAAAATCAGGCCGAAGGCCCCTTTGAGTTATACGATCGGGCCGAGGGCCTTGGTTGTTTACGAATTCGGGCTTGAGGCCCCATTGACTCTAGTATCGGGCTTGAGGCCCCGCTGGTTATGATATCGTGTGACGTCCCAAAAATTTGAAAAAGGTAAAAATAGGAAAAATTGGAAGGAAAGGACGATTTTGCCCTTAGTTATGGGGGGCAAAAGTTGAGTTTTTGATCGGGACCTTGTTTAGGCTTTTCGTAAGGACTGTTGGATAGGTATCGAGACGTTAAATCTGTAGGCAGGCGTCATGCATCAATCAGAGTTCGGATGTAAAAGATACGGGTCTAAGACGACGAAGGGCAATTTGGTAATTCTTCAAAAAAGGTAGAATGGTAAATTTGATGGGTTAATGGCTGATTCAGCCTGAGTAGTGACTCATTCAGTCTATTTAGTGACATCTGTCACTTTATACTTGAGATTGGTGGCAAAAGGATATGTGTGCATGGTGGTGAACAAATACCCGTGTATGTGTGTGTTTTGAGAGAAAACAGAGTAGTGATCGATTTATACCTCCACCCACGCATATATCGATTCTGATTCGAGGAATTGAGAGTAATTGAGAGAGGGAGAATAAATAATTAAACGAGGAAGAAGGGGGATGAAATCGTGAAAGAAAACTCAAAAACCCGAAACAAATCCGTGGAATTCGAAATTCGAGTTTCACCTTGTAACCCTCAAACGTTGAAATTGGACTTAGATTAAGACTTCTGGGACTCGTATTAGTCGATCCACATCGAGAAATTCAAGATTCGGGTAATTGGAGGTAAAGGATCTCAAAATTGATTTCAAAAGCATCTTTAAAATGAGTTTGTGATGCTCCCTAACTAATTAATTGAAGGAATCGATGAATATTTGATGAACTTGGATGATGAACATCCTTCGAAAATTTGAATTAAATTGAATTTGTTTGAAGTAATTAGGATTGAAATTGACGTTACAGACCCATAATGAAGGTGATTTTGATGCTATCAGGGATTGAATCAAGTTGTCTCCCGGGTTGCAGAACCCGAATTGCAGGAAACGGGCTAGGACGATGACATTGTTCATGGGCACGTGGGCTTCACGCGCAGCCACTCACAACGGCCCGTGAGGGCGCTTGAGACCGAATCTCGAGGTTAGTTCAACATGAAACTTGCTCCTTTTAATGTAACAAACATTTTGGTGTTGGTTTCGAGTCGATCGGACACCGTTTCGATATAGTTTTCTAGGGTCCGAAGTGTTACGTTTTGTTTTAAATTCGTATTTAATTTCATGAAAACTTATGGGAAGTTAATATGATCTAAATTGAGTCATTAGTGGCCCGTAAGGATGATTTTGGACAGGACTTGGGATTCCTGGAAGTGTCGGAAAATATTAAAAGGCGTGCAGTTCGGAAAGCGATCGATTTGGACGGTGTGTAAGTGGACTTTTGTTTTCTAACCAGAATGCATGCATATATGTTTTAAATACTTTATTATATGATTTGCCATGATTTGACATGATTAATGTTTCGATATGATGATTTATCGATTTTCTGGATTATTATATTATTTTGGGCATGATTTTCGAGAAACTGTGAAATTTGATGTTGTGTTGGGCGAAGGCCCAGGAATTGAGATTAGTTTTGACTCGGATTTTGAGTCAGGGATTTATTTGATAGATTTACTTAATGTTTTTCGGATATATTTTGTGTATTTATGTGAAAAATGGCAACTTAGGTTACGGTTGCACGGATTTGCGTGAAAATGATATTTTGGGCTTGAGACACAATGGAGATGGGATTTTGATTGGATTGGTATTTATATGTGATTACATGATGATATTGATGATTTTCGGATTTATGAAATAATCGAGACTCTGGTTTTACGGATTTTGAGGAAACTATATTTTGGGGTTGTGACCTTGTGTTGATAATGGTTTTGGTTTTAAATGCAACTCGTTTCACTGGTTTTTATGGTGGTTATGAGTTTCGGATATATTAGGGCTTCCGGTTGGGAATATCTTTCCCCGGAGTGCAACCTGGTGATAACGCTCGCCTCCGGGATGCGATGTGTTCGCCCGGAGAGGTCACCTAGCAAGGTCTATTTTCGTGCAGCCGAGGGAGGCTCGACTTAGATCAGATGTGCTGGTATTATGTGGAGATCGATCAGTGATGTGTTCACGACGGTCTGGAACGTCAGCTAGTGATGTGTGCACGGCGACGTGCTCGGATTTTAACGGTCGTTGAGCATATTGATTTGCACGCGTTGCAGGGATAAAATGACTAATGAGATTGGATATGGAATTGAGTCCCGTGGTTTTATTGAGATTTGGGATTTATAAACATTTGTGCCTTGATATATTTTACTCATGGTTTATGATATGCATGCATGTTTGTGAAACTGTAGGGTAAGAATGTATTTTGGTAAATGTATTTATAAAAGTTTGTTTTGTCCACTCACACCTTGTCTGTTTTATTGACCCTCAAGGTCGCACCGCGATGATCGAGGCTATTCGAGAAGTGGAGGCATGAGTGGGCGCAGGTGCGGTTATCCCTTGTTTGGTAAGTGCTGAGGGTAATTTCGAAACTCCAATTGACTTTTCAGATGGGAGCAGGATTGGGCACGGTCATCTATGTCCTCCGGGGACGAGTCCTGTAAAATTGGTATCAGAGCACTAGGTTGCTGATTCTGTTACCACATCATTCCTCCGAAACGTAAGCCTTGTATGTGACCTGGTAGTGAGACGGGTATATTAGGGGATATGAGACCTCGTGATAGTTCTCGGAATGAGATTGACCTTGGATTGGGTGTTAGATCTATTAAACATGGATTTGTGTGGTTCCCAAGGATGAATAAGCCCTGAGGCTAGAAAAGGTAGCACAAGTGGGCAGGTTGGACCCTGGATGATGTCAGGACCCATCCTCAATCCCCCTGGGATTAACGAGGAACGCCCCTGATCCCGTCTGACACGGAGTGTCAGACAAGGGAAATTTCCGACCTTAGCCCTCTAGCGCCATTAGAGTGCGCCAGGATCCAGAGGAGGTATGTGATGTTCCGGTTTCTGCTATAGTCCGCATCGTATTCAACCTGAAGGGTATTAAAAATAGAAAGACTGTGAGTGGACAAAATGTAATAAGTTTCGTAAAACACATTTATAGAGGGCGACTAAAAAGCATTAAAAAGCATGCATGCATAGTAAACCCATTTATCCAATCACATATGTTTAAACGACCATATGTAGGGTCTCAGCCCCAAGTTCCGTAAATACAAGTCACACGGGCTCCTGTCCAAAACCATTTACAAAAAAACATAACATAGTAAACATATGCGGGATCTCAGGCCAAATCCATTTAGCATCATAAAACACAATTTCCCAAACCAATTGAAATCATGTTTATGCATTATATTTCATATCACCGAACCTGTCACGGTATATAGAGCTACGCATGTGCTAACCGGGGTCTCAAACCCAAGTCTCTCTAGGGTCCACCCAGGTTAATGTCCGTAGGATCAATGACCCTCCCTAGAGGTAACGAACCATGACCTTCCTAAGAGTAAGGAATTCAACAGAGGGCGACTCTACTCAGTCAGTGCTCCGTGACTACTCCGGGGTCCACCCAGGCCAACGACCCTCCCCGGAGGAGGCAATCATATATAAAGGATGGCATATGAAAAACCTTTTGAACTCATTCTTTAAACCTTTCAAGGATTCATGCCCGATTCCCATAAACAGTCATGAACTATAAATCCATTTCAAGGGTTCATGCCGGTTCCCATAAATCGGCATGAACCATAAAAACCACTTGTAACACATAGCTGGGCCCTAGGCCTGAATCCACATATAAACTCGGCCTCTGGCCCAAATCGTAAACCAACTGGGCCTCCGGCCTAATGCCTCGTTAAATCAAATGGACCTCAAGTCCGAGAGTTCGTAAGTCAAATGGGACTCGTGCCCGATCCATGTTTCCAAATCTGAAATCGATTCGAGAATCAATTGGGCCTCCAGCTCGAGAATGTAACTAAAACGGACCTCGAGTCCGAGGGTTTCCGAAACAAAGGGCTCTTGAACCCGAATTTACCTTTTCAAATCCGAAACCATTTCATTCAACTATTTCCAAATCCATAAGTACGAAAAATCAGAATAAAACTGAAAACCTCGATTTACGTGCACTCACGTAAATCGCCTCGAAATGCGTGAAACCATATAATTCACCAATATCCAAATCAACATCATATAATCACATTCATAATCCATATAAAACATTTATGCATGCATCACAGTTTAGAAATCAAGGTCCACTCACAGACCGTCCTAAGCCGTAGCCTCAATTTGCGTGCCATACGGGTCTCCCGAGCCAATCACCGTCAGTGGGACTCCCAAACCTATCCAAATCGTAATAGAAGGTTACTAACTACTTAATTAACATCCCAGTAAAGCCGTGTAAGTTTTCGAAATTTTTAACTATTTTAAATCCCGACCTGAAACCTTCTGATGCCCCGAACATTATCGAGACGGTGTCCGATCGACACGAAACCAGTCCCAAAATGTTCGTTACATCGAATAGAAGATTTCACGTGTTGAAAACACTACCAAAAGATGGGACACACGCCCTCACGTACCCCGAGAAGCCCCTGTGCGTGAAGCCCACGTGCGGGTACTATTCACATGTCTTCAAGCTTCAGCGAACCGGTCTGACTGGTTTGAACCGGCCGAACCGGTTTGGACCAGTTCAACACCTAAACCCGTCCATTTCCACCTATTTTAATCCCTAAAGCTTCCTACGTTCATTTCCTTCCTATTAAGCCATTAAAATCACAAGAAAAACCACTAAAACAAACCTCCAAAGGTCGACCACGGCGGTTGTGATTTTCCTCCGCTGTGCACGGTCATTCCCGGCCGTCCAACGCCTCGAAATGGATTCCATTCACCTCACAATACCGCCAGAAGTATAACACAACCGTTAGTTTCGATCAAAAACCAACAAAAACCGATTTCCAATTTTTTAATATTTTACCTTATGGTTTTGGCCGCCCCGCCGTGGCCTCCGTCGTCCCCAGCCGTGGTTCACCGTTGTCCTCATCATCTCACTCTCTCACACTCACACACAAGCACAGATAAAGATGAGCTAGGATGATGATGTGTGTGGTGTGGTGTTCGATTTTGAAAGAAAAGAAGAAGAAAATATGGTGGTTTCGGGTTATGAGGAAGAATAAAGAAAATGATGATAGCTGATGAGAGAAGAGAGGACTAAATGGATGGTGAGGATTGAGAGATCAATTTGGAATGGAGGGCCAAGATTGAGTGTTGAGTAGATTAGATTATAATAATAATAATATTATTATTTTTATTTAATTAGTGAGATCCCCTTTTTAGGGATATTGACCAATAGGATGAGTGACACTTGTCACTCATCCATGGGTCCCACTTAAAATATCTGCCCAATCAGATATTGCCAAATCATCATCGTCTCAAAGTACGTGCATAGTGAAACCGAACTTCCGTGACCCATAACTTTCCCGTTCTAAGCCTGATTTCAGCGTGCTTCCTGTCTACGGATTCGTATCGTCCCGATCTACGTAACCGTCGTCGGCCCTCGGCCATCGGACCTCCCAGTCCAAAAGTCAACATTTTTCCCCTTTTAACCAACATTACCAAAATGCCCTTGAACTTCCGAACGTCATAACTTCTTCCTCGAACGTCGGAATTGAACGTGCCACCTGTCTATGAACGCGTGACGTCCTGAACTACGTCATGGTCATCGAACAAAATCCATTTGACTGCTTGAATGAAAAGTCAACGTTTTGCCCATGCCTAGGGGCAAAACGGTCATTTTGCATCGTTCGTCCGATTTCACCCAACTAATCACAGATTGACCTCACTAATCGTGATTAGTCACTAATCTAATCCTGGAATTCGGTACGGGTCGTTACAACCTTCCCTCCTTAATTAATTTCATCCTCGAAATTACAACTGACCTAATTATAATCGTTCTTCCCTCCTTAATTAGTTTCGTTCTCGAAACTCCAACTATCCTGATTCCACATCCACCTCGTGGAAAGTACAATCGACCTCACAACACGTGTACACTCGTACACCAACTAACCAGAACAATACTTGTCTGCACCTAGACTTTCCACTAACACTCACGTCGCATCGACTATACTTGACCACGTTGAATGACAGAAACCACACGTTCCGAGTTGACACCACTTGTCAAATCTACCATTCCGTTGACACAACCAACTCTATGGTTCCTTGCTCAATCACCAAACTATCCTGACGTCTGCTCCCACTGGGAGTGACCAACTCACTCATCGATCCACGTCGAAACATCCGACAAACTGTCACCACTTGACAGTCGTCAGTCGAAAACTGACACTATACTCACTCGTGGTTACACTAACCACCAACTCACTCAACTTGAGTATAGGTATACCAATATTTCACTCGACCTGTGTGTAACTAGACCCATCAGAAATACCATGACCCAATGCACAGTATCCAATGTCTTGTTCACGACCTCAACTAATCCAATGGTATCGAAACTAAGCCGACTACCAACACGCTCACCAACATACCACTGGTATAACCTATATACCGTCACCAGGCATCACAAGTCTGCCCAGCATCATACATCGAACAACGTATAATGTACGTACATCTATCCTTCAATGAGCCTACAACCACAACAACAACGATGACAACAACAACACGACGACCTAGGTTGTAGCCAATCACATTTCTATTCTGGAGTCCATCTGTCTGATCCTATACCAGACAAATCACAACTCCAACTTACCATCTACTTCCAAATCCGAATCTGAAATCATTATTCCGTAAGCTAGCATTTGGAATAACAATTCCGAACCCAAATCCAGAAATCCACTTTCAAGTTTCAAAATCGAATCCTGAATCGTCATCCAGAAATCCGATTCCAAAACCCAAAATCTCGTTCACGTCTACCGAGACGCACCAATTCCGAACCTATCAGATACTTACTCAAACGATTACCTCAATACGTTCGATTGACTTCGTAGGAAAGTCAATCACAACATCCACATCTCTAAGGCTAACCAAATCCGACCTCGTCGGACACTTACTCTCCCGGGTAATATACCATATGGGATTAACATCGAAAAGAAGTTCAGTCCCATCATCTACATAGCCAAATACCCCGGCATGAGTGATAAACTCTCCACCTAACTGGATCATCAAGATCCAGATCCAGATCCATCACTACGTCACCCGACCATGAATGTCACGATCGAGATTCACCACGACGACCAAAGTCCTCAACCATTTCCCACATCAAAACAGATCAGTCAACGACGAGACACGCCGAGACTGTGGGTTCTCACTGATTACCTCGTATCGATCCTTGTCATTCCACCTAGGAAAATCAAGGATGATCCAATGCGATGACATCAAAACTCATCCTACGTGAATGCAAACAAAACTCGCTGCACTCACCACTCCATGTAATCTAACATCCTCTGCTACCCAGGAGAAAATGAGAAATCTCATTCACCTAACTTCGATATACTCAACTCTTCCTGATGACCCAAGACATATCCCGGATCTACTAACCAATACACGACCAATGTACTGGTGATAACAACCACCATCTACCATCATCAGCATCATATGGCATGGCAGAACCTGAGAAGTCACCCAAAATTACTTCAAAATACTCATTACCAATGCAGAAAACCCGCATTCCTCGTGTCACCTCAATCACAAACCCTCGTGATTCCGAAATTCCAGCCAGATCGGAACCAACATACTCGAACATCAACCACGTGTCCCTAACCAGTCAAACTCACTACCAAGTCCGACTGTCGGTTTACACCGTTTATGCACATCCAAAAGGATGTCAATTCATCCTAATCTGATGTACCGCTTGGCTAAAGAGTCACAACAGACTCCTACTGTGATCTACAGTCAAATCTCTGAATACCACCATATCTGACCAAATGGTCGCTAAACCCCGCGACAGATCGATCCTCATATCTCAACTATCGTTGGATCCTATCTAGTCTATCACTATCTGTGATCCACTCCCGAACCACAGATACCGAACATATGCTCATCTCGACGGAGTCACCTCCCAACTCGTGACTCATCGTCATCACAATCACCGGTACCAGCACCAGCACTAGTACCAGTATCATCACAATCACCTGTCAGCATCGGCACACAAGCATCCACACTAGCATCAGCACTAACACTAGCACACCGTGTGCAAAACTGACAACCCTAGATCTCCGCTCATACCGAGTGACGATCCCGTACCTCTGCTCGAATGGGAGAAACTCTGTCTCTCTCGTACCCAACAACTCTGGGTACAGTCACCCTGACAACTCACACGAGAAAAAGGAAACATCGCCTGAACGTCCCCGATGTCCAACAACTGTAACTACAACCACTCTCGGTAGTAGTGCCTGCCACAGACTCATGCAGACGTAACTACCAGACATCACTATCGAGACTCGCATCCAGTGGAATCAACAGCTTGTACTAACTACTCTGTATCCCACTTCGGGATTCCATCGAAAAGTACCAACCCTGGTAACCTGTCCAACAAAACTCGAACCAATCGTAACTCGACTCAACCAAAGTCGTCTACCAGGCCGTCCATGACTTTAGTTGCACCAACAATCCAACACAACAGCAGTAGCACGACAACAAACTAGGTCTGACAGGACCGCCCCCAAAAAGGGCATTGTTAACCGTGCCCGGTCCTTCTCCCGTCTATAGTACGTGCCAGACTAGGGGTGGCCACACGTCCTTACTAATGCCTCCGCATCACGATCAGCCTCAATCAACGGGCCACAACCTGGAGGGTCAATAAAACCAAAAAGGTGTGAGTGGACAAAAATAAATCAGTTTACAAAATAGTTACAGAAAGACGTTTTTACCCTCCACGTAAAACCAATGCATGCATATGAAAATCATTTCGCAATCAGTTACATTTTCAACATAAGAAAACAGTACATGAAATCAAAATCATTTTCCTTATCTTAACCTTTGGGTCTTATCCCGCAACCATAAACACATGGCCTCAGCCCAAAACCATGTATCAAAACCAAATACACAACATGATCCAAAACCATCAACCACATAAACCGGGCCACTGCCCGACTCGACCGAAGCATTAGAAATTAATAATAAATCACAAGTCAATCATTTTGCTGGATATCAAGTGCGCCCGAGTCTTTAAACTCAAAACCATACGCATAATCAGGCCTTCCTGGGATTTCAACGAGTCTTTAAACTCAGAACATAATCAATAGGCCTCGGGGGTATCACAATAACCGAGTCTTTAAACTCACGAGTCTTTAAACTCAATCTGGGTCTTTAAACCCAATTTCGGGCCCGTCCCCGTCATCAATTAACCGAGTCTTTAAACTCAAAACATGCTCCAGCAATATCACCGGGTCTTTAAACCCAAAACAGTTTTCAACAGGTCTTTAAACCCAAAACATTTGTCAATCACAACAACTCGGGATCCATCGTGATCCAAATTCCAATCCAATCCGAAAACACATTTTTGTCATAACAGGACTCATGGTCCGAATTTCCACATTCAAATCCCCAAATCTTACTTCACAACACATAATCAAATCATCATTAAACACGGGGCATGTATAATCATACCGAATCACTTTATTAAATCCTTTTTTTTTTCCTGAATTCGAATTCACAATAATGATTCCGTAAGCCGGCATCCGGAAGCATCGTCCCGAATCCAAACCAAGAATCCATTTTCAACTTCCGGAAACCGAAATCTCGTTCATCAAAATTACTTTTATGCCCCCAGCACCAAGCCTGAAATCCCCTTTTTCAAAATCGATTTTAAATCCTTGAAATCACATCATGTTTCCAATCCCAGGGTCCAAACATCAAAAACACAATCATAGACACCAAAATCACGGTTAAATCACAACATACTCAAAACCTCGTAAATCGTGCAAATCCGTGAAAAACCTAGAAATCCGTGCCAACACCTTAAATCATACTCACAACATAATGAACATCCTTAAAACATGATACGTGCATAAATCATATAAAATCATTCATTAACCCATCATCAAAACGTAAGCGAACCCGTAGTCCCGAAATACGTGCAATTCGTATGTATAGCAGAAATACGTATAAATACGGAAATCGAAATCATTCATAATTCATAATCATAGTCATAGAAATCATAGAAATATTTATGCATGCATTAAATTTTGAAAGCAACGTCCACTCACACACCGTTCTTAAGGCTCAGTTTCGCGCCGCACGAGTTCCCGTAATTTCCGGCATTTTGCAGAAAATCTGAATCCTGTCCGAAATCACACTTCGACGTCACCAAGGACTCAAATAATATCATACTAATTTCCCATAATTTTCTTGGAAATAAGCGTTAATTAAAAACGTAACGTAAACGTTCGGACCCTCGAAACAACATCGAAACGGTATCCGATAAATTCGAAACCAACGCCAAAATGTTCGTTACATTGTATAGGATAAAAGTCGTGTTGGACTTACCTCGAAATTGGGGTCCACGCGCCCTCGCGCGCAGTCGTGAGTGGTTGCGCGTAAGCCCACGCGCCTGCTACAGTGCCAGCTACAGTACGTCTTCTTCACCCGTTTCCCTGGTAAACTGGTCGTCGACCCGCGTGTGTGACCCGGTTCAATTCCTGCCAATAACATCTTGTTTCCTTCAATTGAACCATCAAATAGCATCGTGAAGGACTTAATTAAGGGTCTGTAATCTTAATTCCGATTATAATTACCTCTAACCATTCAACTGATTTCCAAAATTTCGAAGACTGTTCTTCATTCAATCCCTTCGATTTTCGTTAGTACCGTTAAATTGATCAGTTAGGAAGCATCATAGGCTCATTCTAACTATGAACTCAAGTTCAATTTAACTTGAATGTACCTTTGGATGATCGAACTCAATCCTGAAAATTCTAAACTGACGCGGGTCCAGACCTTGGCCATTTCCTCCTTGTTTGCTTCCGTTTTTGATCGTGTTCGACTACTCCAAGCCCAAGAAGTCTCATTCGAACCTTAATTTGGCTTGATCTGTCCTCTAACTCAAAATTGAACTCTCACTCTCTCAAGGACCCGTTTCGGATTTTGAACTCTCCCCTCACCATTTTCACTCCTTTCATTCCTTTCTCAATCTCAGGACCATGTTCTGACTCCCTTGAGCCCCTTCCAGTTCACATTTTCTCTCAATTCGGCCTTGGGGTAGTCGATCACACCCTGCACAAAGTCTCTGTTTTTTCTCAGTTTAGTGGCACTAACCTAGGTTTGTCTCCGCACTCACCTCAACCAGCACACCCGTGCTCATCCACTTCCAACTCTGTTCTCCCACTCAATTAAATCAATTCAACACAACAGGTATTCTGTTCTCCAGGATCAAAACACCAACACGGCATTGTGTACCCGTGCACTGTCCAAAACACCGCACTACATAAACAATTCCTAGCACTCCTAGCACTAAGTCCTCAGTGCTAAACAATCTTCTCCCAATGTCACTAACCTTTATAAACAATTCATTGGGACAGATTAAACATTGCACTCACTCTGTTAAACAAAGTCCCACACACGGCTGTCCCTGTTCAAACAGTACCCCTGTGAAATTACTATTTTGCCCTTGTGCAGAAAATTACCAAAATGCCCCTCACGCATCCAGACCCGTAACTTGGTAATCCAAACTCCGATTGACGCGTGCCGCTTGTCTACGGACTCAGGGCATCGAGACCATCCCTACGGTCCTCAGTCCTCGGTCATCGGACCGCCCGGTCGAAAAGTCAACATTTTCCCCCTTTTCGTCCAAATTACGAATATGCCCTTTGACTTCCGAACGTTATAACTTCCACCGCGAACGTCGGAATCGAACGTGCCACCTGTCTATAGACTCGTGACGTCCCAAACTACGTCACGGTCATCGGTCAAGGTCCATTTGACCGTCCGAATAAAAAGTCAACATTTTACCCACGACTAGGGGCAAAACGGTCATTTCGCATCGTTCGTCCGATTTCGCCCAACTAATCACCGATTAACCCTGCTAATCATGATCAGTTGCAAATCTAATCCCGAATTCCGGGATGGATCGTTACAATCTTCACCCCTTAAAGAATTTCGCCCTCGAAATTCCAACCGATCTAATCTCAACCGTTCCTCTCTCCTTGAATTAGTTTCGTACTCGAAATTTGCAATTATCCTGGTTCCACATCCACCACGTGGAAAACATTTTGACCTCGCAACACGTGTACACCCATACACCAGCTAAACTCATCTGTACTCAAAGGTCCTATCACAGTCTCACGTCGTACCGACCACACTCGACCACCTCGACTTGACGTCTGCTCCCACTGGGAGTCACCAAATCACTAATGTCAGTCCATGCTGACGCTACCAGCCAACCGTTAAGCTTTACCACCCTAGTAAAGCTCTAATCATCAGCCAATCAGTGTCATCACCTTGTACTACAACTCACTCAAAGTGGTGTAAGATCAACAACATGATCTCATCTCGCAGGGTAAGCCCAATCCTGTGACGTATATCAAGCTCAACGTCCAACAGTCAACTCCCCCAGCGAACTATGACGCTGGCAATGTCAAGACGTGATAACATCACGCAAATCCACTAGTAGTCATACTAATCACCAACTCACTCAACCTGTGTCCCATGGTCACCCGACCAGTAACCCAACACCTACCTCCAAATACGTTATCCAAAATGTACCAATCCAAGCTCGCTCACCAAGGCGTGCACAGTCATACCGAAGGGGCATCTAACCTCACTCACATCCACCGAGGCGCACCAACTCCGAACCTACTCGGTACTCGCTCGAGTACGGATTAACTTCGAAAAGATGTTCAATCCAAATATTCCCATACCCATATATTTATGACGGAGCGATAAGCTCATCACCTAACCTGATCAGAACGATCACTATTCAATCCATCAACACGTCACCCAACTGGTATCACCACGATCCTAGATCGTCACCATGTCCAATGTCCACAACATCACAATCCGGATCCACCTAGGATCCACACATGCTCACCTAGCTAGCAATTCACCTGAAATCCGATCGTAGGGTCCTACACCCTCCTGAATCCTTGGTCAACACTTCTCAACTATTTCCCCATCCAATCACTCATTAACAATGAAACACATCAAAACTGCGGGTTTCCTCCAATTACCTCATATCGATCCCTGCCACTCCACCTAGGAGATACCAAGGATGATCCAATACGATGTCATCAACATCTATCCTATGTGAGTGCAAACACAACTCACTGCACCCACCGTACCAAATATCCAACATCGTCTGCCACCAAGCAAAAAATGGGTATCCCGTTTACCCAACTTCAAAAAACGCAACTCTGCCTGATGACCCCAAAACACACATAGGTCCACCAACCCATACAAGCTCAACGTACTGGTATCCATGATCAACGTCTGCCAGAGCAGAAAAGAAGTCAACCCCGATGACTTCAGAATACCAATCACCAATGATTCCTCATCATTTCCTATTCAATAATTTCCTTTTATTTTCTGGGGATATTAGAAACACATAGTCACACCAAGCTCGGAGTTGACAAAAACTCCCCAAATCCTCCAACTCTCATGACATAGGGAACGTCGTCCGAAGATTCCTCATGTCTCAAACATACCGTTTATCCACTAATCACTTATCACCTCATCACTGTTGGGACTTATTCCAACACATCACAATCTCCGCCGGATTCCATCCAGCCCATGACTCCACCACTATTGAATCCCAAATACCAAACGTACGTTCATCAAGACAGAGTCACATCCCAACTCGTGGCTCAACACAATCTCAATCACTGACACTAGCACCAATGCTAGTACCAGCACCAACGCACTATCATCAACTCTAGCATACAACATCCACACTAGCATACAATATCCACACTAGCACACAGTGTGCAAAGTGGGCAGGCCTGGATCTCCGCTCATACCGAGCGACGATCCGCATCATTAATCATACCCCAGAACTATGGGTACCACCATTCTGACAATCCACATCAGGATAGTGAACGTTCCCTGAACGCCCCCTGATTCTCAACTACTACCACTACACCAAGTACCCATGACAATCAGCTATCTCCACAAGACCACCGTTCCACAAAATCAACCCATAATTTCCTAACTCATTCAATACCTGACCATAAGCCGGTCCTTGGCATCCTAAGTGCCAACCGGTCCTCATTCAGCTTTTCCGGCTACTCTCGAGTCTTGACACCTTATCATGTCTCATCTCACGTTCTATCCCATCTCTGGACTCGTTTTAAGTCCCGTACCCATCTCGACTCCTCCTGAGTCCAATCTCATACCAAACCAATCATGTCATCACTGACATACCCAGTCCCCGAACAATTTCTAATGCTCAACCACATTCTATACGACCAATAGGGCCTAAGAGATAGTAAAATTTTCCCAATTATGCGGCCTTCCAGCCACCGGTCTCGTTCGTCCCTGCGACCCATGCAATTCTATGTCTAACAAATCGCAATTCACAGTGTACACTACCCGACATCTGACCCACGAACTAGGGTCAATCTCACCCGAGATCTAACACGAGGTCCCAAACACCCCCGTCTAATCGTCTCACTACCAGGTCGCACACGAGGCTTACGCTTCGGAGGCATGATGTGGCAACAGAATCAGCAACCTAGTGCTCTGATACCAAATTGACAGGATCGCCCCCAAAAAGGGCATTGTTAACTGTGCCCGGTCCTGCTCCCATCTGGCAAGACGATTGAAATCCCCAAGTTACCCTCAGTACGTGCCAGACCAAGGATGGCCACATGTGCTTACTCATGCCTCCGCCTCACGATCAGCCTCAATCAACGCGCCACAACCTGGAGGGTCAATAAAAACCAAAAGGTGTGAGTGGACAAAAATAAATCAGTTTACAAAACAGTTACAGAAACACGTTTTTACCCTCCACGTAAAACCAATGCATGCATACGAAAATCATTTCACAATCAGTTACATTTTCAACATAAGAAAACAGTGCATGAAATCAAAATCATTTTCCTTTTCTTAACCTTTGGGTCTTATCCCGCAATCATAAACACATGGCCTCAGCCCAAAACCATGTATCAAAACCAAATACACAACATGATCCAAAATAATCAACCACATAAACCGGGCCATTGCCCGACTCGACCGAAACATCAGAAATTAACAATAACTCACAAGTCAATCATTTTTCTAGATATCAAGTGCGCCCGAGTCTTTAAACTCAAAACCATGCGCATAATCAGGCCTTCCAGGGATTTCAACGAGTCTTTAAACTCAGAACATAATCAATAGGCCTCGAGGGTATCACAATAACCGAGTCTTTAAACTCACGAGTCTTTAAACTCCTTCCGGGTCTTTAAACCCAATTTCGGGCCCGCCCCCGTCATCAATTAACCGAGTCTTTAAACTCAAAACGTGCTCCAGCAATAGCACCGGGTCTTTAAACCCAAAACAGTTTTCAAAGGGTCTTTAAACCCAAAACATTTGTCAATCACAACAACTCGAGATCCATCGTGATCCAAATTCCAATCCAATCCGAAAACACATTTTTGTCATAACAGGACTCATGGTCCGAATTTCCACATTCAAATCCCCAAATCTTACTTCACCAAACATAATCAAATCATCATTAAACACGGGGCATGTATAATCATACTGAATCACTTTATTAAATCCTATTTTATTCCTGAATTCGAATTCGCAATAATGATTCTGTAAGCCGGCATCCGGAAGCATCATCCCGAACCCAAACCAAGAATCCATTTTCAACTTCCGGAAACTGAAATCTCGCTCATCAAAATTACTTTTAAGCCCCCCAGCACCAAGCATGAAATCACCTTTTTCAAAATCGATTTTAAATCCTTGAAATCACATCATGTTTCCAATCCCAGGGTCCAAACATCAAAAACACAATCATAGACACCAAAATCACGGTTAAATCACAACATACTCAAAACCTCGTAAATCGTGCAATTCCGTGAAAAACCTCGAAATCCGTGCCAACAACGTAAATCATACTCACAACGTAATGAACATCCTTAAAACATGATATGTGCACAAATCATATAAACTCATTCATTAACCCATCATCAAAACGTAAGCGAACCCATAGTCCTGAAATACGTGCAATTCGTTTGTATAGCAGAAATACGTATAAATACGGAAATCGAAATCAATCATAATTCATGATCATAGTCATAGAAATCATAGAAATATTTATGCATGCATTAAATTTTGAAAGCAACGTCCACTCACACACCGTTCTTAAGGCTCGGTTCGGTTTCGCGCCGCACGCGTTCCCGTAATTTCTGGCATTTTACAGAAAACCCGAATCCTGTCCAAAATCACACTTCAGCGTCACTAATGACTCAAATAATATCATACTAATTTTCCTTACTTTTCCGGGAAATAAACGTTAATTAAAAATGTAACGTAAACGTTCGGACCCTCGAAACAACATCGAAACGGTATCCGATAAATTCGAAACCAACGCCAAAATGATCGTTACATTGTATAGGATAAAAGTCATGTTGGGCTTTCCTCGAAATTCGGGTCCACACGCCCTCACGCGCCCCAGTGAGTGGATGCGCGTGAGCCCACGCGCCTGCTACAGTGCCAGCTTCAGTACGTCTTCTTCACCCGTTTCCCTGGTAAACAGGTCGTCGACCCGCGTTTGTGACCCGGTTCAAATCCTGCCAATAACATCTTGTTTTCTTCAATTGAACCCTCAAATAGCATCGTGAAGGTTTTAATTAAGGGTCTGTAATCTTAATTCCAATTATAATTACCTCTAACCATTCAACTGATTTCTAAAATTTCGAAGACTGTTTTTCATTCAATCCCTTCGATTTTCGTTAGTACCGTTAAATTGATCAGTTAGGAAGCATCATAGGCTCATTCTAACTATGAACTCAAGTTCAATTTAACTTGAACGGACCTTTGGACGATCGAACTCAATCCTGATAATTCCAAACTGACGCGGGTCCAGACCTTGGCCATTTCCTCCTTGTTTGCTTCCGTTTTTGATCGTGTTCGACTACTCCAAGCCCAAGAAGTCTCATTCGAACCTTAATTTGGCTTGATCTGTCCTCTAACTCAAAATTGAACTCTCACTCTCTCAAGGACCCGTTTCGGATTTTGAACTCTCCCATCACCATTTTCACTCCTTTCATTCCTTTCTCAATCTCAGGACCATGTTCTGACTCCCTTGAGCCCCTTCCAGTTCACATTTTCTCTCAATTCGGCCTTGGGGTAGTCGATCACACCCTGCACAAAGTCTCTGTTTTTTCTCAGTTCAGTGGCACTAACCCAGGTTTGTCTCCGCACTCACCTCAACCAGCACAACCGTGCTCATCCACTTCCAACTCTGTTCTCCCACTCAATTAAATCGATTCAACACAACAGGTATTCTGTTCTCCAGGATCAAAACACCAAACCGGCATTGTGTACCCGTGCACTGCCCAAAACACCCCACTACATAAACAATTCCCAGCACGCCTAGCACTAAGTCCTCAGTGGTAAACAATCTCCTCCCAATGTCACTAACCTTTATAAACAATTCATTGGGACAGATTAAACATTGCACTCACTCTGTTAAACAAAGTCCCACACACGGCTGTCCTTGTTCAAACAGTACCCCTGTGAAATTACTATTTTGCCCTTGTGCAGAAAATTACCAAAATGCCCCTCACACATCCAGACCCGTAACATGGTCATTCGAACTCCGATTAACGCGTGTCACCTGTCTACGGACTCAGGGTATCGAGACCATCCCTACGGTCCTCGGCCCTCGACCATCGGACCTCCCGGTCGAAAAGTCAACATTTTCTCCCTTTTTGTACAAATTACGAATATGCCCTTTGACTTCCGATCGTCATAACTTCCACCGCGAACGTCGGAATCGAACGTGCCACCTATCTATAGACTCGTGACGTCCCAAACTATGTCACGGTCATCGATCAAAGTCCATTTGACCGCCCGAATAAAAAGTCAACGTTTTACCCACGACTAGGGGCAAAACGGTCATTTCGCGTCGTTCGTCCGATTTCGCCCAACTAATCAACGATTAACCCTGCTAATCATGATTAGTTGCAAATCTAATCCCGAATTCCGGGATCGGTCATTACAAGGTCTAACCGATAAGTACAACCTCGACTGCAGAGTGTAGTCCCATCACAAGCTAACATGACTCGACCTGACATGACCGACGGTCTTGACTTCAAAAAGTCGTCAAAGTTGAACCACCCGCCAACTCACCTTTCCAACCCATACATCCTAAGGTAGGATTCCAGGATCACGCCTAGAGTTCCACTGAACCCAACTGCATAAGCCAGTAAAGTCCAAAATCTGACCGACCCCGTAGTCTTGACATCGTAAAGACGTCAATCCAATCCTACCGTCAGACTAACTAGGATTCCTCGAATCTGACTGCTTCCAGCAGCATAGCCATCTAACGGCCACAACACCAAACTATCGTCAAACTGAGTTTACAACGTCGTGGAAGACGATACTAACCAACTGTCTCACGTTCAAACTTTAACGTAGTGTTACGTTCATTTCCCGTAGGGTCCCACACTGTCATCCACTACAGAACTATGGCAACCCCGGCATCAAATGCCTAACCAAAACATTTCACGATTCAATCCTACTAACTACCGTACCGGGATCCCAACTATCAGGTTGATAACGAACTGTAGCCCATTGAGACATCACATCCTCGATCTGCGCAATACTCCAAGAGCTGCACGGTTGCTCGAACAGAGACAACCTCACTCTAATACCACCTGTCAGGACCCGTCCTCAATCCCCCTGGGATTAATGAGGAACACCCCTGATCCCGTCTGACACTGAGTGTCAGACAAGGGAAATTTCTGACCTTAGCCCTCTCGGGGCATCAGAGTGCACCAGGATCCAGAGAAGGTATGTGATGTCCTAGTCTCTGCTACAGTCGCATCGTATTCAACCTGAAGGGTATTAAAAACAGAAAGACTGTGAGTGGACAAAAAGTAATAAGTTTCGTAAAACACATTTATACCCTTCACTAAAAAACATGCATGCATAGTAAACCATTTATCCAATCACATATGTTTAAACGACCATATTTAGGGTCTCAGCCCCAAGTTCCGTAAATACAAATCACACGGGCTCCTACCCAAAACCATTTACAGAAAACCATAACATAGTAAACATATGCGGGATCTCAGCCCAAATCCATTTATCATCATAAAACACAATTTCCCAAACCAATTGAAATCATGTTTATCCATTATATTTCATATCGCCAAACCTGTCACGATATATAGAGCTACGTACACGCTAACCGGGGTCTCAAACCCAAGTCTCTCCAGGGTCCACCCAGGTCAATGTCCGTAGATCAATGACCCTTCCTGGAGGTAACGAACCATGACCTTCCTGAGAGTACTCCGGGGTCCACCTAGGCCAACGACCCTCCCCGGAGGAGACAATCATATATAAAGGATTGCATATGAGAAACCTTTTGAACTCATTCTTTAAACCTTTCAAGGATTCATGCCCGGCCCTTATAAGCCGTCATGAACCATAAAATCCATTTCAAGGGTTCATGCCGGTTCCCATAAACCGTCATGAACCATAAAAACCACTTGTAACACATAGCTAGGCCCTAGTCCCGAATCCACATATAAACAGGATCTCTGGTCCGAATCGTAAACCAACTGGGCCTCCGGACCAATGCCTCGTTAAATCAAATGGACCTCAATTCCGAGAGTTCATAAGTCAAATGGGTCTCGTGCTCGATCCATGTTTCAAAATATGAAATCGATTCGAGAATCAATTTGGCCTCCGCCCCGAGAATGTAAATAAAATGGACTTCGAGTCCGAGGGTTTCCGAAACAAAGGGCTCTCGAACCCGAATTTACCTTTTCAAATCCAAAACCATTTCATTAGACTATTTCCAAAACCATAAGTACAGAAAATCAGAATAAAACTGAAAACCTCGATTTACGTGCACGCACGTAAATCACCTCGAAATGCGTGAAACCATATAATTCACCAATATCCAAATCAACATCATATAATCACAATCATATTACATATAAAAAATTTATGCATGCATCACATTTTAGAAATGAAGGTCCACTCACAGACCGTCCTAAGTCGTCGCCTCAGTTTGCGTGCCATGCGGCTCTCCCGAGCCAATCACCATCATCGGGACTCCCAAACCTGCCCAAATCGTAATAGAAGGTTAATAACTACTTAATTAACCTCCCACTAAAGCCCCGTAATTTTTCAGAATTTTTAACTATTTTTAATCCCGACTCGAAACCTTCCAATGCCACGAACATTATCGAGACGGTGTCCGATCGACACGAAAGCAGTCCCAAAATGTTCTTACATCGAATAGAAGTTTTGACGTGTTGAAAACATTCCCAAAAGATGGGACAACCGCCCTCACGCGCCCCGAGAAGCCCCTGCACGTGAAGCCCACGCACGGACACTATTCATGCGTCTTCAATTTTTAGCAAACCGGTCTGACTGGTTTGAACCGGGCGAACTGGTTTGGACCGGTTCAACACCTAAACCCGTCCATTTTCGGTCCATTTCCACCTATTTTAATCCCTAAAGCTTCCCACGTTCATTTCCTACCTATTAATCCATTAAAATCATAAGAAAAAACACTAAAACAAACCTCCAAAGGCCGCCCATGGCGGTTGTGATTTTCCTTCACCGTTCACGGTCATTCCCGGCCGTCCAACGCCTCGAAATTGATTCCATTCACCTCACAATACCCCCAGAAGTATAACACAACCGTTAGTTTCGATCAAAACCCAACAAAAATCGATTTCCAATTTTTTAATATTTTACCTTATGGTTTTGGCCGCCCCGCCGTGGCTTCCGTCGTCCCCAGCCGTGGCTCACTGTCGTCCTCATCATCTCACTCTCTCACGCTCTCACGCTCACTGTCGTCATCATCGTCTCGAAGTATATGCATAGTGAAACCGGACTTCCGTGACCCATAACTTTCCCGTTCGAAGCCCGATTTCAGCGTGCCGCCTATCTACGAATTTTTATCGTCCTGATCTATGTAACGGTCCTCGGCCCTCGGCCATCAGACCTCCCAGTCCAAAAGTTAACATTTGGCCCCTTTTAACCAAAATTACCAAAATGCCCTTGAACTTCCGAACATCATAAATTCTTCCTTGAACGTTGTAATTGAACGTGCCACCTGTTTATGAACTCGTGATGTCCTGAACTACGACATGGTGATCGGCCAAAGAACATTTGACCGCCTGAATGAAAAGTAAACGTTTTGCCCGCGCCTAGGGGCAAAAAGGTCATTTTGCATCGTTCGTTTGATTTCGCCCAACTAATCACAGATTGACCTCACTAATCGTGATTAGTCACTAATCTAATCCTGGAATTCGGGACGGGTCGTTACACATTCCCCTTGTTATGTCAATCACATCATACCCCTTCCTAGAGTCACTAAGTATAAGGAATTTAACCTTTCCTTCATTTGTGTTTATCATCACAGGAATCACTAATGCTTACTTCCTGCCAATAACTAGCACCCAGTACAATCATTCATACTATATCGCAAATCATATCCATTCCTTAACCTCGACTCCATCTAACATCATACACCATGTATGATCCTGCAGTTGGACCCCAATAGTCCAAATGATCAAAAACCATGTACCACTCCAATCCTATGGAGTTCCATCAATAACAGGATTTCACCTATCCTTACGTTATCAAACATGCCAATTCTCGACCGGATATCTTGTTAGTCTCCCTGCGAACGATACCTGACCCGACCATCTTGACCATCACCACATCACACATTAAGCCTTATTGTTTATCAATCATTACCAATCCTGATGGTCGATACAGTATGCGTACATTCCTTCCCAGAGGCATGACCTCTGCATACTCGACCTATGGATCACTATGGTCAATCCCAAATCATGCAAGGAAAGTCAAACTCCTGAGGGTTTAGCTAGTATCAGCAATCCCAGCCCTATGCTACCGAAGCACACCTCACCAAATCCCAAATCTCATAGTGACATATCACTATGCACAAGGAAAGGGTCATCTCGAACATAAGTCACTGTTTCTTCAATTTGTAACCGTTGTATTTTGGTTCTCATTTCCAATAACTCTGACCCCCTTCCTGGTCCATCACATTAATTGGAAAATATTGTAGAGAACCCCTCTACAATCTTCCGTGGCATCCAACGAATCTCAAAACAACGCATGATCATTATCATAGTCTTTAGTTAGCTCCCGTTGGTCAATACATTTGTTTTTCCTAGGATGCACACTAATCCCGACCATTATTAGCACATGTTCCATAAGCCTACTCTGGTCGATCAGCCCGAGTACTTATTCAACCATATATTTTTCTCCCTGACAGCATTCAATACATCTGTTCAGTATATCACATGCTCATCCGTACATATGAGTACACCAACATATCATCAATCATGTTACCATATACCATCCAAATATTGCAAGAATACTTGATCCATGATCCATTAATGCAAAATATAACCGGTTCATTTAGCCATCCAAGGGCATCACCATTGACTACCCTTCGCCACATCAAATCTGGGCATCATATTTTTCTCTTTTACTCATGACTGTTAGTCATCACCCTATTGGCCCCTCTCAATAAACCTCACGAATTACACCCTTTCAACAGAACCGCAATTTATTTGCTCGTGATAAGGGATACTTATTCCATACTGTTACCTTATTAAACTGTCCATAAAGCTCGAACCACTATCCTATTACCGCATAAGGAATACGGGGTTCCCCATGGCAACATTTAGCCGAATGTACCCGTAGGTACCAAGTCCTGTACTTGCACCTTCAGTCCTTATGACTCTGTAGGTGCCACATACCGTCCGAGAAACAACTCGTATACTCGACATGATCTCCATCATAAACTCAATCTCTCATCCTGGCAAAACCTCAAGAAATATATTGAAAAATCCATACATCTTCAGCCTTCATTGGGCATCTCATACACTAATCACATCTGTCACACATATGACCAGTAAACTTTGATTATCTCTTACCAACAGTCCATCGATTTTGAGGGTCAATATCATTCTAGAGGGTAACACCCTCGAGTCTCCTTGAAACATAACCTCTGGCAATCCTGGACTCCATATATCGCTCTCTAATAGACATACTCGATAGAGGTATCCTTAGTCATCAACCAATCCATCCCAAGGATTACGTCCAAATCATCCAAGTCCAGGAATACCCCAGGTCAGCCACTAGGCAAATACCACTAATCATCCTTGGTAGCCTCACATCAAAGTGGTTTACCCCCCTTATGGATCACCAATTTCACCATATATTACCACATAGATATCATCAAATTTATCACATCCGTAGCTCCAGTCGACTCACCGACTTCCATACCTTAACCAATCACGGACATCTCCATATTCGTCCAATATACAATCTCAAGACATGGAAGATTGGATAGCTCGGGACCTACCAAATACATACGTCCTAGTTAACCTTGCATCCATGTCACCACTTCAGAGGCCACTCAGTAACTGCTATCCTCAGGCATGTGGTCCCAATCCGACCACGCCCCTACGGTCCATCACGGTCCCCACCAACTCTTCCCTCGCCTGGCACATTAATAATCAATGTAGGAGCCAATCCCTACTCCATTGCACCCCAACAATGCCATATCACTTTATCAACATATAACCTTTCTTGATGATGTGACCAGATGACCCACAATCGTATTTATTCCTTCATAATTAAACTTATCACTTTACCTCCTAGTGGACCCAACTGGTGTCCCACTGAACTGGACTATCTCTTAAGTCACCATTTTTGAGTACCACGGGTCTCCGCCTGAACCTCCAATCACTAAGTGAAATTGACGCTGCCCATTCAAATCCATAAGTCTTGTAAACAGGGTTAAGCAATACCAATCCATAAATTCATAACCCATTCGTATCTGACCCTATCCTAATCCTTGGCATCCCAGGTGCCAAACATTCCTCAATCAAGGGTCGGCCATGATATATTTGACTTTTCCGGCTCCTCCTGAGCCCTATTACATTACTATGACTCATCTCAAGTCTTAACCAATATCCTGACTCATTTTGAGTCCCTTATCCATATCTCGACTCCTCTTGAGTCCAATCTCATCTCAATCATCCATGTCATCATTGGCATACCGGGTCACCTAGCAAATACCGCTGGTGAATCACATCTTATACGACCTATAGGGCCTAAGGAATATCCCATCACATTCTAGACTCTTTAGACACACATTCCACTTAAGGAATCCACTTAGAAAAATCTCATATGTTAGGACCCGACCCTCCTCGGTCAGGACCCGACTCATCTAGTACCATATTGTCCGCTTTGGGCCTCGCCCTCACAGTTTTGTTTTCGGGAGCTCATGGTGCAACTTCCCAGGGGGCCACCCATCATGGAATTGCACCAGCCTCAACTCGCTTAACTATAGGGTTCCAATCCCCCCTAAAGCCACTTGAGCTCCCAAAAGGCCTAGTGCTAGATAGGTGTATGCCTACACCTTTAAGGCACATCACCATCCTCTACCAGACCATTCCCCCTCGCAGGAATGTGGGATTTTTCACCGTTCCCTTCAGGATACGGGTCTTACAATCCACCCCCTTTAGGGCCCAGCGTCCTCCCTGGCACACTTCCTGGTCGGGGCCTGGCTTTGATACCAAATTGTTAAGACCCGACCCTCCTTGGTCAGGACCCGACACATCTAGTACCATATTGTCTGCTTTGGGCCTCGCCCTCACCGTTTTGTTTTCGGGAGCTCATGGTGCAACTTCCCAGGGGGTCACCTATCAAGGAATTGCACCAGCCTCAACTCGCTTAACTTTGGGGTTCCAATCCCCCCCCCCCCCCCCCCCCCAAGCCACTTGAGCTCCCAAAAGGCCTAGTGCTAGATAGGTGTGTGCCTACACCTTTAAGGCACACCACCATCCTCTCCCAGACCAATCCCTTTCGAAAGAATGTGGGATTTTTCACCGTTCCCTTCAGGATACGGGTCTTACAGAATGAGTTCCCGATTCGTTGGACCTTATGAGGTTATTGGCCTGGTGGCTTGATGGCATATGCGTGGCGATTTAAGCCATTGTATCTTGTCATGGATCGATAACATGTGATTGGGATGACAATACTGATACTTATGATTTCTGGATTGAGTAGACTCGGACGCTGAGCTAGGCTCCGTATCTCGAGTGGGTATGGATATGACTGCCGGTGGGGCAGGGTTTGCATAAGTTTGGGTATGACTTAGGGTTTGTATAGGTTTGGGTATGACTTAAAATCAATTGAACCAGAATGGTATATGGTTGATTATGTTTCTGGGTTTCATGGCACTTACTAATCGAAATTTTGAGGACGAAATTCTTTAAGGGGGGTAGGTTGTGACGACCAGGAATACGAAAAATGAAAAATTGGAAGGAAATGACAATTTTGCCCTTAGTTATTGGGGACAAAAGTTGAATTTTTTATCGGGATCTTGTTTGGACTTTCCGTAAGGATTGTTGGATAGGTCTCGGGACGTTGAATCCATAGACAGGCGGCATGCGTAAATCGGAGTTCGGATGTAAAAGATATGGGTCTGAGACGGCGAAGGGCAATTTGGTAATTTGTCAAAGAAGGGCATAATTGTAAAATGGACGGGTTAATGGCTGATTCAACCTGAGTAGTGACTTATTCAGTCTATTTAGTGATATCTGTCACTTTATAATTGAGATTGGTGGAAAAAGGATATGTGTGGGCGGTGGTGAACGAAAACCCATGTATGTGTGTGTTTTGAGAGAAAACAGAGCAGTGATCGATTTATACCTCCACCCACACATATATCGATTCTGATTCGAGGAATTGAGAGTAATTTAGAGAGGAAGAATAGAGAATTAAACGAGGAAGAAAGGGGATGAAATCGTGAAAGAAAACTCAAAAACGCGAAACAAATCCATGAAATTTGAAATTGGAATTTTGACCTTGCAGCCCTTAAACGTTGTAATTGGACTTAGATTAAGACTTATGAGACTCGTATTAATCGATCCACATCGACAAAATCAAGGTTCGGGTAATTGGAGGTAAAGGATCTTGAAATTGATTTCAAAATCATCTTTAAACTGAGTCTGCGATGCTCCATAACTAATTAATTGAAGGAATTGATGAATATTTGATGAACTTGGATGATGAACATCCTTCAAAAATTTGAATTAAGTTGAATTTGTTTGAAGTAATTAGGATTGAAATTGACGTTATAGACCCATAATTAAGGTGATTTCGATTCTATTAAATGGCTCAATCGAGGAACTCGAGTTGAAATTGACAAGGATTGAATCGGGTTGTCTCGCTGGTTGCAGAACTCGAATTGCAGGAAATGGGCTGGGACGATGACACTATTCATGGGCACGTGGGGGCGCGTGAAACCGAATATCGAGGTGTGTTCAACATGAAACTTTCTCCTTTTAATGTAACAAACATTTTGGTGTTGGTTTCGAGTCGATTAGACACCGTTTTGATATAGTTTCGAGGGTCTGAAGTGTTATGTTTTTTTTTGAATTCGTATTTAATTCCCGGAAAATTTATGGGAAGTTAATATGATCCTAATTGAGTCATTAGTGACCCGTAAGGATGATTTTGGACAGGACTTGGGATTCCTGGAAGTGTCGGAAAATACGGAAAGCGAGGGATTTGGACGGTGTGTGAGTGGACTTTTGTTTTCTAACCAGAATGCATGCGTATATGTTTTAAATGCTTTATTATATGATTTGACATGATTAATGTTTCAATATGATGTTTTATCGATTTTCTGGATTATCATAATATTTTGGGCACAATTTTTGAGAAACTGTGAAATTTGCTGCTGTGGTGGGCGAAGGTCCGGGAATTGAGATTGGGTTTGACTCGGATTATGAGTCAGAGATTTATTTGATGGATTTGGGTAATGTGTTTCGATATATTTTGTGTATTTATGTGAAAAATGGCAACATAGGTTGCGGTTGCACGGATTTGCGTGAAAATGATATTTTGGTCTTGAAACCCAATGGAGATGTGATTTTGATTAGATTGGTATTTACATGTGATTACATGATGATATTGATGGTTTTCGGATTTATGGAATAATCAGGACTCCAGTTTTACGGATTTTGAGGAAACTATATTTTGGGGCTGCGACCTTGTGTTGATAATGGTTTTTGTTTTAAATACAACTGTTTTCATTGGTTTTTATAATGGTTATGAGTTGCGGATATATTAGGGCTTCCGGTTGGGAATATGTTTACCCAGAGTGCACCATGGAGATAAAACTCGCCTCCGAGATGGGATGTGTTCGCCCAGAGAGGTCACGTAGCACGGTCTGTTGTCGTGTAGCTGAGGGAGGCTCGACTCAGATCAGATGTGCTGGTATTATGTGGAGATCGATCAGTGATGTGTTCACGACGGTCTGGAAACTTCGGCTGGTGATGTGTTCAAGGCGACGTGCTCGAATTTGAGCGGTCCTTCAGCCTATTGATTTGTACGCGTTGCAGGCATAATGTGACTAATGAGATTGGATATGGAATTGAGTCCCGTGGTTTTATTGAGATTTGTGATTTATAAACATTTGTGCCCAAATATATTTTTCTCATGGTTTATGATATGCATGCATGTTTGTGAAATTGGAGGGTAAGAATGTATTTTGGTAAATGTATTTATAAAAGTTTTTTTGTCCACTCACACGTTTTCTGTTTTATTGACCCTTCAGGTCGCGGCGAGATGATCGAAACTATTCGAGAAGTGGAGGCATGAGTGGGCACAGATGCGGTTATCCCTTGTTTGGCAAGTGCTGAGGGTAATTTCGAAACTCCAGTTGACTTGTCAGACGGGAGCAGGACCAGACACGGTTATCTATGTCCTTTGGGGACGGGTTCTATCATATCGGGCTAAAGGCCCAGTTGATTGTGAAATCGGGCTTGAGTCCCATTTTGGTTTATGAAATGAGAATTCGGGTTTGAGACCCTATTAAACTGTGGATTTAGGCCGAGACTTGTGAAAGTTGATTTGAATCGGATTCGAGGAATCCCATTGAGATTCAGGTATGAGACCCAGTTGAATTGAGATTTGAAAGAAAGTACTTTTGAAAATGTATATACCCTCCGACATGAGTTGTTTGGTCTCCTCCAGACGTCGACCTGGAGAGTCACGATCCAGTACCCAGAATGAGTATCTCCATAGGGAGCACATTGTAGGAGTGGGAGTTATGATATGGTCTCGAACCGGGTCTGGAGACAGACATCAAGACGTCGTAGATCCTGGATGTTGGATAGAGCCTCCCAGATGTGGAATTCCTGGGGGTAGACTCGGAGTGAGACCCCGAGTATTATGCATAATAATATAGATATGAATCGTGACAGATATCAGGGATTTGTTCCCTAGGGGCTGTGTGCCCCGAGTTGGCATATGAGATGCCGAGGACGGGTTATATGTATGTATATATGTATGAGATTTCATGGAAAGTGGTTTGGGATGGAGACCCCGTGTTCTATGTTTTGGATATGGTTTTGGGCTGAGACCCACGTATGTTAATTTTGGCTGAGTCCCTACGGAAACTGGTTTTAGGCTGACTTCCCATGTACTTGCTTTACGGTTTCGGGCCAAGGCCCTAATGGTTTTGTGAATGTTTTGATAATTGGTTTTCGAATGCATGTATGTTTTTAGTGAAGGTCATAAATGTCGTTTTATGAAATGTTTTTATTAAAATGTCTGTTTTGTTCACTCACAACTTTTGATGTTTTGAATGCCCTTCAGGTTGATCGCGGATGTGGGCTGTAGCAGAGATCGAGATATCACACTCCTCCTTTGGATCCTGGCGCTCTCTGGTAGTCCCGGTTAGGCTAAGGACGGAATTATCCCTGGTCTGACACTTTGTGTCAGACGGGAGCCGGCACATCCCACATTAATCTCGGGGGATTTGGGACAGATCCTGTCAAATAACGTGGTATGACCTGCTCCCGTCTAACCCCACATGTCAGACCAGGGATACTACTGTGACCCACTCGAGGTTTCTAGAGTACACAGCTTCATCTGATGCATTGGTCTCTACTACAACCGCCTCCGCGATCAACCTGGAGGGTACCAAAACATCAGAAGTGTGAGTGGACAAATAAAACTTTGAAAAGCGAATTTCTGAAATCATCATTTAACACTCCGTTTTATAAAGCTGCATGCATAATCAGTTAAACCATTTATTTCAAGTAAAAATAGTACATATGAAAACTAATACTTTCATCGAAAAACCAATACTTGGGAAAATATCTGGACACAAAGCAATAAATCAAAATCATGGCCCATCCTTATATCCCACATGTGTCTCATACCATCATACCATCATCAGTCACGATATCCAAGCAACGCGTGCAAATAAGCTCCAGGACTGCTCTCGTCCAAGCATATCACCATGAACACATCTATGGCTAACATTCAACATACATCATAAGCGCTCTTGAGTGGAGCCTCCCACAGCTGCTCGATAAAGGCAGTACATTGTGACCTCTCTAGGGGGGATACATCGTATCCCGGAGGTGAGCAACAACATCATAGGGTCCTCTCCAGGGAAACACATTCACAACGAAAGGCCCTCTCTAGGGAAACACATTCCTACCGAAGTCATATCAATAATCACAAAGAATGGTCACAGTGAAAACAGTGGAAATGTATTTTCATAAGCTGTTGTACTTCAAATCAAATCAGTTGTTTTGAATAAGGTCTAAGCCCAAAACATGGTTTCCACAAAAATCAGAAAAACAGTGTTCAGTCCTCATTTCACAGTACTAAAAATCATTTTCCAACTGGATCTCAAGCCCAAAATGCCAATTTCACGCAAATCCGTAAACAATTTTAGTTTCCAAACCACGATCAAACCAATACATAAATGTTTATGAAATTCATCATTGAAAGCAATATGCAAACCTTTCTTTTCAAACCATGCTCATAAAACCATTAAAACATATATGCATGCATCATTTATAAATCAAAGTCTACTCACCAACAATCCACGATCCACGCTAAACCCGCGTCGTAAGCCAATGCAAAGCCTTTAAAACACTCGGGCTTGGCCAAATCACACCCAAGGGTCACTAAGAATCTATATGAGTTCATAAGTAAACACCCCTAGTCCTTGGAACAGTAAACGTATTCTGAACACGCTTCATGAGGAGGAAAACCTCCAAAACACCCATCAAACGATCTCCAATCGACCTAAAACCACCATCATTGGATTCAGAATGTCAAAAACTTTCGAACAAGATCAATTTGACCTCAAAATTTGTGCCCATGCTCCATCATTCACCTGTCAAAATTTGGTCAACGCAGACGTCAACTACTAACGTCATTTGCTGACGTAATCTGTTGACGTCAGCCTACCTGACATCTGACAACTTCTAACAACTACCACGTGGCAGACCCTGACTGGTGCCATGTGTCTCATGATGACGTCAAGCTGACGTCACCGCTGGCATCATCACTGCCACGTGTACTTCCACGTTACTCTGGCCATCTAACAACTCTCTAACACCCACCTCACTGGTCCACGTGGTCTAACAGCGCTGATGTGGACTTTCCACGTTGATACTGAATGGACCTAACACCTCGCCACGTGTCAACACCTGGTTGTCCACGTGGCATAACAAGATGATGTGGCTTGCCACGTCAGCGTCGTTAACCTCTCGACGTGTCGACCCGAAGCACATTAATGGGTCGTTTGACCTGCGACCTTGACCCTGCCATATCTCCTTCAAATCGTCACCATTTTCCTTCATTTTTTTGCCCAGATACTCGTCTCACTCCCAGTAGTAGATCTGCAATATGAAAACCAAGAAAAAAAATACTTGAAACTCACCTATCAAGTTCGATCCTTCACAACCAAACTTCGAACCAGTCCCATAGCCTTTCTAGTGGTTCTTTTTCCCTTCTTTTTGTCCATGCATGTTTGTATGAGCTCAATATACACGTCCATGGCCTCAAAACGAGATCCCGACGTCCAAAAACCAATGTTCCAAAATCTAACTTAAACGGGTTTGCGAGTTTACCTGCTTTCGAGTTTAAGCCTACTCCTCCTTGCCTCCGCCGTCCTCCACTGTTGTCTCAGTCTCACACAACCTCGCACTTCGTATCTCTCAAGCAGCACCAGCTGCTAAAGCAATGAAGAAATGGGAGATGGGTTTCAGGTTGTTCGAAACAAAGGGAGAAAAGGAGACGTACAAGGGACAAGGATCAATGGGTGAATGACCAGTGTCACTCATCCATTAAACCTAGGGAAAAATATCTATGCCTACAAAATATCTAAAGTCAACCAGTCTCGTAAATCATGTAACTGTAAAATTCGATTTAAATTGTTCTAGACTGATAACTTTCCAGTACGATGTCCAAATTCAACGTGTCCCCTGTCTACGAGATCGTAATCTTTCTATCTACGTAATAGACCTCAGTTCATGTGCTATTGACCTCCCGGGTAAAAGGTCAACAGTTTACCCTTCTAGGGGCAAATTCATCAGTTTTCTTCAATCATCCGATAATCCTCGATTAATCCTTAATTAACTTTGATAATAAAAAAAATTTCAGGACGGGTCGTTACAATATACCAACCTTCGAAGAATTTCGTCCGCGAAATTCACACTGACCCAATCCAACTACGGAAACCATCTTGCTTCTAACCTGAGGCTCCCATGTGTCCACGTACACGTCCAACATCTATCCATTGTACCCATACAGAAATCAAATGACACTCGACGTTAACTACGATCCAACAGTCAATACTTAAACTCGGCTTAATGTTGTTGACCATACCCGACAGGTGCGTGGCAAACCGCCCCCCCCCCTCTTTCGGCCACAGAACTCTAAAACGCAAATCTGAAGCCTCGCTCAAGGCATTGATACTCGTCGATCTGACCTATCACCCATGTAGGTGTTCTCAGAACCCAGTCTGCCCATTCTGCTCCTGCTGAACAATACCAAGTCCTCTACCTCACTAGACGGTCTCCGAACATCTATCCATTGTACCCATACCGAAAGCAAATGTCACACGACGTTAACTACGATCCAATGGTAAATACTTAAACTTGGCTTAATGTTGTTGACTGTACCTGAAAGGTGCGTGGCCACCCCCCCCCCCCCCCCTCCCCCCCTCCCCCAAACAGAACTCCAAAATGCAAATCTCAAGCCTCGCTCAAGCCATTAATACTCGTTGATCTCACCTATCACCCACACAGGTGTACTTAGAACCCAGTTTAACCATTTTGCTCTTGCTGAGCAATACCAAGTCCTCTACCTCACTAGACAGTCTCCCATCTTCATCATTACTACGATGAACCATCGTGACCAGCCGGTAACTCATCGGCTCCACTCTTTCCATTGACATTCCTTATGCACATCGGGTTCATACAAGAGTCCTCTCACGGTACCTTGACTCGCTTGGGGAAAAGTCTGATCTTGACTACTCTCGAGTTCTCAACTAGAATCTTGTCCATCTAAAGTGTATCTTGACTATATCGAATATGTGCTCTAGTCGAGATAATCATAGCTTAGTTTCACTAGGGTTCCTCTGGCCCACAACCATGGCCCGGAGCTCCAAGCTTGCCTAATAACTAAACCCTCTAGAAGTCCCTCACCTGTAGAGCACAGTGTTTGGCATCTAGTCCAAGTTTTTCAAAGAAAAGTCAACATCGGATCCAATCCGATTATCACATGGCTACAATGCCAATCGAGGCCCAACACTGGAACTCGTATGTCCGATATCCGCTCTAGACATATCATATACCAATAAACAAGGTCCTATTTGAGTTCTCATGGTCACCTGACCAAGTCCAAGGACAATCCAACCAGTTCACTAACCAATCCAATTTCTTGGCTAACTCCAAAGGTCAACCTACTTATCCCTACCTAGATGTATGAATTCAAACCTCAACCTCCATCCTGATGATGCGAAGGGCTAGATCCTGAAGCTGTACTGTAAACCTCTAATCCAGCAATATGGGTCTTATGGGGACACTTCCCAACACCACTCCACGGTCATCAACCTCCAGTAATCCTCTCAAATCCAAATCAATTTGACTCCCGAGTCAATCGCATCAACGGGCTGCAATCACGAGGAATTCCGCTACTAAATGCCTGTACTACTCAACCATTCCGAGAGACTCCAATCTCAAATGTCATGGTTAGTTGACGCTAATCCCAAACCATCTCAATCCTCTGAGGATCCATACTAGCCGTTTCAGCAGATGTAAAATGACCCATAATACCAACACAGGTCCACCAAATCTAAGCTACACTCATCAATGTTAGGTGACACCAAGCACCTTCTGCTCCTCAACTCATTCAAATTTTTCCCACACCCTGGGTGTCAAGTTCTTAAACAACCTTTGAAACCAAGAGAAACTGCAACCATGTTGCAAGCATACCTAGAAAACCTTATCAAAGAAGCCAAAAAGGAGAAGTCTGCTTCACCAACCAATAGTAGCTTTTGATAACTACTATAGAAAGCTACTATCTTCCCCACAATTAGAGTTCTCGTCAAACAAGCTCAACTTTTACAAGCTTACACAATCACGAAACCTAGAGGTGATGAAGATAGTTCACTAAGAACTTCCACGATAAGGATCACTTGTTCCACACGATTTCCTCGTTCAGCTATCGATAGTCAATCCAAAATCTCAAGGTACGATCCACATTTTGTACAAACGACATTGGGGCTCCCCACGGGTACACCATAAGTCAATCGAACCCCAACTCCGCTAAATCTTATAGATGAACCCTTAATTCTCTCTACTCTGTCGGTACCACCCAACACGGTGGTTACGAAATGGATTGAGTACTCGGAACCTCATCTTGAGGTGGAAACCACGTAAATCCTCCGACAACGCATCTGGAGATTGCTGCACAACTGATATCTCCCCAAGATCACTAAGATATCTAAAAATATTGCAACATATGCCCCAACATCCATAACAGCCATTCTATAGTAACTTTCCAGTTTCTAAGCCGTAACTCACTCAGAACATCAACCACGTTTCCAAGCTGCGATAGATCGCAGGAAGTATCCTTAGGTCCCACCAAAAGACCAAACGTGTACGACCCAGTCTTGGAAGAAAGAACGGTGATCAAGACCCGTGACCATGAGAAGCAAGAATGGTGAGCAAGACCTGTGAGCTTGGAAAGGCAAGATCGGTGAATAATCCCACATCACTCGGGGAGCGAAAGGTGAAGTACTTTATATGTTTGTGCACGTATCTATCTAACACAAGGCCTTGTGGGAGCTCACTGGCTTTGGATTCCTTGGGAACTCCAAAGTTAAGCGATTTGAGGTTGGTACAATTCTAGGATGGGTGAGCTACTAGGAAGTTGCACATGAGCTCCTGAAAACAAAACCGTGAGGGCTGGGCCCAAAGTAGAAAATATTGTGTTAGATGGGACAGGTCGTGACAAAACGTGACAAATCAGGAGAACCAAATACAACTGGTTCCTCCAACACTCAATAGAGGAGTAGCGGTTATTCCACCAATCCATCCCTAGGATCATGTCCCAATCACAAATACCTAAGAAAGTCCAATCTGTCTTATTGTTAAAACCTTCTACTCAAACCGAATAGGAGATCTAAACATAGCACCAGTCAGAGTACTGATACCAATGTCCCAACCCAGTGGGATCCACTGCCGATCAACCAAAGTGTAGGACTTTTGAAAATAAAAGTGTGTGGGTCCGTATTCCACCAACACTCGTGCAAACTCACCAAGGCAAGACAAAACACCTGTCTCTTCTCTAGGTGTAGTATGTGTGCAAAAGCCCCACCAGATGAGAAAGATAAATGTGATCTCAATCGGCCCTCTCAGGATCCTTTCTTTCCCACTCATCGACCACTGCGACTTGCAAGTCTGCCATCTGAAGAATCAGAGCTAGAAGTATTCCTCTGCAAAGCTCCCTGGAAAATGCATCATCTAGATGCCCTCGTTGTCTACCAAAACCATCTAATTGTCGCTGGATTTTCGACAAACTCATCCCCATCTGAGAAGTCACATCAAATAGGGTCCGAAATGTGGTAAATCCTCCAGCCAGCACCATGACTCGAGTCTTACTCCAAAGACTCAACGTAAACCTATGAATCTTCATTGCCTTAACTCTACTATCGTACCTAGTGCGAACTATGCCAAATCCAAAAATCTCTGTTCATACTGAGCAACAGTTATATACCTCTGCATCGAATTTAGGAACTCTACCTCCTAGGCTTCTTGATACAACAGGGGGCGTGTAACTACCCGTCCCGAATATCGGGATTAAATATTAATTAATTATGAATTTAGTATGATTAATCGTGGATTAATCAAGAGAAATCGGACGGACGGTGTAAAATGACAGTTTTATCCCTAGATTTGGGGAAAATGTTTACTTTTGACTTGGGGAGTCAAACATACGAGGATCCAGAACCGTTACAGAGATCGGGACGTTACAAGTATGTAGACAGGCGACACGTCGAAATCGGACGTCGAACATAGAAGTTATGGTCTCGGGATCGAAATCGGGAACTTACGTCTCGGAATTAGAATTAAATATTAATTAAAATATGATTGGCTAATTAATTAATGTGGGACCCTTGGAGTGACACTCATCCCATTGGTCCTTGCCCCTAAATTGTGGATCTAAGTGTGATTGGATGGTTTAATATTAAAATAATATTATTTTTATTTATTTTATATTTCCCTCTCATTTCTCTCTCTTCTCTCCTGTGCGATTATCTTCATCTTCTTCATTGTTATTCTTCTAAGCCGTGAACCTCCAAACACTAATCCCTTCAAACCTCATCTATCGATGATGACCGATGAATGAAAAAGTGAGAGTGATGTGAGACAAAGGTGGCGGTGCTAACGGAATGGACGGTGGCGTACGGTGGCTGGCAACCCGACACAGTGGGATTTTGGTTCAAAATCAAAAGCTGGGTTTTAGGGGTTATGGATCGATTTGGTGGATAGGTTCGTGTTCCTAGGACTCGGACGAGTCGATTGGGACCGGTTTCAAGGACTGTGGTGGCCGAAGTCAACGGGGAGGGGCAGTTACAGGTGGCTGGTCGCTGTTCCTCCATGAATAGGTATGGTCTCGATCACTTTTCTCGATTTTGAAAGCATTGATCCATGGGACGGTGATTTAGCCCGGGAAGGCTTATAGCACGCGTATCGAGGCGACAGCTAGGACGGTTTGTGAGTGGACATTGTTATCTAAACTGTGATGCATGCATAACTATTTTATATGTTTTATATATGTGATTTTTATAACGATGATTGTGATATTGTTGATTTACATATTTGCACATATATCGAGGTTTATGGTTTTACACTATGGTTATACGTGTTTATGGTTTCAGTGATGGATTGATGAAATGGTTTTGGATTTCAAAAGGTAAACTCGGGCATGAGACCCATTTATTTTGGAAACCCTCAGACATGAAGTCCATTTGAGTTATATCATCGGGCCAGGGACCCAGTTTGTCAGGACCGCCCCCGAAAGGGGCATCGATAACCGTGCTCGGTCTTGATCCCGTCTAGCAAGATGACTGAAAATCCCAAATTACCCTCAGTACTTGCCAAACCAGGGATAGCCACACGTACTTACTCATGCCTCCGCCCCTCGTATAGCCTCGAACAACGCGCCACGACCTGGAGGGTCAATAAAAACCAAAAGGTGTGAGTGGACAAAAGAATTCAGTTCATAAAACAGTTACGGAAAGACGCTTTTACCCTCCAAGTAAAAACCAATGCATGCATACAAAAATCATTTCGCAATCGGTTAACATTTCAACATAAGAAATCCGTATATGAAAAATCAAAATCGTTTTTCTTTCTTAACCTTCGGGTCATAGCCCGCAAATTATAAACACAGGGCCACAGCCCAAGACCATAAAGTCCAAATCCAAGTATACGACATCAACCAATCCATAAACCATATAAACCGGGCCACCGCCCAACACATCCAATCATCAAAGAACGTCAATGAATCACAATCAATCAGTTTGCTGGATATCGAGTGCGCCCGAGTCTTTAAACTCAAAACCATGCGCATCATCAGGCCTTCCCGGGATTTCAACGAGTCTTTAAACTCAGAACATAATCAATAGGCCTCGGGGGTATCACAGTATCCGAGTCTTTAAACTCACGAGTCTTTAAACTCATTAAGGGCCCTCCCCCGTCATCAATTAACCGAGTCTTTAAACTCAAAACGTGCTCCAGCAAAAGCACCGGGTCTTTAAACCCCAAGTAGTTTTCAACGGGTCTTTAAACCCCAAAACAGTTTATCAATCATGACAACGTGGGATCCATCCCAAAATCACATTTTTCACAACAGGACGCATGGTCCGACTTTCCACATTCAATTCTCCAAATCATACTTCACAAACATAATCAAATTATCATTAAACACGGGGCATGTACAATCATACCAAATCACTTTGTTAAATCCTTTTTCATTCCCGAATTCGAATTCGCAATAATGATTCCGTAAGCCGGCATCCGGAAGCATCATCCCAAACCCAAACCAAGAATCCTCTTTAAATTTTCGAAACCGAAATCTCGTAAATCAAAGTTACTTTTGCGCCCCGAGCATCAAGCCCGAAATCACCTTTTTCAAATCCATTTTAATTCTTAGAATTCACTTCTTTTTCAAATCTCACTTTCAACACATCAAAACCTCAACCATAATCACCAAAATCACAATCCAAGCAAAACATACTCAAAACCCACACTTAAAATCCTCAAAATCACAAGTCTCATTTTAATTCCCCAATTCAAACATCAACAGTGATCAAATCACAATAACTCAAAATCTCGTAAAACGTGCAAATCCGAAACTTTCTCGAAAAACGTGTCAAAATCGTAAGTCACACTCGCAAATCATAAACAACCTTCTTAAATCATTTTACACCCATTTCATATAACTTCTTCCATTAAACCATCATTAAGCATACGAGGGACCATAGTCTCGAAATACGTGGAATTTCACATGAATAGTAAAAATACGTATAAATACGGAAATCAAAATCCATCACAACTTATAATCATAATCATAAAATTATAGAAATAATCTATGCATGCATTAAATTTTGAAAGCAACGTCCACTCACACACCGTTCTTAAGGCTCGGTTTCGCGCCACCCGCGGTCCCGTAATTTTCGGCATTTTCCCGGAAACTCGAATCCTGTCCGAAATTACATTCCAGGGTCATTAAGGTCTCAAATAACAACATATTAATTTCCCATAATTTTTCGGGAATTATTCGTTAATTAAAAACGTAACCTAAACCTTCGGACCCTCGGAATAACATCGAGACAGTGTCCGAAAAATCCGAAATCAACGTTAAAGTGTTCGTTACATTGTGTAGGGCAAAATTCGTGTTGAACTCACCTTGAAATTCGGACCCACGCGCCCTCACGCGCCGCCGTGAGTGGCTGCGCGTGAGCCCACGCGCCGCTACAGTACCAGCACTGTTCATCACCTGCTTCACCCGTTCCTCTGGTAAACAGGCCCGATAACCCGCGAAACGACCCGGCTGAGTCTCCGCTAATTCAGGCTCAAATCATCTAATTTGAGCTCAAAATCCCGATGAACGACCACACGCTGATTTCCCCTAGAATCCATTGATCCTCATCGTTCTTCTGCAATTGGTCGGACCAGCAGCATCGCAGGACTACCAGGAACCAACATTCGATCTGAATTGTGAGCTCGGATCCCTCGAACCATTCCAACCCAACTGGGATTCCAAAAGCTGAACTCACAAGCCGTCTGGGCTCATATCCTTACCAATTCCCTCGCTGTCGATCCCATTCGACTCGTTTGAACATCTAGAAACTCGAACTCAGCTCCAATACCCTCAATTGGCCGCCCAAATCGAAATTTGAAAACGAGACTCAAAATTGTAGTTTTTCGGGTTTCCGATTCCCTTCCACCCCTTCACTCTCAACTCATTCTCTCCCCATCTCACTCACCACCCAGAGACTGATCCAAACTCTCCAATTAATCGATCAACACGACCCGTGCTCTGCTCAGTGTGAAAGGAAATTCAAGTGCTCTGTTTTTCTGTTTTTCAACTCAAACTCACCGCCCAGTTACAGTCCCCACACCACCACCATCACCGCGTATACTCTCTTCTGTCCCTCTGTCCGCACTCCCCTAAAGAATTTACCAACACTCACCTCTCCAATGGCCTTGGGAAATCGATCACGCGTGGGGAACAATCTCAGTTCCTTTCCTCCCAGTTTTCGGACACACCAGCAGCTTGCTCAAACCACATTTGCACCCGTGCACCGATCAACCCACTCAAAACATTAACAATTGCCAACACAAAGTCCAAGCAGGTGTCCCATAAACTAATTCACCCGTGCTCTGCCGTCTGAAAGGAATCCCCACAGTGCCATACACGGCTGTCCCAAAACAGTGGCCAATTTACCATTTTACCCTTAATAGACAATTTACCAAAATGCCCTCATGCAATCTAGACCCGCAACTTGGTCATTCGAGCTCCGATTGACGCGTGCCGCCTGCCATCGGACTCAGGGCATCGAGACCGTCCTAACGGTCCTCGGTCCTCGGTCATCGGACCTCCCGATCAAAAAGTCAACATTTTCCTCCATTTCGTTCAAATTACGGAAATGCCCCTGGACTTCCGAACATCATAACTTTCGCCACGAACGTCGGGATCGAACGTGCCGCCTGTCTATGAACTCGTGACGTCCCAAACTACGTCAGGGTCATCGGGCAAAGTCCATTTGACCGCCCGAATAAAAAGTCAACGTTTTGCCCACAACCAGGGGCAAAACGGTCATTTTGCACCGTTCGTCCGAATTCGCCCAACTAATCACCGATTAACCCCGCTAATCATGATTAGTTATTAATCTAATCCCGAATTTCCGGGACGGGTCGTTACAATCTTCCCCCCTTAAAGAATTTCGTCCCCGAAATTCCAACCGACCAAAACTCAACCGATCATCCCTCCAAAACCAGTTTCGTTCTCAAAATTCCAATTACGCTCATTCCACATCCACCACGTTGAAAAAATTTGGCCCCACAACACGTGTACACCCGTACACCAGCTAAACTCATCCGTACTCAGAGGCCCCATCATAGTCTTATGTCGTACCGATCACACTCGACCACCTCGAGTGAAAATGATCACTTAATGACTACTCCCACTGGGAGTCACCAAATCTCACTTGTCAGTTCGTGTTGACGCTACCAGCCAGACTGTCACCACCAAGCTTCACCACCCTGACAAAGCACCAACCATCAACCAATCGGTGATAACACCTCATCCTGCTACTCGCTCAAGTAGCGTAAGATCAACCACGTGATCTCATCTCGCAGGGCAACCCAATCCTGCGACATATCCATCTCAAGTCCATCACTGTCAATTCCCTCAGCGAACCACCCCGCTGGAACCATTTCGGTGTGATAACATCATGCAAGGCCACACGTAATGACGCAGTCACCAACTCACTCATCCTGAGCGTACGCATACCGTCATCATACTCAATCAGGTGGTGTAACTGACACACATTGAACGCTAGCCCATCCGTGTTCGCCCAACTCCACACTGGGGTTCACTAGCCATCGGTGGCAAAGAGCGCATGCTCATGAATTCACTGGACCCAACAAAATTAACTCTGCCCAGTGCATAGTATTCAATGTCCAGTTCACACCCACCACCGAATCCAATGGTTTCGGAACTAAGCCGACCATCAACACGCATAACTGTACGCCACTGGTACCTCACATGTGCTGTCACCATGCACCATACGGCCAGTCCAATACCGATCCTTGTACACCGTGCAAGATTCGTACATCCATTCCCCAATAAGTCCACTGCAGGGCCCGCAGTCAATCATGATTCGATACTGGGGTTCTCCTGTCCAATCTCATGCTAGAAAAATCGATCATTCCGCTCATCATCCGTTCTGGATCCCATGGTCACCCGACCAGTAACACAACATCAACCCCCAAACACGTCATCCAAGACCCACCAACCCAAGCACGCTCGCCAAGGCGCGTACAGTCATGCCGAATGGGCATATAATCTCATTCACAAATACCGAGGCACACCAACTCAGAATCTATCGGATACCCGCTCAAACGGTTACCACATCACCTCTGATTGACTTCGAAGAGAAGCCAATCCCAATTGCACATATCTATCACTGACCAATTAGACCCTGTTGGGTATCCACTCATCCACAAGTCAAGCCTCGAGTTCAACTCATAACCGTCCCCACTCGCTCGAGCACGGATTAACTTCAAAAAGAAGTTCAATCCAATAATCCTCATATCTAAGCATTTACGACAGAGCGATAAGCTCTTCACCTAGCCTGATCAAGGCGATCACAATTCGAGTCTGTCACCGTGTCACCCGACTGGTAACACCACGATCCTAGATCGTCACCATGCCCAAGGCCCACAACCTCATAATCCAGATCCACCTAGGATTCACCCATGCTCACAGCTGGCAACCCACCTGGAACCCGATAATAGGGTCTCACACCCACTAGATTTCTTGTCAATCGCCCAACATTCCTCAACTATTTTCTCCCCCAATCAATCACTCAACAACGTAACACATCCACTCTGTGGATCCCCTCCATTAACCTCATATCGATCCCTGCCACTCCACCTAGGAGAGAACAAGGATGATCCACAATGATGTCAAGTCCAACTGCCGGACTCCCTACATCCGTAACTCACTTGGACAACCACGCGTCCACCGTCAGCCCAATACTCAGACCTCACGTCAATTAATGACTAACTATGCACATACACTGATTCCGACAGGGAATAACTCAACTCTTGTCACCTCGTCACTGTTGGGACTTACCCCCAATACCTCATAATCTCCGCTGGATCCTATCCAGTCCATGAGTCGACCACTACTGAATCTCAAATACCAACGCACTCTCATCATGACAGAGTCGCACCCCAACTCGTGGCTCAACACAATCTCACTCGCTGACACCATCACCAGCACTAGTACCAGCACCAACGTACAATCATCCACACTAGCGCACTGTGTGCAAGGTGGGTAGCCCTGGATCTCCGCTCATACCGAGCGACGATCCCGCATCACTACTCGTACCCCGCAACCATGGGTACCACCATCCCGACAATCCGCATCAGGATAGATGAACGTTCTCAGATCGCCCCCTGATTCTCAACTAGTACCATTACACCAAGTACTCACGACAATTAGTCATCCACCCCAAACCACCGTTCCACAAAATCGAGCCATAATTTTCTAACTCATCCAATAAATGACCATAAATCGATCCTTGGCATCCTAAGTGCCAAACGTTCCTCACTCCGCCTTTCTGGCTCCACTCAAGCCTTGATACCCCACCATGACTCTTCTCACGTTCCTAACCCAAAATACTGACTCGTCGTGAGTCCCACATCAACATCTCGACTCCTCCTGAGTCCAATCTCATACCAAACCAATCATGTCATCACTAACATACCCAATCCCCGAGCAACATCCAATGCCCAACCACCTTCTACTCGACCAATAGAGCCTAAGAGATAGTACGAGTAGCCCAATTATGCGGCGTTCCAGCCACCGATCACGTCCGTCCTTGCGACCCACACAATTCTAGGTCCAGCAAGTCGCGCAAATCACAGTTCACAGCGTACACTACCCGACATCTGACCCTCATACCAGGGTCAATCTCACCCGAGATCTAACACGAGGTCCCAAATACCCTCGCCTACTCGTCTCACTATCAGGTCGCGCACGAGGCTTACGCTTTGGAGGCATGATGTGGCCACAGAATCAGCAACCTAGTGCTCTGATACCAAATTGTCAGGACCGCCCCCGAAAGGGGCATCGATAATCGTGCTCGGTCCTGATCCCGTCTGGCAAGATGACTGAAAATCCCAAATTACCCTCAGTACTTGCCAAACCAGGGATAGCCACACGTACTTACTCATGCCTCCGCCCCTCGTACAGCCTCGAACAACGCGCCACGACCTGGAGGGTCAATAAAAACCAAAAGGTGAGAGTGGACAAAAGAATTCAGTTCATAAAACAGTTACGGAAAGACGCTTTTACCCTCCAAGTAAAAACCAATGCATGCATACAAAAATCATTTCGCAATCGGTTAACATTTCAACATAAGAAATCCGTATATGAAAAATCAAAATCGTTTTCCTTTCTTAACCTTCGGGTCATAGCCCGCAAATTATAAACACAGGGCCACAGCCCAAGACCATAAAGTCCAAATCCAAGTATACGACATCAACCAATCCATAAACCACATAAACCGGGCCACCGCCCAACACATCCAATCATCAAAGAACGTCAATGAATCACAATCAATCAGTTTGCTAGATATCGAGTGCGCCCGAGTCTTTAAACTCAAAACCATGCGCATCATCAGGCCTTCCCGGGATTTCAACGAGTCTTTAAACTCAGAACATAATCAATAGGCCTCGGGGGTATCACAGTATCCGAGTCTTTAAACTCACGAGTCTTTAAACTCATTAAGGGCCCTCCCCCGTCATCAATTAACCGAGTCTTTAAACTCAAAACGTGCTCCAGCAAAAGCACCGGGTCTTTAAACCCCAAGTAGTTTTCAACGGGTCTTTAAACCCCAAAACAGTTTATCAATCATGACAACGTGGGATCCATCCCAAAATCACATTTTTCACAACAGGACGCATGGTCCGACTTTCCACATTCAATTCTCCAAATCATACTTCACAAACATAATCAAATTATCATTAAACACGGGGCATGTACAATCATACCAAATCACTTTGTTAAATCCTTTTTCATTCCCGAATTCGAATTCGCAATAATGATTCCGTAAGCCGGCATCCGGAAGCATCATCCCAAACCCAAACCAAGAATCCTCTTTAAATTTTCGAAACCGAAATCTCGTAAATCAAAGTTACTTTTGCGCCCCGAGCATCAAGCCCGAAATCACCTTTTTCAAATCCATTTTAATTCTTAGAATTCACTTCTTTTTCAAATCTCACTTTCAACACATCAAAACCTCAACCATAATCACCAAAATCACAATCCAAGCAAAACATACTCAAAACCCACACTTAAAATCCTCAAAATCACAAGTCTCATTTTAATTCCCCAATTCAAACATCAACAGTGATCAAATCACAATAACTCAAAATCTCGTAAAACGTGCAAATCCGAAACTTTCTCGAAAAACGTGTCAAAATCGTAAGTCACACTCGCAAATCATAAACAACCTTCTTAAATCATTTTACACCCATTTCATATAACTTCTTCCATTAAACCATCATTAAGCATACGAGGGACCATAGTCTCGAAATACGTGGAATTTCACATGAATAGTAAAAATACGTATAAATACGGAAATCAAAATCCATCACAACTTATAATCATAATCATAAAATTATAGAAATAATCTATGCATGCATTAAATTTTGAAAGCAACGTCCACTCACACACCGTTCTTAAGGCTCGGTTTCGCGCCACCCGCGGTCCCGTAATTTTCGGCATTTTCCCGGAAACTCGAATCCTGTCCGAAATTACATTCCAGGGTCATTAAGGTCTCAAATAACAACATATTAATTTCCCATAATTTTCCGGGAATTATTCGTTAATTAAAAACGTAACCTAAACCTTCGGACCCTCGGAATAACATAGAGACAGTGTCCGAAAAATCCGAAATCAACGTTAAAGTGTTCGTTACATTGTGTAGGGCAAAATTCGTGTTGAACTCACCTTGAAATTCGGACCCACGCGCCCTCACACGCCGCCGTGAGTGGCTGCGCGTGAGCCCACGCGCCGCTACAGTACCAGCACTGTTCATCACCTGCTTCACCCGTTCCTCTGGTAAATAGGCCCGATAACCCGCGAAACGACCCGGCTGAGTCTCCGCTAATTCAGGCTCAAATCATCTAATTTGAGCTCAAAATCCCGATGAACGACCACACGCTGATTTCCCCTAGAATCCATTGATCCTCATCGTTCTTCTGCAATTGGTCGGACCAGCAGCATCGCAGGACTACCAGGAACCAACATTCGATCTGAATTGTGAGCTCGGATCCCTCGAACCATTCCAACCCAACTGGGATTCCAAAAGCTGAACTCACAAGCCGTCTGGGCTCATATCCTCACCAATTCCCTCGCTGTCGATCCCATTCGACTCGTTTGAACATCTAGAAACTCGAACTCAGCTCCAATACCCTCAATTGGCCGCCCAAATCGAAATTTGAAAACGAGACTCAAAATTGTAGTTTTTCGGGTTTCCGATTCCCTTCCACCCCTTCACTCTCAACTCATTCTCTCCCCATCTCACTCACCACCCAGAGACTGATCAAAACTCTCCAATTAATCGATCAACACGACCCGTGCTCTGCTCAGTGTGAAATGAAATTCAAGTGCTCTGTTTTTCTGTTTTTCAACTCAAACTCACCGCCCAGTTACAGTCCCCACACCACCACCATCACCGCGTATACTCTCTTCTGTCCCTCTGTCCGCACTCCCCTAAAGAATTTACCAACACTCACCTCTCCAATGGCCTTGGGAAATCGATCACGCGTGGGGAACAATCTCAGTTCCTTTCCTCCCAGTTTTCGGACACACCAGCAGCCTGCTCAAACCACATTTGCACCCGTGCACCGATCAACCCACTCAAAACATTAACAATTGCCAACACAAAGTCCAAGCAGGTGTCCCATAAACTAATTTACCCGTGCTCTGCCGTCTGAAAGGAATCCCCATAGTGCCATACACGGCTGTCCCAAAACAGTGGCCAATTTACCATTTTACCCTTAATAGACAATTTACCAAAATGCCCTCATGCAATCTAGACCCGCAACTTGGTCATTCGAGCTCCGATTGACGCGTGCCGCCTGCCATCGGACTCAGGGCATCGAGACCGTCCTAACGGTCCTCGGTCCTCGGTCATTTGACCTCCCGATCAAAAAGTCAACATTTTCCCCCATTTCGTTCAAATTACGGAAATGCCCCTGGACTTCCGAACATCATAACTTTCGCCACGAACGTCGGGATCGAACGTGCCGCCTGTCTATGAACTCGTGACGTCCCAAACTACGTCACGGTCATCGGGCAAAGTCCATTTGACCGCCCGAATAAAAAGTCAACGTTTTGCCCACAACTAGGGGCAAAACGGTCATTTTGCACCGTTCGTCCGAATTCGCCCAACTAATCACCGATTAACCCCGCTAATCATGATTAGTTAGTAATCTAATCCTGAATTTCCGGGACGGGTCGTTACACAGTTGGTTTACAAAATCGGGTACGAGGCCCAATTGTGTTGTATGAATGCGATTTCGGGTCGAGGACCCATAAATGGATTTGGATTGAGAAATCGGATTTGTGGATTATGATGGTTTTATGAAAATTCCTGGCATAGGCCCATTTGAACGGTTTGAGATGATTTATGAAGGTTTTTCATATACCATCCTTATATCTATGAATTGTCTCCTCCAGTCGTTTGGGAAGCTAGAGTAGTCACTATGCATTACCTGTGAGGGGTCACTGCACGGAGAGACTGGATCATAGAGTGACTCATGAGCAGGATTGCTAGACATCTGGGACGTCAGACATCTGGGATGTGAGAGATTGACTCGGTTTGAGACTCCGGGTAGTAAGCGTAGCTTGGACCGTGACATGACGTCTAGGACGTCAGGCATTTGGGACGCCAGGCGTCTGAGATGCCGAGGATTGGTATATAATGGTATTGGATTGAATTGTGATTCATGGCTTTACTGGATATGTACGTGGATTTCAAATTTATTGGATTTATGAAATGGTATTTCAGTGTTGGTGGTTTTGGGCAGTGGCCCTCATGATTGGATTTATGGTTTTGGGTTACGTTCCCACATACTTGGATTTATGGTTTTGGGCTAAGGCCCCAATGATTTAATTAAACTAAATGGTTTGATTATTGGTTTTCGAATGCCTGCATAATTTTTAATGCACTTCAGGTTGATCGCCGATGCAGACTGTAGCAGAGATCGAGACATCACACTCCTCTACCGATCTTGGCGAGCTCTAAAAGCCCCGAACTAGCTGAGGTTTTGAGTAATCCCTTGTCCGACACTTCGTGTTAGACGGGAGCATGGCACATCCCGCGATAATCCCGGGGGGTTTGGATGGGTAGTGTTAGGGCGAATATGATGTATGAAACGTTCCTTGAACGTCGCCAAAGTCTAGGTAGTCACATTCAAATCCGTAAATAAAAATGTCTACCACCAACCCTGTGCAGATCAATCCAAGAAGCACTCTTCTATCAGAACCATATGCACGTGACTAATAGAACCATGCGCTCATGAGCTCAACTTAACGTCTGTACGATCTGCTTCTAGCATACCAGGCGTGGAATCCACTGATTGGCCACCTCGTGATCTGATCCATCACTATACTAGGATCCAATCCACCAGTAACTTTATGGCTCCAAACCGTTGGGTCCACACGAAAATCAGTCCTACTCGGAACTCGAACCTCTAAAACTCGGCATCTGATGTTTAATAGAACCAATGGGTTGGTTCTTCTTGTTTAACTTTCCTATCCTTAACCTCGCTATCAGGTTAATGACGTGGCTCTCATCGTAGAGACATCACATCTTAAGCAAAATTATCATGCACCCTCAGTGTGCGGCACCACAAGAGCAACTCAGTGCTCTAATACCAAGCTGATAGGTCCCATCCCTAATCCCTAAGGATAATATGTGATGACCAATTTCTGAAATCATCATTTAACCCTGCGTTTTATAAAGCATGCATGCATAATCAGTTAATCCATTTCTTTCAAGTAAAAACAGTACATATGAAAACTAATGCTTTCCTCGTAAAACCAATACATGTGAAAATATCTTGACACAAAGCAATAAATCAAAATCATGAACCATCCTCATATCCCACATCTGCCTCATACCATCATATGATCATCGGGGGACATATCTCATCCTGGAGGTGAGCAACAACATCATAGGGTCCTCTCCGGGGAAAAATATTCCTACTTGAGTCATATCAATAATCACAGAGAATGTTCACAATGAAAAAAGTGGAAACGTATTTTCTTAAACTGTTGTATTTCAAATCAAATCAATTGTTTTTCATAGGGTCTCAGCCTAAAAACTAGTTTCCACAAACATCACAAAAACATTGTCAAGTCCTCATTTCACAATACTCAAAATGATTTTCCAACTGGGTCTCAAGCTAAAAATGTCATTTTCACACAAATCCGTAAAATGTTTAGTTTCCAAACCATGATCAAACCAATATATAAATCTTTATGGAATTCATCATTCAAAGAAATATGCAAACTTTGCATTTCAAACCATGTTCATAAAACCGATAAAACATCTATGCATGCATCATTTACAAATCAAGTCCTCTCACAATTAGTCCATGATGCGTGCTCAAAACCTGCACCGTAAGCTAATCTGAAGCCTTCCGAATGTTCGGGCTTGCCAAAATCACACCAAAGGGTCACTAACAATCTATATGAGTTCATACGTAAACAGCCCATAATCCGCAGAACAGTAAACGTGTCCTAAACACGCTTCTAGAGGAGGAAAACCTCTAAAACACCCATAAAACGATCTCTGATTGACATGAAACCCCCACCATTGGATTCATAATGTCGAAACCTTTCAAACAAGGCTAGTTTGACTTTGCAATTCATGCCCACTCGCCCTCACGCGTCGACCAAAGTTTGGTCAATGCTGACGTCATCATACCTAACATTTGACAACTTTTGACAACTGCCACGTGTCACCCTCTGTACCGTGCCACATGTCTCATGATGACATCATGATGATGTCATCACTGCCACATGTACTACCACATCATTTTGACCATCTAACAACTCTCTATCACGCTCCCACATGGCACTACCTCTCTAGTTCACGTGGCCTAACAGCGCTTACGTGGGATTGCAACGTTCATACTGATGATAGAAGATTTATCAACCAAGAAATTATGAATGATAACTCCTATACAATACTTTGCAAGTGCACAAAATCATATGACGAGTATAGTAGGTTTGCAAAGGTCGATCCCTCAAGGACTTGTTCAACGTGAATCCACTTAGTTTGGAATGAAACAACTTGAAAAAAAGTACAAAAACGTTGGGGGGTTTTGAGAGATGATTAGAACGAAATTGAATGATGAAAACAAGTGCAAAATGAAGAAAACTTGATTTGAGAGTTGATTGGATAATTAGGACGAATTAGGACATGTTTTCCACCTTTACCAATTAAAGTTCTCCTTAGATTTCGTTCATTAGATTAATTATGCATGTATCTGAATTAAGTGTCCATGCAAGGGTCTGGCAAAGGCTCACCCCACACATTTATCTTCTCTTAGATTGCATGTTTAAGCGCGATGTACCCGCCCATAAACAACTATTACCGATGGTGTGTGATAATGCATGAAACATGAAGAAGATTTAATGACACTACACTATCCCTAATAAAGTGATGTGAAATCCTAGGGAGTCATAAGTTTAGATTACGAATAAGATTCCCCTTCTTAAACGTGATGCTACAAATTGCAGGGTGAATACAAACATCATGGTGATCCGTCAAGCAATTACATCGACAATTATACGCAAATAAGGTGATCAAACATACAAGCATAAATTGAGTTCATAAAGCATAGTAACCCAACAAATCCAGGAATACATAACAACAATAATCAACAACCAGAAATCTAATTATAAACTAACATGACTAGGGCTTCAAAAATCCCTAATCCTAAAGGAAACTACTCACACATAGCTAAGTTAACAAACATCATAATTGAATGCATATAAATTTAAAGAGATTAGGGATTAAGAAACACAAATACTAAGATGAATGATGCGTGAGAGAAGTGGAACAATGAAGATGCAAGACTTGAATCCAAACAGCTCCCTTCTTCTCCCAAGCTTCATGTCATAATGAAGATGCAAGACATGCATCCAAAAGCATGAACAATAGGTAAATGGCGGCTACTTTTTGTATGAACTTTAAGAAGAAATTTTTGCAGAGTTTTCGGACCTTAGGAGGTAAATTCAACTTCCAAAAACAATGAGAAAACATCTATTTATATCTCCTAACACCTACTGTAATGACCCGTCCCGAATTTCAGGATTAGATTAGTGACTAATCACGATTAGTGAGGTTAATCCGTGATTAGTAGGGCGAAATCGGACGAACGATGCAAAATGACCGTTTGCCCCTTGCGTGGGTAAAACGTTGACTTTTCGTTCGGACGGTCAAATGGACTTTGATCGATGACAGTGACGTAGTTCGTGACTTCACGAGTTCGTAGACAGGTGGCACGTTCAATTCCGACGTTCGATGAGGAAGTTATGCCGTTCGGAAGTTTAGGGGCAATTTGGTAATTTTGGGTAAAAGGGCCAAATAGTTTACTTTTTGACCGGGATGTCCGATTGCCGAGGGCCGAGGACTATTACGTAGATAAGGACGATACGAATCCATAGACAGGCTGCACGTCGAATTCGGACGTTCGACGACGAAGTTATGGTTCACGGAAGTTCAAGTGCACTATTGCACGAATTACGAAACGGGTTAACTTTTGGACTTAAGTGGGGCCCAGATATTTAATGGAGGCCCAGTGGATGAGTGACAAGTGTCACCCATCCAATGGACACCATTTTCCCTTCATGCATCTACCATTCCATTTTCTCCATTCAAAACACAAACATTTACCCGATCTCACCCTTTCTCTCCATCTCTATGCAACCCAAACCCATCCAACCTTCAACTCATGATCATTTGAGGAACCAGGAGAGTGAGGGAAGGAATGAGGATAATGGTGGCCGGCCAGGAGGGAGCCACTATACCCGGCGGAGACCCGAACCCGAGGTAATGCTCGGTTTTGATTTTTGGATCCATAATTGTGTTTTGTGGATATAGTTGATATTAGATGACTAGGATGGGCTTAATGAGTCATTAGGGTCCTAATGGAATGGTTTTACAAGGTTTTGGACGGCTGCACAGCCATGGTGCAGCTTTGGGAAGCTTTAACCGTATGGTTCAAATATTAAACCATGGAATTTAGGTGTTTTTAGGTTGTTTTAATGAGTAGAAATGATAGGGAATGAAGAGATATGAATTATAGGATTAATTAGGGTTGAAATCGGACAAAAATAGGGGAGGAAAACTGCCGAACCGGTCACGCCGGTCCAGCACAGTGGCTGTGAACAGTGAACCGGTTCAACTGGAGGTATGTGACGATGAACAATGTTTTTGACATTCTCGGGGCGCGTGAACAGTAATTTTGGAAAGTGTTCAACATACGAAATCATATATTCGATGTAATGAACATTTTGGCACTTGTTTCGTGTCAATCAGACATCATTTCGATAGGTTTCGGGCTATCCAAAGGTTTAGGATCGGTTTAAAAATAATTAAAAGTTCGGAAAAATTACGGGGCTTTGGTATGAGGTTAATAAGGTAGTTAGTAACCTTCTATTACGATTTGGACAGGCTTGGGAGTCCCGATGACAGTGATCGGCTCGGGAGAGTCTATAGCACTCAAATCGAGGCGGCCGCTCGGACGGTCTGTGAGTGGACCTTGTTTTCTAAATTGGTCCATGCATAAATGTTTATTATATGTTTTAAATACTTGTTTGTGATGCCATGAGTGCATTTGGATGTGTGGTTACGTATAGGCACGTATTTCAAGGTTTCGTCCCTATACGGTGCTTATACGGGTTTGTATGTCTTTATTGGTCTAAATGAAATGGTTTTGGATTTCCAAAAGGATAAACTCGGGTTTGAGGCCCATTTGGTTTGGTCTCGGGCATATGACTCTAGTTACGACCTACAGGTCTAGATTGTGGTCGCGGCGAGTGCTTTGTGCACGGCGATCGACGATACGACGCTCGCCTTCAAATTGGGATGTGTTCCTTCCGGAGAGGTCGCGATGCACGATACGTGGTCGGGCAGCCTGGGAAGGCTCGACTTCGGAGTGCTTTCGGTTCAAGATGTCGATCGGTGATGAGTGCACCATGATCTTGCGGTGGTCGCGTCGGTTGATACGTTCACGGCGACATACTAGGATTGAGGGCGGTCCTGGATGGATGGTTGCACGCATCACTAAGATCGGAGTCGTGACTGACCCGTAGATATCGGGCACAGTACCCAGTTGAGTCATATGTTCGGGCACGAGACCTAGTTGTTTTACACTGATGCTTTCGGGTCAGGGACCCTAGATGAATTTCCCTGTTCATGACGGTTTATGGGAACTGACATGAACTTTGGAAAGGTCATTGTGGTTCATGACGGTTTATGGGAACCGGCATGAACCCTTATCAAGTCATTATGGTACATGACGGTTTATGGGAACCAGCGTGAACCCTTGTTATGGATGTTATGGATCATGACGGTTCAGGGGAACCGTGCATGAATGTTTATGTTATGTATATATATATATATATATATGTTCATCTACCTTCCTTTACTTGTTCTATTATCTCCTCCGGGGATGGTCGTTGGCTTGGGTGGACCCCGGAGTAGCCACGGAGCACTGACTTAGTGGGAGTCGCCCCAGTTGGGTTCCTTTCTCTCAAGAAGGCTAGTTACTATAACCTCGGGTAGGGTCAGTGGTCTACGGACATTGACTTTGACTTTGACTTTAAGAAGACTTGGGTTTGAGACCCCGGGTAGCAGGCGCGTATCTTTGGAAACCGTGAGAGGATTGGTTGTGTGAATTATATGTGTATATGATATAAATATGATATATGATATGTGATGTGTGGTTACACAGAATTTGAGCGGTGGCTCGTGTACTTGGTTTATTTCTGGTTTGGGCTGAGTCCCTTATGGATTTGGGCAGTGGCCCGTATGGTCGTTTTCATTATGGTTCTTTCAATCTTGGTTTTGGGCTTAGTTCCCACATATGGTTCTTTAGGTTAAATGGTTTTCGAATGCATGCATGCTTTTAAGTGAAGGGTACAAATGTCTTCTTGTTAAAATGTTTTTATAAACTCTTGTTTTGTCCACTCACAGTTTTTAATGTTTTGACTGCCCTTCAGGTTGACAGCGGATGTGGACTGTAGCAGAGACCGAGATATCACATGCCTCCTCCGGATCCTGGCGTACTCTGATAGACCGTGAGGGCAAAGGTCGGAAATATCCCTTGTCTGACACGTTGTGTCAGACGGGAGCAGAGTCATCCCGTGTTAATCTCGGGGGGATTGGGATGGGTCTTGTCAGCGTGGTATCATAGCAGGTTTGCTTATGGGATACCCAGGACGCTCTGATACTGTCAACGTGGTATCAGAGCGAGGCTGGCTTATTAGAGCTCAATTAGCTCATATCAGAGCGAAGTTGTCTGTATTTGAGCAACCGCGGATCTCTTGGAGTAGTACACAGGTCGAGGATGTGATATCTCAAGGGGCTATAGTTTGTTATCAACCTGATAGTTGGGATGCCGATACGATAGTTTGTAGGATTATATCGTGGAACGGCTTGGTTCGGCATTTGATGCTGGGGTTGCCATATTCTGTCACGGTTGACAGTGTGGAACCCTACGAATGGTGAATGTAGTATTACGTTAGAGTTTTTCCTCACGATGTCGTAGGATCGGTTCCGACGACTGGTTGGGAAATATGACCATCGATGTTCAGGTTTTGTTGAGTTTAATGGATTTACTGTTCATGGCAGTTGGCAGTCGAGTTCGTGGAACTCGAGTTGAACTTATGGCAGTTAGTAGCCGGATTCGTGGAATTCGAGTTGGATTGACGATAGGATTGGATTGACATCTTTACGATGTCAAGACCGCGGTGTCGGTCAGATTGTGGAGTGTACTGCGGTTGACAGTTAGCAGTTGGGTTCAGAGTGACCATAGGTGTGATCGTGGAACCCTACCTTGGGTGTATGGTTTAGAAATGTGAGTTGACAAGTGGTTTGACTTGGACGACTATTCAGATTTGGATTCGTTAGTCGGTCTAATCATGTCACCTTGTGTTGGGACTACACTCTACAATCGGGGTTGTACTTATCGGTTAGACCGAGTTGGTTGTCGTGCTACTCAGTTGTGGTTTGGTGCAACTAAGGTCATGGGCGACCTGGTAGACGACATTGGTTTAGTCGAGTTACGACTGGTTAGTGATTGGTTGGACAAGTTATTAGGGTTGGTACTTGTCGATGGAATCTCTGAGTGGGATACAGAATAGTTAAATACGAGTGGTTGATTTCGTTGGATGCGGAGTCTAGATCGTGATGTCTGGTAGTTAGGTCTGCACGAGTCTGTGGTAGGCGTTATTACCGAGAGTGGTTGTAGTTATGGTTGTTGGGAATCGTTGACGTTCAGGGGATGTTTCTTTTTCTCGTATGAGTTGTCAAGGTGATTGTACCCAGAGTTGTCGAGTACGAGGGAGGCAGAGTTTCTCCTTTTCGAGTAGAGGTACGGATCGTCGTACGGTATAAATGGAGATCCAGGGTTGTCAGTTTGCACACGGGGTACTGATACTAATACTGATGTTGGTGTTCCGATGCTGATACTGATACGGGTGTTAGTGTGCTGCTACTAGTATGGATGCCTATGTGCTGATACTGGTGCATGTGATAGTGCGCTGGTGCTGGTGCTGGTGATTGTGGTGACGTTGAGTCAGATCCGTCGAGAGGGGCATATGTTCGGTATCTGTGGTCCGGGAGTGGATCACGGATAGAGGTATACCAGTGATGGACACGTGGTTGATGTCCGAGTGTGTTGTTTCCAATCTTAATGGAACTTCGAAATCGCGAGAGGTTGTGATTGAGGTGACACGTGGAATGCGGGTTTTCCGCATTAGTAATGAGTAATTCGAAGTCATTTTGGGTGACTTCTCAGTTTCTACCACGATAGATGATGGTAGATGTGGTAGATGATGTTGATGGTTGTTACCACCAGTACGCTGATCGTGTATTGGTTGGTGGACCCGTGAATTTTCTTGGGTCATCAGGTGGAGTGAGTATATCGAAGTTAGGTGACTGAGATTTCTCATTCTCTACTTGGTGGTAGACGATGTCAGGTTACATGACGTGGTGAGTGCATCGAGTTTTGGTTGCAATCACGTAGGATGGATTATTCGATCATTCTTGGTTTTTCCTCGATGGAATGACAAGGATCGATACGAAGTGATTGGGGAGAACCCACAGTCTCAACGTGTTTCGTCGTTGACTGGTCTGTTTAGATGTGGGAAATGGTTGAGGACTTTGGACGTCGTGACGATCGGGGATCGTGACGTCTATGGTCGGTTGATGTAGTGATGGATCAGGATCGTGATCTTGATGATTCAGATAGGTGGAGAGTTTATCGCTCTTACTAGGATGATTGAGTGGAGCTTGATGGGACTGAACTTCTTTTTGAAGTAAATCCCGTATGGTATATTACTCAGGTGAGTAGTTCTCCGACGTAGTCGGATGTGGTCAGCCTTAGATGTGTGGATATTGGGATTGACTTCCTTATGAAGTCAATCGATTGTACTGTGGTAATCGGTTGAGCAGATAACCGATAGGTTCGGTTTTGATACGTGTCGGTAAACGTGAACGATATTTCGAGTTTTGGAATCAGATTTCTGGATGACGATTCAGGATTTGATTTTGGAACTTGAAAGAGGATTTATGGATTTGGGTTTTGGAACCGGATTCTGGGTGACGATTCAGGATTTGATTCTGGAGCTTGACAGTGGATTTCCTTTTATGGATTTGGGTTTGGAATGGTTATTCCAAATGCTAGCTTATGAAATAATGATTTCGGATTCGGATTTGGACATGGCTATGGATATGATTTCTGGGTTTGAATTCGGGATTTCTTACGAAATTGCGGACTCGGATTCGGATTTAAAAATAGATTATGGGTTGGAGTTTCGATTTGTCTAATGCTGGATTGGACAAGTGAACTCCATAATTGAAACGTGATTGGCTATGACTTAGGTAGTTGTAGTCTGATTGATGCATAGATGTGTGTACCTTGTACGTTGTTCGAGGTACGATACCGGGCAGACTTGTGATGTCTGGTTACGGTATATAGGTTATACCAGTGGTACATTGGGGAGGGTGTTGGTAGTCGGCTTAGTTCCGATACCAATGGATTAGTCGTGTACGTGAACTGGGCATTGGATACTGTACATTGGGTCATAGTGATTCTGGTGGGTCCAGTTACACACGGGTCGAGTATTTTGTTGGTAAACGTGTACTCAGATTGAGTGAGTTGGTGGTCGGTGTAACCACAGGTAAGTATAGAGTCAGTTTTCGACTGACCATTGTCAAGTGGTGACGGTTTGTCGGAGGTGTCAGCGTGGATCGTTGTGTGAGATCGGGTGACTCCCAGTGGGAGCAGATAGCAGGATAGATTGAGATTGAGATTGAGAAAGGTGCCGTCGAGTTGGTTGTGTCGACGAGTCGGTAGATTTGACAAGTGGTGGCAACTCGGAACATATGATTACTGTCATTCGACGTGGTCGAGTGTAGTCGATGCGACGCGAGCGTTAGTGGTACGTCTGGTTGTAGACAAGTATTGTGTTGGCTATCGGGTATTAGTGTACATGTGTTGTGAGATCGAATTATTTCCACAAGGTGGATGTGGAATCAGGATAGTTGGAGTTTCGGGAACGGAAATAAATTAAGGAGGGAAGAATGGTTAGAATTAGGTCGGTTGGAATTTCAAGGACGAAATTAATTAAGGAGGGAAGGTTGTAACGACCCGTCCCGAATTCCAGGATTAGATTAGTGACTAATCACGATTAGTGAGGTTAATCCGTGATTAGTTGGGCGAAATCGGACGGACGATACAAAATGACCGTTTTGCCCCTAGCGTGGCTAAAATGTTGACATTTCGTTTGGGCGGTCAAATAGACTTTGATCGATGACCGTGACGTAGTTCGTGACGTCACGAGTTCGTAGACAGGCAGCACGTTCAATTCCGTCGTTCGAGGAGGAAGTTATGACGTTCAGAAGTTTAGGGGAAATTTGGTAATTTTGGTTAAAAGGGCCAAATAGTTGACTTTTTGACCGGGTTGTCCGATGAACGAGGGTCGAGGACTATTACGTAGATAAGGACGATACAAATCCATAGACAGGCGGCACGTCGAATTCGGACGTTCGACGACGAACTTACGGTTCACGGAAGTTCAAGTGCACTATTGCACGAATTACGAAACGGGTTAACTTTTGGACTTTAGTGGGGCCCAGATATTTAATGGAGGCCCAGTGGATGAGTGACAAGTGTCACCCATCCAATGGACACCATTTTCCTTTCATGCATCGACCATTCCATTTTCTCTATTCAAAACACAAACATTTACCCGATCTCACCCTTTCTCTCCATCTATGTGCAACCCAAACCCATCCAACCTTCAACCCATGATCATTTGAGGAACCAGGAGAGTGAGGGAAGGACTGAGGATGATAGTGGCCGGCCAGGAGGGAGCCACCATACCCGGAGACCCGAACCCGAGGTAATGCTCGATTTTGATTTTTGGATCCATAATTGTGTTTTTGTGGATATAGTTGATATTAGATGATTAGGATGGGCTTAATGAGTCATTAGGGTCCTAATGGAATGGTTTTGGGAGGTTTTGGACGGCTGCACAACCATGGTGCAGTTTTGGGAAGCTTGAACCGTATGGTTCAAAGATTAAACCACGGAATTCAGGTGTTTTTAGGTTGTTTAATGAGTAGAAATGATAGGGAATGAAGAGATATGAATTATAGGATTAATTAGGGTTGAAATCATACCAAAATAGGGGAGCAAAATTGCCGAACCGGTCACGCCGGTCCAACACAGTGGTTGTGAACAGTGAATCGGTTCAGCTGGAGGTATGTGACGATGAACAGTGTTTTAACCTTCTCGGGGCACGTGAGGACACGTGAACAGTAATTTGGGAAATTGTTCAACATACGAAATCATCTATTCGATGTAACGAACAATTTGGGACTGGTTTCGTGTCAATCGGACATCGTTTAGATAGGGTTCGGGTTTTCCGAAGGTTTAGGATCGTTTTAAAAATAGTTAAAAATTCGGAAAAATTACGGGGCTTTAGTAGGAGGTTAATAAGGTAGTTAGTAACCTTCTATTACAATTTGGACAGGTTTGGGAGTCCCGGTGACAGTGATCGGCTCGGGAGAGCCTATTGCACGCAAATCGAGGCGGCGGCTCGGACGGTCTATGAGTGGACCTTGTTTTCTAAATTGGTTCATGTACAAATGTTTGTTATATGTTTTAAATACTTGTTTGTGATGCCATAAGTCCATTTAAATGTGTGGTTACGTATAGGCACATATTTCGAGATTTCGGCCCTATACGGTGCATATACGGGTTTATATGTCTTTAATGGTCTAAATGAAATGGTTTTGGATTTCCAAAAGGATAAACTCGGGTATGAGACTCATTTGGTTTGGTATCGGCCATATGACTCTAGTTACGACCTACTGGTCTAGACCGTGGTCACGGCGAGTGTTTTGTGCACGGCGATCGACGATACGACGCTCGCCTTCGGATTGGGATGTGTTCCTTCTGGAGAGGTCACGATGCACGATACGTGGTCGGGCACCCTGGGGAGGCTCGACTTCGGAGTGCTGAAGGTTCATGATATCGATCGATGATGAGTGCACCATGATCTTATGGTGGTCGCGTCGGTTGATACGTTCACGGCTACATACCAGGATTGAGGGCGGTCCTGGATGGATGGTTGCACGCATCACTATGATCGGAGTCATGACTGACCCTCAGATATCGGGCACGGTGCCCAGTTGATTCATATGTTCGGGCACGAGACCCAGTTGTTTTGCACTGAAGCTTTCGGGTCAGGGACCCTAGATGGATTTCCAAGTTCATGACGGGATGGGTCTTGTCACCTGCCCTAACATCTCCCTCAAAGAAAGGGAAAAATAGCCCCCAAAACAAGGAGGAAAACTCCTTAGCAGCATTTTTGTGTCCCTCTTGCTTAAGGAATCTTATTTTCCTTCTTTAATCCACTTCTTAACTTCATCGTTGACTAGGAATTGAATTATTATCTTTCCAAATCAGATCACAATCCATAAATTAAAGGAAAGGGGCTACAAATTGTGGCTAAGGGTAAATTAACCCTAGCCATGATTTATTTCTTGATTTCCAAGAAACTTCATTTCCTTATTTCTTGCAATCTTTAACTTCAGATCTGATTAGGAATATAATTAAGTCTTCTTATCCAAGTCAATCCATGTCATTCCTCATTGAGAAACGTGGGAAAATTCGTCCAAGGATGCTTGATGCACAAGTAAACACCCTAAAACACCCTTAATCGCAATTTTAGGCACTTAAGGGGATTTAGCCACATGTTTGGTGATCTTGGGGGATCTTGTACGTGAAAATGGGAGATGATATGATCCTTGATGAGTCCTTGCTGGTTTCTTGAAGATATAGCCTTGGAAAGATCACATTTCATTGCAAAACATGATTTAAACCTCAACTAACCAATCTGCACAAACTTCACAAAAGATATCATTTTCTCATATTGTTGAATGATTATAATCAATAGATAAGTAAAAGTGATAAGAAATAACATTGAAATGATGCTTAATTTGTGACTTATCAAATACCCCCAAACCTATATTTTGCTAGTCCCTTAGCAAAACAACAAAATAAAAGACTCGATCTAGTTATGATAAGCATTTAAACCTCTAGGTCCACCAAGTAGGAGGAGTTTTATCTCCTGCGGGTTATAGCAGCACGATACCCATAAACGTTTTACTTAACACAAAGGATGCTAGAAGTCATACATCAACAAGTTAATAAGAATCAAGAATAGAAAATAAACTCACGCAAACCAAGAAACATGCCATAACCGTGAACTCAAGTGTTAAGTGTTTATACCAACATCTCAAATGATCAAACTAGAAAAAAAAACGTCATCTAAAAACCCTAGAAAGATTTCTCCTCAACTCTAATCCTCACTAGGCATCACTCAATACGCTCAAGAATCCTATGGTTTTCACTCAGCAAGCATATATGAAGAGTTTATGTAAAGAAAATCAAGTTAATCACATATGGATTTCAATGAAGAAAAGCACTTTATATGTAAGTAATGATCTCACGAAGCAATTGAAGTTTAAGAACGGAGATACGTACCTTAATCCTTTGCATAACCATTCACAAGATCAATAGGTCTTCATTCAGGGGTTGTAATGGGGCTAGGTTCTTGGGTTTAGAAAGGAAAGTTTGAATTCAAAGAACCTGAACTGCATCAAGGAATGAGAAGTCATGACTAGGACCTTGATTTTAGATGCAACAGAGATTAAGCTCACAAACATGCTCTAATTGAGGTACTTGGCTCACTTGACTCAACTCACAAACATGCTCTATTTTTTTTTTTGCATTCTATTCTTTTCTTTTCACTAACGAACTTGATACATTTTTGTTTATATGAGCTGAGCCAAGATCATGCAATAACTTCCTCACTTTACAAATAAACGAACGATCTCTTCCATTCCAACAAACTTCCATCACATGAGTATGAGTAGCACAAAACATCAGCATATTTCCTCCTCACCATGAATCTCATTTGATGCAACCTTGACACAAGTTTAGATTATAGGATGTAGCCATTATGAATGGTTCAAAACTTGGTTAGGTCATATTGTAGGTGAAGAACAAAATGGCTAAGTGTTTGGCTTCAAAGGGGCTTAGGGAGCATGCAATGTGGATAGGGGAAAGAAGGGCCTTTAGGAGCTAAAACACACATAGCCTATATCACATCTCATAAAAAATTACACATTAAATCAAGAGCATCCAATAGATATGGCTCTTTAAGCATCAATTCAAATAGACAGAGATCATGCAATTAAGAACAAAGTGATGAGTGTTTAAGAGTATAAACAAGTAGATCACTCAGAAAGAAAGGCAATTAAGCTCAAAGATCTCACAATGGAAGTCTCCACTAATTTTCTAAGCATGCTCAAATTCAATTGTTTTGGTTGCTTAATCACTTGATTATGGTATTGTGAAGTACAACTGTGAATTCAATGGCAATCACAAAACAAAAAAAAAAGTAAAAAAAACAAAACCAAAAACAAAAAAACAGCAAGGAATTAAGAGCATAAAATAAAAAATAGCAAGGAAATCAAAACAGAAACTGAGTTGTGTACCCCTAAACTTAGGTCCAATACCCCCAAACCTAAATGAAACATTGTCCTCAATGTTTTGAGCATAAAAGGAAGATAAATTCATTAGTTAGAAGGTGAAAACCGTCCATAAGAAAAAGGGAACAAAATAGGGCTAGGTTGCCTCCTAGGAGCGCTTGATTTAACTTCTAGGCGAGACGAGGATAGCAGCTCATGAGAGAGCAGGTGCAGGGGCCTCGGGGGCCTCAAGGGGGATGAGAGACGTCCCATAATAGTGCTTGAGTCTATGGCCATTCACCTTGAAGGGTTCTCGCTTAACCGGATGTTGAATTTCAATTGCACCATGAGGAAAAACATTTGTGATAATGAAAGGACCATACCAGCGAGAACGTAACTTACCAGGAAACAACTTGAGTAGGGAGCTGAAGAGCAGGACTGGTTGGCCAACTTGAAGGACCTTCCTTTGAATGTTCTTATCATGAAAGGCCTTGTTCTTCTCCTTGTAAATTCATGAGCTTTCATGTAAGACCCGGTCTTGGAAGCAAGAACGGTGAGCAAGACCTGTGAGCTTGAGAAGCAAGAACAGTGAGCAAGACCCGTGAGCTTGGAAAGGTAAGATCGGTGAATGATCCCACATCGCTCGAGGAGGGAAAGGTGAAGTACCTTATATGTGTGGGCACGTATCTATCTAACACAAGGCCTTATGGGAGCTCAGTGGCTTTGGGGGAGATTGGAACCCCAAAGTTAAGCGAGTTGAGGATGGTGCAATCCCATGATGGGTGACCTACTGGGAAGTTGCACGTGAGCTCCCGAAAATAAAACCGTGAGGGCTGGGCCCAAAGCGGACAATATTGTGTTAGATGGGCCGGGTCGTGACAGAATGGTATCAGAGCCGGACCCTGACCGGAAGTGTGCCAGCGAGGACGCTGGGCCCCAAGGGGGGTGGATTGTAAGACCCGGTCTTGGAAGCAAGAACGGTGAGCAAGACCCGTGAGCTTGAGAAGCAAGAACGGTGAGCAAGACCTGTGAGCTTGGAAAGGTAAGATCGGTAAGATCGGTGAACAATCCCATGATGGGTGACCCCCTGGGAAGTTGCACCATGAGCTCCTGAAAACAAAACCGTGAGGGCTGGGCCCAAAGCGGACAATATTGTGTTAGATGGGCCGGGTCGTGACATTTCATATGCCTCATTGCGAAGTTCATTGAGGTCATTCAGTTACAACCTTCGGTGAATTTCAGCAGCGTCTAGGTCCATGTTCATGCGCTTAACCGCCCAAAAAGCCTTGTGTTTGAGCTCTACAGGTAGATGACAACCTTTACCAAAGACTAATTGAAAATGAGACATACCTAAAGGTGCATTGAAAGCCGTCCTATAAGGCCAAAGTGCATCGTTCAACCTTAAGGACCAATCCTTGCGACTAAGATGAACTGTCCTTTCAAGTATCGCTTTGATCTCCCTATTGGACACTTCGGCTTACCCACTTGTTTGAGGATGGTAGGGGGTGGATACACTGTGATTTACACCATACTTCCTCATCAAAGCCTCAAAAGAACGATTGCAAAAGTGGGAGCCTCCATCTCTTATGATGGCCCTTGGTGCACCGAACCTAGCTAGAGTATGGTTTTGAATGAAACTCACAACAATCTTAGCATCATTAGTTTTAGTGGCAAGTGCCTCAACCCATTTAGATACATAATCCATAGCAAGCAATATGTAAACATTACCAAAAGAATTAGGGAAAGGCCCCATGAAATCAATGCCCCGAATATCAAAGATCTCAACAACTAAGATCGGGTTCAAAGGCATTTGATTCCTAGGACCTATGTTACCTTGCCGTTGGCATCTTTCACATGTGAGCACGAATTCATGAGCATCCTTGAAGAGTGTGGGCCAATAGAAACCACTTTTTTTATACGATGTTTTCTTGGCCCCAAAGTGACCTCCACATGCAAAAGGATGACAAAATTCATGGATAGAACGTACCTCACAATCGGGAATGCATCGTCGAATGATTTGATCCGAACAATGTTTCCATAGGTAGGGCTCGTCCCAAATGTAATACGTAGCTTGCTTAGCAAGCTTATTCCTTTGGTATCTGTTCAAAAATTAAGGGAATTTCTTGGTTACAATAAAGTTAATCAAATCAACGTACCATGGATCGATTGCTTCAATGCTGAAAATTTGTTCGTCGGGGAATGTCTCGTGCAAGGGCAAGTGATCCTCTTCTTCATTCGAGCCATGGAAGAGACGACTCATATGATCAGCAACTACATTCTCACTCCCCTTCTTGTCCCGAATTTCCAAGTCAAACTCTTGAAGGAGAAGCATCCATCGCGACAATCTAGGCTTTGTATCCTTTTTGCTCGAAAAATATTTCAACGCTGCATGATCGGTGTAAACTATGACCTTTGTTTGAATCAAGTAACTCGGAATGACAGGACCGCCCCCGAAGGGACATTGATAACCGTGCCCGGTCCTGTTCCCGTCTAGCAAGTCGACTGAAATTCCCAAATTAGCCTCCGTACTTGCCAAACCAGGGATAGCCACACACGTACTCACTCATGCCTCCACCTCTCGATCAGACTCGATCAACGCGCCACAATCTGGAGGGTCAATAAAACACAAAAGGTGTGAGTGGACAAAAATAAATCAGTTTATAAAACAGTTACAGAAAACCATGTACGAAAATCATTTCGCAATCCGTTTCATCTCCAATACAAGAAAACTGTGTAAGAAAATCAAGTCATTTTCCTTTTCTTAACCTTCGGGTCTTAGCCCGCAATCATAAACACAGGGCCTCAGCCCAAAACCATGAATCAAATCCAAGTACACAACATAATCCAAATCCATCAACCATATAAACCGGGGCCATTGCCCAACACATCCAAAAGCATCGGAAATCAACAATAATTCAGAAGTCAAACAATTTGCTGGATCTCAAGTGCGCCCGAGTATTTAAACTCAAAATCATGCGCATAATCAGGCCTTCCCGGGATATCAACAAGTCTTTAAACTCAGAACATAATCAATAGGCCTCTGTGGTATCATACCGAGTCTTTAAACTCAAAACAGTAACCGAGTCTTTAAACTCATCAAGGGCCCTCCCCCGTCATCAATTAACCGAGTCTTTAAACATAAAACATGATCCATGTCAGGACCCCGACCCTCTTCTGTCAGGTCCCGATTCATCTAGCACGATATTGTCCGCTTTGGGCCTCCTTGCCCTTGCCCTCACGGTTTTGTTTTCGGGAGCTCACGGTGCAACTTCCCAGGGGGGTCACCCATCTGGAATTGCACCAGCCTCAACTCGCTTAACTTTGGGGTTCCAATCCCCCCCAAAGCCACTGAGCACCCAAAAGGCCTCATGCTTGATAGGTGTGTGCCTACACCTTTAAGGCACACCACCATTCCTTTCCCAGACCATTCCCCCCTCGCAGGAATGTGGGATTGTTCACCGGTCCCTCCAGGACACGGGTCTTACAATCCACCCCCCTTAGGGGCCCAGCGTCCTCGCTGGCACACTTCCCGGTTGGGGTCTGGCTCTGATACCAAATTGTCAGGACCCGACCCCTCTTCTGTCAGGTCCCGATTCATCTAGCACGATATTGTCCGCTTTGGGCCTCCTTGCCCTTGCCCTCGACGGTTTTGTTTTCGGGAGCTCACGGTGACAACTTCCCAGGGGGTCACCCATCTGGAATTGCACCAACCTCAACTCGCTTAACTTTGGGGTTCCAATCCCCCCCCCCCCCCCCCCCCCCACAAGCCACTGAGCTCCCTAAAGGCCTCATGCTAGATAGGTGTGTGCCTACACCTTTAAGGCACACACACCATTCCTTTCCCAGACCATTCCCCCTCGCAGGAATATGGGATTGTTCACCGTTCCCTCCAGGACACGGGTCTTACAATCTAGCCTTAGCACCAGGTCTTTAAACCCAAAACCATTTGTAAATCACAAGAATCGAGGATCCATCGTGATCCAAATTCCAAAACCAAACTGAAATCACATTTTGTCATAATAGGACTTATGTCTTAATTTCACATTCAAATCCCCAATCATATCCGTCACCCATTCCCGAATTCGAATTCGCAATAATGATTCCGTAAGCTAGCATCCGAAAACATCATCCTGAACCCAAACCTGGAAATCCACTTTCACATTTCCGAAATCCAAATCTCATTCATCAAAATTACTTTTATGCCCTGGGCATCAAGCCCGAATCACCTTTTCCAAAATCCGTTTTAAATCTTTGGAAACATTTCAAATCCCCAAAGTCAAATCAAATCACATTTCCAATTCCAAAGTCAAGGCAACAAAACCATGATCAAAACACAATATACTCGAAATCTCGTAAAATGCGCAAAACTGTAATAATCTCGAAATACGTGTCAAAACCGTAGGGCATACTCACAATCATAATCAAAACATCCTTAAAACATCATACTCACAAATCATGTGAAATCATTCATCAAAACATAAGAGAAACCATAGTCTCAAAATACGTGCAGTTACGTATGGCATACCAAAATACGTATAAATACGAAAATCGTAATTATCACACAATCATAATCATAATTGACAGGACCCGTCCCCAACTGGACGTCAAAAACCCTGCCCGGTCCTGCTCCCGTCTGACAAGTCAACTAAAGGTCCGAAACTCCCCTTCAGTGCTTGCCAGACAAGGGATGTTTGCGCGGATTTCTGCTGCTGTCACTGCCCACGACGATCAGTCCCGAACGTCGTACCACTGCCTGGAGGGTCACAAAACAGAAAAGGTGTGAGTGGACAAAAATGACCCCTTATAAAAACATTTATGAAAATACAATCTTACCCTCCAGTTTTCACAAACTTGCATGCATATCGTAAAACATGAGTGACCGATAAAGTCAAAACATATTTTCCCATGGTCCATAAAACTCATGTTCACCAAATCAGTTCATGTTATAAAACATCAAATCCTGGCTCTCAGGCCAACACATGTGAAAACATAATCACTGGCCACAAAGACCAAAAACCCGTACTCAATACCAGTACGTCATCACAATCAATACCAATCAGCACTAATCACCAGTGCACAAGAAATATATCAATCCAATCAATCCGCACTACTCACAAGTGCATAAAATATCACAAATCACATTTGCACTACTCACAAGTGCAAAATAAATCAAACTGCACTACTCACAAGTGCTGCACTACGCGTAGGCCAATATCCAGTCACTCTCTCGGAACAGACACCTCTGGGCTCAACCCCCCTCGGGCTTAGTCACCTCTGGGCGAACACATCCCCAGGTTCAGACACCTCCGAGTGGTACATCCAGGCTCAGTCTCATCCGAGAAGCTGACTACCATAGGATCAACTCCCGATCCTACAATCACATCCCCCAAGCTCCGGTCGTCTGGGTAATCCCCCTCAAGCACCGACCGTCTGGGAATATCACAATCACAATGAAAACCATCCCGGGAATTACATCCCAAAACATTTTAATCAAATCTTGACTTCATACCAAGTCAAGATCATCCCCGACTGGGTCTCAAAGCCCAAAATACCATTTACACGTACTTCTTTAAAATCACCTTTTAATTCAATAAAATATTCCGGAAATCATCACTGACTCACCAACAAAGTCAAAATATCATTTTTGAAATCATTTAAACTCCGGGCCTAGCCCAAAACATCATTTGCCCGTTCCTCGTAAAATGTGCCCGAAAGACTGATTAAAATAATCATAAAATCCCAATAAATCATTAATTTCACAATTTCACAAGTGACTCCAAATCCGAGTCAAAATCACTATTCACTTAGGTTCTCATGCCCAAAATAACATTATCACGCAAATCCATGCGTTGCAACCTCCGTTGCCATTTTCACGTAAATTCACAAAATTGACCATTGACTCATTCCCGAGTCACCACATCATTTTTCATTCCATGACTCAATAATCTGAGTCCAAACATTATTTTCAATCAATTTCAATCCCGGACTCACAAACCAAGTCCAAACATCATTTTTACCAAATTTCGTAATTTCTCGAAAATCTCCCAAAATAATAATATAATAATCATAAAACCGAGAAATTACCGGATTAAAACATAAATCATGCCCAAGCATATAAAATCATATAATAAGGCATTTAAATCATATATGTATGCATCACGGTTAGAAAACAAAGTCCACTCACACACACCATCCAAAAAGGTTCGTTTCCGAGCTGCACGTTTTTTCGTAAAATCTGGAAATCACAACTCCTGTCCAAAATCATTATAGAGGGTTACTAACATCTCAAAATACATCATATAATTTTCCCCAATTTTTCCGGAATTTAAATACGTATTTTTAACGTAAAACAAAACTTCGGATACACGGAACATTATCGAAACAATATCCGATTTCATCGAAACCAACGTTAAAATGTTCGTTACACTAAGAGGATCAAAAGTCATGTTGACCTCATCTTGAGACTAGGCCGGACGTACCCTCACGCGCCGCCGTGAGTGGCTGCGCGTGAAACCCACGCGCCAGCTACAGTGTCACCTGCCTAACCCGTTTGTCTGGTAAACGGGTCCTTTAACCCGCGACACGATCCGGTTCCAATCCTATCAATTCGACACTGATTACATCAATTGATCATCGAGTTAGTTTCGTTACAAGTCTAATTAGAGGTCTGAAACATCAATTACACGAAACCTTACCTCTAACCTCACGATCACAGATGATCATTCGAAGAACACCCCGTACACTGTTCATCATCAGAACTCCCTCAATTCCACACGATTTCCTTAAATTGATTCATCAAGAAGCATCAAGGGACTCAGGTAAACCTTTTCCCCAAATCAATTGAATCAATTCGTGGCTCAAACTCCACGACTCAAACTCGATTCTTCGTCACTGTGCAACCATGGAGTTCAGTCAATCTCAACCAGTTTCTTCCAATTGATGGACCCAGAAGCATCATGGGATCCTCAGGAACATAATCCCCAGCTCAATTTCATCAATCAAAGCCTCCAATTCCTCGACTCAATCTCGAAATTTCAGAGGCCACCTTCCTTCTGTTCTTCCACAATTCGACCCCAATTCCCTTCGTTCTTGTTGCAGATCGATTCGTATTGATCCCAGAAAGCTAAATGAGGCTTAAATTCCACTCCTCACGGCTCAATTCTTCCAATTTGATTTTCCCCCCAAATTGTCTAAAATCCAAAATTCAATTCCTCAGCTCACTCCCAATCTCCCGTGTTTACCCAATTGAATCCATCTCTCAAAGCTCTCAAATTCCCCTCAAAATTGGTTGTGAAAGGGAGCTGAATTCTCCCAATTATGATTCCCCTCACACGGGTAAGAAAACAAAGAAGAGGAAAATGGGGAAAAATGGAAGAAATGATGAAGGATAAATGATGATGTTGTAATGATGGTGTTGGGAGGGAAACATGGACCAGATTTCAGGGGATGGGTGACACTTCTCACTCATCCGAATGTGCACAGTCACCGGGTACTGTTCATATTAAAATATTATTTTAATCCCGGTTCGTTCGGTTAATCGAGCCCGATTCCGTGACCATAACTTCGCCGTCGAATCTCCGATTTCGGCATGCCGCCTGTCGTTGGATTCGTATCGACGAGACCTACGTAACGGGCCTTGGCCCATGTCCATCGGACCTCCCGATCAAAAAGTCAACATTTGGCCCCTAACATGCCAAATTACCAAAATACCCCTCAACTTCCGAACATCATAACTTTCTCTACGAATGTCGGAATCGAACGTGCCACCTGTCTATGAACTCGTGATGTCTCGAACTACGTCACAATCATCGGCCAAAGTCCATTTGACCGCCCGAACTAAAAGTTAACATTTTGCCCACACCAGGGGCAAAACGGTCATTTTGCACGTTTCGTCCGATTTCACTCAACTAATCCCCGATTAGTCATTCTAAATCATAATTAATTAATATTAAATCCCGATATTCGGGACGGGTCATTACAATAATCATAGAAATCGTAGAAACATTTATGCATGCATTAAATTTTGAAGGCAAAGTCCACTCACACACCGTCCATAATGCATGTTTTCGCGTTGCACGCGTTCTCATAATTTCTGACATTTTCCAGGAATCTCGAATCCTGTCCGAAACCATTCTTTCGTGTTACTAAGGACCCAAATATCATCATACTAATTTCCCATAATTTTTCGGGAATTAAACGTTAGTTAAATACATAACATAAACCTTCGGACCCTCGAAACAACATCGAAACGATGTCCGATTAATTCGAAACCAATGCTAAAATGTTTGTTACATTGTATAGGACAAAAGTCGTGTTGAACTCACCTCGAAAATTGGGCCCACGCGCTATCGTGAGTGGCTGCGCATGAAACTCACGCGCTAGCTACAGTGCAAGCACTGTTCATCGTTCTCACCCGGTTGACTATGAAACGTGTCCGGTTTGTCCGCAAGACGAACCGATTAGAACCCTGTCAATTCAAACTCTAATCCTTCAATTGATTTATTCTAAAGCATCACTATGAAGTTAATTATGCTTCTGTAAGTTAAATTCCATCAACACTTACCTCAAACCATCAATTCGAACCTGGATTTACGAAGAACAGCCGAACACTGTTTAGTCATCGATATCTCTTGATTCCTAACATTTTTCTTCAATTTACTCAGCCAACAGCTTCGTAAGATCATCATAAACTTGTTTTAAAGCTCTATTGCATCGTATAATGCCTCCAATTATGTGACTCGAACCTTCGAATTTCCAAGCTTCGCCAAGTCTGTTCTTAGCTCAACGGTCTTCGAACCTTGTAATACTTGATTTGGATCGACTAATTAAGGTTCCAGAAGACTTATTCGAACCTCAATTTGGTTTGGGGTGGTCTACAATTCAAATTCAAATTCAAATTTGTCCAAAAACGAGTTTCGGGTTCCAGTGTATATTCTTCACTCAATCCCTCGTTTTTCCTCTCTAGTTTAGTCTCTACAACCTCCCTTTTTCCTTTCTGAAATGTTCTCTTCTCTCCAACGATTGCTATGGAGGTCGATCAGGCTCAATAGTGGTCTGTTCTCTGTTTTCCATTTCAAGGCCACCACCTAGTTTCAAGTCCCAAAACAACCACACTCACCCACTGAACAAGACCCGTGCTCTCCCTCCGTCTCTGTTCCCCCCTCTCTTCAAACCGTTTCAGCATTCAGTCCCTCTCAAATTGGTCCTGGGAAATCGATCGGGTGTGGGAAACAGCAGCTCCTGCTCCCAAACCCACCGTTGCACCCTTTCCCTGCTCCACTCAAATGCATAAACAATTCCTTAAATCTCAGCCCAACCAATTTGCTACATAAACAATCCATACCCATGCTCTGTTCTGAAGAATTCTCTCAGAACCCCCACACACGGCTGTCTCAGTGGTCCCATCGGATTTTACCATTTTGCCCTTCTTCACAAATTACCAAAATGCCCTTCCTCGTTATAGACCCGTAACTCGCCCGTCCGACGTCCGTTTTCAGCGTGCCGCCTGTCGACGGACTCGGGGCATCGAGACCTACCTAACGGTCCTCGAATTGTGTGAAAATTATTTGTCAATCAAAAAGTCAACATTTTCCCCCTTTTCGTCCAAATTACGAAAATGCCGATGAACTTCCGAACGTCATAACTTCCTCCTCGAATGTCGGAATCGGGCGTGCCACCTGTCTATGAACTCGTGACGTCCCGAACTATGTCACAGTTATCGATCAAGGTCTATTTGACCGACCGAGCAAAAAGTCAACCGTTGCCCATTACCTAGGGGTAAAATCGTCTTTTTCTTGAAAATTTCCAAATTTCCCCTTTTTGAATGTTCGGGTCGTTACACGGGAAAATTTTCAGGGCAAAGATGACAGCAAAAAGCTCCTTTTCAGTTGTAGAATAGTTCAATTGGGCATCATTAAGGGTTTGGCTTGCATAGTATATGACATGCAGAAGTTTATCGCGCCGCTGTCTCAAAATAGCACCTACCATAAAATCTGCAGCATCGCACATAAGTTCGAATGGAAGGTCCCAATTGGGAGGCATAATAATATGGGAGTTCATGAGCTTCTCCTTTAAAGTGTCAAAAGCCTCCCTACATTCTCTATCAAAGTTAAACACAACATCCTTAGCAAGCAAAGTACACATAGGCTGAGATACCTTGCTGAAATCCTGAATGAACCTCCTGTAAAATCCAGCGTGTCCCAAGAAAGATCTAACCTCTTTAGCTGTGGTTGGGTATGGTAATCTCTCAACAACATCCAACTTAGCCTTTTCCACCTCAATTCACTTGCTAGAAATCACGTAGCCCAAGACAATACCTTGTTGAACCATGAAGTGACACTTTTCACAATTCAGCACTAGGTAACTTTCTTCGCAGCATTCAAGTACCCAGGAAAGATTAATCAAATACAACTCAAATGAATTCCCAAACACAGATAAATCATCCACAAATACCTCAATGATATCTTCAATCGTATCCGAAAAGATACTCATCATAAACCATTGAAAAGTGGCCGGTGCGTTGCATAGACCAAAGGGCATGCGCCGGTATGCAAATGTTCCATAGGGGCAAGTGAATGTCATTTTCTCTTGATCTTCTGGGGCAATTGGAATCTGGTTATACCCATAATATCCATCTAGGAAACAATAATTAGAATGCCCTGCCAATCGTTCCAACATTTGGTCAATAAAAGGGAAGGGAAAGTGATCCTTAAGAGTGGTAGTGTTGAGCCTTCAGTAATCATTGCATACTCTCCAACCTGTGTGTATCCTTTGGGGTACAAGCTCATCCTTTTCATTCTTAACCACAGTGATTCCACTCTTTTTAGGCACTACTTGCGCTGGACTTACTCACTTAGAATCACTTATTGGATAGATGACGCCCACGTCCAAAAGTTTTAGCACCTTTTTTTTGACAACTTCCTTCATTGGTGGGTTCAACCTTCATTGTGCCTCTCGGGAGGGCTTAGAATTTTCTTCAAGGAGAATCCTATGAATGCACTTGGCTGGACTAATTCCCTTAATGTCAGCAATAGTCCACCCAATGGCCTTTTGATGGGTGCGAAGGATGTGACAAGGCAAGTCTTCCTCAGATGGAGTAAGGTTCGCGACAATGATGACTGGGAGAGTTTGGTTGCTGCCTAAGTAAGCATACTTGAGATTTTGGGGAAGGGGTTCAAGCTCAAGGATAGGAGGAGAGACATGAGAGGGCAAGGTCTCTGTGGTGGTGAGGGACAAGGCTTCATAGGGGGCATTGGACAAGTACATGTACGGCAAGGCATTTAGGGAGAGCAATTTAGCCATGGTGTTTGGGTCCATTTTGGTTTCAGGTTTAGGGAAGGTGAGGGATTTTTCTAGGTCATCTCCCTCACATGATAGCTTAAGATTCTGATTAAGAAACATAGCCATAATATTCAAAGGGAAATCATCAATAGGTTCCGTTGGATATTGTATGGTATCATGTATAGAGAAAGTACGAAGCTTGCCTTAAACCCGAATAGATACCTGTCCATTCTTCACATCAATGAGGCATTCAACTTTAGCCAACAAAGGACGTCCAAAGATCAATGGGGGCTCCCCATTCTTGTCAATTATATCCATCTTTAAGACATAGAAATCAGCGGGAATGCACGTATCCCCAATCTGAACCACAACATCCTCCAGTACACCTACAAGGTTAGAAATCGACGCATTAGCCAATCGAACACAAAGATGAGTAGGTTTAAGATCTCCTAAGTTCAAAGGCTTATAAATATGGAAAGGCATAATGTTAATTGAAGCGCCCATATCAGATAAATAATGTTCAAAACGTTTAGATTGAATGACACAAGGAAGTGAAGGGGCCCCGGGATCATTGGCTTTCGGGGGAATGGAAACAAGGGCTGCCTTGAAAGCTTGGGGAAGGTCCACGACATTTGGGGCTTCAAATCCTCTTTTTCCAGCAACTAGATCCTTGATAAGCTTGGCAAAGATGGGCATGTGCTCCAGGATTTTGGAAAAAGGAAGTGTGATTTGAAGTTTCTGGTGCATCTTGATGATCTCGTCCTCGAATGCTTCCTTGTTTTTGTTTTGATTTTGAAACCAGCAAGGGAATGGATATGAGACATTATTAGATAACTCAAAAGACACCTTCTTAGACATTTTATTGGAATTAGAAGGAGGTTTAGGGTTAGAAATTCCAACATGTTGCTGGGTACTGCAGGGGTAGCCAAAATGGATGCATCATGTTCCAATGCTTTGTCTTTCGAGTTCAAGGGCTGATGTTGGGTGCTTGGGCCTTGGGTTCCAGGGACCTTAACCTGTGGTTCTTCATCTTGAAAGTGAACTGGAGGCGGTGCCACGTGGGTGGGGGGTGGCGCATCCGAGGCGAAAGAGGGGGTAGATTGCACGCAATAAGGTGCTAGAATTTCCTGATGGTTCCAACACTGAGTACTTAGGTAGCTTGCTAGATTTTGAGTGTATGGCTGTGATTTTTGGACAGCAGGGACCTGGGGTCTTGAAGTATAATTCCTTGGGGTGTACTCTAGGCTAGGAATTTCAGTGCCACTCCGAAGGGTGATGGAATTCTCTATTGGTCCATGGGGACCCTTCGGATTCGCCATAACTTGACTAGGGAACTTACCGGGCTCTCTTTGGTTGAGGTGATTGGAAATTTTCCCAAGTTACCTCTCCAAGTTAGTAATGGCATGTTTAGTCTCATTCATGAAGCCATTGGTTGCTGCTTGGTGAGTCCGAGATTCATTCATGATGGTATTAGTGTGTTGTGCCATAGTTGCAAGTACATCCTCCCATGACTTACCGGTTGAACCTTGAGTTGAGGATGTACCTTGGGGCTGCATAGAAGGGGAAGCAATGTGAGGTTGCTAGAATCCAGGGGTGGCAAGGGGTTAACCACGGATTGGTTTTTTTTTCCACCTAAAATTCGGATGGCTCTTCCATCCCGGATTGTAAGAGTTCGAAAAAGGATCATTCCGGGGCCTTGAAGCATTGTACCCCCCAACATAGTTGGCTTCACCCACTTGTGTGCACTCATCCGAATAGTGCCCTTGGACTGAACAAACCTCACAAACCAAGGTATTCTTAACCTTATCCCTGCACAATTGCTTTACCAAAGCCGTGAGTTCAACAATGGATCCATTTTTGTCCCTAGGTTCGGCCATGGACCTAGATCAGTGGCCTCGGAAACTAAATTGTTTCTCTCTTTGACCTATCTTCTCAAATAAAATTTGGGCCTCAGTTTCCGTGGCATCTAAGATACCTTAAGATAGGTAATTCACCATAGTATGATCCCCATAACTAAGACCTCCATAAAACCACATCATGAGGTGATGATCCTCAATGTTGTGATGGGGAAAAGCAAGAAGCATCTCATTAAACCTTTTACCAATACTCATAAAAGGCTTCATCTTGGAGCTGTCTAGTGTTCATAATCTTAGCTTTAAACTCATTAGTTTTCTCAATGGGGTAGTATTGGGTGAGGAATAAAGTAGACAATTCTGTCCATGTATGAATAGAGGTGGGTGCAAGTGAATAAAACCAAGCTTTAGCCCTATCCTTAAGTGAAAAGTTAAACAACCTCAACCTAATTTCATTCTCAGTCATCCCATTGATACGAAGAGTAGAACAAACCTGGAGAAAGTCCTGGATATGAAGGTGAGGGTTTGCTCTAAAGACTCCATCAAACGTAGGCAACATGTGAATGGTCCCAGACTTAAGCTCAAAGTTTTCAACAGTGCCTGTAGGAAATACAATGGGGAAGTGATCTTCGGGCACATGAGGGGCTGCAAACTCTCGAAGGAACCTAGGGGCAGGAGGAGGGACAAGAGCACGTTCTTGTGGGTTGTCCATGGGACGAGGGCTTGGTGGGGGACTTCTGTGAATTGAAAAGTTCAGGGAGGAACAAGTAGGGCTGTGAGTTGTTCCCTCCACTGAGGAGCTGCGTGACGTGAACTAGTACTTGAAAAACAAATAAACCAACCAAGTTAAATAATTCCAAACTATATGGACACCGTTGAGGGACAAATCCCCGACAATGGCGCCAAAAACTTGATAGAAGATTTATAAACCAAGAAATTATGAATGATAACTCCTAATGTAATACTTTGCAAGTTCACAAAATCGTATGACGAGTATAGTAGGTTTGCAAAGGTCGATCCCTCATGGACTTGTTCAACGTGAATCCACTTATTTTGGAATGAAACAACTTGAGAAAAAGTACAAAAAAGTTGGGGGGGGGGGGGGGGGTGTGGGGGTTTGAGTGATGATTAGAACGAAATTGAATGAGGAAAACAAGTGCAAAATGATGAAAACTTGATTTGAGAGTTGATTGGATAATTAGGACGAATTAGGACATGTTCTCCACCATTACCAATTAAAGTTCTCCTTAGATTTCGTTGATTTGATTAATTATGCATGTATCTGAATTAAGTGCCCATGAAAGGGTCCAGCTAAGGCTCACCCCGCACATTTATCTTCTCTTAGATTGCATGTTTAAGGGTGATATACCCACCCTTAAACAACTATTACCGATGGTGTGTGATAATGCATGAAACATGAAGAAGATTTAATGACACTACACTATCCCTAGAAAAGTGATGTGCAATCCTAGGGAGTGATGAGTTTAGATTACGAATAAGATTCCCCCTCTTAAATGTGATGCTAAAAATTGCACGGTGAACACAAACATCGAGGTGATCCGTCATGTAATTACAGCAACAATGATACACAAATAATGAGATCAATATTACAAGCATAAATTGAGTTCATGAAGCATAGTAATCCAACAAATCGAGACATATATAACAACCATAATCAACAGCCAGAAATCTAATTATAAACTAACATAGCTAGGGCTTCAAACAACCCTAATCCTAAAGGAAACTACTCACGCATAACTAAGTAAAGAAACATCATAATTGAATGCACATAAACTTAAAGAGATTAGGACTAAGAAACACAATTACTAAGATGAATGATACGTGAGAGAAGTGGCACAACCACTTATTCTTCTCCCAAGCTTCACGTCACAAAGAAGATGCAAGAGTTGAATCCAAAAGCATGAACAATAGGTAAATTGCGGTTACTTTGTGTATAAACTTTAAGCAGAAATTTTTGCAGAGTTATGGGACCTTAGGTGGTAAATTCAAAGTCCAAAAACCACGAGAAAACATCTATTTATATCTGTAACACCTGCCCTAACATCTCCATCAATGAAAGGGAAAAACAGCCCCCAAAACAAGGAGGAAAACTCCTTAGCCGCATTTTTGTGTCCCTCTTGCTTAAGGAATCTTCTTTTCCTTCTTTAATCGAGTTCTTGACTTCATCTTTGAATAGGAATTGAATTATTATCTTTCCGAATCAGATCACAATCCCTAAATTAAAGGAAAGGGGTTACAAATTGCGGCTAAGGGTAAATTAACCCTAGCCTTGATTTATGATTGTTTCTTGATTTCCAAGAAACTTCCTTTTCCTTATTTCTTGCAATCTTTAACTTTCTATCTGATTAGGAATATAATCAAGTCTTCTTATCCAAGTCAATCCATGTCGTTCCTCATTGAGAAAGGTGGGAAAATTCGTCCAAGGATGCTTGATGCACAACTAAACACCCTAAAACACCCTTAATCTATAACGAACGGTCTCGAATTTTAGGATTAGATTAGTGACTAATCAGGATTACTATGGTTAATAAGTAATTAGTTGGGCTAAATCGGACGAACGATACAAAATGACCATTTTACCCCCGGTCGTGGGCAAAACGTTGACTTTTCATTTAGGTGTTCAAATGGACTTTGACCGATGACTCTGACGTAGATCGGGACGTCACGAGTTCATAGAAAGGTGGCACGTTCAATTCCAATATTCGAGGAAGAAGTTATGACGTTCACAAGTTCAAGGGCATTTCAGTAATTTGGTTAAAAGGAGCAAATTGTTGACTTTTGGACTGTGAGGTCCGATGGCCGAGGACCGAGAACCGCTACATAGATCGGTTCGATACAAATCCATAGACGGGTGGCACTCTGAAATCGGACTTCGAACGGCAAAGTTACGGGTCACGGAAGTTCGGTTTCACTATGCATGCTTTACGAGGCGATGATGAGGTGGCTTATTTTGATTGGGCAGATATTTTAGGTGGGACCCATGACTCATCCCATTGGCCCAAACCCCCAATTTGTGGATCTAATTAATTAAATAATATTATCTTTATTATTTTATAATCTCCACTTATCTTATCTTTAATCCTAGCCATCCATCCTATCACTCAAGCAATCTTCACCGTGCATTTCTCCCTTCTTCATCAAACTTCATCATCTCTTCTCTGTTCTCTCACAACCCGATCATCCATTTTCCATTCAACCCTCAAACAAAACCCACATGACACACCTCACCACCTTAATCATTATGTGTGCTAGTGACACATGAAGGAAACAGAGAGAGGAGGACTTGATGGTGACGGCCAGAGCCACGGCGGAGAGGAACCGAAAAACAGAGAGGTAAGTTGGTTTGAAATTCGGTTTTGAGGGGTTGTCGATCAATTCTAATGGTGGTAATGTCTTTCTGGAGGTCTTAAGGTTCGTTTGGGATCGAGAGCATGCTTGGAGGTGGCCGAAAACACATGGATAGGGAGGAGGAAGCTTGGCCGTGCGGTTTTCAATCCAAAGGTAAGAACTTTAGATCGATTTCACGTTTTTGAGGTTATAGGATGATAGGAATGAATTATAGGAAGGTTTAGGAATTGATAGGACTGAAAATGAGAGAGATATGGACTGAACCGGTCGCGCTGGTCCGGTCCGGTTCAAACCAGGCGGACCGGGTTCGTCGAGAGGTTAAAGATAACTATTCAACGCGCGTGGGCTTCACTTGCAACCGTTTGCGGTGGCCCGTGGGGGTGCTTGGTGGGTCCAATGAGGAAACTTTCAACATGTCAAATCTTCTATTTGATGTAAAGAACATTTTGGGACTGGTTTCGTGTCGATCAGACACCGTCTCGATAATGTTCAGGGCATCAGAAGTTTTAGGATTGACTTTAAAAATAGTTAAAATTTTGAGAAAATTACGGGGCTTTAGTGGGAGGTTATTTAAGTAGTAAGTAACCTTCTATTACGATTTGGAGGGGTTCGGGAGTCCCGGTGACGATGATTGGCCTGGGAGTGCCGTTTGGCACGCATATCGAGGCGACAGCTCGAACAGTCTGTGAGTGGACCTTGTTTTCTAAATTGGTGCATGCATAAATGTTTATTATATGTTTTAATACTTGTTCTGTGTTGCCATGAGTGTATTTTTGTGTAGTGTCGATACGGGTTATTATTTTCTTTATTGGTTTAAATGGAATGGTTTTGGATTTCAAAAGGATAAAATAGGGCATGAGACCCAGTTGGTTTTTTCACGGACATATGACCCTATTGATGACCTATAGGTATAAATCATGGTCGCGGCGAGTGTTATGTGCACGACAACGGACGATACGACGCTCGCCTCCAGATTGGGATGTGTTCCTTCCGGAGAGGTCACGATGCACAAATCGTTGTCTAGCAGCCACTGGAGGCTCGACTTAGGAGTGCTGATGGTTCAGGATATTGATCGGTGGTGGGTGCACCATGATCTTGTGGTGGTCGCGTCGGTTTATACGTTCACAGCGACATACCAGGATTGAGGGCGGTCCTGGATGAATGGTTGCACGCATCACTACGATGAGAGTCGTGACTGACCCTGAGATATCAGGCATAATGCCCAGCTGAGTCATGTGTTCGGGCACGAGACCCAGTTACTTTACGGTTATGTTTTCGGGTCAGGGACCCTAAATGCATTTCCAGGTTGATAATAGTTTGTGGGGACCGGCATGAACCCTTGAAAGGTGTTATGGATCATGACGGTTTATGGGAACCGAGCATGAACCCTTTGAAGGGTTATAATGATGTTTTATATATATATATATATATATATATATTCATATACCTTTCTTTACTTGGAATGTCTCTTTCGGGGAGGGTCGTTAGCCTGGATGGACCCCGGAGTAGTCACGGAGCACTAACTGAGTAGAGTCGCCCCCGTTGGGTGCCTTACTCTCAGGAGGGCATGGATTATAACCTCAGGGAGGGTCATTGGTCTATGGACATTGACCTGGGTGACCTTGAGAGACTTGGTCTTGAGACCCCGGGTAGCACGCGCGTAGCTTTGGAAACCGTGACAGGATTGGTTGTGTGATTTATATGTATATATGAAATATGATATGTGATGTATACAGGTTTTGGGCCGAGTCCCACATGGATTTGGGCATTGGCCCTTATGGTTGGTTTCATTATGGGTTTGGGATGAGTCCCACTTGTATTTGGGCAGTGGCCCGTATGGTTGGTTCTTTATGGTTCTATCGGTTATGGGTTTGGGCTTAGTTCCCACCTATGGTTCTTCTGGTTAAACGGTTTTTGAATACATGCATGCTTTTTAGTGACGGGTACAAATGTCTTCTTCTGATGAATTTTTTTAAAAAAATCTTTGTTTTGTCCACTCACGGCTTTTAAATGTTTTGACTGCCCTTCAGGTTGAATTCGGATGCGGACTGTAGCAGAGACCGAGATATCACATACCTCCTCCGGATCCTAGCGTACTCTGATGGCCCAAGCGGGCTAATGACGGAAATTTCCCTTGTCTGACACTCTGTGTCAAACGGGATCAGGGTCGTCCCGCGTTAATCCCGGGGGGATTGGGACGGTTATTGACATAATCGCAATTTTAGGCACTTAAGGGGCTTAGCCGCATTTTTGGTGATCTTGGGGGATTTTGGACGTGAAAATGGGAGATGATATAATCCTTGATGAGTCCTTGCTGGGTTCTTGAACATATAACCTTCGAAAGATCACATTTCATTGCAAAACATGATTTAAACCTCAACTAAGCAATATGCACAAACTTCACAAAAGATATCATTTTCTCCTATTGTTTGTGACTTATAAATGATGCTTAATTTGTGACTTATCAACTGACTGGACCTGACACCTCACCACATGTCACCACCTGGTTGGCCATGTGGCCTGAAAAGATGATGTGGATTGTTACGTCATCATCGTCAACCTCTCGACGGGTTGACTTGAACCACTGTAACGGGTCGTTTGACCCGCGACCTTGACCCGACCATATCTCCCTTAAATCTTCACTGTTTTTCCTTCATTTTTCTGCCTAGACACTTGTCTCACTGCCAGTAGTAGATCAACGATCTCAAAACTAAGAGAAAAGACTTGAAACTCACCTATCAAGTTCGATCCTTCACGGCCAAACTTCGAACCAATCCCATAGCCTTTCAAGTGGTCTTTTTCCATCATTTTTTTTGCATGCTCTCTCGTATGAGCTCGATAAACACGTCCATGCATCAAAACGAGATCCCAACGTCCAAAAACCAAAGTTCCAAAATCCAACTTAAACAGGTTCTCGGGTTTACCTACTTTCGAGTTCCAGCCAACTCCTCCGTGCCTCCGCCGTCCTCCACCGTCATCTCAATCTCTCACATGTGTTAGTTGAATAATTAATTGAACTGTGGGAATGACGGAAATGATCTATTATTGAATTTCACATTTGATAGTGAGAATAAGTGTTATTATTATGGGACGTGGCCTCGAGCATAAGAAGGGTTGTGGAGTAGGTTACGAAAGAAGTATTAAGTTTAAGGCTCGAGAAGGAGTCGAAGTATGAGGTTACTAGTGTAGCTCTGGAGATGAAATAAGGGGTTGAAAATGATTCAAGGCAGCATGAGTTCGATAAGTGTAATATTGAAATGAAGTCAGATAGAATTTTGTTGACGGAGATACCCTGGACGGTATTAAAATTGTCTAGTTAGTAATGGAATTTTAACTAGTGTAGGACTTGGTTCAATTGAGAATTGGGGGTATTGGCCTACTTGTAGAGTCGTAATATCAGGTATGAGATATTTGAGATAGTAGTTGGTTATATTTGAAAATGAAGTTAGCGAACCATTGAGTTAAGTGATAATTAAAGCGGTATTTGATTCCTGAGGAAATCAATTGCCCAATGTAAATATAGACGTGAAATTGGATTAGTGATAAAATTTCACGGATGAAATTTATTTAAGAGGGTAGATTGTAACGACCCGGATTCCGAGAAAATGTAAATTTGAGAAAAACTGGAGTAAAAGACAATTTTACTCTTGGAAAAGTAAAAATTTTGACTTTTTGCTTCAGACCTCTTTTGACAGTTCCGAAAAGTCTGTTGTGAAGGTCTCTAGATTTCGAGTTTGTAGACAGGCGGGACGCCAAAAGCGGAGATCGATTGAGGTGGTTTCGGGCCAAGAACCTATAAGGGTATTTTTGTACTTTTTCCCCAAAAGCATTTTGGTCATTTTGCACATGGGCCTATTGGATTATGACACATGTAAAGATCTAGAAAGACCTGGAAATCTCTCCTCCCACCGACTCACCACCCTAAAAATATATGAAGTGTGTACCTTGGGTCGAACACCGTGAAAGGTATGGTCGTGAAAGTGGAAGGTGGAATTGAGGCAGATAGGGGCCAAGAAAGGGAAGAGAGACTAAGGGGAAGAGATCCTGAGGGAGAAACAATCAGGTTGGTGAATTTTTGAGGAGGAAACACCCTTAAAAGAGTCGAACCCGAAAACTCCCTCGATGGGACCCTATTTTTTACTATGTGTTTAAGGCCGATTAACACGATATGATGGATCCTGATGTCTTTCTGGAGGTTTGGTGATCAAGAAAAGCTTGAAAACGAGGGTTATGAACCCTGGAGGTTTGTCGAGATGAAGGTTAAGGGGATGAGATCCTGAGGGAGAAACAACCAGGTTGGTGATGTTTTGAGGAGGAAACACCCCTAGAACTGTCGAACCCGAAAACTCCCTTGACGGGCCCTTATTTTTTAGTATCTGAAATAAGGTCAAGTAACTCAATATGATGGATCCTGATGTCTTTCTTGAGGTTTGGTGATCAAGAAAATCTCTAAAACGAGGGTTGTGAACGCTGGAAGTTTCTTGGGATGAAGGTTAATGGTTGGTCGAGAATAAAGGTGAGATATCTCGATCTTTTCATTGGTATTTCATTTTTTTGAAGTTATTAATCCAACCTAGGAGTTATTTAGAAAATATTAGCTGAAAAATGGGTGAAAATGGACAAGAATGGAGTGAGAAATTTTTGGGTCGACCCGTAAGTCAATAGACCCATTTTATAGAAAAACGGGTATGCGACTCAAGGTTGAAAGTTATACCACCATGCGCAGTGCCTTTGTACGGCGCATGGGGGCACATGCCACCTTATATGGGGATGCTTCCAACATGAAAGTTATATTATTTGATGTCACGAATCGAACGATACAACTTTCGAGGCGATCGGGCATCGTTTCAGGGTTATTTTGGTTGTCCAAAAGTTATGCTTTTATTAAATTTGATTAAAATCTCAAATATTTATGGGATTAAATTGTGAGTTAATTGAGGTGATTAGTGACCCTTAGAAGTGATTCTTAATAGGAATTGATGTTTTCAGATTTTAAGAAAAACTGTGCGGTTTGCTTTTGGTTGTATATAAGGTACGTGTGAGTGGACTTTGTTTTCCTTAAATCCTAATAATGCAATTTTTATGTGAATTTCTATGATTTATGTTGTGTTTTACTTGACGTTGATTTACATATAATTTTACATGATTTTTATGGATTTTTGGTGATTTTACGAAAGTTGCAACCTTGAACGTTTTGTAAGGAAATTGGGTATATTGTGTTCGGATTTATTGTTGAGTGTAGAAAATGGTTGCATATGTATTATGTCCTATTTATGTGGTTTTGACATGATAATTCCCGAGTGAAATTAGCCTACCCGTAGTGCTCATTGACATGATGATTCAGTTTGCAGGCATCAAGGTTGGGCTAGTTGATATGATTGGTTGATTTGATATGTTGGTGGTTTTAGTGTCGCTGATATGGTTACATGTTAGTATGTTTAAATTTGTGTTGGTACATGACATAAGTTTTAGATGGACAGATTTTTAGTTATTATACGTATTTTGAAATTACTTGTTTTCTGTTGATTTCTCGAGGTTTGAAAACTTTTATGTGGCATGTACAGTTTTTATAACGGACGGTAGATAATATGTGTTTGAATAATAATTTTTTAAAACCTTTATTTTTGTCCACTCACACATTTTGATTGGTTTTGAAACCCTTCAGGACCGTTGCACGAGAGTCGAGGCTGCTTACAAGGCGGAGGCGTGAACTCACGAGGTGTCTTAAGTTACCTGTCAGACGGGAGCAGAACCCGGATATGGTGTGGTAAGTTTTTTTTCGGGTTGGGTCCTGTCATCCACTCTATAGTAGGGCATTCATAGACTACTTCATCATAGGCATGAAGAAAAATCTTAAATTTTCTCTCTCTAAGCGCATAGTTTGAGCCATCAAAGAAGGGTGGATTGTTACAAGAATTTATGTCACATTCCATGACCGATACACTGAAAATGATATCAACTAAATCCCTAGGACCAACTCTATGTATATCTAGAATTAGCTCTAATACCAATTGAAAGTTGGATACAAATTCTATGTCACGAATCTTGTGATTAGTCACGGGACCACAACAAACAACCCATATTAAAACCAACAAATGATCTATCACATACTCATACCCAAACACATTTAATTCATAATCACACAGTGACAATCTAAACACGTAGAAGCTCTGTCAATGTAGGCAACCATTTGCTAGTTCTAAGTGACAATGTGTGTGTTAAAGAACATTCAATAAACAATAAAATGGATCATAGATAATTAATCAAATTAATCAAACAAGGAACACATAGAACTTGGTACACATAAACCTTCCTCAAGGTAATACTAGGGGTCTCTCAATTGACCAGACAATCAAGTAAATTTCAGAGTTCAATAGAAAAGCAATCTGAAGCTCAATCTCCCAGGCTGTTCTAAAGAGCAAGCCATATCATGTGCAACTCAGAAATCAAGTATATCTGCTTAGATCTTTTACGTAAGCTCTACGCAGCAACTCTTAGAATCTCAAAATGATAAGAAAATACCAATACATAAGTAAATGATTTTGGTTCAAAGAAAACTTATCAAAGCATTGATCCGGGTTCACCAAGTAACAATACTCAAAGAACCCTGAAAAGATCAGTAATGAAAAATTTGAAGAAATAATTACGAGCAAACACTACAACAAATTTTCCTCTAGACAACGGAGAAAATCCGTTGTCTATTCCCTATAAATACCGTTGTAACTGCCTCTGATGTCTAAAGGGGGTGTTTAGACAACGGATTTTCTTCGTTGTCTAAACTCACTTTAGACAACGGTATTTGTAAATACTGTTGTGTAAAGTACCCTTTAGACAACGGTATTTATAAATACCGTTGCCTAAACTTACTTTAGAAAAAGGTATTTATGAATACCGTTGTTTAAAGTACCCTTTAAACAACGATATTTTTAAATCTCGTTCTCTAAAAGTACTTTACATAGCAGTTAATACAAAAATACTGTTGTCTATAGGGTACTTTACACAACGGTTTATTCGAAAATACTGTTGTCTAAAAGGTGTTTTACACAATGGATTATTAAAAAATACCGTTGTCTAAAGAGTGTTTTACACAATGGTTTATTCAAACATACCGTTGTCTAAAACGTGCTTTACACAACAAAAATCATTCATAACAAAAATCATATTAAAATCCTATATCCTAACATAAAATTAATTCATATTAAAATCCTTCTCCAATCCAAATAAAAAAAACAATATTGTATAAAATACATAATTAATTAATCAAGTTCACAATGAAAATATGAAGTCGTACATTATGCATCCCAACTCGATCAAAGCCGATCAAAATCATAAATATGTATGTCATAATTAAAATAGCAAGTGTTGCAGCTTTGTCTTCCAAATCAGAGCCTCTAGAATTGTCCAAAAGCGTTACAAATCTTGTTTTGTCATTCAATTGCTCTCTGCAAACAAAATTATATTTTCCCGAGTTAAAACTTTGGCATTTTACTATGGTTGAAGAATCAATCAATTGCAGAATAAAATGCATATAAGAAACTACACAGAACTATCTCAGACAGTAGACAACACTTACAGCCTGTATTATACTAGAATACACAAAATCATGATTTCCAAAGCTAACCCCTTTAATTTTTTGAGGTATACAGAGAAATTAGAAACTGAGAAGGACCACAAGGTGGCTTCAATTCATTTAAACAATGTGCTAGGTCCTCACTATCAGAATGCAAACATTATGCTTAGCAATTTGTGATCTGTACCAAATTATGGTTACAAAAAACCTCACTCAACATCAAATGCAAAACACCATGCCATAGCATAAGTATAGGACACTAGTACAAGCATATAAATTTTATCCTTAATTTAATGAAAATGAGAATAAAAATCGTCTAATGGAATAGTTACTCATCAAAATTCCAATTAATCTAACCAGTCCATGCCTCCACAGTATGATAAACATGTATATAAATTTTATTCATACAAATTTCAACACAAAACCAAACAATAATCCAACAATAATCATCACTGTAAACAACACAGAGGCAAAAATTTCAAGCACAAGATAAACAAAAGTCAGACAATGGAAATCCAAGCTACCACTTTTAGAACATATGAAACCAATTCTCAATTAGAGAACCAATAGCATATTCACAGATCCAAGAATATATCAAAAAATTAAAGGAGTCAGTTTCTAACTTCTCTGTATACCTCAAATACTGTACCACAATATTTTTGAAAGGATATGGATGATACGTTGCAGGATAAACAAAAGATTTCAAGATTAAAATGAACGGAACAACTTACTTAAAGAAAATATCAATAATCCGTTATATAGTTCACGAGCTAACCAATTCCTTTTTTGCGTCTTCATTGCCAGATCGTAATAGAACAGCAATGAACTCCACAATCTGAAATAGAGGGATGAAAATTTTAGGAAAGGAAACTCACATTACCAGTATTCCAAATTAGCAATTTTTTCTATGTTAGATTGTTGAAAAGTTCAGACATATGATTTTTAGCCCAAAAACTCATTTCTTACAGCACCAAATGTAACGACCCGTCCCGAATTCCGGAATTAGATTAGTCATTAATCTCGATTAGTGAGGTTGATCGGTGGTTAGTAGGGCGGAATCGGACAAAATGTGCAAAATGACCGTTTTGCCCCTGGTCGTGGGCAAAAGGTTGACTTTTTGATCGGGCGGTCAAACGGACTTTGACCGATGACCGTGACGTAGTTCGGGACGTCACGAGTTCATAGACAGGTGGCACGTTCGATTCCGACATTCGTAGAGAAAGTTATGATGTTCAGAAGTTGAGGGGTATTTTGGTAATTTGGCATATTAGGGGTCAAATGTTGACTTTTTGACCGGGAGGTCCGATGGACGAGGGCCAAGGACCGTTACGTAGGTATCGTCAATACGAATCCAACGACAGGCGGCATGCCGAAATCGGAGATTCGACGACGAAGTTATGGTCACGGACGTAATCGCGATTAACCGAGACTCGGAATAAAATAATAATATAATAATGAATAGTAATGGACGAATCTGGACCCTTGATGAGTGACACATGTCATCATCCCCTTCATTCTCTAAATCAGGGATCTTTGCTGGCCATTTGGGTTAATTAATCATTTTCTCTCAAATCCTCACCATCCATTCAAACCACAGATTGAATCCCAGCCCTTGATCTCATCTTCCTTTATTTCTTAAACCCTCAGAACACATTCCTCTCATTTTCATTCTCCCTCAAAACCGTGAGCACTGTTTCCTCCCTTGAACAAACACCTCACCACATCTTAGCCTCAACCTACACACCAGACACCTCCAGACACACCTCAGCCACATCCAGACGCCGGCCACCACCTCACGGCCGCCCTGCACGGCCGGGAAACCCCCAGACCCGAGAGGAACCCGATCGGCCCAAAACACCCAAACGTCCAAACCACCTCACCAATCTCCTCTGTGTTGGTGTGTGTGAGTTTAGCTGCACGGTGAGGCTTGAGAGATGACGGGAGACGACGGGAGACGGCGAGGTTGGCGGCGGAGAGGAAAACAGGGGAGGTCCGAAACTCAGAAATTGGAAGTCGTTGTGGGCTGGTTTTGATCGTTTTAAATGGATGTAGGATGTTCCTGGAGTCGAACTGGGCATGCTGGTGGCCACGGCGGTAGCCACGGCGGCGAGGTAAGCCTCGAACCCGTGAGTTCGTTTCGGGTATAAAAATGGCAGCCTGAGTTTTACGGTGTGTTAATCAATCTAGTGACCAGGATGTTGATCTTGGGGATGAAACGAGTTGGTATGGACCGTTTTCGAGGAGAATGGTGGTCGGAAATGGGAGTAGTCGACGGTGGAGTTTTGGCCGTGAGCTTCTCGATCGAGGAGGTACAATCTAGACGTGTTTTCTAGTTTTTAATTCCACAGAACCCTTAGTTTAACTTGGACGATCTTGTAGGAACAAACAGAACTGAAAATGGTCGAGGAATGGCGGAGAACCAGTCGGATTGGGCCGCGGGTTATGGTGACCCGTTTATCAGACAACCGGGTCAGAACGATACACTGTTCACGGCGCGTGGGTTTCACGCGCAGCCACTCACGGCGGCGCATGACGGCGCGTGGACACGAATCTCGAGGTGAGGTCAACATGACTTCTGTCCTATTTAATGTAACAGACATTTTGGAATTGGTTCCGTGTCGATCGGACACCGTTTCGATGTTGTTTGGGACGTCCGAAGGTTTTAAATCAAGTTTAAAAATAGTTAAAAATTCGGGAAAATTACGGGACTTTGATAGGACGTTAATGTGGAGGTTAATAACCATCGAATGTGATTTGGACAGGATTGGGAGTCCCGGTGATAGTGGTGAGGCCCGGGAGGGCCGGTGGCACGCGTATCGAGGCATACCGTTAAACGGTCTGTGAGTGGACTTTGGTTTTATAAATTCTATGCATGCCTAACTGTTTTATATGGATTGTGATTGTGGTTGTATGATGTTGATTTGATTGTTGGTAAATTGTACGGTTTCACGTATTTCGAGGCGATTTACGTGCTTGCACGTAAATCGAGGTTTCCGGTTTTACATGGATTTTCCATATTTATGACTTGGATATAATATGATGAAATGGTTTTGAAATTGGAAATATAAACTCGGGCTTGAGGCCCACTTGTTTTGGAAATTTCGGACTTGGAGTCCATTTGAGTACGTAATCGGGGCGGGGGCCCAGTTGGTTAATGAAATCGGGCTGATACCCATTTGAGTTATGTTATCGGGCCAGGGGCGCAGTTGATTTACGAATTCGGGCCGTGGGCCCAGTGAGTTTATAAGTCGGGCTGCTGGCCCAGTTGGTTTACAAATCGGGCCGTGGGCCCAGTGGTTCATAAAATCGGGCATGAGGCCCAGTTGGATTATAAATGGAATTACGTGGTTTATGGAAATTTCGGGCAGGGCCCATTGTAATGATGTGATAAAAGGATATATGATGGTCTCCTCCAGATGTCTGGGACACTGGGGAAGTCACGGTGCATTGCCTGCGAGGGGTCATTATACGGAGCAGGTGGACCGTATGATGACTCAGGAGCAGGATTGCTATGATTGGCGTCTGGGACGTCAGACATCAGGGATGTCAGATTTATGGACCCGGAGAGACCCCGGGCAGCACGCGTAGCTTATTAATACCGTGAAATATGACGTCAGGGACGTCAAGCGTCTGGGACGCTGAGCATCTGGGATGCTGGTGATGGTAATGGTAAATATGGATTAATAAATAAAATGGCTTATTGGTTGGATATGTGTTATATGGTAAAAATGGATTATTGGTTATGAAATGGTATGTCGGGTCGGGGACCCTAAATGGTTTTGGATTTATGGTTTTATATTTATGGCTTAGGGCGGTGGCCCACATGGTTTTAATATGTCTGGTGGTGGTATTCCACAGTTTTGGGCTGAGTTCCCACACTTGGTTTTTGGTGAACGGTTTTTGGGCTAAGGCCCTAATGGCTCGGTTGAGCAAACGCTTTGGTTACTGGTTTTCGTGGCATGCATACGTTTTTATTGGAGGGCATAGATGTCTTATAAATGTATTTGATGAACTTATTGGTTTTTGTCCGCTCACAGCTTTTGGTTTTAATGCCCTTCAGGTTGATTTCGGATGCGATTGCAGCAGAGACTGGGACATTGCACACCTCCTCCATCGATCCTTGCGCACTCTGGATGCCCCGTTGGGCAGTGGCTCTTGGTTATCCCTTGTCTGACACCCCTTGTTGGACGGGAGCAGGGTACATTCCATGGTAATCCCGGGGGCATTGGGATGGGTCCTGTCACCAAAACTGAATACTGAATTCGAAAACATACATCACCCAAAATACCAGTGCAACTCCATGGAGATAGAAATGGAGGAAAACCTGGCTAACATGTTCCAAATATGCCAAAACCAACCTTTAAACGATGCTTTCCAAGTGGAGGCCTCAACTCTCCATATGTCATTGACAATATTTTCTCATCAGATGACCCATTCAAAAGCATAAGCAAGTCACCTGGACAACCAAACTATAAATCACGAAATGATACTGAAGAAAATATTATCTTTTTCTTTAAGGTAATTAATATAATGTAAGACCTGCACTGATGACAGATAAAAAGTACCACGCCACTGACCAAAATAAATATCCTTCAAAGAGGACTAGAACTGTATATATAGAATAGCACTTAATATGTCTTGTATTAACAAATTTTAATAATTGCTGAACTAATGAACTTACTAGAATGTTAGCATGGGCATAAATAATGGCCCCATCATCAATATTAATAGAAACATGGATCCTAATTCTAATAGCTCACACTGTTCACAAGAGTTTGAACAATGATAAGTGCAGATTAGAAAAGCTAATTGCAAGGCACAATCACAATCAATTGGTGATAAATAACAGAAGACAAATTTATGGATAGCTTTAATTAAAGCACAACTAAGGCACGCAAAAATGATACATACAAAGGAGATAAGAAAAAGTGCTGACGGATCAAAAGGTCTGAGATTACAAAAAAATTTTAAACCCACGATCATAGGCATATAAGAATCACACAATCTTGCGCTAAAAAGTAAAAGCAACACAATGTAAATAGATCAAATAGCTTAATAAGATCTCTCCCAGTCACAATGCAGAGCTCAGGATCTTTCAGATATATCATGGAAAAAACAATGCCATCTCCAAAGTACCAATCAAACAATTCAACATTATTCAAAATTAACAAGAGAGAGGAACCCAACTATTTTATCGAAATAGCCCCAAATGTAGATTTGAACAAATATAATGAAATATATATACACAATAATATTGTGAGAACCTGTGAGGACTTAAACTTGGACATGTTTGATTCTTGAAGCATTTCAGGCTATACACAGAGAAAATACATCAAATTAGATACAATAGGAGCAGTGAATAGATCAAACACATTATACGCAGCTTCAAAACTAACACTGCAAATAAAAATCCAGTACAGTAAATTAACAAACAAACAATAGTGGGTGAGCAGTTTTACCTTATGCATTACCGGCTTGGAAACAAAAGCCCGAGCCACATTCTCTAAGCTATCATTCCGAACATCGATAATTATTGCACCAATAATGGCCTCAGCCTCTTTCTTGTGGAAGCTCCAAAGCCGCCTTCTTTGTCACCCTGTAACCCTTCCATACTCACTGAAAAATATTTCAAAACATTCAAAATAAAAATGAAACAAAAACAAAAACACACCCTCTAATGTCCTCTGGTACAAAATCTAAAACCCGCTTAATTTTTTGTCTGTTGCTTCTGTTCCACATCAAAACTTAAGCAGGCGAGGAAATCACCATTTGGATCCAAATGTTAATACAATTTTAATCAGGGAAATTGAAAGACTAGAAATCGATTGTGCAACTAAACTTATATTACATGATGTTTGCCAGGCTTGTTCATGGAAGTCGATGTTTCGGTGGACGAACAATCGACGTCGATTTCTTCAAATCTCATGGAGCGGCTACACGTTTGTCAGTGTCAATTGAGTTTGCATTCAGAAAGAAGATAGGGCGACATCACACATGGAAAGAATAAGAGTTTCGAATTTGGGATTTCTCTTTGGGTCGGAAAATTTTGAGATTGAAAGTTAGGGTTGAGAACGTGAGATGAAGATTGAGATGACTGTGACTGAGAAAGCTGAAAAAGAACAGATAGGCGTATGGCTGAAAAAAAAAAGAGTGCTAAATTAGATGGGCGACGATCGAACGCAAGACCTTAGGGAGCGTACTTTTTTTATGAACAGTAAGTCGCGTGTTTATTTTAGACAACAATTAGCTTATTTTGCTAATGCTAAATCCTATTTATTTGCAGTAGTAAATTTTTACTGTTGTAAAATTAGGGGCAAAGACAACGGTATAATTCATTACTGCTATTATATTATACATTAGACAACATTAATTATCAAACTGATGTCTAAATTAGTATTAACATCGGTTTTGTAAATTCTGATGTCTATGTAGTGTTGTTTAAAGCTAAATTTGGTGTAGTGAAAATTAAATAAGAGAAATCGTGAAAGAGATTCCATTTTGAAGAAAAAAACATCTCAATTAAAAAACAGATTAAAAAATACAATTTTGTAAAGAAAGGAGTTGATCAAATCAACACAATTGAGATAGGATTTATTCAAAACGTTTTTCTATCAACACTGGGATGATTCAAGAAAAATGGATCTCGTTTGTTCATAAGAACAACCTAGATCGCCAATTACCTAAACCCGTTTCTGTAAAAATTCATCTCTAGGAGTGTGTTGCCCAACTCCCTATATAATTGAGATGACCCTTATAAACAACTTAAAATGCACAACTTTAACAACATAATGAGGTTAAATTAAAAATTGTCCTTGACATATTAAAAGATAAAACAATTAAAACAAAGCAGTGAATGAAAAGTGACTAGTCAAGCTTCATATTAATTGGTTGCTTATTTAAAATCTTAAACTCCCACGATAGTGAAAGAATTTAGGCTAAAAAGAGGCAAACAATATGCCTTTGGAGGCAAACAATATTTGTCGCGAAAAGCCAAACTTTGCCGGCTAAAGTCTTCCGAGGCGAAAGTATTTGTCGCAAGCTTTGTCAGTAAAAACTCGCTAGCAAAGATCTTTCGCGACAAATTTTCAACATTTGCCGCATAAGAATGTCTTTCGCTGCAAACTTTTTGCGGCAAAGTATTTGTCTACATACGTCTTCCACGGCGAAACCTAATTCGCCAGGATAGAAATTCTCTCCCGGCAAATGGATTTGTCGCCTTAACTATTATATCCTGGCAAAACATATTTGCCACCATAGTACATCAATCATGACAAATATGTTTGTCACTATAGGACATTCATGAACACTAGATGCCATATACCAGTGAACATCTTTGTCGCGATAGGATGTCTGTCACGACAAATCTCATTTGCCGCGATAAAGTATCTATAGCGAGAAATACATTTGTCGCGATAAAACTTCTATGACGACAAATACTATTTGTCGCAATAGATGCTTTATCCTGGCAAAGTAGATTTGTCACAAGAGATGTTCTACTATGGCAAACATCTTTATCGTCAAAGGTTGATCTCATAACAAAAATACACATCAACTATTACAAAAATTTCGACTTTTAAAAGAAATAATAGTACCTGATTTATGGAAAGTCACAACAATTAAAAAAAATTAAGATTTAAATAAATTAATAACATAGCATACAAAACAAATACGTAGTAGCTAAGTTTCTAAATGTCAAACTATGTTCTACATAAGCATGGAAAAAAACTATCCTAGGGAGCTTTTGACACGACGCATCCCAATCCCCCCGGGATTACCATGGAATGTGTCATGCTCTCGTCTGACAAGAAGTATCAGACAAGGGATAACCTGTTGCCACTGCCTAAACGGGCTTCCAGAGTGAGCAAGGATCGATGGAGGAGGTGTGCGATGTCCCAATCTCTGCTGCAGGCGCATCCGGAATCAACCTGAAGGGCATTAAAAACAAAAGCTGTGAGTGGACGAAAATAAACAAGTCTGTTTAAAACATTTATAAGACCTTTATGCCCCTCAGTAAAAACGTATGCATGCAGCAAAAACCAATAATCACATATTTATTTCAAAATAACCATAAGGGCCTTAGCCCGGAACCATAAGCACAGTTTCAAATCCCAAAAGTCAATCCAAGAGTTATTTCATAAATCCAGTATACATTTATTATTTGTCCATCTCCGGCATCCCCGATGCCTAGCGTCCCTGACGCTTGACGTCCCCGACGTCATATCTCACGGTATTAAGGAACGCGTGCTACCCGGGGTCTCACCGGGTCCATATCTCTGACATCCCCGATGTCTGACGTCCATCACGTCTAATCATAGCAATCCTGCTCCTGGATCACTATACGATCCGGTAGCTCCGTATAATGACCCCTCGCAGGCAATGCACTGTGACTTCTCCAGTGTCCCCGACACTTGGAGGAGACCAATATATATATCCTCATATCGAGATGGTTTTATGGAACACATTTTATTATTCATTTCCAAAATATCACAAAGGCCTTGCCTCGAATTTCCGTAAAACCGTCATAAGTCCAAATAGTTGATTATTAAATCCGAAATCATTTATTTAATTCCATTTTAGGGTCCCCGACCCGAAATCACATATATAAATCAACTTGGCCCCTAGTCCGATTTCATAAGTCAACTGGCCCTGGCCCGATTTCATAAGTCAACTGGGCCCCTGGCCCGATTTCTTAAATCAACTGGGCCCCTGGCCCGAATTTACTTTATCAGATTCGTAACCGTTTCATGAAATCATATCCAACCACAATTATGGAAATCAGTGCAAATCCAGAAAACTTTGATTTACGTGCAAACACGTAAATCTCCTCGAAATGCGTGAAATCATATAAATTCACCGATATCCAAAATAAATCATTTAATCACAATTATAACAATCATGAAACAGTTATGGATGCATCGAATTTATAAAACCAATGTCCACTCACAGACCGTTTAACAGAGCACCTCGATAAGCGTGCCATAGGCCTTCCCGGGTCACACCACTATCACCGGGACTCCCAATCCTGTCCAAATCACATTAGAGGGTCACTAACCGCTTCATTAACATCCTATTAAAGTCGCGTAATTTTCCCGAATTTTTAACTATTTTTAAACTGGATTAAAAACCTTCGGACATCCCGAACAATATCGAAACGGGGTCCGATTGACGCGAAACCAATGCTAAAGTGTTCGCTACATGGTATAGGACAAAAGTCATGTTGACCTCACCTCGAGATTTGTGCCCACGCACGGTCACGCGCCGCCGTGAGTGGCTGCGCGTTAAAGCCACGCGCCTGCTACAATGACTACTACAGTCATCGTCCTCGCCCGTTTCTCTATAATACGAGTCTGAAACACGCGATCTCAACCCGATCAGATAACCATCAATTCATGCTCGATTCCTTCCATTTTTGATCCTAAAACAATCATCAACCAATCAATTTCAGTTCGGTGTCAATAATCAACACCAACCATCTCTTAATGGTGCCATCAACCCGTGATCACCAAAACAGGTCAATCACCGTAACTCCACAATTGCTCAACCATTGTCAAATTAACATTCCAGTAAGCTCATTAGGATTAATACGTACTAATTCGCATGATTAATTGGACATGAAGTTACCTCAATCACCACGACTCAAGCTTGGATTTTCTGGCCGTCCACCTCGTCCGTCCACGGCTCTAGGAGCTTCAAAACTTTCCCCAATTGATTTGGATCGACTAGGAAAGGTTCCAGAAAGCCATTGCGGACCTCCATTAGGCTTGGGCTGGCCTAAAAACCGAAATTCGATATTGAACTCTTCAAAAACCAGTTTCGGGTTTTTGAACATTCCTTCACCATTTTCACTCCTTTCCTTCCTTTCTCAATCTCAGAGTAAACCTCTCGACTTACTCTCAATTCTTTTAATCCAAATCAGCCATTAAAAGCACCCCAAAGCATTCCTCAATCCTCTATGTAAAGTCCCCTGCACTGACCCGAAAACAATAGAAAAACAGTGCCCATGTGTGTGCAATCAGTTGCCACCTCTTCACATGTGCAACCATCCCTCAAAGCTGCCCCAAAATCAGTTCTAAATGTTAAACAATCCATGGAACAGATCGCACAAAACATCCCATTTCACGGTTGTTCGATCAAACAGTGCCCCTGTGAAATTAGCATTCAGCCCTTGTGCAGAAAATTACCAAAATGCCCCTCACGCATCCAGACCCGTAACTCGGTCATTCGGACTCTGATTGATGCGTGCCGCCTGTCTACGGACTTAGGGCATCGAGACCATCCTAGCGGTCCTTGGCCCTCGGCCATCGGACCTCCCGATCGAAAAGTCAACATTTCCCTTATTTCGTCCAAATTACGAAAATACCCTTGAACTTCCGTACGTCATAACTTTCACCACGAACGTCGGAATCGAACGTGCCACCTGTCTAAGAACTCCTGACGTCCCAAAATACGTCACGGTCATCGATCAAATTTCGTTTGACCGTCCGAATTAAAAGTCAACGTTTTTCCCACGCCAAGGGGCAAAACGGTCATTTTGCACAATTCATCCGAATTCACTCAACTAATCCCAGATTAGTCATTCTAAATCATAAATAAATAATATTAAATCCCGATACTCGGGATGGGTCGTTACAACCTTCCCTCCTTGAAGAATTTCATCCTCGAAGTTACCAATATCCTTATTCCACATCCACCTCGTGGAAAACATTCTGATCTCACATCTGTGTACACTTGTACACCCACCATACTTGTCTGTACTCAGACGTCCCATCACGGTCTCTCACCGTACCGACCACACTCGAACACCGCGAGTGAAATTGATTCCCTAATCCTTGTCAATTTACCATTTAGCTGACTCCTTCAGCTTGTCGGTTTCTTCAATCATCAATATAATCGACGTCTGCTCCCCCCTGGGAGTCACCAAAACACACCTGTCAGTCCATGCTGACACCATCAGCCACACTGTCGCCACTAAGCTTTACCACCCTGGTAAGGCTCCAACCATCAGCTATTCAGTGGCAACACCCCATACTGCCACTCGCTCAAAATAGCGTAAGATCAACCACATGATCTCAATTCACAGGGCAAGCCCAATCCTGCGACATATACTAATCTCAATGTCCATAACCGCCGACTCCGTCAGCGAACCATGACGCTGGAAAATCGCGGCGTGATAACATCACGCAAGGCTAGTGGTAGTTACACTGACCACCAATTCACTCATCCTGAGTGTACGTATACCGTCAAATTACTTAATCAAGTGGTGTAACTAGAACACATTGAATACCAGCCCAGCAGCAGTCACACATCTCAATACTAGGGTTCCACTAGCCATCCATGGCTAAGAGCACCTGCTCATACAATCACTGAACCCGACAAAATCACTCTGGTCAGCGCACAGTATCCAATGTCCAGTCCACAATCACAACCAAACAAATGATATCGGACCCAAGCCGATTACCAACACGTTTAATCACACACCACTGGTACATCCCATGTACCGTCACTAGGCACCACTCAGCCTATCCTCGTACAACGTACCCTGTACGTACATCTATCCATCAATCTGCCTACAACCACCTAGGTTGTGGCCAAACATGTTCTAACTACTCTAGAGTCCATCTGTTAGACACTGTACCAGATAGATCAAAACTCCGACCCAATATCCATTTCCAAATTCGAATCCGAAATCATTATTCCGTAAGCTAGCATGGGAATAATCATTCCGCACCCAAATCCGGTAATCCACTTTCGAGCTTCGAAATCGAATCCTGAATCGTCACCCAGAAATTCGATTCCAAAACCCAAAATCTCGTTCACGTCTACCGAGACGTACCAAAACCGAACCTATCGGTTACCTGCTCAAAACACTCGATTGACTTCATAGGGAAGTCAATCCCAATATCCACACGTCTAAACCACAATTATGGAAATCAGTGCAAATCCAAAAAACTTTGATTTACGTACAAACACGTAAATCGCCTCGAAATGAGTGAAATCATATAAATTCACCGATATCCAAAATAAATCATTTAATCACAATTATAACAATCATGAAACAGTTATGCATGCATCGAATTTATAAAACCAATGTCCACTCACAGACCGTTTAACCGAGCGCCTCGATAAGCATGCCATAGGCCTTCCCGGGCCACACCACTATCACCGGGACTCCCAATCCTGTCCAAATCACATTAGAGGGTCACTAACCTCTTCATTAACGTCCTATTAAAGTCCCGTAATTTTCCCGAATTTTGAACTATTTTTAAACTGGATTTAAAACCTTCGGACATCCCGAACAATATCGAAATGGGGTCCGATTGACGCGAAACCAACTCTAAAATGTTTGTTACATGGAATAGGACAAAAGTCATGTTGACCTCACCTCAAGATTCGTGCCCACGCGCTGTCACGCGCCGCCGTGAGTGGCTTCGCGTGAAAGCCACGCGCCTGCTACAGTGACTACTACAGTCATCGTCGACGCCCGTTTCTCTGTAATACGGGTCTGAAACCCGCAATCTCAACCCGATCAGATAACCATCAATTCATGCTCGATTCCTTCCGTTTTTATCCTAAAACAATCATCAACCAATCAAATTCAGTTTTGTGTCAATGATCATCACCAACCATCTCTTAATGGTGCCATCAACCCGTGATCACCAAAACGGGTCAATCACCGTAACTCCACAATTCCTCAACCATTGTCAAATTAACATTCCAGTAAGCTCATTAGGATTAATACGAACTATTAATTGGACATGAAGTTACCTCAATCACCACGACTCAAGCTTTGATTTTCCAGCCGTCCACCTCGTCCGTCCACGGCTCTAGGAGCTTCAAAACTTTCTCCAATTGATTTGGATCGACTAGGAAAGGTTCCAGAAAGCCATTTCAGACCTCCATTAGGCTTGGGCTGGCCTAAAAACCGAAATTCGATTTTGAACTCTTCAAAAACCAGTTTCGGGTTTTTGAACATTCCTTCACCATTTTCACTCATTTGCTTCCTTTTTCAATCTCAGAGTAAACCTCTCAACTTACTCTCAATTCTTTTAATCCAAATCAGCCATTAAAAGCACCCCAAAGCATTCCTCAATCCTCTGTGTAAAGTCCCCTGCACTGACCCGAAAACAAGAGAAAAACAGTGCCCATGTGTGTGCAATCAGTTGCCAGCTCCTCACATGGGTAACCATACCTCAAAGCTGCCCCAAAATCAGTTCTAAATGTTAAACAATCCATGGAACAGATCGCACAAAACATCCCATTTCACGGCTTTTCGATCAAACAGTGCCCTGTGAAATTACCATTCTGCCCTTGTGCAGAAAATTACCAAAATTCCCCTCACGCATCCAGACCCGTAACTCGGTCATTCGGACTCTGATTGATGCGTGCCGCCTGTCTACGGCCTTAGGGCATCGAGACCATCCTAACGGTCCTTGGCCCTCGGCCATCGGACCTCCCGATCGAAAAGTCAACATTTTCCCTTATTTCGTCCAAATTACGAAAATGCCCTTGAACTTCCGTACGTCGTAAGTTTCACCACGAACGTCGGAATCGAACATGCCACCTGTCCATGAACTCGTGACGTCCCAAACTATGTCACGGTCATGGGTCAAAGTCCGTTTGACCGATCGAATTAAAAGTCAACGTTTTGCCCACGCCTAGGGGCAAAACGGTCATTTTGCACAATTCATCCGAATTCACTCAACTAATCCCAGATTAGTCATTCTAAATCATAATTAAATAATGTTAAATCCCGATACTCGGGACGGGTCGTTACAGCTTTGACCATCATTCTCACCGTGTTCATCAATAGATGGTACTTCAAAATCATCTGCCGGTAGTTTAAACCCAGGGACTTTGACATTTTTGTACTAATTTCTGGAGATACAACCGCATATGTGCAAGTTTCTTATTAGCTGCCTCTTGAGATGCCTTTGCAACTGTCAACTCATTCTTCAAATTATCAACCTCCTTTTGCAAGTGGTGAGTACTTGCTAATGACTGAGAACTTCCAGTCTCACGAACCCGTCCATATCCCATACCACGTATCTGTGTTCTTGACTTCTTTCCAAGTACATCCATCAAAATATTAAGGACAACATACTTGGCTTTTCCCGCAAAATACTTAGCAGTACCTAGCCAATAACTTCTCCAATAACCTATAACTTTAATCATCATATAAATAAGCTTTATACCTATAACTGACCTATGCCCAAAGTTTAAATGTTCACTCAAATTCATCCAAGAAGACCAATGTACAAAACTAAATTTCACGATCGAAAAATAAGCGCAAGTTAGAAATTATCAAAAACAATTATAAGGAGACCATATTAAGTATAGATATCGTGACATTGAGATGTTTTCATCGAAGCAACCTCAATATCCAATGCACAAATTTTTGAAAGACCCAAAGATCCACATACCAATTTCCTATATGGCAACATACAAGTTCGAAAAACAAAAAATTGTGCACAGAGTAAACATATGTATACATTTTGAGCACTTAATAAGTGAACTGAACAGAGTAAACAGTTGATCATGAATAAGCTCAAGCACATTCTGAAAATACTCATAACTACACAGATCGTTAATTGTCCATGTCAATGTAAGTATTTAATTGACATGAAATAATTAGTGCGATGAAAACAGAAAACAAACTTTGTTCAACTGCTCATAACTCTAAATGAAGGGCATTAAAATATAATGTTTGAGGAAGATATTATACAAATAGATGACCCTTCAATGAAATGAACAATAGACAAATCAACAACAAAGAAATCAAGAATAGACAAACAAACAAACATATTAGAACACAAACCAAGAAATTTGCGATGAACTTGTGTGAAGAAGCTGCTAAGAAATACAAACAAACAACAAAAACTTAGTACAGACAGTTAATGGACTCTAGAGTCTCTTATGAATCTCATTACAAAATTTCATAAAAATTTGAATTTTCTTGCTTAAAAATAGTTAATGAGCACCAGGACATGTCTAAAATGACTTTTAATAGTTTCACTAATTTACAATTAAATAGTTCAAGAAAAAATATCTTCAGAAAACTCAAATCCATGTGGGAAATATCATAAGTTATACTCCCAACAATTTGCATGACAAATGTAGATTATGATGTTTTGTCGATTTTTCAAATTTTCACTAAACATTCAAATTCCTTCCTGACACCCCTTCTTTGCCACTTACAAGGTATTTAAACTTGCAACAAGAAATTCTTCATACTTCTCAATCCCTATAAGATACTGGGCCCACTAAACTTTGTATTGAGTTCATTGTTTTCTTGCATAAAAGAACCTGAACAAAAAGTCTAACAGAAAATGTCCTGGAAATTAATTTAGTTGTCTGCTGTAAACAGAAAACCAGACCTGCCTCAACACTCTAAAAAGTTAAGCTTCCTAGTTTCATCAAGCCTAACAAAACGACCTATGCCTTCAGCCAACTTAACAAAAAAATTATTTCCATAAATGCAAACAGATGAATACGTAACCAAAACAGCTAATTTAGCTAATTTGTCCAAATTAGTATTGAAGGAAAAAGAATAAGAGCATCTCGTAATGCCAAAACTAGATGAGCGCTTAACATTCCAGGACCTACAAATTCAGTGACTAAAGAAGTGCACAGGCTTCTTTTGGTCTCAATATTTCAAAATCCATCTTTTCTACTGTGTATCAACAACATTGCCTCACATGTAATATTTACTTATCAATCCTAAAAAAAAGCTTCTTTCTTTCATTTATAATAAACCAGATATTAATAAGTGAAGAGTAAACTACTTGAAATTTAGAATTAGGATACCTCCAACATGGAACAAGTTGATGATTCGGATGCCAAAGATTGTACCAACTCTTCCTTCTCCAATGCTAACTAAAACAAGAATGCTTCAGTAGTGATTATGCTTGCAATACTAATCTATTTCAAAGCTAAATCATTTAAACACCAACAACAAAGATCCAGTAATACTTTTGTTTGGCATCTCACTCATTCTCAAAGACGGTTGAGTCTCCCCATCTTTTGTTCCGTCAAATTACATAATAGTAAAATGAAATGCACACATGTATAACATGATAGGACATAACATGTCGATATTATAGTATACTGAAAATTGCATGTAGTAAATTCAAAGTATATTGTAAGAAATTATGGTCCATTGTAATCAAGATTGTGCAATCACTCCAATCATATTTGTTTAAAATTAAGAAATAGGCCATGCAATGATAGGCCACATTGAGATATTCTTTGAATTGGTATGGGCTGTAGAATCTTATAGAAGTAGCAACAAGAACATAGTTTTAACCTTGGGGAAAACAACTAGACTATTATTACCAATCATGTCATTGCTGGAAATGAGTCTGCAACTGGGAAAACAACAACAACTAAAATGAAAATTTAGACTTGTAATATCAAAACATGAATATTTTAGTGTTGAATTTGACATCAACTCCTACAAAACAAAGAAAATAAAATTGGAAGGAAATAAATAGATAAGAGCTGCACCATAGAAGCTTGAACTAAAATGAAGTTTAACCAACCAATTTGAATAGAATATTCCAGCAACAACATGACAATATACAAGTACCATGGTCCATGGTGGATCCTGGACCAAAATTATATATAGAGGACTAAAATTTTCTGATGGAGAGTTAAGTCCCCTATATGAATTAAATATATATATATATATATATTAAATATACCCTAGCTAATTTCATCCATGACTCTTTCCTGGGTTCTTCAAACCTTTCTCTTTGCTTTGGCTCTTGCTAACATTGACCTCTCCACAGCCAAGTTCTCAAGGCCAAGGTCACTTGCCTTGACTGCCACAAGCATTATGATATCTCAAGTTATCTCCTCACTTAATTACCGTTCGTTGTACAGGATCATCCTATCTTTCTTACAAAGATGGAACGCATCGAATGAACCTAGCTTTACGTAACTTAGTTTAATTTATGCATCTATGGGACATGGTTTATATGCATTCTAAGATGTATATTATTTATCGTTATTCTATGAACAGAATATCTCATCTTTCTTAAAGACTTGATGCATTGAGGAGACCTTTTTTTTTTTACACAAATTTTGCTCAACTCAACTTGGAAGAGCTTAACTCAAATCCAGAATTAACTTGAATCAGGCCAGTTCAACTCAAATCTTGATTTAACTTAAGTCCGGCCTAATCCGACTCAAATCTCACTTTCCTCAACTTGGATTATGTTCACAACTCAACTCAAATTAGGCCAAAATCTACTTGAACTCTGCCCAAATAAACTTATGATTGGCCCAATTCGACTCAAACTCCGGCCTTGCTCAACATATACGTTTTAGGTCGTTTAAATACATGAGAACCATCAATGTCGAGACTAGTCCATAGTGCATTTAGTCGAAGCAAGAAAATACCAATCTATTTCAAAGCTAAATCATTTAAACAGCAACAACAAAGATTCAGTAATTCTTTTGTTTGGCATCTCACTCACTTACTTCAACTAGTAAACCATTATGGGTAGAGTAGTAGAATGTGAGAGAGAGTAGAATTCAACTAAGTGGACTAGATTTTACAAAACTAGGGAAAAAAGAAACAACGTGAACTTCAATAATTAACCACTAAGAAGATATAAGGGGTAAGGGGTAAATGGTACCTCCGAAATTAGTGTACTGATGTTTTCAATTGCTTGCATCTGGTCAGGAGGTAGATTCACAGATGAAACATCAAAAGTTGACTGTCCAATTGCAGTCGGCATTGGGGAGCCGGAGGCATCACTCCTTTCCTGGCTCAAGGTTCCAGGAATATCATCTTCACTTGCTTCGTTTACTGAGCACAATACCCAAAAGCACAAACCAAAATCAATTTTTATATGAAATGGAAAGAAAAAAAAAACATAAAACAACATAATAGCTACCATTAGTACAGTTGTTCATCGTTACGATGCTTATTTATTTTATTTTTTCTGTGAACATTGTCCATTGTTTTCAATATGCAGTATGGGCAAAGTTAGGTGAAAAAAATTTCACACAAAGGTAGCAAACCAAGCCTCTCCACAATAATATAAAACCTCAATTAATGAAAATGATGATGCTTGGTACAATTAGATTCTCTATAAAATATCTCCAGAATTGCATAGGGGTGTTTTTGGATAAAAGCATCACTCAATATCCTTCAATAATTGCTAATTTTGATAATTGATAACAAAATTATAAACTAAAACCAAATCGGAAAATTGCAAACAAAATATTAACATTGCGTTCAGATTAAGAATTTTAGAATTAACAAGGATTTATAAATGATGAATTTGAAATTAATGGAATCATCTTTCTAGAATTTGTGAAATTTCTTGTTTCAGTAACATAAACTAGGAATTTGGGGCATCCAAAACAAGGGAATTAGTGCATAGGAAATTATAAATTCTAATTTTATGCTGGTTTTGGTGCAATTTCTTCATTGAAGGGACTGGAATACGAGAAGGAATGGGGATATTCCCAAAGCTCAAAAAAAAAAAAAGGAATGAGCACACACCTGAAAATTGAGGTTATATGGGAGACGATTAACCTCTGTCAAGGACTCAGAATGGAAGAGGGATGACTTCTCTCTGGAGTACAAAATGGGGATATTCCAAAAATATATAATTATTTCAAATAATTAATTAATGTAATAATTTTCAATATTGTCTGAATTTTTTTTAAAATACGATAATTTCCAAAAATATATTATAATTTCAATTATATTCCAATAATTAACTAATTAAATAATTTCCAAAAATTTCCAATATATTCCAATAGTTAACTACTTAAATAATTTCCAAAAATTTACAACAATTTCAAATAAATTCCAATAGTTAACTAATTAAATAATTTTCAATAATTTCTGAAAATTTCCAAAAATTCGATAATTTCCAAAAATTTATAGTAATTCACATCCAATAAACAATCTAATAAAACATTATATACAAACACCAATCCTAAAATTCACATCCAATAAACAATCCAAAAAACAATCTAATATAACATTCTATATAAAAAGTAATAAACCAATCCAAAAATTCACATCCAATAAAAAATCTAATAATTAAACCTAAAACCAATCCAATATTATGAATTAATCCAAAAAACCAATTAAATAAATAACAAAAATTAAAAAATAAAATTGAGGGCTTACAATGAAGAGCCGAGAGAGAGGAGCTCGAAAGAGAAAGATTGAGAGTGAGAGGAGTGAGTGGGTGGTCCGGCTATGGGGCATCGGTTTCGAGGGCTAGGACGGTCGGAGGCCACGGCGGCGATCGGTTGCAGCCGGACGGTTCAACCATGGATCCTTAAGGAACAATTTCGACTTGTTTCTTCTGTTTATAATGGTTGGTTTAATTAGGCTTGTTGCTAGGAACCTTTCAGGATAAAAATGGGAAGGAATGGAGTGAAAATGAGTGAGAATAGACCGTGAACCGTGACCACCGGTTCGGTTGGACCGAACCGATTTGAACCGGTCTTAACCGGGTCTAACGAGAGATTATGGGTGACACTGTTTGGCGCGTGGGTTTCACGCGCAAAGGGATTCAAACCGCGCATGGGGGCGCGTGAGGGGTATATTGGGAAAGTTTCCAACATGCGAATTACTCTATCGATGTAACGAACATTTTGGGACTGGTTTCATGTCGATCGAACACCGTCTCGATAATGTTGGGGACGTCCGAAGGTTTAGGATCGGGTTTAAAAATAGTTAAAAATTAGGAAAAATTACGGGACTTTAGTGAGAGGTTAATAAGGTAGTTAGTAACCCTCTAAAGTGATTTGGACTGGTTTGGGAGTCTCGGTGACGGTGTTTGGCCCGGAAAAGCCGTATGTCAGGCGTATCGAGACGGCAGCTCGGACGGTCTGTGAGTGGACCTTGTTTTCTTAATTAATGCATGCATAAATGTTTATTATGTGTTTTAAATACTTGTTTTGTGATGCCATGTGACAGGACCCATCCCAATCCCCCCGGGATTAGTGCGGGATGACCCTGCTCCCGTCTGACACGAAGTGTCAGACAAGGGATATTTCCGACCTTTGCCCTCCCGGGCTATCAGAGTACGCCAGGATCCGGAGGAGGCATGTGATATCTCGATCTCTGCTACAGTCCACATCCGCTGTCAACCTGAAGGGTATTAAAAACAGAAAGACTGTGAGTGGACAAAAATAAAGATTTTATAAAACATTTCCATAAAAGACATTTATACCCTCCACTAAAAAGCATGCATGCATAGTAAAACCATTTATCCAATAATATATGTTAAAAAATCCATAAATAGGGTCACAACCCCAAGTTCCGTAAATACAAGTCACACGGGCTCCTGCCCAAAACCAATTTACAGAAAACCAGAACATAGTAAACATATGTGGGATCTCAGCCCAAATCCATTTATCATCATAAAACACAGTTTCCCAAACCAATTGAAACCATGTTTATCCAATATATTCATATCCAGAACCTGTCACGGTAAAATAAAGCTACACGTGTGCTAACCGGGGTCTCAAACCCAAGTCTCTCCAGGGTCCGCCCAGGTCAATGTCCGTAGATCAATGACCCTCCCTGGAGGTAACGAACCATGCCCATCCTGAGAGTAAGGAACCCAACTGGGGGGCGACTCCACTCAGTCAGTGCTCCGTGACTACTCCGGGGTCCACCCAGGCCAACGACCCTCCCCGGAGGAGATAATCATATATAAAGGATGGAATATGAAAAACCTTTTGAAACCATTCTTGAAACCTTTCAAGGATTCATGCCCGGCCCCCATAAGCCGTCATGAACCATAAAATCCTTTCATGGGTTCATGCCGGTTCCCATAAACCGTCATGACCCGTAAATCCATTTCAAAGGTTCATGCTGGTTCCCATAAACCGTCATGACCCATCAAAACCATTTGTAACACATAACTGGGCCCTAGGCCCGAATCCACATAGAAACTGGACCCCCGGTCCGAATCGTAAACCAATTGGATCCCGTACCTTTACTCGAATAGGAGAAACTCTGTCTCCTTCGTACCCAACACCTCTGGGTATAGTTACCCTGACAACTCATACGAGAAGAGGAAACGTCCCCCGTACGTCCCCGTCTCATTCTGCGATCGCACTCAACCGTAACCAAGTCGAATCCAGAATCACTACTCACACATATGCGTTATTCACGCACCTCGTACCATCGTCACGACTGACAATCCCATCGTCACAATCGTCACGACAACCTGAGTCTACTCAACCAGATAAAATTCGACTACGTCTATCGATAGTAGCGTCTGCCACAACCTCGTGCAGACCTAACGACTAGACATCCAGACTCCGCATCCAACGGAATCAACTGCCTGTACCAACTACTCTGTATCCCCGCTCCGGGATTCCATCGACAAGTACCAACCCTGATAACTTGTCCAAACCATCTCTAACCAGTCGTAATTTGACTAAACCAATGTCGTCTACCAGGTCGTCCATGACCTTAGTGGTACCAACAATCCATCACAACTATGGTAGCACGACAACCTGCTAGGTCTAACCGATAAGTACAACTCCGACTGCGAAGTGCAGTCCCAACACAAGCTGATATGACTAGACCGACTAACGAACCCCAACTCCGAATAGTCGTCAAAGTCACACCACTCGCCAGCTCACATTTTTGAACCATACACCTACGGTAGGGTTCCACGATCACACCTATGGTCACGCTGACCCCAACTGCGTTTCGCAGTAAAATCCACAATCTGACCTACCCCGCGGTCTTGACATCGCAAGGACATCAATCCAATCCTACCGTAAGTCCAACCAGAATTCCTCGAATCCGGCTGCCAACTGCCGACTGCAGTAAATCCATTTTACTCAACATATTCTGACCATCTAATGGTCACAACATCGAATTAGTCGTCGGAACCGATCCTACGACATCGTGAAGACGATCCCAACTAACCGTCTCACGATCACACTCCAGAATACGAACACGTTAATCCTTCCGTAGGGTCCCACACTGTCAACCTTGACAGAACTATGGCAACCCCGGCCTCAAATGCCGAACCAAGGCATGCCAATCTTACTAACTACCGTATAGGCACCCCAACAATCAGGTTGACCACGGACTGCAGCCCCTTGAGATATCACACCCTCGACTTGCGTACATACTCCAAAAGCTGCACAGTTGCTCGAATAGAGACAACCCCGCTCTGATACCACGTTGACAGGACCCATCCCAATCCCCCCGGGATTAGTGCGGGATGACCCTGCTCCCGTCTGACACGAAGTGTCAGACAAGGGATATTTCCGACCTTTGCCCTCCCGGGCTATCAGAGTACGCCAGGATCCGGAGGAGGCATGTGATATCTCGATCTCTGCTACAGTCCACATCCGCTGTCAACCTGAAGGGTATTAAAAACAGAAAGACTGTGAGTGGACAAAAATAAAGATTTTATAAAACATTTCCATAAAAGACATTTATACCCTCCACTAAAAAGCATGCATGCATAGTAAAACCATTTATCCAATAATATATGTTAAAACATCCATAAATAGGGTCACAACCCCAAGCTCCGTAAATACAAGTCACACGGGCTCCTGCCCAAAACCAATTTACAGAAAACCAGAACATAGTAAACATATGTGGGATCTCAGCCCAAATCCATTTATCATCATAAAACACAGTTTCCCAAACCAATTGAAACCATGTTTATCCAATATATTCATATCCAGAACCTGTCACTGTAAAATAAAGCTACACGTGTGCTAACCGGGGTCTCAAACCCAAGTCTCTCCAGGGTCCGCCCAGGTTAATGTCCGTAGATCAATGACCCTCCCTGGAGGTAACGAACCATGCCCATCCTGAGAGTAAGTGACAGGACCCACCCCGATTATCGCCTCGATAATCGGGAAGCATCCTGCTCCCGTCTGACAATCGAATCAAAAAGACCGGAAACTAGATAAAATAACAACACACCCATTGTCAGACCAGGGAGATTAAACAAATACATCCGACTGGACGTCAAGTCCACAGTTTCACAGAGCAATATTACAAAACGAGTTAAAGAAACAAGTCCTACTTTGTGATCTCACTACTCCGCAACGGAAAAACTTTATGTCTCCGCCTCTGCCTCGGCGCTTGCCCCCACACTTGTTCCACGACCTGGAGGGAAATTTAAAACAACAAGGTGTGAGTGGACCGAAACATAAGTTTAACAGGAAAAACAGTTTTTCCGAAATCGGGTTCGCCCTCCAGTTTTGTAATCCGCATGCCTAACCAAATATTCAAAATTGTGTATTAAACTTTTGTAAACTCTTTTTCCGAACACAAGGAAAACGTTACAGGGATCGTCATAACTCATGTAAAACCATATAATAATACCAGATTCCAGAAACCGTCATTTTGAAACATTATTTGCACAAATCAAGTGAAACATAAATCAATAATCATGATTATGCCGTTGGATCCATCCAAGTCTTTAAACTCAACATTAGGCCTTCCCGGGATATCAACGAGTCTTTAAACTCAAAACACGATTAGTAGGCCTCGGGGGTATCATAATAATCGAGTCTTTAAATTCACGAGTCTTTAAACTCCATTTTCGGGCCCGCCCCCAAAATCAACATACCGGGTCTTTAAACCCAAAACCAGATCCAACCATCAACCGGGTCTTTAAACCCAAAACCGTTTTTAAACATATTAAATCAGGATTCATCACAAATCTTTTTCCAACGTTATTCCAAAAACATTTCTCATCGTAACAGGACTCATGCCCGAATTCACATGTAAATTCCAACACATGCAATTAACAGAAAATTTCTTCACAATATGATCACACATCATAAATCCGAAACATGCATATTCATAACCAGACACTTCATCAAAAATTATCACGCATGCATAGGCAAAAACCGAAATCTCGAAATGCGTGAAATACGATAATTATCTCGAAAAACGCGAAAACAAGTAAAACCGATATATCATCTCACCATCGTAAAATCGTATGTAAAACCATGAGATAAATAAGCAAAATAGTCATGCATGCCCAATTTAAAAATCAAAGAGTCCACTCACAGTCTTAGGACCCGTCAATCGCGTCCCGCGTGCTCCTCCGTAGCTTCGGAAGTGTCCGGGCCTGTGAAACGTACAAGAAGGGTTACAAACATCCCAAAATAACTCGTAGGATTTTTCCTAATTTTTCCGGATTTTTCGGCAAAAATAAACTTAAAAACTTAATCTTCCGGACACCCGAAATTATCCCGAATGACTCCCGATCGATTCGAACTCTAAAGATAAAATGTCATTTAGACTGTAAGGATCAATTCTCATGTTGACCGTGAACGGAGTTGACGCCACACGCGCCGTCACGCGCCGCCCAAAGTGGCTGCGCGTGAAGGCCACGCGCCAAGCTACAGTGTCATCTCCCTTACCCGAACAGCCTGCTAAACGGGTCTGATACCCGCGACTCAACCCGATCAGTTAGCCCTCAATTCTCAGTCAATACTACCCATTTTCAATCCTATTATCTTCCCTAACTCATTTATTTTAGGTCTGCAACACTGGTTAACCTCGACTTACACCAAATCGACCCAATCCAAGCTCGAACAGTCGAACAAGTCGACTCCTGGAACTCACCCTACACGGTTCCATTTCCAAATTAACTTCACCAGTAGCAATAAGGGACCCATACGCACACAATGACACTAACAATTTAGCTCGCCGTTACCTGGAAGTAGTCGTCCACAGCACTGGTTTTCCCCTGAAACTGAGACTCAGGTTCCCGGCCAAACTGTCCTCCTCCTCCTTCAATTCTTGCGCGGTTGTGCACGAAATGACCCCAGAAGTTTAACACGGCCTTTGGTTTCGATCAACAGGCTCCAGAAGTTGAATGAGATTTTTCCCTCCAACTGGTTTTTCCTTCGAACTGGACCTTGGATTCTTGGGCAATCCGTGCTCGAATCCCTTCAATTCTTGCACGGCTGAGACTCTATCACTCCCAGAAGACTCACTGTGTGTTTAGAATGATCCCTCGACCCTTAGAAATTGAACTCTGCGATTTCCCCCCAAAAAAACCCGAAACAGTTGCTCACGGTTTCTCTCACAATCCCTCTCACGCTCAGCTTCCAAATTGAACCAAAATGATCCTAACTCCAACCTCACTCCAATCCCATACTCAGTTATTCGATCTGTATGGCCAACAGCCCGTGGGAGACCAACTGAGGCCTCTGAAACTGGTTTCCCGCAAACACAGAGACCACCGCCATTCTCGTTCCTCCCGTGCACTCAGTCTCTGCCCAGACACGTCTGGCTGCTTCCCACAATCCTCAAAATCCATAAACTAAACCCACTCACCAGTCCACTTAGCCTTAAACAAATGCACGCTCAAAAACACCACGGCCGCACTCTGTTTCTCACGGTGGTGCTACAGTAACCACCGTGAAATGACCAAAATGCCCCTCTGTGCAATAATTATAAAAATGCCCTCCAACTTCCGTGACCCGTAACTCGGTCGTCCGACGTCCGTTTCAAGCGTGCCCCCTGTCGTTGTACTTGGGGCGTCGAGATGAACATAACGGTCTTCGAATTAAATGGATATCAATTGTCAAACAAAAAGTCAACTTTTTCCCCTTATAACGCCCAAATTACGGTAATGCCCCCGAACTTCCGAACATCATTACTTTCACTCCGAGCGTCCGAATCGGACGTGCCACCTGTCTATGAACTCGTGACATCCCGAACTACGTCACGGTCATCACTCAACGTTCGTTCGACCTCCAAATCTAAAAGTCAACAAATCGACCACACAAACACAGGGGTAAAACGTCATTTTATTCAATATTTAATAATATTACATTTCCAGAACGTCCGGGGCGTTACAATCTCCCCCCCTTAAGAAATTTCGTCCCGAAATTTCAAGGAAACAAGTAAGGGAACTGTTCTCGCATCTGCGCCTCGGGTTCCCATGTGGCTTCCTCCACATTCTGGTTCCTCCAGAGAACCTTTACCAGAGGAACGGTCTTCCGACGTAGTACTTTATCCTTTCGATCCAAAATCTGTACCGGCTGTTCCTCGAAGCTCAAATCATCTCGAAGTTCAATGGGCTGATCCTCCAGTACATGAGATGCGTCGAACACATATTTCCGCAACATCGACACATGGAAAACATCGTGGACCCTCGAAAGCTCTGGCAGTAGTGCCAGCCGGTAGGCCACCGGGCCAATCCTCTCGGTAATCTCATATGGTCCAATGTAACGAGGGCTCAATTTCCCTCGCCTGCCGAATCTAACTACACCCTTCCAAGGGGACAATTTCAGAAATACCCGTTCTCCGACCGCAAACTCTAGATCTCGAATCCGATGGTCCACATAGCTCTTTTGTCTGTCCTGGGCTGCCTTGAGCCGATCCCTGATGAGTTTGACCTTCTCGGTCGTCAGTTCCACCAATTCGGATTTAGTCAGCTTCCTTTCACCCACGTCCGTCCAACACAACGGAGTTTTGCACTGCCGTCCGTACAAGGCTTCGTACGGAGCCATCCCAATGCTCGCTTGATAGCTGTTGTTGTAGGCAAATTCCATCAAGGCTAGATGTGACTCCCAAGTGTCATGAAATTGCAAAACGCAAGCTCGCATCATATCCTCCAATGTCTGGATGGTCCGCTCAGACTGGCCGTCAGTCTGAGGATGAAATGCAGTACTGAAACGAAGTTTCGTCCCAAATGCTTCCTGCAGACTCTGCCAAAATCGAGAAGTAAATCTTGGGTCTCGGTCAGAAACTATTGATTCCGGAGTACCATGCAAACGGATGATCTCGTCAATAAACAACTGGGCCAACTGCGTCATCCTGAAGTTCTCTCGCACTGGCAAGAAGTGAGCTGATTTCGTAAGCCTGTCCACAATCACCCAAACTCCATCGTGACCCCTGGGTGTCCTAGGAAGTCCAAACACAAAATCCATCGTCAAGTGATCCCATTTCCATTCCGGAATAGGTAGTGGTTGCAAGGCTCCATAAGGTCGTTGTCTCTCAGCCTTCACTTGTTGGCAAATCAGACACCTGCTGACAAACTCGGCAATCTCCCGTTTCATTCCCGGCCACCAGTAGTGCTCTCGCAAGGTACGATACATCTTGGTCCCACCAGGATGCATCGCGTAGGCCGCACTATGAGCTTCGTCCAAGATCTCCTTCTTCACTGCCTCCACGCCGGGCACACACAACCGTCCTTCTTTTAGCAAAGCTCCATCCTCCCTGACTGTAAAGTCTAGCCGTTCACCGGCTTCCACTTCAATTCGAAGTACACATGAGACAGGATCTTGAGATTGAGCCTCAACGATCCGATCGACCAGGAGTGGTCTCACATGAAAATTAGCCAGCAAGACACCTTGACCATCCAAACCCAAATCAATGCTATTCTTACGGAGTTCAACCAAAAGTGGCAAATGAACCGTCCGTAGATGTGCTGCAGAATGCGTTGACTTCCGGCTTAGAGCATCAGCCACCACATTGGCTTTTCCCGGGTGGTACTCAATCGTGCAATCATAATCCTTAATTAGCTCTAGCCACCGTCGCTGCCTCACATTCAACTCCTTCTGAGTGAACAAGTACTTCACGCTCTTGTGGTCCGTAAATATTCTGCAAGCCGCACCGTACAAGTGATGTCTCCAAATCTTCAATGCATGCACAACAGCAGCTAACTCCAAATCGTGCGTCGGATAATTGCGCTCATGCGGTTTCAACTGGCGCGAAGCATAGGCGATCACTTTCCCATGCTGCATTAGTACACATCCCAAACCCTGTAAGGATGCATCACTGTACACCTCAAATTCTCCACTGCCGTCTGGAAGGGTCAGTATAGGAGCAGACGTCAACCTTTCCTTTAGCTCCCGAAAACTACGCTCACAATCGTCATCCCACTCAAACTTGACTCCCTTCCGCGTCAGTCGCGTCAACGGGGCAGCAATGGTAGAGAAACCCTCTACAAACCTCCTGTAGTAACCAGCCAAACCCAAGAAACTCCTGACTTCAGTGACGGTCCTCGGTTGTTCCCACTTCGCCACTGCCTCAATTTTTTGAGAATCCACACTGATCCCGTCAGTTGAAATCACATGCCCCAAGAAACTCACGCTCGTCAACCAAAACTGACATTTGCTGAGCTTCGCATACAACTGGTTTTCCCTCAAGGTACCCAGCACCATCCTTAAGTGCTCCTCGTGCGCTTCCGCACTCCTCGAGTAGACCAGGATATCGTCAATGAACACGATGACAAAGTGATCCAAGTAAGGCTGCAACACTCGGTTCATCAAATCCATAAACGCTGCGGGTGCGTTAGTCAAGCCAAACGGCATCACCAGGAACTCATAATGACCATAACGGGTCCTAAATGCTGTCTTGGGTACATCCTCATCCTTAACCCGCAATTGATGATACCCAGAACGTAGATCAATTTTGGAGAAGTACTGCGCTCCTCGCAGCTGATCGAACAAATCATCGATCCGAGGCAACGGGTATTTGTTCCTGACTGTTACTTTATTCAGTTGCCTGTAATCGATGCAAAGTCTCAAACTCCCATCCTTTTTCCTCACAAACAACACCGGAGCTCCCCAGGGGGATACACTTGGTCGAATAAATCCCATCTCAAGTAATTCTTGTAACTGCGCCTTCAGTTCTTTCAACTCGGCTGGCGCCATACGATACGGAGTCTGAGAAATAGGTTGCGTACTTGGAACCAGATCAATAGTGAACTCAACATCTCGATGCGGTGGCAATCCCGGTAGATCCTCCGGAAAGACATCCGGGAACTCCCGTACAATCGGTATATCCTCCACCCGCAATGGTGCAGCTCGTGAATCCATCACTCGGGCTAAGTATCCCTGGCACCCCTTCCTCAACATCTTACTTGCCTTCAGGGCAGAAATCACTCCGACAGGAGTTGCTCGCTGAATTCCCTGAAAAGTGGTTTCCGGTAGCCCCGGGCTCCGAAAAGTAACCCGCTTATCGACGCATTCGATAGAGGCGTGATGGAGCGTCAACCAATCCATACCCAAGATGACATCAAAGTCGTGCAAGTCCAAGAGTATCAAATCTGCCACCAGACCAACATCACCTACCATTACGGGGCACTCCCGCAACACTTGGTTCACCACAAACACATCTCCGGTGGGCGTACTCACTCCCATGTCACAGTCCAGTGCGGACACCTCTCTACCCGCCAACAACTCACAGTCCCGTGAAATAAATGAATGAGTAGCTCCGGGATCAATTAAAGCACAAACATCATGTCCAAAGATCGTGAGTGTACCTGTCACAACACCAGGCGCTGCCCTGGCCTCCTGCTGCGTAAAAACAAAAACTCGGGCCTGTGGTCCAGCTGCTCGCCCACGGCCCCGGCCCCTCTGTCCACTAGCCGCTCCGGTACCACCTCCACGAGTGCTCCCAGTCCCAGAAACTGCAGCTGTGCTCCGTCCCTGCTCTGCTCCACCCCGACCTGCGCCACCACCCTGTGGCAAAGATGGACAATCCCTCCGGTAGTGGCCCCGCTCGCCACAGAAGAAACAGATGACACTGGAAGCATCTCGAACAAAACCACCACCCTGCCGTCCCGTGGAAGCAACAGAAGTCGCGCTCGCCTGCGGAGCAGTCTGCGCCCTAGGCGCTCGGAATCCGGAACCCTGATAGTTACCAGGCCTGCCATAACGATCATTGCCTGCAGATGAGGCTCCACCATAACGTCCCTTCTTCGAGGCTCCTTGACCATACGATCCAGAATATGAACGCCCGCGACGTTGTCCACCACCAGAATACTGTGGACGTGTCGGGAGACTAGCCTCAACCCGCACCGCGGCATCAGACAACTCCCTGAGAGTAGCAAAAGCTCCGGCCGTCACAATGGCCCGTATCTCACCCCGTAGGCCAAGCTCGAATCTACGGCATTTCTGAGGCTCAGTAGATACAAAGGTAGGAGCAAAACGAGCTAGCATCTGAAATTTCTGTTCATACTCAGCTACGGACATGCTCCCCTGTTGGAGCTGCAGAAACTCGGTCTCCCTAGCATCACGGAATGAACGGGGATAATACTGATCCAGAAACCGTTCACGAAAGGTCTCCCAAGTCACTGTACGGGCATCCCAACCCGACAACTCCAGAGTGTACCACCACTCATAAGCAGATCCATCAAGTAGAAAGGTAGCCAACACCACACGCTCCTCAAGAGGACAGTGCATCACAGTAAAAATCCGCTCAATCCGAGAAATCCAACGGTGAGCATCCTCGGGATCCGCTCCACCACTGAATACCGTAGCCCCAAGACGCTGGGCTCGCTCGATCGAAGCACTCTCGGCATCGCCATTAGGTCGTGGAGGGGGTTCGCGTCGCGGAGGCATGGCCGGTCGTCCTTCTCTGAAAGAGGCATAAGTTAGTACAATAATCAAGGCACACCCGAATGCCGGACACGAATCGTAAACCTAGGCTCTGATACCAATTGACAGGACCCACCCCGATTATCGCCTCGATAATCGGGAAGCATCCTGCTCCCGTCTGACAATCGAATCAAAAAGACCGGAAACTAGTTAAAATTACAACACACCCATTGTCAGACCAGGGAGATTAAACAAATACATCCGACTGGACGTCAAGTCCACAGTTTCACAGAGCAATATTACAAAACGAGTTAAAGAAACAAGTCCTACTCTGTGATCTAACTACTCCGCAACGGAAAAACTTTATGCCTCCGCCTCTGCCTCGGCGCTTGCCCCCACGCTTGTTCCACGACCTGGAGGGAAATTTAAAACAACAAGGTGTGAGTGGACCGAAACATAAGTTTAACAGGAAAAACAGTTTTTCCGAAATCGGGTTCGCCCTCCAGTTTTGTAATCCGCATGCCTAACCAAATATTCAAAATTGTGTATTAAACTTTTGAAAACTCTTTTTCCGAACACAAGGAAAACGTTACAGGGATCGTCATAACTCATGTAAAACCATATAATAATACCAGATTCCAGAAACCGTCATTTTGAAACATTATTTGCACAAATCAAGTGAAACATAAATCAATAATCATGATTATGCCGTTGGATCCATCCGAGTCTTTAAACTCAACATTAGGCCTTCCCGGGATATCAACGAGTCTTTAAACTCAAAACACGATTAGTAGGCCTCGGGGGTATCATAATAATCGAGTCTTTAAACTCATGAGTCTTTAAACTCCACTTTCGGGCCCGCCCCCAAAATCAACATACCGGGTCTTTAAACCCAAAACCAGATCCAACCATCAACCGGGTCTTTAAACCCAAAACCGTTTTTAAACATATTAAATCAGGATTCATCACAAATCTTTTTCCAACGTTATTCCAAAAACATTTCTCATCGTAACAGGACTCATGCCCGAATTCACATGTAAATTCCAACACATGCAATTAACAGAAAATTTCTTCACAATATGATCACACATCATAAATCCGAAACATGCATATTCATAACCAGACACTTCATCAAAAATTATCACGCATGCATAGGCAAAAACCGAAATCTCGAAATGCGTGAAATACGATAATTATCTCGAAAAACGCGAGAACAAGTAAAACCGATATATCATCTCACCATCGTAAAATCGTATGTAAAACCATGAGATAAATAAGCAAAATAGTCATGCATGCCCAATTTAAAAATCAAAGAGTCCACTCACAGTCTTAGGACACGTCAATCGCGTCCCGCGTGCTCCTCCGTAGCTTCGGAAGTGTCCGGGCCTGTGAAACGTACAAGAAGGGTTACAAACATCCCAAAATAACTCGTAGGATTTTTCCTAATTTTTCCGGATTTTTCGGCAAAAATAAACTTAAAGACTTAATCTTCCGGACTCCCGAAATTATCCCGAATGACTCCCGATCGATTCGAACTCTAAAGATAAAATGTTATTTAGACTGTAAGGATCAATTCTCATGTTGACCGTGATCAGAGTTGACGCCACACGCGCCGTCACGCGCCGCCCAAAGTGGCTGCGCGTGAAGGCCACGCGCCAAGCTACAGTGTCATCTCCCTTACCCGAACAGCCTGCTAAACGGGTCTGATACCCGCGACTCAACCCGATCAGTTAGCCCTCAATTCTCAGTCAATACTACACGTTTTCAATCCTATTATCTTCCCTAACTCATTTATTTTAGGTCTGCAACACTGGTTAACCTCGACTTACACCAAATCGACCCAATCCAAGCTTGAACAGTCGAACAAGTCGACTCCTGGAACTCACCCTACACGGTTCCATTTCCAAATTAACTTCACCAGTAGCAATAAGGGACCCATACGCACACAATGACACTAACAATTTAGCTCGCCGTTACCTGGAAGTAGTCGTCCACAGCACTGGTTTTCCCCTGAAACTGAGACTCAGGTTCCCGGCCAAACTGTCCTCCTCCTCCTTCAATTCTTGCACGGTTGTGCACGAAATGCCCCCAGAAGTCTAACACGGCCTTTGGTTTCGATCAACAGGCTCCAGAAGTTGAATGAGATTTTTCCCTCCAACTGGTTTTTCCTTCGAACTGGACCTTGGGTTCTTGGGCAATCCGTGCTCGAATCCCTTCAATTCTTGCACGGCTGAGACTCTATCACTCCCAGAAGACTCACTGTGTGTTTAGAATGATCCCTCGACCCTTAGAAATTGAACTCTGCGATTTCCCCCCAAAAAAACCCGAAACAGTTGCTCACGGTTTCTCTCACAATCCCTCTCACGCTCAGCTTCCAAATTGAACCAAAATGATCCTAACTCCAACCTCACTCCAATCCCATACTCAGTTATTCGATCTGTATGGCCAACAGCCCGTGGGAGACCAACTGAGGCCTCTGAAACTGGTTTCCCGCAAACACAGAGACCACCGCCATTCTCGTTCCTCCCGTGCACTCAGTCTCTGCCCAGACACGTCTGGCTGCTTCCCACAATCCTCAAAATCCATAAACTAAACCCACTCACCAGTCCACTTAGCCTTAAACAAATGCACGCTCAAAAACACCACGGCCGCACTCTGTTTCTCACGGTGGTGCTACAGTAACCACCGTGAAATGACCAAAATGCCCCTCTGTGCAATAATTACCAAAATGCCCTCCAACTTCCGTGACCCGTAACTCGGTCGTCCGACGTCCGTTTCAAGCGTGCCGCCTGTCGTTGTACTCGGGGCGTCGAGATGAACATAACGGTCTTCGAGTCAAATGGATATCAATTGTCAAACAAAAAGTCAACTTTTTCCCCTTATAACGCCCAAATTACGGTAATGCCCCCAAACTTCCGAACATCATAACTTTCACTCCGAGCGTCCGAATCGGACGTGCCACCTGTCTATGAACTCGTGACATCCCGAACTACGTCACGGTCATCACTCAACGTCCGTTCGACCTCCAAATCTAAAAGTCAACAAATCGACCACACAAACACAGGGGTAAAACGTCATTTTATTCAATATTTAATAATATTACATTTCCAGAACGTCCGGGGCGTTACAGTAAGTAACCCAACTGGGGGCGACTCCACTCAGTCAGTGCTCCGTGACTACTCCGGGGTCCACCCAGGCCAACGACCCTCCCCGGAGGAGACAATCATATATAAAGGATGGAATATGAAAAACCTTTTGAAACCATTCTTGAAACCTTTCAAGGATTCATGCCCAGCCCCCATAAGCCGTCATGAACCATAAAATCCTTTCATGGGTTCATGCCGGTTCCCATAAACCGCCATGACCCGTAAATCCATTTCAAAGGTTCATGCTGGTTCCCATAAACCATCATGACCCATCAAAACCATTTGTAACACATAACTGGGCCCTAGGCCCGAATCCACATAGAAACTGGACCCCCGGTCCGAATCGTAAACCAATTGGGCCTTCGGCCCGATTCCGTAAATCAAATGGACCTCAAGTCCGAGAATTACCTTTTCAAATCCAAAATCATTTCATTAAATTATTTCCAAATCATAAGAATGAAAAATCGGAGTAAAACCAGAAAACCTCGATTTACGTGCAAGCACGTAAATCATCTCGAAATACGTGAAACCATATAATTCACAAATATCCAAAACAACATTATCAAATTTCATTCAGACCAATAAAGACATACAACCCCGTATAGGCACCGTATAGGGCCGAAACCTCGAAATACGTGCCTATACGTAACCACACATCCAAATGCACTCATGGCATCACAAATAAGTATTTAAAACATATAATAAACATTTATGCATGCACCAAGTTAGAAAACAAGGTCCACTCACAGACCGTCCGAGCTTCCGCCTCGATTTGCGTGTCATAGGCTCTCCCGAGCCGATCGCTATCACCGGGACTCCCAAACCTTCGGGTTCGGGTTTCCGCCGTGCATGGTGGCTCCCTCCTGGCCGGCCACCATCATCCTCAGTCCTTCCCTCACTTTCCTGGTTCCTCAAATGATCATGGGTTGAAGGTTGGATTGGTTTTGGGTTGCACGGATGGGAGGAAAATGGGTGAGATCGGGTTGTGTTTTGTGTGTTTGAAATGGAGAAAGAAATGCACGGTGCATGAAGGAAAAGAGAGGGCATGTGGATGGGTGACACTTGTCACTCATCCATAGGGCAGGTATTAAATATCTGGGCCCCCACTAAGTCCAAAAGTTAACTCGTTTCGTAATTCGTGCAATAGTGCACTTGAACTTCCGTGAACCGTAACTTCGCCGTCGAACGTCAGAATTCGACGTGCCGCCTGTCTATGGATTCGTATCGTCCTTATCTATGTAACGGTCCTCGGCCCTCGGCCATTGGACATCCTGGTCAAAATGTCAACTTTTGACCCCATTTAACCAAAATTACCAAAATGCCCCTAAACTTCCGAACGTCATAACTTCCTCCACGAACGTCGGAATTGAACGTACCACCTGTCTATGAACTCGTGACGTCACGAACTACGTCACGGTCATCGGTCAAAGTCCATTTGACCGCCCGATTGAAAAGTCAACGTTTTGCCACCACTAGGGGCAAAACGGTCATTTCGCATCGTTCGTCCGATTTAGCCTAACTAATCACCGATTAACCTCACTAATCATGATTAGTCACTAATCTAATCATGGAATTTGGGACGGGTCGTTACACCATGAGTGCATTTGTGTGTGATTACGTATTGGCATGTATTTCAAGGTTTCGGCCTTATACGGTGCCTATACGGGTTTGTATTTCTACATGGTTTAAAGGAAATGGTTTTGGATTTAAAAAGGATAAACTCGGGCATGAGACGCATTTCGTTTTGTCTCAGGCCTGTAGCCCTATTGGTGACCTACGGGTCTGAGTCGTGGTCGCGGCGAGTGTTGTGTGCACGGCGACGGACGATACGACGCTCACCTCCGGACTAGAATGTGTTCCTTCCGGAGAGGTCACGATGCACGATCTGTTGTCCAGCAGCCATGGGAGGCTCGACTTTGGAGTGCTGATGGTTCAGGATATCGACCGGTGATAGGTGCCCAATGATCTAGAGGTAGTCACGTTAGTTGATACGTTCACGGTGACATACCGGGATTGAGAGCGGCGACGGACGATACGTGTAACGACCCGTCCCAGAAACTGGGATTTGATTAGTGATTAATGACAGATTAGGAATGTTAATCAGTGATTAGTTGGATGCTTTCGGACGGACGGTACGAAATGACGATTTTGCCCTTGGAAATGGGCGAGCAGTTGAGTTTTTGTTCGGGCGGTCAAATGGACTTTGACTGATGACTGTGACGTAGTTCGGGACGTCACGAGTTTATAGAAAGGTGGCTCGTACGATTCCGACATTCGAGGAAAACATTATGACGTTCAGAAGTTCGAGGGTAATTTGGTTTAAAAGGGACAATTTGTTGACTTTTCAGATGACACAGACATTTCAGACGTCGGACGGTTCCGTTATGAGGCTAGCAACGCGAGAGGAAAAATGGTAATTTGCAAGGATAAGGGAAAATTGGTATTTTTGCTGTGCCCAGTTACAATTGGACATGTGGATGTCTTTGGGAATTGTTCCCACAGAAAATTGGACACCTGTCTTCCTTTGGATGGGTGTAGAAGCCTTAGCACCGTCTTACTTTGTTTTTAAAATTGTGGTTGCACGATCATGGGACTAAAAATAGAGAACAAAGAGTGTGTGTGTGTGTGTGTGTGTGTGTGTGTGTGTGTGTGCGCGATTGTGAGAACCCAAACCTCTTCCTATTTTCCTTACTGTCTGTAGTGCAAGGGAAGAGAAAGGTCAGACGAAGTGGTTGGTGGCTGCACGGCAGTCCACGGTGGCGGGCCGAGACAAGGACCTTGAGAAACAGTAAAGTCCTATTTTCAATGGAAAATGAAAAATCGTGTTCTCATGAGTTCTGATCGATTTAGTTGATGGGAAGCTGTTGCTGGAGGTCAAGGGAGTCCAACTAGCCTGGTTTTTAGGCTTAAGATGAACGGTAAGTGGAAGTCCTATGAAGCTCGACTTTGAATTCGAAAATGGTAAAATGAGTTTTAGTGATTGTTAATCAATATTAATTAGTGGATAATGTCTTGGAGGTGACCAGAGGACGATTGGGACCAAAACCTGGCCTATGGTGGTCTGTGAAGGCCGGACAGAGGAGAGGAAAACTGGATGGGAGTCGTGTTTGGGAAGGTAATAAACAAGCCTTAATTACTTGATTAATGTAGCCATATTGATTAGAAATTAATAGACGAAGCTACTAGGATTAAAAGGCTTGGAATTGGACTGAACTTGGATACAAAACTGCCCTCGTCGGTTCCGTTGGAATGGGCCGGTTCGAACAGGTCTGAATCGGTCCAGCGAAAGGTTGACGATGATGAATAGTGAGGGTGCGTGGAGCCTAGTTTGGGGAAGTTTCGAACACGACTTTTAAAGTATTCGATGTAACGAACATTTTGGCACTAGTTTCTAGTCGATCGGACATTGTCTCGATATGTTTCGGGATGTCCGAGGTTTTAGGGCTCGTTTAAAAATAGTTAAAAATTTGGAAAAATTATGGATCTTTAGTAGAATCTTAATGAAGTAGTTATTGACCTTATTATGGGATTTGGACAGGTTCGGGAAAGACGATGATAGTGGATTAGCCGGGAAAGCTTAATTGCACGCGTATCGAGGTGGCGACGCTAATGGTCTGTGAGTGGACTTTGCTTTCTAACTCTTGATGCATGAATTTTTTTTATATGTTTTCTATGAGTGATTCTATGATTATGATTATGATTTTTATGATTTCAGTTTTTGCACGTATTTCGATATATTTACGTTTTGCACGTTTTACGAGCTTCCGATTTATGCTGTGATTTGACCATAGTTTTGATAATTTGATTCGAGATTTGAAATATGATTTGATTTTAATGATTTATAATGGATTTTGAAAAAGTGATTTAGGGCTTGAAGCCCTGTTCATAAAAGTGATTTCGGGCTTGGAGCCATGTTCATAAAAGTGATTCCGATAAATGTGATTTCGGGTTTTCGAATCAGATTTCGGATTCGGTTTCGGAGCTTGAAAGAGGATTTCTGGATTTGGGTTCGGAATGATTATTCAGGATGTCGGCTTACGGAATGATGGTTTCGGATTCGAACTTGGAAATGGATTATGGATATGATTGTGGATTTAGATTCGGGATGATGATTTCGGATTCGGCTTGGAATTCGAAATGGTGATTTCGAATTCGGGTTTGGACATGGATTTGGAAATGATTTTAAATGGTTTTTGCATTGGATTTGCTGGATCTGATTATTGGTTTTAAAGACCCAGATATGATATGTGACGGGGGCGGGCCCGGATTGGGTTTAAAGACCCGGATTGAGTTTAAAGACTCGGATTATATTAAGGCCTGGATTGAGTTTAACGACTCGGGAGTTTAAAGACTCGGATAGATCCAGCAGGTTCGATGGATTGCAAAGGATCTCAAGTGGCTTTCAAATGTATTTTGCATTTCGATGATAATGATGGTTTTTAATAATGGTTTTCTGATATTTTGGGCTATGACCCGGATGACATGGATTTTGGTGGTTTGGACTGAGGGCCGGGATTTGAGAAAAAGAAATGATTTCAGTTTTCATTGATGGTTTCCTTCTCTTGGATATGAAATGGTTTTATGACATGACTTTTATATGCATGCATTGATTTTTAAACGGAGGGTATAAATTTCTTTCTAATAAACAATTTTCTAAAAATATCCTTTATTTTTGTCCACTCACAGTCTTTTTATGTTTTCGATACCCTCCAGGTTTGATGCGGTACGGGCTGTGGTTAAAGAGACAGAGACATCACACACGCGATCCACAGTAGATTCTGTGCGCTTTGGGAAGTCCGAAAGTTTTTGGACGGTCCGTTTAGGAATCCCTTGTGCGGCTTACGTGTTACATGGAGGTTGGTCGTCAGTCAGTCTTCGTGTCGTACGTCAGTTATACGGGAGCATGACTTAGCCCTTAATCCCGGGGGATTGGGGGTGGGTCATGTCAAATTGGTATCAGAGTAGGATTTGTGCTTTTTGCAAGAGGTTTTAGCTCCCAGAGTAGTTGATTGGGGGTGGGTGATGTCTCGACGCGGAATAGCCCGTCATCAACCTGGATACGCGAGTGATAGTGCGTAATCGTATGCTAGGTAGTAGCGTAGTTAGTAGCAAGGTTACAAATGACTGGGTACTAGTCGCCTGATATGCGATGGGGTGTGATGTATGTCGACTTAGGGCCAGAGTAGTTAGCTTGTTTGGTGCTGGGTATGCTCGATGGTTAGACCATAGGGTTGACATGTGGAACTGATGACAGCCTGTTAAGATGGGTGGTACATGTGGGCCAAAGAGACTGGTTGACGGTGGCATGTTGGGCTGGGTGGCGATTGGATGATGATAGTCTGGAGTGGTGACCATTTGATCAGTTTGGTTAAGATTGGATTTTTGCGGCTACGAGTAGCCGAATGCCTCGAGTGATGGGGGCATAGGAAATGACTTTGAGGATCTGAGGGATTCCCCCTAGTGATGGATACTGGTCGACGTTGGTGTGTAGACTTTAAGATAAGGGATGGTCTTAGCTGGGTGTGACGACCCAAGTGGAAGTTGTTGTTAACTAGTAGATGTTGTTGGCTTTGGATAACCCTAGTGATGATTTGAGGAACCCTGTTGTCACTGTGAGTGCCTTGGTGAGAAACCCCAGCGTAAGTGCTTAGTCTAGAAAACCTGAGTTGGGGCTTGTGGTAGGGCCAGTTTACGGCTGGTAGAGATGGTGCTGTTAGGTGCACCCGAGAAAGTGGATGGTTGGTGGATGACTCTGAACGAGTCCAGTGCGATTGTGGCGTTTGCTTGAGCATTGAGTTTCTCAGAGTTGTGGATGTCAGTTTCCTCAACCCGAGCATAGATTGAGGGTTTTGGCTGGGTACGAGCGGAGGTTCAGGACTGGTGTGCTATGAGCACTAGATCGGAAATGATGTGCCACGAGCTGGGATGCTTGTGCATGGTATGATGGGTACCTTGTGAGTTGCGTTTGTGGCCAACTGTGGGGTACTGGTGTCTGGTAGGAGGAACCGCTAATCGAGTTGGGATCTGCGATGACCATTGGTAGGTCATGTTTCAGGACGAACAGTTAGGTTACCGTTAGTTGATCAGAGAAGCGCAGCGGAAGCGCGGTGGACCTATGCTTCGTGTTGGATTGGGCTAGGTTGGTATGGTCAGGTTTGACCGTTCATGAGATTGGTTTTGTGGACTCCTCCTGATGTGTTGGGATATGTCGGCAGATGCCGAGGTTGGTACTTGGGGCTTGACGAAATCAAGGATAGTGATTGAGGAGTTCGAGGATATTGATTACGGATTGAGGAGTTCGAGGATATTGATTACGGATTGAGGACCCCGAGAGTAGTAGTGTTCAGAAGTAGTGAGAGGACTTGGTGACACCGTGTTTGGCATGTGTGGCTAGTGTTTTGGGGATTATGTTAAGTTGGATTAAGGTGGGATGACTTGTGATGGAATTAACTTAGTTTCGAATCTAATGGATAGTTCAATTGATGGAATTAAAGAAGGATTGAGCGAGATCCAATCAGGTCGTCTCGCGGGCCAACCGGACCCGTTTAATAGACAACCGGGTTGAGACGATGAACAGTCATTGTTACTGTAGCAGGCGTGTGGACTCGCGTGCAGCCGCTTGCGATGGCGCGTGGGGGCGCGTGAGTGGGAATCCTGTGGTGAGTTCAACATGACTTTTGTCCCATTTAATGTAACGAACATTTTGGCATTGGTTTCGAGTCGATCGGACACCGTTTCGATATTGTTTCGAGGGTCCGAAGGTTTATGTTATGTTTTTAATTCGTAATTAATTCCCGAAAAATTAGGGGAAATTAATATGATGTTAATTAAGTCATTAGTGACCCTGAATAATGTTTTTGGACAGGACTTGGAATTCCTGGTAAGTGTCAAAAATTACGGAAAAACGTACAGCTGGGAAAACGAGCGATATGGACGGTGTGTGAGTGAACTTTTGTTTTCTACCCAAAGTACATGCATATATGTTTTAAATGATTTATTATGTGATTTGACTTGATTGATATTGCGATATGATGATTTATCAATTTTATGGATTATTATATTATTTGATGGGCACGATTTTCGAGAAACTTGTAAAATTGTTGTTTTGGGCGAAGGACCGGAATTTGAGATTGGTTTTGACTCGGATTATGAGTCAGGAAATGATTTGATGAATTTGTAATGCTTTTTGGATATATTTTATGGATTTATGTGAAAATGGCAACTGAGGTTGCGATTGCGCGGAATTGCGTGAAAATGATATTTTGGGCTAGAGACCCAATTGGATAATGATTTTGACTCGGATTTGAAGTCACATGTGAATATGATTAAATTGATGATTTTGCTTTATAAAGTGAATTCTGGACACTGTTTTATGATGGATTTGTGGAACTTGCTTTGTGAAAGCTATGTTTCAGGCATAGGCACTGTTGAAATGTTTTTGATTTGATTTGAGACATGAATGGTTTTAAAATGAGATTACTGGATTTGGTGACTGTTCCACATATACTATCCCCTGTGATTTGATAGTCTCCGCCAGACGTCGTAGATCCTGGAGTAGTCACGATCCACTGCTTGGAGATGAGTAGCTCCGAGGGAGGCTCAATCTCACGAGTATGAGATTATGATGATATCCTCCAGACGTCGTAGATCCTGGAGATGATATCAGGCCAGATGTCGTAGATCCTGGGGAGGTACTCAGATATGAGACACCCGAGTTTGCATGTGTTGCATTGATATCGTGACGGTTACTTGGATTTGAGATTGTATATTAAGGATTGGTGGTACTTGTGATTTACTGATATTTGTGTCCAGATGCTTTATATCATGAACTGATTTGATGAACATGAGTTTCAGAGAAAATGTGGACCATGGGAAAACATGTTTTGATTTTATCGATCCACTGTTCATACTTGATTAACTTCACATCATCACTCATGTTTTTATTGTATGCATGCATGTTTGTGAAATTGGAGGGTAAGAATGTATTTTGATAAATGTATTTCTGAAACTTATTTTTGTCCACTCACACCTTTGATGTTTTATTGACCCTCCAGGTCGTGGCGCGATGATCGAGCCTATTCGAGAGGTGGGGGCATGAGTAGGCACAGGTACGGTTATCCCTTGTTTGACAAGTGCTGAGGGTAATTTCAGGACTTTAGTTGACTTGTCGGACGGGAGCAGGATCGAACACGGTTATCTATGTCCTTCAGGGACGGGTCCTGTCAAATTGGTATCAGAGCACTAGGTTACTGATTTTGTTGCCACATCATGCCTCCGAAATGTAAGCCTCATGCGCGACTTGATAGTAGGACGAGTGTATGAGGTTATATGAGACCTCATGATAGATCTCAGAATCGGATTGACCCTGGATTGGGGGTCAGATGTTAATCAGTGAACACTGTGAAATACTAATTGTTAAACACGGACTTGTGTGGATCCCAGGAATGAATGAGCCCAAAGGCTAGAAAGGTAGCACAAATGGGCAGGTTCGACCTAGGATGAAATTATTCTCAGTGAATTCCTTAAGTGGAATGTGTGCCTAACAAGTTTAGAATATGATGGGATATCCCTTAGGCCTTATAGGTCGTACGAGATGTGGTTCACCAGCTGAAATTTCTCGGTGACCGGGTATGCCAATGATGACATGGATGATTGTTATGAGATTGGACTCAAAAGGAGTAAAGATTGGACTCAAGAGGAGTCGCGAAGTTCCTTAGGACGGTTTTGGTGAGTTGGGTGAGACTCAGCAAGGTCCTAGGAAGCGTCTAGTGTTGCCACCGTGACGGGGGAGGACTTGGGTGTACGGATCGTGAAATAGGGGACAGTTTGGGTTTTGGCTTCGAGCTTGAGACGACGGGTTAGGGACGGTGTCGTGGTGTTTGAGTGAGGGGGGTAGGTTCCTTAAGACTGGACGATGAAGATAGTGAAGAGAGGGAGGAAAACGGAGACGGATGGGCGGAGAACCGGGAACGCCGGTTCAGACCGGTTCACGTGAGGAAGACGATGATGAACAGTACTCTGTGTACAGGCGTGTGAGGCCCACGCGCAGCCACTTTGGGCGGCGCGTGGGGTCGCGTGCGTGGGTGTTTGGGAAAACGGTCAACTGAGTTTTTGTTCTAAATGTCATAACGAGTCTAGTGGAATTGGTTTTGGGTTAATCGGATGTCGTTTGAGCTTAGTTCAACGAGGTTGAAGGTTTAGGGTTCCAGTTCGTTACGTGTAGGACCTGGGGAGTTTTGGGGAAAATTAGGTGGACCTTCGTAGATGTGTTAGTAACGTACTTTGGTGCTTGTTGACAGGATCGGGATTTCCCGAGGAAGCTGAGGAACGTACGGGAGTCGAGTGGCGTGCCCGGTATTTGTGAGTGGACCCTTTCTTTAAAATCGAGCATGCATAACTGCTTTTATTTATGTTGCTATTAAATATGTTTTTATGTTTCTCATACGGTTATATGTTGGTTTTACCTAATGGAACGTTTTTCGAGAAAGTTCAGTTTTCAGTACATTTTACGATAAAAAGGTTGATTTTTGACTATGATGGTATAGTTTCAGGATTTCAAAGAATAAATGATTTCTAATGGTTATAAAGGGATTTTGGAATGATGATTAAGGGTTTTCGGTTTTAAAATCAAATTTCGAAAAGCGAGGTTTGATTTTAAAGTTGAAAAGTGGAATTCCGGGTTTGGGTTCGGAATGACGGTTCTGGATGCCGGAGAGGCTTCGGGCCAGTGATTTCAAATTCGTGTTTGGATGTGGATTTAGAAATAGTTTTCAAACGGTTTTGGATTGGATTTGCTGGTTCTGATTATTGGGTTTAAAGACCCGGATATTGTGATTGACGTGGGACGGGCCCAGATTGGGTTTAAAGACCCGGATTAAGTTTAAAGACTCGGGAGTTTAAAGACTCGGATAGATCCAGTAGGTTTTATCGGATAATGATTGCTTGATATTTATGTTTTGTGATACGGTTTTATGATGCTTATGATATGATTTCTATAACTGTTTTTGTGATGTTTTCTGCAATTGTTTTTATGACGATCTTTATGTGATTTATAATTGTTTTCAGAAACTGGGTTATGCATGTGATTTCAAAACGGAGGGCTAAAACCCTGGTTTTATTATGAAATGGTTTTCGGAAAGTATTTTATTGTTTATGGTCCACTCACACCTTCTGTTTTAAATTGCCCTCCAGGTCGTGGAGCTAGCGAGGTGGTCGGCGTCGAGGCATCGTCGGAGGCATAGAATTTTCGAGAGTGACCCCAGAGTGCTTAAACTTTTCCGTCATGTGTGTACCTTCTGTATCGGTTTTCTTTTCCTTTGTATTTAGTACTATGCTCTGTAAAACTTAACTTCGGGATGTTTAAAGTTTCTCCTGCGTCTGACTGTATATTTTGGTGGTTTTTCGTGAGTTTACTTTGGTTTAGTGTCGGGGTGTCAGACGGGAGCAGGATTTACCTCGGTTTTCGGGGTGGAACCGGGGTGGGTCCTGACAGTTACCCTCTAGAATGATATTGAACCTCACAATCGATGGACTGTTGGTAAGAGGTAATCAAAGTTCACTAGTCAGATGTGTGGCATGTGTGATTAGTGTATGAGATGCCTAATGAGGGCTGAGGATGGACGGATTTTTCAACATAATTCCTGAGGTTTTGCCAGGATGAGAGATTGAGTTTATGATGACGATCATGTCGAGTATACGAATTGTTTCTTTGACACTTTGGTATGTGGCACCTGCGGAGTCATAAGGACTGAAGGTGCAAGTACAGGACTTGGTAGATACGGGTTCATTCGGCTCAGGGTTGCCGTGGGGAACCCAGTGGTATTAGGAAAAAAGAATAACAGTCTGAGCTTATATGTCAATTACCTTAATAAGGTGACGGTATGGGATAAGTATCCCGTATCACGAGCTAATGATTTGTGGTTCTATTGGTTGTGATTATTGAGCATATTGAGAGAGGATAACATGGTGATGATAGCCCTGAGTAAAAGAGAAAAAATATGATGTCCTAATTTGATGTGTCTAAGGCTAGTCAATGGTGAACCAATGCGGATGCCTTTGGATGGGCAAATGAACCGGTTATGTTTGTGAGTGATGAGTCAGGTATTCTGACCATGATTGGATGGTGTATGGTACCATGATTGATGCTTGATTGATGTACTCACATGTACGGATGGACGTGTGATATACTGGACAAATGTATTAAATGCCCTCAGAAATAAAAATATATGGTTGAATAAGTATTAGGTCTGGTCGACCAGAGTAGGTTTATGGAACAGATACGAATAATGATTGGGATTAGTGTAAATCCCAGGAGAAACAGATGTATTGGTCAATGGAAACTGTCACGGGGAAACATGAGCTGTTTTGAGATTGGATGGATATCACAAAGGATTGTAGAGGGGTCATCTACAAGGTGTTTCCAGTTATGGTGATTGACCCAGAAGGAGCTCAAAGTTATTGGAAATGAGAATTTAAAATAGAATGATTACAAGTGGAGAAACAGTGACTTATGTTCAATGTGACCCTTTCTGTGTGCATAGTGATATGTCACTATGGGATTTTGGATTTGGTGAGGTGTGCGTCGGTAGCATAGGGCTGGGATTGTCGATGCTAGCTGAACCCTCAAGAGTTTTACTTTTCTTGCATGATTTGGAATCTACCATAGTGATCCATGGGTCGAGTATGCAGAAGGCATACCTCTGGGAAGGAATGGACGAGTACTATGTCAACCATCAGGATTAGCAATGATTGATAAACAGAAAGGTCTAATGTATGATGAGGATGATCAGGATACATTGAGATTATGACCGTGTTGTCGGGTTAGGTATCATTCGTGGGGAGGCTAATAAGATAGCCGGTCGAGGATTAACATATTTGATAACTTAAGGATAGGTGAAATCCTGTTATTGATGGAACTCCATAGGATTGGAGTGGTACATGATGTTCGATCATTTGGACTATTGGGGTCCAATTGCAGGATCATACTTCGTGTATGATGTTGGATAAAGTCGAGGTTAAGGAATGGATATGATTTGTGATATCGTATGAATGATTGTACTGAGTGCCAGTTATTCGCATTAGGTAGCCATCAGTAAGACCTATAATGATAAACATAACGGAAAGAAAGGTTCAACTTATGATATTGAGTGACCCTGGAAAAAGGGGTATGGAGTGATTGACTTAATGAGGGGAATGAGTTCCCGATTTATTGGACCTTATGAGGTTATTGGCCTGATGGCCTATGCGTGGTGATTTAAGTTATTGGACCATGTCATGAGTGGATGACATGTGATTGGGATGATGATCCTAGACACGACCCATCCCAATCCCCCCGGGATTACCATGGAATGTGTCATGCTCCTGTCTAACAAGAGGTGTCGGACAAGGGATAACCTGTTGCCATTGCCCAACCGGGCTTCCAGAGTGCGTAAGGATCGATGGAGGAGGTGTATGATGTCCCAGTCTCTGCTGCAGTCGCATCTGGAATCAACCTGAAGGGCATTAAAAACAAAAGCTGTGAGTGGACGAAAATAAACAAGTCTGTTTAAGACATTTATAAGACATTTATGCCCCTCAGTAAAACCATATGCATGCGCCAAAAACCAATAATCACACATATATTTAGAAATAACGATTAGGGCCTTAGCCCGGAAACCAAAGCATAGTTTCAATTTCAAAAAGTCAATCCAAGAGTTATTTCATAAATCCAGTAATCTGAACCATAAGGCATATAATATAAACCATAACCATAATTTTAGCCACTGCACCATACACTCCAATCCGACATCCCTGATGTCTGACATCCCTGATGTCAATAAGGTCACAAACACAAGGCTACGCGTGCCACTCGGGTCTCAATTTCCGAGTTCAATCCCCGAACCCCGTTCGGGTACAGCATCCCCGATGCTTAGCGTCATAGACGCTGGACGTACTAGACGTCCGTGACCTCTCCAGGGTACCTCATCCGGAGGAGACAATATAATATGGAAGGATTTATACAGTGCAGTACTCAATACATTTTATTGATATCCACATGCACAACATATAGGTATACATAGGTAAAATCCTGAACCGATCGTTACGTTTCATCAAACGGGTCTCATGCCCAAATACCGTGAAACGTGCCATAACCGAAATATCATCAAAACCATTTATTGATTCCAGCATGTGAACATATATAAAATGTAAACCAGAAAACATTTATTCAATTCCATTTTAGGGTCCCCGACCCGCAATCGTATGTAGAAATCAACTGGGCCCCTAGCCCGATTTCACAAGTTAACTGGCCCCTGGCCTGAATTCATAAGTCCACTGGGCCCCTGGCCCGATTCATAAGTTAACTGGGCCCCTGGCCCGATTTTACTTTATCAAGTCCGTAACCGTTTCATGAAATCATATCCAACCACATTTATGGAAATCGGTGCAAATTCAGAAAACCTCGGTTTACATGCAAATACGTAAATCACCTCGAAATGCGTGAAATCATTTTAAATCCACCGATATCCAAAATAAATCATTTAGTCACAATTATAACAATCATGAAACAGTTATGCATGCATCGAATTTATAAAACCAATGTCCACTCACAGACCGTTTAACCGAGCGCCTCGATACGCGTTCCATAGGCCTTCCTGGGCCACACCTCTATCACCGGGACTCCCGATCCTGTTCAAACCACATTAGAGGATTACTAACCTCATCATTAACATCCTATTCAAGTCCCGTAATTTTCCCGAATTTTTAAGTATTTTCAAACTGGATTTAAAACCTTCGGACATCCCGAACAATATCGAAACGGGATCCGATCAACACGAAACCAACGCCAAAATTTTTGTTACATTGTATAGGATAAAAGTCATGTTGACCTCACCTCGAGATTCGTGCCCACGCGCCGTCACGCGCCGCCATGAGTGGCTGCGCGTGAAAGCCACGCGCCTGCTACAGTGACTGCTACATTGCTCCTTCTTCACCCGTATGTCTGTAAAACGGGTCTGATTACCCGCGATCTGACCCGCCCAAAAAAACTCCAATTCGACCTCAATTCAATCCGTTCTTGATCCTAAAACAATCATTAACCAATTAATTTCAGTTCTGTGACATCGATCAACATCAACCATTCCTTAAACAAGCCATCAACCCGTGATCACCCAAAACGGGTCAATCACAAAAACTCCATCAATCCTCAACCATTGTCAAATTAACTTCATATGAAGCATATAAGGATTAACACGAACCAATTAGTATGATTAATTGAACACAAAGTTACCTCAATCACCACAACTCAAGCTTGAGTTTTCCGGCCGTCCACCTCGTCCGTTCACGTCCCTAGGAGCCCCAAAGCTTGCCCCATTTGATCTGGTTCGACACGTTGAAGTTCCAGAAAGCTCAATCCATCATCAATTAGGCTTGGGCTGGCCTAAAACTGGAAGTTCAAATTTGAATTTCCCAGAAACCAGTTTCGGGTTTTTGAGCATTCCTCCACCATTCTCACTCCATTCCTTTCATTCTCAATCTCAGAGTCATCCTCTGGACTCACTCTCCATTCTATCGATCTAAATCAAAAATTAAAAGCATCCTAAAGTGCCCCTCAGTCCACTGTGTAAATTCCCTGCACTGACCCGAAAACATGATAAAACAGTGCCCATGTTCATGTGATTGATTGCCAGCACCATCACATGTGCAATTCCACCTCAAACTGGCCCAATTAAGTCAATTAATTGATAAACAAATCATGGGATCGATCACACAAAGCATCCACTTCACGGCCAGTTCAATGAAACAGTACCCCGTGTGAAATTACAATTCTGCCCTTGTGCAGAAAATTACCAAAATGCCCCTCACGCATCCTGACCCGTAACTCGGTCATACGGACTCCAATTGATGCGTGTCGCCTGTCTACGAACACAGGGCATCGAGACCTTCCTAACGGTCCTCGGTCCTCGGCCATCGGACCACCCGATCAAAAAGTCAACATTTCCCCCTTATTACGTTTAAATTACGAAAACGCCCATGAACTTCCGTACCTCATAACTTTCACCACGAACGTCGGAATCGAATGTGCCACCTGTCTATGAACTCGTGACGTCCCGAACTACGTCACGGTTATCGGTCAAAGTCCATTTGACCATCCGATTTAAAAGTCAACGTTTTGCCCACGCCCAGGGGCAAAACGGTCATTTTGCACAATTCGTCCGAAATCACACAACTAATCCCAGATTAGTAAATCACAATTAAATATTATTAAATCCTGATATTCGGGACGGGTCGTTACAACCTTCCCTCCTTAAAGAATTTCGTCCTCGAAATTACCAACATCCTTATTCCACAACCACCATGTGGAAAACATTCCGACCTCACATCTATGTACACCTGTACACCCACTTACTGGAACAACACTAGTCTCGTCAGTACCCAGACATCCCATCACAATCATACGTCACAACAACAACATTCGACCACCTCGAGTGGACAAAAGCACCTGATCTGCGATCAAATCGCTTAACCATTAAGCTGACTCCTTCAGCTAGATGGTTCCCTTCCATTGCCAGTATATCCTTTACATTTGCTCCCATTGGGAGTCACCAAATCTCATTTGTCAGTCCATGTTGACACCATCAGTCAAACTGTCACCGCTAAGCTTTACCACCCTAGTAAAGCCCCAACCATCCGCTAGTCAGTGACAACACCACGTACTACATCATTCTCGATGTAGCGTAAGATCAACCACATGATCTCAATTCACAGGGCAAGCCCAATCCTACGATATATATTAATCTGAATATCAACAACTGCCGACTCCGTCAGCGAACCCTGACGCAGAAAACATCACGGTGTGAAAACATCACACAAGGCTATTCGTGGTTACTCAGACCACCCATTCACTCATCCTGAGTGTACGTATACCGTCAACTTACACAATCAAGTGGTGTAACTGGAACACATGGAATACCCGCCCAGTAGTGATCACACATCACAATACTAGGGTTCCACTAGCCAACTGTGGCTAAGAGCACCTGCTCATACAATCACTGAACCCGACAAAATCACTCTGCACAGCGCACAGTATCCAATGTCCAGTCCACAACACAGCCAAACAAATGATATCGGAACCAAGCCGATTACCAACATGTTTAATCACACACCACTGGTACATCCCATGTACCGCCATTAGGCATCACTCAGCCTAACCAGTATCAATCCTCGTACAACGTACCCTGTACGTACATCAATCCATCAATCCGCCTACAACCACCAAGGTCGTAGCCAAACACGTTCCAATAATGGAGTACATTTGCCCAAACCATCATGAGACAAATCGAACTCCACCCATCATCTAGTTCCAATTCCGAATCCGAATCCGCAATTTCGTAAGAAATCCCGAACCCGAACCCAGACATCATATTTTTAATCCATTTCCAAATCCGAATCCGAAATCATTATTCCGTAAGCTAGCATTGGAACAATCATTCCGCACCCAAATCCGGTAATCCATTTTCGAGCTTCGCAATCGAATCCTGAATCGTCACCCAGAAATTCGGTTCCAAAACCCAAAATCTCGTTTACGTCCATCAAGACGTAACATAACCGAATCTATCGATTGCCTGTCCAAAACACTCGATTGACTTCATAGGGAAGCCAATCCCAATATCCACACGTCAAAGGTTGACAAAATCTGACCACATCGGAAACCTACTCAACCAAGTCACAAACCATATGTACTCACTCCGAAAAGAAGTTCAGTCCCGTCATTTACGACTCACATATCAAGGTAAGAGTGATAAACTCTCCACCCATCTGGATCATCAAGATCACGATCCAAATCCATCGCTACGTCATCCGAAAAGTAACATCACGATCCTAGATCGCCACATCGTCCAAAGTCAACAACATCACAAATTAGATCCACCTAGGATCTACACATGCTCACATAGCTAACAATCCATCTGAAAGCTGATCGTAGGGTCTTACACCCTTATTGAATCATTCGCCAAATTTCCCTTGGTGGAAGGATGACCTCGCATTTCACCACCAAATCCAAAATCATACACAACATCTTGTGTCCAATGACCCAAGGCCAAACATGGGTCCACCTACCAATACACGCTCAACGTACTGGTAACAACAATCATCATCTGCCACGGCAGAAAATAAGAAGTCAACCCCAATGACTTCGGAATACCAATTACCAATGCGGAGACGAGCACTCCTCTCGTCTCCCAATCACAACTCTCCCCAAATCGGGAGTTCCAACCATGTTGGAAACAGACATGCTCCCAAATGGGATGTCAAGTCCAACCACTGGACTGCCCACGTCCATACCTCACTTGGACCACCACGTGTCCAAAATCAATTCATTACTCGGACCTCACGTCCGTCAATAATCATGTACGCACACACCCTGATTCCGAACGGGATATCAACAATTTTGCCTGAATGTGCATACCATACTGCCATGTCTCACATCTCAACCTTTACAGGTTCAATCCTCAGATTCCAAGTGTTTCACAATCACAAAATCACACCTCAATACCACGAATGGTTTCCCCGACTTTTCCAATTTCAATAATTTCCTTGTACTCTAAGGGGATATAAGCAGTACACAAACTTACCAATCTCGGAGTTGACCACAACTCCCCAAATCCACCAATTCTTATGACAAGGGAAAATCGTCCCTAGATTCCCAAAATTTCAATCGTACCTTTATATCCATTCATCACTTGTCATCATATATCTGTTGGGACCTATCCCAACACGTCACAACCTCCACTGGATCCCATCCAGTCCATGACTCAACCACCACCGAGTCGCAGATACCGATCACATGTCCATCATGACAGAGTCACACCCCAACTGGTGGCTCATCGTCATCACAATTACTGTCACAGCACCAGCGCTAGTACCAGCACCAACGCACCATCATCAACACTAGTATCAGCACACAGGCATCCATACTAGTATTGGCATAAAGGTATCACTATACCAACATCCATACATAGCACACGAACACCCATGCTAGCACACGAACATCCATGCTAGCACACAGTGTGCAACGTTGTTACCCTGGATCTCCGTTCATTCCGAACGACGATCCCGTAACACCACTCGTACCCCACGACTATGGGTACCCCCAATTTGGCCATCCACACATCAGGATAATGAACGTTCCCTGAACGTCCCCTGATCCCCAAGTATTAAAACCACACTAAATACCCTCGATAGCCAGTTATCTCGACACAACTGTCGACCAACAGTCATCGTTGTCAAGATCCGTATCCACACATCATACTACCATTCGATCCCACACGGAAATCGACATCATATCTCGTAATCGCATCCGTGGATCGAATCCCATAATCCTGACTAGACTCACTTGATTCATCCACATGGTCATCCACGACCTCAGCCGCTTGCCGCAGCACAAGTTCTCATTTAAAGTCCATTTTTCCCGTCCATCCATTATGAATTAGGGTTCCAATATCACACCCTAGGGTTCCACTGAACCCAACTGCCTTCTGCAGTAAAATCCACAACCTGACCGACTCCGCGGTCCTGACATCGCATAGACGTCAAATCCAATCCAATCGTCAACTCAACGTGGGTACCACCACGAAGGTCATCGGCTAACTCCGATGCACCAACACCCCGCACACTAGCCAACACTACCAGGGTCCATAACTTAGACCATTACTCAACTGAGTTTCATATTTCCATATCATTATTCCAGTGGGGTTCCCTGAACCCAGCTGTGCCCAGTCGCACAACAATCCATCCTCACATGACCGAACCGACGGTCCCACATTACCAGTTAATCACAAACAACCCCACTTGGGTCGAATCACATTAATGCACGGCGTATCGGGCCAAACACACCCAATCCACCATACAAACCCAAAACTATCTATCAGGTTGACAACGGAATTGCAGCCCAAAGAGACATCACACCCTCGACCTTCGCGCACAAAAGAGCAAAACCTGCTCTGATACCACTTGACACGACCCATCCCAATCCCCCCGGGATTACCATGGAATGTGTCATGCTCCCGTCTGACAAGAGGTGTCGGACAAGGGATAACCTGTTGCCATTGCCCAACCGGGCTTCCAGAGTGCGTAAGGATCGATGGAGGAGGTGTATGATGTCCCAGTCTCTGCTGCAGTCACATCCGGAATCAACCTGAAGGGCATTAAAAACAAAAGCTGTGAGTGGACGAAAATAAACAAGTCTGTTTAAAACATTTATAAGACATTTATGCCCCTCAGTAAAACCATATGCATGCGCCAAAAACCAATGATCACACATTTATTTAGAAATAACCATTAGGGCCTTAGCCCGAAAACCAAAGCATAGTTTCAATTTCCAAAAGTCAATCCAAGAGTTATTTCATAAATCCAGTAATATGAACCATAAGGCATATAATATAAACCATAACCATAATTTTAGCCACTGCACCATACGCTCCAATCCGACATCCCTGATGTCTGACGTCCCTGACGTCAATAAGGTCACAATCACAAGGCTACGCGTGCCACTCGGGTCTCAATTTCCGAGTTCAATCCCCGAACCCCGTTCGGGTACAGCATCCTCGATGCTTAGCGTCATAGACGCTGGACGTACTAGACGTCCGTGACCTCTCCGGGGTACCTCATCCGGAGGAGACAATATAATATGGAAGGATTTATACAGTGCAGTACTAAATACATTTTATTGATATCCACATGCACAACATATAGGTATACATAGGTAAAATCCTGAACCGATCGTTACGTTTCATCAAACGGGTCTCATGCCCAAATACCGTGAAACGTGCCATAACCGAAATATCATCAAAACCATTTATTGATTCCAGCATGTGAACATATATAAAATGTAAACCAGAAAACATTTATTCAATTCCATTTTAGGGACCTCGACCCGCAATCGTATGTAGAAATCAACTGGGCCCCTGGCCCGATTTCACAAGTTAACTGGCCCCTGGCCTGAATTCATAAGTCCACTGGGCCCCTGGCCCGATTCATAAGTTAACTGGGCCCCTGGCCCGATTTTACTTTATCAAGTCCGTAACCGTTTCATGAAATCATATCCAACCACATTTATGGAAATCGGTGCAAATTCAGAAATCCTCGGTTTACATGCAAATACGTAAATCACCTCGAAATGCGTGAAATCATTTTAAATCCACCGATATCCAAAATAAATCATTTAATCACAATTATAACAATCATGAAACAGTTATGCATGCATCGAATTTATAAAACCAATGTCCACTCACAGACCGTTTAACCGAGCGCCTCGATACGCGTGCCATAGGCCTTCCTGGGCCACATCTCTATCACCGGGACTCCCGATCCTGTTCAAATCACATTAGAGGATTACTAACCTCATCATTAACATCCTATTCAAGTCCCGTAATTTTTCCGAATTTTTAACTATTTTTAAACAGGATTTAAAACCTTCGGACATCCCGAACAATATCGAAACGGGATCCGATCAACACGAAACCAACGCCAAAATGTTCGTTACATTGTATAGGATAAACGTCATGTTGACCTCACCTCGAGATTCGTGCCCATGCGCCGTCACGCGCCGCCGTGAGTGGCTGCGCGTGAAAGCCACGCGCTTGCTACAGTGACTGCTACAGTGATCCTTCTTCACCCGTATGTCTGTAAAACGGGTCTGATTACCCGCGATCTGACCCGGCCAAAAAACCTCCAATTCGACCTCAATTCAATCCGTTCTTGATCCTAAAACAATCATTAACCAATTAATTTCAGTTCTGTGACATCGATCAACATCAACCATTCCTTAAACAAGCCATCAACCCGTCATCACCCAAAACGGGTCAATCACCAAAACTCCATCAATCCTCAACCATTGTCAAATTAACTTCATATGAAGCATATAAGGATTAACACGAACCAATTAGTATGATTAATTGAACACAACGTTACCTCAATCACCACAACTCAAGCTTGAATTTTCCGGCCGTCCACCTCGTCCTTTCACGGCCCTAGGAGCCCCAAAGCTTGCCCCATTTGATCTGGTTCGACACGTTGAAGTTCCAGAAAGCTCAATCCATCATCAATTAGGCTTGGGCTGGCCTAAAACTGGAAGTTCGAATTTGAATTTCCCAGAAACCAGTTTCGGGTTTTTGAGCATTCCTCCACCATTCTCACTCCATTCCTTTCATTCTCAATCTCAGAGTCATCCTCTCGACTCACTCTCCATTCTATCGATCTAAATCAACCATTAAAAGAATCCTAAAGTGCCCCTCAGTCCACTGTGTAAATTCCCTGCACTGACCCGGAAACATGATAAAATAGTGCCCATGTTCATGTGATTGATTGCCAGCACCATCACATGTGCAATTCCACCTCAAACTGGCCCAATTAAGTCAATTAATTGATAAACAAATCATGGGATCGATCGCACAAAGCATCCACTTCACGGCCAGTTCAATGAAACAGTACCCCGTGTGAAATTACAATTCTGCCCTTGTGCAGAAAATTACCAAAATGCCCCTTACGCATCCTGACCCGTAACTCGGTCATACAGACTCCGATTGATGCGTGCCGCCTGTCTACGAACTCAGGGCATCGAGACCTTCCTAACGGTCCTCGATCCTAGGCCATCGGACCACCCGATCAAAAAGTCAACATTTCCCCCTTATTACGTTTAAATTACGAAAACGCCCATGAACTTTCGTACATCATAACTTTCACCACGAACGTCGGAATCGAACGTGCCACCTGTCTATAAACTCGTGACGTCCCGAACTACGTCACGGTTATCGGTCAAAGTCCATTTGACCATCCGATTTAAAAGTCAACATTTTGCCCACGCCCAGTGGCAAAACGGTCATTTTGCACAATTCGTCCGAAATCACACAACTAATCCCAGATTAGTAAATCACAATTAAATATTATTAAATCCCGATATTCTGGACGGGTCGTTACAATCCTGATAATTGTGATCCCTAGATTGTGTATACTCGGACGTTGAGCATGGCTCCATATTCCGAGTGGGTTTGGATATGACTGCCCGTGTGGCTGGGGTTTACAGAGAAAGTTGTCCTAATATTGACTCGAGGATGAGGACTGATTTGTCTGGTTTCTATAAGTTTGAATTATATTCGGTTGAACCAAAAGGGTATGCGGTTGATTATGTTTCTGGTTCACATACATATCCCTCGGGAGAACTAGCATGGTACCTACTTGTTGGAATTTCTAGGACGGAATTCTTTAAGGGGGGAAGGTTGTAACGACCCAGAAATTCGAAAAAGGGAAAATTTGAAAAATTTGAAGAAAATGACGATTTTGCCCCTAGTTATAAGGGCCGAAAGTTGACTATTTGATCGGGACCTTGTTTGGATCTTCCGTAAGTACCTTTGGATAGGTCTCGAGAAGCTGAATCCGTAGACAGACTGCATGCGTCAATCGGAGTTCGGATGACAAAGTTACGGGTCTAGATACATGAAGGGCATTTTGGTAATTTGTTATGACAGGGGAAAAATGGGAATTGGACAGATGTATGGCTGATTCAGCAGTGTGGGTGACTCAGTGAGGTGTTTGAGTCACATCTGTTACTTTGTAAATGGGATTAGTGGCAGTGATGCCGCCTGTTATGTGGATAGGACAAGTTCATATAATTATGGTTAAGTTTGAATTGTAACCCTTGTGTATCCTTCAAACCAAAACAGAGCATGAACAAAACCAGAATTAATCTCAGGTGACAATCGAATTGTGAGAAACTAATTGGTATTTAGAGAGGGAAAACAAGGAATGAGAAGGAGGTAATCGTCTGGAATTGTACACGAAACCCGAAGACCCAAACCGATGAAGTTCTTACCTTTTAAATATTCGAACTGGAATTTGGAGCTTGAGATGCTTCAAAAGGAGATTGAATTGAGCCTTCTGGGACCAATTTGATTAGTATCAGCTCAAATTCGATGCGAATTGGAGTCGTTTTGGGGTAGAACAGGGAGAAGGAAGACTTTGGATTTTCGAGTTTGAGTCGAAGAATTGAAGATACAGAATGATGAAATTAGCCTTGGAAATATGTTTAGTAGGATCCCATGAAACTTTCAGATGCACCAATTGAAAGAAATCAATTGGAATTGGTCGAGATTGAATTAAAGGATTTAGGTATGTTTGATCCAAATTAATGTTACAGACCTGGAATTAACTTAGTTTCGAATCTAATGGACAGTTCAATTGAAAGAATTAAAGCAGGATTGAGCGAGATCCAATCGGCCCGCTAACCGGACCCGTTTATCAGACAACCGGGTTGAGACGATGAACAATCACTGTTACTGTACCAGGCGCGTGGACTCACGCGCAGCCGCTTGCGGCGGCGCGTGGGAGCGCGTAAGTGGGAATCCTGAGGTGAGTTCAACATGACTTTTGTCCCAATTAATGTAACGAACATTTTGGCATTGATTTCAAGTCGATCAGACACTGTTTCGATATTGTTTCGAGGGTTCGAAGGTTTAAGTTACGTTTTTAATTCGTAATAAATTCCCAAACAATTAGGGGAAATTAATATGATGTTATTTAAGTCATTAGTGACCCTGAATAATGGTTTTGGACAGTACTTGGAATTCCTGGAAAATTTCAAAAATTACGGAAAAACGCGTAGCTCGGAAAGCGAGCGATATGGACGGTGTGTGAGTGGACTTTTGTTTTCTACCCAAAGTGTATGCATATATGTTTTAAATGCTTTATTATGTGATTTAACTATATTTATATTGTGATATGATGATTTATCGATTTTATGGATTATTAAATTATTTGATGGGCACGATTTTTGAGAAACTTGTAAAATTATTGTTTTGGGTGAAGACCCGTGATTTGAGATTGGTTTTGACTCGGATTATGAGTCGAGAAATGATTTGATGGATTTGCAATGCTTTTTGGATATATTTTATGGATTTATGTGAAAATGGCAACTGAGGTTGCGATTGCACGGAATTGCGTGGAAATGATATTTTGTGCTTGAGACCCAATTGGATAGTGATTTTGACTCTGATTTAGAGTCACATGTGAATATGATTAAATTGATGATTTTGATTTATAAAGTGAATTCTGGACACTGTTTTATGATGGATTTGTGGAACTTGCTTTGTGAAAGCTATGTTTCGGGCGTAGGCCCTGTTGAAATGTTTTTTATTTGATTTGAGACATGAATGGTTTTAAAATGAGATTACTGGATTTGGTGACTGTTCCACATATACCATCCTCTATGATTTGATAGTCTCCTCTAGACGTCATAGATCCTGGAGTAGTCACAATCCACTGCTTGGAGATGAGTAGCTCCGAGGGAGACTCAATCTCACGAGTGTGAGATTATGATGATATCCTCCAAACGTCATAGATCCTGGAGATGATATCATGTCAGGACCCACCCCGATTCCACCCCGAAAACCGTGGTAAATCCTGCTCCCGTCTGACACCCTGACACTAAACCGAAGTAAAATCAAGAAAAACAACCAAAATACACAGTCAGATGCAGGAGAAACTTTAAACATCCCGAAGTTAAGTTTTACAGAGCATAGCACTAACTACATTGGAAAAGAAAACCGATACAAAAGGTACACGCAGAACCGAAAAGTTTAAGCACTCCGGGGTCACTCTCGAAAATTCTATGCCTCCGACGCTGCCTCGACGCCGACCTCCGCGCTAGCTCCACGACCTGGAAGGCAATTTAAAACAGAAGGTGTGAGTGGACCATAAACAATAAAATACTTTCCGAAAACCATTTCATAATAAAACCAGGGTTTTAGCCCTCCGTTTTGAAATCACATGCATAACCCAGTTTCTGAAAACAATTATAAATCACATAAAGATCGTCATAAAAACAATTACAGAAAACATCACAAAGACAGTTATAGAAATCATATCATAAGCATCATAAAACCGTATCACAAAACATAAATATCAAGCCATCATTATCCGATCAAACCTGCTGGATCTATCCGAGTCTTTAAACTCCCGAGTCTTTAAACTCCCAAGTCTTTAAACTCAATCCAGGCCTCAATAATATCTGAGTCTTTAAACTCCCGAGTCTTTAAACTCAACAGGCGTACGGGGGAAATATCAATATATCGGAGTCTTTAAACTCTCGAGTCTTTAAACTCAATCTGGGTCTTTAAACCCAATCTAGGCCCGTCCCCCGTCAATCACAATATCCGGGTCCTTAAACCCAATAACCAGATACAGCAAATCCAATCCAAAACCATTTGAAAACCAAATCCAAATCCACATCCAAACCCGAATCCGAAATCACCGGTCTGATGCCCTTCCGGCGTCCAGAACCGTCATTCCGAACCCAAAATCGGAAATCCACTTTTCAACTTTAAAACCAAATTTCCGCTTTCCGAAATCCGATTCTAAAACCGAAAACCTTAATCATCAAACCACATTCCAAAATCTCTTTATAACCATTAGAAATCATTTATTCTTTGAAATCCCGAAGCTATACCATCATAGTCAGAAATCAACCTTTTATCGTATAACGTACTGAAAACTGAACTTTCTCGAAAAACGTGCCATTACGTAAAACCAACATATAACCGTATGAGAAACATAAAAACATATTTAATAGCAACATAAATAAAAGCAGTTGTGCATGCTCGATTTTAAAGAAAGGGTCCACTCACAAATACCGGGCACGCCACTCGCGTCCCGTACGTTCCTCAGCTTCCTCGGGAAATCCCGATCCTATCAACAAGCACCAAAGTAAGTTACTAACACATCTATGAAGGTCCACCAATTTCCCCAAAAATCCCCGGGTCCTACACGTAACGAACCGGAACCCTAAACCTTCAACCTCGCGGAACTAAGCTCAAACGACATCCGATTAACCCGAAACCAATTCCATTAGACTCGTTATAACTCCTGGACCAAAAACTATGTTGACCGTTTTCCCAAACACCCCCGCGTGGGCCTCACTGAAAATATCTTGGCCAATCAGATTTTGCCAAATCATCTCGTCTCGAAGTACGTGCATAGTGAAATCGAACTTCCGTGACCTATAACTTCCCCGTTCGAAATCCGATTTCAGCATGCCGCCTCTCTATGGATTCGTATCGTCCCGATCTACGTAACGGTCCTCGGCCCTCGGCCATCGGACCCCTTGGTCAAAAAGTCAACATTTGACCCCCTTTTAACCATAATTACCAAAATGCCCCTACACTTCCGAATGTCATAACTTGCTCCTCGAACGTTGGAATTGAACGTGCCACCTGTCTATGAACTCGTGACTTCACGAACTACGTCACGGTCATCGGTCAAAGTCCATTTGACCGCCCAAATGAAAAGTCAACGTTTTGCCACCATCAGGGGCAAAACGGTCGTTTCGCATCGTTCGTCCGATTTAGCCTAACTAATCACCGATTAAACTCACTAATCGTGATTAGTCACTAATCTAATCTAGAAATTCGGGACGGGTCGTTACAACCTTCCCTCCTTAATTAATTTCGTCCTCGAAATTCCAACCGACCTAATTTTAGCCGTTCTTCCCTCCTTAATTTAGTTTCGTTCTTGAAACTCCAACTATCCTTATTCCACAACTGCCTCGTGGAAATAATTCGATCTCAGGACACATGTCCACTCGTACACCAACTAACCAGAACAATCCTTACTCGTCTGCAACTAGACATACCACTAACGCTCACGTCGCATCGTCTACAGTCGACCACGTCGAATAGCAGAAGTCGTACGCTCCGAACTGACACAACCTGTCAGTATCAGAATAGCCCAAGTATCCTATGATCGACCCACTTGTCAAATCGACCCTTTCGCTGACATTACAACTCTACGGTTCCTTCCTCAATCTCCAACCTATCCTGCCGCGTTCTCCCACTGGGAGTCATCAGACCTCACTCAACGATCCCCGTCGACACCTCTGACAAACCGTCACCACTTGACAGTCTTCAGTCGAAAACTGACACTATACTCACTCGTGGTTACACTAACCACCAACTTACTCAACCTGAGTATACGTATACTAACCAAGCCTTTCACTCGACCTTTGTGTAACTAGACCCATTAGAAAACCATGACCCAGTGCACAGTATCCAATGTCCAGTTCACGACCTCAACTAATCCAATGGTATCGGAACTAAGCCGACTACCAACACACTCACCAATGTACCCCTAGTAGAACCTATATACCGTCACCAGGCATCACAAGTCTGCCCAGTATCATACCTCGAACAACGTACAAGGTACATACATCCATTACAAACCAGACTACAACAATAATGAAAACAACACGACCACCTAGGTCGTAACCAGACACGCTTCTATAATGGAGTCCATATGTCCAATACAATACTAGACAGATCCAAAACTCCAAACCATGATCTATTTCCAAATCCCAATCTGAATCCGCAATTTCGTAAGAAATCCCGAATCCAAACCCAGAAATCATATCCATAATCATGTCCAAATTCAAATACGAAAGCATCATTCCATAAACCGGCATTAGGAATGACCATTCCGAACCCAAATCCATAAAAGAAAATCCACAGTTAAGCTCTAGAATCAAATCCTGAATCGTCACCCAGAATCCGATTCCAAAACCCAAATCCAGAAATCCTCTTTCAAGTTCCAAAATCAAATCCTGAATCGTCATCCAGAAATCTGATTCCAAAACTCGAAATATCGTTCACGTCTACCGAGACGTACCAAAACCGAACCTATCGGTTACCAGCTCAACCGATTACCACATTACCATCGATTGACTTCATAGGGAAGCCAATCACAATATACATACATCTAAAGCTAACCAAATCCGAACTCATTGGACATCTACTCACCTGAGTAATATGCCACACGGGATTCACTTCGAAAAGAAGTTCAGTCCCAACATCCTCAACTCAAACATCCAAGTAAGAGTGATAAACTCTCCACCTATCTGGATCATCAAGGTCACGATCCAGATCCATCACTACGTCAATTGACCATAGACGTCACGATCCCCGATCGTCACGACGTCCAATGTCCTCAACCAAATACCACATCTAAACAGATCAGTCAACGACGAGACACGTCGAGACTGTGGGTTCTCCCCACTTACCTCGTATCGATCCTTATCCTCCCACCTAGGAAAATCAAGGATGATCCAAAACGATGACATCAAATCCATCATACGTGAATGCAAACAACACTCGCTGCACTCACCACGTCATGTAACCTGACATCGTCTGCCACCAAGTAGAGAATAAGTAATCTCAGTCACCTAACTTCGATATACCCACTCCACCTGATGACCCAAGATAAAATCTGGTTCCACCAACCAATACACGACCAGTGTACTAGTGGCAACCAACAACATCTACATCGTCAACATCATCTACCATCATCAATCATGGTAGAATCTGAGAAGTCACCCAAAATGACTTCGAAATACCCATTGCCAATGCGGAAAACCCACATTCCACCCGTCGCCTCAATCGCAACCTCTCGCGATTCCGAAATTCCAACCACTTCGGAACCAACACACTCGGACATCAACCAAATGTCCATTAACCAATCTAACTCTATCCGTGATCCACTCCTGAACCACAGATACCGAACATAAGCCTATCTCGACGGAGTCACATCCCGACTCGTAACTCATCGTCATCACAAACACCAACACCAACTGTAACGACCCGTCCCAAATTCCATGATTAGATTAGTGACTAATCACGATTAGTGAGGCTAATCCGTGATTAGTAGAGCGAAATCGGACGAACGGTGCGAAATGACCGTTTTGCCCCTGATGGTGGCAAAACGTTGACTTTTCAATCGGGCAGTCAAATGGACTTTGACTGATGATCGTGACGTAGTTCGTGACGTCACGAGTTCATAGACAGGTGGCACGTTCAATTCCGACGTTCGAGGAAGAAGTTATGACGTTCGGAAGTTTATGGGCATTTTGGTAATTTGGGTGAATAGGAGGTCAAAAGTTGACTTTTTAACCGGGAGGTCCGATGGCCGAGGGCCGAAGACCGTTACGTAGATAAGGACGATACGAATCCGTAGACATGCGGCACGTCGAATTCGGACGTTCGACGGCGAAGTTACGGTTCACGGAAGTTCCCGGTTACTATTCATGACGGCACGTTTTACGAGACAAAAAGTGCAGTTTTGTCTCTAGTGGGCCCAGATACTTGTTCTGATCCCCAATGGATGAGTGACAAGTGTCACCCATCCAATGAACATCATTTTTCCTTCATGCATCTCACCTGCCTCTTCATCGATCATTTCTTTCCTTTCAAACCATTTAACCCGATCTCAGAGACCCCAAACCCATTACAACCTTCAACCTTTGAACCCATATGCTTACTGGAGAGACTAGAGAGTGAGGAGATGATGGTGGAGGACGGTGGCCGGCCAGGTGACGCCACCGTGCACGGCCGAAGCCACGAACCCGAGAGGGTACGGTGAGGTCCAAATTCCATTTTAATTCGGTCTTTGCATTATGGTTGCTATTAGATGATTAGGATGAGATTAGGGGGTTATTGGGAATCTATTAGGATGTTTTGGGTGGTGGTTAGTGGCTGAGAAGCCATGGGGAGGAACTCGGAAAAACAGAACCGTGAGGTTCAAGAATCAAACCTCGGGTTCTACGTGTTTTTCTTCATTTTGATGATCCAAACATACTCCTAGGATCGAAATAGGAATTATAGGGTTGTTTTGGGGTGGAATCGGACCAAATGGAGACGGGGAAAACGCCTGAACCGGCTACGCCGATTCGACTGGACCGGCTGCGCAGGCTGGACCGGTTCGATCGCTGGGGAAGATGCACTGTTCACCGGCGCGTGAGCCCACGCGCAGGGGCCTTTGGGCGGCGCGTGGCAGCGCGTGGTGGGGTTTCTGGGGATGTGTTCAACATACGAAATCATCTATTCGATGTAACGAACATTTTGGGACTGGTTTCGTGTCGATCGGACACCGTCTCGAGATGTTTCGGGGCATCGGAAGGTTTAGGTTCGGGATTAAAAATAGTTAAAAATACGGGAAAAATACGGGGCTTTGGAACGAGGTTAATTAAGTAGTTAGTAACCTTCTATTACGATTTGGACAGGTTTGGGAGTCCCGGTGACGGTGATCGGCTCGGGGAGCCGTATGGCACGCAAATCGAGGCGGCAGCTCGGACGGTCTGTGAGTGGCCCTTGTTTTCTAAATTGGTGCATGCATGAATGTTTATTATATGTTTTATTACTTGTTTGATGATGCCATGGGTGCATTTGTATGTGGTTACGTATAAGCACGTATTTCGAGGTTTCAGCCTTATACGGTGCTTATACGGGTCTGTATTTCTTTATTGATTTAATGAACTGGATTTGGATTTCAAAATGATAAACTCGGGTATGAGACCCATTTGGTTTTGTCTCGGGCATATGACCTCAGATTCCAGGCACGGTGCCCAGTTGGTGTCCTATGTTCGGGTACGAGACCCAGTCACTTTACGGTTTTGATTTCAGGTCAGGGAACCTTAAATGGATTCCCAGGTTCATGACGGTTTATGGGAACCGGCATGAACCGTTGTTATGGTATCATGGTTCATGACGGTTTATGGGAACCGGCATGAACCCTTGTTGGTTATTACAGTACATGACGGTTTATGGGAACCGGCATGTTACCTGGTTATGTTATTACGGTACATGACGGTTTATGGGAACCGGCATGTTACCTGATTATGGATATTATGGATCATGACGGTTCAGGGGAACCGGTCATGAATGTTTATGTTATGTATATATATGTTCGTCTACCTTCCTTTACTTCTATTATCTCCTCCGGGGAGGGTCGTTGGCCTGGGTGGACCCCGGAGTAGTCACGGAGCACCGACTGAGTGGAGTCACCCCCCCCAGTTGGGTTCCTTACTCTCAGGAAGGCTATGATTACTATTACCTCGGGTAGGGTCAGTGGTCTACGAACATTGATCTTGACTTTGAGAAGACTCGGATTGAGACCGGGGTAGCATGCGCGTGGCTTTGGATACTGTGACAGGATTGGTTGTGTGACTTATATATATGTATGTGATGGATATATGATATATGATATGTGGTGTGTACAGGTGTGCACAGGATTTGGGCAGTGGCCCGTATGGTCGTTTTCATTGTGGTCCTTTCGACCTTGGTTTATATCTGCTTTGGGCTTAGTCCCACATATGGTTTGTTTTGGATAAATGGTTTTCGAATGCATGCATGCTTTTTAGTGGAGGGTACAAAGGTCTTCTCGTTAAAATGTTTTTATAAACTTTTGTTTTGTCCACTCACAGTTTTTAATGTTTTGACTGCCCTTCAGGTTGACATCGGATGTGGACTGTAGCAGAGACCGAGATATCACATGCCTCCTCCGGATCCTGGCGTACTCTGATAGCCCGGGAGGGCAAAGGTCAGAAGTATCCCTTGTCTGACACTTCGTGTCAGACGGGAGCAGGGTCATCCCGCACTAATCCCGGGGGGATTGGGATGGGTCCTGTCAACGTGGTATCAGAGCGGGGTTGTCTCTATTCGAGCAACCGTGTAGCTTTTGGGGTATGTACGCAGGTCGAGGATGTGATATCTCAATGGGCTACAGTTCGTGGTCAACCTGATGTTGAGGTACCGGTACGATAGTTAGTAGGATTGGCATGCCTTGGTTAGGCATTTGAGGCTGGGGTTGCCATAGTTCTGTCAAGGTTGACAGTGTGGGACCCTACGGAAGGATGAACGTATTCGTATTCTGGAGTGTGATCGTGAGAGGGTTAGTTGGGATCGTCTTAACGAGGTCGTAGGATCGGTTCCGACTACTGATCCGATGTTGTGACCATTAGATGGTCAGATTATGTTGAGTTAAATGGATTTACTGCAGTCAGCAGTTAGCAGCCGGATTCGAGGATCCTGATTGTACTTACGGTAGGATTGGATTGACGTCATACGATGTCAAGACCGCGGAGTCGGTCAGATTGTTGATTTTACTGCTTTTCGCAGTTGGGTTCAGAGTGACCCTAGGGCTTGATTGTGGAACCCTACCTTATGTGTATGGTTCGGAAATGTGAGTTGACTGGTGGTTTGACTTGGACGACTATTCGGATTTGGATTCGTTATTCGGTCTAGTCATGTCAGCTTGTATTGGGACTGCACTTCGCAGTCAGGGTTGTACGTATCAGTTGGACCGAGTTGGTTGTCGTGCTACTTAGTTGTGGTTTGGTGCAACTAAGGTCGTGGATGACCTGGTAGACGACAATGGTTTAGTCGAGTTACGACAGGATAGAGATTGTTGGACAAGATACCAGGGTTGGTACTTGTCGATGGAATCCCTAAGTGGGATACGGAGTATTTGGTACGGGCGAGTGATTCCGTTGGATGCGGGGTCTCGATAGCGGTGCCTGGTAGTTAGGTCTGCACGAGTGTGGGGCAGGCGCTACTACCGAGAGTGGTTATAGTTACGATTGTTGGGGATCGGGGACGTTCGGGGAATGTTTTCCTTTTCTCGTATAAGTTGTCAGGGTGACCGTACCCAGAGTTGTTGGGTACGAGGGAGGCAGAGTTCTCCTTTTCGAACAGAGGTACGGGGTCGTCGCTTGGTATGAGCGGAAATCCAGGGTGTCAGTTTTGCACACGGTGTGCTAGCGTCAGTACTGATGCTAGTGAGGATGCTTGTGTGCTGATGCTGACAGGTAGTAGTGCTGGTACTGGTGCCTGTGATCGTGATGTCGATGAGTTACGGATCGGGGTGTGACTCCATCGTAATGGGCATATGTTCGGTATCTGTGGTTCAGGAGTGGAACTCAGATAGAGTTAAACTGGTTAGGGGACACGTGGTTGATGTCCGGGTATGTTGTTTCCAATCTTGTTGGAACTTCGGAATCGCGAGAGGTTGCGATTGAGGTGACGAGTGGAATGCGGGTTTTCCGCATTGGTAACGGGTATGTCGAAGTCGTTTTGGGTGACTTCTCGGATTCTACCATGATTGATGATGGTAGATGGCGTTGGTGATATAGATGTTGTTGGTTGCCACTGGTACACTGATTGTGTATTGGTTGGTGGACCCGGGATTTGTTCTGGACCATCAGGAGGAGATGAGTATATCGAAGTTAGGTGACTGAGATTCCTCATTTTCTACTTGGTGGCAGACGATGTTAGGTTACATGACGTGGTGAGTGCAGCGAGTGTTGTTTGCATTCACGTAGGATGGATTATTCGATCATTCTTGGTTTTCCGCAGTGGAATGCCAAGGATTGATACGAGGTGATTGGGGAGGACCCACAGTCTCGATCGTGACGTCTATAGTCGTTTGACGTAGTGGTGGATCTGGATCGTGATCTTGATGATCCAGATAGGTGGAGAGTTATTACTCTTACTTGGATGTTGAGTGGAGCATGTTGGGACTGAACTTCTTTTTGAGGTAAATCCCATATGGCTTATTACTCACCTGAGTAGTTGTCCGATGAGTAGTTTTCCGACGTGGTCGGATATGGTCAGCCTTAGAGCTGTGTGGATGTTGGGGTTGATTTCCCTATGAAGTCAATTGATCGTATTGTGGTAATCGTTTGAACAGGTATCCGATAGGTTCGGATATGGTGCGTCTTGGTAGACGAGAACGAGATATTTCAGGTTTTGGAATCAGATTTCTGGATGACGATTCAGGATTTGATTTTGGAACTTGAAAAAGGATTTCTAGATTTGGGTTTTGGAATCGGATTCTGGGTGACGATTCAGGATTTGAGTCTAGAGCTTGACTGTAGATTTTCTTTTATGGATTTGGGTTCGGAATGGTTATTCCTAATACTAGTTTACGGAATGATGATTTCGGATTCGAATTTGGACATGATATGGATATGATTTCTGGGTTTGAATTCGGGATTTCTTACGAAATTGCGAATTCGGATTCGGATTTGGAAATAAATAATGGGTCGGAGTTTCGATTGTCTAATACTGGATTGGACAAATGGACTCCATCGTAGAAACGTGATTGGCTACAACCTAGGTGGTTGTAGGCTGATTGATGGGTAGATGGTACCTTGTACGTTGTTCAAGGTACGATACTAGGCAGACTTGTCGTGCCTGGCGACGGTATATAGGAGATACCGGTGGTACGTTGGAGAGCGTGTTGGTAGTCGGCTTGGTTCCGATACCATTGGATTAGTCGGGGTCGTGGACTGGACATTGGATACTGTGCATAGGGTCATAGTGGTTCTGATGAGTCTAGTTACACACAGGTCGAGTGAAATGCTTGTGGTTAGTGTAACCACGAGTGTGTGTCATATCAGTTTGCGACTGACAACTGTCAAGTACTGACAGTTTGTAGGAGGTGTCAGCGTGGATCATGGTGCGAGGTCTGATGACTCCCAGTGGGAGCAGACGTCAGGATAGTTAGTGGTTGAGCAAGGAACCGTCTAGTTGGTTGTGTCAGCGAAACGGTAGATCTGACAAGTGGGATCAGTTCGGAGTGTACGACTTCTGTCATTCGACGTGGTCGAATGTAGTCGATACGACGAGAGCGTTAGTGGTACGGCTAGTTACAAACGAGGTTTATGTTGACTAGTGGGTGTACTAGTGTACACGTGTTTTGCGGTCGATTCTACTTTCCACGAGGTGGTTGTGGAATCAGGATAGTGGAGTTTCAAGAACGAAACTAATTAAGGAGGGAAGAACGGTTAGATTAGGTCGGTTGGAATTTCGAGGACGAAATTAATTAAGGAGGGAAGGTTGTAACGACCCGTCCCAAATTCCATGATTAGATTAGTGACTAATCACGATTAGTGAGGCTAATCCGTGATTAGTAGAGCGAAATCGGACGAACGGTGCGAAATGACCGTTTTGCCCCTGATGGTGGCAAAACGTTGACTTTTCAATCGGGCAGTCAAATGGACTTTGACTGATGACCGTGACGTAGTTCGTGACGTCACGAGTTCATAGACAGGTGGCACGTTCAATTCCGACGTTCGAGGAAGAAGTTATGACGTTCGGAAGTTTATGGGCATTTTGGTAATTTGGGTGAATAGGAGGTCAAAAGTTGACTTTTTGACCTGGAGGTCCGATGGCCGAGGGCCGAAGACCGTTACGTAGATAAGGACGATACGAATCCGTAGACAGGCGGCACGTCGAATTCGGACGTTCGACGGCGAAGTTACGGTTCACGGAAGTTCCCGGTTACTATTCACGATGGCACGTTTTACGAGCCAAAAAGTGCAGTTTTGTCTCTAGTGGGCCCAGATATTTGTTCTGATCCCCAATGGATGAGTGACAAGTGTAACCCATCCAATGAACATCATTTTTCCTTCATGCATCTCACCTGCCTCTTCATCGATCATTTCTTTCCTTTCAAACCATTTAACCCGATCTCAGAGACACCAAACCCATTACAACCTTCAACCTTTGAACCCATATGCTTACTGGAGAGACTAGAGAGTGAGGAGATGATGGTGGAGGACGGTGGCCGGCCAGGTGACGCCACCGTGCACGGCCGAAGCCACGAACCCGAGAAGGTACGGTGAGGTCCAAATTCCATTTTAATTCGGTCTTTGCATTATGGTTGCTATTAGATGATTAGGATGAGATTAGGGGGTTATTGGGAAGCTATTAGGATGTTTTGGGTGGTGGTTAGTGGCTGAGAAGCCATGGGGAGGAACTCGGAAAAACAGAACCGTGAGGTTCAAGAATCAAACCTCGGGTTCTACGTGTTTTTCTTCATTTTGATGATCCAAACATACTCCTAGGATCGAAATAGGAATTATAGGGTTGTTTTGGGGTGGAATCGGACCAAATGGAGACGGGAAAACGCCTGAACCGGCTACGCCGATTCGACTGGACCGGCTGCGCAGGCTGGACCGGTTCGATCGCTGGGGAAGATGCACTGTTCACCGGCGCGTGAGCCCACGCGCAGGGGCCTTTGGGCGGCGCGTGGCAGCGCGTGGTGGGGTTTCTGGGGATGTGTTCAACATACGAAATCATCTATTCGATGTAACGAACATTTTGGGACTGGTTTCGTGTCGATCGGACACCGTCTCGAGATGTTTCGGGGCATCGGAAGGTTTAGGTTCGGGATTAAAAATAGTTAAAAATACGGGAAAATTACGGGGCTTTGGTAGGAGGTTAATTAAGTAGTTAGTAACCTTCTATTACGATTTGGACAGGTTTGGGAGTCCCGGTGACGGTGATCGGCTCGGGGAGCCGTATGGCACGCAAATCGAGGCGGCAGCTCGGACGGTCTGTGAGTGGACCTTGTTTTCTAAATTGGTGCATGCATAAATGTTTATTATATGTTTTATTACTTGTTTGATGATGCCATGGGTGCATTTGTATGTGGTTACGTATAAGCACGTATTTCGAGGTTTTGGCCTTATACGGTGCTTATACGGGTCTGTATTTCTTTATTGATTTAATGAACTGGATTTGGATTTCAAAATGATAAACTCGGGTATGAGACCCATTTGGTTTTGTCTCGGGCATATGACCTCAGATTCCGGGCACGGTGCCCAGTTGGTGTCCTATGTTCGGGTACGAGACCCAGTCACTTTACGGTTTTGATTTCAGGTCAGGGAACCTTAAATGGATTCCCAGGTTCATGACGGTTTATGGGAACCCGCATGAACCCTTGTTATGGTATCATGGTTCATGACGGTTTATGGGAACCGGCATGAACCCTTGTTGGTTATTACGGTACATGACGGTTTATGGGAACCGGCATGTTACCTGGTTATGTTATTACGGTACATGACGGTTTATGGGAACCCGTATGTTACCTGATTATGGATATTATGGATCATGACGGTTCAGGGGAACCGGTCATGAATGTTTATGTTATGTATATATATGTTCGTCTACCTTCCTTTACTTCTATTATCTCCTCCGGGGAGGGTCGTTGGCCTGGGTGGACCCCGGAGTAGTCACGGAGCACCGACTGAGTGGAGTCACCCCCCCAGTTGGGTTCCTTACTCTCAGGAAGGCTATGATTACTATTACCTCGGGTAGGGTCAGTGGTCTACGGACATTGATCTTGACTTTGAGAAGACTCGGATTGAGACCTGGGTAGCATGAGCGTGGCTTTGGATACCGTGACAGGATTGGTTGTGTGACTTATATATATGTATGTGATGGATATATGATATATGATATGTGGTGTGTACAGGTGTGCACAGGATTTGGGCAGTGGCCCGTATGGTCGTTTTCATTGTGGTCCTTTCGACCTTGGTTTATATCTGCTTTGGGCTTAGTCCCACATATGGTTTGTTTTGGATAAATGGTTTTCGAATGCATGCATGCTTTTTAGTGGAGGTACAAAGGTCTTCTCGTTAAAATGTTTTTATAAACTTTTGTTTTGTCCACTCACAGTTTTTAATGTTTTGACTGCCCTTCAGGTTGACATCGGATGTGGACTGTAGCAGAGACCGAGATATCACATGCCTCCTCCGGATCCTGGCGTACTCTGATAGCCCGGGAGGGCAAAGGTCAGAAATATCCCTTGTCTGACACTTCGTGTCAGACGGGAGCAGGGTCATCCCGCACTAATCCCGGGGGGATTGGGATGGGTCCTGTCACCAGCACTAGTACCAGCACCAACGTACTAACATCAACACTAGTATCAGCACACAGGCATCCACACTAGTATCAGCACAAAGTGTGCAAATCTGACAACCCTGGATCTCCTCTCATACCGAGCGACAACCCCGTACCTCTGCTCGAATAGGAGAAACTCTGCCTCCCTCGTACCCAACAACTCTGGGTACAGTCACCCTGACAACTCATACGAGAAAAGGAAACGCTCCCTGAACGTCCCCGATTCCCAATAACCATAACTACAACCACTCTCAATAGTAGTGTCTGCCACAGACTCTTGCAGACCTAATCACCAGACATCTCGATATCCAGACTGCGTATCCAACGGAATCAATCGACCGTACAACTACTCCGTATCCCACTCAGGGATTCCATCGACAAGTACCAACCCTGATAACTTGTCCAACAAACTCGATCCTGTCGCAACTCGACTCAACCAATGTCGTCTAGCAGGTCATCCATGACCTTAGTTGCACCAAACCACAACTAAGTAGCACGACAACCAACTAGGTCTAACCGATAAGTACAACCCCGACTGCGAAGTGCAGTCCCAACACAAGCTGACATGACTAGACCGACTACCGAATCGAAATTCGAATCGTCGTCCAAGTCAAACCACTCGTCAACTCACATTTCCGAACCATACACCCAAGGTAGGGTTCCACAATCACACCCTAGGGTTCCCTGAACCCAACTGCTACTGCCAACCGCAGTACACTCCACGAATTGACCGACTACGCGGTCTGGACATCGTAAAGACGTCAATCCAACTAGGATTCCCCGAATCCGGCTATTCAAAGCAGTAAATCCATTTAACTCACCAAAATCCGAACCTCAGAGGATCACAACACCAAACTGCCCACAAATTGATCCTACGACATCGTGAAAGACGATCCCAACTAACCGTCTCCCGATCCAACGCTAACGTACTGCTACGTTTATCCTTCCGTAGGGTCCCACACTGCCAAACTTGACAGAATTATGGCAACCCCGGCATCAAATGCCGAACCAAAACAATCCATGATTCAATCCTACTAACTATCGTACCGATACCCTAACTATCAGGTTGACCACGAACTGCAGCCCATTGAGATATCACATCCTCGACCTGAGTACCGAGTATCGCGTAAAATACGCTCCGGAATTCAGAGTAACATGAGCAACCCTGCTCTGCTCCCGTCTGACACGAAGTGTCAGACAAGGGATATTTCCAACCTTTGCCCTCCCGGGCTATCAGAGTATGCCAGGAACTGGAAGAGGCATGTGATATCTCGGTGTCTGCTACAGTCCACATCCGATGTCAACCTGAAGGGCAGTCAAAACATTAAAAGCTGTGAGTGGACAAAACAAGAGTTTATAAAAACATTTTAACGAGAAGACATTTGTACCCTTCACTAAAAAGCATGCATGCATTCGAAAACCATTTATCCGAAATAAACCATATGTGGGAACTAAGCCCAAAACCAAGATTGAAAGAACCATAATGAAAATGACCATACGGGCCACTGCCCAAAACCTGTGTAAATGCACATCATACATCATATCATATACCTCATATAGCATACATCATATATACATATAATTCACACAACCAATCCTGTCACGGTTTCCAAAGCTACGTGCGTGCTACCCAGATGTCAATCCGAGTCTTCTCAAAGTCAAGATCATTGTTGTAAGACCCGTGTCCTAGAGGGAACGGTGAACAATCCCACATTCCTGCGAGGGGGAATGGTCTGGGAAGGGAATGGTGGTGTGCCTTAAAGGTGTAGGCACACACCTATCTAGCATGAGGCCTTTTGGGAGCTCAGTGGCTTTGGGGGGGGATTGGAACCCCAAAGTTAAGCGAGTTGAGGCTGGTGCAATTCCAGATGGGTGACCCCCTGGGAAGTTGCACCATGAGCTCCCGAAAACAAAACCGTGAGGGCAAGGGCAAGGAGGCCCAAAGCGGACAATATCGTGCTAGATGAATCAGGATCTGACAGAAGAGGGTCGGGTCCTGACAATTTGGTATCAGAGCCAGACCCCGACCGGGAAGTGTGCCAGCGAGGACGCTGGGCCCTAAGGGGGGTGGATTGTAAGACCCGTGTCCTAGAGGGAACGGTGAACAATCCCACATTCCTGCGAGGGGGAATGGTCTGGGAAGGGAATGGTGGTGTGCCTTAAAGGTGTAGGCACACACCTATCTAGCATGAGGCCTTTTGGGAGCTCAGTGGCTTTGGGGGGGATTGGAACCCCAAAGTTAAGCGAGTTGAGGCTGGTGCAATTCCAGATGGGTGACCCCCTGGGAAGTTGCACCATGAGCTCCCGAAAACAAAACCGTGAGGGCAAGGGCAAGGAGGCCCAAAGCGGACAATATCGTGCTAGATGAATCAGGATCTGACAGAAGAGGGTCGGGTCCTGACAATTGTTCGCAGGCCACTGACCTTACCCGAGGTAATAGTAATCATAGCCTTCCTGAGAGTAAGGAACCCAACTGGGGGGTTACTCAACTCAGTCGGTGCTCCGTGACTACTCCGGGGTCCACCCAGGCCAACGACCCTCCTGGGAGGAGAAAATAGAAGTAAAGGAAGGTATATGAACATATATATACATAACATAAACATTCATGCCCGGTTCCCCCGAACCGTCATGATCCATAACAACATAACCAGGGTTCATGCCGGTCCCCATAAACCGTCATGAACCAGAATGGCCTGACAAAGGTTCATGCCGGTTCCCATAAACTGTCATGAACCACAATGGCCTTTCCAGAGTTCATGCCGGTCCCAATAAACCTTCATGAACTTGGAAATCCACCTAGGGTCCCTGACCCGAAATCATCAGTGTAAAACAACTGGGTCTCGTGCCCGAACATATGATATCAGCTGGGCACCGTGCCCGAAATCTGACGTCATATGCCCGAGACAAAACCAAATGGGTCTCATACCCGAGTTTATCCTTTCAGAAATCCAAAACCATTTCATTTAGACCAATAAAGACATACAGACTCGTATAGGCACCGTATAGGGCCGAAACCTCGAAATACGTGCCTATACGTAACCACAGATCGAAATGCACTCATGGCACCACAAATAAGAATTTAAAACATATAATAAACATTTATGCATGCACCAATTTAGAAAACAAGGTCCACTCACAGACCGTCCGAGCTGCCGCCTCGATTTGCATGCCATAGGCTCTCCCGAGCGGATCACCATCACCGGGACTCCCAAACCTGTCCAAATTTTAATAGAAGGTTACTAACTACTTAATTAACCTCCAACCAAAGCCCCGTAATTTTCCCGTACTTTTAACTATTTTTAAGCCGACCCTAAACCTTCCGACGCCCCGAAACATATCGAGCCAGTGTCCGATCGACACGAAACCAGTCTCAAAATGTTCAATACATCAAATAGAATGTTTCCCGTGTTGAACACTTTCCCAAATTATGGCCCACGCGTCCTCACACCCCCCTAGAAGGTAAAAAACACTGTTCATCGTCTTCAACCTCGGTTTTCTCCGGTTTTCGGACCGATTTGAGGTCCATTTCATTCCCTTTTGATCCTAATATGATCCTAATCCTATTTCTAATCATTCAGAAATTAAAAACCGAAGGAAAAACCACCAAAACCGTGCTCTTCAATCCGGCCATGGCAGATGTATTTTCCTCCGCCGTCCACGGTCGTTTCCGGCCATCCCCAACCTCAAAACCTATCCCAACCTTCACCCTAGGTCCCCAGAAACCTAACCTAGGTCTTAGGATCGAACAAAAAGCAATAAAACCGAATTTTGAATTTTTGGACAAAACTCACATTACGGGTTGCTCTCCCCGCCGTGGCCGCTGCCGTGGCTGGCCGTCCAGCCTCACAGTCCTCCCTCACTCACTCACACGGTCACACTCAACTCACACACTCAAAGGATGGATGATGGAGGTGTGGTGTTTGTGTGTTTTGAAGAAAATGGAGAAATGTGCATATAGGGGGGGTTTCAGGTTTGTAGGAGATGAACAAATATGAAGATGATGATATTGATGGCTGATGAGAGAAGTGAAATTGAGGGTAGGGATTTGAGAGATTAAAATAAAATGGATGGATAGGATTTAGTGTGGTTAGGATTAATTATATAATAATTATTATAATGTTATTTAATTAATTAGATCCACAATGTAGGGGATTGGACCAATGGGATGAGTAACACTTGTCACTCATCCATGGGACCCACTGAAAATATCTTGGCCAATTAGATTTTGCCAAATCATCCCGTCTCGAAGTACGTGCATAGTGAAATCGAACTTCCGTGACCTATAACTTCCCCATTCGAAATCCGATTTCAGTATGCCTCCTGTCTATGGATTCGTATCGTCCCGATCTACGTAACTATCCTCGGCCCTCGGCCATCGGACCCCTCAGTCAAAAATTCAACATTTGACCCCCTTTTAACCATAATTACCAAAAATGCCCCTAAACTTCCGAACGTCATAACTTCCTCCTCGAACGTCGGAATTGAACGTGCCACCTGTCTATGAACTCGTGACGTCACGAACTACGTCACGGTCATCGGTCAAAGTCCACTTGACCGCCCGAATGAAAATTCAACGTTTTGCCACCATCAGGGGCAAAACGGTCGTTTCGCATCGTTCGTCCGATTTAGCCTAACTAATCACCGATTAACCTCACTAATCGTGATTAGTCACTAATCTAATCTAGAAATTTGGAACGGGTCGTTACACAGCCAATAACAAACCTCGGCTCCAAGCCAATCACCAACACCCCTACCATAATATCACGATGCACCTCCAATCGCATCGGAACACATCTCAAGGACATGCAGTAATCACAACCAACTAGAATCACGGTGCATACCACCAAACACACGAAACAACAAAGCAGAGATTTTTTAGAATACCTCAGTCGTAAAGATCGTATAGTATATCCTCAAGTACTTCCAACGACATTCTATGACAAGTCCACCAATCAACCACAACTGCATCAACCACGCTCTACTATACCCAAAGTCCATCCAACAACATTATAGTGTACCCGTCATACCCGTCACCCTCACCGCGTATCTCCAGGGCACACAACATCCTCGGAACTATTCGGATTACCACCTGATTACGAGTCAAACATGCTTCACTTTTGAGGTTCAACGATCCAACCAGGCCCACACGTCTTCTGGGGAATATCAATTTAAGTCCATTTTGAGTCTCCAGATCTCCTGGGTCTCCCGACCAATATGAAATCCAATCACATCTCAACTACGTACACAGGGCATACCCAACACTAGATCCAAAGCCAAAACCCGTACGTATGCAAGACGGACTACACACTTCCTGTACAACGCTTAGATGGTCAAGATATCCAGCCTCTGTCTCACATACGATCCTCCTGATCCACATCAACTCAATCCAATCCCAATCCACTCACTCTTAAGTGGATCCCACTTACTGTGCCATTACTTTGTCTTCAATTCCCACAAATGATCAAACTACTACATTGAATCCAATCGATCACAAATACCACACGTCTAACGACACGCCTAGATTGTGGGTTCTCTTCAATAACCTCATATCAATCAGTTATAGTTACTCATTCTCAGCTTCCTTCAACGGTACACACAATGGTCCTTAACCATGTCCTCACAAGTCATTCTACCTTAATCCAACTTAACACGATCCTAAGACACTCGCTACACATGCCGAACAGGGCATCACCAAGTCCTCTCTCTACTCCTCAACACCTCTACTCGTGTTCACGACCAGGGAGGGGTCACAATTCCTGAAGTTCCTTCAATGAATACCCAAATCGACTTCAAAGTATCCATCTCTCATCCTCGACATATAATACCAACTAGGAATCAACACACATCTCATCGTCTAAACTACAACATCTCCTAATTCCGAGATTCCAACCATGTTGGAAGTATATCCACCTTTTCCAACCATGGAACTCAATTCGCAACACGAATACCACCATTGGACCAACCGTCCAAACGTCAACTCCGCTACACTTATGAGATCTACAACTCTTACGGATCACAACCACGTGTCCGTAACCAAATCAACTCACCGACCAACTCGCTTGTCGGTTAACACCGTATGTCAGTCATCACGTATCCTGATTCTCACGTATCAACCTTTCTGAGGTTCCATTCTGGGTCACCAACTTCCGGGATTACAATCAACAATCACTCACCTTGGACTCCTCAGTCACTGTCCTCGCAGTCGTCCATCACTAAGCTCAGGGAATCAATGAGTGCTAGCCTCGACATCACTCAAATGCCAACCTCGGCATGTCCCAACACAGTCAACACACTCGACATCTCTAACACAACAGGATGATTCCACGAAAACCATCCTCACTCATGGTCAACCGGACCATACCAACCTAGCCAGCTCCAACACGAAGCATAGGTCTACCGCGCTTCCGCTGCGTTACTCTGAACAACTAACGACATCCTGACCGTTCGTCCCGAAACATGACCTGCCAATGGTCATCATATTTTCTAGCTCGGTTAGGGGTTCCTACCAGACATCGCACCACACGCCTGGTCACAGCCTCAACTCACGATGTGCCCGTCGCACCATTTCACACATCCCAGCTCGTGGTACATCAGGGTCCACAACATACTAATCCCAAATTTCCGCTTGTACCGAGCCAAAACCCTCAATCTACTCTTAGGTCGAGGAACTAGACCTCCCTTAGATTCCACAACTCGAAGCAACTCCATGCTCAACCAAATGCCGCAATCGCACTGGACTCATCTAGAGTCATCCACCCAACTATCCAAAACCTCGGCTGCGCCCAGCAGTACCATTACCCATCTGGCTGTAAATTGAGCCATGCCACAACCACCCGCTAACCACAATCCCCAACATAGGTTTCTCAAACTAAGCACTTACTCTGTTGTTTCTCACCATGGTACTCATAGTGAAAAGATAGCCTTCACAACAGGGTTCCTCAAATCATCCTCGTCAGACGGGTTATCGAAACCCACGACATCCATTAGCTCACAACAACCTCCCCTCGGGTCGTCACACCCGGCTAAGACCATCCCTTATCGGATAATCTACACACCATCGTCAACCAGTAACCATCACTAGAAGGGAAAAATTTCTCAACTCCTGCAACATGTTCCTTTACCCCCGCAATTTGAGGCATCCGGCTACTCCGAGTCGCACAAGTCCAAGCTTGAACAATCTGATCAATTGGTCACAAGTCCATACAATCGTCATCCAGTAGCCATTCGGCCCAACATGCAGCTGTCAACAGGCCCCAACCGACCCACGAGTACCATCCAGCTCAACAGGCTACTATCAAACCCCACAAGACGACTAGCCTACTCGTAATCGTAGCTCACTAGCTACCATCCAGGGTAACCACGCTGGCATACATCCGACCCTATGTTCCAATCATCGAGCATATCCAATGCCAACACGCTAACTACTTCGGCCCTAAGCCGACATACGTCATACCCTGCACCGCGTATAGAGCGACTATCACCTTGGCACTAATAATCGCCGATAACAAACCACTAATGAATGTAGTGTCATTATCGCGTCCAGGTTGATGACGGGCTATTCCACGTCGAGACATCACATCCACAGTAACATCACAGCACACAAGTCGACAACCACCGGCTCTGGAAGACATAACCTTGCGTAGAGCGCACAAACCTGGCTCTGATACCAATTTTACACGACCTCCCCCAATCCCCTGGGATTAAGGGCTAAGCCATGCTCTGGTCTAACATACGTGTGACATGAGGGCTAAACCAACGTCCCACCACCACGTAACATGTAAGCCAGACAAGGGATTACCAAGCAAATCGTACAAGCCTTTCTGGACTTCCCAGAGAGCACATAAACTATTGTGGATCGCGTATATGATGTCTCCGTCTCTCTACCAACAGCCCGCACCGTACCAAACCTGGAGGGTATCGAAAACATAAAAAGACTATGAGTGGAAAAAAATAAAGGATGAGTTTAGAAAATCGTTTATCAGAAAGAAATTTATACCCTCCGTTTAAAAACCAATGCATGCGTATAAAACTCATGTCATTAAACCATTTCATCACCATCAATGGAAACTGGAATCATTTCTTTGTCTCAAATCCGTATCTCAAATCAAGGGCCTAAGCCCAAAATCATAAATCCTCATCAAAGTACGGGAACTCAGCCCAAAACTCATCAAACCCAAATCATCTGGGCTATTGCCCAAAACATCTGCAAACCAATGAAAAACCAGTGAAAACATCAATCAATCAAGTTGTTGGATCTCAAGTACGCCCGAGTCTCTAAACGAAAAACACATGTGCATAATCAGGCCTTCCCGAGATATCAACGAGTCTTTAAACACAAAACACAATCAATAGGCCTCAGGGGGATATCACAATAACCGAATCTTTAAACTCAAAACATATCAATCCAAGGCCCTCCCCCGTCAATCAACCGAGTCTTTAAACTCAAAACTAGATCCAGCCATTTCCTGGGTCTTTAAACCCAAAACCATTTTTCAACGGGCCTTTGAACCCCAAAACCAAGTGAAAATCATAGAAAATCCATATCCAAATTCGCAATAATGATTCTGTAAGCTACCATCCAGAACCATCATCCTGAACCCAAATCCAGAATTTCTCTTTCAAGTTGAAATCTCGTTTATCGAAATCACTTTTTATGAATAGGGCTTCACGCCCGAAATCAATTTCCAAAAGCCATGATTAATCCTTGAAATCCAGTCATATTTCCAATACCAAAATCAAATCATCAAAACCATCATCAAACCATAGCAGAAAACCATATCACGAAAAACGTGCAATTTTGTAAATATCTCGAAATACGTGCAAAATCATAAATCATCAAGTTCATAATAATAAACATAGAAATCACGTGTAGAAAGCGTATAAAACATTTATGCATGCATCATAAGTTAGAAAGCATAGTCCACTCACAGACCATTCGCGTCGTCGCCTTGATACGCATGCACTATGACGTTCCGGGCTAATCTGATGTCACCAGCTTTCCCGTACCTATCCAAATCCCATAATAAGGTCACTAACTACTTCAAAAAGCTTATACTAGAGCCCCATAATTTTCCCGAATTTTTAACGATTTTTAACCGAGCCCTAAAATCTTCGGACATCCCGAAACATATCGAAACGATGTCCAATCGACTCGAAACCAGTGCCAAAATATTCGTTACATCGAATAATTTAAGAGTCGTGTTGGAACCTTCCTCAATATCTGTACCACGCGCCCACACGCGCCTCCCAAAGGGGCTGCGCGTGGGCCTCATGCTCTGCTACAGTGTCGTCTTCAACCTTAGCTCAGCCCAGCGAGGGCAGTTTTCGTCCATTTTCCATCTTTTCAAAGCCCGTTTAATCCTATACCATTGTCCAGTCATTTCCTACGTATCCACGTCCTTAAATCATAAAAGGGAAACCGTTATTATACCTTCCCAATCATCGTTTACAATCATCTTTTCCTCTTCTATCTCGCCACCACAGGCTACTTCCAGCCTTAGTTCGATGCCCAATACTTCCATCCTCCACTGTGACCTCCCATATTATTCCTCTAAATGTTCTTTCCGACTTCCCTTTACACAACACACACATTCAAGAAGGTTTGAGGGTTTGTATACCAGCTTGGAGTTCACAGTTTACAGGGGTCACGGGTCGACTCATGATCCACGACCATTGTCCCACGGCAGTCGTCGTGGGCACGCCACCACAACCCTCAGTATGCCCTCTCTCACATCCATTCACCACTCACAAGAAATCATCAGAGGTTTACGGATTCCATGGAAGATCACTTCCCTGTCTCTATTTTTCAATCGAACTCCTAAACCGTGCAACCATCCACAATTTTAAAAGCCTTCCCCCAGCCTTCCACAACCATCTAGAAAGGGACAAGTATCCCAATCTAATGGGGCAACCAACCCAAAGCAGCCAAGTGTCACAAATTCACTAGCACAAATCCCCATACTTTGGAAAAGACTAAAATGCCCCTTACATGGTAAATTACCATTTTTCCCCTATCTTAATTAGACCAAAATTCAAACTAACTGAAATCCAATGACAGCGTCCAACCTATCCTTGCACTCAGGGAATCGACACCTACCTAACGGTCCTCAAAATACGTGAAAAATACACGACATATGAAAAGTCAACAATTTGCCCCTTTTTAACCAAATTACCAAAGTACCCTCGAACTTCCGAACGTCATAACTTCCTCCTCGGATGTCGGAATCGAACGTGCCACTTGTCTATGAACTCGTGACATGCTGAACTACGTCACAATCATGGGTCAAAGTCTATTTGACCTCCTGAATGAAAAATCCACCGTTCGCCCAATTCTAGGGGCAAAATCGTCATTTCGCACCGACCGTTCGAAAGCGTCCAACTAATCACCGATTAACCTCACTAATTTGTCATTACCCACTTATCTAATCCTGGTTTCCGAGATGGGTCGTTACAGAGAAAGGTGAGACAAGTTCAGCAATAGCCACGGTGGGGCACGACGGTGGTGGTAAAGCCGAAACCGTGCTTATCCTGTTTTGCTTTAAATATGGCATGTTGAGTTTTAGACATTAATAGTTGAATTGGATGCGAGGATGTTGTTCTAGATGTGACAAGGAATTGATCGAGCCCGGTTTCGACGCCTATGATAGACGGTAAGGTGGTTTCCTACGAAATTGCCTTGTTTTCCATCAAATATGGCAACCTCGGTTTTAAACGTTATTGATCGAATTAATTGTTTAGGTGAGTTTCTAAAAGTTGACACGAAGCTATTAAGCTTGGAATCAAGGGAAATGATGGCCGGAAATGATGGGACTGACCGAGGAAAAACTGGGCGTTTGAAGGTCAATCAGGAAGGTAATTTCTCGTGCTTAATTTCATGTTTTGATCATGTAGATCGATAGGAAATAGTTAGACAAAGGTATAGGCGTTGGAAGGGATGAAAACGACTAGGAAAATAGGAAGATTTAAGGGTGAACTGGTTCCATCAATTCGTGTTAGACCGGGTCGATCTAGACCGGTTCAGACCGAGTTTGACTGAGGAAGAAGAAGCATAGTACCAGGGGCGTCCAGCCCATGCGCAGCCCCTTTGGGGAAGTGTTCAACATGACGTTTTATGATACCGTTGCAACGAACATTTTGGGACTGGTTTCGAGTCGATCGGACATCGTTTCGATATGATTCGGGATGTCCGAATGTTTAAGGGCTAGTTTAAAAATAGTAAAAAATTTGGGAAAATTACGGCGATTTAGTAGAAGCATTATGAAGGTGGTTAGTGACCTTAGTAAGTGATATGGATAGGTGTGGGAGGTCTAGCGAGAGTGGATTAGCTGGCAACGGGAATGGGCTATGAGTGGACTTTGCTTTCTAATTTATGATGCATGCATAAATGTTTTATATGTTTTCTATATATTATTTCTATGTGTATGCTTGTGATATTTATGATTTCTATTTTGCACGTATTTCGTGATAGTTTATGTATTTGCACGTTTTACAAGATTATGTTTTATGCTGCGATTTGATGAAGGTTTCGATAACTAGCTTTTGGGCTTTGAATTATGATTTGAATTCAAGGATTGATAAATGGATTCGAAAAGTGCTTTCGGGTTTGAGGCCCAGTTTCTAATGTTTCGGATTTCAATTTTCATGTGATTTCTAGATTTGAATAAGGGATTTCAAATGATGATTTCAGATTTAGTTTTGAAATTTGGTTTTCGATGGATTTCTAGATTTCCTATGATTTTCACATGGTTTTGGGTTTAAAGACCTGTTGCTGTTGCTGGAGCTGGTTTTAGGCTTAAAGACCCGGTTGATTGATGACGGGGGAGGACCCTTGATTGATATATTTTGAGTTTAAAGACTCGTGAGTTTAAAGACTCATTATTGTGATATCCTCCACGGCCTATTGTTTGTGTTTTAAGTTTAAAGACTCGTTGATATCCCGGGAAGGCCTGATATATATTTGTTTTGAGTTTAAAGACTCTTTGATATGAGATACAGCAGATTGATTGACTTGTGATTTACTATTGATTTGCAAATGATTTTCAGATGTTTTGGGAGGTGGCCCGGATGATTTGGATTTTGTGGATTTTTGGGCTGAGTTCCCGTACTTTGATTTCGATTTATGATTTTCATTGATGATTTATTATTTTGGAATTAAAATGGTTTTAGAATGCATGCATTGGTTTTACGTGGAGGGTATAAATGTCTTTCTTAGAAAATGTTTTCTAAACTTATTGTTTATTTTTGTCCACTCACAGTCTTTTTTGTTTTTCAATACCCTCCAGGTTGTTGATACGGTGCGGGCTGTTGTTAGACGGAGACATCACACACGCGATTCACGGTAGTTTCTACGCACTCTGGGGAGCCAAAAGGTGTTTTTGGTACATTGACCTGGTATCCCTTGTCTGTTCTACGTGTAACGTGGAGGTTGGACGGATGTTTAGCCTTCATGTTGTACATGGGTTAGACGGGAGCATGACTTATCCCTTAATCCAGGGGGATTGGGGGTGGGTCGTGTCAACCTGCCAGTGGGGCAGTGGTTTCATGTGTGACATTGTGATGATGATGCGTTGATTGTTTGCGATTGATGTGTTATTCTTGTAGTGATGGTTAGTCGACTTACCAAAGTTTTAGATGGTCTAATGTCTCTTTTGGATTTGAGAATTCTTCTCATGTATTTCGAGATGATAAACAGGGTTTGTTTTAATTGAAAAGTACGATTTTGGAATGGCTTTCTTGGTATGCATGCATCGTTTTGGAAAACATAGGGTAAATATTAGCTGTTTTTATACTATGTTTTGAACTATTTCTTTTTGTCCACTCACACGTTTTCTTGGTTTTGTGACCCTCCAAAGGCGTTGCAAGAGATTCGAGGATCTTAGGAGGAGGCATGAACTAGAGAGACTTGTGTGTATCCTTGGTCTGACAAGGTTTCATGTGTAATGTTTATTCTTGTCAAATAGGAGTAGGACCCGAGTGTAGTTTTCCAGTGTGTTTCGTGACATGACCATAAATACGGGACAGGTCGTTACATTTCAGATTGGGTCCTATCATAGATTCTTTCCTATCTCATTGTGGTTATATCATGAGTTCTAGTGAGGCAACATTATAAGTGAAGACAATAAGGAATAGAGTGAACCTAATTGTTTCGATCTATGTAGGTGAAATTATCTACACTCGATCTAGTATAGAACTCGTGAAGGCGTTCAAGGCTGACATGGTGAACAAGTATGAAATGTCTGATCTTGGTCTACTGCATCATTTCCTGAGAATGGGAGTAATGATTGATAAGTTTGAAATGTCTGATAGAATCATTTTTATCCATCAAAGGAAGTATGCTACTACAATGATTGTTAAGTTTGGTCTTATGGAATGTAAACTAGTAAGTACTCTACTGGTTCCACGAGACAAACTAAGGAAGGAGGATGGCAGTGAGCCTACATATGAGTCACTTTATAGGAAGAAAGTTGGGAGTTTTCTATACTTAACTGCAACAAGACCAGATATCATGTTTTCAACCAGTCTCTTAACTCAATTTATGCATGGTCTATTAGGACTCCTCCCAAATTCCCCCGGGATTTACGCGGGACGCGCCTGATCCCGTCTGACACGGAGTGTCATACTAGGGAAAATTTTAACATTTAGCCCGACCAGCTTCCAGAGTACGCCAGGATCCGGTGGATGAGTGTGATGTCTCGGTCTCTGCTACAGTCCGCACTAGTAATCAACCTGAAGGGCATTGAAAACTAAAAAGACTTTGAGTGGACGAAAAGTAATAAGTTTAGTAAAACACATTTCATAAAACTCCTTTATGCCCTTCACTAAAAAGAATGCATCCATAGGAAAACCATTTATCAAACCATATATATTTAAACAACCATATTTAGGGTCCAGTCCCAAGTTCCGTAAATTCAAGTCACACGGGCCCCTGCCCAACACCATTTACACAAATCCATAACATAGTAAACATGTGGGAACTCAGCCCAAATCCATTTATTTTCCATAAAACACAATTTCACAAATCCAAGAAATCATGTTTATCAACATATCATATAACCAATCCTGTCACAGTATCTAAAGCAACGCGTGTGCAACCCGAGTTCTCAAATCCCAAGTCTCCCCAGGGTCCACCTAGGTCAATGTCTGCAGATCAATGACCCTCTCTGATGGTTATAATCCATAATAGCCTTCCTGAGAGTATGGTACCCAACGGGGGCGACTCCACTCAGTTAGTACTCTATGACTACATTGGGGTCCACCCAGGCCAATGACCCTCCCTGGAGGAGATAATCCATAATATATAAGGATGGTATATGAAAAACCATTTCAAAATCGTTCTCAAAACCTTTCAAAGGTTCATGCCCAGTCCCGATAAACCGTCATGAACTAGAAATCCATTTATGGGTCCTCGACCTGAAATCACAACTGTAAACCATAACTGGGCCCTAAGCCCAAATTCATATACCAACTAAGCCCCATGCCCGATTTCGTAAACCAAATGGGCCCCGTGCCCGATATCGTAAACCAAATGGGCCTCGTACCTGATATCGTAAACCAAATGGGCCTCGTGCCAAGTTTGTAAATCAAATGGGCCTCGAGCCCGAAACGCAAATCAACTGGGCCTCTGGCCCGATACGTAAATCAATTGGGCCTTTAGCTCGATGCCTTGTTAAATTAAATAGACGTAAGGTCCGAGAGTTCGTAAATCAAATGGGTCTCATGCCCGATTCCATATTTTCAAGTCTGAAATCAGTTCACAAACCAATTGGGCCCCATGCTCGATAACGTGACTAAAAGTGACTCCGAGTCCGAGGGTTTCCTAAAAAAATGGGTCCCATGCCCGAGTTTACCTTTTCAAATCCAAACCATTTCGTTAAACCATTCCCAAAACCACAAGCACGTATAATCAGTGTAAAACCGTAAACCACAATTTACGTGCAAACATGTAAATCGCCTCGAAATGTGTGAAATCATATAAATCACAATCATCCAAATCATCAACATACAATCACATCTATAAACCATATAAAACATTTATGCATGCATCACAGTTTAGAAATCAAGGTCTACTCACAGACCTTCATAAACTATCGCCTCAATTTGCGTGCCATAAGCCTCTCCGGCCTAATCGCCGTCACCGAGACTCCCAAACTTGTCCAAATCATACTAGAGTGTTACTAACTACCTTATTAACCTCTCATTGAACTCCCGTAATTTTTCCGAATTTTTAACTATTTTTAAACTCGATCCTAAACCTTCAGACGTCCTGAACAATCGAGACGGTGTCCGATCGACACGAAACCAGTCCCAAAATTTTCGTTACATCGAATAGATTAAAAGTCATGTTGAAGTCATCCCCAAATTACCCCTCCACGCGCCGTCACGCGCCGCCCAAAGGAGTTGCCCGTGAAGCCCACGAGCCTGCACTGTTCACTATCTCCTACCTCCAGCCGACCGGGTTCGATGGAAAGACGATTGAATGATGGGTGGAGATGAGAGGAAGAATTAGGGATGAATGGCTGGAATTAAGAGATAAGAGGAGTGGGAATTATAAAATAATAAAAATAGTAGTATTTTAATCTCAAAACCCACCAATCAAGAATGAGATCCCCAAATTGGGGTTATGGGCTAATGGGATGAATTAAATATCTGGGCCCACCAGGATACAAAAGTAATCCGTCTCATAAATTGTTCAATAGTTTCCTCGAACATCCGTGAACCATAACTTTCCCGTCTGACGTTCGATTTCGGCGTGCCGCCTGTCTACGGATTCGTATCGACCCAATCTACATAACAGTCCTCAGCCCTCGACCATCGGAACCCCCAGGGTTAAAAGTTAACATTTTTCTCACGACCTGGGATAAAACGGTCATTTTGCGGCACTCGTCCGGTTTAGTCCAACTAATCACCGATTAACCTCAACAATCCTTTGTTAGTCAGTAATCTAATCCTAGAATTCGGGACGGGTCGTTACAACCTTCCCTCCTTAATTAATTTTGTCCTCAAAATTTCGACTATACTGATTTCACTTCCACCTTATGGAAAACAATTCGACCTCACAACACATGTACACTAGTACACTCACTAGTCAACACAATACTTGCCTGTACCCAGACGTTCCACTCATACTCACGTCGAATCGACCAAACTCGACCCCTTCGAGTGAAATTGATCACACGTTCCAGGTGGATGCCACCCGACAATTCTACCATTTCGCTGACACAAATAACTCGACGATTCCTTTTTTAATCACTAATCTATCCTGACATCTGCTCCCACTGGGAGTCACTAGCCCTCACAAAATGATCCACGCTGACACATCCGACAAACTATCACCACTTGACAGTCGCCAGTCGAAAACTAACATTATACTTACTTGTGGTATCGGGACCAACAAAGCACCAACTCACTCACCCTGAGTATACGTATACCAACAAAGCATTCGACTTGTGTGTAACTGGACCCATCAGAAATACCATGACCTAGTGCACGGTATCCAATGTCTAGTTCACGTCCTCAATTAATCCAATGGTATCGGGACCAAGCCGATTACCAACACGCTCACCAACGTACCATTGGTATATCCCATATATCGCCACTAGGCACCACAAGCCTGCCCCGTATCGTTGCTCGAACAACGTACAGGGTATGTTCATCCAATTCGAGTCCCACGGTCACCCGACCAACATCACAACGTCTACTCCCAATCATGTAATCCAATACGTACCAATGCGACTCACGCCTACCAAGGCATACCCATTCATGCCAACTAGGCATCCAAAATTATCCACATCTACTAAGATGCACCAAATCTGAATCTATCGGTTACCTGCTATATCGATTAACACATTACATTTGATTGACTTCATAGGGAAGCCAATCCCATCATTCACACATCTAAGGCTAACCAAATCCAACCTAGTCGGACACGTACTCGTTCGATTAGTACACCATACAGGATTTACCTCGAAAAGAAGTTCAATCCCATCTTCCTCATCCTCAAATGTCCAAGGTAAAACATACACACCTTGATTTACTCAACCACCGTCTCAAACCGGATTGACTTCGAAAGGAAGACATCCTAACATTCTCGTAATAAAATATCCAAGTAAGGTAAAAAGCTCTCCATCTAACCTGGTCATCAAGATCAGGATCCAGATCCACCATAATGCCCAATGTCCACCATATCAAAAACCCGATCCACCTAGGATCCACACATGTTCTACCTTAATTAACCATCCACTCGAGATCTGGTCATAGGGTCTTACACCCTCTTGAATCCTTCGTCAGTCACATTACTCCTCAACCATTTCCCACATCTAAACAGATCAGTAAATGATGAGACACGTCGAGACTGTGGGTTCTCTCTTATTACCTCATATTGAACATTTTCATTCCACCTAGGAAAATCAAGATGATCCAAGACGATGACATCAAACTTTATCCTATGTGAATGCAAGTAAAACTCGTTGCATTCATGACGCCATCTAACCCAACATCGTCTGCCACCTAGCAGAAAATGAGAAATCTCATTCACCTAACTTCAAAATACCCAACTCCTCCAGATGACCCAAAAAAATCGCGGGTCCACAAACCAATACACGATCAACGTGTTGGGGATAAAAACTATCATCTGCAATGGCAGAATCTGAGAAGTCACCCTAAATGACTTCGTGATACCCGCCACCAATGCGGAATCAAGCACTCCCCTCATCGCCTCAATCACAACCTCTCTCGATTTCGTAGTTCCAACCATGTCGGAACCAACACACTTGGACATCAACCACGTGTCAGTAACCAGTCTAACTCACTAACAAGTTCACCTATCGACTTATACTGATATGTGCATCCAAAGGATGTGCACCATTACTACTCGATCCTCAAGTCTCAATCCTTGCTGGATCCTATCTAGTCCAACTCTATCCGTGATCCAGTCCCGGACCGCAGACACCAAACACGTGCCCATCTCTACAAAGTCACATCCTGACTATTGACTCATCATCATCACAATAATCGGCACTAGTACCAGCACTAGTACCAGTACCAACACACTAACGTCAGCATCAGCATCAGCATAAAGTGTGTGAATCAGATAACCCTGGATCTTTGCTCATATTGAGCAACGACCCTATACCTCAACTCAAGTTGGAGAAACTCTGCCTCCCTCGTACCCAACAACACTGGGTACAGTCACCTTGACAACTCAACAAGAAAAGAAAACGTTCCTTGAACGTCCCCCGAATCTCAACAAGCGCAACTATAACCACTCTCGATAATAGTGCCTGCCACAACTCGTGTAGACCCAACCACCAGGCATTTGTATCGAGACTCCGCATCCAACAAAATCAACAGCCCGTACTAACTACTCTGTATCCCCACTCCGAGATTCCATCGATAAGTACCAAACCCTGGTAGCCTGTCCAACCAATCTCTAACCAAATCCTAACTTGACTCAACCAATGTCGTCTACCAGGTGGTCCATGACCTTAGCTGCCCAAATATCCATCACAACTAAAGTAGTATGACAACCAACTAGGTCTAACCGATTAATACAACTTCAACTACAGAGTGCAGTCTCATCACTGAAGCTAACATGACATGACCGACCAACGGTCTCGACTTCGAAAAGTCGTCAAAGTCAAACCACTCACCAACTCACATTTATGGACCATACATCATTCCTTAGGGTTCCAATAACACACCCTAAGGTTCCTCTGAACCTAACTGTCCTCAGCAGTAACATCCACAATTTAACCGACCCCGTGGTCCTAACATAGTAAGGACGTCAATCCAATCCTACCATCAACTCAACTAGCATGCACATTTCCTGACCCTCCCGCAAAAAGAATTTCCAACACTGAATTGTGGTTAGGAAAACTCGACTGCTCGGAACAGTATAACCATCTAACTCAACAAGATCCGACCATCTAATGGTCACAACTCCTAACTATCAGGTTGGCAACGAACTGCAGCCCATAGAGACATCACATCCTCGACCTGCGCACATCACAAGAGCAAATCTACTATGATACCACTTGTTAGGACCCGTCCTAAATTCCCCCAGGATTAACGTGGGACGCGCCTGATCCCGTCTGACACGGATTGTCAGACCAAGGAAAATTTTAACCTTTAGGCCGACCGGCTTCAAGAGTACGCTAGGATCCGGTGGAGGAGTGTGATGTCTCGGTCTCTGATACAGTCCACAATAGTAATCAACCTGAAGGGAATTGAAAAACAGAAAAGACTGTGAGTGGACGAAAAGTAATAAGTTTAGTAAAACACATTTTCATAAAAGACCTTTATTCCCTTCACTAAAAAGCATGCATGCATAGGAAAACCATTTATCAAACCACATATGTTTAAACAACCATATTTAGGGTCTCAGCCCCAGATTTCGTAAATTCAAGTCACACGGGCCCCTGCCCAAAACCATTTACACAAATCCATGATATAGTAAACATATGTGGGAACTCAACCCAAATCCATTTATTTTCCATAAAACACAATTTCGCTAATCCAAGAAATCATGTTTATCAATATATCATATAATCAATCCTGTCACGGTATCTAAAGCTACGCGCGTGCTACCTGGGGTCTCAAATCCCAAGTCTCCCCAAGGTCAACCCAGGTCAATGTCCGCAGATCAATGACCCTCCCTGGGGGTTATAATCCATATTAGCCTTCTTGAGAGTAAGGTACCCAACGGGGGCGACTCCAATCAGTTAGTGTACTGTGACTACTCTGGGGTCCACCTAGACCAACGACCGTCCCCGGAGGAGAAAATCCATAATATATAAGGATGGTATATGAAATACCATTTTTAAATCATTCTCAAAACCTTTCAAAGGTTCATGCTCAGTCCCCAAAAACCATCATGAACAAGAAATCCATTTATGGGTCCCTGGCCCGAAATCACAACCGTAAACCATAATTAGGCACTAAGCCCGAATTCATATACCAACTGGGCCTCCAGCCCGATTCGTAAACCAATTGGGCCTCGTGCCCGATTTCATAAAGCAAATGGTCCCCGTGCCCGATATCGTAAACCAAATGGGCCTCGTGCTCGATATTGTAAACCAAATGGGCCTCGTGACTGGTTTGTAAACCAAATGGGCCTCGAGCCCGATACGCAAAAAAACTGGGCCCCCGACCCGATACATAAATCAATTGGGCCTCCAGCCCGATGCCTTATTAAATCAAATGGACTTCAAGTCCGGGAGCTCGTAAATCAAATGGGTCTCGTGCCCGAATCCATATTTTCAAATCCGAAATCAGTTCACGAACCAATTGGGCCCCTGGCCTGATAACGTGACTAAAAGGGACTTCGAGTCCGATGGTTTCCAAAACAAATGGGTCTCATTCCTGAGTTTACCATTTCAAATCAAACCATTTCTAAAGCCACTATCACGTATAATCAGTGCAAAATCGTAAACCTCAATTTACGTGCAAACACGTAAATCACCTCGAAATGCGTGAAATTATAAATCACAATCGTCCAAATTATAAACATAGAATCACATCTATAAACTATATAAAACATTTATGTATGCATCACAGTTTAGAAATCAAGGTCCACTCACAGACCGTCCTAAGCTACCGTCTCGATTTGTGTGCCATAAGCCTCCACGAGCTAATCATCATCATCGTGACTCCCAAACCTGTCCAAATAAATCTAGAGGGTTACTAACTATCTTACTAACCTCTCATTGAAGCCCCGTAATTTTCTCGAATTTTTAACTATTTTTAAACTTGATCCTAAACCTTCGGACGTCTCGAACAATATCAAGAAGGTGTCTGATCGACACGAACCCATCGTTACATCGAATAGATTAAAAGCCATGTTGAAGTCATCCCCAAATTACCCCCCACTCGCCCTCACGCACCGCCCAAATGGGCTGCGTGTGAAGCCCACACGCCTACACTGTTCACTATCTCCTACCTCCAGCCGACCAGGTTCGTTGGTTCTGGATCGGACCGGACTGGTTTGCACCGGCGTGGCCGGCTCAGCATCCTAACCTTCTCATTTTCAATCCTTTTCATCCCATTTCAATTCCTAAACCTCTGTCTACTCATTTCTAATCAACCTATGGATTTAAAACAAATAAAAAGGACCCAAAAACTACCTGTGAAGATTGAACCTCACGGCCCCTATTTTCCTCCTCCTCTGCCTAAGCTGCTCAGCCATCCCCATTCCACGATCTTGATTTCAAACGACAAATATGACCACTGGAAACATTTACCAATCCTTAGAACCGATCCAAAACCTTCAAACCCAAATATCCAAGTTTGAACGTAAGCTTACCTCGCAGGTTCCCAACCACCGTGCGTGTCGGCACTCACCGTCAACTCCACCATCAACGCCTCATTCATCAACGTCTCACATCTCTCACACATTCCCTTTCACAAACCAAGTCCTGGGGGGGAAGGGGTAATTTAGGGACGATGGAAAGATGATTGAATGAAGGGTGGAGATGAGAGGAAGAATTAGGGATGAAGGGCTGGGATTAAGAGATGAGGAGTGGGAATTATAATATAATAATAATATTATTATTTTAATCTCAAAACCCACCAATCAAGAATGAGATCCACAAATTGGGGTTATGGACCAATGGGATGAGTGACACTTGTCACTCATCCATTCGGCAGGAATTAAATATATGGGCCCACCAGGATACAAAAGTAATCCGTTTGGTAAATCGTGCAATAGTTTCCTCGAACTTCCGTGAACCATAACTTTCCTATCTGACGTCCAATTTCGGCGTGCTGCCTATCTACGGATTCGTATTGACTCGATCTACGTAACGGTCCTCAGTCATAAGCCATTGGACTTCGCGGGTCAAAAGTCAACATTTTACCCACGACCAAGGGCAAAACGGTCATTTTGCATCGTCCTTCCAGTTTCGTCCAACTAATCACCTATTAGCCTCACTAATCCTTCATTAGTCACTAATCTAATCTTGGAATTCGGGATGGGTCGTTACATGGTCCTACTAGGAAGGGACGACTCTAAATAATAAGTGTGTTTGTGGATTTTGTCATAGTGAAAAGGAAGACCTCTACACTTATAGGATTTTGATATAGTGATTGGGGAGGCTCTAAAGATGATATGAGAAGCACTTTAGGTTATGCTTTCACTATGGAGAGTGGTGTGTTCTCTTGGGCTTCTATGAAAAAAAATATGATGCTTTGTCTATTGTAGAAGATGAGTATGTTAGTGCTGCATAAGCAACAACTCAGGCAATCTTGTTAAGGATTGTTCTAAAGGATTTCGGTGAAAAACAATGTAAGCCTACAACTCTATTATGTAATCAAATGTCAGCTATTTCTATAGATATTAGAAGACAAAATACATCAACAGAAGGTATCATTTCATTCAAGAAGCATTGTAGGAGAACAAGATCACCGTGTTATACTATAGGACTGAAGATCAGCTTGTTGACATCTTCACAAAGATTCCACCTAAAGATACTCTAGGGCGGTTAAGGCTTTTCCTAGGAATCAAGCCAGCTTCTAGCTTAGAGGGGAGTGTTGAAGTCTAAGTTTCCAACTGGCAGATCTAACAGTATGTGCATTAGAAGTGTGTACTGAGCTGATTAATCGTTTTGTGAGCCCAGAGTGTGCGTGTGTACGTTTGATTGTAAAGGAAGATATGCAATGAATCTAGAATATCTAGATGTCTTGTTGTGATTGGGCATGTGTGAGTCATTGCATATGAGGGTATCTGAATTGTGAGAGTGTGTGTGCTTTGTATGTATGCATTATTCATAGTTCGAAATGAATGAATGAGAATGTGTGATGAAATCTCAAAATTGAGTATGAGATAATTCAAGAACTCTGTGAAGTGTCAGATCCAATTTGTAATCATCACTCCCTTATCTTCATTGATTTCAATCCACAATTCGATATACAAATATAAGAGACCTAATCTAATTACAGGCTAGCCCTTACATAATCGGTTTCAGCTAGGAGATTAAGTAGAGATGTTTTGCCTGTGAAGCTGTTGAAGCTGTAATCGACTAGGTCCTCTGTTCAATATACTTAACATGTAGTCTTTCCACCCAAGGTACATGGGCTACATCCACCATGAGGGGTCTCCGCTCTAATTATTGAGTGCGGGGATTGGAATGTAGCTTTTCTATATGACTTGTTTAGTAAGGATGAAATTGTTTCTCTTCTTGATTCTATGCGCCCGTGGCTTGAGGGTCAGTTTTGGGGGTTTATTAAGAATGGCCAATATAATGTTTAAATCTGGCTATCGAGTGGCTCTTAATATTTCCTCTAGAATTGAATAAGACGCCGATGGCTCCTCGGATGGTAGTACGTTGATTACGTTTTGAAAGCAAGTGTGGAGCCTTCGAGTGCCTAGTAAAGTAAAAAACCTATGTGTGGATTGCTTCCCATGACATCTTACCTATTGCCATGAACCTTTGTAAAAGAAAGATATTGCAAACTTTTATTTGTTCACGCTATGGGAAGAGGGTTGAGGATGTGCTTCATGTAGAGTGGGGTTCTAGAGGGTATGAGTTTTGCTGCTAGTAAGAATATTGACATCTTGAAGTGGAACGTAATTACAAGTGATAATTGATGCTATTATTTCATAAATTGAAGTTCCTTAGAAGTTGCAGACTATCATTAAGAACATTCAGATACTAGCATGCAGTTTGGCATTATTACGTCGCACAAGTGTATTGGGTGGTTGATTTTGTGGCGAGTCCAACGGTGTCTTAAGGTCACAATATTGAAGGGTTGCGTATTTGGATTCACTAACTCTCTACTATTGCTAATAGTGCAGGTGCTGGAGATTTTTTATAGTTTGGTTGTCATCGAGCTTCTCCTTGTAATTTCTTGTTTCTTATAAAAAGTATTAACGAAAAGGATTTGAAGATTATATAGACTAATTTATTTACAATGAACTTCACTTCATTTTTTTTTTTCAAATTCTAGAATAAATGCGCTGCAATACTTGAACAAATAAATTAAGGCATTATAGAATCAAAATCTATTCTACTAAAAATAGAGTCTGGTAGTTTGAATATAAACATTACATTATAGATGAAGGTAATTGATTGACAGAATCTAGTTGGCTTTCTTATAGATACCTAGTATCATTTATTTCTTAAAAAAGCCCTTGTATTATTAATTATGCCATTACACCAGTATAACATGAAAACTAGTGCTACGGCCTAATCGTTTAGCCTAATGTTAATCTTCTCAACATGTTATATAGGAAGTTTTGGGTTCGATTGTCGTAAATGACGAGGTCCACTCAATCTTTATTTTTTAATCCTTACTCGGCCCTAATATTATTATACCAAAACAATAAAAGGAAAACTAAAACAATATTGGTATTAATTGTAGCATTACACCATGGTCTACTTGTACACAACAAGTGATACATCCCATATTGAAATTTAGAAAACGAAAATGCAAAATTACGAATTTATCCCCACGAGTGTCGTTGGGCCTTATTAGTTGTGTGGGGTTGGCGTGCGTGTTTTTCAAGTCTAAAATGATTCTTAAGCTCAAGATGACTAGAATTAATTTGGAAGCCCAAAATTGGATGTTGGTATAACTAAAACCACCTTATTTGTTTCTACCTTGGCCGAAGACCACCTTTGAAGACCCAAATATGGTGATTTAGCCCAATGCTCTCCTCAAATCCATTGACAGGACCCAACCTGCAAAATGCCATATACAACTTACCTGGGTCATGCTCCTGTCTAGTAGGTAACCTAAAATACCAACTTTACCTTCTGAAACCCTATCAGACAAGGGATACTCGTATACTCGTGGCTCATGCCTCCGCTTCGTAAGCAAGCTCGATTCCCGTGTAGTGGCCATAAAGGGTTTCAAAACCAATGAAAGCGTGTGGGTGGATGAACATAAAGGTTTATAAAAAACATAGTTCCAAAATATACCAATTTCCCCCGTTGATGAAACTATGCACGCTTCAAATTTACCAATAAAATTCAATCTCGAAATACGCGTAGTAATCCGAAAATCCAGTAATACCATAAACCAATGCAAATATAAAAATCAGATCAAATATCAACACAAACACGATCATACCAACTGACCAAACCTTGATGCTTGCAAACTGAATCATCAAGTCAATGTGCACTACCGGTAGGCCAAGATACTCGGGACTTATAAATCAAAGTCCACTCACAAACAGTCCCCACTGCGCCCTCAAAACCCACAGTGTAAGCTAATCTGAAGCCTATGAAGCATCCGAGCATGTCCAAATTACACCCTAGGGTCACTAACAGTCTACATGAGTTCATACTTAAACACCCCCTAAACCCCAGTGACACGACCCATCCCAATCCCCCCGGGATTAACACAGGATGTGTCATGATCCCGTCCGACATGAAGTGTCAGACCAGGGAAAATTTAAACCTCTAGCCCGACTGGCTTCTAGAGCGCGCCAGGATCCAGTGGAGGAGTGTGATGTCTCGATCTCTGCTACAGTTCGCATCCGAGCTCAATCTGAAGGGCATTAAAAACCAGAAAAGACTGTGAGTAGACAAAAAACCAAAGTTTAATAAAACACATTTCATAAAAGACCTTTATGCCCTTCACTAAAAAGCATACATGCATAGAAAAACCATTTATCAAACCACATATGTTTCAATAACCATTAATAGGGTCTCAGCCCCAAGTTCCGCAAATTCAAGTCATACAGGCACCTGCCCAAATCCATTTACACAAATCCATAATCATATCAAACATATGTGGGAACTTAGCCCAAATCCATTTATTATTAACAAAACACAATTTTGCAAATCCAAGAAACTATGTTTATCATATATAATATAACCAATCCTGTCACGGTTTCTAAAGCTATGCGCGTGCTACCCGAGGTCTCAAATCCCAAGTCTCACAGGGTCCACCAGGTCAATGTCCGTAGATCAATGACCCTCCCTGGGGGTTATAATCCATAATAGCCTTCCTAAGAGTAAGGTACCCAACGGGGGCGACTCCACTCAGTTAGTACTCCGTGACTATTCCAGGGTCCACCCAGGCCAACAATCGTCCCTGAAGGAGACAATCCCTAAACATATAAGGATGGTGTTAGGTCTTATTTTATGCATTTTTCCATGCATTATTATTTTTGATGTAGTACTAATATCTTTCATCACATAGGAGAAAATGATAATTTTTGTGAGGGTGGTGCAGGATTGGACATTATATCAAATTAGAAAGATTTCGGTGTAAAAATGAAGAAATTCGGAGTTTAAAGAGCTTACTATGGAGCAAGGAAAATAACTTGGAAAACAAGAAGCTATCACTATTCATGCCTGACACTGCCCACGTGAATAGTATCAGATTCCATGTCTTTCCTTATTTTCCCTTATGCTTTCTTACCTATATAAGCCCTCTTCACTCTCAAAATAAACCCTAGCCTCCACATAACAAAGAAATCAAATATGCTCTTCTTTTTTCATTCTCCTTCTCTTTCATTGAGAAAACCTCAAAAATAAAACTCATCTTTCTATTTCCCTTCCATAACCATCTCCTCTCTTCCATCATTTTCCTTATCTTTCCCATGTACCTCAATCTCTCATCATAAAAGCTCCAAAATTTCTTCATCAAATTCTTCATCCATCATGTTCATTGTGCGAAGAAGAAGCCCTTTTCAGTTCTGGAGAAGAAAACTGCTTTCAACTCAGAGTTTACTGCATCCATGTCTTTAATTAATGCTTTTATGTTGATTAGATACATGAGTAGCTAATTTCTCATCTAGGGTTCTTGATGTAACCATGTGAACTCAATTCTATGTTATGATTGAAGTATTCTGATTTTTAAAAACTCTTCTTTGTTTCATTCATTTTAGTTATTGATTCATATGTGATTCTAGTGCTTGATCACCATTAGGGTTCCTTATGCCTACTTAGATTTAGAGCACATGCCATGCCTAAATTTAATTGACTTATGAATGAAAGAATAGGGTTAGTGAGTACATGCCATGCCACTGAATCTGTTTGGTCATATTTATTTTTTTTCTCATACTTAAAGACTTTCTAGGAGTAATCTAAAGTACATGCCATACTTAGGTTGCAATTAGAAGGACTAGATAGTGTTCCACATGCCATGGCCTATCTTACTTAAGTGAAAACGATACTTAGAGCAGGTTTGGAAGATTATAGTACTTTAGTCATTGTATTCATAGAATCAAGGTTACATAGGTGAAGTCAAGACCCTAGCTTCCATCTCCATACTTTTCTCAATCTTTGCTATCTATCTTCATTTACTTAAAGTTTTAATTTCAGTTTAATGTCCTTACATATCACAAATCAAAACTCAATTCTGTTTTATTTTTAGTTCTTTTTATTCCACTAGTTAATTGAGTCATTATAGGGTTATTTAGAGGTAATTGTGAAGCCTAATCAGTCTCTGTGGTTCGGCACCCTTACTTGTGCATTACCATTACTAAAATAGTAGTGTATAAGCTAGGATACATCAACAATTTTGGTGTCGTTGTTGGGGACTTATTTCAGTCCTTTGAAATTGGTTACCAACTTAGCCCTGTAACCTGTTTTCTGTATTAGTTTGTTTAAAGCTTGAGTTATTCATATCTTTTTGTGTGTCAGGTTTTGAATGTCCAGTACGCCTTTGCTAGACACTATTGCAGCAGCGATAAGGAAATCTAGAGAAACAAGAGGAAATCTTACAACAAAAATTGTAGCTAAAAGAGCATTTCAAGAAATCATCAAGGACGATAATTCTGTCTTAATCCTTGAGTTGAGGCAGCAACCCATGCTTTGGAGTTCTATGCTCAACCAATAATCCTTAATTCGCCTTAATGTGTAGTACTGTCACAGGCAGCAAGGAACTATGAACTTAAATCTTCATATTTTTCTATGTTTCCTTCATTCTTTGGGTTTCCTAATGAGGATCCATTGGCTCATATCAAAGAGTTTTACATATGACACAACCCACCCCCAATCCCCTGAGATTAAGGGATATGTCATACTCCCGTCAAACTCACGTGCGACACGAAGGCTAAACCCTCATTCAACCCCCGTGGAACACGTAAGCCAGACAAGGGATACCTAGGTCAACGTACCAAAAACCATCTTCTGTTAACCAGAGTTCGTATCATCACTGCGGATCGCGTGTATGATGTCTCCGTCTCACTAACAACAGCCCGCACCACATCAAACCTGGAGGGTATCGAAAAACACAAAAGACTGTGAGTGGACAAAAATAAATAATAAGTTCATAAAATGTAACGACCCGTCCCGGAATTCAGGATTAGATTAGTAACTAATCATGATTAACGGGGCTAATCGGCGATTAGATGGGTGAAATCGGACGAACGATGCAAAATGACCGTTTTGCCCCTAGTCGTGGGTAAAATGTTGACTTTTAATTCGGGCGGTCAAATGGACTTTGACCGATAACCGTGACGTAGTTTGGGATGTCACGAGTCCATAGATAGGTGACACGTTCGGTCCCGACATTCGGGGTGAAAGTTATGACGTTCGGTAGTCCAAGGGCATTTTCGTAATTTGGACGAATAGGGGGAAAATGTTGAATTTCTGGGATGTCCGATGGCCGTGGACCGAGGACCGTTAGGATGGTCTCGATGCCCTGAATCCGTTGACAGGCGGCACGCGTGAGTCGGAGTTCGGATGACCAAGTTACGGGTCTGGAAGCGTGAGGGGCATTTTGGTAATTTGGCTAGTAAGCCCAAAATGGTAATTCTCGCTGGGGAACTGTTTGAATATCGTGGAAACAGGTTCTGAGTGCCCATGACGTGAGTGACCTGATCCATTGATTTGTTTAAGCCTAATCTACAATTGTTTAATCAATTAGTGGTTTTGGGGGTAGTAGTTTAATCTGCAAAGGCCAAGGGAGAGTGTGTTGTTGGGGAAATGGGGAATTGAATGGTGTGGACGTTGGTTGTTTTTTAGGATGCACAGGGACCGTGCTGGTGAGTGTTCAGAGTGTGTGTGAGTGCTGGGTGGAAATTGAAGCCACGGGTGAGTTGTTTAGTGCCTTGAGTGGAGCAGTGCACGGTGTGCAATGGTGAGGTTGGGGAGCAAGTGCCGCTGGTGCTTCTGAAAATGGGAAGAAAACAGAGGCTGCTTCCCACGCTTGATCGATCTCCCAAGACCAATTTGAGGGGGAATGCGCACTGAAACGGAATGTTGTGAGAGAACAGAGACAGTGGGAGAGCACAGGTCTGTATCAGTGTGTGAGTATGGGTCAATTGGAACTAGAACTGGGCTGCGGTCTTGAAATGGAAAGCAGAGGACAGACCACCAGTTGAGAGTGATCGATCTCCCCAACGGTCTGTTGAGAGTTGGAAACCTTTCAGAAAGGATGAAGGGAAGATGGAGAGACTAAATGAGAGAGGAGAAACGGGGGGCTGAGTGAATTCACACAGAGAAACCCGAAGCTTGTTTTCGTGTGAATTCAAATCCGAATTTGAATTTTATACCAGCCCAAGCCAAATTGAGGCTCGAATGAAATTTTTGAGGCCTTAATTAATCGATTCAAATCGAGAAAGTCGAAGTGCGAAGCCTGCGGAGCCATGACCGGACGTGACGAAATTCCAGAAATCGCGAGCTTGTGTTCGTGCATAAGGAGGTGAGTTCTTGCAAAATTGATTTCAAATTAATCCTTAAAGTAAGCCCACGGTGCTTCCAAACTAATCTGGGAACAGTGACGGTGTGATGAACTGGGGCGATGAACTTCGAATACGACTTGAGTTCAGTTGAGGTCGTTGTAGGCAGTGTCGACTTGAATGATTGTCACTGACATCTAATTCAGTGTGTTGCGAATCTATCTGAGTCATCAATTGAAGGAATTGGTTGGTTTATCGCATGGATTTGGCCGGGTCGTCACGCGGGTTAAATGACCTGTTTAGCTGCTGAACGGGTGAAGGAGGAGATGAACAGTGCTGGGTACTGTAGCGGCACATGGCTTTCACGCGCAGCCTCTCACCGCGGCGCGTGAGGGCGCTTGGGCCCTATTTTCATGTTAAGTCCAACATGACTTTTCTCCTACACATTGTAACGAACATTTTAATGTTGGTTTCGAATTTATCGGACACCGTTTCGATGTTGTTCCGAGGGTCCGAAGGTTTAGGTTACGTTTTTAATTTACAATTAATTCCCGGAAAATTATGGGAAATTAGTATGTTGTTATTTGGGACCTTAATGACCCTGGAATGTGATTTTGGACAGGATTCGGGTTTTCTGGAAAATGCCGAAAATTACGGGAATGCGTGCGGCGCGAAACCGAGCCTTAAGAATGGTGTGTGAGTGGACGTTGCTTTCAAAATTTAATGCATGCATAAAATTTTCCTATGATTTCTATGATTATGATTATGAACTATGATGATTTTGATTTCCGTATTTTTACTTATTCTCGATACGCACACGAAACTGAACGTATTTCGAGATTCTGGTTTCCCGTATGTTTTGATTATGGATTAACGAATGATTTTATACGATTTGTGCGTATCATGTTATTAAAATGTTGGATTTCGATTGTGTGTATGGTTTACAGTTTTGACACGTATTTCGAGTATGTCACGGCTTGCACGTTTTACGAAGTTTCGAGTATGTTGTGATTTAATCAGGAACTGGTGATTTGTTTGTGGTTTCGATGCTTTGACCTTTTGGATTTGGAAAATGATGTGATTTCAAGGATTTAAAACGGATTTTGAAAAAAAGTGATTTTGGTCTTGATGCTCGGGGCATAAAAGTACTTTTGAATAACGAGACTTCGATTTTCGGAAGTTTAAAAACGGATTCCTGGTTTGGGTTCGGGATGATGTTTCCGGATGCCGGCTTACAGAATCATTATTGCGAATTCAAATTCGGGAATGAGTAATGGTTAATAAAAGTGATTTGGTCTGATTATACATGCCCCGTGTTTAGTTATGATTTGATGATTTTTTGCGAAGTAAAATTTGGGGATTTGAAAATGGAAATTCGGACGTGAGTCCTGTTATGACAAAAATGTGTTTTCGGATTTGGATTTGGAATTGGATCACGATGGATCCCGAGTTGTTGTGATTGACAAATGTTTTGGGTTTAAAGACCCTTTGAAAAGTGTTTTGGTTTTAAAGACCCGGGTGCTATTGCTAGAGCACGTTTTGAGTTTAATGACTCGGTTAATTGATGACGGGGTGGGCCCGAATTGGGTTTAAAGACCCAGTTTGAGTTTAAAGACTCGTGAGTTTAAAGACTCGTGAGTTTAAAGACTCGGTTATTGTGATACCCCCGAGGCCTATTCATTATGTTTTGAGTTTAAAGACTCGTTGATATCCCGGGAAGGCCTGATTATGCGCATGGTTTTGAGTTTAAAGACTCGGGCGCACTTGATATCCAGCAAAATGTTTGATTTGTTATTTATTGTTGTTTCTGATGTTTCGGATGTGTGGGGTTGTGGCCCGGTTTTATGGTTGATGGTTTTGGGTTATGTTGTGTTCTGGGGTTTGATACGTGGTTGGGGCTAAGGCCCGGTGTTTATGATTGCGGGCTAAGACCCGATGGTTGAGAAAGGAAAAATGATTTTGAGTTTCATACGAGTTTTCCTTATGTTGGAATTTGATATACGGGTTTTCTTATGTTGAAAATATTAACCCACTGCGAAATGATTTTTGTATGCATGCATTGGTTTTATGCGGAGGGTAAAAACGTCTTTTGTAACTGTTTTTATAAACAGATTTATTTTTGTCCACTCACACCTTTTGGTTTTTATTGACCCTCCAGGTCGTGGCACGTTGGTCTAGGCTGGTCGAGAGGCGGAGGCATGAGTAAGCACGTGTGGCTATCCCTGGTCTAGTAAGTACTGAGGGTAACTTGGGAATTTCAGTCGTCTTGCCAGGCGGGAGCAGGACCGGGCATGGTTAACAATGCCCTATTTGGGGGCGGTCCTGTCAAAAAACATTTCATAAGAAAAGACATTTATACCCCCCCCCCCATGTAAAACTAATGCATGCATTCGAAAACTATTTCATTTTCATCATAAGAAAACCATTACAGTTCCAAGATAATAAAAACCATTTATGGAAATCAAAATCATTTGTTTATCTCAAATCTCGGGTCTCAGTCCAAAACCATCAAAATCCATAGCATCCGGGTCATAGCCCAAAACATCTGAAAACCATTTGAAAACCTTTATTATTGAAAACCATCAAGTTATCACAGAAATCCAACATATTTGAAAACACTTTTGAAACTCATCTTAATCAATCGAACCTGCTGGATCTATTCGAATCTTTAAACTCAATATCAATCCGAGTCTTTAAACTCAATCCAGGCCAACCTTCGAACATCCCGAATCCAATCGAGATGATGTCCGATCGACTCTAAACTAGTCCCAAAATGTTCATTACATCGATACGATAAAATGTTGTGTTGAAACCTTCCCCAAACCATTCCTGACGTGTCGGTACTGTTCATCATCTTCAACCTTCAATTGACCGGTTCATACCGGTTCTGTGCAACCCGGTCCAACTGAACCAGAAAGGACGGTTTTCTTCCATTTTCGACCTATTTTCAATCCTTTCTTCACCATTAGCAGCGTCCCCTCATTTTTAATCGATCTAACTAATAAAAACATAAAACTAGGGCTAGATGATTACCTTCCAACGTTGAAGAACAAACACAAAATATTCCTCCTTCGTTCCCGGCCACCACAGTTGTCCTCCGACCACAGTTTCACGTCGTTTGGGCTCGTCTCAGCTTCCAGAAGCTAAAACAAGCACCCAAATCATTTAGGCATCGACCAAAATCCAATCTTTCATCTGTGAACAAAACAGAGAAAACAGAGTTCTGAACTTGCCTTCACACTTCGATTCCACCATGGACACCACCACGATCCTCACACCTTCTGGTTTCTTTTTGATTACTAAATCACGACTAACAACTGAAAGTTACAGAGATTATACGTTTGTGAATTTCACGGCCTGAAAGTTACAGAGATAATACGTTTGTGAATTTCACACACACACCCTGATCTCTTAGACGGCTAAACCAAGAATGCATGGCTACACTGCTCTCTGCCCTATTTTAATCGATCAAAATTGGAGGGAATGGGCTGGAACAACCTAGAAAAGGGACAGATGTCCCCATCTCTACCATCAATTGAAAATATCCAACCCATCAACGACAGATATCCTTATCCCACTAATCACAATTTAAAAAATTCAAACAAAAGACCAAAATCGATCAAAATTGCCTTCATAAATTACCATTTTGCCCTTATCACATTTAGACCAAAATCCGAGCCATCTGAAGTCCGATGAGAGCGTGCCACCTGTCGTTTTACTCAGGGAATCGAGACCTACCTAACGGCTCTCGAAATACGTGAAAAACTCATGTCGTATAAAAAGGAAAAAAATTGCCCATTTTAAACCAAATTACCAAAATACCCCCGAACTTCCGAACATCATAACTTCTTCCTTGAAAGTCAGAATCGGACGTGCCACCTGTCTATGAACTTGTGACGTCCCGAACTACGTCACAGTCATCGGTCAAAGTCCATTTGACCGCCCAAACTCAAAGTCAACATTTTGACCGTCCGTTCGAAATCACCGACCTAATCACCGATTAATCTCACTAATCCATCATTAACTAGTAATCTAATCCTAGTTTCCAGGACAGGTCGTTACAATCTCCCCCCTTAAAGGAATTATATCCCCGAAATTTCGAATCTCGTACGCCCACAACGAATTGGGGGAATCCAACTAATCTCAGACTTGGGTCTCTTACCCGATGTTCATCACCTATGAATCCAGCCTTATCTTGACCTTTTCCCAAAATGTCACCACGTCTTCGCCAAGCGAACCAACTCAACCAACTTTCGTCCATCTGGCGATCATCTTATTCTCACTGAGGTCAAAAAATTTCCAACTCGTACCTGCGGTACCTCGAACATCACACTAGCCGACACTCACGGCTCAACCAACACTAGGTACGCCACAACACCACTGCTACCAGTCTCATCATCCTCGATCCTTTTTCGAGTCAAGCGTACCTCGTACTAACGCCTCAGTACATCGTGAGAGTCTGCCGTCAACAGGCACAAAGCTCACCTCGCAACCAATTCTCAAGACGGCATCTACAGGCCTCCGTACTCCTATTTATCAATATTCGTTCAACAGTCCGTACTGCTTCCATCAGCGATCCGCGCTGACCTCACCGGAGTCACAACGTACTCGCTCACACCGGTCAACTCAACAACTCAACACACCAGTGGTTCCACTAACCACGAACACGGTCATCCTGTGGGAACACCATCCACGTCCCACACTATCTGTCTGCAACTGGACCCTATCACATACCTGTCAAACCTTGATCACACCTCTCCGCGTTAAGGTTCCGTCAGCCACTCATGGCTCTGAGCATCCAGCTCACCTCAAAACTGAATCCTGCCATAACCAATCAAATCACTTGGATCACCCTGATCCAATCCATATACTCAGTCAATACATCATCTCGGACTTACTCCGGTCATCAATACAACCACCAACATATCTCAACACTAACACCAAACCGATCAACAATACCTTTACCAGAACATCACGATGCACGTCCCATCGCATCGGAATGGTTCCGACCACCAAAAATTTACAATACATTCCTCAAGCACTTCTAAGGACATACCACAGATTTCCAACAAATACATCGGCTCCAACCTGACAAGCCAATCTACATATCTTCCTGGGAAGACTAACTCAAGTTCATTCCGAGTCTACCGATCTCCTAGGTCTCCCGACTAACATCACATCCAATCAGATCCAAGTCCATCTACCCGTACATATACAAGACAGAACACACTCGTCCTGCAAAACTCCCAGATAATCAAGATATCCAGCCACCTTCACTCCTACAAGACAGAGCAATCTCCTCATCTGCATGTCCAACATATCCAACCTCTGTCTTGTCATCTTACGACCATATCCAAGCTCTATCATGCATACGGTTCTCCTGATCCACAACACCTCAATCCTGAGCCAGAAGTGATCTAATCCCGATCCACTCACTCCTAAGTGGATCCCACTTACTGTCTCACTACTTCGCCTTCAATTCCCATAGATGATTAGACCACCGCATCAGATCAAATCGCTCAAGAATACCACACTGCTCAAGAAAAGTTTAAATTGTGGGTTCTCTTCAATTACCACATATCGATAAGTTATAGTCACTCCTTATCATGTTGCCTTGTTACCTCCCTTTCCGCCATCCAACAACGGAACTCACAATGGTCCACAACCATGTCAGCAAAATTCATCCTACCTTAATCCAACTTAACACAATCCCATTATGTCAGGACCCGTCCCAATCCCCCCGGGATTAACGCGGGATGACCCTGATCCCGTTTGACACGGAGTGTCAGATAAGGGAAAATTCTGATACTAGCCCGCTCAAGCCTTTAGAGTACGCCAGGATCCGGAGGAGGTATGTGATGTGTCGATCTCTGCTACAGTCCACATCCACTGTCAACTTGAAGGGCAGTCAAAACATTTAAAAGCTGTGAGTGGACAAAACAGTAATTTAAAAAACATTTACATAAAGACATTTTCGAAAACCATTTACCAAATCATCAAGGCCTTAGCCCAAAATCGTAAATGAAACTAACCATATGGGCCACTGCCCAAATCCATGTGGGACTCAGTCCAAAACCTGTACACATCACATATCATATAGTATATACATATAAATCACACAACCCATCATGTCACGGTATCTAAAGCTACGTGCGTGCTGCCCAGGGTCTCAAAGCCCAAGTCTCTCAAGGTCGACACAGGTCAATATCTGTAGATCAATGACCCTCCCAAACGTTATAATCCATGCCTTCCTGAGAGTAAGGTGCCCAACAGTGGCGACTCCACTCAGTTAGTGCTCCCTGACTACTCCGCAGTATACCTATGCCAACGAACCTCCCTGGAGGAGACATTCCAAATAAGGAAGGTATATGAATATATATATCGAAAAAATTCATGCTCGGTCCCCATAAACTGTCATGAACCATAAAACCTTTTAAGGGTTCATGCCGGTCCCCATAAACCGTCATGAACCTGGAAATCCATTTAGGGTCCCTGACCCGAAAACCTAAATGTAAAGTAACTAGGTCTCATCCCCAAACACATGAATCAACTAGGCATCGTTCCCGATATCTCAGGGTCCATCACGGCTCCGATCGTAGTGATGCGTGCAACCCTCCACCCAGGACCGCCCTCAATCCTAGTATGTTGTCGTGAACATATCAACCGACACGACCACCACAAGATCATGGTACACCTATCACCGATCGATATCCTATACCGTCAGCACTCTGAAGTTTTGCCTCCATCAGCTGCCAGACAACGGATCGCGCATCGTGACCTCTCCGGAAGGAACACATCCCAGTCCGGAGGCGAGCATTGTATCGTTCGTCGCCGTGCATATAGTACCCGCCGCTACCACGACTCAGACCCGTAGGTCATCAATGGGGTCATATGCCCGAGACAAAAACAAATGGGTCTCATGCTCGAGTTTATCCTTTTTAAATCCAAAACCATTTCATTTAAACCAATGTAGAAATACAAACCCGTATAGGCACCGTATAAGGCCGAAACCTCGAAATATGTACCAATATGTAACCACACACAAATACACTCATGGCATCACAAAAAAAGTATTAAAACACATAATAAACATGTATGCGTGCATCAATTTACAAAACAAGGTCCACTCACAGACAGTCCAAGCTGCAGCCTCGATACGTGTGCCATACGGCTCTCCGGACCCAATCACCATCACCGGGACTCCCAAACCTGTCCAAATTGTAATTGAAGGTTATTACTACTTAAATAACCTCCCACTAAAGCCCCATAATTTTCCCGAATTTTTTATTATTTTTAAAGTCGATCCTAAACATTCGGACACCCCGAAACCTATCCAAACGATGTCCGATCGACATGAAACCATGCATGGCCTGAAGTTCCTGCACGTGAAGCACACGTGCCTGGCACTATGGATCGTCTCCTTTTGCCAGACAGGTCCTAATCGGCCGGTTTGGTCCAATTCCTACAACTGGACGAGCTTGACCGGTCCAGGGTCCTACCTCCTTCATTTTTCGTCCTTTTTCTTCCTTCTTTCCACCAATCTTCCTAAATCTATCCTATGAATCGTTTTATGAATTCTAAACATGGAAAAAAAAATCCTAAAATCCATCCGTTCTAACTCCCCACTTCGGTCCAATGTTGCCATTTCCTCCCTAGGGCTTTCTTGGCCGGGAACCACCACAACCACCTCCTTATTACTCCACTAGAAACCTAATAATCCTTACCCAACCGTCCAAAACAATCCATAATATCACAATTCGAAAATAAGGAAAAATAGGCCATCCTCCAGCCTCCTCTCAGTCCTCAGTCACTCTCTGCCTTATCCTCATGTTGAACCAAGTAAGGGAGAAGGGTTTGGGGTGTGGTCATGGTCGATGGTATTTGGTGAGATCGGGTTTAGGTTTGGCTTGGTATGCACGAACAAAGGGATGGGAATGCATGTATGGGAAGCAAAGAGCAATGGATGAGTGACACTTGTCACTCATCCATTGGGCTAATTTAAAATATCTGGGGCCTACTAGAATACAAAAGCTCCCTATTTCGTAAATCATGCAATAATGCCCCAAAACTTCCGTGAACCGTAACTTCTTCGTCGAACGTTCAAATTCGACATGCCTCATGTCTATGGATTCGTATCAACTCGATCTACATAACGGTCCTCAGCCCTCGGCCAACGGACCTCCTGATAAAAAATTCAACATTTTGCCACGACTAGGGGCAAAATGGTCATTTTGTATCATTCGTTCGATTTCGCCCAACTAATCACGGATTAGTCCGTGATTAGTCACTAATATAATCCCGGAATTCGGGACGGGTCATTACACATTACACTAGGCACACATGCCAATCATGGCGTCACCAAGTACTCTCTCTACTCTTGAACACATCCACACGCGTCCACGATTAAGGGGGGTCACAACTCCTGATGTCCCATCAATGAGACCCCAAATCGACTCCAAAGTATCCATCCCTCAACAGAATCACCTACTCGGAACCAAACACAGTATCTCATTGGCTCAATCTTAACATCTCCTGATTTCGAGATTCCAACCATGTTGGAAGTGTATCCATCTTTTCCAATCATGGGACTTCATCCCCAACAAGTATACGACCATTGGGCTAACCGTCCAACGTCAACTCCTCTTTGGGACTTAGAAATATCCACAACTCACCCGAACAACCTTCTCGTCCATAAACAATCCAACTCACCAACTAACTCACATGTTGGTTACCATCGTTTAGGTACATCCAAAAGATGTCAATCATCACTTCTTCTATTATCGCATCTCAACCTTTCCGAGGTTCAACTTTGAGCATCACTAAAGTATGAGTCACCAACTATCGGGATCCTTAATCAACAATCATTAACCTCGGACTCCTCAGGCACTATCCCCGAAGTCGTCAATCACCAATCTCAGGGAATCACCAAGTACTGGCCTCGACACCACCCATGACTATCCTTGACAACCCCATACGCCAACACACTCTGACACAACCAACAGCTGCTTACTCATTCCTCGCATCCTGCGGCATCCACAAAAAACCAAACTCACGTATGGTCCAACTCAACCATACCAACCTAGCCCGATCGAGTACGAAGCGTAGGTCCACCGTGCTTCTGCTGCGCTACTCTGATCAAACAAAAACCATCATGACCAGCGTACCGAACATGACTTACCAATGGTTATCACATATCCCGGCTCGGTTAGTGGTTCCTACTAGACATCGCCACCTCACGACTAGTCACAACCTCCACTCACGATGTGCCCATTCTACCATTCACAAGCATCTCGGTTCGTGGCACATCACAACCCACTACTCCCGAATTTTCGCTCATACCGAGCCAAAACCCTCAATCTACTCTAGGTTGGGGAAATTGACCTCCCTCGTATTCCACAACTCTAAACAACTCAACGCTCCACGGAACCTAGATGAGACCGCAGCCAGATCCACTACACCACACTCTACTGGTCGGGTCAAGCCAACCAATCTCCACAATCTCGTTAGACTCAACCAGAGTCATCCACCAAACAATCCAATACCTCGGTTACACCCAGCAGTACCATCTCCAATCAGGCCGAAAGTCGACCCTAGCCACAACAACTAAACCCAGACTAAGCACTTATACTGGGGCTTTTTACTAAGGTACTCACATTTACCAAACCAGCCATCCCAACGGTGTTCCTCAAATCATCATTATCACTCGAGTTATCAAAACCCACGGAAACCACTAGCTCACAACAACCTCACCACTCGAGTTGTCACACCCGGCTAAGAACATCTCTTAACGTACTATCTACACAAACGTCAAGCAGTAACCATCGCTAGGGGGAAATCCCTCAACTGCAAGATATCAGGTTCATTTACCCCAGCAACTCGAGGCATCCGGCTACTCGTAGCCGCACAAGTTTGGTGTCGAACAATCTAACCAAGTGGTCACAATTCCATACTATCCTCATCCAATTGCCACCCGGACCAAAGTCGGCATACATCTCACCACACGCCGCATATCGGGTAACGCATCACCCAGTCGCTCGTGCTCTCGCCCCTAACTAAACCACTAACAATCATACTATCACTCGCGTGTCCAGGTTGATGACAGGCTATTCCGTGTCGAGACATCACATCCACAGCAACATCACCATACACAAGTCCACGAACCAACTACTCTGGGAGCTAACCCTCGAGCAGAGCGCACAAACCGCGCTCTGATACCAAATTGACACGACCCACCCCCAATCCTTCGGGATTAAGGGAAAAGTCATGCTCCCATCTAACTCATGTGCGACACGAAGGCTAAACACTCGTTCAACCCCCGTGTAACACGTAAGCCAGACAAGGGATACCCAGGTCAATGTACCAAAAACCATCTTCTATTAACCAGAGTTCGTAGCATCACTATGGATAGTATGTGTGATGTCTCTGTGTCAAAAACAACAGCCCGCACCATATCAAGCCTGAAGGGTATCGAAAAACATAAAAGACTGTGAGTGGACAAAAATAAATAATAAGTTCATAAAACATTTCATAAGAAAAGACATTTATACCCCCACGTAAAACTAATGCATGCATTTGAAAACCATTTCATTTTCAGCATAAGAAAACCATTACATCTCCAAGATAATAAAAACTGTTTTTGAAAACCAAAATCATTTCCTTTTCTCAAATCCTGGGCCTCAGCCCAAAACCCTCAAAATCCATATCATCCGGGTCATAGCCCAAAACATCTGAAAACTATTTAAAACCTTTATTATTGAAAACCATCAAGTTATCACAGAAATCCAACATATTTGAAAACACTTTTGAAACCCATCTCAATCAATCGAACATGCTGGATCTATTCGAGTCTTTCAACTCAATATAAATCCCGAGTCTTTAAATTCAATCCAGGCCTACCTTCGGACATCCCGAATCCTATCGTCCATGTCAGAGAAAATGGCCACCATGCATCTTTAAAATGTAGCTGACGAATTACACAAACCAAACGGCATCTTCCGATAAGGAAATGTGCCAAATGGGCAGGTAAAGGTCGTTTTCGCTAAGTCCTTAGGTGCAATTGGGATTTGGTTATAACCTGAATAATGTCAGGACCCGTCCCAATCCCCCTGGATTAACGCGGGACATTCCTGATCCCGTTTGACACGGAGTGTCAGACAAGGGAAATTCCGACTTTATCCCTCTCGGACTTCAGAGTACGCTAGGATCCGGAGGAGGTATATGATGTCCCGGTCTCTGCTACAGCGCACATCCGTCGTCAACCTAAAGGGCAGTCAAAACATTTAAAAGCTGTGAGTGAACAAAACAATAATTTATAGAAAACATTTTCATGAAGACATCTGTACCCTTCACTAAAAAGCATGCATGCATATAAAAACCATTTATCCAAAAGAACCATAAAGAAACCAACCATACGGGTCACTGTCCAAATCCATGTGGGACTCAGCCCAAAACCTATACACATCACATCATATAACATATACATATAAATCAAGCTACCAATCATGTCACGGTTTCTAGAGCTACGCGCGTGCTACCCGGGGTCTCAAAGCCCAAGTCTGCCAGGGTCCACTCAAGTCAATGTCCTTAGATCAATGACCCTCCCCGGAGGAGACATTCCAAATAAGGAAGGTATATGAATATATATATATAGCAAACATCCTTAAAACACTTTGAGGGATTCATGCCCGGTCCCCATAAACCATCATGTATCCGGAAATCCATTTAGGGACCCCGACCCGAAATCACAAATGTAAAGTAACTAGGCCTCAAGCCCGAACACATGACTCAACTTGGCATCGTGCCTGATATCTCAGGGTCAGTCATGACTCTAATCGTAGTGATGCGTGCAACCATCCGTCCACGACCACTCTCAATCCCGGTATGTCACCGTGAACGTATCAACCGACGCGACCACCACAAGATCATGGTGCACCCATCACCGATAAATATCTTGAACCGTCAGCACTTCGAAGTTGAGCCTCCATCTGTTTCCCGACAACAGTTCGTGCATCGTGACCTCTCCTGAAGGAACACATCCCAGTCAGGAGGCGAGCGTCGTATTGTCCGTCGCCATGCACAAAGCACTCGCCGCGACCACGACTCAGACCTGTAGGTCACCAATAGGGCTACATGCCCGAGAAAAAACCAAATGGGTCTCATGCCTGAGTTTATCCTTTTTAAATCCAAAACCTTTTCATTTAAATCAACGTAGAAAGTACAAACCCGTATAGGCACCTTATAAGGCCAAAACCTCGAAATACGTGCCTATACGTAACCACACACAAATGCACTGATGGAATCACAAAAAAAAAATGTATTAAAACATATAATAAACATTTATGCATGCACCAATTTAGAAAAAAAGGTCCACTCACAGACCATCCGAGCTGCCGCCTCGATACGTGTGCCATACGGCTCTCTCGAGCCAAACACCGTTACCGGGAGCTCCAAACCTATCCACATTGTAATAGAGGATTACTAACTACCTTATTAACCTCTCACCAAAGTCCCGTAATTTTCCCGAATTTTTAAGTATTTTTAAACTCGATCCTAAACCTTCGGATACCCTAAAACCTATCGAAATGATGTCTGATCAACACGAAATCAGTCCCAAAATGTTCGTTACATCGAAAGGATGATTTTTTGTGTTGGAAGCATCCCCAAAAAGTGGGCCACGCACCCACATGCGCTAGCAAAGCCCCTACGCGTGAGAGCAACGTGCCGGTGCACAGCTTCCTTCTTCCTCGCGTGAACTAGTCCGAACTAGCCGGTCTGGTCCAAATCTTGCATCTAGACCGGCGTGATCGGTCGAGCCTCATTCCCTCTCCATTTTTCATCCATTTCTTCCCTTTTCAATCCTAATCTTGCTATTTTAAGGTTTCCTATCTACCCACCTAATTAGAATCAAGAAAAACTAGGAAAACCATGGTGGTTCCATTCCTCCCTCACGACCTCTGTTTTTCCGGCCACCTCCCTCGGTCGTGTAGCCATCAACCACCACCATAAACCATTCCTAAGATCTTCTACCACCCCATTAATCATCATCCCAACATCCAAAGTCGTCCATGACATCCAAAACAGAAGATGGGATTTGAAACCAAAACTATAGCTTATCGGGTTTTCCTCCCCTCCGCCGTGGACGGCGGTCCTGCAGCCTCCCTGCCGTGCCTCAGTTCTCCAGCATCTCCTTGTATCTCACTCAATCTCTCAAGTCCACTCAAGCAGAGAAGGAAAGGGTTTGGGGGATTGGTTTTGGGTGAGATCGGGGAAGAACAAAGAGAATGAAATGGGTGATATGCATGAACATGTTTTGGCTGTATAATAGATGGGTGACACTTGTCACTCATCCATTGGGCCTTCCTAAAATATCTGGGTCCACTTGAGTACAAAAGCTCCCCGTTTCGTAAAACGTGCAATAGTCACCTGAAACTTCCGTGAACCATAACTTCTCCGTTCGACGTCTGATTTCGACGTGTCGCCTGTCTATGGATTTGTATCGACTCGATCTATGTAACGATCCTTGGCCCTCGACCATCGGACCTCCTGATCAAAAAGTCAACATTTTACCACGACTAGGGGTAAAATGGTCATTTAGCATTGTTCGTCCGATTTCTCCCAACTAATCACGGATTAACCTCACAAATCCTTGATTAGTCACTAATCTAATCCCGGAATTCGGGACGGGTCGTTAAAAATCACCATCAAGAAAACAATAGTGTGAGTAACCAGCTAATCTTTCAAGCATTTGATCAATAAAAGGAAGGGAAAAATGATTTTTTCTAGTCATAGCATTTAACTTCCTGTAATCGATGCACACTCTTCATCCAGTCGTGATTCTTGTTGGTACAAGTTCATCCTGATCATTTTTTACCACAGTCATGCGACTCTTCTTTGGTACAACTTGAGTAGGACTAACCCACTTGTTGTCAGAAATATGATAGATGATCCCAGTGTCATGTAGCTTAAGTACTTCAGATCTAACAACTTTTTTCATGTTGGGATTGAGTCTTCTTTGAGGTTCTCTGCTGGCTTGGCTATCCTCCTCCAAAAGTATCCTATGCATGAATATAGAGGGACTGATTCCTTTGATATCTGCTATAGACCATCCAATGGTGGATTTTAACTCTCTCAAAACTCTTAATAGCTTCTCTTCTTGCAAAGAGGTCAGATCAGAAGCTATGATAACTGGAAGCGAATTTTGGTCACCCATAAAGATATACTTAAGATGAGAGGGAGGTAATTTAAGTTCAAGCTTTGGTGGTTTGATGATTGAGGGTATGAGATGATTAGTGGATGGTTCAAGTGGCTCAAGGGGGACTAAATAGTTGTTGAGATATGACTTCAAAGCCTCCAAAGCAGAAACTTCCTCTTCCAACTCCCATTCTTCTTCGAAGTCATCCAGAACATTGGTCAAAACAATCTCTAATGGGTCTTTAGGGGGGCCTTGAGAAAATTTGGTGAACACAATAGAATCCAATATATCAATAGAGAAACAATCTAAAGAAGAATACAAATGACTTAGAGATTCAACCAATCGAAATTGGACAGTTTCTCCGAGAACTGTCATTATGAGCACTCCATCATGCACATTTATGATTGTCCTTGCTGTGGCCATGAATGGCCTCCCAAGAATAATAGGTAACTCACGATCATTGATTGGTGATTCTTCCATGTCAAGCACTACAAAATCAGCAGGTATGATCAATTTATCAACTTGAACTAGAATGTCTTCAACTATACCTCTTGGATACTTTACTGAACGATCAACAAGTTGTAAAGAAACTGTCGTAGGTTTCAACTCTCCCAAACCTAGATGCATGTAAACCGTGTATGGCATAAGATTGATATTTGCACCCAAGTCTAGCATACCCTTCTCAATCTTCTTGTCCCCAATGGTAATAGGTATGGAAAAGCTGCCAGGATCTTTAAGTTTGGATGGAAACTTTCTTTGAAGTACGGCAGAGACATTCTCAGAGACTAAAACCTTCTCATGTGGTTCATATTTCCTCTTGTACTTGTTCAATTCTTGGGAGCCTTATGTAAAACAATTTCATCCTTGTTAGTCCTAAGAGGTACATCAGTAGCTTTCTTGGGTGCTTGTTCAGCTTCTCCTTCCTCCTCACCTGCATTCACAATTTTAGAAGTATTAGGAAGATCGTAGTTAACATGTGAGGACCCGACCCTCCTCGGTCATTACCCTACTCATCTAGCATGATATTGTCCGCTTTGGGCCTCCTTGCCCTTGCCCTCACGGTTTTGTTTTTGGGAGCTCACGGTGCAACTTCCCAGGGGGTCACCCATCATGGAATTGTACCAACCTCAACTCGCTTAATTATGGAGTTCCAACCGAACCCAAATCCACTGAGCTCCCAAAAGGCCTCGTGCTAGATAGGTGTGTACCTACACCTTTAAGGCACACCAACAATCCCTTCCCAGACCATTCCCCCATCGCAGGAATGTGAGATCATTCACCGTTCCCTCCAGGACACGGGTCTTACAATCCACCCCCCTTAGGGCCCCGCGTCCTCGCTGGCACACTTCCCTGTCGGGGTCTGGCTCTGATACCATTCTGTCATGACCCGACCCTCCTCGATCATGACCCGACTCATCTAGCATGATATTGTCCGCTTTGGGCCTCCTTGCCCTTGCCTTCACGGTTTTATTTTTGGGAACTCATGGTGCAACTTCCCAGGGGGTCACCCATCATGAAATTGCACCAACCTCAACTCGCTTAATTGTAGAGTTCCATTCGAACCCAAACCCACTGAGCTCCCAAAAGGCCTCGTGCTAGATAGGTGTGTGCCTACAACTTTAAGGCACACCACCATTCCCTTCCCAGACCATTCCTCCATCGCAGGAATGTGGGATCTTTCACCATTCCCTCCAGGACACGGGTCTTACATAACACCATTATCAATAACATTAACACTTCTAAGTGTGGTGATGGCTTTTGCTTGCTCCTGATTCTTTTGAAGAAACTAAGTTTGACTTGGAAGCTTCCCAAGTTCTCTTTGGTTGAGAGTAGTAGCAAGCTGTCCAACTTGAGTCTCAAGCATTTGAATGGTGGCAGCTTGTTTTTGGAACAAAGTGGAAGTGGTTTACACGAATTTCGGTGATGTCTCCTCCACAGGATTGCTTGGGAGAACTTGGTAGTTGTTAGGCTGCTGCTGAGCATGGCTTTGATTCTGATTTCTTCCTCAAGAAACGTTAGGGTGGTTCCTCCATTCGGGGTTTTAAGTGTTTGAGTATGGATCATTCCTTTGCCTTGAATTTTAGAAATTCATCATATTGGCTTGCTCTTGATCGTAATCAGCATATGTAGCACTTTGAGAGGCATGAGATGAGCCTAACTTTGAAAGCACAGCATCAAGTTTCCTTTCCAAGTTGTCAGCCTTGAAAGAAACGTCATTAGTTAAATGAACTTCATATGTACCACTTCTCTTCCCTCCAGATTGGTCTTTACCCTTTGAATTAATGTGTGATGCATTTGATTTTTCTATTGGTGCAGTACTAGGCCAAAGAATTGGAAAACTCTCTCAGGTTATTTATTATGCAAGTAGGGCATTGAATGATGCTCAGCTCAACTATTCCACAACAGAAAAAGTGTTACTTGCTATTATATTTTTTGCTCTGGAGAAGTTCAGATCTTATCTTGTAGGATCAAAAGTCATTGTCTACTGAGACCATTCAGCTCCACGATACTTAATGACCAAAAAGGATGCCAAGCCAAGACTCATTAGATGGATCCTCTTATTACAAGAATTTGATTTGGAAATAAGAGACAAGAGTGGCAAAGAGGATGTAGTTGCTGACCACTTATCACGTTTGAAAAGTGAAGCAATTGATAGAAACTGCACAGTTTCCCTTGAATGAATCATTCCCTGATGAACAACTTCTTTCCATTCAAAGGGTATGATGATTTTGTTAATTTTCTTACTTGTGGTATTATTAGAGATGATCTAACCTTTCAGGAGAAGAAAAGGTTCTTTTCGCAAGTGAAGCACTACATGTGGGTTGAGCCCTACCTTTTCAAATATGGACCTGATTAGATTATTAGGAGATGTGTTCCTGAGGTTGAGAAAGAAAGCATACTCAAGTTCATTCATGAATTTGCATGTGCAGGTCATTTTGGTGCCAAGAAGATAACAGCCAAGGTTCTTCAATCTAGTTTCTTTTGGCCTATGTTGTTTAAAGATGCTTTTAACTCTTGTGTTAAGTGTGATAGGTGCCAAAGAGTGGGCAACATCAGCAGCAGAAATCAGATGTCTTTGCAAAAAATTTTGGTTGTGGTGATCTTTGACGTTTGGGGCATCAATTTCATGGGACCATTCCCACACTCTTTTGGCTACAATTACATCCTGGTAGCAGTAGACTACGTGTCTAAATGGGTGGAAGCAATTGCTTCAAAGACTAATGATCATAGAGTGGTGATTAACTTCCTCAAGGACATCATTTTTCAAGGTTCGGAATGCCGAGAGCTATCATCAGTGATGGTGGAACTCACTTCTGCAACAAGTCATTTGAAGCCTTGATGAAGAAGTATGGAATCACACATAGAGTGAGCACACAATATCATCCCCAAACTTCTGGCCAAGTGGAGATAAGCAATAGGGAGATCAAGAATATTCTAATGAAGACTGTGAATTCGACAAGGAAAGACTGGTCCACAAAGTTACATGATGCTCTTTGGGCCTATAAAACAGCTTATAAGATTCCTATTGGGATGAGCCCTTAAAAAATTGTTTTTGGGAAAGCTTGCCATTTGCCTATGGAGTTGGAGCACCATACTTTGTGGGAAATCCAGAAGCTTAACTTGGATTTCACAAAAGCTGGAATGTCAAGAAAGCTGCAACTCAATGAGCTTGAGGAGCTAAGGAATGAGGCTTATGAAAGTACGAAGATTTACAAAGAAAGGACCAAGATTTACCATGATAAAGCTCTCGCGAGAAAGGTATTTTTCCCTGATCAAAATATTTTATTATATGACTCTCGTTTACGTCTCTTTCCAGGTAAACTTAAGTCTAAATGGGTTGGACCTTTCAAAGTGATCAAAGTGTATCCTCATGGAACAGTTGAAATAAAGAATCTCAGCAATGGTAACAGTTTCAAAGTTAATGGCCAAAGATTAAAGCCGTACTTGTTGTCTGATATGGATGTTCCCATTGCACATATGGTGGATACTCTTCCATTCCATTAAGCCCATTTGTAACCACGTCTTGCGTAGATGTTAAATACAGCGCTTGTTGAGAGGCAACCCAACCAAGTTCTATCTTTTTAACCATTTAACATAGTTACTTTTTTTTCTTTCCCTGCTTTCATACTCCCTTTGCATTGCATGCCTTCTTTTCTATTTTATACATTGAGGACAATATTTAGTTTAGGTTTGGGGGTAGGGAATTGTAAATTTTTGGGTGCTAAAGAGTCAGTCTGTTAGAGCATTGTTGAAACATTGCAATGGAATCTTTATGCAAACTAAGGCATACAATCGTCATTTAGAAGGAAGCCTTGAATAGTCTTCTGATTAGGTGTTCATTCTGACTTCTTGTGTTCGTAGAATCATGGTGAATAAGGTACTTGACCAAACAAATGAAGAAGAATAGTGGAGACTACCCTTGTGATGTGTTGAGCCTACTTGCTTTTTTGAGAGGGTTTAATTTGTTTTTGCTCCAATTCTTTCTTTCTAATTCACTCTAATATGATCTCATTATCATTTTTGGTTGATTACTAAGAATTTATCATAATTTCAAATATCACATGCCCTTCATTTGTGGAGTAGCCCTTTTGATGTGATGCTAGGCTTTGTGTGCATAACCTTCTAAAAGCCTTCTCTAAGTCCTACCTTTGTGTGCTCCATTAGCCATTTTGCAGCCAAACACATGTAGACATTTCTTTCATAACCTACATCACTCCTTCCCTTTTGTATCTCACTTTGAGGTACCTAGCTTAATTGTGACCATACCCTATAGCTTGGAATCTGCCAAGGTTGTTGAAAGTGGAAATTCAATGCAAGGAAAAGTATTGCCACTGTGAAATTAATAGTTTATGGACAATCAAAAGAAGCTCATGTCAAAAGAAGTTCGTATCAAAAGAAAAGATAATTTAAACGAAGTAAAACTTCAAAGACAAAAAAAAAGTTGAAAAAAAACAACAAAAAAAAAACAAAAGAAAAAGTTCAAGTATGATCTGAGAAAAGTGCATAAATGGAAAGTTCATTCCATTCAACTTAAAGTATGCAGATGCTGGGAATAACATCAAGCTGTGCAAAGTAATTTTTCAATAGCCCTTGGTATGATTCTAAGTTACTTGTTGTTCCTATCCTTTTTTCATTTTTCCCTCAACCAAGCCTCATTAAAACCTATATAGATTAAGACCTATGTTGATCATTTGGGAAATGACATGAAAGCTGGGAGGTATGTGCTCTATCTAATTCTTAGTTTTCAATTCTCTCATGAGATCTATCCTGAAATTCTGCCATTTTTCCTTATACTTCATATGTGAGAATACTTGCTTTCATATTACATAACTTCACTCACATATGTTTGATGGAGAGATTAAACCTTAGGTTCGAGTGATTGAGTGAATCTTTGAGGCTTAGAGATGAGACGAATTCTATCTTCAAGTTTGAAAATGATACCTATGAAGCCTTGAAATTGAGAATATATGAGTTCACTTGCACACTAATTAGTTGCTGGCATGGTGAATTGAAGAAGGTGAAGGTATGACTAAAGTTTCATTGGTTCACATTACTTTGTTTTTATAATGTTTTAACCCTTGTTTTTTCAATAGAGTCTAGATGGTGTTTGTGGGTGTCACCTCGGTTAAACCCTCAGGGGACAAAACTCCTCCTACTAGGCACACCTAGGGGTTTAAATGGTTTATCTTAGGAAGATTGAGTCATTATTTTAATTGTGCTTTTGTAATTTTTTTTGCTCGAGGACTAGAAAATGATAAGTTTGGGGTCTTTGTCAGGTCATATTTTATGCATTTTGCCATGCATTATTATTTTTGATGTAGTACTAATATCTTTCATCACATAGGAGAAAATGATAATTTTTGTGAGAGTGGTGCAGGATTGGACATTATATCGAATTAGAAAGATTTCGGTGTAAAAATGAAGAAATTTGGAGTTGAAAGAGCTTACTTATGGAGAAAGGAAAAATAACTTGGAAAACAAGAAGCTGTCACGATTCATGCGTCATTATTCACGCCTGACACTGTCCACGTGAATATTATCAGATTCCATTTCTTTCCTTATTTGCCCTCATGCTTTCTTACCTATATAAGTCCTCTTCACTCTCAAAATAAACCCTAGCCTCCACATAACAAAGAAATCAGATATGCTCATCTTTTTTCATTCTCCTTCTCTTTCATTGAGAAAACCTCAAAAATAAAACTCATATTTCTATTTCCCTTCCATAACCATCTCCTTTCTTCCATCATTTTCCATCTCTTTTCTATGTACCTCAATCTCTCATCATAAAAGCTCCAAAATTTCATCATCAAATTCGTCATCCATCATATTTGTTGTGCGAAGAAGAAGCCCTTTTCAGTTCTGGAGAACAAGACTGCCTTCAACTCAGAGTATACTGCATCCATGTCTTTAATTAATGCTTTTATGTTGATTAGATACATGTGTAGCTAATTTCTCATCTAGGGTTCTTGATGTAACCATGTAAACTCAATTCTATGTTATGATTAAAGTAATCTGATTTTTACAAACTCTCCTTCGTTTCATTCATTTTAGTTATTGATTCATATGTGATTCTAGTGCTTGATCACCATTAGTGTAATGACCCGTCCCAAATTATAGGGATTAATTAAGACTTAATGATTGATTAGTAAGGCTAATCAGGGATTAGATGAGGATTAACGGACGATGTAACGACCCGTCCCGAATTCCAGGATTAGATTAGTGACTAATCACGATTAGTGAGGTTAATCGGTGATTAGTTGAGTGAAATCGAACGAACGATGAAAAATGACCGTTTTGCCCCTAGTCGTGGGTAAAATGTTGACTTTTCATTCTAGCGGTCTAATGGACTTTGGTCGATGACAGGGACGTAGTTCGGGACTTCACAAGTTCAATCACAAGAGACACGTTCGATTCTGACATTCGAGGAAGAAGTTATGACGTTCGGAAGTTCAAGGGTATTTTGGTAATTTGGTTAAAAGGGGCAAATATATGACTTTTGACTTGGGAGGTCCGATGGCCGAGGGTCGAGGGCCGAGGACCGTTATGTAGATCGGGACGATACAAATCCGTAGACAGGTGGCACATCAAATTCAGTTGTTCGACGCGAAAGTTATTGGTCACGGAAGTTCGATTTCACTATGCACGCATTTCGAGACGAGGATGACATTGCGATATCTGATTGGGCAGATATTTTAGTGGGCGCCATGGATGAGTGACAAGTGTCACTCATCCCATTGGTGGCTTCCCTAAAAAATGGATCTAAGTAATTAAAATATTATTATCCTAATTATTTTATATTATCAGCCATCTCTCATCTCCACCCTCCATCTTCATCTCGTTTGATTTCCTCTCATCTCCACTGTCCATCTCTCCCTCTTTTATGATTATCATCATCATCATCATTAAAGTTAATCTATCATCTCTCTCTCTCCTTTCTCGCGAGCATCATTTTCATTTTCTCACAAACCACACACGTACACTACCCCACAAACATCCTCCAACCTTGGCCCATTGTTGTTGGACCTTGAACGGATGTGAGAGAGTGAAAGGAGGTGAGTGGAACGGTGGCAGTGGGTCGAGCCGTCGTGGACAATGGCCGGAGATCCCAAAAACGGTGAGTTTTAGTTTAAAATTCGAAAATTAGTTTTTAAGGTTTTTCAATCAGGTCTGATGATTGGGTCGTGTTCCTAGGACGTAGGGGAGTCGAATAGGACAGATTTTGTGGACTGGGGTGGCCGAAAAGGCGAGAACACGGTGGTTGCAGGTGGCCGGTTCAAGCTTCGATGGGGGAGGTGAGTTCGTGGCCCTTTTTCTGTATTTTTATTAACCTAATCGACTACAAATGAGGGGATAACGGTTTAGGAATTAAAAGGGAAGGAAATGGTTGAGAAATGAGGTAGGAATGATGATGGACCGGTCCAGATCGGTCTGGTCCGATTCAAACCAGTCAGACCGGGTTCGACTGAGGTTAGGGATGAACAGTACCCGCGCACGTGGGCTTCACGCGCAGGAGCTTCAGGCTGCGTGTGTGGGCGTGTGGGCCACATTTTTGTGATGTGTTCAACACACGAAATTATCTATTTGATGTAACAAACATTTTGGGACTGGTTTCGTGTCGATCGAACAGTGTTTCGATAGGTTTCGGGTAGTCCGAAGGTTTAGGATCCATTGTTGGGCAGCCGAGGGAGGCTTGACTTTGGAGTGCTGACGGTTCAGGATATCGATCGGTGATGGGTTCACCATGATCTTGTGGTGGTCGCGTCGGTTGATATGTTCACGGAAACATACTAGGATTGAGGGCGGTCCTGGATGGATAGTTGCCCGCATCACTACGATCAGAGTCGTGACTAACCCTGAGATATCGGTCACGATGCCCAGCTGAGTCATGTGGTCGCGCACGAGAACCAGTTACTTTACGTTTATGTTTTCGGGTCGGGGATGTCAGGACCCGTCCCAAATATCACCTCGATACCCGGGATGAACCCTGCTCCCGTCTGACAATCACACTTACAGTACCAAAAATAACCTTAATACAACTATAAGCATAACTATCAGACGAAGGAGTAAATATATACAACAGTAAGCCAGAGCATAGTACTACAAAACGGGCACCAAAAGTCCTACAAGTCTAAGTCCGCAACGGAAGAACGTCGGAAGCTCTATGCCTCGATATCTGCCTCAACGTTCACCCCAGCGCTATCACCACGACCTGGAGGGAAATTGAAAAAAAACAGAAGGTGTGAGTGGACCGAAAGGAATAAAATTTTTTTAAACCGTTTACCATCAAATCAAAGTAAGGAAATATAATCATTTGTTCCCTCCGGTTTAAAACCAGGCATGCCCAACGAAGTATTAGAAAAATCATAATATGAAACATCATAAGAAACAGATACACCATAAAACGGATATAGAAATCATGGTTCAGCATCAAAGCATCATTTCCGATTAAACCTACTGGACCTATCCGAGTCTTTAAACTCAACCAGGCCTCACATCTAAATCCGAGTCTTTAAACTCAATAGGCCTATGGGGGTAATATCATAAATATCCGAGTCTTTAAACTCAATCCGGGCCCGTCCCCCGTCAATCAATATCCGGGTCTTTAAACCCATATCCAGATCCAGCAAATCCAATCCATTTCAGTGTAAAACCGTTCCGAAACCCATCACCAAACTCGAATTCGGAATCCCTAGTTCGAAGCCCTTTCGGCGTTCAGAACCGACATTCCGAACCCAAATCCAGAAAAAGATCCATGTTCATAACAAAACCATTGGAAAATCCCAAATCATATTCCTCAACAACGTTTTTAGGTTGAATTTCTGAATTATAGCATCAAAATCTGAAAACCAGCTTTTTCTAGAAAAACGTGCAAACATCTCAATCACATATAATCATCATCAGGACATAAAAAAAAACACATAAAATCATAAAGCATTGCTAAAAACAGTTAGGCATGCTCGGAAGTAAGAAAGAGTCCACTCACAGTTCAGAACAAGTCACTCGCGCCCCGTGCGCTCCTCAACCGTCTCTGGTGTCTCCCGTCCTGTCAATAGATACCAAATAGGGTCACAATTACATCAAGGATACCTTCCCTATTTTCCCCAATTTTTCGGGAATTTAATAATATTTTAATCCTAAACCCTAAACCTTACGGATTCCCGAATCATCCCGTAACACTGTCCGATTAACTCGAAAACTATACCATTGGATTCGTTAAAACATTTAGGACTAAACTCATGTTGGAAGCTTGATCGGATTCCTCCCCACGCGCCGCCCACAGTGGCTGCGCGTGGGCTTCACGCGCTTGCTACAGTGCCACCGTCTTCCTTGATCGAACCCGGTTCGCACCAGACGGCAACCCGGACCGGCGAGAGCCGTACTCCACCGTCCAGCCACCGTTTCCCCTCCTATCTTCACCTAAAGGTTCGTCCACTCTCAGAGAATTCATCCCCCTCACTCTCTTGGTTCGACTCGACCCATAGCTTCACAACTGAAGCTCGAAAGAAAAACCAACAACCCTCTGTTTTTCTTTCCGGCCACTCAGCACTTCCCCCTTCACGGTGGTTATTCTAGACTCCTCCCACGACTTCACTGAACCACACACAACTCACGGGAACCCTCGACTCAACCTCTAACTCCACGATTTCCTGATTGAAATTCACGGCCAAACAGGGTACAGAGTACCCGCCGTCGCATCACCTCCCACCGTGAACTTCCCCGTCACGGCAACCGTCATAAACGACTCCTAGGACCTCCCTAAACCTCACTTCACTCACCAATCCCTTCGATTCTAGCTCTAGGTCCACGACTTTTGAAATGAAAGTCTACGGGAAAACAGAGCAAAAGAGGTTACCCTTCGATTCCGACGCCGCCGTGAGAACCGTCACCTACCACGGTGCTCGTGGGACTCCCCGTAGCCTCCTGAGTCTCTTAGTGGCTTGAATCGATCCACCACACGGCACAGCAGCCACCACCGTCCACTGCCTCCTCTGTTTCTTCCAAATATCCAGCCATCCACCACGTCGCCTCCGTGCACAGTTGCAGTCCCAAACTGCGATCACCAGCACTGCCTTGCTTCACCGTCCTTCTCACAACTCACTCTTCACTCTCTCTAGCATCAAGACCGATCAATCTTCTTCAATTTCTTCTCTCTGTTTCTCTGTGTGTTCAACGGATTGCACGGTTCAAAAATGAACCAAGTGTGGCCGTGCACACTTTAGACACCTCCAGAAGCCTCTGGCTTCTCACCACGTGTCCACAAACCCTTGGTGCAAAACAAAATATCCCAGCCATCTGTTGCCACTTGCCCATCTCTGATTGGCTGAATGAAAAAGACCAAACTACCCCTTGTATAATTAATTACCGTTTTGCCCTCGAACGTTTTAGACCCATAAATACTTCGTCCGACGTCCGATGACAGCGTGCCGCCTGTCGTTGAACTCAGGACGTCGAGACCTATCCAACGGTCCTCGGTCTACGTGAAAACCACAAATCCTCCAAAAAGTCAACATTTTCCTCGTTTACTCAAAATTACGGTAACGCCCCCAACCTTCCGTACATCATAACTTTTCCTCCGGTTGTCCGAATCGAACCTGCCACCTGTCTACGGACTCGTGACGTCCTGAACTACGTCACGGTCAAGGGCTAACACTCATCCAATCGATAGTACAAAAAGTCAACTTTTCGTCTACTATTCACAAGGGCAAAATCGTCCTTTTTACAAAACTTCACAAAAATTACATTTTTACCCTTCCCGAAGGTACGGGTTGTTACAGGGGACCCTTAATGTATTTCCAGGTTCATGACAGTTTATAGGACCGGCATGAACCCTTGAAAGGTTTTATGGATCATGATGGTTTATGGGGACCGGGCATGATTGTTTACGTATTATATATATATATTCATATACCTTCCTTATTTGGAATGTCTCCTCCAGGGAGGGTCGTTGGTATAGATGAACCCCGGAGTAGTCACGGAGCACTAACTGAGTAGATTCGCCCACGTTGGGAACCTTACTCTCAGGAGGGCTTGGATTATAATCTCAAGGAAGGTCATTAGTTTACGCACATTGACCTGGGTGGACCGTGAGAAACTTGGGCTTGAGACCCCGGGTAGCACGCGCGTAGCTTTGGAAACCGTGACTGGATTGGTTGTGTGATTTATATGTATATATGTTATATTATGTGATGTGTACAGGTTTTGGGTTAAGTCCCACATGGATTTGCGCAGTGGACCGTATGGTTGGTTCTTTATGGTTTTTTCGGTTATGGTTTTGGACTTAGTTCCCACATACGGTTCTTTTGGATAAACGGTTTTCGAATGCATGCATGCTTTTTAGTGAAGGGTACAAATGTCTTTATCAAAATGTATTTATAAATCTTTGTTTTGTCCACTCACAGATTTTAATGTTTTGACTGCCCTTCAGGTTGACAGCGGATGTGGACTGTAGTAGAGACCGAGATATCACATACCTGCTCTGGATTCTAGCGTACTCTAAAGCCCGAGAGGGCTAATGTCAGAAATTTCCCTTGTCTGGCACTCCGTGTCAGATGGGATCAGGGTCATCCCGCGTTAATCCCGAGGGAATTGGGACGGGTCCTGATAGACGACCATGGCGAAATGACGATTTTGCCCCTAGAACAGGCGAATCGTTGACTCTTCGTTCAGTTTGTGAAATGGACTTTGGCCGATGACTGTGACGTAGTTCGGGACGTCACGAGTTCATAGACAGGTGGCACGCCCATTTCCGACATTCGAGGAAGAAGTTATGATTTTTGGAAGTTCGGGGGCATTTTGGTAATTTGGTTGAATAGGAGCAATGTGACGACCCGTCCCAAATTAGCGGGATTAACTATGGATTGATGACAGATTAGCGAGACAAATCGGAGATTAGACGAGGAGTAGCGGATGTTCGGGTGAAATGATGATTTTGCCCCTAGAATGGGCAAATCGGTGACTTTTCATTCAGGAGGCCAAATGGACTTTGACCGATGACCGGGGCGTAGTTCGTGACGTTACGAGTTCATAGACAGGTGGCACGCTCGATTCCGACGTCCGAGAAAAAGTTATGACGTTCGGAAGTTAAAGGGCATTTTGGTAATTTGCGAAAAAAGTTGACTTTTGACCCGGGAAGTCCGATGGCCGACGGCCGAGGACCGTTACGTAGATGAGGACGATACGAATCCGTAGATAGGCGGCACGTCGAATTCGGACGTTCTTCGACGAAGTTACGGTTCACGGAAGTACGAAAGTACTATTGCGCATTTTACGAGACGACATGAGTTTTGTCCTAGGTGGGGCCCAGGGAAATTGTCAGGGACCAATGGATGAGTGACAAGTGTCACCCATCCACTGGCCCCTCCTTTACATTCATGCATATTATCTCCCTTTCCTTGTTCGTGCAACCAAACCCCTCTAAACCCAATCTCTCTCAACCTTCACCCAAATCCAACCCAACCCTATTTGACCATTTGACAGAGGCCAGAGAAGTGAGGAGGACTGGCTGGAAGTGATGGCTGGCCAGGAAGGGCCGAAGTGCACTGCGAAGGAGGAAAAATTGATCGGGTAATCGGTTTTTACCGTTTTAATCCATTTTTCGATTCTATTGATTATGGGCCGTTTTCATTGTTTCTATTGAACTAATTAGGTTGCTAAGGGGGTTTTAGGAAGGTTTTGGGAGTGATGAGACGTTGAGAACCCCTGGGGTGGATTTTGAAAATTGAACCGTGGGAGCCAAAAATCGAACCAGGTAGTTTTCGTGGGTTTTAGGGCTTCAAATTAATTAGGTTAGGATCCTAGGATTAAATGGTGAAGATTGGGATCGATTAGGAGTGAAACGGGTGAAAACTGGACTGGTTATGGTCTTGAACCGATCACGCCGGTCCAAGTTGCAAGCGAACCGGACCGGACTGGTCGACGCGAGGTTAGGGGTGACACTGTTCACATGCGCGTGGCTCCCACGCGCAGCCACTTCAGGGGGCGCGTGCGGGCGCGTGGGGGAGATTTTGGGCATGGTTCCAGCCTACCAAATCATCTATTCGATGTAATGAACATTTTGGGACTGGTTTCGAGTCAATTGGACATCCTCTCGATATAGTTCGGGTTGTCCGAAGGTTTAGGTTCGCGTTTAAAAATAGTTACAAATTCCAAAAAATTACGTGGCTTTATTGAGGGATTATATATGTAGTTAGTAACCCTCTAAATTAATTTGGACAGGTTCGGGAATCCCGGAGGCAACGATTGACCTGGGAGACGATTATGGCACGCGTATCGAGGCGCAGCTTCAGTAGTCTATGAGTGGAGCCTTCTTTCGAAATTGATGCATGCATAAATGTTTTATAATTGCTTTAATATATGTTTTGTGATGCCATGAGTGCATTTGTTTGTGGTAGCCTAGGATTTACGTATTTGCACGTATTTCGAGATTTACGGTTTTATACGATGCATATACGTTCTAGGTTTTCAACGAGGGTTTAATAGATGGATTTCGGATTTATAAATATGAAATCGGGCACGAAAATCATTTGATTTATGAACTCTCAGACTTGAAGTCCATTTGAATTGACGAGGAATCGGACTGAGGGTCTATTTGTGTTATACGATCGGGCTGGGGGTCTATTTGGTTTACGATTCGGGTTTGAGGCCTAGTTAGTAGCACTATCGGGCTTGATGCCCCGTTGATTGATGATATTGGGCCTGAGGCCCATTTAGATGAGATTTTGCGCTTTAAGGCCCCGTTGGTTGTGAAACCGGACGTCAGGTCCCATTGAGTCATGGTTCGGGCTTAGGGCCCAGTTGAATGTAAAATCGGGCTTGCGTCCCAGTTCAGTTTATGAAATGAGAATCCGGGCATGAGACCATGTTGAGCTGAGGATTTAGGTCGAGGCCTGTGAACTGGTTTTGAATCGGATGCGAGGAATCCTATTGAGATGAATCGGGTTTGAGACCCAATTGAAAAGTGATTTGAGAAAGAAAGAAAAAAGTATTTGAAAATGTGAATGAACCCTCCATATCGATTATATGGTCTCCTCCTGCGTCGACTTGGAGAGTCACGATCCACAGACCAGAGTGGGTATCCCCATAGGGATCCCGTTCCAGGAGTGGTGGTTACTTATGTTATGGTCCCGGACTAGATTCCGGTGAGATGAGTGGACTAGATCCAGAGATTGAGCCTCCCAGATGGAGATTCCTGGAGAAGACTCGGAGTGAGACCCCGAGTAGTGTGCACATTAGATAGATATGATGATATCATGACCATTTCGGGGATGTGTTCCCTAGGGGCTGTGTGCCCCGAGTTGGCATCTTCTCGGAAGAGTCGCGGATGGGTTATACGTATGTTGATACGTATGAGGTTTTATGGAAAAGTGATTTGAGGGCGGAGACCCTGTGTTTTATGATTTAGAAAGTGATTTGGGGCTGCGACCCCGTATACGAGATTTGAGGGGGGAGACCCTATGTTTTATGATTAGAAAGTGATTTGGGGCTGCGACCCCGTATACGAGATTTGGGGCGGAGACCCCGTATTCGATGTTTTTGAAATGATTTGGGGGCGGAGACCCCGTACTTGATGTGATTTGGGCTGAGTCCCTATTGTTTTGATTTCTATATTCCATGTTTTAAATTGTGATTTCGGGTCGGGGACCCAAATGGATTTATGGTTCATGAAGGTTTATGGGAACCGGGCATGAACCCGTGAATGATTTTATGAATGTTTTAATGAACGGTTTTTGGAATGCATGCGTATGTTTTTATGAAGGGCATAAATGTCTTTGTATGATAATGTTTTTAACAAAATATTATTTTTTCCACTCACAGTTTTCGTGTTTTATTGCCCTTCAGGTTGAACGCGGATACGGGCTATAGCAGAGACGATACATCACTCCCTCCTACGATCCTGACACACTCTGATAGCCCCGGCGAGGGCTAGAGATGGAATTTTCCCTGGTCTGACACTTCGTGTCAGACGGGATCAGGCGGGTCCCACGTTAATCCCTGGGATTTGGGGCCGGTCCTGACAAGTTGGTATCAGAGCCAGACCCCGACCGGGAAGTTTGCCAGCGAGGATGCTGGGCCCTAAGGGGGGTGGATTGTAAGACCCGTGTCCTAGAGGGAACGGTGAACAATCCCACATTCCTTCGAGGGGAAATGGTCTTGGAGAGGAGGGTGGTGTGCCTTAAAGGTGTAGGCACACCCCTATCTAGCATGAGGCCTTCCGTGGTCGTGTTGGTTAGAGGCTTGCCTTCGAGTATTGCTCTACCACGAGGTCACGGGAACAAAACCCAGCGGGCGCATTGGAGGGAGATTCCCAATGACGTGCCGATCTGTGGACAATATCATGCTAGATAGAGCGTGCCTCTGCGCCACTCTGATTTAGATGAGGCATTTTGGGAGCTCAGTGGCTTTGGGGGGGATTGGAACCCCAAAGTTAAGCGAGTTAAGGCTGGTGCAATTCCACGATGGGTGATCCCCTGGGAAGTTGCACCGTGAGCTCCCGAAAACAAAACCTTGAGGGCGCAGGCTTGCCGTAGACTATTGTTGTTGGCCAAAGAGGACAACATCGAGCTAGATGAGTTGGGACCTGATAGAGGAGGGTCGGGTCCTGAGAGAATAATTGTAAGACCCATGTCCTAGAGGGAACGGTGAACAATCCCACATTCCTGCGAGGGGAAATGGTCTGGAAGAGGAGGGTGGAGTGCCTTAAAGGTGTAGGCACACACCTATCTTGCATGAGGACTTCCGTGGCCGCGTTGGTTAGAGGCTTGCCTTCGAGTATTGCTCTACCACGAGGTCACGGGAACAAAACCCAGCGGGCGCATGGTAGGGAGATTCCCAATGGCGTGCCGATCTGTGGAAAATATCATGCAAGATAGAGCGTGCCGCTGCGCCACTCTGATTTAGATGTGGCCTTTTGGGAGCTCAGTGGCTTTGGGGGGGATTAGAACCCCAAAGTTAAGCGAGTTGAGGCTGGTGCAATTCCATGATGGGTGACCCCCTGGGAAGTTGCACCATGAGCTCCCGAAAACAAAACCTTGAGGGCGCAGGCTTGCCGTTGAGTATTGATGTGGCCTAAAGAGGACAATATCGTGCTAGATGAGTCGGGACCAGACAGAGGAGGGTCGGGTACTGAGAGAATGGTATCAGAGCGTGGAGTATGCGCAAGTCGAGGATGTGATGTCTCTGAAGTCATAAAAGCCTGTCATCAACCTAGTAGTTAGGGCATTAGTACGAGGTTTCGGCGGAATCAAACCTCAATTAGTTGAGGTTGTCACATGATACGTTAGTTTGAGTTTTGATTGGCATTCCATGCCGTGCATGCCATGTGTTTTGAGGAAGTGGATCCCGAGCAGGATCGGTCTTTGTGTGAAAGATAACGGCGTAGAGCCATGGTGTTACCGGTGGATAGGGCTATGCTGACCGGTAGACACAGTATGACGATTTGAGAGTCGTGACCACTCGACGGTAGTGTCGTGTCGGATAAAGGAGGTACAGATTAATACCAATGGTGGTTAGAGGTCAGGGTCGCCTGATTTACGATGACCCTGCACGACTACATTCACGATAGTTGGGAATAGGAACTTTTGACCCTAATTGGCATGCGTTGCCATGATTCGATGTGTCGAATCCCAGTGGGATGTCGATTGGCAGGAGATGCCGGAGTAGTTGTCGTGTGACGCGATAGGTGACGATTGCGACGTAGAGTCGTTGTGAGGTGTTAGGCACGAAGTATGGCCGAATTGTTGTGGAGACCAGCGGCTGAGAGCCGTAGAGTTACGATAGGACGAGATCCTCAGTATGTAGTGTTGGATGGTTTGGTACCAGTACTAGCATATGACGACTCTTTGGAGTCAAGATCGAGGGATCGGTCAGGATGGTTAGGCTGCAGCGGGCAGCCAGGTATGTGATAACCCTAGTAGGTGATTTATTGGACAAGTTACCAGGAGTGGGGTACTTGTGATCGGATCCAGAGGTGGACCGATCAGTGGATGTTACGTGTGGAGTAGTTGGTACTGGCGGTGAGACTACCGCAGGGATTGGGAGTCTCGATAGCAGAGTGTTTGTGAGTTGGTTTGCACGAGGTTGTGGCAGAAGTTGCTATCGATGGACGTGATCAAGTCTTATCAACTTGGATAGGCTCAGGTTACCGTGGTGATGGTGACGTTAGGATTCGTCAGTCGTGACGATGATACGAGGTGCGTGAGTGACGCACAGTACGAGCAGTGACGGTTGAGTCCGATCGCAGAATGAGACGCTGACGTTGGGATGTTGGCACACTTGCCACGTTACCTCTGTGAGGTGACCGTGACGAGTCGGATGTACCTGGATAAGAGAGACAAGGAGGCTCCCGAGTGGCTCAGTGCGAAGTACGGGAGTACTTGGTATGGAGACCCGTTTTCCCTAGTGTTGGAGATCAGTTTCCTCGGTGACGGAGACCAGTTTCCCAGTGTTGGAGGCCAGTTTCCTCAGTGATGGAGATTAGTTTCCCCTGTGTTGGAGATCAGTTTCCCCAGTAATGGAGAATAGTTCCCCATGTGCTACGAGATTGAGTCGCGAGGGTGTACTCAGAAGTATGGAAGTGAAAAGTGAGTTACTGACGCGTGGATGGTGTCCAGTTGAGTTGAGGACTTGAGAGTCCATTACGGATTAGTTTTGGTTGAATACGGTTGACCATACCTCCTGAGTGAGGACATGTAACTTGTTTTCTTATAGGATGTGAGAATGTCCGTGTGATGAGTGAACTCAGTGATTGGATAAGAAACATGTTTCCAACGAGATTGGAACTTCGGAATCAAGAGAAGTTGTGACTGAGACGTTGAGAAGAGTGCTTGATTCCGCAATGTAGTTGGATAGTCCGAGGTCACTGAGTGTGACTCCTTGGTAGACAATGTTGAGTGCCGGAGGATGACATTGGATGAACTTTGATGTCATCATTTTCGATTCGCCCCTAGGTAGGACGACGAGGAGTGTTGTGACAGCTAGGATTTTAAGAGGGTGTAAGAACCGAACACCTAGGCTGTGGGTTAGATTTGATTGACTTGAAGAGTAGATGGTGTTTAGCGTCACGGAAGGTGACGAGTGAGTGTCCGAGTTGACGGACTGACGTTCGCTTGGTGACAGACAGTTGGGGTTCGAACCATGGTTGGTGTGCAGATAGTAGTATTGTGGTTGTGGGTGCACCGGTGGGTTATGCACATTGGACGATGGGATTGACTACGGTCAATCGGTATGCCGGGTTTAGAGTGTCCCGAGGGTAAGAGAATGTTGTAGGTTGGATAGAGTCCTAGATGGACTTGTGTGGTGATCGGATGAGATCCGATGAGTGAAAGTTTGGAGACTCGAGCTGAGTCTAGATGACAAGTGGTATTGGTGAGTGATGCGAGATACGATACGAGGACTCGAGAACGAGTCGAGATCAGAGTAGAGCAGCGAAGCGTGGCGGAGCCGGGAGTTGCTGGCTGGTCACGATGGTTGTGACCTATGAGGGTAATGGATGGATAGTTATCCGATGCGTTCGGATCGATGTAGTTGATGGGACTCTCAGAAGAGTCAGTTTGGGGAATAGGAAATTAAGAGAGTTAACTGGTGCAAGTGTTTAGAGTCAGTTTGGACATAGGTCTGAGGATGACCTGTGAGATGGGATTCGTGCCATTGTGGTGGCAGAATTTGTAGGGTGTTGTCAGATCGGATGCTGAGCAGGATGCCAGCCTGGCTGTGATAGGCTTAGTGGGGATGCGTTTCAGTCTGACGACTGCAGGATGGAACGTGTCAGAATGTTAGACTGAAAAGCCGTTTAGATATCATCTTGGTATTGCTTACCTGTCTAAGTGAGTGACAGGCGAGATCGACGAGTGTCGATCTTTGGCCTCGAGAGAGACGTACGAGTAGACTTGTAGTTATCAGAAATGAATTGGAGCTTTGGTGGCTCTAGCGACAATGCATACCGACGCGTACGATGTGTCTGTCGGACGTGTACTGTTAAAAAAAATGTGAGGGGACCGAAACAAAGGTTTGCAGAAAACAGTTTAAGGAATCCGGGGTTCGCCCTCTAGTTTTACAACACGCATGCATAACCAGTTAAAAAAGAAAACGCGTATGAAACATTCGAAATCCCTTTTTCCGAACACATGGAAAACATTGCAGAAAAAACATCATAACTCGTGTAAAATAATATAATATTACCAAAATCCAGGAATGTCATCTTGAAACATTAATTACGCAAATCAAGTAAAAAGTGAATCAATAATCACAATTAAACAGTTGGATCCATCCGAGTCTTTAAACTCCATATCAGGCCTTCCCGGGATAACAACGAGTCTTTAAACTCAAAACATAATCAATAGGCCTCGAGGGTATCACAATAACCGAGTCTTTAAACTCACGAGTCTTTAAACTCACGAGTCTTTAAACTCAATTTATCGGGCCCGTCCCTGTCATCAATTAACCGGGTCTTTAAACCCAAAACCAGATCCAACAATAAACCGGGTCTTTAAACCCAAAACCATTTATAAACACGATTCATCATGATCCATTTTCCAAAAATTCATTCCGAAATCATAACTTGTCAAAATAGGACTTGTGTCCGAATTCACATGCAATACCAAAACGTGCAATTCCCGAAATCACCTCACAAATATATTAAAACGTCATAAATACGTAACATGCATAATCATATCCAATGGCTTCATCAAAACATCATTCATGCATAGGCAAAAACCGTAACCTCGCAATGCGTGAAATATGATATTTATCTCGAAAAGCGTGAAACCACGTAAAATCGAAATAGCATATATATCATCATATAATCGTAAGTGAAAACACAAGATAATTAAGTAAAATAGTCATGCATGCACAATTTGGAAATCAAGAGTCTACTCACGGTTTTAGGACGCTTCAATCGCGCCCCGTGCGCTCCTCCGTAGCTTCGGAAATGTCTGGGCCTGTAAAAACGTACAAGGAGGGTTACAATCATCCCCACATAACTCGTAATATTTTCCCAAATTTTTCCAGATTTGTCCGCCTAATTAAACTTAAGGACCTAAACTTCCGAACCCTCGAACTTATCCCGTACGACTCCCGATCAACTTGAACCCTAAGGATAAAATGTTAAAAACATTAAAAGGAAGAAAACCTCAGTTGACCGAGATCGGAAAGGACCTCACACGCGTCGTCACGCGCCGCCCAAAGTGGCTGCGCGTGAAGGCCACGCGCCTGCTACAGTGTCTTCTCCCTCACCTGAATAGCCTGTTAAACGGGTCTATTACCCGCGACTCAACCCGACCAGTTAACCTTCAATTCTCAATCAATTCCTCCCGTTTTCAATCCTATCATCTTCTCTAATTCATTAATTTTAGTTCTGTATGATCGATTAACCTCGACTGTCCCTAAATCGACCAACCCAAGCTTGAACAGTCGAACGGGTTTTCATCTAGAACTCACCCAAAACAGTTCCATTATCCAATTAACTTCACCAGTAGCTTAAGGGGACCTAGACAAACCATAACATCCAACCAATTGACCCAATACTAACCTGGAAGGAGCCGTCCTCAAGCTGGAAATTTCTCAGAACTAGGGGCCTCAGTTCTGAGCCAATTCGTGAGTGATGTCCTTCGAAATCGATGTGGTAAGTTTCCTTTTGCTCCCAGAAGACTCAATCAGTGATTAGTTTTGTCCAATAGGTCGTATAAATCAAACTTAGATTTTTCCCTCCAACTGGTTTTTCTCTTCAACTCTTGCACGGTTGTGGTTCTGTCACTCCCAGGAAACTCCCTCAGTGTTTAGATTGGTCCCTTAACCCGTAGAAATCGAACTCTGAATTTTTCCCCACAAAAACCCGAAAATGTTCTTCACAATTTCACTCAATATCAGCCCTCACAACTGATGCACAAATGACCCAGATGAATCCTCTCTCCTCTCCCTTACACGGTTAGTCGATCAGTGTGGCCATCAGCTCGTGGGAGACCAACTGAGGTCTCTGAAAATGGTTTCCCGCAACACAGAAACCATGGCCATTTTTAATCCTAGCCCGTGCTCTGAGCTCTGTTCAGTGACCCATGTGTGCTTCCCACTGCCTCAATTCACATAAACAATCCGTCCCAAATAGACCACTACTCGATTACACAATTTGCATGCACAAAACACCACGACATGGCCATGCACTCTGTTTTTCACGGTGGTGCTACAGTAACCGCCGTGCAAATGACCAAAATACCCCTCAATGTAATAATTACCAAAATGCCCTCCAACTTCCGTGACCCGTAAATCGGTCATCCGATGTCCGTTTCACGCGTGCCGCCTGTCGTTGTACTCGGGGCTTCGAGACGAATCTAACAGTCTTCGAGTCGTGTGAAAACCAATTGTCAAACAAAAGTCAACTTTTCCCTTATAACGTCCAAATTACGATAATGCCCCTGAACTTCCGAACGTCATAACTTTCACCATGTTCGTCCAAATCGGACGTGCCACCTATCTATGAACTCGTGACGTCCCGAACTACGTCACGGTCATTGGTCAACGTCCGTTCGACCCTCAAATAAAAAATTCAACCATTTGACCATACGAATCACAATGGTAAGAACGTCATTTTATTCAATATTTTACAATATTACCTTTTTCAAATTTCCGGGGCGTTACATTTTGGGCATGGTTCCAACCTACCAAATCATCTATTCGATGTAACGAACATTTTGGGACTGGTTTCGAGTCAATTGGACATCGTCTCGATATAGTTCGGGTTGTCCGAAGGTTTAGGTTTGCGTTTAAAAATAGTTACAAATTCCAGAAAATTACGGGGCTTTAGTGAGGGGTTATATAAGTAGTTAGTAACCCTCTAAATTAATTTGGACAGGTTTGGGAATCCCGGAGGCGACGATTGACCCGAGAGACGATTATGGCACGCGTATCGAGGCGCGGCTTCGGACGTCTGTGAGTGGACCCTTCTTTCGAAATTGATGCATGCATAACTGTTTTATAATTGTTTTAATATATGTTTTGTGATGCCATGAGTTCATTTGTTTGTGGTAGCCTAGGATTTACGTATTTGCACGTATTTCAAGATTTACGGTTTTATACGATGCATATACGTTCTAGGCTTTCAACGAGGGTTTAATAAATGGATTTCGGATTTAGAAATATGAAATCGGGCATGAGACCCATTTGATTTATGAACTCTCGAACTTGAAGTCCATTTAAATTGACGAGGAATCGGACCGAGGGTTCATTTGTGTTATACGATCGGGCCGGGGGTCCATTTGGTTTACGATTCGGGTTTGAGGCCCAATTAGTAGTACTATCGGGCTTGATGCCCCGTTGATTGATGATATCGGGCCTGAGACCCATTTAGTTGAGATTTCGGGCTTAAGGCCCCGTTTGTTGTGAAACCGGACGTCAGGTCCCATTGAGTCATGGTTCGGGCTTAGGGCCCAGTTGAATGTAAAATCAGGCTTGAGTCCAAGTTCAGTTTTTGAAATGAGAATTTGGGAATGAGACCCTGTTGAGCTGAGGATTTAGGCCGAGGCCTGAGAAATGGTTTTGAATTGGATGCGAGGAATCCTATTGAGATGAATCGGGTTTGAGACCCAATTGAAAAGTGATTTGAGAAAGAAAGAAAGAGTATTTGAAAACGTGAATGAACCCTCCATATCGATTATATGGTCTCCTCCAGCGTCGACCTGGAGAGTCACGATCCACAGACCAGAGTGGGTAACCCCATAAGGATGCCGTTCCAGGAGTGGTGGTTACTTATGTTGTAGTCCCGGACTAGATTCCGGTGAGCTGAGTGGACTAGATCGAGAGATTGAGCCTCCCAGATGGAGATTCCTGGGAGAAGACTCAGAGTGAGACCCAGAGTAGTGTGCACACTAGATAGATATGATGATATCGTGACCATTTCGGGGATGTGTTCCCTAGGGACTGTGTAACCCGAGTTGGCATCTTCTCGGAAGAGCCGCGGATAGGTTATACGTATGTTGATACGTATGAGGTTTTTTGGAAAAGTGATTTGAGGGCGGAGACCCTGTGTTTTATGATTTAGAAAGTGATTTGGGGCTGCGACCCCGTATACGAGATTTGTGGGCGGAGACCTTATGTTTGATGATTAGAAAGTGATTTGGGGCTGCGACCCCGTATACAAGATTTGGTGCGGAGACCCGGTATTTGATGTTTTAGAAATGATTTGGGGTCAGAGACCCCGTACTTGATGTGATTTGGGCTGAGTCTCTATTGTTTTGATTTCTTTATTCCATGTTTTAAATTGTGATTTCGGGTCGGGGACCCAAATGGATTTATGGTTCATGACGGTTTATGGGAACCGGGCATGAACCCGTGAATGATTTTATGAATGTTTTAATGAACGGTTTTTGGAATGCATGCGTATGTTATTATGAAGGGCATAAATTTCTTTGTATGAAAATGTTTTTAATAAATTATTATTTTGCCCACTCATAGTTTTCGTGTTTTAATGCCCTTCAGGGTGAACGCGGATACGGGCTGTAGCAGAGACGAGACTTCACTACCCTCCTCCTACGATCCTGACGCACTCTGATAACCCCGGCGAGGGCTGGAGATGGAATTTTCCCCTGGTCTGACACTTTGTGTCAGACGGGATCAGGCGGGTCCCACGTTAATCCCGGGGGATTTGGGGCCGGTCCTGACAAGCAAATAGTTGACTTTTGACCCAGCAGGTCCGATGGCCGAGGGCCGAGTTGGATAAGGATGATTAAAGGTACGAGATGCAAGTGTTGGAGGCTGTTTATGCACATCCTTAAATAGTATACAAGGTTTAACCTTGAGTCACGTGAATTCCACTCAGAATGAGTGTACCTACATAAATGGTATTCACGGATGCGTGGATGGTGTCCGGTTGAGCTGAGGACTTGAGAGTGCGTTGCGGATTGGTTTTGGTTGACTATGGTTGACCACACCTCCTGAGTTGGAAACTTGGAAATCGTTTACCTATAGGACGCGAAAATGCTAGTGTGATGAGTGAGCTCAGTAATTAGAAAAAAGCATGTTTCCAACGTGACTGGAACTTCGGAATCAAGAAAAATCGTGATTGAGACGATGAGAAGAGTGTTTGATTCCGCATTGGTGATGGATTGATGTTCACCCGGTGACGAACGGTTGGGGTCCCAACCATGGTTGGAGTGCGGATAGTAGTATGTGGTTGGACGTTGCCAGAGTGCAGTCCTTTATTAGGTCGGGTGGAACCCTGATGTTGATGTGATGTGGATACACTAGAGTGTTGTACGCGTTGGACGATGCGATAGACCACGGTCAATCGGTATGTTTAAAATCTGTTATCCAATGGATAGAGTCCTAAATGGACAGGAGTGTAGATCGTATTAGATTCGATAGTGACAGGTTGAGACTCAAGATGAGTCAGGATGTCAGCGTAGGTCGCTCAGTGACACAAGATACAATATAGGGACTCGAGAACGAGTCGATATTAGAGTAGAGCAGCGAAGCGCAGTGGAACTGGGAGTTTTCGACTAGTCACAAAGTTGTGACATATCGTCGTAACGGATTGATCGGTATCTGACAAGTTCGGATTGGTATGGGTTGATGGGACTCTAAGGAGAGTTAGTATGGACATAGGTTTGGGTATGGTCTGCAAGTGGGATTCGTGATATTGTGATGGCAGGATCTATAGAATGTTGCCTGATTGGATGCTGCGCTAGATGCCAGCTTGGATGTGATAGCCCTTAGTGGGAGTACGTATTTCAGCCTGACGACTGTAGGATGGAATGTGTCAGAGTGTTAGATTAGAAAGCCGTTTTAATGTCAGTTTGGTATTGCTTACCTGTCAAGTGAATGACAGGCGAGATCGATGAGTGTCGACGTTCTATCTCGAGTGAGACTTACGAGCCGACGTGATGACTCTCACGAGTCGACGATCAGAACACTATTGATGAGAGTGAAGTTGGAGCTTGGGAAGCTCTAGTAACAATACGTACCGATAAGTACGGCACGTGTGTCGGACGTGTACTGTTACTCGGGTATTCTAGTGTGGGTGCAACAACCCTAGTAGTGGGGACATGGTTGGATTCCACAGTACTGTGGCGCTGGTCTCCCACGCCCAGGGGACTGTTGCTGGCGCGTGTGGACACATGGCCTACTTTCTGGGGAAGGTTCTAACATGTAATTTCATCTATTCAATGTAAAGAATATTTTGGGACCAGTTTCGAGTCGATCAGACATCATCTCGACATAGTTTGGGTTGTCCGAAGGTTTGGGAGCGCGTTTAAAAATAGTTAAAAATTTCGGAAAATTACGGGGCCTTAGTAAGGGATTATTTAAGTAGTTAGTAACCCTCTAAATTAATTTGGATAGGTTCGGGAATCCCGGAGGCGACGATTGGCCCGGGAGAGGCTTATGGCACGCGTATTGAGGTGTAGCTTTGAACGGTCTGTGAGTGTCCCTTTCTTTCGAAATTGATGCATGCATAAATTTTTTATAATTTTTTTAGAACATGTTTTGTGATGCCATGAGTGCATTTGTTTGTGGTGGCATAGGATTTACGTATTTGCACGTATTTTGAGATTTCTTATTTTATACGATGCTTGTACGTTCTAGGTTTTCAATGATGGTTTAATGAATTGGTTTTGGATTTGGAAATATGAAATCGGGCACAAGACCCATTTGATTTACGAACCCTCGGACTTGGATTCCATTTGATTTGACGAGAAATTGGGCTAGAGGTTCATTTGAGTTATACGATCTGGCCGAGGGCCCCTTTGGTTTACGAATTTGGGCTTGAGGCCCAATTGGTTGTGATCTCGGGCTTGAGGCCCCTTTGACCGTAGTATCGCGCTTGAGGACCCGTTGGTTGTGAAATCGGGCTTGAGGCCCCGTTGAGTTATGGTTTCGGGCTTAGGGCCCAGTTATTCGTGATATTGGGCGAGAGGCCTAGTTGATTGTGAAATCGGGCTTGAGTCCCAGTTCGCTTTATGATATGAGAATTCCAGCATGAGACCTTGTCGACTGTGGATTTAGGATTTGAATCGGATTCGAGGAATTATGTTGAGATGAATAGGGTATGAGACCCAGTTGGAAATATGTTTAGAGAAAGAAAGTATTTGAAATGAATTATACCCTCCATATGATTTATATGGTCTCCTCCAGACGTCGACCTGGAGAGTCACGATCCACAGACCAGAATGTGTATCCCCATAGGGATCCCTTTCCGGGAGTGGGAGTTATGAGTTATGATGTGGTCCCGGACCAGATTCTAGAGAGATAATCGAACTAGGTCCGAAGATTGAGCCTCCCAGATGGAGAATTCCTGGGGGAAGGCTCAGAGTGAGACCCCAAGTGGTGTGCACACTAGTATAGATATGATGAATCGTGACATATATATCGGTGATGTGTTCCCTAGGGGCTATGTGCCCCAAGTTGGAATCTTCTCGGAAGTGCCGCAGATGGGTTATACGTATGAGTACGTATGTGGTTCTTATGGAAAGTGATTTTGATAGGACCGCCCCCGAGAGGGGCATCGATAACCGTGCCCGGTCCTGCTCCCGTCTGGCAAGGTGACTGAAACCCCAAGTTACCCTCAGTTCTTGCCAAACCAGGGATAGCCACACGTACTTACTCATGCCTCCGCCCCCCGTACAGCCTCGAACAACGCGCCACGACCTGGAGGGTCAATAAAAACCAAAAGGTGTGAGTGGACAAAAAGAATTCAGTTTGCAAAACAGTTACGGAAAGACGTTTTTACCCTCCAAGTAAAAAAACCAATGCATGCATACAAAAATCATTTCGCAATCCGTTACATTTTCAACATAAGAAATCCATGTATGAAAGATCAGGAACATTTTCCTTTCCTTAACCTTCGGGTCATAGCCCGCAATCATGAACACAGGGCCACAGCCCAAAACCATAAAATCCAAATCCAAGTATACGACATCAACCAATCCATCAACCATACAAACCGGGCCACTGCCCAACACATCCAATCATCAGAGAACATCAATGAATCACAATCAATTAGTTTGCTGGATATCAAGTGCGCCTGAGTCTTTAAACTCAAAACCATGCGCATAATCAGGCCTTCCCGGGATTTCAACGAGTCTTTAAACTCAAAACATAATCAATAGGCCTCGGGGGTATCACAGTAACTGAGTCTTTAAACTCACGAGTCTTTAAACTCATTAAGGGCCCTCCCCCGTCATCAATTAACCGAGTCTTTAAACTCAAAACGTGCTCCAGCAATAGCACCGGGTCTTTAAACCCCAAAACATTTTAACAATCACAACCACGCGGGATCCATCCTGAAATCACATTTTTCACAACAGGACTTATGGTCCGAATTTCCACATTCAAATCCCCAAATCTTACTTCACAAATCATATTCAAATCATCATTACACACGGGGCATGTACAATCGTACCAAATCACTTTATTAAATCCTTTTTCATTCCCGAATTCGAATTCGCAATAATGATTCCGTAAGCCGGCATCCGGAAGCATCATCCTGAACCCAAACCAAGAATCCACTTTAAATTTCCGAAAACTGAAAACTCGTTAATCCAAGTTACTTTTCTGCCCCAAGCACCAAACCAGAAATCATGTTTTTCAAAAGCCATTTTAATTCCTTGAAATCACTTCATTCCGCAAATCACATTATCCGGCATCAAAACCACGACCATAATCACTAGAATTCCGGTCCAGTCAAGCATACTCAAAATCCAATTTAAAGTCCTCGAAATCGTAAACCTCAATTCACATTCCAAATTCAAACATCAAATAGTGATCAAATCACAATAAACTCAAATCTCGTAAAACGTGCAAAACCGCAAAAACCTCGAAAACCGTGTCCACACCGTAAATCGCACTCACAATCATAAACAACTTTCTTAAATCATCTTACACCCATTTCATATAAACTCTTTCATTAAACCATTATTAAGCACAAAAGTAACCATAGTCTCGAAATACGAGTAATTTCACATATATAGTAAAAATACGTATAACTACGGAAGTCGAATACGTATAAGTACGGGAATCGAAATCAATCACAACTTATAATCATAATTATAAAAATCATAGAAATAATTTATGCATGCATTAAATTTTGAAAGAAACGTCCACTCACACACCGTCCAATAGGGCTCGGTTTCGCGCCGCACGCGGTTCCGTAATTTCCGATAATTTCCAGAAATTCCAAATCCTGTCCGAGAACATTCTTTAGTGTCACTAAGGGCTTACATAACAGCATACTAATTTCCCATAAGTTTCCGGGAATTAATCATTAATTACAAACGTAATAGAAATCTTCGGACCCTCGGAACCACATCGAAACGGTGTCCGATAAGTTCGAAACCAACGTTAAAATATTCGTTACATTGTATAGGATAAAAGTCGTGTTGAACTCACCTTGAAAATCGGTCCCACGCGCCGTCACGCGCCGCCGTGAGTGGCTGCGCGTGAGTCCACGCGCCTGCTACAGTAGTAGCTACAGTCGTCGTCCCAACCCGACTAGCCTCCAACCGGGTTGTTCGACCCGCGATAAGACCCGTTAAATCTCCTTCCATTCCAGCTTGATTTCTGTAATTCAACCATCTATTAGTCTCGCTATGGGTCTAATTAAGGTTCTGTGAAATCGATTACTTCCAAACTTACTCAAACCGGTCGACTCAATTCGACAATTCGAAGAACACCGACTAATGATCAACACTTGATTTTATCGATTCCCCGCGTTTCCTTTAAATTGGCTCACTCAGAAGTTTTACAGGATCACCAGAAACCATTCTTCGACCTCAATTGCAAGCTCTAATCCCTCAACCCCCACTGACTCAACCGGGATTTTCAGCACAGAACCTCGAAGTCGCCTGGGCTCCTCACTGCACCATTCTCATCACTTCCAATCCCGTTCGACTCGTCAGAATGTCTGGAAGCTCAACCTCACCCCTAATTCCATCAATTGGCCGCCCCATTTCAAAGTTTGATTTCAAGTTGAAAAATGAGGTTTTCGGGCGGGTTCAGTGTTCCTGGGTTTCCCTTCCCCGATTCTTCTTTCTCTCCCACTCCAATTCCTCCCTAACATCCTTTTCAGTTCGCATTGTCTCCCAATTTCGTATGGGGAAGATCGATCATGCCCACTGTGTGCTGGTCTCTATTTTTCTTTTTCAAAACACCCACCAGTATTCAATTCCAACTCTCCGTCAGTGCACCAGTTCCAAGCACGCCGCCTCACACCGTGCACTACCACTTCCCACTCTGTTCTCTCACTCAACTAAATAATTCGATTCCACCCACACGGTGCTCTGTCCTCCAGACAACACCCACGCTGTCTCTTCCACCAGCACAGTAATGTGCGCCTGCGTCCTGCCCAAAACCCCCAATTTGCATAAACAACTCTTAACACTTAGCCCAAGTGTGCGATTCCTAAACACCCGTGCTCCATTCCTTGCAACAACCCATGCCACCGTGCTCCCCACACCACAAAATCCATAAACAATTCCCTTACTCTGCTCAAAGACCATCCATTCACGGCTCAAACAGGTCCCGCAACAACAATTACCATTTTGCCCTCACTTGGCAAATTACCAAAATGACCCTCACCATCCGTGACCCGTAACTTGGTCATTCGATGTCCGTTTGACGCGTGCCGCCTGTCGTTGTACTCAGGGTATCGAGACCTACCTAACGGTCCTTGGCCCTCGGCCATCGGACCCCCCGATCAAAAAGTCAACATTTTCCCTCATTTCGTCCAAATTACGATAATGCCCTTGGGCTTCCGAACGTCAAAACTTTCACCTCGAACGTTGGAATCGAACGTGCCACCTGTCTATGAACTCGTGATGTCCCAAACTACGTCATGGTCATTGGTCGAAGTCCATTTGACCGCCCGAACAAAAAGTCAACATTTTACCCACGACTGTGGCAAAACGGTCATTTTGCCACGTTCGTCCGATTCCGCCCAACTAATCACCGATTAACCCCCATTAATCATGGTTAGTTACCAATCTAATCCCGAATTCCGGAATGGGTCATTACAGATTTGGGGGTGGAGACCCCGTGTTCCATGTTTTAGTATTTCACTGAGAATGGTTTTGGGCTGAGACCCACGTGATGTGATTTGGGCTGAGTCCCATTGATTTGATTTATCGTATTCCATGTTTTAAGTTTATGGTTCATGGCAGTTAATGGGGACCGGGGATGAACCCTTGAAAGGTTTTGAGAATGTATTCAGTGAAGGGCATAAATGTCTTACAGTGAAGGGCATAAATGTCTTATTATGAACGTTTGGATAAATGATTTTCGAATACATGCGTACGTTTTCAGTGAAGGGCATAAATGTCTTATTGTGAAAATGTTTTTATTGAAATGATTGTTTTGTCCACTCACAGTTTTTGTGTTTTAATGCCCTTCAGGTTGGCCGCGGATGGGGCTGTAGCAGAGATCGAGACATCACACTCCTCCTCCTACGATCCTGGCGTAGTCTAGAAGCCCGGGTAAGGGCTAGAGATGAAATTTTCGCTGGTCTGAAACTTTGTGTCAGACGGGATCAGGCACGTCCCACGTTAATCCCTGGGGATTTGGGACGAGTCATGCCTAGTTAGATTTAGAGCACATGCCATGCCTAAATTTAATTGATTTATGAATGAAAAAAATAGGGTTAGTGAGTACCTGCCATGCCACTGAATCTGTTTGGTCATATTTATTTCTTTTCTCATACTTAAAGGCTTTCTAAGAGTAATCTAAAGTACATGCCATACTTAGGTTACATTTAGAAGGACTGGATTCTGTTCCACATGCCATGGCCTATCTTACTTAAGTGAAAACAATCCTTAGAACAGTTTTGGAAGATCAGAGTACTTTAGTCACTGTATTCATAGAATCAATGACAGGACCCGTCTCCGAAGGACATAGATAACCGTGCCCGGTCCTGCTCCCGTCTGACAAGTCAACTAAAGATCCGAAACTACCCTTCAGCACCTGCCAGACAAGGGATATTTGCGCCTGTGCCCACTCATACCTCCACCTCTGGGATAGCCTCGATCATCACGCCGCGACCTGAAGCGTCATTAAAACAGAAAAGGTGTGAGTGGAAAAAAATGACTTCTTATAAAAACATTTGCCAAAATACATTCTTACCCTCCAGTTTTCACAAACATGCATGCATATCGTAAAACATGAGTAATAATATGAAATCATTCAAGTATGAACAGTGGACCGATAAAATCTAAACATATTTTCCCAAGGTCCGTAAAACTCATGTTCACCAAATCAGTTTAAATCTCAATAAACTCACGCTTTCCTTAAATCATTTTATATTTAAACCAGGATTTCCTCAAAATCATTTTCCATAAAACCACAGTTTCCTCAAAATCATTTTCCATAAGACCACGGTTTCCTCAAAATCATTTTCCATAAAACCACGGGACTTATTTCCATATCCTGTTGCTTAGAGTCACGTTTATCCCTGCAACGTGTGCAAATCAATAGGCTCAAGGACCGCTCAAAATCCGAGCATCCGCCGCTATGAACACATCACCAGCCGGCATTCCAGATCTAGTGAACACATCACTTACCGATCTATGTATATCCAGCACATCTAAGAAGTCATTTTTTTCCACTCACACCTTTTCTGTTTTAATGACCTTTCAGGTGGCAGCGCGATGATCGAGGCTATCCCAGAGGTGGAGGTATGAGTGGGCACATGTGCAAATATCCCTTGTCTGGCAGCCGCTGAAGGGTAGTTTCGGATCTTTAGTTGACTTGTCAGACGGGAGCAGGACCGGGCACATTTATCTATGACCTTTGGGGACGGGTCCTGTCAAATTGTTATCAGAGCACTAGGTTGCTGATGCTGTTGCCACGCCATACCTCCGAAGCGAATATCCCTTGTCTGGCAGCCGCTGAAGGGTAGTTTCGGATCTTTAGTTGACTTGTCAGACGGGAGCAGGACCGGGCACATTTATCTATGACCTTTGGGGACGGGTCCTGTCAAATTGTTATCAGAGCACTAGGTTGCTGATGCTGTTGCCACGCCATACCTCCGAAGCGTGAGCCTCGTGCGCGACCTGATAGTGAGATTGGTATATTAGGGTATTTGAGGCCTTGTGATAGATCTCGGAATGTAATTGACCTTGGTTTGAGGGTCAGATGTAATTAGTGTAATTGCGACTTACTAATTGTCGAATCAGTATTTTTATGGGTCCCATGATTGAACGAACCTAGAGGCTAGAAGGGTAGCACAATTGGGTAGGTTGGACCCATGATGAGATTATTCTCAGTAAATTCCTTGGGCGGAATGTGAGTTCCAACGTCTAGAGTGTGATGGGGTATTCCTTAGGCTTTGTAAGTGGTATAAGATGTGGTTCACCGGCGGTAATTTGCTAGGTGACCGAGTATGCCATGGATGGCATGGATGATTGAGTCAAGATTTCGGTTAGGACTCGTGATGAGTCATGGTAATATCTTAGGACTCAGGAGCATTCAGGTTTTGAGGAACCCTAGGTAGTGATCGTGGAACCCTAAGGTAGGGTGTATGGTTTGGAAATGTGAGTTGACGAGTGGTTTGACTTTTAATGACTTTTCAAAGTCGAGACCGACTGACGGTTATGTCAGGTCTAGTCATGTCAGCTTTAGTGGTGGAACTACAATCCACAGTCGGGGTTGTACTTATCAGTTAAGCCTAGTTAGTTGTCGTGCTACTTAGTTGTGACAGGTTGTTGGTGCAACTATGGTCATGGGCGACCTAGTAGACGACATTGGTTGAGTAGAGTTACGCTTGGTTTAAGATGTGTTGGACAGGTTACCAGGGGTTGGTACTTGTCGATGGAATCCCAGAGTGGGGATACAGAGTAGTTGATACGGGTAATTGATTCCATTGGATGCGGAGTCTCGATAACGGTGTCTGGTTGTTAGGTCTGCACAAGTCTGTGGCAGGCACTACTACCGAGAGCGGTTGTTGAGAATCGGGGGACATTCAAGGGACGTTTCCTTTCCTCACATGAGTTGTCAGGGTGACTGTACCCAGAGTTTTTGGGAACGAAGGAGGCAGAGTTTCTCCTATTCAAGCAGAGGTACGGGGTCGTCGCTCGTTATGAGCGGAGATCCAGGGTTGTTCGTTTTGCACACGGTGTGCTCATACTGATGATGTTGTTTGTGTGCTGATGTTGAAGTTAGTGCTAGTGTTGGTGCTGGTACTAGTGCTGGTGTTTGTGCCGGTGTTTGTGCTGACGATAAGCCACTAGTCGAGTTACGACTTCGTCGTGTTGGGCATGTGTCAGTAACCAGTCTAAAAGGGACACGTGGTTAGTGTCCAAGTACGTTGGTTCCAACATGGTTGGACCTACGGAATCGTGAGAGGTTGTGTTTGAGGTGATAAGAGGATTGCGGGTTTTCCGCATTGGGATTAGGTATTCTAAAGTCATCGGGGGTGACTTCTTATTTTCTGCCGCCGGCAGATGATGATTATTGTCACCAGTACGTTGAGTGTGTATTGGTGGGTGGACCTATGATTGACTTTGGCTCATTGGACACAAGAAGTTGTGTTTAATTCTGGGTTATGTGGTGTGGTGTATACATCGAGTTTTATTTTACTTTTACGCAGGATGGGTTTTGTTATCATTGTGTTTGATCATCCTTTATTTTCCTCAGTGGAATGACAAGGATCGATACGAGGTGAGTGGAGAAAACCCACAGTCTCGGCGTGTCTTGTCGTTGACTGATCTGTTTAGATGTGGGGATTGGTAGACTTGGTGAGCATGTGTGGATCCTAGGTAGATCGGGATTGTGATGTTGTGGACTTTGAGTATTGTGACGATCTAGGATCGTGATGTTCTTGGTCGGCTGACGTAGCGATGGATCTGGACCGTGATCCTGATGATCCAGATGGGTAGAGAGTTTATCGCACGTATTTGGCTATTTGAGTTAAGGATTAAGGGACTGAACTTCTTTTCGAGGTAAATCCCGTATGGTGTATTACTCGAGCGAGTAGGTTTCCGACGGGGTCGAATTTGGTCAGCCTTAGAGTTGTGACTGATGGGATTGGCTTCCTTATGAAGTCAATCGAATGTAATGTGTTAATCGTTTGAACAGGTAACCGAGAGGTTCGGTTTTGGTGTGTCTTGGTAGACGTGAACGAGATTTCGAGTTTTGGAATCGAATTTCTGGGTGACGATTCAGGATTTGATTTTGGAACTTGAAAGTGGATTTTTTTATTTGGGTGCGGAATGATTATTCCAAATTCTAGCTTACGGAATAATGATTTCGGATTCGGATTTGGAAATGGATTAAAACATGTGATGTCTGGGTTTGAATTCGGGATTTCTTGCGAAATTGCGGATTCGGATTTAGATTTGGAACTGGATGATGGGTGGAGTTTCGATTTGTCTACTGCTGGTTTGGGCAAATGGACTCCATTATTGGAACGTGTTTGGCTATGACCTAGTTGGTTGTAGTCTGGTCAATGGATAGATGTATGTACCTTGTACATGGTTTGAGGTACGATACTTTGCAGACTTGTAGTGCTGGGTGACGGTATACGGGTTATACCAGTAGTACATTGGTGAGCGTGTTGGTAGTCGGCTTAGTTCTGATACCATTGGATCGGTTGTGAACGTGAACTGGACATTGAACACGATGCACTGGGCAGAGTGATTCTGATGCATTCAGTGATTGTTTGAGCAGGTGCTCTTAGCCATGGTTGGCTAGTGTAACTCTAGTGTTGAGTTGTGTGATCACTGCTAGGCTGGTGTTCAACATGTTCCAGTTACACAGTCTGATTGAGAGGGATGACGGTATGCGTATACTCAGGATGAGTGAGTTGGTGGTTAGTGCGACCACGAGTTGCTTTGCGAGATGTTATCATGCTGTGACCTTACCAGCATCTTGGATCGCTGAGGGGGTGACAGTTGTGGGTACTGAGGTTGGTATTTGTCGCAGGGTTGAGCGTGCCCTACGAGGTGAGATCATGTTGTTGATCGTACGCTACTTTGACGGAGTTGTAGTACGATGAGATGTCACTGATTGATTGATGATTGGAACTTTACTAGGGTGGTAAAGCTTAGTAGTGACAGTTTGGCTAGTGACAGTTTGGCTAGGGTGGTAAAGCTGGAGGAGTCAGCTTGATGATGACATTGTCAATTTCTGGTGATCAATTTCACTCGAGGCGGTCGAGTGTAGTCATTACGACGGGAATCTGTGATGGGACGTCTGGGTGCAGATGCGTTCTGTGTTGGTAGTGGGTGTACAGGTGTACACATATTGTGAAACCATTTGTTTTCCAAGAGGTGGATGCGGAATAAGGATAGTTGGAATTTCGGGGACGAAATTCTTTAAGGAGGGAAGGTTGTAATGACCCGTCCCGAGTATCGGAATTAAATATTAATTAATTATGGTTTAGAATGATTAATCTGGTATAAGTTGAGTGAAATCGGACGAAATGTACAAAATGACCATTTTGCCCCTAGGCGTGGGCAAAATGTTGACTTTTAGTACGGGCTGTCAAACGAACTTTGACCGATGACTGTGACGTAGTTCGGGACGTCACGAGTTCATAGACAGGTGGCACGATCGATTCCGACATTCGAGGAAAAAGTTATGACGTTCGGAAGTCGAGGGGTATTTTGGTAATTTTGAAAGGTAAGGACGAAATGTTGACTTTTAAGCCGGGAGGTCCAATGGACGAGGGCCAAGGACCGTTACGTAAGTCGAGTCGATACGAATTCATAGACAAGCGGCACGCCGAAATCGGAGATTCGACGACGAAGTTGTGGTCACGGGAGAGAAATCGATTAACCGAACGAACCGGGATTTCGATTAAAATATTATTAAATAGTGAATAGTGATCATAGTTTGTGAACACTTGGATGAGTGAAAAATGTCACCCATCCCTTGTTTTGAGGCCCTAAATTGTGGAACATGTTTTCCATTAATCCATTTTTTAATCATTCCTCATCATCCTTAGTCATCATTCATTATTCATCATCCGTCATCTTCATCTTCTTCATTTATTTTCTTCAAAACCATATACCTCAATCCTACACAAACACCTCTCAATCATCATCCATTGCTTATGACCCGTGAACCAAAATTGGAGAGGATGTTGAGACGAACCCAATGGTGGCCACGGTAAGGACCGTTGTGCACGGTGGCCGGAATTTTGGAAGGTAAAACCGTAGGATTCAAATTTTGGGTTTTTGATTTTGATGGTGTTGATTGATTCTAAGTTTAGGATGATGTTCTTTGAGCTCTCACGAGCTTGTAGGTGCAATTTGGGACGGATTTGGACGTTGGAGGTGGCGGGAATGATGATTGGAATTCTGGCCGAAACTTTGACTGGCCATAACTTAAAATCCAGGTACTTTCTGAAATTTTTGGGTTGATATTTGGAATCCTTGGCTCGAGTAGATGGATTTACATAGGTAGAACGTCGAATTTGGTTGAGAAACGAGTGAGATATCGAAGTTTGAAGTTTGGGGCATCAATGGAGTTTTCCGACGAGAAATTCCCGTGAGTCGCCACCGAGTTGACTCGGTCTTCGGCGTGTTGACTCATGATGACGTCAGTGTTGCCTTTGCTGACGTCAGCGTTCACTTTTTGGTCAACATTTGACTAAAACTTTGACCCGCGCGTGGGAGCGTATTTTTAGGTGGGACCAAAACCATTCTAAGGGTTTCGACGATCCGGATCCAATGGCGGTGGTTTTGGGTCGATCGGAGATCGTTAAGTTAGATAAATTGAGATTTTTCACCTCGGAAAACGTGTACGGGACACGTTGACTTTTCCGGGAAATTTTAGGGTTCTTAATATGGACTTGTATAGGTTAGTAGTAACCTTTGGATATGATTTGGACAGGTCAGGATGACCCAGATAGGTCGGATTAACCCGGAGTGGCTTATGGCACGCATATCGAGGCGGGTGCTAGGACGGACTGTGAGTGGACTTTTGTTTTCTAACCGTGATGCATGCAAATATGATTTAAATGCTTTATTATATGATTTTATATGCTTTGGCATGATTGATGTTTCAATCCGGTAATTTCTCGATTTTATGATTATTATATTATATTTTGGCACGATTTTCGAGAAATGATGAAATTGATGTTTTTGGGCTAGGCCCGGATTGAAAATGATGTTTTGAGTCGGGTTATGAGTACCCTCCAGTTTTCACAAACATGCATGCATATCGTAAAACATGAGTAATAGTATGAAATCATTCAAGTATGAACAGCGGACCGATAAAATCTAAACATATTTTCCCAAGGTCCGTAAAACTCATGTTCACCAAATCAGTTTAAATCTCAATAAACTCACGCTTTCCTTAAATCATTTTATATTTAAACCACGGTTTCCTCAAAATCATTTTCCATAAAACCACAGTTTCCTCAAAATCATTTTCCATAAGACCACGGTTTCCTCAAAATCATTTTCCATAAAACCACGGGACTTATTTCCATATCCTGTTGCTTGGAGTCACGTTTATCCCTGCAACGCGTGCAAATCAATAGGCTCAAGGACCACTCAAAATCCGAGCATCCGCCGTTGTGAACACATCACCAGCCGGCAATCCAAATCTAGTGAACACATCACTTACCGATCTATGTATATCCAGCACATCTGATCTGAGTCGAGCCTCCCTCGGCTTCTTGACAAAGATCATGCTACGTGACCTCTTCGGGGTAAACACTTCCATCCCGAAGGCAATCGTTATCTCCAGGGTGCACTCCGGGGAAAAACATATTTCCACCCGAAAGCCCTAAATATCCGCAACATATCACCATTATGATAACCAGTGAAAACAGTTGCATTGAAACCAAATCATTTAACAACACAGGGTCTCAGCCCCAAAATATAGTTTCCTCAAATCTGAAAAACCAAAGTCCCGATTTACTTTATAAATCCGAAAATCATCAATATCATCATGTAATCACATGGAAATACAAATCCAACCAAAATCACAATTTCATTGGGTCTCAAGCCCAAAATATCATTTTCACGCAAATCTGTGCAACCGTAAACCCGAGATGCCACGATCACGTAAATCCCTGAAATCAATCCTTGACTCATAATCCGAGTCCAAATATCATTTTCAATTTCCTGACTCATAACCCGAGTCAAAACATCATTTTCAATCCGCGCCTAGCCCAAAAACATCAATTTGACAAACTTAACCCGAGTCAAAAACATCATTTCCCAGCAAAGTCAACGTGTCTCGTTCACGTTTCCCGAGGTGAAAAATCTCAATTTGACTAACTTAACGATCTTCGATCGACCCGAAACCACCGGCATTGGATCCGGATCGTCGAAACCCTTAAATTGGTCTTGGTCCCACCTAAAAATACGCTCCCACGTGCCCCCACGTGCTGGTCAATGTTTTAGTCAAATGTTGACAAAAAAGTCAACGCTGACTTCAGCAAAGGCAACGCTGACGTCATCATGAACAGTTGGTCCCATTGATGCCCCAAACTTCAAACTTCGATATCTCACTCGTTTCTCAACCAAATTCGACGTTCTACCTATGTAAATCCATCTACTCGAGTCAAGGATTCCAAATATCAACCCAGAAATTTTAGAAAGTACCTGGATTTTATGTTATGGCTATTCAAAGTTTCGGCCATAATTCCAATCATCATTTCGGCCACCCTCAACGTCCAAATCCATCCCAAATTGCACCTACAAGCTCGTGAGAGCTCAAAGAATATCATCCTAAACTTAGAATCAATCAACACCATCAAAATCAAAAACCCAAAATTTGAATCCTACGGTTTTACCTTCCAAAATTCCGGCCACCGTGCACAACGGTCCTTACCGTGGCCACCATTGGGTTCGTCTCAACATCCTCTCCAATTTTGGTTCACGGGTCATAAGCAATGGATGATGATTGAGAGGTGTTTGTGTAGGATTGAGGTATATGGTTTTGAAGAAAATAAATGAAGAAGATGAAGATGACGGATGATGAATAATGAATGATGACTAAGGATGATGAGGAATGATTAAAAAATGGATTAATGGAAAACATGTTCCACAATTTAGGGCCTCAAAACAAGGGATGGGTGACATTTTTCACTCATCCAAGTGTTCACAAACTATGATCACTATTCACTATTTAATAATATTTTAATCGAAATCCCGGTTCGTTCGGTTAATCGATTTCTCTCCCGTGACCACAACTTCGTCGTCGAATCTCCGATTTCGGCGTGCCGCTTGTCTATGAATTCGTATCGACTCGACTTACGTAACGGTCCTTGGCCCTCGTCCATTGGACCTCCCGGCTTAAAAGTCAACATTTCGTCCTTACCTTTCAAAATTACCAAAATACCCCTCGACTTCCGAACGTCATAACTTTTTCCTCGAATGTCGGAATCGATCGTGCCACCTGTCTATGAACTCGTGATGTCCCGAACTACGTCACAGTCATCGATCAAAGTTCGTTTGACAGCACGAACTAAAAGTCAACATTTTGCCCACAAGTCAACATTTTGCCCACGCCTAGGGCAAAACGGTCATTTTGCACATTTCGTCCGATTTCTCTCAACTAATCCCAGATTAATCATCCTAAACCATAATAAATTAATATTTAATTCCGATACTCGGGACGGGTCATTACAATCAAGGTTACATAGGTGAAGTCGGGACCCTAGCTTGCATCTCTATACTTTTCTCAATTTTTGCTATCTATATTCATTTACTTATAGTTTTAATTTTAGTTTAACGTCCTTACATATCACAAATCAAAACACAATTCTGTTTTATTTTCAGTTCTTTTTATTCCACTAGTTAATTGAGTCATTATAGGGTTATTTAGAGGTAATTGTGAAGCCTAATCAGTCTTTGTGGTTCGACTCCCTTACTTGTACATTACCATTACTACAATAGTAGTGTATAATCTAGGATACATCAACAGCTGGTATATGAAAAACCATTTTGAAACCATTCTCAAATGTAACGACCCGTCCTGAATTTTGGGATTAGATTAGTGACTAATCATGGATTAGTAGGGTTAATAGGTGATTAGTCGAGCGAAATCGGACGAAAAATGTAAAATGACCGTTTTGCCCCTAGTTGTAGGTAAATTGTTGACTTTTAACCTAGGAGGTCCAATGGCCGAGGGCCGAGGACTGTTACGTAGATCGGGTCGATATGAGTTCTTAGACAGACGGCACATCGAATTCGGACGTTCGATGGAATATTTATGGTTCAAGGATGTTTCGGGTCATTATTGCATGTTTTACGAAACAGGGAGCTTTTGCCCTCAAGTGGCCCAGATATTTTAGGAAGGCCCAATGGATGAGTGACAAGTGTCACTCATCCATTGCTCACTGCCTCCCATACATGCATTTCCTATTCCTTTGTTCGTGCAAAATCAAACCCAAACAAACCCGATCTTGCCCTTGAACCCAAATCCATAACCGTTTCCTTTTGATTCTGTGAGAGGCTAGGAGAGGAGGGAGGATGAGTTTGTTATGGCTAGTGATGACAAGGGCCACCGTGGACGGTGGCGATGGCCCAAAACCCCAGGTAACCCGAGAACCTATTTTTGATTCAAATCTTGATATTTTTGGATTTAGACGTTTAGGTTGTTTTCTGTGGATTGTGAAGTGATTTTAGGGTTAGTATGACCATTAGGGAATTTCTTTGGAAGGAGGAAGACGGTTGGACGGCCCAGGGAATGAACGGGAAATTTCGCCGTGAATGGAGTGTTCGAGCTAGGGGTTTTCGAGGGGTTTTTCTTCATTTGTTTTATATGGTTAGATTCCTAGGGATGTAAGGACGAGATTAGGATTAAAGAGGGAGTGAATCGGACTGAAGTAAGGGAGAAAAATTATTGGACCAGCTCAGCCAGTCGAACCAGACCGAAAATCAGCAGACCAGTTCCGAACTGGTATGCCGAAGGAAGAAGATAGCTACAGTGCACTAGCGATTGGCTCCCACGCACAGGGGCTTCTGTCAGAGCGTGTTGGTACATGGTCCACATTTTGAGGATGCTTCCAACACACGAAATCATCCTTTCGATAGGTTTCGGGGTGTCCAAAGATTTCGGATCGACTTTAAAAATAATTTAAAATTCTGGAAAAATTACGGGGCTTTAGTGAGGGATTATTTAAGTAGTTAGTAACCCTCTATTACGATTTGGACAGGTTTGGAGGTCCCAATGATGGTGTTTGGCTCGGGAGAGCCAAATGACACGCGTATCGAGGCGGCAGCTCAGACGGTCTGTGAGTGGACCTTGTTTTCTAAATTGATGCATGCATAAATGTTTATTATGTGTTTTAAAGGGGTTTGTTGTTTGAGTCGATTAACCGTGCTTGAGAGAACAAAGACTGAAGATAGTGAGGGGCAATCGATCCAATTGAGGGTTTGTGTGAGTGTTGAGAGATTTTATTGTGTTGAGTGAGGTGTGTGATCGTGTTTGAGAGGAAGTGTGAGTGTCTGAGTGTGTGAGTGGTGAGGAAACACCAGAGAAACAGAGAGGGAGGTTTGGTGGTGGTGCTATCGGGTTTTGATCAAACCGGTCGAGTTTGGAGCTGTCGGAGTGTTCTAAGGGCGGAGGAGAAGTGCTAGACGGATTAGACCCACGACGGAGCTCACGGTGGAGGTCAACAAGCAGGTAATTTCTCAAGTTCCCTCTGTCTACCCTGTTTTTCAGTTTAGTTCAAAGTTAAAGTCGTGAAGGTTGGGACTGAGTCGAAGGATTCTGTGGGTTCTACTAGGTTTAGGAAGTCCATAGGAACCTCCAGTTGTGAAACCGTGACGGGGGAGTTCGTGGTTGGCCAGGAACCGAAATAGAGGTTTCGGGAGGTTTTTTTTCGAGCTTGAGGATGACGGGTTAGAGGCCGTGATGTTTAGATTTTAGGATTTGAATTAGTTTCTAGGATGAGGACGAAGAGTTTGGTGGACAAAGGAAGGAAAATGGTGGAGGAACGGAGAGGAACCGGTCAACTAGGTTTTTGGTCTAAACGTTGTAACGAATCTATTGGGATAGGTTTCGGGACAATCAGACGTTGTTTCGGGTTAGTTCTGCGGGATCGAAGGTTTAGGGTTCCGTTTAAAGTACGCTTAGAAGTTTGGGAAAATGATGGGACTTGAGTAGGATTTTGGTGAAGTAGTTTGTAACCTCGTTGTGGGCTTTGAACAGGTTCGGGAAAGCCAAGGATATCGGAATGGCCGGGAACGGCGTAAGTGCGCTCGTATCGAGGCGACGTCTGAATGGTCTGTGAGTGGACTTTGCTTTCTAACTCTTGATGCATGCATATATGTTTTAATATGTTTTCATACGTGATTCTATGATTTGCTTTATGATCTTGATGGTTTATGGGTTTTCACGATTTTCGAGGTATTTTACAGAATTTCACGTTTTACGAGGTTTCGATTTCTACTGTGAATTGACGATGGTTTTAATTCTTTGATTTCGGGATTTGAAATATGATTTGATTTCAAGGTTTTAAACTGGATTTCGGAAAAGTGATTTCGGGCTTGGAGCCCAGCTCTTGTGATTTCATAAAGGATGTTTTGGATTTGGTTTTCGAGGTTTGGAAAAGGAAGTCTGGATTTGGGTTCGGGACAATGGTTCCGGATGCCGGCGTACAGAATCATTGTTGAAGATTCGGAAATGGATTTTCCGTTGTTTTCACTGTTGAATGAAAAATGGTTTTGGGTTGAAAGACCCGAAAAAAGAGAAAACACACTGGATCTGGTTTTGAGTTTAAAGACTCGGATTGATTTACGGGGGGAGGGTCCTGGATTGAAGTTTTGAGTTTAAAGACTCGGTATATGTTTTGAGTTTAAAGACTCGGATATGATACCCCCCGAGGTGTGTGATTGTGTTTTGAGTTTAAAGACTCGGATATCCCGGGAAGGCCTGGCTATTTGCACATTGTGTTTTGAGTTTAAAGACTCGAGCGCACTTGAGATCCAGTAAACTTGTATGATTGATGTTTTTCACTGGTTTTCTGATGTTTTGGGCAATGGCCAGGATGAAGTGGATTTGACGAGTTTTGGGATTGAGTTCCCGGATTTGAGATTGAAATGTGATTTGAGTTTTTGACCATCACAGTCCTTTCGTGTTTTCGATACCCTCCAGGTTGTTGCAGTGCGGGCTGTTGGTCGAGAGAGACGGAGACATCACACCTGCAATCCACAGTAGTTAGGATGGCTGGATTCGAGAATACCTGGTCCGACGTACGTGTCACGTGAAGGTTGGACGTCTGTTTAGCCTACGTGTCATGCGTAAGTTAGACGGGATCGGGATTTAGCCCTTAATCCTGGGGGCTTAGGGGTGGGTCCTGAAAATTTTGTATCAGAGCCAGGTTTCAGATGTTCTGCACGAGGTATGGATAACACGAACGACGGGGATGATTTGAGGTACCCCGTGGGATTACTGGATTGTGTACATGAGGGAAACCGTGAGTTGGGGTTTGTGGTATCGTAGTCCTTGTGGTTTGGGCCGACTTACGGCTGGATTGGAGATGGTGCTGCTAGGTGCAGCCGAGGTAGTGGGTGCCTGGTGGATGACTCTGGACGAGGATTTGTACTCAAGCGAGGTAGTGATCCGTAGAAGTTGAGGGTCGCCTACGGCTAGTGATGATGAGTTGGAAAACTCGTGGTTGAAATGCCAGGATTTGTAAACCCTCCTTAACTTGTGTTGTGTTCCGAAGTAGAGAAGTACTTGGTGACGCTGAGCGTAGGTCGTTGTGATGGCATGGTTGGGGGGGGGGGGGGGGGGGCATGGCGAGGTCTGTTGACGGATGATGGAAGGAACTGGAAAGGAGTGCCTTTAGGGCTTTGTTGATTTATTCTCACAGGGTGGTCGAAGCAGTCAAGGGAAGTGAAGACATGTAGTGAGTCGGTAGGTAGAATTCCTTTTTGCGTAAGTAAGCAGGACTGGATCGTTTCGGGTAAGAGGTTAAGTTGAGTAGTGGTTGAGATAGAGTAGAAGACCCCACACCTGAGGTACGAGTTGTGGAATTTCGGGGACGATTTTTGAGGTATTTTACGGAATTTCACGTTTTATGAGGTTTCGATTTCTCCTGTGATTTGACGATGGTTTTAATTCTTTGATTTTGGGATTTGAAAGATGATTTGATTTCAAGGTTTTAAATTGGATTTCGGAAAAGTGATTACGGGCTTGGAGCCCAGCTCTTGTGATATCAGAAAGGATGTTTCGGATTTGGTTTTCGAGGTTTGGAAAAGGAAGTCTGGATTTGGGCTCATGACAGTGGTTCTGGATGCCGGCTTTCAGAATCATTGTTGCGGATTCGGAAATGGATTTTCCGTGGTTTTCACTGTTGAATGAAAAATGGTTTTGGGTTTAAAGACCCAGAAAAAGAGAAAACACACTGGATCTAGTTTTGAGTTTAAAGACTCGGATTGATTTACGGGGGGAGAGCCCTAGATTGATGTTTTGAGTTTAAAGACTCAGTATATGTTTTGAGTTTAAAGACTCGGATATGATACCCCCCGAGGCCTGTGATTGTGTTTTGAGTTTAAAGACTCAGATATCCCGAGAAGGCCTGCTATTTGCGCATTGTGTTTTGAGTTTAAAGACTCGGGCGCACTAGAGATCCAATAAACTTGTATGATTGATGTTTTTCACTGGTTTTCTGATGTTTTGGGAAATGGCCCGGATGAAGTGGATTTGACGAGTTTTGGGACTGAGTTCCCCGGATTTGAGATTGAAATGTGATTTGAGGCTGAGGCCTGGATGATACGGGTTTTCAAATGGTTTTTCAATGATGGTTTTTTTTTATATGAGTGATTTCATGGCTTGAATTGATATGCATGCATTGGTTTTTGCGTGGAGGGTATAAATGTAATTTTTTTATTGAACTGTTTTCTAAATTATACTTTATTTTTGTCCACTCACAAGCCTTTTCGTGTTTTCGATACCCTCCAGGTTGTTGCAGTGCGGCCTGTTGGTCGGAAGAGACGGAGACATCACACCCGCAATCCACAGTAGTTCAGTTGGCTGGATTCGAGAATCTCTGGTCCGACTTACGTGTCACATGAAGGTTGGACGTCAGTTTAGCCTACGTGTCATGCGTAAGTTAGACGGGATCGGGATTTAGCCCGTAATCCCGGGGGATTAGGGGTGGGTCCTGACACCCAGTGGGATTGGGATGGGTCCTTTCAACGTGTCACTACTTGGTTGGCAACGTGGCAAGACAAGATGATGTGGCTTGCAACATCATCATCCCCTACCACTGGCCTAGTGAACCAGCGACCTTGTAATGGGTCATTCAACTTGATTTCAAACCCGGTCCATTCTCCCTCATTTCTCAACCAAAACTCTCCATTCTTCTTCCATTATACTCGTCTCTAACCCAAGAAGAGTTCTATAAGGTTAAAATCACGAAAATGTACCTGAAACTGCCTAGCTAAGTTCGAATCTTCACGGCCACCTTCGAGCTTTCTCCCAGGGCCGTTCCAATGTGCTTTTTCCTTTGTTTTTGTTCCTGTGAACTCGTCCAAACTTAAGGAACAAAACCCAGGCTTCTGTTACTATCAAAACCGTCCAAAAATCAAAGTTTGAATTTCAAACCTAAATGGGTTCTCGGGTTTATGATAGGTCGTTAATTAAGCATTATTTTATATTATTTTATACCCTTTATGCATTATTTTAATATTAAAATAATAAACAATTGAAGAAAATATTATATTTTGTGGGATTTTTATAGAAATAAATTAAGTTTGGAATTTGGAGCGTTTTGGAGAAAGAATCATCTCGATCGGAGTTCGAACGAAGAAATTATGGACGAAATTCGGTGAATAACTATTTGATTGCAAGCCCAAGAAAATCCATTTGCTAAGCCGAAAAGCCCAGAAAAATCGGTCCAACAGCCCAAATCCATTAATTAATCCAGTCCATTTGTGTAAGGACCAGAATCAGCCCAATTTGCTGCAACCCAAAATAGCAAACCCAACTGTAGCAGCCTAGCGATGTGTCTAGCGCAGGGGAACCATTTCACGCACTGACCACGCTTTCCTTCGCGAGTTCCACGCACGTTCGTCGAACAAGTCTTCCTCATATCAGCCTGCCGACTTCCTCCACCCATGTTAGCTTGCATGTCACGAAACCCAATTATGACCTTCTCCAGCCCATTTCGCGCTGCACCTCAGTCCATACGCCAGCCCATGCCTCACCAACTCCTTGCACAGCCCACTCCAACTGCTCTAGCCCATTTCCTGCACATGTGCAGCCCAGTCTATGGAACCTACTCCAACCTGCTCTAAACTACCCTACTTTGCATATAAAATTAGTCACTTTTCATCCCAAAATCAGCAAAAAATCATCATTGTTCATCATTTCATTATTTTATTTTATTTTATTTTTTATTTTTTAATTTGAATTTTGGCACTCCCACTATAAATAGGGAGGACATTTCATGTAACAAGGGTCCCTTATTGAATCCCCAATTTTGTCCCAATTTTAGTTCCCATTTTGTTCCTGTTAGTTTCATTTAGTAGTTCTTTTTCTCTCTTCGTTTAGTTTATCTTTTTATTTTTGTCCTTTATTTTTGGGACCATTTGTAACTTCTTTTAATTTTATTCTTATGTTTTCTTTTAATCTTTGTTCATAGATTTTTCTTTTAACTTCTTTGACTTTTCTTTTAGATACAATTTTATGACTTCTAAAGTTTGAGAATATGAATACAATCTCCATGTGTTTTACTTTCTAAATTTCATTTATTTCATAAGTTTTAGTGCTTCATACTTCAATTTGATGCGAAGTGTCGGCCGCTGTCAGTGCAATTAGCATTTGATTGAAGATATTTTAATATCGGCCGCTGTCAGTACATTTAATCACAAACTTAAAGTGAATCATGTTGTAAGTGTTTGATGCATATTAATGTTTGATGCTCATTAATGGTTGATACATTTATAAAATGAAAAATGTATGCATGTACTTGAGATGATGAAGCGAAGATTTGGTGATTGGTTCAATATGAGCAAAAGGTAAAGTGTTCGTAAAAATTGTTTTTGAAAGAAGTCTATTTTAGGAGTAGTTTAATTATTGTTATTATTAATTTTAATTTATTTCTTAGTTAGTGTTAAAATGTATTTTAGATTACAATCTTTCAAAACCCCCCAATTCATTCTTTTATTCTTTTATTTTTTTATTCTTTTACTCTTTATTATTTTATTATTTTCTTCTTTTATTCTTTCATTCTTATATTCAATTATTCTTTCATTCATTATTCTTTTATTCATTATTCTTTCTCACTAACACATTATTATTGTTCCTTAATTTCTGTAGTTAAGAACGATCTCTATTTACCAATACTACATCTACACGAAAAGGTTTAAATTACATAATACTTAGCGTTATCAGTTTACCTTTTTCTAGGTTTCTCAACCTAGCCAGCGCAGCTCCACCCTTCTCTAGCATCTCTCTCAGTCTCTCTCAACCTCACCCCCACTCTCTGCGTCCTTAGGCTAGCACCAGATGAAAAGGAAAATGGCGAAGGGTTTCAGGCTATTCGAAACAAAAGGAAGGGAGAGATGGGAGATAAGTGCATGAATGTGGGAGTATGAGCCAATGGGATGAGTGACACTTGTCACTCATCCATTGGTCTGAAGTGTCACCCATCCCATTCGCCCAGATGATACATTTTAGGTCCCTTTAATAACAACTAAAAGTCAATTGTCTTGAAAAACATGTCATCATAAAATCCGATCGAACTGTTCTAGACAAGTAACTTTTCGTACGACTTCCAAATTCGACGTGTCACATGCCTATGTGATCGTAATCGCTTGATCTATGTAATGGACCTCGATCCACGTGCAATTTACTTCCTAGGTCAAAAGTCAACATTATTCCCTTCCAAAGGAAAAATTGACATTTTACCTTAATCTTCCGATTAATCTGAATGTAATCCTTGATTAACCTCAATAATCATAAAATTTCAGGACAGATTGTTACAGCTCGGCTCAACGTCTAACACTGCTCACGGAGCGGAGGCATGAGCCATAAGTATTCAAGTATCCCTTATCTGATAGGTTTTCGGGGGGTAAACTTAGTATTTTAGGTAACTTGTCACACGAAAGCAGGACTCGGGTAAGTTGTATATGACCTTTTTTGGCTTGGGTCGTGTCAAGTTTACCTCAGATCTTGGCTACTAATTTAGGCTTGAAATTATCATGCCTCCGAGATGTGAGCCTCGTGTGCGGCCTGGTAGTGAGACGAGAATAAGAGCCTCGAGGTAATTTTGAGACTGGATTTGAATTGGTTGTATATGATACGTGTTGTTTATATGACTCACCTAGGTTAGTTGAGATGTTATATGTATTTTATGACTATATGTTTCTTTGATTTTTGTGATGTTAGACCGGATTAGTGGCATTTATAGTGGATATCACGTACTCAAGAGGGGAACAGTTGGACGACTCCAGACAATAAGTGAGTTCACTAGTAGAAGTCAATGTACTTTTTGGTGTGTTGAGTAGGGTGAATATGCTTCCCGGTTGCATTAAGTGTCTGAGGAGTAGTGTGATGGAAAGTCCCTTGTAAGATCCGACGTGTATGGTAATGTGTTGGCCAACAATGGTAGTAGTTCAGATAGGAGTCCGGATATTCGATAGGAGTCCGACATGTATGGTAACATGAATTGTCTAATTGGGAATGTCAATTGGAACTTCGATAGGAGTCCGGATATTCGGTTATGGTTTGGATGTAAATTGTGTTTCCGGAATAAGATTTTCAAAAAACCAGAAAGCGCATATGTTTTGTGAATGAGTATATTAGATGTCATGATTTTGTGTAGTTTAGAAACAATGGTAGTACGGAAGAAACACCCCTTGCCTTGGATATGTGAAGCGTTTTTATTTTTAACTGGAGTAAACAAGTTTTGATGATTCAACTGTGATTCGTAAGTGGATTAGAGAAGGGATAGAGTTCCCAAGTAGACCTCCTTATGAGTAGGGCTGTAATATGTTGATAAGGCTGTTTGGATTAACTGATGCCTTCTGATGCTTAGGGAATTAGTAGGGGTATATGCGTTGTATTCAACTTCATTGTGACAAGGATCATTACCCAAATAGAGAGATTTTTGGTAGGTACATCTGATTGTGTTCCTTTAACCTGATAAGGTGACCGTTGATGAAATAATGCTGAAAGATTATACGGATACCATGTAATGTTTGTTGAAGGGAAGTTAAATATATGGAAAAAGAAAAGTCTTGGGCCATATGACAGATTGCCTTGCGTTTGGGGCCTATATCTACAAATTCGTGGTCATTAGTACGTGTTGAGAAAAAAGTGTGTGATGGTTGTTATGGCCTCATGATTCATAATGTGTGCAACAGGGAAATTGGTTGTTATTGTTTTACTCTAGTGCTTGGTGAAAGAGATTACTTTATCTTGGAGCTAGAACAGGAGATTGGATTGTTGATAGTGATATCGTATTCAAATTCTCGATATTTTTGTAAGCATGTTATTTGGTGGTGTCTAAAGAAGGGTGAGAAAGTTGGGATAGGCATTTTGTTACGCTAAGGCGTAAGGTATGTCGTCATAGAAGCTAAATGATCATGGTAGCTACCTCCAAGTCATAAGAAGAGATGGGAATTATTAGTAGGGAAACTAGCACTCAAATTTTTGAATTTCCAGAGAAATGGTAGAGAGATATTGAGGATTGGGTATATTTGTGTCCGGATATTTACCTTATGATTGGATTGATATTATTTGATATGATTTGATGAATTCTGGATTCAGGAAATTATTTCCAGACACTGTTTTCCAATGAATTGGTGGAAACTGTTACTGGAAAAGATATGATTGAGCACAGACCGTGTTGAAAATGTTAATGGGAATGAGCTTAAGGGAATTAATGACTATTTTTCACATGAACCATCTGCTTGGAATTGAAAATGTTGTTATTTTCCCCCAGGCGTTTGGAGCTCCCAGAGAGGTCACGATTATACTTCCTGGAGATGAGTAACTCCACGGAAGACTCAGACTTAAGAGTGTATAATTATGACATTGCCCAGATGTTGTTGATTTCGAGGATGTATTCGGATGTGAAGAATCCCGAGTTTTGACACAACACCGATGTTGTGACTAATGTTTGATATTGAGGATTAGAGAACAATTGATAAGTCAAGTCAATTACATGACGTTGTAATAGTAAATGTTTTGGTTGGAATTGTTGGAAGTTTAGGGTGAATTCATATAGCTGGTATTACTCTACGAGTCCTCCTCATGAGGTGCAGTGATATAGAAACTTTGGATATAACAAAGCATCAGTGTTGAAGTGGCAGTTCGATGACTATCAAAAGAATTTGTGATTTGAGGAACAACTTGTATAGGGTTGAGATAGATAAGAGTAGGAGTGAGAAACTAAGAAGAAAATACATATAAATAGAGAAGAAAAAGATTGTGTTATGTAGTTAACCACACATATAAAGGGTAGGATTAATAGTGAAGGGGAATTGGAGAAGCTAAATATGCTTCTACTTCTAAGTGTTGGTGATAAACATAGAGGTAAGAAAACAAGCATTCTATTACCATTTTAGAACCCTTGTGTTTTTGGATATTGATTTAGAATTCAAAGTCGAGATGAGATCCAAGAATTGAGAACTTTGACAGAAAGTGAGGAAGTGAACATGTGGGTTATGATCTTAGGTAAAGAATAGAGTTTCGACTAAACGTAAGTTCGTTGATATCTTGATTTAAGGAGTAAATTTAAAACTGAGTTGAATATTTGATTTAGCCTATTTATGAGGCTATATGTGAATAATGTGTGTGTGATATGGATTTCAGGATGGTAGTATTGGCTTAACGTGGGGATTAACATTATCATTCTGATGTGCACTCGAATGTGACTCAAACAATCACGATTGTGTTTGAGAAATTTGTGTTAACTTGACTCCTACATATTTGGAAATTGAGGGAGATGTGAGGCCCAGTTTAGTTGAGGCTTTGACCTATGAATTTGAATTATGATGTTGAGATACGATATGAGTAAATGAATTCTGGGTATTCGTAATATGAAATATTGTGAGGATTGTTGTGGTTGACGTGGTTTCAAGTACCATGGTCCATTGTTACAAGATTTGAAACATAAGTGGTTGTTAATTTTCAACTTGAGTGATGATTAAATTGTTGAAAGTTGGTTGGATATGACTGAAGTAAAATTTTATATCTTGTGTTGTTGGTTATTGTAACATAAGCTTCAGTTAGTAATTTGTTTTTTCCAATTGGCAGAGGCCAAGCTTAAAGGAAGTAATTGAGTCTCAGACATATCTATAGATGATGAGTTTAGTTTCTAAACAGTTCATACCAAAAAAATTGTGATATCCTAAGATACCTTCGATGAGACTAGTACATGTTCGGATGATGTGGGTGCAGTTTCCAAGTTGATGGTATGTCTAGATGTTTTGTATATAGTTCTTAGACATGGGTCAGATGTTGCATGAGTGCAGTCCCTGAGCTGACTTATGCGTAGTACAAATATTGTGGTAGTGTGACCAATGTTTGTGCACTGATGAGTAGTGTTGTTTGGTCATCGTGGTAAATAACTGATTATCATTTACGTTCATAGTTATTATTTAAGTTCTAATCTGTGTAGTTCTCCAGGCTAGTTGGTCTATAATAATGATGATGTTTAAACGTAGATGAACGAACGTAGCAGAAAGACTCATGTATGGATTCGAGGGTTTGAAAGCTATTATTCATTGATTCTACATTATGTGGAGAGCAATTACTTGTCTGTAATATTGTGGCAATTTCTTATGTATTGGATGAGCTATTATTGCTGAGTTCTTAAGAAAGTTAGTTATTTTCAAAAATTATTTCGTGTTGAAAAATTCTGAGTCTACCCTAACTAGTGATTTTAAATTTCGAGGAAAAAATTTCTTTATGTGGAGTAGGTTGTAATGACTCGGACCTCTACGGGAAGCAAATTTGGAAAACTTAGGTAAAAAGATGGTTTTACCCTTGAAAAAGTAAAAGAATTGACTTTTGTTGACCAAAGTCAAAATGTTGACTTTTAACCAAAGGTTAAAAATGTTGACTTTTAACCAAATGTTAAAAATGTTGACTTTTTGGTCATGACTTCTTTTAGAAAATCCCAGAAGACCGTTACAAAAGTCTCGGGACCTTGACTCCATAGATAAACGACACGTTAAAATCGGAAGTCGAATGGTTTTGATACCAGTAAAAAAACCCTCAGGGGAATTTTCATAATTTTGGCGTTAAGGGTAAAATGGACATTTGGACTGTGAGAACCAATTGGATTTCGATTGGCGTCCAGTTCTAGATTGTTCTGGAATCTTCTCCCCTCCACCGACTTGTTCCTTTATATATATGTGTGGTGTGGTGTGCTATTTGTTGGCTCGATGGGCCTTGGCTAAAGGCCATGAAAGATTGTGAACTCATTGATAGAGATTTTACCAAGCACAAAAATGTACTAGGCAAAACTTCTATGTGTAATCACTTTGCAAGCGCACAAGACGTGTATATAGTATAGATGCAAGAAAAGGTCGATTTCACAGAGACTTGCTCAACAATATCCAATCTGATTTGGTTCAATTGACTTTAGTGGAGTACTTAAAATGCAATGGGGGGTTTGTTACGTTGAATGAATGTAAGTAAATTAACTAAGATTAACTAACTAAGTCGAGCTAGGGGTTCTATTCACCTTTACCAATTATAGTTCTCCTCTGATTTCCTTGATTAGATTACTATGCATGTTTTCTAAATTAAGTGCCTGTGCAGGGGTCTGGCTAAGGCTCACCCTACACATATTATCTTCTCTTAGTTTGCATGTTTAAGCGTGATGTACCCGCCCTTAAACGTTTATTACCAATGGTGCGTGATAATGCATGGAACATGAAGAAGATTTGATGACACTACATTATCCGTAGAAAAATGATGTGCAATTCTAGTGAGTCATGAGTTTAGATTACGAATAAGATTCCCCCTCTTAAACGTGATGGTACAAATTGCAGGGTGAACACAAACATCGAGGTGATCCGTCAAGCAATTACATCAACAATTATATACAAATAAGGTAGCTAAACTTATAAGCATAAATTAAGTTCATGAAGTGCAGTAATCCAACAAATCAAGGCATGCATAACAATCATAATCAAGAGCCAGAAATCTAAGTACGAACTAATATGGCTAGGGCTTCAAGTACCCCTAGCCCTAATTACACTACTCAAACATTATTGAATTAAGCAAAGACATAAAAGAAAGATGTGTAAACATAAATAAAGTAATAAATAATAAAAGGAATGAAGGAAAACTCCCTCAAGGTAGACGTGCTGAAATTAAGATGCGTGAATTGTAAAGAGTGCTTGAATGAAGATTGCAAAACTCTAAACGAAGAACTTGAATTGAAGTACGAATTTTGACAGAGTTTCGGGGACCTTCAAGAGATAAATTCGGGCCCCCATTCATAAACCCTAGTACCTCTATTTATAAGAGAATAATTAATCCTCCTACAAATAGAAGTTTATAATTAAATTCTATAAGGAAAAGGCTTCCTAAATAATTAAGAAATCTATTTAAAACCATTCCTACAAGTAAAGGAATTGAAAATAAGAATATAAAAAGAAGTAGGACTCAAATCCTTATACAATATGAAGATTAGGTGTGAAAGGAAGTTGGAATTATTCTAAAAAAGGCCAAAAACTTAGAAGAAACCTTCAGCGATCGTTTTCGGTGGTCAACCACCAAAATTGAGGCGTTCAAAGGCTCAGTCAACCTTTGGTCAAAGGTGCAGGCGTGATGTTTGGATCTTCGGTGGGCCAGCTTTAGGACACGCGCGCCACATAGGAGGAAGTGAATTCAGCTGGCGTTACCGAATAGGTTAATTGCTACAGTAACCGCAAAGCCAACTCTTCATTCGATGGTTATCCACAGAATTGCATATGCAATATTCTTTCCTTCATAACTTCTTCGTGTAAACTCCGATGTAGGTGATTATTTAGCCATAATCCTCGTAATTCCAAGCTCTATTTGATCTATACATTTCTTAGAAAGTATATTATTTTCTACAATTGTATAGAATGAAATATTAACAAAACATAGGTAAAAGGGTATTAAATCATGGATAAAACATGCATAAATTATGACCTATTACTCATCCACCACGAGGGAGAGGTAGACAAGAGAGAAAGAAACCTTGAGAAGAGGGGAGAATGACGAGAAACAGAGGGAGAGTGATGAGAACTAGGAAGGTAGGACAAAGAACGAGCAGTTTTGGTTTTCCAGAAACCATCGATTTCGTGGTTTTCTTTTGGTTTTTTAGGGAAAGATGGGAAAGGTTGGAAACCAAGCTCGTTGCTCAGTTTAACTTGATCAGCCGACGGAAACAAGCCCATAACTCAAGGCTTGGATGTTGGGAAATGTTCATGGACGAAGATCGAAGCATGGCTGAGAAGGGAATGTATTGTCTCTTGATATTTAGATGTTTGTTTTTCGTTTTGAGGTCATAAATCTACCCTGGAGAAGGATTAGATGGTAATAGACGAAACAAAACTGAAAAACCTTAGGAAATGGCAGTTTTATGGAAGGTCAGGTTTCTGAATATGAGTGACCCGAAAACCAGCAAAACAAGTCTAGCGCCAAGTAGGAGATTATGAACAGTGTTAGGCGTGTGGCTCCCACTCATAGCCACTTCAGGTGGCGCATGGGAGCGCGTGTGGAGGATTTTTGAGATGGTGTCAACATGGTTTTTAATGTACTCGATATTACAAATCCAACGGTTCAATTTTTGAGGTGATCAGATATCGTCCAAAGACAGTTTTGACTGTCTGAATGTTTAGGGTGTGTTTTAATTCATTTAAAAATCTCAGGAAATTATGGGATTCTAGTATTAGCTAATTATGGTGGTTAGTGACCCTTCGAGGTGATTTGTGGCAGGAATTGACGTCTTTGGATTTTACCAAAAAGTGTTTAGTTTGGTTCGATTGAGTAAATTATCATCTTTGCCCTTGAAAAATTTCGGAGTTACTTGATTCAAACAAAGGTCATAGTCTACACGGATCACGCAGCGTTGAAATACTTGTTGAACAAAAAGGATGCAAAGCCTAGATTGTTGTGATGGATGCTTCTCCTTCAAGAGTTTGACTTGGAAATTAATGATGAGAAGGGAGTGAGAATGTAGTTTCTGATCATATGACTCGTCTCATCCATGGCTCGATTGATGAAAAGGATCGCCTACCCTTGCACGAGACCTTCCCCGACGAATAACTTTTCAGCATTGATGCAATCGATCCATGGTACGCTGATTTGATTAACTTTATTGTAACCAAGCAATTCCCTTCATTTTTGAACAGGTACCAAAAGAATAAGCTCGCTAAGAAAGCTAGGTATTACATTTGGGACGAGCCCTACCTATGGAAACATTTCCTGAATCAATCATTCGACGATGCATTCCCGATTGTGAGGTAAGTGTTATCCTTGAATTTTGTCTTTCTTTTGCGTGTGGCGGTCACTTTGGGGCCAGGAAAATAGCGTATAAAGTCCTTCAAAGTGGTTTCTATTGAGCCACACTCTTCAAGGATGCTCATGAATTCGTGCTCACATGTGATAGATGCCAACAGCAAGGTAACATAGGTCCTAAGAATCAAAAGCCTTTAACCCCGATTTTAGTTGTTGAGATCTTTGATATTTGGGGCATTGATTTCAACCGGCCTTTCCCTAATTCTTTTGTTAATGTTTACATATTGCTTGTTGTGGATTATGTTTCTAAATGGGTTGAGGTACTTGCCACTAAAAATAATGATGCTAAGATTATTGTGAGTTTCATTCAAAATCATATTCTAGCTACGTTTGGTGCACCAAGGGCCATCATAAATGCTAGAGGCTCCCACTTTTAAAATCTTTCTTTTGAGGCTTTGATGAGGAAGTATTGACAAGACCCGCCCCGATCCCCCTAGGGAGCACTGGGGGCAGGGCCTACTCCCGTCTGACCACCACAACTCAAAAAGTCAAGCTTACAAATAAACGAACGATCTTTTCCATTCAAACATACTTCCATCACATTAGTATAAGTAGCACAAAACATCAACATATTTCCTCCTCACCATGAATCTCATTTGATGCAACCTTGACACAAGTTTAGATTATAGGGTGTAGCCATTATGAAAGGTTCAAAACTTGGTTAGGTCATATTGTAAGTGAAGAACAAAACGGCTAAGTGTTTGGCTTCAAAGGAGTTTAGGGAGCATGCAATGTGGACGGGGAAAAGAAGGGCCTTTAGGAGCAAAAACACAAATAGCCTATATCATATCTCATAAACAATTACACATTAAATCAAGAGCATCCAATAGATATGGTTCTTTAAACATCAATGCAAATAGAAAGAGATCATGAAATTATGAACAAAGTGATGAGTGTTTGAGAGTAGAAACAAATAGATCACTCAGAAAGAAACGAAATCAAGCTCAAAGATCTCACAATGGTAGTCCCCACTAATTTTCTAAGCATGCTCAAATTCAATTGTTTTGGTTGCTTAATCACTTGATTATGGTATCGTGAAGTGCAAGTGTGAATTTAATGGAAATGGCAATGATTCTTAGTAAGTACAAGAAATTCTCATGTTCTATACATTCATATTAACTTGTTAGGCATAAAAACTAGCATCACAAAACAAAAAACAGCAAAGAATTCAAAACAGAAAACAAAAAACAGCAAGGAAATAAGAGCAGGAAAAAAAAAACAGCAAGCATTTCAAAACAGAAACTGAGTTGTGTACCCCTAAACTTAAGTCCAATACCCCCAAACCTAAATGAAACATTGTCCTCAATGTTTTGAGCATAAAAGGAAGACAAAATAATGAGTTAGAAGGTAAAAAAACGTCCATATGAAAGAGGGAACAAACCAGGGCAAAGTTGAGCAATTAGGATGTTTGCTGTCTACGAGGCACTTGAGGGGCTCCAAACCTGGCCCTCCTTTAGTGGTATCTTGCCTGCAACATAAATGAATTGATTAGTTCGACAAGTAGAAATCCACTTCCTAGACTTTAACATTTTAGGAAACAAGTACAATAAAGATTTGAATGTAAGTAAAAACTGCTTGATCCCAATAGACAAGTAAGCATAATGATCGAAGTGTGGGGGCCATGGAGGGTAGTTGGGTTGCTTGGGCAGTGGCCTTGAGCCTTGGGTGGAGCTGAATGTCTCAAAGGTGCATACCACCATCTTGATACTTCTTTCTTCATGCCTCCTACAAGGACCATTAAACCTACACAAACCATTAGGCACAACATCAAATTTCTCACCAAAACACCTAAGTTGAGTACAGAACTTAAATGGTGAAGATAAGGATAAGGAAGGCCCTTGAAAAGTAAGGATAAGAGGTGTTTGAGGACTTGAGGCAGCAAGGATAGGTGGTGGAATTTCAGGGACCTCAAGGATAGGTGCTGGAATTTCAGGGACCTCGGCCAAAACTTGGTGCAAAGCTTGTAGGTTTGGTTCTATTTCATGAACATCAAGAGCATGACCAGAGGTGCATTCATTGGTACTGTCTGTGGGTGGTAAGGGGACATACACATCATTATCCTCATCATCCCAATCGGGTTCCCAAAGAAGTTTAAGTCGAAGGTTCTCTAGTTCCTTGTCCTCTAAGAGGGCTTCCAGTAGTGTTCTTTGAGATCGGGTCTCGTTTAGTTTATCCCGAAGTGTTTTTTGAGGTCGGGTAGGGCTAGGATTCAAAGAAGGAGGAGTCAAACTGTAGGGTGATGGTTCACACCATCCGTTGTGGTATGACTCCATATAGGGCTGATTGTAAGGCTCAGTCATGTACATACAATCTTGGGGGTATGCCCATCCCTCTAGATTACATGGAGCCGAAGGAACATTTGCATAGGGCTCGTAGGCCCAACCTTGAGAATAATAATAGCTATTACACGATTCCATGGTACCTAGACACGTCAGAAAATGAAAACTAAAATTTTATATACAAAACAAAAAGAAAAAAAACACTTAGTCAAAGGAATCAAATAAAATGGACACCGTTGAGGAACAAGTCCCAGACAACGGCGCCAAAAACTTGATAGAATTTTTACCAAGCACAAATGATGTACTAGGCAAAACCTCTACGTATAATAAACTTTGCAAGCGCACAAGACGTGTAGATAGTATAAATGCAAGCAAAGGTCGATCCCACGAAGACTTGCTCAATGACATCCAATTCCGTTTAACTCAATTGACTTAAGTGGAGTAATTAAAATGCAAATATAGGGGGTTGTCACGTTGAATGAATGTAAATAAATTAACTAAAATTAACTAACTAAGTCGAGCTAGGGTTTCTATCCACCTTTGCCAATTATAGTTCCGTTAGATTTCCTTGATTAGATTACTATGAATGTATCTAAATTAAGTGCCCATGCAGAGGTCCGACTAAGGCTCACCCTACACATATTATCTTCTCTAAGATTGCATGTTTAAGCGTGATGTACCCGCCCTTAAACAACTATTACCGATGGTGCATGATAATGCATGAAACGTAAAGAAGATTTAATGACACTACACTATCAATAGAAAAGTGATGTGTAGACCTAGGAAGTCATGAGTTTAGATTACGAATAAGATTCCCCCTCTTAAACGTGATGCTTTCTTAAACGTGATGCTACAAATTGCAGGGTGAACACAAACATCGAGGTGATCCGTCAAGTAATTACATCGACAATTATACACAAATAAGGTAGCTAAACTTATAAGCATAAATTGAGTTCATAAAGAGCAATAATCCAACAAATCCAGGAATACATAACAATCATAATCAAGAGCTAGAATTCAAACACCAACTAACATGGCTAGGGCGTCAAGTAACCCTATCCCTAATTACACTACTCAAACATTATTGAATAAACGAATAACATAATTAAATGCATAAGAAACATAAAATGGTAAAAGAAAAAATAAACACAAATACTAAAGAATAGCAAGGAGTAGGAAAAGGGGCTCAAACACTCTTCTTCTCCCAAGCCTCATGTCCTCCTTAGCACAAGCTTGAATCCAAAAACATAAAACAATTATAAAATGCGGCTAACTATGTATATAAACTGAGTATGAATTTTGACAGAGTTGTGGGACCTAGGAAGGTAAATTCGGCCCCCTACAATAAACCCTAATGACCCTATTTATAAGAAAATAAGTAATCCTCTTAAAAATAGGAGTTTTAAATTCAATTCTATAAGGAAAAGGCTTCCTAATTAATTAAGATATCTAATTAAAAATTTTCTACAAGTAAAATAATTAAAAATAAGGATACAAAAGGAAATAGGACTAAAATCCCTATACAATATGGAGAATAAATGTGGAAGGAACTTGAAATTAACCTAAAAAAGGAGGAAAATCCGGAATTAAAGTTGCAGAGCCTGCCTATGCAATCTTCTTTCCTTCATAACTTCTTCGTTTCAACTCTGATTCAGGTGATTCTTTAGCTCAAATTCTCATAATTCCAAACTCTATTTGATGTACACATTTCTCACAAAATATATCATTTTTTTTTTCAATTGCATAGAACGAAATATTAACAAAACATACGTAAAAGGGTATTAAATCATGGATAAAACATGCACAAATTATGACCTATCATTATGGAGCGGGACAGTGAGGGTCCCAGGTCGCTCAACGAAATGATGTTGGCTTGAGTGGATTAGAGGTACAGGATACCTGATTTGGTGACCGGTTTCCTAGTGGTTGTGAGACAGGTGTTTAGTCTTGTCTTGGTAAGTGTGCACGAGTGTAGTTCGCGAATCCCATAAAGCTGGGACGTACAAACTAGTACTTAATTGGTGGTAGTTTGGTGAACCGAGACAATTCAGTATGGTCAGGGTTGACTATTGAGTTGGATCGTTTTCAAGGACACAGGGATTGATGTCCGAATAACTTACGGTTGGAAGGCTGAAAGGTTACGACATAGTGGAGGACTCGAGAGTCTAGTGGTAGGACATGACGCTCAGTTGACTAGTGTCACCGGTAGGAAACCAGTACTATTTTCAATGAAACTTTGGGAGTTGGTTTAGAGCAGACTAAGTGCACGTCTCCTTCGGTTAATAAATATACTTCCTTCTCCAGTGAACTTCTCGTCACTCTTGCAAGTATAAGTTGGCAAAGGTTGGGCTGAAGGGAGAATGATGTAGACGTGATAAGATCACTACAGTAGTTGTCAAAAGACATTATTGGTTGGTGAAGGAGACTTCTCATTTTCTGCTGTGGAGCAGACAATGCTTGGTGTCACCTGACGTGGTGAGTGTAGTGGTATTGGTATTTACACTCACATAGGATGACTTTTGATGTCATCATCTTTAATTACCCTAAAGTGGGACATTATCACGGGCTAAGTGAAGGGAACCCGCAATTTGTGTAGTACGTGATGACAAGTTCTATTTTGCTTACAATTTAATCTCCTTTCTCTTTCTGGCGTACAAGAGTTGAGGATCACTTCAGGTTACGTGGATGGAGATGTAGAGGACCGTGTTGGTTTTGGATATTTGGTCGAGAGAGTGGGTGTGGATCCTAGGTGGATCGGATGGGGTTGTGATGATCGAGCCAATCAAGGCTTGGTGGACGAGTTGTTGGTCTAGTGGTCCAAGGATAGAGAGAATTTGGGATTTGCGGTGGTCACTCAAGATGATTGACCTTGGATTCATTGAGGTTCAGTTTGGTACGTCTTGGTGGACGTAAGTGGGTTTGGACACACCTCAGTGATTGGTCAGGTGACTAGGAAACTCAAATAGGACACTGAGTTAAGGTGTACGATCTGTCGGGAACAGAGATCAGACATACAGGCTCCATATTTGAAGCCTGATGGCTTGGTAGCCATATAGTGGAAGGACTAGTTCCGAGGTTGTTGTTGTCAAGACCAGTCCCAAATCCTCCGGGATTAAGGTGGGAAGCGCCTGATCCAGTCTAACACAAAGTGTCAGACCAGGGAAAATTCCGTCTCTAGACCTCACCGAGGCATCTAGAGTACGCAAGGATCGCAGAAGGAGGAGTGTGACGTCTCGATCTCTGCTACAGCCCGCATCCGCGATCAACCTGAAGGGCCTTAAAACATCAAAAGCCGTGAGTGGACAAAACAAATATTTTAACAAAACATTTCAAAATAAGACCTTTATGCCCCTCACTAAAAGCATATGCATGCATTTGAAAACTGTTTATCAAAATGTTCATAAAACCACTGGAAAACATTCTCAAAACCTTTCAAGGGTTCATGCCCGGTCCCCATAAACCGTCATGACCCATAAAACCATTTATGGGTCCCCGACGCGAAATCACAAAAAACATAAATCCATTCAGTGAAATACCAAAACATCGAATACGGGGTCTCTGACCCAAATCACTTTCTAAAACATGGAACACGGGGTCTCCGCCCCAAATCACTTTCCCTAAACCTCATATGTACCGACATACGTATAACCCATCCACGACACTTCCGAGAAGATGCCAACTTGGGGCGCACAACCCCTAGGGAACACATCCCCGATATATGTCACGATTCATCATATCTATACTAGTGTGCACACTACTCGGGGTCTCACTCCGAGTCTTCCCTTAGGAATTTTCTATCTGGGAGGCTCTATCTCCGGATCTAGTCCGAGCTCTATCTCCGTATCTAGTCCGCACATCTCTCCGGAATCTGGTCCAGGACCACATCATAACTTCCACTCCTGAAACGGGAACCCTATTGGGATACCCATTCTGGTTTGTGGATCGTGACTCTATAAGTCGACGTCTGAAAGAGACCATATAAATCATATGGAGGGTTTATATACATTTTCCAAATACTTTCTTTCTCAAAACATTTCTCAACAGGGTCTCATACCCGATTCATCTCAACAGGATTCCTCGAATCCGATTCAAATCCATTTCATAGGCCTCGGCCTAAATCCTCAGTTCAACAGGGTCTCAAGCCGGAATTCTCATTTCATAAACCGAACTGGGACTCAAGCTCAATTTCACAATCAACTTGGCCTCTAGCCCGATATCACGACTATCTAGGCCTCAAGCCCGAAACCATAAATGAACGGGGCCCTAAGCTCGATTTCACAACCAATAAGGCCTCAAGCCTGATACTATAGTCAAAGGGGTCTCAAGCCCGATATTACAGCCAACTGGGCCTCAAGCTCCAACTCGTAAACCAACGAGACCCTCGACCCGATCGTATAATTCAAATGGACCCTCGGTCCGATTCCTCGTCAAATCAAATGGACTCCAAGTCCGAGAGTTTCCAATCACATGGGTCTCGTGCCCAATTTCATATTTTTAAATCCAAAATCCATTTATTAAACCCTCGTTGAAAACCTAGCACGTACAAGCATCGTATAAATCCTGAAAATCTCGAAATTCGTGCATATACGTAAATCCTAGGCTACCACAAACGAATGCACTCATGGCATCACACAACATGTTCTAAAACAATTATAAAACATTTATGCATGCATCAATTTTGAAAGAAAGGTCCACTCACAGACCGTCCAAATCAGCGCCTCGATACGCGTGTCATACGCCTCTCCCGGGCCAATCGTCACCTCCAGTGTAACGCCCCGGAAATTCGAAAAATGTAATATTGTAAAATAATGAATAAAATGACGTTTTTACCCTTGTGATTAATATGGCCAATTTGTTGACTTTTTGATTGGAGGGTCGAACGGACGTTGACCGATGACCGTGACGTAGTTCGGGACGTCACGAGTTCATAGACAGGTGGCACGTCTGATTCGGACGAACAGGGTGAAAGTTATGACGTGCGGAAGTCCAGGGGCATTATCGTAAATTGGACGTTATAAGGGGAAAAAGTTGACCTTTTGTTTGACAATTGATATTCACATGACTCGAAGACCGTTAGGTTCGTCTCGACGCCCTGAGTACAACGACAAGCGGCACGCGTGAAACGGACGTCGGGTGACCGACTTACGGGTCACGGAAGTTGGAGGGCATTTTGGTAATTATTGCACAGAGGGGCATTTTGGTCATTTCACGGCTGTTACAGTAGCACCACCGTGAAAAACAGAGCACATGGCCATCCCGTGGTGTTTTGTGCGTGCAATTGTTTATGGCCTTAGTGGATTGATCAGATGCTTTGTTTATGTGAATTGAGGTAGTGGGAGCATGACTGAGTGGCGTGAGCAGGTTGCAGGCACGGGTTTGAGTTTAAAATGTCCATGGTTTTTTTGTTTGTGGGAAGCAAGTTTCAGAAACCTCAGCTGGTCTCCCACGGGCTGCTGGCTGCGTTGATCGATTAACCGAGTAGGGAATGGAGAGAGGATTCATTTTGAAAGCATTTGGTTGTCTGAGAGAGAGTTGAGAGTGAGAGGTCTGAGACGGTGAAGAAAAACCAATTTGGAGGGAAAATTCGAAGGTTGGGTTTTGTGGTGAGTTGAACCAAACTGAGGGTGAAAATAGTCTTCTGGGATCCTTTCTAACACGACCGTGCAAGAATTGAGGAGGAATGATCAAGATTTGCTCAGGAACTCAAGTTCCAGTTTCTGGAAAAACACAGTGTTGAGGACGACGACTTCCAGGTAACGGCGGGTTCAATTGATTGTGCTATTTTGTTCGTCTAAGTCCCCTCAAGCTACTGGTGAAGTTAATTTGGAAATGGAGCTAGGTTGGGTGAGTTTTAGACGTCGACTTGTTCGACTGTTTGAGCTTGAGTTGGGTCGATTTGGTGTTAGTCGAGGTTAATCATCAATACATACCTAAAATTAATGGATTAGTGGAGAAGTTAGGATGAAAAATGAGAGGAATTGATTGAGAATTAAGCTTGAACTGGTCGGGTTGAGTCGCGGGTAATAGACCCGTTTATCAGGCTATTCGGGTGAGGAAGACAGCACTGTAGTTGGGCGCATGGCCTTCACGCGTAGCCACTTTGGGCGGCGCGGGACGGCGCTTGTGAGGTCTTTTCCAATCACGGTCAACTGAGTTTTTATTCCTTTTAATGTAATTAACATTTTACCTTTGGGATTCGAGTTGTTCGGGAGTCGTCCGTGATAATTTCGGGAGCTCGGAAGTTTAGGTCCTTAAGGTTTATTTTGTCGAAAAATCCGGAAAATTAGGGAAAATCATACGAGCTATTTGAGGATGTTTGTAACCCTTCTTGTACGTTTTTACAGGCCAGGACATTTCCGAAGCTACTGTGGAGTGCACGGGGCGCGATTGACGCGTCCTAAAACCGTGAGTGGACTTTTTGATTTCTAAACCGGGCACGCATGACTATTTTACTTACTTATCTTATGGTTTTACATATGATTTTATGATGGTGATATGATATTTCGGTTTTACGTGTTTTCACGCTTTTCGAGATATTCATCGTATTTCACGCATTTCGAGGTTATGGTTTTCGCTTATGCATGAATGATGTTTTGATGAAGTATCTGGATATGATTATGCATGTTACGGATTTATGATGTTTGATTATAATTGTGAAGTGATTTCGGGAATTGCATGTTTGGAATTTGCATGTGAATTCGGACAAAAGTCCTATTATGACGAGATATGATTTCGGAATGATGTTGGAAAACGGTTTATGATGAGTCCTGGTTTATTGTGTTGAAAAACGGTTTTGGGTTTAAAGACCCGGTTGATTGTTGGATCTGGTTTTGGGTTTAAAGACCCGGTTGATTGATGACGGAGGCGGGCCAGAAAATTGGGTTTAAAGACCCGGATTGAGTTTAAAGACTCGTGAGTTTAAAGACTCGGTTATTGTGATACCCTCGAGGCCTATTGATCATGTTTTGAGTTTAAAGACTCGTTGATATCCCGTGAAGGCCTGATATTGAGTTTAAAGACTCGGATGGATCCAACAGTTTAATTGCGAATATTGATTCACTTTTTACTTGGTTTGCGTAAATGATGTTGCAAATGACAAATTCTGGATTTTGGTAATATTATATTTTTTTTACAAGAGTTGTGATGATTTTTCTGTAACGTTTTACATGTGTTTCGGAAAAAGAGTTTTTCAATTGTTAATACGCGGTTTTCTTGAACATCTGGTTATGCATGCGTGTTATAAAACTGGAGGGCGAACCCCGATTTCATTAAACTTTTTTTTCTGTAAACCTTTGTTTCGGTCCACTCACACCTCGTTGTTTTTAACTGCCCTCCAGGTCGTGGTACAAGTTCGGGGGCAAGCGCCGAGGCAGAGGCAGAGGCATAAAGTTTTCCGTTGCGGAGTAGTTAGGTCACGGAGTAGGATTTGTTCTTTGTAATATTATGCTCTGTGAAACTGTGGACTTGACGTCCAGTCGGATGTATTTGTTTTAATCTCCCTGGTCTAACAATGGGTGTGATGTAATATTATTTGGTTTTCCGGTCTTTTGGATTCGATTGTCAGACGGGAGCAGGACGCTTCCCGATTATCGAGGCGATAATCGGGGTGGGTCCTGTCAATTGATATCAGAGCCTAGGTTTACGATTCGTGTCTGGCACTCAGGCGTGCATTGGTTATTGTACTAACTTATGCCTCTTTCAGAGAAGGACGATCGACCATGCCTCTGCGACGCGAACCCCCTCCACGACCTGATGGTGATGCCGAGAGTGCTTCGATCGAGCGAGCCCAGCGTCTTGGGGCTACGGTGTTTAGTGGTGGAGCGGATCCCGAGGATGCTCACCGTTGGATTTCTCGGTTCGAGCGGATTTTTGCTGTGATGCACTGTCCTCCTGAGGAGCGAGTTGTATTGGCTACCTTTTTGCTTGATGGATCTGCTTATGAGTGGTGGTACACTCTGGAGTTGTCGGGTTAGGATGCCCGTACAGTGACTTGGGAGACCTTTCGTGAACGGTTTCTGGATCAGTATTATCCCCGTTCATTCCGTGATGCTAAGGAGACCGAGTTTCTGCAGCTCCAATAGGGGAGCATGTCGGTAGCTGAGTATGAGAAGAAGTTTCATATGCTAGCCCGTTTTGCTCCTACCTTTGTATCTACTGAGGTTGAGAAATGTCGTAGGTTTGAGCTTGGTCTACGGGGTGAGATACGGGCCATTGTGACGGCCGGAGCTTTTACTACTCTCAGGGAGTTATCTGATACCGCAGTGCGGGTTGAGGCTAGTCTCCCGACACGTCCACAGTACTCTGGTGGTGGACAACGTCGAGAGCGTTCATATCCTGGATCGTATGGTCAGAGAGCCCCGAAGAAAGGACGTTATGGTGGAGCCTCATCTGCATGCAATGATCGTTATGGCAGGCTTGGTAACTATCAGAGTCCCGGATTCCGAGCGCCTAGGGCGCAGACTGCTCCGCAGGCGAGCGCGACTTCGGTTGCTTCCACAGGACGGCAGAGTGGTGGTTTTGCTCGAGATGCTTCCAGTGTTATCTGTTTCTTCTGTGGCGAGCGGGGCCACTATCGGAGGGAGTGTCCATCTTTGCCACAGGGTGGTGGCGCAGGTCGGGGTGGAGCAGAGCAGGGACGGAGCACAGCTGCAGTTTCTGGGACTGGGAGTACTAGAGGAGGTGGTGCTGGAGCGGCTAATGGACAGAGGGACCGGGGCCGTGGGCGAGCAGGTGGACCACGGGCCCGAATTTTTGCTGTTACGCAGCAGGAGGCACGGGCTGTACCTGGTGTTGTGACAGGTACACTCACGATCTTTGGGCATGATGTTTGTGCTTTAATTGATCCCGGAGCTACTCATTCATTTATATCACGGGACTGTGAGTTGTTGGCGGGTAGAGAGGTGTCCGCTTTGGACTGTGACTTGGGTGTGAGTACACCCACATGAGATGTATTTGTGGTGAACCAAGTGTTGCGGGAGTGTCCCGTAATGGTAGGTGACGTTGGACTGGTAGCAGATTTGATACTCTTGGACTTGCACGACTTTGTTGTCATTTTGGGAATGGATTGGTTGACGCTCCATCATGCTTCTATCGAATGTTTCGATAAGAAGGTTACTTTTCGGAGCCCGGGGTTACCGGAAACCACCTTTCAGGGAATACAACGAGCAACTCCTGTCGGAGTGATTTCAGCCCTGAAGGCAAGTAAGTTGTTGAGGAAGGGGTGCCAGGGATACTTAGCCCAAGTGTTGGACTCACGAGCTGCACCATTGAGGGTGGAGGATATACCGATAGTACGGGAGTTCCCGGATGTCTTTCCGGAGGATCTACCGGGATTGCCACCGCATCGAGATGTCCAGTTCACTATTGATCTGGTTCCAGGTACGCAACTTATCTCTCAGACTCCGTATCGTAAGGTGCCAGCCGAGTTGAAAGAACTGAAGGCGCAGTTACAAGAATTACTTGAGATGGGATTTATTCGACCGAGTGTATCCCTCTGGGGAGCCCCGGTGTTGTTTGTGAAGAAAAAGGATGGGAGTTTGAGACTCTGCATTGATTACAGGCAATTGAATAAAGTAACAGTCAGGAACAAATACCCGTTGCCTCGGATCGATGATTTGTTAGATCAGCTTCGAGGAGCGCAGTACTTCTCCAAAATTGATCTTTGTTCTGGGTATCATCAGTTGCGGGTTAAGGATGAGGATGTACCCAAGACAGCCTTTAGGACCCGATATGGTCATTATGAGTTCCTTGTGATGCCGTTTGGTTTGACCAACGCACCCGCAGCGTTTATGGACCTGATGAACCGAGTGTTGCAGCCATACTTGGATCACTTTGTCATCATGTTCATCGACGATATCCTAGTCTACTCGAGGAGTGCGGAAGCGCACGAGGAACACTTAAGGATGGTGCTAGGTACCTTGAGGGAAAACCAGTTGTATGCGAAGCTCAGCAAGTGTCAGTTTTGGTTGACGAGCGTGAGTTTCTTCGGGCATGGGATCTCAACAGACGGAATCAGTGTGGATTCTCTGAAAATTGAGGCAGTGGCAAAGTGGGAACAACCGAGGACTGTCACTGAGGTAAGAAGTTTCTTGGGTTTGGCTGGTTACTACAGGAGGTTCGTAGAGGGTTTCTCTACCATTGCTGCCTTGTTGACACGACTGACGAGGAAGGGAGTCAAGTTTGTCTGGGATGACGATTGTGAGCGCAGTTTTCGGGAGCTAAAGGAAAGGTTGACATCTGCTCCTATACTGACCCTTCCAGACGACATCGGAGAATTTGAGGTGTACAGTGATGCATCATTACATGGTTTGGGATGTGTGCTAATGCAGCATGGGAAAGTGATTGCCTATGCTTCGCGCCAGTTGAAGCCGCATGAGCGCAATTATCCGACGCACGACTTGGAGTTAGCTGTTGTTGTGGATGCGTTAAAAATTTGGAGACATCACTTGTATGGTGCGACTTGCAGAATGTTCACGGATCACAAGATCCTGAAGTACTTGTTCACTCAGAAGGAGTTAAATTTGAGGCAACGACGGTGGCTAGAGCTAATTAAGGATTATGATTGCCTGATTGAGTATCACCCTGGGAAAGCCAATGTGGTGGCTGATGCTCTAAGCCGGAAGTCGACGCATTCTGTAGCACACCTACGGACGGTTCATTTGCCACTTTTGGTTGAACTCCGCAAGACTAGCATTGATTTGGGACTGGATAGCCAAGGTGTCTTGCTGGCTAACTTTCACGTGAGACCACTCTTAATCGATCGGATCGTTGAGGCTCAATCTCAAGATCCTGTCTCGTGTGTGCTTCGGATTGAAGTGGAAGCCGGTGAGCGGCTAGATTTCACAGTCAGGGAGGATGGAGCTTTTCTAAAAGAAGGACGGTTGTGTGTGCCCGACGTTGAGGCACGGAAGAAGGAAATTTTGGATGAGGCTCATAGTTCGGCCTACGCGATGCATCCTGGTGGGACCAAGATGTATCGTACCTTGCGAGAACACTATTGGTGGCGGGTATGAAACGGGAGATTGCCGAGTTTGTCAGTAGGTGTCTGATTTGCCAACAAGTGAAGGCTGAGAGACAACGACCTTATGGAGCCTTGCAACCACTACCTATCCCGGAATGGAAATGGGATCACCTAACGATGGATTTTGTGTTTGGACTTCCTAGGACACCCAGAGGTCACGATGGAGTTTGGGTGATTGTCGACAGACTTACGAAATCAGCTCATTTCTTTCCGGTGCGAGAGAAATTCAAGATGACACAGTTGGTTCAGTTGTTTATCGACGAGATCATCCGGTTGCGCGGTACTCCAGAATCAATAGTTTCTGACAGAGACCCGAGGTTTACTTCTCGGTTTTGGCAAAGTCTATAGGAAGCCTTTGGGACGTAACTCCGTTTCAGTACTGCATTTCATCCTCAGACTGACGGCCAGTCTGAGCGGACCATCCAGATATTGGAGGATATGATGCGAGCTTGCGCTCTGCAATTTCAGGACACTTGGGAATCACATCTAGCCTTGATGGAATTTGCCTACAATAATAGCTATCAGGCGAGCATTGGGATGGCTCCGTACGAAGACTTGTACGGACGGCAGTGTAGAACCCCGTTGTGTTGGACGGATGTGGGTGAAAGGAAGCTGACTAAATCGGTATTGGTGGGACTGACAACCGAGAAGGTCAAACTCATCAGAGATCGGCTCAAGGCAGCCCAGGACAGACAAAAGAGCTATGTGGACCATCGGATTAGAGATCTTGAGTTTGCGGACGGAGATCGTGTATTTCTGAAACTGTCCCCTTGGAAAGGTGTAGTGAGATTTGGAAGGCGAGGAAAGTTGAGCCCTCGTTACATCGGACCTTATGAGATCACGGAGAGGATTGGCCCGGTGGCCTACATGTTGGCACTATCGCCAGAGCTTTCGAAGGTCCACGATGTTTTCCACGTGTCGATGTTGTGGAAATACGTGTTCGACGCATCTCATGTACTGGAGGAACAACCCATTGAACTCCGAGAGGATTTGAGTTTTGAAGAATAGCCGGTGCAGATTTTAGACCGAAAGAATAAAGTATTACGTCGGAAGACCGTTCCTCTGGTAAAGGTTCTCTGGAGGAACCAGAATGTGGAGGAAGCCACATGGGAACCCAAGGCGCAGATGCGAGAACAGTTCCCCTATTTGATTCCTTGAAATTTCGGGACGAAATTTCTTAAGGGGGGCAGATTGTAACGCCCCAGAAATTCAAAAAATGTAATATTGTAAAATAATGAATAAAATGACGTTTTTACCTTTTTGATTCGTATGGCCAATTTGTTGACTTTTTGATTGGAGGGTCGAACGGACGTTGACCGATGACCGTGACGTAGTTCGGGACGTCACGAGTTCATAGACAGGTGGCACGTCTAATTCGGACGAACAGGCTGAAAGTTATGACGTGCGGAAGTCCAGGGGCATTATCGTAAATTGGACGTTATAAGGGGAAAAAGTTGACCTTTTGTTTGACAATTGATATTCACATGACTCGAAGACCGTTAGGTTCGTCTCGACGCCCTGAGTACAACGACAGGCGGCACGCGTGAAACGGACGTCGGGTGACCGAGTTACGGGTCACGAAAGTTGGAGGGCATTTTGGTAATTATTGCACAGAAGGGCATTTTGGTCATTTCACGGCAGTTACTATAGCACCACCGTGAAAAACAGAGCACACGGCCATGCCGTGGTGTTTTGTGCGTGCAATTGTTTATGGGCTTAGTGGATTGATCAGATGCTTTGTTTATGTGAATTGAGGTATTGGTAGCATGACTGAGTGGCGTGAGCAGGTTGCAGGCACGGGTTTGAGTTTAAAATGGCCATGGTTTCGGTGTTTGTGGGAAGCAAGTTTCAGAAACCTCAGCTGGTCTCCCACGGCCTGCTGGCTGCGTTGATCGATTAACCGAGTAGGGAATAGAGAGAGGATTCATTTTGCAAGCATTTGGTTGTCTGAGAGAGAGTTGAGAGTGAGAGGTCTGAGACGAGGAAGAAAAACCAGTTTGGAGGGAAAATTCGAAGGTTGGGTTTTGTGGTGAGTTGAACCAAACTGAGGGTGAAAATAGTCTTCTGGGATCCTTGCTAACACGATCGTGCAAGAATTGAGGAGGAATGATCAAGGTTTGCTCAGGAACTCAAGTTCCAGTTTCTGGAAAAACACAGTGTTGAGGACGACGACTTCCAGGTAACGGCGGGTTCAATTGATTGTGCTATTTTGTTCATCTAAGTCCCCTCAAGCTACTGGTGAAGTTAATTTGGAAATGGAGCTAGGTTGGGTGAGTTTCAGACGTCGACTTGTTCGACTGTTTGAGCTTGAGTTGGGTCGATTTGGTGTTAGTCGAGGTTAATCATCAATATAGACCTAAATTTAATGGATTAGTGGAGAAGTTAGGATAAAAAATGAGAGGAATTGATTGAGAATTGAGCTTGAACTGGTCGGGTTGAGTCGCGGGTAATAGACCCGTTTATCAGGCTATTCGGGTGAGGAAGACAACACTGTAGCTGGGCGCGTGGCCTTCACGCGCAGCCACTATGGGCGGCGCGTGACGGCTCGTGTGAGGTCTTTTCCAATCACGGTCAACTGAGGTTTTATTCCTTTTAATGTAATTAACATTTTACCTTTAGGATTCGAGTTGTTCGGGAGTCGTCCGGGATAATTTCGGGAGCTCGGAAGTTTAGGTCCTTAAGGTTTATTTTTTAGAAAAATCCGGAAAATTAGGGAAAAATCATACGAGCTATTTGAGGATGTTTGTAACCCTTCATGTACGTTTTTACAGGCCCGGACATTTCCGAAGCTACTGAGGAGCGCACGGGGCGCGATTGACGCGTCCTAAAACCGTGAGTGGACTTTTTGATTTCTAAACCGGGCATGCATGACTATTTTACTTACTTATCTTATGGTTTTACATATGATTTTATGATGGTGATGATATTTCGGTTTTACGTGTTTTCACGCTTTTCGAGATATTCATCGTATTTCACGCATTTCGAGGTTATGGTTTTCGCTTATGCATGAATGATATTTTGATGAAGTATCTGGATATGAATATGCATGTCACGGATTTATGATGTTTGATTATAATTGTGAAGTGATTTCGGGAATTGCATGTTTGGAATTTGCATGTGAATTTGGACATAAGTCCTATTATGACGAGATATGATTTCGGAATGATGTTGGAAAACGGTTTATGATGAGTCCTGGTTTATTGTGTTTAAAAACGGTTTTGGGTTTAAAGACCCGGTTGATTGATGACGGGGGCGGGCCCGAATATTGGGTTTAAAGACCCGGATTGAGTTTAAAGACTCGTGAGTTTAAAGACTAGGTTATTGTGATACCCCCGAGGCTTATTGATCATGTTTTGAGTTTAAAGACTCGTTGATATCCCGGGAAGGCCTGATATTGAGTTTAAAGACTCGGATGGATCCAACGGTTTAATTGCGAATATTGATTCACTTTTTACTTGGTTTGCGTAAATGATGTTGCAAATGACAAATTCTAGATTTTGGTAATATTATATTGTTTTACAAGAGTTGTGATGGTTTTTCTGTAACGTTTTACATGTGTTTCGGAAAAAGAGTTTTTCAAATGTTAATACGCGATTTTCTTGAACATCTGGTTATGCATGCGTGTTATAAAACTGGAGGGCGAACCCCGATTTCATTAAACTTTTTTTTCTGTAAACCTTTGTTTCGGTCCACTCACACCTTGTTGTTTTTAACTGCCGTCGTGGTACAAGTTCGGGGGCAAGCGCCGAGGCAGAGGCAGAGGCATAAAGTTTTCCGTTGTGGAGTAGTTAGGTCACAGAGTAGGATTTGTTCTTTGTAATATTATGCTCTGTGAAACTGTGGACTTGACGTCTAGTCGGATGTATTTTTTTTAATCTCCCTGGTCTGACAATGGGTGTGATGTAATATTATTTGGTTTTCCGGTCTTTTGGATTCGATTGTCAGACGGGAGCAGGACGCTTCCCGATTATCGAGGCGATAATCGGGGTGGGTCCTGTCATCCAGGGTTCCCAAACCTGTCAAATTAATTTAGAGGGTTACTAACTACTTAAATAACCACTCACTAAAACCCCATAATTTTCTGGAATTGTTAACTATTTTTAAACGCAAACCTAAACTTTCGGACATCCCGAACTTTATCGAGACGATGTCTGATTGACACGAAACCCGTCCTAAAATATTCGTTACATCGAATAGATGAAATTACATGTTGGAAACCTCCCAAAAGGAGGGCTCACACACCCTTACGCACCCCAAGACGACCCTTCGCGTGGACCTCACGCGCCACGCTACAGTGGCGTCTTTATCCTCTCGACGGCCAGTCCGGCCCGTTCACTGGTTCTGCTGGTCTAGTTGGACCGGCGTGACCGGTCTGGCCCCATATCATCCATATTTTTCGTCCAATTTCTTCCTTTTTCATCCCAATCTCCCTATTTAAGTCCTATCAACCTAATTATATAAAGAAAACCAAGGAAAACCTTATAAACTGACCCGTTCAACTCACCCTCCTCACGGTCTAAGTTTTCTGATTGCACCTAGGGCTGCTCAGCCCTTCACCACTGTCCAAAACCTCATCTAATCCTTCCTAACAACCTAATAAACATCCTCTAATCATCCAAAACTATCCATAACGTAAAAATCGAAATAAAAGGGAATTTGGAACTAACCCTGTAATCGGTTGTTCCCTCTCCACAAGGCCCTCCGCCGTCCACAGCGGCGTTGTCTTTGGTCGGCCACCACCAAAACGCTTGAGCCTAACTCTCTGGGTTTCACATAAGATCATATGGTGGAAGGGTTTCAGATTGGGTCGAGATGGTTGTGCGGGTGGGTGGATTGAAATAGAGAAGAAAGATGATATTCATGAATGAGGGAGAAGAGGGAATGGATGAGTGACAAGTGTCACTCATCCCCTAAGGTCTGGGAAAGATCTAGGCCCAAAAATGGCAAAACTTCACTTTTTACCTAGTAAAACGTGTCGCCGTAAATAGTTCCCCGGAACTTCAGTGAACCGTAACTTCCATGTCGAACATTCGAATTCGACATGCCGCCTATCTACGGATTCGTATCGTCCCGATCTAAGTAACGGTCTTCGGCTCTCGGCCATTGGACCTCCCAGTTCAGAAGACAACTTTTTTCTCCTTTTCAACCAAATTAACCAAATGCCCCCAAACTTCCGAAAATCATAACTTCTTCCTCGAACGTCGGAATTGGGCGTGCCACCTGTCTATGAAATCGTGAAGTCCCGAACTACGTCACAGTCATCGGCCAAAGTCCGTTTGACCGCCTGAATTAAAAGTCAACATTTCGCCCAATCTAGGGGCAAAATCATCATTTCGCCCTACTTGTCTGTTAATCCTCATCTAAACCCCGATTAGTCTCGTTAATCCGTCATTAATTCTAATTAATCCCGTTAATTCGGGACGGGTCGTTACAATCTTCCCTCCTTAAAGAATTTCGTCCTCGAAATTCAAATCGACCCGATTCCACAACCAAACTCTGGAATCCAACCTTGTTCCTCGACTCGGGTATTGCACCCACACGAGAATATCCTTGCACCAGTTCACGTCCGACACACATACCGTACGCGTTGGTATGTACTATCACCGGAGCCTCCAAAGCTCCAATTCATTTTCGAGAACTACACGTCAGCTCGTACGTCTCACTCGAGATAGAACGTCGACATTCGTCGATCTCACCTGTCACTCACTTTGACAGGTTAGCAATACCAAACTAATTTTCATACCGCTTTTCAATCTACCACTCCAACATGTTCCATTCGACAGTAGTCAGGGTGATATACGCATCCCCACTAAGGGCTATCACATCTAAGCTGACATCCTGCTCAGCATCCGATCAGACAACATCCTCTAGATCCGACCATCACAATGGCACGAATCCCACCTTGCAGACAACACTCAAACCTATGTCCATACTGACTCTCCTTAGATTCCCATCAATTTATACCTATCCTAACTCACCGGATACGGATTAAATCCATTACCAGTTCAAGTCACAACCATCGTGACCAGCTGGAAACTCCCATCTCCACTTCGCTTCGCTGCTCTACTCTGATCTTGACTCGTTCTCAAGTCCTCATATCGTATCTCGTGTCACTCAGCGATCGATGCTGAAATCTTCACTCACTCGAGTCCCCAACTATCACTATCGGATCTAATCCGATCGCCACTCATGTCCAACTAGGGCTCTATCAGATCTACAACATTCCCATAATATCAGGACACTCTCAACCTGACATATCGACTGACCGTGGCCAATCCCATCGTCCAACGTGAACAACACACCAGTGCACCCACATCACAACAGCATCGGGGCGCCACCCGACCTACTCAAGGACTGCACTCTGGCAACGTCCCACCACATACTACTATCCTCGTTCCAACCATGGTCTGGATCCCAACCGTCCGTCACCAGGCGAACATCAATCCATCACCTCGGACACTCACTCATCACATCCTGTGACGTTAAGCACCATCTACTTGTCAATTCATTCAAATTTAACCCGCAGCCTAGGTGTTCGATTCTTACACCCTCTTTGAACCCTTAGCTGTCATATCATCCCTCGTTCTCCCACCTAGGAACAAATCAAGGAGAATCCAAGATGATGACATCAAAGTTCATCCTATGTAATCCTCTGGTACCCAGCACTATCTACCAAAGAGCCACACTCAGTGACCTCGAAGTATCCATCACCAATGCGGAACCAAGCACTGACAGGACCGCCCCCGGAAGGGGCAACGATAACCGTGCCCGGTCCTGCTCCCGTCTGGCAAGATGACTGAAAATCCCAAGTTACCCTCAGTACTTGCCAAACCAGGGATAGCCACACGTACTTGCTCATGCCTCCGCCCCTCGTACAGCCTCGAACAACGCGCCACGACCTGGAGGGTCAATAAAAAACCAAAAGGTGTGAGTGGACAAAAATAAATCAGTTTAGCAAAACAGTTACAACGAACGTTTTTACCCTCCGCGTAAAAACCAATGCATGCATACAAAATCAGTTCACAATCGGTTAACATTTTCCACATAAGAAAAACTGTGTATCAAATTCCAACATAAGGAAAACTCGTATCAATCTCAAAATCATTTTTACCTTTCTCAACCATCGGGTCTTAGCCCGCAGTCATAGACACCGGGCCTCAGCCCAAAACCACAAATCAACCAAATGCACAACATGATCCAAAACCATCAACCACATACCGGGCCACTGCCCAACTCAACCGAAACATCAAAAATCATCAATAAATCGTAAGTCAATCATTTTGCTGGATAACAAGTGCGCCCGAGTCTTTAAACTCAAAACCATGCGCATAAACAGGCCTTCCCGGGATATCAACGAGTCTTTAAACTCAGAACATACTCAATAGGCCTCGGGGGTATCACAGTAACCGAGTCTTTAAACTCACGAGTCTTTAAACTCATTAAGGGCCCTCCCCCGTCATCAATTAACCGAGTCTTTAAACTCAAAACGTGCTCCAGCAATAGCACCGGGTTTTTAACCCAAAACAGTTTTCAAACACAACAACGGGTCTTTACCCCAAGCAGTTTTCAACGGGTCTTTAAACCCCAAAACAGTTTATCAATCACGACAACGTGGGATCCATCCCAAAATCACATTTTTCACAACAGGACGCATGGTCCGAATGTCCACATTCAATTCTCCAATTCATACTTCACAAACATAATCAAATCATTAAACACGGGGCATGTACAATCACACCAAATCACTTTATTAAATCCTTTTTCATTCCCGAATTCGAATTCGCGATAATGATTCCGTAAGCCGGCATCCGGAAGCATAATCCCGAACCCAAACCAAGAATCCACTTAAAATTTCCGAAAACCGAAACTCGTTCGTTAAAATTTCTTTTATGCCCCGAGCATCAAGCCCGAAATCACCTTTTTCAAATCCATTTTAATTCCTTGAAATCACTTCATTTCTCAATTCTCATTATCAAAACATCAAGACCACAATCATAATTACCAAAATCACAATCCAAGCAAAACATACTCAAAACCCACATTTAAAATCCTCAAAGTCACAAGTCTCATTTTAATTCCCCAATTCAAACATCAACAGTGATCAAATCACAATAACTCAAAATCTCGTAAAATGTGCAACACCGGAACTTTCTCGAAAAACGTGTCAAAATCGTAAGTCACACTCGCAAATCATAAATAACCTTCTTAAATCAGTTTACACACATTTCATATAACTTCTTCCATTAAACCATCATTAAGCATACGAGGGACCATAGTCTCGAAATACGTGAAATTTCCCATGTATAGTCAAAATAAGTATAAATACGGGACCGAATACGTATAAATACGGAAATCAAAATCAATCACAACTTATAATCATAATCATAAAATTATAGAAATAATTTATGCATGCATTAAATTTTGAAAGCAACGTCCACTCACACACCAATTTTAAGGCCCGGTTTCGCCCGTACGCATGCCTGTAATTTCCGATATTTTCCAGAATTTCGAATCCTGTCCGAAAACACACTTTAGTGTCACTAAGGGCTTAGATAACAACCTACTAATTTTCCATAATTTTCCGGGAATTAATCGTTAATTACAAACGTAACATAAATCTTCGGACCCTCGGAATAACATCGAAACGGTGTCCGATAAATTCGATACCAACGTTAAAATGTTCGTTACAATGTGTAGGACAAAAGCCATTCTGAACTCACCTTGAAATTCGGGTCCACGCGCCCTCACGTGCCGCCGTGAGTGGCTGTGCGTGAGCCCACGCGCCTGCTACAGTACCCCTGCACAGTCATCGTTCTCACCCGCCAAACCTGCAATACGGGTTGTTCAACCCGTGCGAGGACCCGATTAGCATCCCCCCAATTCGACATTATTTTGAACGATTTAACACACCATTAGCTTCGTAACCAATTGAATTAGGGATCTGTAATGCTCATTACCGTCGTCATAGCCTCGAACTACCTCGACTCAACCTAAGTTTCCAAGTCGAGTTCCTCGTCTGAGTTTGTCTAATAACCAAGGAAGTCTTCAATTAGCTTGTAGTTTAGCATCATAACCTCATGGTAAGGATGAATTGAAATCCAATTTCACAAACATTTACCTCAAATTGCTCGAACACGAGGCTCGATTTCCCGGCCACCTGTGACGACCGTCCACGGCTCCAGGGGCTTCAAAGCTTGTAATCATCAATTTGGATCGACCCTATAAAGTTCCAGAAGACTCATTCGAGCCAAAATTTGGCTTGGGCTGGCCTGCAAATCGAATTGGGATTTTCCCTCCGTTTTTCAATTTTCCTCCGATTTCTGTCTCTCTGGTCACTCAAACTCCCCAGCGACTCCTTGCTTCTCTCCGTTCCATTAAGCTACATCACTCCCTTAGACAAAGTAGCCCCCGCACTGCCCCAACCTCTTCGTTTCAAAAGTGAAACACAAGTGCTCTGTTCTCGGATTCCAACCGCATTGCCCGGTTTCAATCCTAGTTTAATCCCCCCGTGTTCTGCAAGCTGTTCCAGCCACCACAAGATGTCACCACTCCTTCACCGCCCCAAGGCCACTCACAATTAACAACCCAAGGCTCCAATTCCAACCTCACCCGTGCACTCTCTCAAGCTCCTGGACACTGATCGGTTTTATTTTTCAATTCCACGCCCAGCACAGCGTCCTGCCGTCCCAGGCACGTTGGCCTCCCACTCAGCCCCAATTGCATAAACAAAACTCCCACACGAAGCCCAAGCATTAAGCTCCATAAACAATTCCACTCGTGCTCTGTTTTCTGAGAAGGAAACAGCACCGCACACGGCTGTCCCAAGAACACTGCCAAAATTACCATTTTACCCTCAAGTGACAAATGACCAAAATGCCCCTCAAGCATTCCAGACCCGAAACTCGGGTCATCGGGACTCCGATTGATGCGTGCCGCCCGTCTACGGACTCAGGGCATCGAGACCTTCCTAACGGTCCTTGGCCCTGGGCCATCGGATCCCCCGATCAAAAAGTCAACATTTTCCCCTAATTCGTCCAATTTACGAAAACGCCCCTGGACTTCCGAACGTCATAACTTTCACCACAAATGTCGAAATCGAACGTACCACCTGTCTATGAACTCGTGACGTCCCAAACTACGTCACGATCATGGGTCAAGGTACATTTGACCGCTCGAATAAAAAGTCAACATTTTAACACACCAACCACCACGCCTAGGGGCAAAACGGTCATTTTGCATCGTTCGTCCGACTCCACCCAACTAACCACCGATTAACCCTCATTAATCATGATTAGTTACTAATCTAATCGCGAATTCCGGGACAAGTCGTTACAAGCACTCTTCACATCGTCTCAACCACAACTTCTCTTGGTTCCGAAGTTCCAATCACATTAGAAGCCTGCATCTTTTCCAGTTACCGAGCTCACTCATTTCACGAGTATTTCCGAGTCCTATTAGAAAACAATTTCCAATTCCCCAACTCAGGAGGTATGGTCAACCGTAGTCAGCCAAAGCCAATCAGCAATGGACTCTCAAGTTCTCAGCTCAACCGGACACCATCCACGAGTCCGTGAATACCGTTTATGTAGGTAAACTCATTCCGACTGGAATTCTCGCGACTCAAGGTTAAACCTTGTATACTATTTACAGATGTGCATAAACGGCCTCCAACACTCGCATCTCGTATCTTTAATCAACCTGTTCCAACTCTGACTTACAGAATTGTTAGGAATCCACTGACATCAGTCGATAGGCTAAACCAATCACAACGTCTGTCATGATCTACAGCCAAATCTCTGCGTACTACCTTATCTAACTAACCGACCCTCACGTCATAAAAAGTCACTCATGTCATCTATTTATATCTTTTCATCCAAATTCCACTTAGGTATTTCAACCTTTAACTTTACTACTCCTGGGCACACACTTGCGCCCCAAGTCTCGTATCATCAGGGAACTGGTCACCAAACCAAGTACTCCTGGTGCCTAGCACTGAGCCACTCGAGATCCTCTCTATCCCATTCAGTGTCCACCGAACTCACATGATCGCCATTCTGGGCACATCTACTATTTTGTCTACATACTATTTCACACGTTCCAACTCTATAGGATCAACTCCAACACTCACACTCATGTAATCCATCCAAGGATATCTAGGGCACCTGTCACTCGTCCAGGTATATCCTACTCATCACAGTCACCTCACAGAGGTAGAGTGGCAAGTGTGCCAACACTCCAGCATCTAACACCTCATTTGGCAATCACACTCAGCCGTAACTGAGTCGAATCTAGAATCTATGCTCGTACTGTGCGTCACTCACTCACCTCGTATCATCGTCACGACTGACGAATCCCATCGTCACAATCGTCACGGCAACCTGAGCCTATCCAACTCGATAAGACTCGACTATGTCCATCGATAGCAGCGTCTGCCACAACCTCGTGCAGGCCAATCTCATAAACACTCTGCCATCGAGACTCTAAATCTGTGCGGTAGTGGACCGCCAGTACCAACCACTCCGCACGCAACATCCACTGATCGGTCCACCTCAGGATCCGGTCGACAAGTACCATGCTCATGGTAACTTTCCCAATCAATCACCCACTAAGGTTATCACAAACCCAGCTGCCCGCTGCAGCCCAACCATTATGATCGATCCCTCGCCCTCGACTCCGAAGAGTCATCATACTCCAATACTGGTACCAAACAACCAGTAACCACACTGTGAGTATCTCATCCTCTCGTAACTCTACGGCTCTCAACCGCTGGGCTCACAAGGATTTGGCCATATTCCGTGTCTAACATTGCACAATGGCTACACGTCGCAATCATATCTTATCCCGTCACACCAAAACTACTCCGGGCATCCATTGCCAGTCGACATCCCTCCGGGATTCAACACACTGAAACATGGCAACACATGCCAAATAGGGTCTAACATTCCTATTCCCAACAATCTCACTCGGGTCAACCATGACCTTTACTACCCTCTGCAGTACACTCTCCAATCCTGACATGAGACGACCGACAATGGTCTTGACTCTCGGGTCATCACACGGTATCTAATGGTCCACTAGATCCTACTCACCATCGACACTACGACTTTAAGCCATTAGATTAATATGAATACTGATCCTACTCAGGATCAAACCTCGAAATATGTGTTATCCAATGCCAATCGAACTGTAAACTATCGCACCTAGTTTTGTTTAGTACATGGTGCTTCCTACTCTTATCCTAACTATCAAGTTGATAACGGGCTGTTACGACTGCAGAGATATCACATCCCTGACCTGCGCGCACTCCACGCTCTGATACCACTTGGTATAGAGTACCGTGAGTATCAAATGAGCCAACCTGCTTTGATACCAGTTTGTCAGGACCCGTCCCAAATCCCACGGGATTAACGTGGGACGCACCTGATCCCATCTGACACGAAGTGTCAGACTAGGGAAAATTCCGTCTCTAGCCATCACCTAGGCATCCAGAGTACGCTAGGATCATAGGAGGAGGAGTGTAATGTTTCGATCTCTACTACAGACCGCATCCGCGATCAACCTGAAGGGCATTAAAACATCAAAATTCGTGAGTGGACAAAACAAATATTTTAATAAAACATTTCATAATAAGACCTTTATGCCTTCACTAAAAGCATATGCATGCATTTGAAAACCGTTTATCAAAACGTTCATAAAACCATTGGAAAACATTCTCAAAACCTTTCAAGGGTTCATGCCCGGTCTCCATAAACCGTCATGACCTATAAATCCATTTATGGGACCCCGACCCGAAATCACAAAACCCGTAAATCAATACACGGGAACTCAACCCAAATCAAACATACGTGGGACTCAGCCCAAAACCATTCTCAGTGAAATACCAAAACATCGAATACGGGGTCTCCGCCCCAAATCACTTTCTAAAACATGGAACACAGGGTCTCCGCCCCAAATCACTTTCCGTAAACCTCATACGTACCGACATACGTATAACCCATCCGCAACACTTTTGAGAAGATGCCAACTCGGGGCACACAACCCCTAGGGAACACATCCCCGATATATGTCACGATTCATCATATCTATACTAGTGTGCACACTACTCGGAGTCACACTCTGAGTCTTCCCCCATGAATTTTCCATCTGGGAGACTCTATCTCTGGATCTAGTCCGAGTTATATCTCCGGATCTAGTCCGCAAATCTCTTCGGAATATGGTCCGGGACCACATCATAACTTCTACTCCTGGAATGGGATCTCTATGGGGATACACATTCTGGTCTGTGGATCGTGACTCTCCAGGTCGACGTCTGGAGGAGACCATATAAATCATATGGAGAGTTTATATACATTTTCCAAATACTTTCTTTCTCAAAACATTTCTCAACTAGGTCTCATACCCGATTCATCTCAACAGGATTCCTCGAATCCGATCCAAATCCATTTCACAGGCCTCGGCCTAAATCCTCAGTTCAACAGGGTCTCATGCCCGAATTCTCATTTCATAAACGGAACTGGAACTCAAGCCCGATTTCATAATAACTGGGCCTTTAGCTCGATATCACGACTAACTGGGCCTCAAGCCCGAAACCATAAATCAACGGGGCCTTAAGCCCGATTTCACAACCAATGGGGCCTCAAGCCTGATACTACAATCAAATGGGTCTCAAGCCTGATATTACAGCTAACTGAGCCTCAAGCCCAAACTCGTAAACCAACGGGACACTCGCCCCGATCGTATAACTCGAATAGACCCTCGGTCTGATTCCTCGTCAAATCAAATGGACTCCAAGTCCGAGAGTTTCCAATTAATTCTGCATCTGGGAGGCTCTATCTCTGGATCTAGTCCGAGCTCTATATCTGGATCTAGTCCGCACATCTCTCCGGGACCAAATCATAACTTCTACTCCTGGAACAGGATCCCTATTGGGATACACATTCTGGTCTGTGGATCGTGACTCTCCAGGTCGACGTCTAGAGGAGACCATATAAATCATATGGAGGGTTTATATACATTTTCCAAATACTTTCTTTCTCAAAACATTTCTCAACTGGGTCTCATACCCGATTCATCTCAACAGGATTCCTCGAATCCGATTCAAATCCATTTCACTGGCCTCGGCCTAAATCCTCAGTTCACCAGGGTCTAATGCTCGAATTCTCATTTCATAAACCGAACTGGGACTCAAGCCCGATTTCACAATAACTGGGCCTCTAGCCCAATATCACGACTAACTGGGCCTCAAGCCCAAAACCATAAATCAACGAGGCCTTAAGCCCGATTTCACAACCAATGGGGCCTCAGGCCTGATACTATAGTCAAAGAGGTCTCAGGCCCGATATTACAGCTAACTGGGCCTCAAGCCCAAACTCATAAACCAACGGGACCCTCGCCCCGATCGTATAACTCGAATAGACCCTCGGTCCGATTCCTCGTCAAATCAAGTGGACTCCAAGTCCGAGAGTATCCAATCAATTCTCCATCTGGAAGGGTCTATCTCTGGATCTAGTCCGCACATCTCTCCGGAATCTGGTCCGGGACCACATCATAACTTCCACTCCTGGAACACGGTCCCTATGGGGATACACATTCTGGTCTGTGGATCGTGACTCTCCAGGTCGACGTCTGGGGGAGACCATATAAATCATATGGAGGGTTTATATACATTTTCCAAATACTTTCTTTCTCAAACCATTTCTCAACTGGGTCTCATACCCGATTCAACTCAACAGGATTCCTCGAATCCGATTCAAATCCATTTCACAGGCCTCGACCTAAATCCTTAGTTCAACAGGGTCTCATGCCCAAATTCTCATTTCATAAACCGAACAGGGACTCAAGCCCGATTTCACAATAACTGGGCCTCTAGCCCGATATCACGACTAACTGGGCCACAAGCCCGAAACCATAAACCAACGGTGCCTTAAGCCCAATTTCACAACCAATGGGACCTCAAGCCCGATACTACAGTCAAAGTGGTCTCAAGCCCGATATTACAGCCAACTAGGCCTCAAGCCCAAAACCATAAGCCAACGGGACACTCGCCCCGATCGTATAACTCGAATAGACCCTCGATCCGATTCCTCGTCAAATCAAGTGGACTCCAAGTCTGAGAGTTTCCAATCAATTCTCCCTCTGGGAGGGTCTATCTCTGCATCTAGTCCGATCTCTATCTCTGGATCTAGACCGCACATCTCTCCGGAATCTGGTCCGGGACCACATCATAACTTCCACTCTTGGAACAGGATCCCTATGGGGATACATATTCTGGTCTGTGGATCCTGACTCTCCAGGTCGACGTCTGGAGGAGACCATATAAATCATATGGAGGGTTTATATACATTTTCCAAATACTTTCTTTCTCAAAACATTTCTCAACTGGGTCTCATACCCGATTCAACTCAACAGGATTCCTCGAATTCAAATCCATTTCACAGGCCTCGACCTAAATCCTTAGTTCAACAGGGTCTCATGCCCGAATTCTCATTTCATAAACCGAACAGGGACTCAAGCTCGATTTCACAATAACTGGGCCTCTAGCCCGATATCACGACTAACTGGGCCTCAAGCCCGAAACCATAAACCAATGGTGCCTTAAGCCCGATTTCACAACCAATGGGACCTCAAGCCCGATACTACAGTCAAAGGGGTCTCAAGCCCGATATTACAGCCAACTGGGCCTCAATCCCAAACTCATAAGCCAACGGGACACTCGCCCCGATCGTATAACTCGAATAGACCCTCGGTCTGATTCCTCGTCAAATCAAATGGACTCCAAGTCCGAGAGATTCCAATCAATTCTCCATCTGGGAGGCTCTATCTCTGGATCTAGTCCGAGCTCTATCTCCGGATCTAGTCCGCACATCTCTCTGGAATGTGGTCTGGGACCACATAATAACTTCCACTCCTGGAACGGGATCCGTATGGGGATACAAATTCTGGTCTGTGGATCGTGACTCTCCAGGTCGACGTCTGGAGGAGACCACATAAATCATATGGAGCGTTTATATACGTTTTCCAAATACTTTCTTTCTCAAAACATTTCTCAACTGGGTCTCTTACCCGATTCATCTCAACAGGATTCCTCGAATCCTATTCAAATCCAATTCAAGAGCCTCGGCCTAAATCCTCAGTTCAACAGGTTCTCATGCCCAAATTCTGATTTAATAAACCGAACTGGGACGCAAGCCCGATTTCACAATTACTGGGCCTCTAGCCCGATATTACGACTAACTGGGCCTCAAGCCAGAAACCATAAATCAACGGGGCCTTAAGCCCGATTTCACAGCCAATGGGGTCTCATGGCCGCTACTTCAGTCAAAGGGGTCTCAAGCCCGATATTACGGCCAACTGGGCCTCAAGCCCAAACTCGTAAACCGACGGGACCCTCGCCCCGATTGTATAACTCGAATAGACCCTCGGTCTGATTCCTCGTCAAATCAAATGGACTCCAAGTCCGAGAGTTTCCAATCAAATGGGCATCGTGCCCGATTTCATATTTCTAAATCCAGAAACCATTTCTTAAACCCTCGTTGAAAACCTAGCACGTACAAGCATCGTATAAAAACGGAAACCTACCACAAACAAATGCACACATGGCATCACAAAACATGTTCTAAAATAATTATAAAACATTTATGCATGCATCAATTTCGAAAGAAAGGTCCACTCACAGACCGTCTGATGTCGCACCTCGATACACGTGCCATACGCCTCTCCCGAGCCAATCGTCACCTCCGGGGTTCCCAAACCTGTCCAAATTAATTTAGAGGGTTCCTAACTACTTAAATAACCCCTCACTAAAGCCCCATAATTTTCTGGAATTTTTAACTATTTTTAAACGCGAACCAAAACCTTCGGACAACCCGAACTATATCTAGATTGACAGGACCCATCCCAATCCTCCCCGGGATTAGTGCGGGATGACCCTGCTCCCGTCTGACACGAAGTGTCAGACAAGGGATATTTCCGACCTTTGCCCTCCCAGGCTATCAGAGTACGCCAGGATCCGGAGGAGGCATGTGATATCTCGGTCTCCGCTACAGTCCACATCCGATGTCAACCTGAAGGGCAGTCAAAACATTAAAAACTGTGAGTGGACAAAACAAAAGTTTATAAAAACATTTCATAAGACATTTGTACCCTCCACTAAAAAGCATGCATGCATTCGAAAACCATTTATCCAAAACAAACCATATGTGGGACTAAGCCCAAAGCAGATATAAACCAAGGTCGAAAGGACCACAATGAAAACGACCATACGGGCCACTACCCAAATCCATAAGGGACTCGGCCCCATACCATAAAGAAACCAAGTACACGAGCCACGACTAAAATCCTGTGCACACCACATATCATATATATATATATATATAAGTCACACAACCAATCCTGTCACGGTATCCAAAGCTACGCGCGTGCTACCCGGGTCTCAATCCGAGTCTTCTCATAGTCAAGGTCAATGTCTGCAGACCACTGATCCTACTCGAGGTAATAGTAACCAAAGCCTTCCTGAGAGTAAGGAACCCAACTGGGGGGTGACTCCACTCAGTCGGTGCTCCGTGACTACTCCGGGGTCCACCCAAGCCAACGACCCTCCCCGGAGGAGATAGTAGAACATGTAAAGGAAGGTAGATGAACATATATATACATAACATAAACATTCATGTCCGGTTCCCCTGAACCGTCATGATCCATAATATCCATAATCAGGTAACATGTCGGTTCCCATAAACCGTCATGTACCGTAATAACATAACCAGGTAACATGCCGGTTCCCATAAACCGTCATGTACCGTAATAGCTAACAAGGGTTCATGCCGGTTCCCATAAACCGTCATGAACCATGATACCATAACAAGGGTTCATGCCGGTTTCCATAAACCGTCATGAACCTGGGAATCCATTTAAGGTTCCCTGACCTGACTTGAAATCAAAGCCGTAAAGTGACTGGGTCTCGTGCCCGAACATAGGACATCAGCTGGGCACCGTGCCCGGAATCTGAAGTCATATGCCCGAGACAAAACCAAATGGGTCTCATACCCGAGTTTTTCCTTTCAAAATTCAAATCAAGTTCATTTAAATCAATACAGAGATACAGACCCGTATAAGCACCGTATAAGGCCTAAACCTCGATATACGTGCCTATACGTAACCACATACAAATGCACCCATGGCATTACAAACAAGCATTTAATACATATAATAAACATTTATGCATGCACCAATTTAGAAAACAAGGTCCACTCACAGACCGTCCGAGCTGCCGCCTTGATTTGCGTGCCATACGGCTCCCCGAGCCGATCACCGTCACCGGGACTCCCAAACCTATCCAAATCGTAATAGAAGGTTACTAACTACTTGATTAACCTCCTACCAAAGCCCCGTAATCTTCTGATATTTTTAACTATTTTTAAAACCGAACCTAAACCTTCCGATGCCCCGAAACATATCGAGATGGTGTCCAATCGACACGAAACCAGTCCCAAAATGTTCGTTACATCGAATAGAAGATTTCACATGTTGGAACCTTGCCCAGATTCCCTGGCACGCGCCTTCATGCGCCAGCTACAGTACCTGCTGACGTCATCGCTGACGTCAGCATGACGTCATCTAACAGCTGTCAGGTCTGACATGTCAGACTCTGACAGGTGCCACGTGTCAAGCTCCCATTGGTCCACGTCACTATACTGTTAGTGCCACGTGGCAGTCTGACATGTGCCACGTGTCATCACGGCACTGGTCCACGTCAGTGACACGTGTCAGCCTTTGATTGGGCCACGTCACTGACATGTCAGTGCTGACTGTGCACTAACATGTGACACGTGTCGCACTCCTATTGGCCCATTTTCTGACATGTCAGCTGACATTGTCAGATCTGACAATGCTGACGTCATCCCTGACATGATGACGTCAGTAGGATGACGTCACCTGTCATCCCCTACATCGGTCAGACCGGTCCGAACCGATCCGGTCCGATTTTTCCTGCAACTTGGACCGGCGTAACGGGTCCAGGTCTCCTTTTCCCTCATTTTTCATCCGTTTTCCTCCATTCCAATTCCTAAATTCCTATTTTTGTGTTTCCTATCTAACCCAATCCTTAAAACCTAAGAAAACTACCTGAAACCCCTTGGTTCGAAATGGACCTCACGGTCCCATTTTTCCGATCGATCCCCCACGGCTTCTCAGCCGTTAAACCTCACCAAAACCATCATAACAACTCCCCAGAAACCTAATGGACTCATTAGAACCATTAAAAATGAACCATAACAATAAAAATGGAATTTGGATTGAAAACGGACTAACCGGGTACCCGCACGGGTTCGTCCCTTCCAGCCGCCGTTCACGGCGGCCCTGGCCATCCAGGCCGGCCACCTCAACTCCCTCAGCCTCCTGGTCTTGGGTACAATTTGGACGGGTTTAGGTTGCACGGGAATGAGAGAAAAGGGTGAGATCGGGTGGGTGTTTGGATGAATGGTAAGCAAGAAGATGATCGATGCATGTATGGGAATTAAGGGCCAGTGGATGGGTGACAAGTGTCACTCATCCATTGGTTGCTGAAAAGTAACTGGGCCCACTAAAGACAAACGGTCCTCGTAAAACGTGTCACCGGGAATAGTATCCCGAAACTTTCGTGAACCGTAACTTCGCCGTCGAACGTCCAAATTCGACGTGCCGCCTGTCTATGGATTCGTATCATCCTTATCTACGTAACGGTCCTTGGCCCTCGGCCATTGGACCTCTTGGTCAAAAAGTCAACATTTTGCTCCTATTCACCCAAAATACCAAAATGCCCTTGGGCTTCCGAACGTCATAACTTCTTCTACGAACGTCGGAATTGAACGTGCCACCTGTCTATGAACTCGTGATGTCACGAACTACGTTTCGGTCATCGGTCAAAGTCCATTTGACCACCCGAATGAAAAGTCAACGTTTTGCCACCATCAGGGGCAAAACGGTCATTTTGCATCGTTCGTCCGATTTCGCCTAACTAATCACCGATAAGCCTCACTAATCGTGATTAGTCGCTAATCTAATCTAGGAATTTGGGACGGGTCGTTACAATCTTCCCTCCTTAATTAATTTCGTCCTCGAAATTCCAACTGACCTAAATCCAACCGTTCTTCCCTCCTTAATTTAGTTTCGTTCTCGAAACTCCACTATCCTGATTCCACATCCACGTCGTGGAAAGTAGAATCGACCTCGAAATATGTGTACACTAGTACACCTAATAGCCAAAACAATACTTGTCTACAACCAGACGTACCACTAACACTCACATCGCATCGACTACATTCGACCTCGTCGAATGACAGTAATCGTACTTTCTGAACTGACACCACTTGTCAAATCTACCCTTTCGCTGATATAAACAACTAGACAGTTCCCTTCTCAATCACTAATTTATCCCGATGTCCACGCTGACACCTCCGACAAACTGTCACCACTTGGCAGTCGTCAGTCGAAAACTGACACTATACTCACTCGTGGTTACACTAACCACCAACATACTCATCCTGAGTATATGCATACCAACAAACACTCGATATGTGTGTAACTGGACCCATTAGAAACACTATGACCCAATGCACAGTATCCAATGTCCAGTCCACGTCCCCAACTAATCCAATGGTGTCAGAACCAATCCGACTACCAACACGCTCACCAATGTACCACTGGTATAACCTATATACCGTCACCAAACACGACATGTCTGCCCGGTATCGTACCTCGAACTACGTACAAAGTACGTACATCTATCCATCAATCAGACTACAACTGCAACTACAACAACAATGACGACCTAAGTTGTAGGCAATCACGTTTCAATTATGGAGTTCACTTGTCCAATCCAGCATTAGACAAATCGAAACTCCAACCCATCATCTATTTCCAGATCCGAATTCGAATTCGCAATTTCATAAGAAATCCCGAATCCAAACCCATAATTCATATCCATAACCATGTCAACATCCGAATCCGAAATTGTCATTCCGTAAGCTAGCATTTGGAATAACCATTCCGAACCCAAATCCATAAAAGGAAATCCACTGTTAAGCTCTAGAATCAAATCCTGAATCGTCACCCAAGATCCAATTCCAAAACCCAAATCCAGAAATCCACTTTCAAGTTCCAAAATCAAATCCTGAATCGTCATCCAGAAATCTGATTCCAAAACCCAAAATTTCGTTCTCGTCTACCGAGACGCATCAAAACTGAACCTATCGGTTACCTGTTCAAATGATTACACAATACTATCGATTGACTTCATAGGGAAGCCAATCACAACATCAACACCACACTAGGTCTGACAATATCCGACCACGTCGGAAAGCTACTCACCTGAGTAATATACCATATGGGATTCACTTCGAAAAGAAGTTCAGTCCCATCACCCTCAACTCAAACATCTAAGTAAGAGTGATAAACTTTCCATCCATCTAGATCATCAAGATCACGATCCAGATCCCTAACGATACCCAAAGTTCTAAACCAATTCCCACCTCTAAACAGATTAGTCAACGACGAGACACGCCGAGACTGTGGGTTCTCATTGATTACCTCGTATCGATCCTTGTCATTCCACCGAGGAAAAATCAAGAATGATCGAATAATCCATCCTACGTGAATGCAAACAACACTCGCTGCACTCACCACGTCATGTAACCTAACATCGTCTCCCACCAAGTAGAAAATGAGGAATCTCAGTCACCTAACTTCGTTATACTCATCTCCTCCTGATGATCCAGAACAAATCCCGGGTCCATCAACCAATACACGATCAGTGTACGAGTGGCAACCAACAACATCTATATCATCAACGTCATCTACCATCATCAGTCATGGTAGAATCTGAGAAGTCACCCAAAATGACTTTGACATACCCATTACCAATGCGGAAAACCCGCATTCCACTCGTCACCTCAATCGCAACCTCTCGCGATTCCGAAGTTCCAACAAGACTGGAAACAACATACCGGACATCAACCACCTGTCCCCTAACCAGTTTAACTCTATCTGAGATCCACTCCTGAACCACAGATACCAAACATATGCCCATTACGATGGAGTCACACCCCGATCCGTAACTCATCGTCATCACGATCACCGGCACAAGCACCACCACTAGTACCAGTATCATCACCTGTCAGCATCAGCACAAAGTGTGCAAATTAGACAATCCTGGATCTCCGCTCATACCGAACGACGACCCCGTACCTCTGTTCGAAAAGGAGAACCCTGCCTCCCTCGTACACAACAACTCTGGGTACGGTCACCCTGACAACTCATACGAGAAAAGGAAACGCTCCCCGAACGTCCCCAACTCATTCTGCGATCGCACTCAGCCGTAACCAAGTCGAATCCAGAATCACTGCTCGTACATATGGGTTACTCACGTACCCCGTATCATCGTCACGACTGAAAATCCCATCGTCACAATCGTCACGGTAACCTGAGTCTACTCGACCTGATAAGACTCGACCACGTCCATCGATAGTAGCGTCTGCCCCAACCTCGTGCAAACCTAACTATCAGGGATCACGATATACAAACTCCACATCCAACGGAATCAACCGCTCGTACCAACTACTCCGTATCCCCGCTCCGGGATTCCATCGACAAGTACCAACCTTGATAACTTGTCCTACCAATCACTAACCAGCAGTACTCCGACTAACCCAAATGTCGTCTACCAGGTCGCCCACGACCTTAGTTGCACCAACAGTCCATCACAACTGAAGTAGCACGACAACCAACTCGGTCTAACCGATACGTACAACCCTGACTGCGAAGTGCAGTCCCAACACAAGCTGACATGACTAGACCGACTAACGAATCCAAATTCTAATAGTCGTCCAAGTCAAACCACTAGTGAACTCACATTTCCGAACCATACACATACGGCAGGGTTCCACGATCACACCTAGGGTCACTCTGAACCTAACTGCAAAAAGCAGTAAAATCCACGCTCTGATCGGCCCCGTGTTTTTGACATCGTAAAGACGTCAATCCAATCCTACTAACTATCGTATCGTCACCCTAAATATCAGGTTGATAACGAACTGTAGCCCCTTGAGATATCACATCCTCGGCCAACGTACATAGCAAGAGCACAGCGGTTGCTCGAATAGAGATAACCCCGCTCTTATACCACGGTGACAAGACCCATCCCAATCCCCCCCGGGATTAGTGCGGGATGACCCTGCTCCCGTCTGACACGAAGTGTCAAACAAAGGATATTTCCGACCTTTGCCCTCCCGGGCTATCAGAGTACGCCAGGATCCGGAGGAGGCATGTGATATCTCGGTCTCCGCTACAGTCCACATCCGATGTCAACCTGAAGGGCAGTCAAAACATTAAAAACTGTGACTGGACAAAACAAAGTTTATAAAAACATTTCATAAGACATTTGTACCCTCCACTAAAAAGCATGTATGCATTCGAAAACCATTTATCCAAAACAAACCATATGTCGGACTAAGCCCAAAGCAGATATAAACCAAGGTCGAAAGGACCACAATGAAAGCGACCATACGAGCCACTGCCCAAATCCATAAGGGACTCGGCCCCAAACCATAAAGAAACCAAGTACACGAGCCACGGCTCAAATCTTGTGCACACCTGTGCACACCACATATCATATATCATATATATATAAGTCACACAACCAATCCTGTCACGGTATCCAAAGCTACGCACGTGCTACCCGGGTCTCAATCCGAGTCTTCTCAAAGTCAAGGTCAATGTCCGCAGACCACTGATCCTACTCGAGGTAATAGTAACCATAGCCTTCCTGAGAGTAAGGAACCCAACTGGGGGGTGACTCCACTCAGTCGGTGCTCCGTGAATACTCCGGGGTCCACCCAAGCCAACGACCCTCCTCGGAGGAGATAGTAGAACATGTAAAGGAAGGTAGATGAACATATATATACATAACATAAACATTCATGTCCGGTTCCCCTGAACCGTCATGATCCATAATATCCATAATCAAGTAACATGCCGGTTCCCATAAACCGTCATGTACCGTAATAACATAACCAGGTAACATGCCGGTTCCCATAAACCATCATGTACCGTAATAACCAACAAGGGTTCATGCCGGTTCCCATAAACCGTCATGAACCATGATACCATAACAAGGGTTCATGCTGGTTTCCATAAACCGTCATGAACCTGGGAATCCATTTAAGGTTCCCTGACCTGACCTGAAATCAAAGCCGTAAAGTGACTAGGTCTCGTGCCCGAACATAGGACATCAGCTGGGCACCGTGCCCGGAATCTGAAGTCATATGCCCAAGACAAAACCAAATGGGCTCATACCCGAGTTTATCCTTTCAAATACGTGCTTATACGTAACCACATACAATTGCACCCATGGCATTACAAACAAGCATTTAAAACATATAATAAACATTTATGCATGCACCAATTTAGAAAACAAGGTCCACTCACAGACCGTCCGAGCTGCCGCCTCGATTTGCGTGCCATACGGCTCCCCGAGCCGAACACAGTCACCGGGACTCCCAAACCTGTCCAAATCGTAATAGAAGGTTACTAACTACTTGATTAACCTCCTACCAAAGCCCCATAATTTTCTGATATTTTAACTATTTTTAAAACCAAACCTAAACCTTTCGATGCCCCGAAACATATCGAGACGGTGTCCGATCGACACGAAACCAGTCCCAAAATATTCGTTACATCGAATAGAAGTTTCGTATGTTGGAACCTTCCCCAGATTCCCTGCCACGCGCCCTCACGCGCCGCCTGAAGTGGCTGCGCGTGGGCTTCACATGCTGATACAGTACCTGCTGACGTCATCGCTGACGTCAGCATGACGATATCTGACAGCTGTCAGGTTTGACATGTCAGACTCTGACAGGTGCCACGTGTCAAGCTCCCATTGGTCCACATCACTATACTGTCAGTGCCACGTGGCAGTCTGACATGTGCCACGTGTCATCACGGAACTGGTCCACGTCAGTGACACGTGTCAGCCACTGATTAGGCCACGTCACTGACATGTCAGTGCTATGCACTGACATGTGACATGTGTCACACTCCTATTGGACCATTTTCTAACATGTCAGCTGACATTGTCAGATGTGACAATGCTGACATCATCCCTGACATGATGACGTCACCTGTCATCCCCTACATCGGTCAGACCGGTCCGAACCGGTCCGGTCCAGTTTTTCCTGCAACTTGTACCGGCGTAACCGGTCCAGGTCTCCTTCTCCCTCATTTTTCATCCGTTTTCCTCCATTCCAATTCCTAAATTCCTATTTTTGTGTTTCCTATCTAACCCAATCCTTAAAACCTAAGAAACCTACCCGAAACCCCTTGGTTCGAAATGGACCTCACGGTCCCATTTTTCCGATCGGTCCCCCACGGCTTCTCAGCCGTTAAACCTCACCAAAACCATCATAACAACTCCCCAGAAACCTAATGGACTCATTAGAACCATTAAAAATGAACCATAACAATAAAAATGGTATTTGGATTGAAAACGGACTAACCGGGTACCCGCACGGGTTCGTCCCTTCCAGCCGCCGTTCACGGCGGCCCTGGCCATCCAGGCCGGCCACCTCAACTCCCTCAGCTTCCTGGTCTTCTGTCTTGGTCTCGGGTGCAATTTGGACGGGTGAAGGTTGAAAAGTAACTGGGCCCACTAAAGACAAACGGTCCTCGTAAAACGTGTCGCTGGGAATAGTATCCCGAACCTTTCGTGAACCGTAACTTCACCATCGAACTTCCAAATTTGACGTGCCGCCTGTCTATGGATTCGTATCGTCCTTATCTACGTAACGGTCCATGGCCCTCGGCCATTGGACCCCTCGGTCAAAAAGTCAACATTTTGCTCCTATTCACCCAAATTACCAAAATGCCCTTGGGCTTCCGAACGTCATAACTTCTTCTACGAACTTCAGAATTGAACGTGCCACCTGTCTATGAACTCGTGACGTCACGAACTACGTTACGGTCATCGGACAAAGTCCATTTGACCACCTGAATGAAAAGTCAACGTTTTGCCACCATTAGGGGCAAAACGGTCAATTTGCATCGTTCGTCCGATTTTGCCTAACTAATCACCGATTAGCCTCACTAATCGTGATTAGTCGCTAATCTAATCTAGGAATTTGGGACGGGTCGTTACATAGATGATGTCTGATTGACACGAAACTAGTCCCAAAATGTTCGTTACATCGAATAGATGAAATTACATGTTGGAACCTTTCCCAAAGGAGGGGTCATGAGCCCTCATGCGCCCCAAGACGGCCCTGCGCGTGGGCCAGCCAAGTTGGTTTGGCCGGTTCATTGGTAGGTCCGGCCGGTTCATTGGTTCGGCCAGCCAAGTTGGACCGATGTGACCGTTCTGGCCCCATATCCTTCATATTTTTCGTCCATTTTCTTCCTTTTTAATCGCAATCTCCCTCATGCGCCGCCTAAAGTGGTTGCTCGTGGTCTTCACGCGCCATGCATCAGTCATCTGCTTCCTCTGGTAAACTGGGTCTGACCGGTTCACGGTCCAGCCCAAACCGGAGTGGCCGGTTCACGGGTCTATCTTGTCCAATTTTGTCCATTTTCAACCCTAATTCATTCTGCAATCCTATTTCAATGGTTCTAAAAGATCCATGAACTCAAAATAGGAAAACCAAGTTATAGCATCATACCTTCAATCGTTTTTCTCGAACCGGTCCAGTTTCTGCATACGGTTTTCATGGCTCTGGCCATCTCAAGCTGTGGTTCTGGTCCCAAAAGCTTGCTAGTAACTCTAGAAACCTCTTGCAAATGACCAATTTGATCAACAATCATCACAACTAAAACTGCCATTTTGAAACGTAACTGAAGGTTTCATGGGTCGTGTTCTTAGCGTTACATTTAGGCGTCGAAAGTAGGCTCAAACGACTCCTTAATCCTTCTTTTCACTTCCTCAAACAAGGATCAAGAACTAGAAGCATGTTTAAGGGATTCCAAGAAGCTGGTTTGTGACAAACGCTTCTCTGCCTCTATTTCTCCTTTGTAACCAACTCCACGTCCTCTCTATTTCCTTCACTCTCACAGACCTCTCACATCTAGTTCCACTTAAACACACATACTCTCTCAGTCCTTCCTCCCTACCCTGTCAACTAAAACCCAAAACACACACAGTACGACTACACGACCTCCCCTGTTTTCGGAGAACCAACTATTTAAAACGGGTTTGATTTAACTGATTGCAATCGTTGAGTTAGACGGTGGGAAGGGTCTCCTGCCTTCTAAAGAAGGACAGGTGTCCCAAACTCAGTGGGCATCACTCCCCAGAGCAGCCACTTGTCCATTAGTCATTGGGCACAGATCCCAATGCAGGACAATGACCAAAATACCCTTTGAGGTAAAATTACCAAAATACCCTTCGCACGTTTAGACCCATAATTCTCTCTCCCGACCTCTGAATGACATGTGCTGCTTGTCGTTCTCACCAGGAGATTGAGATCTTCCTTACGGTCCTCGAAATGCATGAAAAGGCCATGTCGTTTCAAAAGTCAACAAATTGCCCCTATTCAACGAAATTACCAAAGTACCCTCAAACTTCCGAACATCATAACTTTCTCCTCGGATGTCGGATCGATCGTGCCACCTGTCTATGAACTCGTGACGTCCCAAACTACGGTACGATCATCAGTCAAAGTCCATTTGACCGTCCAATCGAAAAATTAATATTTTGCTCAATTCAAGGGGCAAACTTGTCATTTCGGACTGTCCGTCCGAACGCATCCAACTAATCACCGATTAACATCACTAATCCGTCATTAAAAACTAATCTAATCCTGATTCCCGGGACGAGCTGTACAATCTACCCCCTTAAAGAATTTCATCCTCGAAATTCTGAATCTCCTACTTCCATAGTCATCTTGGGGAGTCCAACTGAGCTCACACCTGGGTCTCTTACCTAGTGTCCATCATCTGCCACTCCAAAATAGCCGGACAGTTCCCAAACTGTCATCCTAACTTGGCCAAGCGAACCATCTGTCCAGGTTCAATCCGTCTAGCGAATTCCTCTCTTCCTTAGTGGGGCAACACATTTCCAATTCGTCTCCAAGGTATCTCTAAGGTCTCGGCAGCCGATGCTCACGGCTCAACTAACTCGAAATACGCCATATCACTACGACTACTATCAATTCCAAAATTTTCAACTCTTCCTCGAGTCGAGCATACCTCGTACCAACGTATTAGTACATCAGGCCAAACTGCCGTCAACAGGCATAAATCTTACCTTGCCAACCAATTCAAGACGACATATTCCAGTCTCGGTACTCTTACGAAGTAAGATTCACAACACGATCCATACCACTTCTATCAGCGATCCGCTCCGACCTCACTAGAGTCACAACATACTCGTCTATTCCCTTAATTTAACCAATCATCTCACCCGCAATTCCACTAACCACCAGTATAATCAAGCCGTGGACACACCGACCATGTCCCATACCACTTGTCTGCAACGGACCCTATCACAGATCTGGTAGCTTACAATATCAAGGTCCCACCAGCCACTCATGGCTCTGAGCATCCAGCTCAAGTCAGTAACCATCAATAGATCACTCTGGATCACCAGATCCAATCCACATGCTCTGTCGAAACTATGATATCGAAACTACGCTGATCCTCATTTATCCACAACGTCCCTCGGCACTATGCTAATCACCAACACCTCTACCAGAACATCACGATGCATGTCCGAGACATAGGAATAGTTCCAATTAATAAATAACCAGTACCCACACAATCCAAGGACATGCACCACCTACCACCAACCGGAATCATGCATACCACCACACGCGCGCAAGGACAACCCTGTGAACTTGAAATAAACAAAGATATTCCAAAATACCTCAACCACAACTCATAAAGTATATCCTTACGTACTTCCAATGTCATTCTATGGTACGTCCACTAATCAACCACAGTGGCATCAACTACGCTCTCTAACACCCAAACTACAACCTCACAGTACCCTAGTGTACCCGTCACCCTCACAGTGTAGCTCCAGGGTACACAAAATCTCCTCGTGACCTTACTGAATACCACCGGAGGCCGAGCCAATCATATTTCGCCTTGCAATCTGTTGGTCCTATTCGACCTCTAGACTGAATTATACCTCTTCCGAGGAAATCCAACTCAAGTCCCGTCCGCGTTTCCCAGTCTCCTGGGTCTCCCGACCAATATGAAAGCCAAACACATTTCCATAACGTATACAGGACAGACCCAGCACTAGATTCAAAACCAAAACTCATATATGCGAGATGGACCACACGCGTCCTATATGGTTAAGATCTTCAGCTACGTCCACGACTACAAGACAGGCCAATTTCCTCATCTGCATGTCCAAGATATCCAACCTCTGTCTTGTCATCTTATCCGCGTAATCCACCATACTTCAATCCTGAGTCAGAAGCTATGCAGTCCCGATCCACTTACTCCTGAGTGAATCCCACTTCTCACCCATACAACCTTTAGCTTCAAACCTTCACACCGATCCCACAGTACCACACGTCTAGATTGTGGGTTCTCTTCAATAACCTCATATCGATCAGTTATAGTCACTCATTCTCAACTTCCTTCTGTTATCCCGCAACGGAACTTATAATGGTCCTCAATCGGGTCATCACAACGACCATAACCCATCTAACACCTGTTCCTAACACTTGCTACAGGCAGCACTATCCAGTACTCTTTCCCACTCATGAACACCACCACCATACGTGTCCACGACCAAGGGGTGTCACAAATCCTGACATCCCAATAGTGAGGCTCCTAACTCAATTCTAGAGTATCTACCACACAACCTATTCATCACCTCGGAACCAGATACAGTATCGCATCATCTCAAACATTCCGCATCCTCAAATATACCACCTCCGGACTACCTATCCAAATGGCATCTCACGTACTACACTAAGGCAGTCCCCAACTCCTACCGATCATACCTACGTAACCAAAATCAAATCAGCTCACCGACCACTCACACATCGGTTATCCTCGTTTTTGCACGTCCAAACGAGTATCAATCATCACTCCCTCTAATGATCGCATTCCAACCTTTCTCAGGTTTAACTCCGGGAACCTAATAGAACACAAGTCATCAACTCTCGAAATCTTCAATCATTGACCTCAGACTCCTCAAGTACCACCCTCGAAGTCGCCACTTACCAAGTGCCCACCTCGGCACCCGCACCTCACCACCAGTTACAACCTCCATTCACGTTGTGCCCATCGTACAAAGTCAAGCCTCCCAGCCCGTGGCACATCCTCTCCTATCTCAGCTCACAACATACCAGTCTTCAATCTTTGCACAAATTGAGCCGAGACCCTCAATCTATGCTCAGGTTAGAGGAACTGACACCCCTCAATATCCACAACTTTAAACAACCAAATGCTCAACCACACCACCATCTCATTGGACTCGACTAGAGTTATCTACTAAGCACCCACTCCCTCGGCCCAACCACCACAACGATCTAACCACAAACCCTGACTCAGATTTCCAAACCTAAGTGCTTCCTCTGGGCTCCTCTCCAAGGAACTCAAAATCCATACCTAGTCATCCCACGGGGTTTTTCAAATTAGCCCCGTCATACAGGTTATCCAAACCCACAACCGCCACTAATACGCAAACCGCTAGTCGGGGCGTCTCACCTGACCTATCAAAAAGTCTACACTCCAACGTTAATTAGTATCCATCACCAGGGAGGGATTCTGAAGTTGTTTCAAATACCCTCATTTTGCGGGGCACCCGGCTACTCGTAGCCATACTCAAGGCTAAACTCAACCAAATCGCCCAAAAGATCACCAATCCACTCTATCCTCATCCGGCCTAACCTGACCCATGTATACCACCAGCTCACAACCAACTACTATCGGCCCCATAGACCGACCAGCCTACTCAATCGCAGCTCACCGGCTACCATCCAACTTAGTCCTGCTAGCATATTTTCGACCATATGGTCCAACCGGCGAGCATATCAAATGCCAACACACTAACTGTTCCAGCCCTAAGCCGACATACATCATACCTTGCACCGAGTATCGAGCGATTATCACCTTGGCACTAACAATCCCCACTGACTAACCAAAACCGAACGTACTATCACTATCGCGTCCAGGTTGCTGACGGGCTATTCTGCGTCGAGACATCACATCCACAGTAGCATCGCAACACCCAAGTCGACGAATCAACGACTCTGGGAACCAAACCTGACCAAGTTAACAGGACACACCCCCAATCCCCCGGGATTAAGGGCTAATCTTGCTCCCGTCTAACTTACGCATGACACGAACGCTAAACCAACGTCCAACCTCCATGTGACACGTAATTCAGACAAGGGATTCTCGATCCGACCATCCTGCTAGTATCCGGATTTCCCAGAGTGCGCGAAATCTACTGTGGATCGTGGGTGTGATGTCTCCGTCTCTCTCGACCAACAGCCCGCACCGCAACAACCTGGAGGGCATAAAAAACATGAAAAGACTGTGAGTGGACAAAAATAAAGTATAAGTTTGAAACAGTTCATAAAAAACAAGTACATTTAAACCCTCCATGTAAAAACCAATGCATGCATATCACATGTATGTCATAAAACCATTCCCTATTCGTGTTATTCAAACCGTTTAAGGAAAACCAAACACACTTTTCTTTTCTCAAATCCCGGGCCTCATCCCTAAACCATCGAGAATCGTATCATCCGGGCATAGCCCAAAACCTCAGAAAACCATGATCGAAAACCGTCATCATTAAATCTCAGTGAAATCCAAAACACAGTTGAAACCACATATCCATCCATCGAACCTGCTGGATCTATCCTAGCCTTTAAACTCAATCCAGGCCTCAATATAATCCGAGTCTTTAAACTCAATAGGCCTACGGGGGAAATATCAATATCCGAGTCTTTAAGCACCCGAGTCTTTAAACTCAATCCGGGTCTTTAAACCCAATAACCAGATCCAGTAAATCCATTTTCTATTTTCGAATCTGAATCCGCAATCTCATCAGGATCCCAGATCCAAACCCAGAACTCATATCCATATCCGTTTCCACATCCGAGTTTGAAACCATTATTCTGTACGCCGACATCCGGAATAATCAGTCCGAACCCAAACCCGGAAATCCACTTTCAAGTTTCCAAAATCGAATCCAAAATCATCATTTTGAAATCCGATTCAAAAACCTGAAATCACGTTCTTTAAAACCACCTTTCTGATTAGGGCTTCAAGCCCGAAATCACTTTTCTGAAATCCATTTTTAAATCATTGATATCATATTTCAAATCCCGAAATCAAATCATTAAAACTTGGTTCAAATCACAACATCTATCATATTCTCTTAAAACGTATAATTCCGTAAATACCTCGAAAAATGTACAAAACCATAAACCATCAAAATCATAAATCAAATCATAAAATCTAAGAAAACATATAAAAAAAATATATGTATGCATCATAAGTTAAAAAGAAAAGTCCACTCACAGACCATTTCCGCCGCTGCCTCGGTACAGGCGCACTTATGCTTTCTCGGCTAATCCACTGTCCTCGGCTTTCCCGAACCTGTCCAAATCCCAATGTACGGTCACTAACTACTTCATAAAGATTATACTCAAGCCCCGTAATTTTTCCGAATTTTAACTATTTTTAACCGAGGCCTAAAATTTCGGATATCCCGAAAACTATCAAGACGATGTCCGATTGACTCGAAACCAATCCCAAAATGTTATTACAACAAATACTTTAAAAGTCGTGTTAGAACCATCCTTAAAAGCTGTGTCATGCGCCTTTTGAAGTGGCTGCGCGTGGGCTTCACGCGCCAGGCATCAGTCATCTTCTTCCTCGGGTAAACCGGGTTCGACCGGTTTATGGTCCAGCCCGAACCGGCATGGCCGGTTCACATGTATATCCTGTCCAATTTTGTCCATTTTCAACCCTAATTCGTTCTGCAATCCTATTTCAATGCTTCTAAAAGATCCATGAACTCAGAACAGGAAAACCAAGTTATAGCATCATACCTTCAATCGTTTTTCTCCATACGGTTTTCATGGCTCTGGCCATCTCAGGCCTTGGTTCTGGTCCCAAAATCTTGCTAGTAACTCCAAAAACCTTGTGCAAATGACCAATTTGATCAACACTCATCACAACTAAAACTGCCATTTTGAAACGTAACTGAAGGTTTCATGGGACGTGTTATTACCGTTACATTTAGGGCTCGAAAGTAGGCTCAACCGACTCCTTAATCCTTCTTTTCACTTCCTCAATCAAGGATCAAGAACTAGAAGCATGTTTAAGGGATTCCAAGAAGCTGGTTTGTGACAAACTCTTCTCTTCCTCTGTTTTTCCCTTGCAACCAACTCCACGTCCTCTCTATTTTCTTCACTCTCACAGACCTCTCACATCTGGTTCTACTTAAACACACACACACTCTCTTAGTCCTTCCTCCCTTCCCTGTCAATTAAAACCCAAAACACACACAGTAAGACTACACGGCCTCCCCTGTTTTCTGAGAACCAACTATTTAAAACGGGTTCAATTTAACTGATTGCAATCGTTGAGTTAGGTTGTGGGAAGGGTCTCCTGCCTTCTAGAGAAGGACAGGTGTCCCAAACTCAGTGGACATCACTCCCCAGAGCAGCCACTTGTCCATTAGTCATTGGGAACAGATCCCAATGCAGGACAATGACCAAAATACCCTTTGAGGTAAAATTACCAAAATACCCTTCGCACGTCTAGACCCATAATTCTCTCTCCCGACCTCCGAATGACATGTGCTGCCTGTCGTTCTAACTAGGAGATTGAGATCTTCCTTATGTTCCTCGAAATGCGTGAAAATTCCATGTCGTTTGAAAAGTCTACAAATTGCCAATATTCAATGAAATTACCAAAATAGCCTCAAACTTCCGAACATCATAACTTTCTCCTCGGATGTCGGAATCGGAAGTGCCACCTGTCTATGAACTCGTGACGTCCCAAACTACGGCACGGTCATTAGTCAAAGTCCATTTGACTGTCCGATCGAAAAGTCAATATTTTGCTCAATTCCAAGGGCAAACTCGTTATTTCGCACCGTCCGTCTGAACGCATCGAATTAATCACCGATTAACATCACTAATCCGTCATTAACAAACCCGTACGTGTAATAAACTTTGCAACTGCACAAGACGTGTAGATAGTATAGATGCAAGCAAAGGTCGATCCCACGAAGATTTGATCAATGATATCCAATTCCGTTTAACTCAATTGACCTAAGTGGAGTAATTAAAATGCAATAGGGGGTTTGTTACTTTTTATAAATGAAGTAAATTAACTAATAAAAACTAACTAAGTCGAGCTAGGGTTTCTATCCACCTTTTCCAATTAAAGTTCCGTTAGATTTCCTTGATTAGGTTACTATGCATGTATCTGAATTAAGTGCAGGAGCAGGGGTCCGGCTAAGGTTCACCCCACACATATTATTTTCTCTTAGATTGCATGTTTAAGCCAGATGTGCCCGCCCTTAAACAACTATTACTGATGGTGCGTGATAATGCATGAAACATAAAGAAGATTTAATGACACTACACTGTCCCTAGAAAAGTGATGTGCAGACCTAGGAAGTCATGAGTTTAGATTACGAATAAGATTCCTCCTCTTAAACGTTATGCCATAAATTGCAGGGTGAATACAAACATCAACGTGATCCGTCAAGCAATTACATCGAAAATTATACACAAATAAGGTAACTAAGCTTATAAGCATAAATTGAGTTCATGAAGCGCAGTAATCCAACAAATCCAGGCATACATAACAATCATAATCAAGAGCCAGAAATTAAACAAGAACTAACATGGCTAGGGCTTCAAGTAACCCTAGCCCTAATTACACTACTCAAACATTATTGAATAAAACAAGGACATAATTAAAAGGTGCACAAATATAAATAAAGCAAGAAATAATAAAAGGACAATGATTAAAAGAGATGAAGGAAAACTCCCTCAAGGTAGACGTGCTGAGTTTGAAGATGCTTGAATTATAAAGAGTGCTTGAATTAAATTACAAAACTCTAAACTAAAAACATGTATTGAAGTACGAATTTTGATAGAGTTTTGGGGACCTTCAAGAGGTAAATTCGGCCCCAAAAAATAATGAGAAAACATCTATTTATAACCCCAAACACCTGCCCTAACATCTCCCGCAAAGAAAACGGAAAAGATCTCCAAAACAAGGAGGAAAACTTTCCTCCTTGTTTTTGTGAAAACCATAGTTAGCTGTTTTTGTATCCTTCTTGTACAAGGAGTCCCTTTCCTTCCTTCTTTCCACTTCTTGACTTTATCTTTGACTAGGAATTCATTTAATGTTATCCTAAATCAGATTACATTGCCCTAAAATAAAGGAAACATGATAAATTGCGGCTAGGGAAGTTAATTAACCCTAGCCATGTAAAAGATGGTTTCTTAATTTCCAAGAAACTTCCTTTTCCTTGTTTCTTGCCTCTTTAACTTCAAGATCTGATTAGCAATATAATTAAGTCTTCTTATCCAAGTCAATCCATGTCATTCCTCATTGAGAAAGGTAGGAAAATTCGTCCAAAGTTACTTGATGCACAAGTAAACCCCCCCCCCCCCCCTCCCAAAAAAAAACCTTTAACCGCATTTTGTGGGCTTCTAGGGTCTAGGCCGTGACTTTTAGGGTCTTAGTGGATCTTGGTCATGTAAATGGGAGATGATGAGGCCCTTTATGAGTCCTTGATGAGTCCTTAAAGATTTAGCCTTGGAAAGATCACATTTCATTGTAAAACATGATTTAAACCTCAACTAAGCAATCTGCACAAACTTCACAAAATAGATCATTTTATCCTATTGTTAGAATGATTATAATCAAAAGATAAGTAAAAGGGATAAGAAATAACGTTGAAATGATGCGTAATTTGTGAATTATCAAATACCCCCAAACCTATCTTTTGATAGTCCCTTAGCAAAACAACAAAATAAAAGACTCGATCTAGTTATGATAAGCATTTAAACCTCTAGGTTCACCTAGTAGGAGTTTTGTCTACTGAGGATTATAGTAGCACGATACCCACAAACGTTTTACTTAACACAAAGGATGCTAGAAATCATGAACCAACAAGCTAATAAGAATCAAGAATAGAAAATAAACTCACACAAACCAAGAAACATGCCATAACCACGAACTCAAGTGTTAAGTGTTTATACCAACATCTCAAATGATCAAACTAGAAAACAACGTCATCTAAACACCCTAGAAAGATTTCGCCTAGACTCTAATCCTCACTAGGCATCACTCAATAGTCTCAAGAATCCCAAGGCATTCACTCAACAAGCATATGTGAAGAGTTTAGGTAAAGAAAATCAAGTTAATCACATATGGATTTCAATGAAGAACAACACTTTATCTGAAAATATGATCTCACGAAGGAATTGAAGTTTAAGAACAGAGATACGTACCTTAATCCATTGCAGAACCATTTACTAGATCAATAGGTCTTCATTCACGGGTTGTAATGGCGCTAGGTTCTTGGTTTAAGAAAGAAAAGTTGGAATTCAAAGAACCTAAACGTCATCAAGGCATGAGAAGTCATGACTCGGACCTTGAGTCTAAATGAAACTGTGCTTAAGCTCACAAAAAATGCTCTAATTGAGGTACTTGGCTCACTTGACTCAACTCAAAGTTCATTACTTTTTTTTTCTTTTCTCTTTTTTTTTTTACAATTTTTTTTCTTATTTTTTTCCTTTTCACTAATGAACTTGATTCATTTTTGTTAATATGAGCCGAGCCAAGAGCATGCAATAACTTCCTCAATTTACAAATAAACGAGCGATCTTTTCCATTCAAGCATACTTACATCACATGAGTATATGTAGCACAAAACATCAACATATTTCCTCCTTACCATGAACCTCATTTGATGCAACCTTGACACAAGTTTAGATTATAGGGTGTAGCCATTATGAACTTTTTAAAACTTGGTTAAGTCATATTGTGGGTGAAGAACAAAACCGCTAAGTGTTTGGCTTCAAAGGGGTTTAGGGAGCATGCAATGTGGACGGGGAAAAGAAGGGCCTTTACAAGCTAAAACACACATAGCCTATATCACATCACATAAACAATCATACATCAAATCAAGAGCATCCAATAAATATGGTTCCTTAAACATCAATGCAAATAGAAAGAGTTCATGCAATTATGAACAAAGTGATGAGTGTTTGAGAGTAGAAACATGTAGATCACTCAGAAATAAAGGAAATCAAGCTCAAAAATCTCACAATGGTAGTCACCACTAATTTTCTAAGTATGCTCAAATTCAATTGCTTTGGTTGCTTAATCACTTGATTATGGTATCGTGAAGTGCAAATGCGAGTTCAATGGAAATGCCAATGATTCTTAGTAAGTACAAGCAATTCTCATGTTCTATACATTCACATTAACATTTTTAGCATAAAAACTAGCATCACAAAACAAAAAACAGCAAAGAATTCAAAACAGAAAACAAAAAACAGCAAGGAAGTAAGAGATGAAAATAAAAAGAAACAACAAGCATTTCAAAACAGAAACTGAGTTGTGTACCCCTAAACTTAAGTCCAATACCCCCAAATCTAAATGAAACATTATCCTCAATGTTTTGAGCATAAAAGGAAGACAAAATCATGAGTTATAAGGTTAAAAAAAAACGTCCATATGAAAGAGGGAACAAACCAGGGCAAAGTTGAGCACCTAGGATGCTTGCGGTCCAAGAGGCACTTGAGGGGCTCCAAACCTGGCCCTCCTTTAGTGGTATCTTGCCTGCAACATAAATTGACAGGACCCGTCCCAACTGGGCGTTGATAACCGTGCCCGGTCCCGCTCTCGTCTGACAAGTCAACTGAAGTCCCGAAACTACCATTTAGCACTTGCCAGACAAGGGATAACTGCACTGATTTCCGCTCATGCCTCCGCCTCTCAATCAGCCCCGAATGTCGTGCCACGGCCTGGAGGGTCATCAAAACAGGAACAGTGTGAGTGGACAAAAATAATATCATTTAAAACAAATTTATAAAAACACATCATTTACCCTCCAGTTTATCAAACCATGCATGCATAGAATCAACATATGAAAAACATCACCAGCTTTCTAGCCAAATCTCATGAAAATATCAAATCCCGGCTCTCAAGCCCAAATGCCATTTAAATCATTTTATAAAACCATTTTATCATACAATAAAGCATATAACTCGGGAATTACACATCCGAGGATCCTCTGGGAATTACACATCCAGAGTCGTCATCCAAGCTGGGAATTACACATCCAGCCTCACCAAGAATTACGCATCCGGTCCCTCCGGGAATTACGCATCTGGAGTCCCTCCAAGAATTACACATCTGGTGTCACTTCGGGAATTACACATCCGAAGTCTACCCTTGAATTACACATCTGGGGGCATCAAACATCAATACACAATCAAAATCAACATTAAAACCATGTAAAAATCATTTATGACAGGGCCACATGCCCAAATCTCAGTTCTCATTTCTCGTAAATCCGTAAAATCATTAAACAATTCAATACACGTAAATCCTTAAAATCATATCCGAAAATCATTCAATTCCATCATTTTATCCTTAAAATCATTAACTCGCAATACTATTCAAAACATCCTTTGTACATCGCGGGCCTAGCCCAAAATCACCAAGTCACACAAATCCGTACAATCGCAACCGAAGTTTCCTTTTTCACATAAATCCATAAAATATCCCGAAAATTATTATAAATTCACCAAATCAACTTCCCGACTCAAAATCAATCTCAAATCCCGGACTTTCGCCCAAAATAATAATTTCACAGTTTCTCGAAAAACGTGTCTGAAACACCGATTAAAATAATCATTAAATCCCGAAATAATCATATCAAATCATTGAAATTTGAATCATGCCATAAATCACGTAAAACATTTAACTATGCATGCATATCAGTTTATAAAACAATCGTCCACTCACACACAGTCCAACCCGCTCGCTTTCCGAGCTGCACGCGTTTCCATAATTTCCAACATTTTCTAGGAATCTCGAATCTTGTCCAAAATCATTACTCAAGGTTACTAAGGATTGAATTAACATCATATCAATTCCTCATAATTTTTCGAGAATTAAATATGAATTAAACACGTAACATAAACCTTCGGACCCTCGAAACAATATCGAAATGGTGTCCGATTGACTCGAAACCAACGCCAAAATGTTTGTTACATTGCATAGGGCAAAAGTCATGTTGACCTCACCTCGGGAATCATGCCCACGCGCCCTCATACGCCACCGTGAGTGGCTACGCATGAATAGTGTTGTCTCCTTCACCCGATTCCCTGCAAACGTATCCCCACGACCCGCAAACAAACCCAGTTCAATGTCCATCAATTCTACACCTTTTTCAACAATCCAAACGTCCATTAGCATCAAAATAGTTTTAATTAAGGATCTGTGAACTTAATTGCATTCGAACTTACCTCAATCCTCCCATTTGATCTCGAATTCTCGAAGAACAGTCGAACTCTGTTCAACTTCCAATCTCCATCAATTATCCTTGTTTTCCTTCAATTGACGCATCAGGGAGCTTCGTGGGGTTCTCATAAACATCTTTGCAAGTTCAATTTCATCGTCCCATGTCTCAAATCCCACGACTCAAGCTCGAACATTGAAAGACTTTCTCCTCTCTGTTCTAACCCAAGACGACTCTAATTCCTTTCATTTTTAATCTAGTTCGACTCGTCTCAATCCTAGGAAGCTAAATCCAAGGTCAAATTCACTCAAACATGTCCACAATTTCAAATTCGATCCTAGGTCCATCGAAGGTTTTTCGGGTTTTCTGGGTTTAGGTTCAACGAGTTCCAGGTTTATAACTCCCCTTTTCTTTTCTATAATTCCTCACGGTTTCACTCTCTATTGCTTCAAATTCTCACTTAGTTTTAGTTTTGGTTGCTGGGAAGATCGATCAAGAGAGATCATAGACTCTTTTTTTCAAACACAAACATACACACACGGTTCTGCTATTTCAAACACAAATATCTAACATATCAGGCCACTAATTAGCCTAAACAAGTGACATGTGTCACTCAATCACATGAGTGACTCACCCACACACTTTGACACGACCCATCCTAATCCCCCGGGGATTACCGTGGAATGTGTCATGCTCCCATCTGACAAGAGGCGTCAGACAAGGGATAACCTGTTGCCACTGCCTAAACGGGCTTCCAGAGTGCGCAAGGATCGATGGAGGAGGTGTACGACGTCCCAGTCTCTGCTGCAGTCGCATCTGGAAATCAACTTGAAGGGCAGTAAAAACAAAAGCTGTGAGTGGAAGAAAATGAATTAGTTTATTAACACATTTCATAAGACATTTATGCCCTCCAATAAAAACTTATGCATGCCACGAAAACCAGTAACCAAAAAATTTGCTCCACAAGGAATTAGGGCCTTAGCCCAAACCGTAAACCATAAATCCAACCGAAAAACCCTTTCGTAGATTCGTTAATCCATATTTACCACGTTACCATAACCGGCATCCCAGATGCTTAGCGTCCCCGACGCTTGACGTTCCAGACGTCATATTTCACAGTATAACCATAAGCTACTCGTGCTACCCGGGGTCTCAATCCTGAGTCCAATCCCCGAACCCAGTCCGGGTACAACATCCCAGATGCCTAGTGTCCAGACGTCCAATCATAGCAATCCTGCTCCTGAGTCACTATACAGTCTGGTAGCTCCGTACAATGACCCCTCGCAAGCAATGCACCGTGATTTCCCCAGTGTCCCAGACACCTGGAGGAGACCTTCACATTTTCTCGTATCAAGATGGTATATGGAAAACAGTTTATTCAAATCAATTCACAACATTACAATTCCATTTAGGGTCCCTGACCCGAAATCACGTTTATAATCCAACTGGGCCTCATGCCCGATTTTGTAAACCACTGGGCCCACGGCCCGAATTTGTCAACCAACTAGGCCCACGACCCAATTATACAACTCCAATGGGTCGTAGCCCGATTTCATAAATAACTGGGGCCCTGGCCCAATTTCATAAAGCAATTGGGCCCCTGGCCCGATTACGTAACTCAATTGGACTCCAAGTCCGAGGTTTCCAAAACAATTGGGCCCCATGCCCGAGTTTATCTTTCCAATTTCAAAACCTTTTCATGAAATCATATCCAAAGTCGTAAGTATGGAAAATCGGTGTAAAACTGGAAAACCTTGATTTACGTGCAAGCACGGAAATCGGCTCGAAATACGTGAAACCATATAATTCACAATCATCCAAATCAATATCATAAAACCATATCCATAATCCATATAAAACATTTAGGCATGCATAGAATTTATAAAACCAAAGTCCACTCACAGACCGTTAGACCGTGCACCTCGATACGCGTGCCAATTGGCCTTCCCGGGCCAAACCATTATCACCGGGACTCCCAATCCTGTCCAAATCACATTAGAGGGTTACTAACCTCAATTCGTACATAAATTTATAATATTAAAATCCTCGAATTTCCGGGGTGTTACAACCTTCCCCCCTTAACCCAAGGGCATTTTGGTAATTTTGAACAGAAGGCCATTTTGGTCATTTCACTTACGGGTCATGTCGCAGGTTGAAGGTCCGAATAGCAGAGCTATCGGGTGAAGAAGGTGACACTGTAGCAGCTACAGTGTCAGGCGCGGGACTTCCACGCGCAGCCACTTTGGGCGGCGCGTGAGGGCGCGTTAGGCCTTATCTCCGATCACGATCAACATGACTTTTATTCCTCTCATAATTCTGAACATTTTTGGTGAATTAACCATGTTGATCTGAGATAGTTAGGTGGGTCAGTTTAGGGCCGGTTGTCTCGGGAAGCGTGTTCGGACGGGTTCCCCGAGCCGGTTTCTATTTCGGACTTTTTGGATGAATATTAAGGACTTGTAGTGACCCTTACGTGTGATTTCGACTGACAAAAATTGTACGATAATCCCGGTACAGGTCCATACGCGCAAATTCACAGCGGGATCGTACTGTGAGTGGGCCCGATTTCATTAACCCCTTGCATGCATAAATGTTTTCTGATTTCCTTATATATTCACGTGCTGGAAACAAGAAATGGTTTTGGTGATCTTGAAATTATGATTATGGCACGTTTTACGATGTTTGGGCTTGAGACCCATCTGGTGAAACTTGAGTATGGTTTTGGATTTTATCTATATATATGTGCATGTGGATATCAACGATTTTATTTTGGTACTGCACTGTGGTGATATACTCGTATTATACTGTCTCCTCCGGATGAGGTAAACCGGAGTGGTCAAGGCGCAATGCCTGCGACGGGCCATTCTACGGAGAAACCGGACCGTAGAATGACTCAGGAACGGGATTGCTATAATTGGGCGTTTGGGACGTCGAGTGTCTAGACGCTAGGCATCTGGGATGCTATGCTCGAACATGTTTCGAGAATTGGACTTGGGATTGAGACCCCGAGTGGCACGCGTAGCCTTGGGACTGTGACCATATTGGGCGTCAGGGACGGCGGACATCTGGGATATCAGGATTGGAGTATTTTTGTGCAGTGGTTATAATTATATTATGGTTTTACTATATGCCTTATGGTTATCGTATCTATGATTTATGGTTTCAAATTCTGATGCATGCATGTTTGGAAAACGGAGGGGTAAATTATATGTTTTACTTATTAAACGGTTTTATAAACTTTGAGTTTCGGCCCACTCACCCTTAATTGTCAGGACCCACCCCGGTTTCACCCCGAAACCCGAGGTAAATCCCGCTCCCGTCTGACTCCCCGACACAACACCTAAGGAACACTTACTCGAACCCAGTCAAACGCAGAAGTAATTACGTAATATCCCGAAGGTAGCATTTACAGAACATAGTACGAACATACAAAGAAAATAAAACCGATAACTACACGCACACGGAAGCCTTTACTCTACTCTGGGAACTCTCACGTCACTTCTATGCCTTGGACACTGCCTCGACGTCAAGACCCCGCGCTCGCTCCACAACCTGGAGGGCAATTTAAAACAGAAAATGTGAGTGGACCAGAAAGTACAAAAAGTTCAAAACCATTTTATAAGAAAACCGAGTTTAAACCCTCCGTTTTGAAACCACATGCATAACCAATAGTTATAAACACAGTTCTAAAATAATCGTTCTTAAACATCATAAGAAACAGAAACACTATAAAATATCATAGGAAACCATAACATGAGTATCAGAAACCGTATCAAAACCATAACCACCAAATCATCATTTTCCCGATCAAACCTGCTGGATCTATCCGAGTCTTTAAACTCCCGAGTCTTTAAACTCAATCCAGGCCTTAATCATATCCGAGTCTTTAAACTCCCGAGTCCTTAAACTCAAAGGCCTACGGGGGAAATCAATATATATCCGAGTCTTTAAACTCCCGAGTCTTTAAACTCAATCCGGGTCTTTAAACCCAATCCGGCCGGTCCCCCGTCACATATATCCGGGTCTTTAAACCCAATATCCAGATCCAGCAAATCCAATCCCAAAACCATTTAAAAACCATTTACCAATCTACATCCAAACCCGAATCCGAAATCACTGGTCCGATGCTCTCCCGGCATCTAGAACCGTCATTCCGAACCCAAATCCGGAGTCCACTTTCCAATCTTCAAACCAAATTCCGATTAGTGAAATCCGATTCTAAAATCGAAAACTTTGATCATCGAAATCCTGTTCCCCAAAATCCACTTATAACCATTGAAAACCACTTATCAATTGAAATCCCAAAATCATAACATATATTCCAGAAACCAACCATTCCTCGTAAAACGTGCTAAAAACCACTTTCCTCGAAAAACGTGTAATAATGCAAAACCGACCCAAACATATTCGATAAACACAAAATCATGATTGAAAACCATAAGACAATTATAGAAAACAGTTATGCATGCTCGAGTTTAGAGAAGAGGTCCACTCACAGTACTGAGCCCTACTCGCGTCCCGAACGTCCAGCCCGTTCCTCGGCTTCCTCGGGAAATCTCGATCCTGTCAAACACCGTCAAATTACGTCACTAATACATCTACTAACACTCTGCCTAAATTTCCTCAAAAATCCCCGAACCGAAGACTTAAAACCCCGGGACCCTACACATTCACCCTCACGGAACTACACTCAAACGACTTCCGATTAACCCGAAACCAACTCCATTGAACTCACAACAACTCCTAGACCAAAAACTATGTTGACCGTTCCTCCCAGAACCGCCGCACGCGCCTCCACGCGCCGCCCAAAGTGGCTGCGCGTGGCCCTCACGCGCCAGCTACAGTGCACCGTCAACCTTGGGCAGACCCGGTTCGCACCAGTGGTCTGGACCCTGAACCGGCGAGAGCGGTTCTCCTCATTCCGTCCACCAAAACGACTCCTCTCTTCACCAGTAGCATCGTCCCATCCTAGGCTACCCCTTCCCGTGTGTCACTCACCTCGATTCACCCTAAAACTCGTCGACTCAACCTTGAACAAAAACCCGTACACTGCCCTGTTTCTTACTCCGGCCACCCACGACTTCCCCCTTCACGGAGGCTAAACCAACCTCTTCCCTGGACTTCTCTAAACCTAACCCAGCTAACCTGAACCGTCGACTCACTCCCCAACTGCACAACTTGCCGTTCGAACCTCACGACTAAAACAGAGCACACAAGTGCACTCCGTCGTACCGGCCGCCCCTGTGCACCACCCATCACGGCAGCACACTCAACCCGTTCCTAGGACCCTCAGGAGCCTCACCCTAACCTCCAACTCCCTCGACTCTAGCCCTAGACTCACGACTTTCACATTGAAGTTCAATGGAAAACAGAGTACCGAATCGAAGATGAGGAAATTACCTGCCTCCTGCTGCCACCGTGAGCTCCTCCGGTAGTGGTTGACTCCTCGCAACCCGCACGACACCACCACGAACTCAATTGCCCCGTACACGGCTACCACCGCCACAATTCTCACAATTCCTTCCTGTTTCCTCCCTGATTTTCCCGCAGCTCTCGACACCCTCACACACGGCCACCACACCGTCAACCTCTCTCACTGCTTCCCTCTCACTCTCTGATCACCCTCACACACTCACAATTCATCAACACACACACCACCGCCCTCAATTTCCTTCACGACCTCCCTCTGTTTTCTGAACCAGCATCACACAACACGGGTGCACCCCAATTATTTGGGCCGTGCACACACTCGAACTCACCAGAAGCCACTACACACCTGCCATGTGTCACCATCCCTTCATCCTTTATCCCACCTGGCCTAATCCCAGCCGTCCATTCCTTTCTTCTGTGCACAAATCCCAATGTTGCCACAATGACCAAAATACCCTTCTTTTTAACTTATATTTACGTTTTAACCAAAACTTCCTAGACCCGTAACTCTCACCCCGTAAGTCCGATGAATACGTGCCGCCTGTCATCGAACTCAGGACGACAAGAACTATCTAACCATCCTAGGTCAACCTACCAAAACTCGATTATTCAAAAAGTCAACTTTTCCCCCTATTTTTCCAAAATTACACGAATGCCCTCGACCTTCCGAACATCACAACTTCCTCCTCGGATGTCGGAATCAAACGTACCACATGTCTATGGGTTCATGACGTCCTAAACTACGTCCTAGTCACTGGTCAATCTCCAATTGACCACCCCGAAATAAAAGTCAACATTTCTGCCCGACCCAGGGGCAAAATCGTCATTCTAAGTTCCCGGACCCCTCGGGACCACCTAACCCCTGATTAACCTTACTAATCACACCTTAATCACTTTACTAATCCCAATTCTCGGGACGGGTTGTTACATTAATGTTTTGGTAACCCCTCCAGGCTGTGCTACCGAGGTAAAGGAGGATCCTGAGGCTGAGGCATAGATCTACTTCTGCGTATCTGAATCCCCTGTCAGGTGGTTTGACCCGTAGGATTATTTTAGAGTCGTGCTCGAAATTTGTAATTTGGATTTCATCCCTTGTCTGACAGCTGTTAAATTTGGATTTGATGTATAACTTTAATTTGGTTATTTATGCATTTGAACTTTTGAGGTTAAACTTGGAATGTTATTTTGGGTGTCAGACGGGCGCAGGGCACGTCCCCTGGTGGTCCCCAGGGGATCGGGGCGGGGGTCCTGTCACACTTGACTTAGCCCATTTAACCGTCCATTTCAACAGGTATAGATGTCCAATTAAGGTTAATTTCTCTGATGAGTCATCAAACTGTCGAAAAGACCAATTTGCCCTTTCTTGCACAATTACCAAAATACCCCTCACCATTCTAAACCCATAACTTTCACGTCCGAACTCCGATTGACGCATGCCGCTTGTCTAAGGATTCAGCGTCCCGAGACCTATCCAACAGTACTTACAGAAAGTCCAAACAAGGTTCCGATCAAAAAGTCAACTTTCGACCCTTATAACTAGGGGCAAAATCGTCATTTCCTTCCAATTTTCCAATTTTTCCTTTTTCGAATTTCTGGGTCGTTACATAAATGAATTGATTAGTTCTACAAGTAGAAATCCACTTCCTAGACTTTAACATTTCAGGGAACAAGTACAATAAAGATTTGAATGTAAGTAAAAACTGCTTGATCCCAATAGACAAGTAAGCATAATGATCGAAGTGTAGGTGCCATGAAGGGTCCTTGGGTTGCTTGGGCCATGGCCTTGAGCCTTGGGTGGAGCTGAATGTCTCAAAGGTGCATACCACCATCTTGATACTACCTTCATCATGCCTCCTACAAGTATCATTAAACCTGCACAAATCATTAGGCACAACATCAAATTTCTCATCAAAACAACTAAATTGAGTAAGGAACTTAAATGGTGAAGATAAGGATAAGGAAGGCCTTGGAAAAGTAAGGATAAGAGGTGTTTGAGGAGATGAGGTAGCAAGGATAGGTGTTGGAATTTCAGGGACCTCAAGGATAGGTGCTGGAATTTCAGGGACCTTAGCCAAAACTTGGTGAAATGCTTGCGAGTTTGGTTCTATTTCATGAACATCAAGAGCATGACCCGAGGTGCATTCATTGGTGCTGTCCGTGGGTGGAAAGTGGACATACACATCATTATCCTCATCATCCCAATCGGGTTCCCAAAGAAGTTTAAGTTGACGGTGCTCTAGTTCCTTGTCCTCTAAGAGGGCTTCCCCGGAGTGTTCTTTGAGATCAGGCCTCGTTTAGTGCATCCCGAAGTATTTTTTGAGGTCAGGTAGGGCTAGGATCGAAAGGAGGAGGAGTCCAAGTGTAGGGTGATGGTTCACTCCATCCGTTGTGGTATGGCTCCATATAGGGCTGATTGTAAGGCTCATGCATGTACATGTAATCTTGGGGGTATGCACATCCCCCTTGATGACTTGGAACCGAATGAACATTTGCATAGGGCTCGTAGGCCCAACCTTGAGAAGAATAATAACTATTCCAAGATTCCACGTCCCTAACATGTAATAAAAAAAATGAAAAAGGTTATATACAAAATAAAAAGAAAAACCACTAAGTCAAAGGAATCAAATAAAATGGACATCGTTGAGGAACAAGTCCCCGGCAACGGCGCCAAAAACTTGATAGCGATTTTACCAAGTACAAAAGATGTACTAGGAAAACCCTCTACGTGTTATAAACTTTGCAAGTGCACAAGACATGTAGATAGTATAGATGCAAGCAATGGTCGATCCCACGAAGACTTGCTCAATGATATCCAATTCCATTTAACTCAATTGACCCTAAGTGGAGTAATTAAAATGCAATAGGGGGTTCGTTACTTTTTATAAATGAAGTAAATTAACTAATAAAAACTAACTAAGTCGAGCTAGGGTTTCTATCCACCTTTTCCAATTAAAGTTCCGTTAGATTTCCTTGATTAGATTACTATGCATGTATCTGAATTAAGTGCCCGTGCAGGGGTTCGGCTAAGGTTCACCCCACACATATTATTTTCTCTTAGATTCCATGTTTAAGCTTGATGTGCCCGCCCTTAAACAACTATTACTGATGGTGCGTGATAATGCATGAAACATAAAGAAGATTTAATGACACTACACTGTCCCTAGAAAAGTGATGTGCAGACCTAGGAAGTCATGAGTTTAGATTACGAATAAGATTGCTCCTCTTAAACGTTATGCCATAAATTGCAGGGTGAATACAAACATCAACGTGATCCGTCAAGCAATTACATCGAAAATTATACACAAATAAGGTAACTAAGCTTATAAGCATAAATTGAGTTCATGAAGCGCAGTAATCCAACAAATCCAGGCATAAATAACAATCAAAATCAAGAGCCAGAAATCAAACACGAACTAACATGGCTAGGGCTTCAAGTAATCCTAGCCCTAATTACACTACTCAAACATTATTGAATAAAACAAGCACATAATTAAAAGGTGCAAAAATATAAATAAAGCAAGAAATAATAAAAGGACACTGATTAAAAGAGATGAAGGAAAACTCCCTCAAGGTAGAGGTGCTGAATTTGAAGATGCTTGAATTATAAAGAGTGCTTGAAATAAATTACAAAACTCTAAACTAAGAACATGGATTGAAGTTCGAATTTTGACAGAGTTTTGGGGACCTTCAAAAGGTAAATTCGGCCCCCAAAAATAATGAGAAAACATATATTTATAACCCCAAACACCTGCCGTAACATCTCCCGCAAAGAAAACAGAAAACCAAGGAGGAAAACTTTCCTCCTTGTTTTTGTGAAAACAATAGTTAGCCGTTTTTGTATCCTTCTTGTACAAGGAGTCCCTTTCCTTTCTTCTTTCCACTTCTTGACTTTATCTTTGAATGGGAATTCATTTAATGTTGTCCTAAATCAGATTACATTGCCCTAAAATAAAGGAAACATGATAAATTGGGGCTAGGAAAGTTAATTAACCCTAGCCATGTACAATATGGTTTCTTAATTTCCAACAAACTTCCTTTTCCTTGTTTCTTGCCTCTTTAACTTCAAGATCTGATTAAGATATAATTAAGTCTTCTTATCCAAGTCAATCCATGTCATTCCTCATTGAGAAAGGTAGGAAAATTTGTCCAAAGTTACTTGATGCACAAGTAAACCCCCTAAAACACCTTTAACCGCATTTTGTGGGCTTCTAAGGGCTAGGCCGTGACTTTTAGGGTCTTAGTGGATCTTGGTCATGTAAATGGGAGATGATGAGGCCCTTTATAAGTCCTTGATGAGTCCTTAAAGATTTAGCCTTGAAAAGATCACATTTCATTGTAAAACATGATTTAAACCTCAACTAAGCAATCTGCACAAACTTCACAAAAGAGATAATTTTCTCCTATTGTTTGAATGATTATAATCAAAAGATTAGTAAAAGGGATAAGAAATAACGTTGAAATGATGCTTAATTTGTGACTTATCAAATACCCCCAAACTTATCTTTTGCCAGTCCCTTAGCAAAACAACAAAATAAATGACTCGATCTAGTTTTGATAAAGGTTCACCTAGTAGGAGGTGTTTTGTCTCCTGAGGGTTGTAGTAGCACGATACCCACAAACGTTTTACTTAAAACAAAGGATGCTAGAAATCATGCACCAACAAGTTAATAAGAATCAAGAATAGAAAATAAACTCACACAAACCAAGAAACATACCATAACCATGAACTCAAGTGTTAAGTGTTTTATACCAACATCTCAAATGATCAAACTAGAAAACAACGTCATCTAATCACCCTAGAAAGATTTCTCCTCGACTCTAATCCTCTCTAGGCATCACTCAATACGCTCAAGAATCCTAAGGCTTTCCCTCAACATGCCTGAACCATCACGCTACACTTAGACTCCTCCTCCTTTGGATCCTAGCCCTGCAGAAGTCAAAAAACACTTTGGGATGCACTAAACAAGGCCCGATATCAAAGAACACTACAGGAAGCCCTCTTAGAGGATAAGAAACTAGAGCACCTTCGACTTAAACTTCTTTGGGAACCCGATTAGGATGATGAGGATAATGATGTGTATGTCCCCTTGCCACCCACAGACAGCACCAATGAATGCACCTCGGGTCATGCTCTTGATGTTCATGAAATAGAACCAATCCCGCAAGCATTGCACCAAGTTTTGGTTGAGGTCCCCTGAAATTCCAGCACATATCCTTGCTGCCTCAACTCCTCAAACACCTTTTATCCTTACTTTTACAGGGCTTTTCTTATCCTTATCTTCACCATTTGAGTTTCTTACTCAACTTAGGTGTTTTGGTGAGAAATTTGATGTTGTGCCTAATGGTTTGTGCAGTTTTAATGGTCCTTGTAAGACGCAAGACGAAGGAAGTATCAAGATGGTGTTATGCACCTTTGAGACATTCAACTGCACCCAAGGTTCAAGGCCACGACCCAAGCAACCCAAGGACCCTCCATGCCCCCCCCCCCCACTTCGATCATTATGCTTACTTGTCTATTGGGATCAAGCAATTTTTACTTACATTCAAATCTTTATTGTAAGACCCGTGTCCTGGAGGGAACGGTGAACAATCCCACATTCCTGCAAGGGGGGAATGCTCTGGGAAGGGAATGCGTGGTGTGCCATAAAGGTGTAGGCACACACCTATCTAGAATTAGGCCTTTTGGGAGATCAAGTGGCTTTGGGGGGGGGGGGGGGGGGGGAGGGGGGGGTGTAACAACCCGTCCCGAGAGTCGGGATTAGTAGTGTGTTTAAGGTGGGGCTTAGTGAGGCTAATCGGTGGTTAGTCGGTAGCGATAAGGTCATTAAGCCTAGAATGACGATTTTGCCCCTAGTTAGGGAAAAAAAGTTGACTTTTTGTTCGGGTGGTCAATTTGGTATTGACCGATGACCAGGACGTAGTTTAGGACGTCACGAATCCATAGGCAGGTGGCACACCCGATTCCGAAATCCGAGGAGGAAGTTGTGATGTTCGGAAGGTTGGGGGTATACTTGTAATTTGGTTAAAAGAGGGGGGAAAAGTTGACTTTTTGAACGATCAGGTTTTGGTAGGTTGACCTAGGATGGTTACGTAGCTCTCGTCATCCTAAGTTCGATGACAGGCGGCACGTAGTCATCGGACTTACGAGGCGAGAGATATGGGTCAAGAAAGGTTGGGGCAAAACCGTAAATATGAGTTAAAACGGAGGGTATTTTGGTCTTTTTGTTTTTGCACCTGGGGATTTGTGCAGAGAGAAGATGGAAGGCTGAGATTGAACCAGGTGGGAGAGGAGTTGAGAGATTGGTGACATGTGGCACAGGACTAGAGGGTTCTGGTTGGATCTCGTGTATGCGCGATCCCAATTATTTGGGGTGCAACTGTGTGTGCCGTGCTTGTCTTCGACACAGACAGAGAGAAACAGAGAGGGGGAGACTAAGAGAAAAGGGGATGGTGATGGTATGTGGTGGTGTGAATTGACGAGTGAGGAGTGACCGGAGAGTGCAGGAGAGCTTGGGAGGAGACAGGGAGGCACGGTGGCCGTGTGTGCGAGAAGAGTGAGCCACGGGAACCAGGGAGGAAAACAGAGAAGTTGGGTGGTGGTACAGCCGTGATCGATCACTCGAGGTCAGCGGAAGTGCTCAAAGGACGGAGGAAAGCAGGAGGAGCTACTACCTCACGGCTGAGCTCACGACGGCGACAGGAGGACAGGTAAATCCACAACCCCGTTTCTTTGCTCTGTTTTGTCGTTTGGATTCCGAAGCTAAAACGTGGACCTAGGGGGAGAGTCGATGGAATTGGAGGTTAAAGTGCGACTCCTGGAGGTCCCAAGAGTCGACTGTGTGTGCTGCCGTGATGGGTGGTGCACGGTGGAGGCGAGACGACGAAGGTGCTCTATTTTGCCGTGAGATTAAAACGGCGAGTCGTGAAGGTTGGGGTTGAGTCGAAGGTCTAGGAGGGTTGGTTTAGGTTCAGTAAGGCCCTAGGAAGAGTCTGGGACAGTCACCGTGACGAAGGGTGATCAGAATGGTTGAATCGTGAAACAGGGGCTGTCGGGCCGTCTGGTTCGAGCTTGAGTCGACGATGTAGGGGATGAATCGAGGTGAATGGAGTTGGGGGACTGATTAGGGCAGGTCTGGACGAAGAGAATGTTGATGGAAGGAGATGAGATGGTGGCCGGACCCGGAGAAAGGTTCTCGCCGGTCCAGTTGCAGCGGGCCGGTTCAGCACAGTGCACTCGAGGTTGGGGGTGACACTGTAGCTGGCGCGTGAGGCCCACGCGCAGCCACTTTGGGCGGCGCGTGGGGGCGCGTGGAGCAATTTCCGGCAAAGGTGTCAACAGGGTTTTTGTTCTAACTGTTATGACGAGTCTAATGGAAGTGGTTTCGGGTCCATCGGACGTCGATAGAGTATAGTTTCGCTGAGGGTGACGGTTTAAGGTTCCGGTTCGTTTCGATTAGGAGTCGGGGAATTTTGAGGGACTTTAGGTGAACCTTAGTAGACGTGTTAGTGACGGAATTTGACGGTTGTTGGCAGGATCGGGATTTCCCGAGGAAGCTGAGGAACGTGCAGGACGTTCAGGACGCGAGTAGGGCTCAGTACTGTGAGTGGACCCCTTCTCTAAACTCGAACATGCATAATTGTTTTTCTATAAATGTTTTATACATATCTATATATGATTACATGAATGTTGGATTTATGATGATTTCTACATGGTTGCACGTTTTCTGAGAAATAACGTATGTTGCACGTTTTACAGGAAAAAGGGTGATTTTGGGAAAATAAAGCTATGGTTTTTGAGATTTCAACGTTAAATAATTGCTATGGATTTTAAGTGGATTTTGGAACATGATTTTGAGAAAGGGTTGGTTTTGAAATCGAAATTGACAATTGGACTTTGGTTAAAGGTTGAAAAGTGGATTCCGGATTTGGGTTCGGAATGACGGTTCTGAATGCCGGAAGGGCTTCAGACCGGGGATTTCGGATTCGAGTTTGGATATGGACTTCAAGTGGTTTTCAAACGGTTTTGGGATTGGATTTGCTGGATCTGGTTATTGGGTTTAAAGACCCGAATATTGATTTGACGGGGGACGGGCCCGGATTGAGTTTAAAGACTCGGATATATTGATTTTTCCCCGTAGGCCTTTGAGTTTAAAGACTCGGGAGTTTAAAGACTCGGATATGATTAAGGCCTGGATTGAGTTTAAAGACTCGGGAGTTTAAAGACTCGGATAGGTCCAGCAGGTTTGATCGGGAAAATGATAATTTCATGTTCATGGTTTCTGGTACGGTTTTATGATTCATATGCTATGATTTCTATAACTGTTTTATAGTGTTTCTGTTTCTTATGATGTTTTATGATGATCGATGTCTAACTGTTTTCATAACTGGGTTATGCATGTGGTTTCAAAACGGAGGGTTAAATTCGGTTTTCGGATAAATGGTTTTAGAACTTTTATTCTACGGTCCACTCACATCTTCTGTTTTCAATTGCCCTCTAGGTTGTGGAGATAGCGCGGGGTCTTGACGTCGAGGCAGCGTCTGAGGCAGAGACTTTTCGTGAGGGTTCCCGGAGTGTTTATATTTCTTCCACGTGCATGTAAATATAGTCGGTTTTTATTTGTTGTACTATGCTCTGTAAACGTTAACTTCGGGTATTTTATTGAGTACTTTCTCCTGCGTCTGACTGTGTACTGTCGGGGTGTCAGATTGGAGCAGGATTTACCTCGGGTTTCGGGGTGAAACCGGGGTGGGTCCTGACAGGGGGGGTGGGTTTGGAACCCCAAAGTTAAGCGAGTTGTCCATAATGGGTGACCCCCTGGGAAGTTGTACCGTGAACTCCCGAAAACAAAACCGTGAGGGCGAGGCCCATAGCGGACAATATGGTGCTAGATGAGTAAGGTCCTAACCGAGGAGGGTCGGGTCCTGAAAATTTGGTATCAGAGTCAAACCCCGACCGGGAAGTATGCCAGCGAGGACGCTGGGCCCTAATGGGGGTGGATAATGGACTTTTGTTTTCTACCCAGAATGCATGCATATATATTTTAAATGCTTTATGATATGATTTGAAATGTTTTAGCATGATTGATGTTTTGATATGATGATTTCCGGATTTTGGGAATATTATATTGTTTTATATGATTTTGGGCACGATTTTCGAGAAAACTGCGATATTGCTGTTTTGGGCGAAGGCCTGAGATTTGAGAATGATTTTGACTCGGATTGTGAGTCAGGAAATTGATTTGATGGATTTCTAATGCTTTTTGGATATATTCTATGGATTTATGTGAAAATGGCAACTGAGGTTATGGCTGCACGGATATGCGTGAAAATGATATTTGGGATTGAGACCCAAATGGAAATGTGATTTTGATTGGATTGGTATTTTCATGTGATTTGGCTTGAGAGTCGGGATTTGATGTTTTCATGAGATTTGGCTAGAAAGCCGGTGATGTTTTTCATATGTTGATTCTATGCATGCATGGTTTGATAAATTGGAGGGTAAATATGTGTTTTGATAAAAGTGTTTTAAATGATATTATTTTTGTCCGCTCAAACCTTTCCTGTTTTGATGACCCTCCAGGCCTTGGCACAACGTTCGGGGATGATCGAGAGGCGGAGACATGAGCCGAAATCAGTGCAGTTATCCCTTGTCTGACAGGTGCTGAAGGGTACTTTCGGGACTTCAGTTGACTTGTCAGACTGGAGCAGGACCGGGCACGGTTATCAAAGTTCAGTTGGGACGGGTCCCTGTCAAATTGGTATCAGAGCATTGGGTTACTGATTTGCCATGCCATTAAAACGCGAGCCCCGTGCGCGGCCTAGTGATAAGACTAGATATGAGGGTATCAGAAATTCCTGGAGTGACTATGACCCTGGATTGAGGGTCGAACATTGCATAACGTGTTCTGGTTGTGTCAGACTTGTGTTGGTCCGAATGGTTGTTTACAATTTGGTATATGGATGGGCATGATAGGGGGCCAGATGAGTGACCTTTGGTTTTTGATATGCATTGAACGAGACTCAGAGGGAGTCTGGAATTGGTTTAGTGTGTGTTGCGAGATCCTGAGTAGAATGTGGTTCGCCTAGGGGTGTTTGCTAGGTGACCGGATAGGCCAGTGGTGGCATTGATGTTAGTGGATGTTGAATTCAGACTCCAGAGGAGTCAAGACATTGGATTTGGACTCAATAGTAGTTAGGAGTTGGTTTTGGACTCGGGATGAGTCATGATATGTTATGAGGGCTCGGGATGAGCCGGAAAAGATGGAGGAGGTAATTTTGGTTGTACACAACGAGTGAATGAGGGTTCACGTGGGAACCGGAGGTATTGATATGGATGTGAATTAAGTCTCCATGATTGTTGTTGGAGAGGTACATTCAAATTTTGAGGACGAAATTCTTTAAGGGGGTAAGGTTGTGACGACCCGGAAATTCGAAAAAGGAAAAATTGGAAAAATTGGAATGAAATGACGATTTTGCCCTTGGTTATAAGGGCCGAAATTTGAGTTTTTGATCGGGACCTTTTTTGGATTTTCTGGAATGACCGTTGGATAGGTCTCGAGGTGCTGAATCCATAGACAGGCGGCATGCGTCAATCGGAGTACGGACATGGAAGTTACAGGTCTCGAATTGTGAGGGGTATTTTGGTAATTTGTTATGGCAAGGGCAAAATGGTAATTTGCCGCAGCAGGGTGAATTGGATAATTAACTTGGCTGATTCAGCTGTGTGGGTGACTTAGTAAGGTTTTTGAGTGACATCTGTCACTGTGATGTTTGAATTAGTGGCAATTGGTGATCATGTTTGAATTAATGGATTAACACGTTTGTATAAAAAGGGAAAACAAAGCATCAAAGAGCAGACCTCAATCTCATTGTCTGATTGATCTACCCAGCAACCAAAACCAATGGAGAGGATATTCAGAGAGGAAAACAAAAAGAATTAAATGGGGAGTTATGAACCTTGAACCTAGTTGAACTTAAACTTAGAAACCCGAAAACCACCCATGAGCATTAATGTCGAATTTGAATTTGCAGACATTCATGAGTGAAATTAAGCTTGAATTAAGCTTTCTGAGCTCAAACCGAGTCGAACCCAATGAAACTTGAAGTGAATTCGAGTCGTTTTGTCTTAGAACAGAAAGGGGGGGAACATTGGATTTTCGAGTTTGAGTCGAGGAATTGGAGACATGGAATGATGAAATTGATCTTGGAAACATATTTAGTAGGATCCCACGATGCTTCCTGATGCATCAATTGAAGGAAAACAAAGAGAAATTGTGGAGATTGGATGATGAACATTGTTCGATGTTCTTCGAATAGTCGAGTTTGATTCGAGTCGATTGAGGTAAGTGTTTATGTAATTGAATTCACAGAACCTTAATTGGATCCATAAAGATCTTAATGGATGGTTTAATTGTTGAAATGGATGCAGAATTGATGGGAATTGAATCGGGTTAGCACTCGGGTCGTAGGATCCGTTTATCAGTGAAACGGGTGAGGAAGGAGACTGTGCAGGTTACTGTAGCAGGCGCGTGAGTTTCACGCGCAGCCACTCACGGCGGCACGTGAGGGCGCGTGGACCTAATTCTCGAGGTGAGTTCAACACGACTTTTGTTCTATGCAATGTAACGAACATTTTAGAGTTGGTTTCGAGTTAATCGGACACCGTTTCGATATTGTTTCGAGGGACACGTGGACCTGATTCTCGAGGTGAGTTCAACACGACTTTTGTTCTATACAATCTAACGAACATTTTAAAGTTGGTTTCGAGTTAATCGGACACCGTTTCGATATTGTTACGAGGGTCTGAAGGTTTATGTTATGTGTTTAATTCGTAATTAATTCCCGAAAAATTATGGGAAATTAGTATGATGTTAATTAAGTCGTTAGTGACCCTGAATAATGATTTTGGACAGGATTCGAGATTCCTGAAAAATGTCGGAAATTACGGAAACGAGTGCAGCTCGGAAGGCGAGCGGTTTGGACGGTGTGTGAGTGGACTTTTGTTTTCTACCCAGAATGCTTGCATATATATTTTAAATGCTTTATGATATGATTTGAAATGCTTTGGCATGATTGATGTTTCGATATGATGATTTCTGGATTTTGGGAATATTATATTGTTTTATATGATTTTGGGTACAGTTTTCGAGAAAACTGTGATATTGCTATTTTGGGTGAAGGCCCGGTATTAGAGATTGATTTTGACTCAGATTATGAGTCAGGAAACTTATTTGATGGATTTGTAATGCTTTTTGGAAATATTCTATGGATTTATGTGAAAATGGCAACTGAGGTTGCGGCTGCACGAATTTGTATGAAAATGATATTTGGGCTTGAGACCCAAATGGAAATGTGATTTTGATTGGTTGGTATTTTCATGTGATTTGGCTTGACAACCGGGATTTGATATTTTCGTGAGATTTGGCTTGAAAGCCGGTGATGTTTTTCATATGTTGATTCTATGCATGCATGGTTTGATAAACTGGAGGGCAAATGATGTGTTTTGATAAAGTGTTTTAAATGATATTATTTTTGTCCACTCACACCTTTCCTATTTTGATGACCCTCCAGGCCTTGGCACGACGTTCGGGGCTGATCGAGAAGAGAAGGCATGAGCGGAAATCAATGCAGTTATCCCTTGTCTGACAGGTGCTGAAGGGTACTTTTGGGACTTCAGTTGACTTGTCAGACGGGAGCATGACCGAGCACGGTTATCAAAGTCTAGTAGGGACGGGTCCTGTCAATTTTTGTGAGCTTAAGCACGATTTCATCTAGACTCAAGGTCCGAGTAATGACTTCTTATTCCTTGATGCGGTTTAGGTTCTTTGAATTCCAACATTCCTTTCTAAACCCACGAACCTAGCCCCATTACAACCCTTGAATGAAGACCTATTGATCTTTTGAATGGTTATGCAAAGGATTAAGGTACGTATCTCTGTTCTTAAACTTCAATTCCTTTGTGAGATCATATTTTCAGATAAAGTGCTGTTCTTCATTGAAATTCATATGTGATTAACTTGATTTTCTTTACCTAAACGCTTCACATATGCTTGCTGAGTGAAAGACTTAGGATTCTTGAGCGTATTGAGTGATTCCTAGTGAGGATTAGAGTCGAGGCGAAATCTTCTAGGGTGTTTAGATGACGTTGTTTTTTAGTTTGATCATTTGGAATATTGGTATAAACACTTGACAATTTGAGTTCACAGTTATGGCATGTTTCATGGTTTGTGTGAGTTTGTTTTCTATTCTTGATAGTTTTCTATTCTTGATTCTTATTAACTTGTTGATGCGTGATTTCTAACATCTTTTGTGCTAAGTAAAACGTTTGTAGGTATCGTGCTGCTATAACCCTCAGGAGACAAAAACTCCTCCTACTAGGTGAACATAGAGGTTTCGACAAGACCCGTCCCAACTGGACTTTGATAGCCGTGTCTGGTCCTGCTCTCGCCTGACAAGTCAACTGAAGTCCCAAAAATACCCTTCAATACCTGTCAGACAAGGGATAACTGCACTGATTCCCGCTCATGCCTCCGCCTCTCGATCAGCCCCGAATGTCGTGCTAAGGCCTGGGGGGTCATCAAAATAGGAAAGGTGTGAGTCGACAAAAAATGACCAAAACCCGTACTCAATGGCAGTACGCAAAGAATGACCAAAACCTGTACTCATTACCAATACGCAATTACAATCAACATTAAACAGCACTATACAAAAGTGCACAAACAATCACACAGTCACATCCGAACTACGCGTAGGCCAACCTCGGGAACTACACTCAAGCACCATCTGAGTCATATCGGTCATGTTTGGGAACTACACACGCACCATCTAGACGTACCACATACTCGTGAACTGCACTCGCGCAATATCCGAGTCACGTCTAGGAGCTGCACTCACACCATCCAAACATGGTCCAGTATCCACAATCACAAACACAATCCATACCACAAACACATAACAATCATATCCTTGACTTCAAACCAAGTCAAAAGCATTTTCGATAGTGTCTCAAGCCCAAATACCATTTACACGTAAATCCGAAAAATCCCATTGGAAAATCATCCTTGACTCACCAACTAAGTTAAAATATCCTTTTTGAAACCATTTTGACTCCGGGCCTAGCCCAAAACATCATTTGCACATTTATCGTAAAACGTGACCAAAAGACTAATTAAAATAATCATTAAATCACAAATAATCATGCCCAATCACCATGACATCATTTCAAACCAAATAATCCAATCAATCATGTAAAACATTTAACTATGCATGCATAACACTTTATAAAACAAACGCCCACTCACACACCGTCCAAACCGCTCACTTTCCGATCTGCAAGTGTTTCCGTAATTTTCGGTACTTTCCACGAATCCCAAGTCCTGCCCAAAATCACCATTAAGGGTCACTAATGACTCAATGAATATCATATTAATTGCCCATAATTTTTCGGGAATTAAATATTAATTTAAAACATAACATAAGAATTCGGACCCTCGAAATAATATCGAAACGGTGTCCGATTGACTTGAAACCAACACTAAAATGTTAGTTACATTCCATAGAACAAAAGTCGTGTTGAACTTACCTTGGAAATCGTGCCCACGCGCCCTCACGTGCCGCCACAAGTGGTTGCGCATGGGAGCCACGCGCCTGCACAATAAAGTGCTACAGTGCATCGTCTTCACCCGTTTCTCTGTTAAACGGGTCGTTCAGCCCGCGTGTTGACCCGATTCAATTCCTGCGAATTTCAACTTTAATTCCTCAATTGATCCATCACATATCATCGCAAGCACCTTAATTATGGATCTATTTCATCAATTTCGTTCTTAATTACTTGAAACCAGTTCAACTTCAATCAAATTTTCGAAGGATGTTCATCATCCCAGTTCATCGAATATTCATTGATTATTTCAATTAATAAGTCAGGCAGCATCGCAGAGTCATTTTAAAGATGATTTTGAAATCAATTTCAAGATCCTTTACCTCCAATTAACTGGACTCAACCTCGATTTTTAGAGGGGTTGAGAACCTCTGTTCACGGTCGATACGACCCCATTGCCCTTCATTTTTGATTGGGTTCAACTAGCCTCAATCCCAGAAATCTGAATTCAAGGTCAATTTGGGTCCTCAACGTCCACAACTCCAAATTCACGATATCACTTTGTTCATCAATTCGGGTCCTAACTTTGTTCATCAATCTTGGTTATTCTTTCTATCCTTCATGTTTTTGTTTCTGTCCCAAACTCCAAGGACTCTCAATTGCATCTAATTACATTAGTTTCCTCACATGGTTGCTAGGAAGATCAAGTAGTAACATGTTCCCTGTTTTTGTTTTCATTTTATTCCTTTGAACTGATAATTATGGATTAATATGAATTTGGCTAGACAACCCGTAGCAATCTCAGCCACTAAGCATCAAATTGAGGTAACATGTGTCACTGGCGGGTGGCATGAGTCATTGATGGGTGATTCATCAAATATCCCAGCCGAATTAACATTTTACCCATACTAACAAAATGACCAAAATGCCCCTCTCCATTCGAGACCCATAACTTTCACATCCAACCTCTGATTGACGCATGCCACATGTCCACGGATTCAGCGTCCCGAGACCTATCCCACGGTCTTGGCCAAAAGTCCAAAAGGCATCCCGAACAAAAAGTCAACTTTCGACCCCATAGCCAAGGGCAAAATCGTCCTTTCCTTCCAAATTTTCCAAATTTTCATTTTTCGAATTTCCTTGTCGTCACAACCTTCCCCCCTTAAAGAATTTCGTCCTCGAAATTCGAACATACCTCTCCCACAACAATCATGAAGACTCAATTTACATCCATTTTAATACCACGGGTTCCCACATGAACACTCGTTCGTTCTATGCAACCATAATTACCCCTTCCATCTTTCTTGGCTCGTCTCGAGCCCTCATATCACATCATGACTCATCCTGAGTCCTTGACTCCTATTAAGTCCAAATCCAATATCTCGACTCCTCTCGATTCTGAATTCAACATTCACTATCCATGCCATCACTGGCATATCCAGTTAGCTAGCAAACACCCATAGGCGAACCATATCCTATTCAGGTTCTCCCAACATACTCTAAACCAACTCCGGACTTCCTCTGAATCCTATTTGATATCCATAATCTAAAGGTCACTCATCCGACCACCCTATCCACGGGTCAATTTATCCTGGGCCCAACATGTCCATTCATATACCATATCGTAAAGAACCATCCGGACCAACACAAGTTGACACAACCAGAACACTAGATGCAATGTTCGACCCCTATCCAAGGTCATAGTTATTCCAGGGATTTCCGATACCCTCATATCCCATCTAATCACAGGGCCATGCATGGGGCTTGCGTTTTGGAGGCATCACAAATTAGTAACCAAATTCTTTGATATTAATTTGTCAGTACCCGTCCCAACTAGACTTTGATAGCCGTGCCTGGTCCTGCTCCCGTCTAACAAGTCAACTGAAGTCTCGAAACTACCCTTCAGTACTTGTCAGACAAGGGATAACTGCACTGATTCCCGCTCATACCTTAGCCTCTCGATTAGCTCCGAACGTCATGCCACGACCTGTAGGGTCATCAAAACAAAAAAGGCGTGAGTGGATAAAAATAATATCATTTAAAACACATTTCAAAATACATCATTTGCCCTCTATTTTATCAAACCATGCATGCATAGGGTAAAAAATATGAATAATAATTACTGGCTTTCCAGCCAAATCACATGAACAGTATCAAATCGCGGCTCTCAAGCCAAACATGTGAAAACATAATCACCTGGCCACAAAGACCAAAAACCCGTACTAAATACCAGTACGCAAAGAATGACCAAAACCCGTACTCAATACCAGTACGCAATCACAATCAACATCAACCAACACTATTCATAAGTGCACAATCAATCAATCAATCTGCACTACTCACGAATGTACAAACAATAACACAGTCACATCCACACTACGCGTAGGCTAACCTCGGGAACTGCACTCAGGAACCATCCCAGTCATATCAGTCATGCCTAGGAACTGCACACGCACCATCTAGATGTGCCACATACTCGAGAACTGCACTCACGCAACATCCGAGTCACGTCTAGGAACTGCACTCGCACCATCCAGACATGGTCCAGTATCCATAAGAACAAACACAATCCTTACCACAAACACATATCAATCATATCCTTGACTTCAAACCAAGTCAAAAGCATTTCCGACAGGGTCTCAAGCCCAAATGCCATTTACACGTAAATCTGTAAAATCTCATTTGAAAATCATCATTGACTCACCATCTAAGTTAAAATATCCTTTTTGAAACCATTTTGACTCCAAGCCTAGCCCAAAACATCATTTGCACATTCCTCGTAAAATGTGCCCGAAAGACTGATTAAAACAATCAATAAATCACAAATAATCATGCCCAATCACCATGACATCATTGCAAACCAAATCATGCAATCAATCATGTAAAACATTTAACTATGCATGCATAACAATTTATAAAACAAATGTCCACTCACACATCGTCCAAACCGCTCGTTTTTCGAGCTGTACGCATTTCCGTAATTTTCGGTACTTTCCAGGAATCCCAAGTCCTGCCCAAAATCGTCATTAAGGTTCACTAATGACTCAATGAATATCATATTAATTTCCCATAATTTTTCGGGAATTAAATATTAATTTAAAACATAACATAAGCTTTCGGACCCTTGAATAAATATTGAAACGGTGTCCGATTGACTAGAAACCAACGCTAAAATGTTCATTATATTTCATAGAACAAAAGTCGTGTTGAACTCACCTTGGGAATAGTGCCCACGCGACCTCACGCGCTGCCACAAGTGGTTGCTCGTGGGAGCCACGCGCCTACACAATAAAGTGCTACAGTGCATCGTCCCGAGACCCATCCCACGGTTATGGCCAAAAGTCCAAATGGCATCCTAAACAAAAAGTCAACTTTCGGCCCATAACCAAGGGCGAAATCGCCCTTTCCTTCCAATTTTTCCAAATTTTCCTTTTTCGAATTTCCGGGTCGTCACAGGTTTAAATGCTTATCTTAACTAGGTTTAAATGATGGGTCATAATTTGTGCATGTTTTATCCATGATTTAATACCCTTTTACAAATGTTTTGTTAATATTTCGTTATATACAATTGGAGAAAATAATATATTTTGTGAGAAATGCGTAGATCAAATAGAGCTTGGAATTATGAGAATTTGAACGAAAGAATCACCTAAATCGGAGTTGAAACAAAAAAGTTATCAAAGAAAGAAGATTGTATAGGAAGGCTTTGCAGCTTTAATTCCGGATTTTCCTCCTTTTCTAGGTTAATTTCAAGTTCCTTCCATATTTATTCTCCAAATTGTATAGGAATTTTAGTCCTATTTCCTTTTGTATTCTTATTTTTAATTCTTTTATTTGTAGGAAAGGTTTTAATTAGATTTCTTAATTAATTAGGAAGCCTTTCCCTTATAGAATTGAATTTAAAACTCCTATTTTTAAGAGGATTACTTATTCTCTTATAAATAGGGGCATTAGGGTTTATTGTAGGCGGGCCAAATTTACCTTCCTAGGTCCCAAAACTCTGTCAAAATTCATACTCAATTTATATACATAGTCTAGCCGTATTTTATTATTATTTTTTGCTTTTGGATTCAAGCTTATGCTAAGGAGGACGAGAGGCTTGGCAGAAGAAGAGTGTTTGAGCCCCTTTTCCTACTCCTTGCTATTCTTTAGTATTTTTATTTATTTATTCTTTTATCATTTTATGTTTATTTTGCATTTAATTATGTTATTCGATAATTCAATAATGTTTGAGTAGTGTGATTAGGGCTAGGGTTACTTGAAGCCCTAGCCATGTTAGTTCTTACTTAGATTTCTGGCTCTTGATTATGATTGTTATGCATGCCTGGATTTGTTGGATTACTACGCTTCATGAACTCAATTTATGCTTATAAGCTTAGCTACCTTATTTGTGTATAATTGTCGATGTAATTGCTTGATGGATCACCTTGATGTTTTTGTTCACCCTGCAATTTATGGCATCACGTTTAAGAGGGGAAATCTTATTCGTAATCTAAACTCAAGACTTCCTAGGTCTGCACATCACTTTTCTAGGGATAGTGTAGTGTCATTAAATCATCTTTATGTTTCATGCATTATCACGCACCATTGGTAATAGTTGTTTAAGGGTCTAAGAGAAGATAGTATGCGTGGGGTGAGCCTTAGCCGGACCCCTGCACGGGCACTTAATTCAGATACATGATCAAGGAAATCTAACGGAACTATAATTGGTAAAGGTGGATAGAAACCCTAGCTCGACTTAGTTATTTATTATTAGTTAATTTACTTCATTCATAAAACGTAACAAACCCCCTATTGCATTTTAACTACTCCACTTAAATCAATTGAGTTAAACGAAATTGGATATCATTAAGCAAGTCTCCTTGGGATCGACCTTTGCTTGCATCTAAACTATCTACACGTCTTATGCGCTTGCAATGTTTATTACACAAAAAGATCTTGCCTAGTACATCTTTTGTGCTTGGTAAAATCTCTATCAGTGCAGTGTGCACCTATGGGTAGGACACATTGGGTAGTGTGGTTGTGGAGTGTTGAGCGACTTGACGTTTGTACTGTGCCCCTGGTGCTCCAGGTTGAGTCCGGGATGGCCGTGGTATGGTAATCGGCTTAGTTCTGATATGGATGGTTTGTTGAGAACGTGGACCAGATATTGAATACTGTGCACTAGACCAAAGTGATCTTGTAAGGGTTCAGATGTGTTATCACTGTTGGAGGAAGTATTCGATGGGGTCCGGATGCATTGAGGTTGAATGAACTGTAGGTTGGCAAATCCACATGCTGAGTGAGGTGTCGGGTTGTGTATCCATAGGTTGAGTGAGTTGGTGGTTTGTGTAACCACAGGATGAGTGAGGTGACAATTGAGATCGTTCTCGAGTCAGAATCACAGTGTCGATCACTGAGTAAGGCAATATTTGGTACATGGTATCCAAGTAGGATTTCAGAGTGAGTCAGGGTTTGTGTTGGTGACTCGAGTAGTGTCATTGTAGCCGTGAGTGCCAGATGAGTACAGCGTTACGAAAACTGTCGGGAATGAGTGAGAGTAGAATGTCAGCTTGATGTTAGATTGATGATTGAGAAGGGTCATCAGCCTGAACAGACAAAGGATGTCAGTCTGATCTATGAAATCGTCAGCGTGGTACTTGTGTAGGTGACTAGTATGTCTGACCTACCGGTGAGTTGGATTGTATTAGACGGGGTTATTGGTGCGAAGTTTGGGTACAGACGAGTACAACGGTTAGTAGTTGTACGTGTACGTTTACACAGGATTGCCTCGAGTTGGAGGTAGAATTAGATTTCCACAGTTTGGATGTGGATCTGTGTCAGTTCGAATTTCGAGGACGAAATTTTTTAAGCAGGGGAGATTGTAACTACCCGTCCCGAGTTTATGGAATTAATTAAGGATAATTAAGGATTAATTAAGGATAATTAAGGATTAATTAAGATTTATCGTGACTAATTGGGAATTAGTCATGGAGTTTAGGATAATCGGTGTAAAATGACAATTTTGCCCCTAGAAATGGGCAAAAAGTTGACTTTTGAAATGGGAGGTCAAAGGCATGAGGACCAAGGATCGTTACGTAGAATGGAACGTTACGAGTACGTAGACAGGTGGCACGTCAAAATCAGACGTTCGACGGGAAAGTTACGGGTCATGTTTCAGGACCCGTCCCAAATCCTTCGGGATTAACGTGCGACGTGCCTGCTCCCGTATCAAACGAAGTGTCAGACCAGGGATAATTCCTCTCTAGCCCTCACTAGGGCTTCTAGAGTACGCCAGGATCATAGGAGGAGGAGTGTGATGCCTCAGTGTTTGCTACAGCCCGCATTCGCGATCAACCTGAAGGGCATTAAAACCACAAAAACCGTGAGTGGACAAAATAATATTTTAATAAAACGTTTTCATAATAAGACATTTATGCCCTTCACTAAAAGGAATATGCATGCATTCAAAAATCATTTACCAAAAAATTCATAAGACCATTTGAAAACATTCTCAAAACCTTTTAAGGGTTCATGCATGGTCCCCATAAACTGTTATGAACCATAAAAACCTTTCAAGGGTTCATGCTGGTCCCCATAAACCTTCATGAACCATAAAACCATTTATGGGCCCCCGACCCGAAATCACAAAAACCCGTAAATCAATACATGGGAACTCAACTCAAATTAAACACAAGTGGGGCTCTGCCCAAATCTAGTAAACGTGGGTCTCAACCCAAATATTGTTCTCAGTGAAATACTAAAACATCGAATACGGGGTCTCCACCCCAAATCACTTTCTGTAAACCTCATACGTATAATCCATCTGTGACACTTCCGAGAAGGTGCCAACTCGGGGCACACAGCCCCTAGGGAACACATCCCTGTATATATCACGATTAATCTCTATACTAGTGTGCACACTACTCGGGGTTTCATTCCGAGTCTACCCCCAGGAATTCTCCATCTGGGAGGCTCTATCTCTGGATCTAGACCAAATATCTCTCCGGAATCTGGTCCGGGACCACATCATAACTCCCACTCTTGGAACGGGATCCCTATGGGGATACCCATTCTGGTTTGTGGATCGTGACTCTCCAGGTCGACGTCTAAAGGAGACCATATAAATCATATGGAGGGTTTGTACATTTCCAACACTTTCTTTTTTTCTTAAAACATATTTCAACTGGGTCTCATACCTGATTCATCTCAACAGGATTCCTTAAATCCGATTCAAATCCATTTTCACAGGCCTCGGCCTAAATCCACAGTTCAACTGGGTCTCATGCCTGAATTCTCATTTCATAAACCGAACTGGGACTCAAGCACGATGTTACAATCAATTAGGCCTCTAGACCAATATCACGACTAAGAGGGCCTCAAGCTTGAAACCAAAAATCAACGGGGCCTTAAACCCGATTTCACAACCAACGGGGCCTCAAGCCCGATATTACAGTCAAAGGGGCCTCAAGCCCGATATTACAACCAACTGGGCCTCAAGCCTGAACTCGTAAACCAACGGGACCCTCCGTCCGATTCCTCATCAAATCAAATGGACTTCAAGTCTGAGAGTTTCCAAATCAAATGGGTCTCATGCCCGAGTTCATATTTCCAAATCCAAAACCAATTCATTAAACTCTCATTGAAAACCTAGTACGTATAAGCATCGTATAAAACCGAAAATCTCAAAATACGTGCAAATACGTAAATCTTAGGCTACCACAAACAAATGCACTCATGTCATCATAAAACATGTATTTAAATAACTACTTAAATTATTTATAGGGTTACTAACTACTTAAATAACCCCTTACTAAAGCCCCCTAATTTTCCGGAATTTTTAACTAGTTTTAAACGCGCTCTGAAACCTTCGAACAACGCAAACTATATCGAGACGATGTCTGATCGACTCGAAACCAGTCCCAAAATGTTCGTTACATCAAATAGATGATTTCACATGTTGGAAACTTCCCCAAAACCCTCACCACGCGCTTGCACGCACCCTGAGATGGCCCTGCACGTGCGCCTCACGCGCCACTGCACAGTGGTCATCTCCTTCCTTCAGTTGACCGGTCCGACCGGCCGGTTCGACTTTTTCCTACAACTTGGACAGGCGTGACCTGTCCATCCTCGTACCTAGTTCAATATTCGTCCTTTCTCTTCCTAATCAATCCTATTCTTCATGTTTTGATCCTAGGAACCTAACCATATAATCAAAATACCTAAAACTTCCTAAAACCCATTAACCCGATTTGTCCCTCACGGTTCAATATTTCCAAAACATCCCCAAGGCTTCCTCAGCCTCCAACCATCACCAAAACCTTCATATTATCTTTCTAATAACCCAATAAACTCATTCTAGTCACTAAAAACGGCCGATAATGATTGAAATCGAAAATGAAGAAAATCGGGTAAAACCGATACCTTTGCATGATTTCTCCCCGCCGTCCACGGCAGCGCTGCCTCTGGCCAGCCACCAACATCTTCAAGTCCTCACTTCATCCTCTTGGTCTCTCAGTCCTGATCAGAAGTGTAAGGGTTTGGATGGGATGATGGGTGATCGGGTTTGGTTTGGTTTGGTGAATGATCGAACACAATGGGAAGGGATGTCAAGACCCGTCCCAAATCCCTTGGGATTAACGTGGGACGCGGATGATCCCGTCTGACACCACGTGTCAGACCTGGGAAAATTCCGTATTAGCCCTTGCCAAGGCTATCAGAGTACGTCAGGATTATAGGAGGAGGGGAGTGATGTCTCGGCCTCTACTACAACCCTCATCCGCGATCAACTTGAAAGGAATTAAAACATTAAAAGCTGTGAGTGGACAAAACAATCAATTCATTCAAAAACATTTTTATACAAAGAAATTTATGCTCTTGATAAATACATACGCATGCATTCGAAAATCATTTATCAAACGTTCATCAAACCCTTTGAAAACATTCTCAAAACCCTTCAAGGTTTCATGCCCGGTCCCATAAACCGTCATGACCCATAAATACATTTGGTTCCAGGCCCGAAATCACAATCTTAAAACCATAAATCAATACTTGGGAATTCATCCCAAATCATGTCACATGGGTCTCAGCCCAAAACCATTCTCAGTGAAATACCAACACATACAATACGGGGTCTCCGCCCAAACCATTTCCAAAACATCGAATACGGGGTATACCCCCCAAATTACTTTCTAAAACATGGAACACAACGTCTCCGCCCTCAAATCACTTTCCATAAAACCTCATACGTATCGACATACGTATAACCCATCTTCGGTACTTCCGAGAAGATATCAACTCGGGGCACACAGCCCCTAGGGAACACATCCCCAATATATGTCACGATATCATCTCTATACTAGTGTGCACACTACTCAAGGTCTCACTCCGAGTCTTCCCCCAAGAATTCTCCCTCTGGGAGGCTCAATCTCTGGATCTAGTCCGAGCTCTATCTCTGGATCTAGTCAGATCATATCTCCAGAATCTGGTCCGAGACCACATCATAAATTATAACTCCCACTCCTGGAACGGGATCACTATAGGGATACCCATTCTGGTCTGTGGATCATGACTCTCCAGGTCGACGTCTGTAGGAGACCATATAATCATATGGAGGGTTCATATTCATTTTCAAATATCTTTCATTCTTTCTCAAAACACATTTCAACTGGGTCTCATACCCGATTCATCTCAACGGGATTCCTCGAATCCGATTCAAATCCAGTTTCACAGTCCACGGTCTAAATCCACAGTTCAACAGGGTCTCATGCCTGAATTCTCATTTCATAAACCGAACTGGGACTCAAGCCCGATTTCACAATCAACAGGGCCTCAAGCCCGATACCACAGCTAACTGGGCCCTAAGCCCGAAACCATAAACCAAGAGGGCCTAAAGCCCGATTTCATAACCAATAGGGCCTCAAGCCCGATACTACAGTTAACGGGGCCTCAAGCCCGATATTACAACCAAATGGGCCTCATGCCCGGATCATAAATCAAAATGACCCTCGATCCGATCGTATAACTCAAATGGACCCGGGGTCCGATTCCTCGTCAAATCAAATGGACTCCAAGCCCGAGAGTTTCCAATCAAACGGACCTCATGCCCAAGTTCATATTTCCAAATCCGAAATCCATTTATTAAACCCTTGTTGAAAACCTAGCACGTATAAGCATCGTATAAAATCGAAAATCTCGAAATACGTGCAAATACGTAAATCCTAGGCTACCACAAACAAATGAATTCATGGCATCACAAAACATGTATTAAAACAATTATAAAACATTTATGCATGCATCAAATTCATAAAACAAGTCCACTCACAGACCGTCCGAAACTGCACCTCGATACACGCTTTATACGCTTCTCCCCGACCAATCGTCACCTTCGGGATTCCCGAACCTGTCCAAATAGTAATAGAAGGTTACTAATAGCCTCATTAACCTCTCATTGAAGTCCCATAATTTTCCCGATTTTCTAACTATTTTTAAAAGTGAACCTAAACATTCGGACGTCCCGAACTATATCGAAACGATGTCTTATTGACACGAAACAAGAACCAAAATGTTCGTTACATCGAATAGATGATTTCATGTGTTGAACACATCCCCAAAAACCCTACCACGCACCATCACTTACCCAAGGAAGGTCCTGCGCGTGGGCCTCACGCGCCAGGACTGTTCAACTTCTCCTTTCTGTGATCGAACCAATCTGGCTGGTTCTCTGTGCAGTCTGGTCCAGTTGGACCGGCATGACCGGTTCGGCCACCTTCCTCCCTCATTTTTCATGCAATCTTCACCTTTTCAATCCTAAACTTCCTATTTCATCATTTCCTACCTTTCTACAAAATTAGAATCATGAAAACTACCCAAAACCTAACCGCTACAAACCAACCCTCACGACCATTTTTTCTCAGTTCATCCCCCAGTCTTCCTCAGCCTAAAACCATCATCAAAGTCATCCTAAAACCTTCCCAAAATCCCAATAAGCTCATCCTAATCATCTAAAATCAACCATAACGTCAAAATCAAAATAAAAAGGAAATTGGGCCTTACCGAGCAATCGGGTTTCCCGGCCATCACCGTCTTGCACGGCGGTCCAGACAGCCCCCCAGTCACCGTCTGCCTCCTCTTTCTCCCCCTCTCAGTCTAACAGTATGGATGCAAATGATTTTGGGATTGGGTTGGATTGGTTTGAAATGGTGAGATCGGGTTGGAAATGGGGAAAATGATCGATGAAGAGGAATGGGATATGCACGAGTGAAAAGGGGTGGCCAGTGGATGGGTGACACTTGTCACTCATCCGTTGGTCCAATGACAAATATCTGGGCCCCACTTAATTCCAAAAAGCATCTATCTCGAATTTTGTGTAATAGTACTTTTGAACTTTCGTGAATTGTAACTTCTCCGTCGAACATCCGAATTCGACGTGCCGCCTGTCTCTGGACTCGTATCGTCCTGATCTACGTAACGGTCCTTGGCCCTAGGCCATCTGACCTCCCAGGTCAAAATTCAAGTTTTTGCCTCTTTTCAACTAAATTACAAAAATGCCCTCGAACTTCTGAAAATCATAACTTCCTCCTCGAACATCGGAATCGAACGTGCCACCTGTTTATGAACTCGTGACGTCCCAAACTACGTGACACTCATTGGCCAAAGTCCATTTGACTGCCTGAACGAAAAGTCAACGATTCACCCATTCTAGGGGCAAAATCGTCATTTCACCCAAACGTCCGTTAATTCTCGTCTAATCCCTGATTAGTCTCGCTAGTCCATCATTAATTCTTAATTAATCCCGCTAATTCGAGACGGGTCGTCACAAGGGATGGATATGCATGACGGTGTTTAGGTTGGGCAATGGATGGGTGACACTTGTCACTTATCCATTGGCCCTGCACCAAAATATCTGGACCCCACTCATTGACAAATAACTTCCGTCTTGAACTTCGTGTAATAGTTTCTCATAACTTTCTTGAACCGTAACTTTCCATCGAACGTCCGAATTCGATGTGCCACCTGTCTACGGATTCGTATCGCCTCGATCTACATAACGATCCTCGGCCCTCGGCCATCGGACCTCCCAGTCAAAAGTCAACTGTTTACCTCCTTTTAAACCAAATTACCAAAATGCCCTCGAACTTCCGAACGTCATAACTTCTACCTCGAACGTAAGAATCGAACGTGCCACTTTTTATGAACTCATGATGTCCCGAAAAACGTCACAGTCATCCGCCAAAGTCCATTGGACCGCCCAAATGAAGAGTCAACGTTTCTCCCATTCTATTGGCAAAATCATCATTTCGCCCTGAACGTCCGTTAATCCTCGTCTAATCGCCGATTAGCTAGGCTAATCCGTCATTAAGTCTTAATTAATGCCGATAATTTGGGATGAGTCATTACATCGTGGAAGGATAACAGTACTATTCACAAAAACCAAGAAAAGTGGACAAATGGCATTTTTGGATTGGGTTGAAAATCTGGGTGGACCAATCAGTGGGTGACACCTGTCCCTCACCTGATTGGCCTAAAACCCGAACACTTGGGACTATATTTTTGTTTCCTTAACCCGAAACCCTTTTCCAAACCCGTACAACCCACATCCACGGCCCACAACAGAGGTAAGTAAACCCGTAACCCGTTTTGGTTCAAAATTTGGAAAACCATATTTTGACATTTTTGGTCGATTTAGGGGATTCAAACGAGTTCTAGGGATCAAGACGAGCTCGAGCGAGTTGGTTTCGAAGGCATTGGTGGCCCGAGGTGGCTAGAAACGGAGGAGGAAATTCGAAGCCACTGTTCATCGATCCAAGGTGAGTTTTTAGGCTGTTTTTCATGATTTGGATTAGATGGATCTATTATTGGGGATTAAACGAATCCATAGGAAGAAACAGGGATCAAAATGGTGCAGAAATGAGGCTTTTAGAGCAATGTTGGGTTGCGGGTCTAGGCGACCCGTTATAGGGATCCAACTGGAGGTTGAAGACGATGACGTCATCACATGTTCGACTGTCAGTGTTGACTCTGCTAACGTTAGCGTTGATTTTTTCTAACGTCAGCGCTGACTTTGAATTTGACCTACGCGTAGGGGCATGGGGCACGAATTTCAAGGTGGACTAGTACCATTTTAAAGGTTTCGACGATCCGGATCCAATGGTGGTGGTTTCGGGTCAATCGTAGAGCATTAGGTAGGTCAAATTGAGGTTTGTAGCCTAGGGAAGTGTGTTCGGGATACGTTGGCTTTTCTGGGAGTTTTGGGGGTTTATGTTTGGGACTTTTATAGATGGTTAGTGACCTTTGAGTGTGATTTGGACAGGTCCGGATGACCTGGAGAAGTTGGATTAGCCTGAGAGTCGTAGAGCACGGTTATCGAGGCGTAGTAAGGACAGTATGTGAGTGGACAATTGCTTTTTAAATATGATGCATGCATAACTTTTTTATATGTTTTATATCGATGATTTGAGATGCCTTGAATGCATATGATTGTGGTATTTGGTATTTATGTATTTGCAAGTATTTAAGACCCATTTGACTTATGAACTATCGAACTTGACGTTCATTTCATTTAATGAGGCATCGGGCTCGAGACTCATTTGGTTTATACTATTGGGCTTAAGGCCCAATTGGTTATGATATTGGGCATGAGTCTCAGTTATGGTTTATGGAAAGGAATTTTGGGCTTGTCCCTTGAGTTTTGGATATTGGAATTGTGGAAATGGTTTATGGAAATTATATCTCGGGGTGAGACCCTATTGAAATGGATTTCATTTCGGTTTGAACTTACACCATCCTTATGAGTGGATTGTCTCCCTAGAGGTTAAGGACACTGTAGTAGTCAGGCGCATTGCCTGAGAGGGTTGCCCTACGAAGAGACCACAAAGAGGCTAACATAGAGAGGCTTAGGATCGGGATTTCTATTATTAGAGATCTGGGATGTCAGACCCCGGACTTGGTTGAGGGAAAGGCTCAGATTGAGACCCCGAGCGGCACGCGTAGCCTTGGACCATGACATTATGACATCTGGGATGCCAAGGATTGGGAAACTGTATTTCAAAAAACTGTTATTTGGTATTAACGGATTTCAGCTGTGACTCATATACTTAGTTTTGGGCTGAGTTCCCACATGGATTTATGGTTTTGGGCTAAGGCCAAAATGATTTGAGGAAGGAAATGGCTTTGGTTGATAAACGATTTTATTAACTTTGATTTGATTTGAAGAATGAATGAGTTAATTGGTCTTCGAATGCATGCATGCTTTTTAGTGAAGGGTATAAAGGTTTTTTCTGAAATATGTTTTATTAAACTATTTATTTTTGTCCACTCATAATTTTTATTGGTTTTTAATACCCTTCAAGGTCATCACGGATGCAGGCTGTAGAAAAACCCGAGACATCACACTCCCCCACTGATCCTGGCGCGCTCTAGAAGCCCCAAGGATGGTCAAAGTTGGGTTATCCCTTGTCTGGGACGTGGTTTCAGACGGGAGCATGGCACATCCCACTTTAATCCTAGGGGGATTGGGATGGGTCGTGTTATATGTTGTTGTGTATTTTTATTTGTACCGATATTATGCGCGTATTCCTTGTTTGACGATGCCGTGTTTAAAAGCTCTGTATGTGTATTATGAACCCCTATAGAGGCTATTTATCGTATTTGAGTTTATTGTCAGACGAGAGCAGGGCACGTCCCACGGTGGTCCTCAGGCGGATTGAGACGGGTCATGTCAACCCGGTATCAGAGCGGAGCATTAGGATAGCAGTCTATAATTTTTATATTGATACGCGTAATATGTCGTACTATCGTACTAATTTTGGCCTCTTAACAAATATTATGCCTCCAAGACGAGTACCCCATCCATGGCTTGATGCCAATTTCGCTGGAGATACTAGGAGTTCGAGTATTGAGCTAACACATTGCCTGAGTACTAGATTTTTAGTGGTGAGTCTTCTCCTGAGGGTGCTCATCGATGGATCCTTTGGCTCAAGAGATCTTGACTATGATGCCATGCACTCCATAGGAGCGCGTCTTGATGACCACCTTCTTGCTGGACGGAGATGCTCAAGAGTGGTAGTACACACTGGAGTTATCTGGCTGGGACTCCATGGTAGTGACATGGGAAGCCTTCAAGGAACGGTTTCTGGAGCAATACTAACCCCGATCATTCAGGGGATACTAGAGAGGGTGAGTATTTGCAGCTCTAGCAGAGGAGTATGACAGTAACCGAGTATGAGCAGAACTTTCAATGGTTGTCTCAATTTGCAGCTGCATTCATGGGGACTGAGGATAACAAGTGTCACCGGTTTGATTTGGGCCTACGAGGAGAGATCCGGGCCTTGGTTACGTCAGCTCCTTTGCTACATTGAGGGAGTTGAGGAATGATAAGGTGAGAGTGGAGGAGAGCTGGTCAGCCCTGGCAGAAATCGTCTTGGGACGGATGACACAGAGATCGTTCATTTGCTGGACCTTCAAGCTAGAGGGCTTCGAAGGGAGCTTTTTTACAGTGGCGGAGCATCGTCATCAGGCAATAGTCGATCAGGTAGGTCCGGGAATACCTAGAGGTCTGGTTACAGAGCACCGCAGTCTTCTCAGGCCAGTGGTACTTCAGTAGGGTTTACTGGCAGGCCGAGGCCTTTGACTTGCTTTATATGCAGAGATCATGGTCATTTTAGGAGGGAGTGGTCAAAGTGGTTAGGTAGCAGTGTAGCAGGGCAGACTCTGAGTACAGCTTCAGATGCGACTGGCAGTCGAGGAGCGCAGAGGAGGATACCAGGGAGCACAAGGGCGTGGTCGAGCAGCTGGACCACATGCCGGAGCGTTTTCAATGACCCAACAGGAGGCGTGAGTAGCTCCTGGGGTAGTGGCAGGTACACTTCATACCTTAGGCCATGATGCACGTGTTATAATGTCCTGGGAGCCATATACTCATTTATATCGAGGCATTGTGCATTGTTGTAGACCTAGAGGTTCTGCACTAGACGATGATATTGGTGTAGGTACACCGACTTGGAAGTTACATATTGTGAATCAAGTCTTGAGGGATTGTCTAGTACGGATTGGAGAAGTCGATTTGGTAGCAGTCTTTATACTACTAGACCTACATGATTTTGATGTCATCCTTGGATGAACTAACTGATTTATCATCATGCCTTTATAGAGTGCTATGATAAAAGGGTGACCTTCCAGAGTCCCAAGACTACCCGTGACGGTCTTTCTAGGAGATCAGAGGGTGTTACCTTTCGGAGTCATACCGACATTAGCCGCAGAAAAGTTACTGAAGGAAGGCTATCAATGTTATTTGGCCCATGTAATAGATAGTCAGGCTACACTAGAGAGTGCCGAGGATTATACCGGTGGTGTGTGAATTTCCAGAAGTGTTTTCGCAGGATTTACCGGGACTACCACCTCACCGGGAGATTGAGTTCACTATTGAGTTTCTTCTAGGTATGAAACCCATTTCATAGACAGCATATTGTATGGTACTAGCTGAATTGAGAGAACTGAAGGTTCAGTTACAGGAGTTGGTGGATATGGGATTTATCCGACCTAGTACTTCGCCCTAGGGAGTTATAGTGTTGTTTGTGAGGAAGAAGGAAGGTAGTCTTCGATTATGTATAGACTACCGGAAGCTCAATAAAGTGATGGTAAGAAATAAGTATCCCATGCCTAAGATAGATGACTTGTTTGACCAGTTGAGAGGGGGCTATGTACTTTTCAAAGATTGATCTGAGATTGAGATACCATCAATTGAGGATCGTTGAGGAAGATTTTCAAAGACGGCTTTCAAGATGAGATATGGCAACTATGAGTTTCTGGTGATGTCATTTGGGTTTACTAATGCACTGATAGCCTTCATGGATCTGATGAACCGAGTATTTCGGTCATACTTGGACTGGTTTGTCATCGTGTTTATCGATGACATATTGGTATATTCGAAGAGTGCTAGAGCACACGAAAAGCATTTGAGACTGGTGCTGAACAGACTGAGAAGGAATCAACTATATGCGAAACTGAGCAAGTGTCTATTCTGGCTAAATGGTATAGGCTTCTTAGGCCATGTGATTTCGACCTAGGGGATTGGTGTCGACCCCCAAAAGATAGAAGCAGTGACCAACTAGGAGCGTTTTTCTAAGATTGTTGCTCCATTAACTCGCTTAACCCGGAAATGAGTTAAGTTTGTTTGGAACGAGCACTACGAGCGAAGTTTCTAAGTGCTAAAAAAACGGCTATCTTATGTGCCAGTTTTAGCTCTTTCAGATAACAGTTAGGAGTTCGAGATATATAGTGACACATCATTGGAAGGCTTGGGTTGCGTACTGATGCAACACGGGAGAGTTATTACTTATGCATCCCGACAGTTGAAGCCACACGATGTGAACTACCCTACACATGACTTAAAGTTAGGGGCATTGGTCCATACCCTGAAAATCTAGAGACATGACTTGGATAGGGAGACTTGCAGGATTTTTATAGTCCATCAGAGTTTAAAGCATATTTTCACTCAGAAGGAATTAAATCTGAGACATAGAAGATGGTTGGAGCTGATCAAAGACTATGATTGCACGATCGAGTATCACCCTAGAAGGGCAAATGTGGTAGCAGACGCCTTGAGCAGAAATTTTATAAGTTTAGTAGCTCATCTATGGTCGGTGTATCTGCCTTTATTAGTGGAACTCCAATGAGCCTGAGTTATGCTTGCAGTAGATGGTGAGGGGGCTCTGTTGGCTAGCTTCCATGTGAGACACATTCTAATGTACCAGATTGTTAAGGCTCAACTTCAAGATCCTACCCTGTTTATTTTGAGGATGGAAGTTGAAGTAGGTGATCGGCAGGATTTCTCTATTAATGATAATGGAGACTTACTGAAAAAATGGACGATTATGTGTACGTGCAGATACAGGGTTGAGGACAGAGATCCTCGATGAAGCCCACAATTCAGCTTACATGATGCATCCTTGTGGAACCAAGATGTATCAGACACTCAGAGAGCACTATTGGTGGGCTGGCATGAAGAAAGAAATAGCAGAGTATGTCAGTAGATTTCTGACTTGCCAGCACGTAAAGGCTGAGTGACAGAGACCGTATGGATCCTTGCAGTCACTTTCGATCCCTAGCTAGAAATGGGATTACATCACCATGGACTTTATGTTCAAACTACCTAGCTCACGAAGCAAATTTGATGGAATATGGGTGATTGTTGACAGACTTACAAAGTCAGCGCATTTCATGCCAATTCGTGAAACCTTTAAACCGAACTGGTTAGCTCAGTTGTTTGTGGATGAGATCATCACGGTATGCTAGACTAGATAGTGTCGAATCAAGATCCGTGGTTCACATCGAGATTTTGGAAAAGTTTCCAGAGAGCCCTTGGTACGAAGCTGCATTTTAGCACTTCATTTCATCTTCAGACAGATGGACAGTTTGAGAGCATTATTCTGACACTAGAGGATATGATGAGGGCCTACGTACTAAAATTCCATGATACTTTGGAAACACTTCTACCCTTGATGGAGTTTACCTACAATAACAGCTATCAGGCAAGTATCGGGATGGCACTATTTGAGGAACTATATGGACGATAGTGCAGGATGCGGTTGTACTAGACTGAGGTAGGCGAGATGACATTTTTGACACCAGATCTCATGGACATGACCTAGGAGAGGGTTAGAATTATCAAGGAAAGAAAGAAGATGGTTTATGACCGTCTGAAGAGTTATGTCGATCGTCGGATGAGAGATCTTGAGTTCGCAGTAGGAGACTAGGTTTTCTTGAAGCTTTTGTCGTGGAAATGCATCGTTATATTTGGCAGAGAGGGGAAAATAAGCCCACGATACATTGGACCGTATGAGATTATGGAGAGAGTTGCTGTTTGTGGTATACACTAGCCTTACCCCCAGAGCTTACGAGAGTACACGATGTATTCCACGTTTCGATGCTTTGAAAGTAAGTGCGTGAGGAATCGCATGTTCTGGTAGAGCAACCATTGGAACTAAGGACGAATTTGAGTTTTGAGGAGCAACCAGTGCAGATCTTGGATTTGAAGCAGAAAGTCCTGTAGAATAAGACTATTCCCTTAGTAAAAGTGTTATGGAAGAAACTATAATGTGGAAAAGGCCACATGGGAACCGGAAGCCTTGGTACGGGAACAACATCCATAGTTTTTTGAGTGAATTTTGGGGACAAAATATTGTAAGGGTGGGTACATTGTAACTCCCTAGACCTTTAATTATATTTAAATTTAGAAATTTTATGTGAAATGACCATTTTTTCCCTAGTGAGAAAAAATGTTGACTTTTAACCCAGGACACTATTTTAACTTTGACCAAGATTCATGACATAGATCGAGACGTCACTAGTCTGTAGACAGACGGTATGCCAAAATCGGACGTTCGAAGGGAAAGTTACGGGTCACGAACGGATACAGGTACTATTCACCCTTTATGAGGCGAGTGTACAGTTGGCATTATTTGATTGGTCAAAATATCTCAGTGGACCAACTGATGAGTGACAAGTGCCACTCATCTAATTAGCCCAACACCCCAAATTATGGGTTCATGTATCATCCTCATATCCTTTTTGTTTCTCATTCGCCCCGAAACCCAAAACCCACCCAAACACCCTCCAATCTTCATCCTTTATTGCTTGTGTGAAAGGGGGAAAGTGAGAGAGTGTGACTAGACGGTGACAATAGTGGACGGTGGAAGCACGGCGGAGCAGCCAGGAGCCACGACCAAATAAAATTTGAAACCGTTCAATTGGTCAAAATTTAAAAGTTGGGTTTAGAGGTTTTGTTGGGCCGCTGTGATGATCGCAAACTGTTCCCAGTGGTTTTACGAACTCACAAAGCCCAAAACCGTGAAAGGAGGTGGTCGAAATTGTCTAGAAATCGACTTGGAAAACCATCCAAATTGCAATAAGCTGCCAAGGTAATTTCTAGGCCTCCTTAGATAGTTTTGATACAATGGATCCCTTCATGGGATCATTACGATAAATTAGGAACAAAAAAGGTGAAAAATGGTTGTGGTTATTGAAGGAGATGGAACCGAGTCGGGTTCGCGGGTCGTACGACCCGTTACGGAGAAAATGGTCAACCCGTCTAAAGGTTACCAATGATGATTGTGGTAGTCCACGTGATCATTTGTCAGAGGCTCCCAGTCCATGTGGCCAATAAGGTGATGCCACGTGGCATGCTGTTAGGTCAAGTCGGCATGTCAGACATGTGGACCAACCAGAGGCTCACACGTAGCACATGTTAGACCTGACAGCTGTGAGATGTCCGGTTGACTTAAGCCGTTTGACCACTGCCGTGGACCGTTGTTGACCGGTGTTGACTGCCGTGGTGGACGGCCTTTACCAGCGTTGACCTGCTTTGAACATCGTTGACCGCCGCAATGGACGACCGTTGAATAGCATTGACTGCCATTGACTTCCGAGGACCAGCGTTGAACAGCTTTTGACTAGTGCGGGAGGGGCGCGTGTTACTGAATTTAGCAGTGCAATAGATCAGGTTCACAAGGCCCTGACGTTTTGAAGCAGATGGTGTTGGTTTCAAGTCGATCGGAGAGCGTTTGATATGTCATTTAAGGGTTTAAAGTCTCGGGAAGCGTGTTTCTGACCCGTTTCCGATATCGAGCTTTGTGAGGGTTTAGTGTATGAATATGTATAGCATATTAGTGACCCTTAGACATGTTTTGGATAGGCCCGGAGACTTGGGCTAGCTCGGTGATAGGTATGAAGCTGAGATTTAGCGCGCAACGTGGACCGAGTGTGAGTGGGTCGTTTGTTTTATAACTGAAATGCATGCATAAATGTTTTAAATGTTTTATTATATGCCAATATCCTTCTAATTTGGAGGAAATGGACAAACAATTGTTAAGTGGGGTATTTGTGCCGGGGATGGAGTAAATGGTGATATGGGGTTTTACGGTAAATTATTAAGTGTGGTGAATGTATTTTATGCGGACCGTAAGATTGTAGTCTTGTTAAAGTATCATTAGTTCAATACAGACCTAATGCTCCAAAGAAGTATCATCAAAGATCATTTATCTACATTTATCAATACAAGCATCCAGTGGTTTGAGAGTGATCCATACATCATTGCTAGTACAGCGAAACAAGTCTTCTACATTGATGATCCAAAAGCTTGTGCAGGTTGGAAAATAATTGGGACGGTGAGGCATAGAAACATTTGGGACTTGGAGAACCGGCACCATGAAGATGGTGGAGAAATGAAAAATGAATATTTTCTTTACCAGGAGGATTCCTCAGCACCCACCATAAACGTGGAAGGAGTACGCACTGACGACCTCACCCCTCCAGTTGCATTTGATTGTATTTTTATTGATCTCGGTACCTTAGAAACAATTGAAAGTGACGATGAGGAAAAAATTAGTCTGCATAGCTCAGATGATGAGGGTGATTGGGAGGGGGGTAGTGAAACCGAAATTGATTAATCATTGTCTATAAAAATATTCAACAGATACATTCTTTAACATTATATGTGTAACACCCCAGACTTCGATTAATTTGTAATTTCGAAAATTCAGTGCAAAATGGACGTTTTACCCCTAGTCAAGGGTAAAATGTTAACTTTTGAACCAGGACACTTTTTGGACATTAACTAATGTCTATGACGTAGATCGAGACGTCATGAGTCCATAGACAGGTGGTAAGTCGAAATAGGACGTTCGACGGGAAATTTGTTGGTCACGAAAACAAATCAAAACTATTTGCTTGTGAACAGATGTTACTTTTTAATTGGTCCAAAATATCTGAGTAAACTAATGGATGAGTGACAAGTGTCAGTCATCCCATTGCCCTATTCTCCCATGCCCTTAGATCTGATATTGGTTCATGCATCTCACTCTCTTCCTCACTTGTTCTCTATAACCCGAACCATTATACCATAATCTTCTGTGACCTTCAGAGAGTGTGAGAGAGATGAGACGATAGAGGGAAGACGAAGATGGGGTGAACATGGTGGAGGAAAGAGGTGGTCAGAGACCTATTTTGTAAAACCATTTTTTGAGGCATGTTGATCGATTTGGATGACCCTTACAAGCTCCTAGGTTCAGTACGAACTTGTAGGTGTGAGTTTCGAGGACAGAGGTGGTCGAAGATGACGCAAAACAAAGCTGGAAGTTTGACATTTACTGTTCATTATTGGAAGGTACTTTCTATCTTGTTTTTCACGATTTTTAACCCATAGATCTTCTCATGGAACCTAGACGATCATGTAGTATCAAACGGGATCGAAAATAGAGTGTGTAGGGTCGCGACTCTAGGTTACCCGTTATAGTGGAACCGGGTTGACTCGTAACAGTGGAACCGGGTTGACCCGGCAAGAGGTTGTAGATGATGACGTTAGCAGGTTCGCTTCATTATTTGTCAGGTTGTCAAGTCACATGGCCAATAGGAGGCTAACACGTGGCAACATGTCAGGCACAGTCAGCTCTTAAGTGGCTGACAAGTGGACTAGTTAGCGATTGACACGTGGCACGTGTCAGATCTGACAACTGTCAGACCTGTCAGGTTGACGTCAACGATGACTTTTATGATGTTAGCGTTCACTTTCTTGACATCAGCGTTGATCGTTGACCATTGACCATGGCGTGAACGTTGACCAAGAATTTGACTCGCGCTTGGGGTAGCGTGGGCATGAATTTCAAGGTGGGACTAGTCCTATTTTTACGGTTTCGATAATCCGGATCCAATGGTGGGGGCTTCAGGTCAAGCAAAGATCGTTTGATAGGTCTTTTAAGGGTTTAAAGCCTTAGGATGCACGTTCGAGATGCGTTCCCAATATGATACTTTTTGGGAGTTTTGAGTATGAACTTTTAGAGTCCGTTAGCGACCTTTAGATGTGTTTTGGACACGCCTGGAGATTATGGTTTAAGCTTCAGGGATGTTATAGCACAGTTCGCTAGTGTAGCTAGGACCATGTGTGAGTGGACCTTTGGTTTATAAATCATATGCATGCATAACTATTTATTTACCTATTTATATGATATGAACTGGATTACTTTCGTGGATTTTAAATGTTGGTTATGGGGTATTTTTCGTGTTTTAGGCTTGAGACCCATCTTGATATTATGTTCACTTGTTTTGGGAATCAAACAATAATTTTGGGAAATGGCTTTAACAGGATTTCACTGGTTTTTACTATTTCACTGCACATACCACCCTTATGTATTATTGTCTCCTCCAGACGAACTAGTACCCTGGAGCAGTCACAACACATTGCCTGAGAGGGGTCGCTCTATGTGAAAAACCCGTAGAAAGGCTCAGGATCAGGATTACTATAGATGGACATACCCAGGGCAGGGATCCAGGGATTACCCAGACATTGATGCACCCAGGGAGTACTTCAGATTGAGACCCTGGGTGGCACGCTTAGCCCTAGGACCGTGACATTATTGGACATCTAGGATGTTGGGGATTGGTTGCATAGTGTATTATTATTATTATTATTATTATTATTATCTTGATTTATTTCGCTTTACGATTTAACTTGAATGCATGCATGTTTCGAACACTAAGGGTTTAAATATTATTATTTTTTACAAATGAGTTTTATAACTTAATTATTTTTGGTCCACTCACCTCCTCCAGGCCGTGACACTGAGGCAGGAATTAACTAAGAGGCCAAGGCATAGTGAATCGTCGTTGCACACATGTACACCCTTTTTGGGTAGGTTGAGCACCATTTTGTAGATTGACATATATGCTCACTTTTGTGTAAAGTATTTGTCTCTAGTCTGAAAATTTAGAATTTGAACTAATTTTATTTGTAAAATGCCCGTAAAGGGTATTTTTGGTACTTTCGAGTCGTTGTCAGATATGAGCAGGGCACATCCCAAGGTGGTCCCCAGGGGATAAGGATGGGTCCTATCAGCTTGGTACTAGAGCATTAGGATAACGGTCTATACTTTGTACATGGACGTTTCATATGTCAAACTAATATATGCCTCATAACAATTGGATATGCCTCCAAGGCGCGATCCCCGTGCATGGCTTGGTCTTGAGGATTTGGTATTGGAGAGTGCGAGTATTGAGCGAGCTCAATGTTTGGGAGCTAAGACGTTCAGTGGCGGAGCGAACCTTGTGAAAGCTCACTAGTGGATTACTCGGATGGAGAGAATATTTGTAGTGATGCACTATCTGATCGAGGAGGGAGTTCTGTTGGAGATGAATGGCTAGAGATTCCATACTATAACCTGGGAGGTCTTCAGGGAGTTATTTTTGGACCATTACTGTAATGCCCCGGGAATTCGAGAAATGTAAAATAATAAACGAAATGACGTTTTTACCGCTGTGAATAGTATGGTTGATTTGTTGACTTTTTGATTGGTAGGTCAAACAGACGTTAACCAATGACCGTGACGTAGCTCGGGACGTCACGAGTCCATAGACAGGTGGCACGTCCAATTCCGACGATCAGGGAAAAAGTTACGACGTTCGAATGTTCAAGGACATTTTCGTAATTTGGACGAAAAAGGGGGAAAATGTTGACTTTTTGATTGACAATGATTTTCACACGACTCGAGGACCGTTGGGTAGGTCTCGATGTCCTGAGTCCGTAGACAGGCGGCACGCTGAAAACGAACATCGGACCGTTGACTTACGGGTCTAGGAAGGGAAGGGCATTTCGGTAATTTTTTAACAGAAGGGCAAAATGGTAATTTTGCAGGGGTTACTATTTGGAAACCGTTGGAAACAGAGCCGCACCACCATGCTTGGTGGTTCTGATCCAGCATTTGTTTAATCTGGTTAGTGGACTAGCGAGGGCGATTGTTTAATGGTTTTGAGGCAGTGGAGTGGACTAAACCAATCACCAGGCACATGCACCATTGTTTAATTGATTTGGGTCTGTTTTGCGGGAAACAATTCCAGAGTGGGACTGAGAAGATTCCCACGGGTGATGCTGCACGGTTCAATTAACTGAGAGTTGGGAAGTAAGAGGAGATCATTTCGGTGTTTGAGAGTCTGAAAACTGAGAGAAAACTGAGAACTGGAAATCTGAAAAATTGGAGGGAAAAATCGAGTTCGATTTGTGAGGCTAGTTGGACGAAACCAAGGATCTAAACGGCTTTCTGGGACCATTTGGAGTTCAACCATACCGTCCTTGAAGTGATTCAGCCACAGCTTGGCCAGGAACCCAAGTTCCATTTCCGAAGAAATTTCAGAGTTGTGGATGACGACTTCCAGGTGAGTATTTGTTCAATTTTTTGTGTGTTTTGGTTCATATTAGTCATAGTAAGCTTCATGGTAGGTTAATTTAAAAATGGGATTGAAACCAGGGAAATTCGATGATCGACCCGTTTGGTTGATCACAGGTCGAAGGGATGATATAGGACCTGTTGAGATTAATTAATGGATCAGAACTGGAATTAAATGGTTAAGGAAGATCTTAGGTTTAAAAACGAAGGAAATCGAGTAGGAATTGGTGGTTATTTGGCCGGGTCAAGTCGCGGGTTGAGGACTCGTTTATCAGACTAACGGGTGAAGGAGACGACACTGTAGCTACAGTGCCAGGCGCGTGGGTTTCACGCGCAGCCACTTTGGGCGGCGCGTGAGGGCGCGTGAAGCCTCATCTCCAGTCACTGTCAACTAGAGTTTTCAGCCTTTCAGTGTACTGGACATTTTGAGTTTAATAATCCAGTCGATCGGAGATCGTTAAGTTGGTCAGAATAGGGCAGGTTGCCTCGGAAAGCGTGTTCGGGTGGCTTTCTCGAGCCAGTTTCAGTTTAGGAATTCTTGGTTGACTGTTAAGAGCTTGTAGTGACCCTTACGTGGGATTGGACTGACAGGAATCGTACGGTAGTTCGGGGCAAGGTTTTACGTACAGTTTTGCAGCAGGATTGTACTGTGAGTGGGCCCGATTTCCTTGAACCCTTGCATGCATAACTATTTCCACTTATATATATATATATATATATCTATGCTGGAATCAAGTAATGGTTTTGATTATCTTGAAATTATGGCTATGGCACGATTTACGATTTTTGGGCTTGAGACCCGTCTGGTGGAATTTAAGTATGGTTTTGGATTTCATATATACATATATATGCATGTGAATATCGATGACTATCTTTGGTACTGCATTGTATAGATCCACCCGTGAGATACTGTCTCCTCCGGATGTGGTACCCCGGAGTGGTCACGGCGCATTGCCTGCGAGGGGTCATTCTACGGAAGGACCAAACCGTAGAATGACTCAGGAGCAGGATTGCTATGATTGGACGTCTGGGACGTCGTGCGTCTGGGACACTAGGCATCTAGGTTGCCGTACCCAGACTGGGTTCAGGGATTGGACTCGGGATTGAGACCCCGAGTGGCACGCGTAGCCTTGGGACTGTGACCTTATTGGACGTCAAGGACGTCGGACATCTGGGATGTCAGGATTGGAGTGTATAGTGCAGTGATTGTGATTATATTTATGGTTTTATCATATGACTTGTGATATCCTATATGATTTTATGGTTTTAAATACTAATGCATGCATGTTTGGAAAACAGAGGGGTAAAAGTATATGTTTTATTTAGTAAACTGTTTTATAAACTTTGAGTTTCGTCCCACTCACCCTTAATGTTTTGGTGACCCCTCCAGGCCAAGCTACTGAGGTAGAAGATGATCCTTAGGCTGAGGAAAAGATCTACACTGCGCACTTGAACCCCTATTGGGTAGGTTAACCCGCAGGATAACCTAGAGTCGTGCTCAGAATTTGTATTTTGGACATTATCCCTTGTCTGACATCTTTTGAATTCGGATTGTATGTATAACTTTATTTCGGATATTTATGCATTTGAAATTTTAAGGTTAAATTTGGAATGTTGGTTCGAGTGTCAGACGGGAGCAGGTCACGTCCGCTTGTGGTCCCTGGGGGATCGGGGTGGGTCCTGTCAGCATGGTATTAGAGCACTAGGTTATGGTTAGCATGCTAGACTAGCGATCAGTACTAGGTACTTTTCCAGTTTAAGGATAATGTTATCTAATCTATGCCTCTTAACAATTGGTTATGCCTCCAAGGAGAATTCCTCACGCACGGACTGATGAGGAACTAGAGAGAGAAATGGAATGTGCTAGTATCGAACGGGCTTAGCGTTTACGGTAATGCATTGCCCACCGGGGAGCGGGTGACATTGGCGGCCTTCCTACTGGAGGGCGGAGCTTATCGGTGGTGGCATGGTCTAGAGATGTCAGGATGGTCTGTTCACACCACTACCTAGGAGGTCTTCTGTGCCCGATTCTTGGATCCGTACTACCCGCGATCGTTTCGCGCTGCACGGAGGCAGAGTTCCTGCGACTGGAGTAGGGAGATATGTCTGTTGTGGCAGTATTTTTGAGCACTGAGGAAGACAAGTGTTAGAGGTTTGAACTTGGACTCGGAGGGGAGATTCAGGCAGGTGTGACAGCTGCCAGTCACGCTACTCTGAGAGACATGGTCGACGCAGCAGTTCGTGTCGAGGCCAGTCTGGCGGCACACCAGGCACGACAGCCTTCAGGCGAGGGGCGACATCGGGATCTTCCATACCTTGGATCAATGGGCCAGAGGAACACAAAGGGAGGAAGTTACAGAGGAGCACCTTCATTTTCGCAAGGTCGTGGATGGTCGGGTCGACATGGGAGCTCTTAGAGGACAGGATCGAGGTTCATCTCAGGGCAGCATTCATCTTGGAGTGGTGCATCCGGTGGGTCTTTAGACAGGCGGAGGACAGTCAGCTGCTTTGCTTGTGGAAGAGCGGGCCACTATGCCCGAGATTGCCCACTGTTGTCTAGGAGCAATGATGCAGGGTCTCTAGTGCTGTGTAGAGTTCGGCTTCCAACACTGTCAGAGGTTGCGGACAGAGAGGTCACAGTGGTGCTGTGCGTGGCACGCGTGGGCTCGGACAGCCTGCGGGACCCAAGGCCCGCTTATTTGTAGTGACTCAGTAGCAGGCAAGGACAGCCCTAGCTGTGGTTACATGTAACGACCCATCCCGAATTCCGTGATTAGATTAGTAACTAATCTTGATTAGTAGGGTTAATCGGTGATTAGTTGGGCGAAATCGGACGAACGATGCAAAATGACCGTTTTGCCCCTAGTCGTGGGTAAAACGTTGACTTTTAATTCGGGCGGTCAAATGGACTTTGACCGATGACCGTGACGTAGTTTGGGACGTCACGAGTTCATAGACAGGTGGTACGGTCAATTCCGACGTTCGAGGTTAAAGTTATGACGTTCGGAAGTCCAAGGGCATTTTGGTAATTTGGGCTGAAAGGGGGGAAAATGTTGACTTTTTGATCGGGAGGTCCGATGGCCGAGGGCCGAGGACCGTTAGGTAGGTCTTGATGCCCTGAGTACAACGATAGGCGGCACGCTAAAAACGGACAACGGGTGACCGAGTGACGGTTCTCAGAAGTTGAAGGGCATTTTGGCAATTTGTCAAATGGAGGGGAAAATGGTAATTTTGGCTGTTGCATTTGAAACAACCGTGAGTGGGGAGCCGTGGAACATAGTGATGAAATTCTGTAAGCTTTTTATCAGTCCAAGGGATTGTTTAATTGTGTTAGTGACATTGGGGGGAGTTGTTTAACCCTATTTTGAAGTTTGAGGCTGAGTGGGAGCATGGCATGCACTGGACTGGGAGAAACTCAGAGCACGGGCAACCATTTTGTTTCAGTTTTGGGTCACTTGTAGGGGACAATTCACAGAGGCACTGAGGGGTTTTTCCACGGGCTATTTGATTATAGGGACTAAGAGTGAGCTGAGTGAATAATTTTGGAGAGAAAACGGGCTGAGGAGACTTGAGGGATTCTGAAACCGTAAAAATCGAAGAATGGAGGGAAAATTTAGAATTTAATCTCTGAGGGTTGTTGGACCAAACAAAGGACGGTTTGAGTCCTCTGAGAGTGATTGGAACTGAATCCCATCAAATTCGAGAGGAACCAGGCACTGTTAGGCTGGAACGGAGGTTCCTGTTTCAGTGAAGTTGCAGAGACTTGGACGATCACTTCCAGGTAATTTCTTGTCAAATTGATCGTTTGTTTCAGTTCGTATTAGCCTTAGGAAGCTTAATGGGAAGTTAATTTGGTTATGGTCCTGAAATCAGTAAGTTCTGGGGATCGACCCGTTTGGGTGATCACGGGTCGAAGGTCAGTTTAATGGGGCTGTTAAGGCTAATTAAGGACATGGAACTCTAATTGGATGGTTAATGATCATGTTAGGATAAAAAACGGATGGAATCGAGTTGGAATCGACGGAATCCCAGTCGGGTCACGCCGCGGGCCAACCGGACCCGTTTGTCAATCAGTAGGGTTGGGATGATGACTGTAGCTTCCACTGTAGCAGGCGCGTGGGGTGTCACGTGCAGCCACTCGCGGCGGCGCGTGACGGCGCGTTGGACGGTTTTTCAAGGTGAGTTCAAAACGAATTTTATCCTATACAATGTAAAGAACATTTTAGCGTTGGTTTCGTGTCAATTGGACCCCATTCCGACATTTTTCGGGATGTCCGAAGGTTTTAAATCGAGTTTAAAGATAGTTGAAAATTCGAGAAAATTACGTGACTTGAATAGGATGTTAATGAAGAGGTTAGTAATCCTCTAATGTGATATGAACAGGATTGGGAGTCCTGGTGTTAGAGACGGGGACCGGGAAGGCCGATGGCACGCGTATCGAGGCGCATGGTTAAACGGTCTATGAGTGGACATTCGTTTTATAAATTCTATGCATGCATAACTGTTTCATGATGATTATATTTGTGATTATATGATTTGATTTGGATAGTGGTGAATTAATATGATTTCACGAATTTCGAGGCGCTTACGTGTTTGCACATAAATCGAGGTTTTCTGATTTTGCACTAATTTCCATACTTATGGTTTGGATTTGATTTCATGAAACGGTTATAGACTTGATAAAGTAAACTCGGGCTAAGACCCATTTGAGTTTTACTATCGGGTTAGGGGCCCAGTTGATTTACGAAATCGGGCCAGGGGCCTAGTTGATTTATATATGTGATTTCGGGTCGGGGACCCTAAAATGGAATTGAATAAATGATTTTCGATTTAATAAAACAAGTATTTGGACTTGTGATGGGTATATAGAAATTCGGGGGCAGGGCCCTTGTGGTATTTTGGAAATGAAAGATAAACTCTTTTCCATAAACCATCTCGATATGAGGATATGTAATGGTCTCCTCGAGGTGTCTGGGACACTGGAGAAGTCACGGTGCATTGCCTACGAGGGGTCATTGTACGGATCAGCTGGACCGTATGATGACTCAGGAGCAGGATTGCTATGATTAGACGTCTGGGACGTCAGACATCTGGGATGTCAGAGATATGGACCCGGTGAGACCCCGGCCAGCACGCGTCGCATTAATACCATGACATATGACGTCTGGGACGTCAAGCGTCTAGGACGCTAGGCATCTGGGATGCCGGAGATGGTATTGTGGTAAATGTGTACCACTTGATTTATGAAACGACTGTTGATTGAAAATGTGTTTGTGGTTTCTGGACTAAGGCCCTAACGGTTATTTCTAATAAATATTTGATTGCTGTTTTTGACGCATACATACGTTTCTTTTACTGAGGTGCATAAATGTCTTATAAAATGTATTTTATGAACTTGTTTATTTTCGTCCACTCACAGCCTTTATTGTTTTTAATGCCCTTTAGGTTGATCGACGATGCGACTGCAGCAGAGACTGGGACATTGCATGCCTCCTCCAATGATCCTTGCGCACTCTGGATGCCCGTCGGGGCAGCGGCTTTCGGTTATCCCTTGTCTGACACTTGGTGTCATACGGGAGCATGACACATTCCACGGTAATCCCGGGGGGATTGGGATGGGTCGTGTCAATGTTGTATCAAAGCAGGGTTGCTCTTTTTGTGCGCACAAGTCGAGGGTGTTATGTCTCTTGGGGCTGCAGTTCGTTATCAACCTGGTAGATAGTTTTCGGGTTTGAATGGTGGGTAGAGTGTGATTGGCCCGATACGCCGCGCATTAATGTGATTCGACCCAAGTGTGGTTGTATGTGATGAACTGGTATTGTGGGACCGCCAGTTCGGTCATGTGATATTAGATTGTTGTGCTGCTGGGCGCAGCTGGGTTCAGGGAACCCTATTTGAACAGTGATTAGGAAATGTGAACCCTAGTGGTGATTGCTAGTGTGAGGGATGTTCGTACATCGGAGTTAGCCGATGACCTTCGTGGTGGAACCCACGTTGAGGGATGGTAGGATCGGAACCCACGTCTATACGATGTCAGGACCATGGGGTCGGTCAGGCTGTGGATTATATTACCGAGAGCAATTGGGTTCGGTGGAACCATAGGGTGTGATTTTGGAACCCTAGTATATGTTCGATTGAAAAAGTGAACATTAGTCGTGATTTGTGGAAGAGAACTTGTGCTGCGACGAGCGGCTGAGGTCATGGATGACCATGTGGATGACTCTAGTGAGTCTAGTCAGACCTATGGGATCCGATCCACGGATACGATATGAGATAAAATATGGAATCCCGAGCTAGACCGGGTATTAGTGTGATGTGTGGACACAGATCTCGATAGCGATGATTGTTCGACGATAGTCTTATGGATATGACAGATTATCGAGGGCATTTGGTGTGGTCGAAGTAGATGAGAATTAGGGGACGTTCAGGGAACGTTCACTATCCTGATGTGGATTGTCAGAATGGTGTGACCCATAGTGGTGGAGTACGAGTAGTGATTCGGGATCGTCGCTCGGTATGAGCAGAGATCCAGGGTTATCAACCTTACACACTGTGTGCTCGTGTGGATGTTTGTATGCGGGCGCAGATACTAGTTTGGATGCCGGTGTACTGATACAAGTGTCGGTGATTGAGATTGTGATGAGCCACGAGTTGGGATGTGACTCTGTTATGATGGACATATGCTCAGTATTTGAGATTTAGTAGTGGTTGAGTCATGGATTGGATAGGATCCAGCGGAGATTGTGAGGTGCTGGGATAAGTCCCAACAGTGATGAGGTGACAATAGATGAGTGGATAAAAAGGTATGATCGAGACAGGAGGAATCTTGGGATGACGTTCCCTATGTAATGAGAATTAGTGGATTTGTGGAGTTGTTGTCAACCCCGAGATTGGTGTGATTGTATGTTTCTACTAACCCTAGGAAGTACAAGGAAATTACTGGAAATGGAAAAGACGAGGAAAACCATTGGTGGTATAGATGTGGGATTTTGGTGATTGTGAATCACATGGAAACTTGAAGGTTGAACCTGTAACGGTTGAGATGTGAAACGAAGGTAGCAAGGTATGCACATCCAAAAAAAGTTGAGTAATTCCCGTTCGGAATCGGGGTGTGTGCATAAATGGTTATTGACGGACGTGAGGTCTGAGTTTTGGATTGATTGCGGACACGTGGTTGTCCAAGTGAGTTGAGGATGTAGAGAGTCCAGTGGTTGGACTTGACACCTCATTGGGAGCATGTCTGTTCCCAACATGGTTGGAACTTTGGTTTTGAGGAGAGTTGTGATTGGGGGACGAGAGGGGTGCTCGTTTCCACATTGGTGATAGGTATTATGAAGTCATTGGGGTTGACTTCTCACCTTCTGCCCTGGCAGACGTTGATTGTGGTTACTAGTACGTTGAACTTGTATTAGTTGGTGGGCCCATGTGTGTTTTGGGGTCATCAGGAGGAGTTTCGTATTTCGAAGTTAGGTAAACGAGATTTCTCATTTTCTGCGGGGTGGCAGACAATGCTGGTTTACATGGTGTGTTGAGTGCATCGAGTCTTATTTACATCCACGTAGGATGAGTTTTGGCGTCATCGTTTTTGGATCATCCTTGGTTTTTCCTAGGTGGGATGATGAGGATCGATACGAGGTAATCAGTGAGAACTCACAGTCTCGGCGTGTCTCGTCGTTGACTGATCGGTTTAGTTGTGGGAGTTGGTTGTCGAACGTTGTGACAGTATGCAGATTAGTTGAGGGTGTAAGACCTTATGGGTTGGAGTCTAGTAGTTAACTGTGTGGATCCTAGGTAGCGCAGGATCGTGACAGTTGTAGTCAGGGATGCAGTGTTGAACCTGGATCGTGATATTGATGATCCAGATAGAGGGAGGGTTTATCGCCCTTACTTTGGTATGTGGGTCGTAAATGATGGGACTGGACTTCTTTTCGAAGTGAATCCCGTATGGTATAGTACTCGGGTGAGTCGGTTTCCGACGTGGTCGGATTTTGTCAACCTTAGACGTGAGGATGTTAGGATTGGCTTCCCTATGAAGTCAATCGAATGTATTGAGCACGTAACTGATAGGTTCGGTTTTGGTGTGTCTTGGTAGACGTGAACAAGATTTTGAGTTTTGGAATCGAATTTCTTGGCGACGATTCGGGATTCGATTTCGGAACTTGAAAGTGGATTTCCGGATTTGGGTGCAGAATGATTATTCCTAATGCTAGCTTACGGGATAATTATTTCGGATTCAGATTTGGAAACAGATTAAGAATATGATGTCTGGGTTTGGATTCGGGATTTCTTGCTAAATTAGGGATTCGATCTGGATTTGGAACTGAATGATGGGTGGAGTTTCGATTTTTCTAATGCTGGAGTGGACAAATGGACTCCATTATTGGAACATGTTTGGCTATGACCTAGGTGGTTGTAGTCTGGTCGATGGGATCTGTGTACTTTGTACATGGGTAGAGGTACGATACTTTGCAGGCTTGTGGTGCTTGGTGACGGTATACGGATTATACTTGACGTATGTCGGTGAGCATGTTGGTAGTCGGATTGGTTCCGATTCCATTGGATTATTTGAGGTTGTGGACTGGACATCGGATGCTGTGTATTGGGTCATAGTGGTTCTGATGGGTTCAGTTACATACAGGTAGAGTGAGGTGTTGTTTTTTGTACACCCGAGATGAGTAATTTGGTGGTTAGTGTAACCACAAGTGGGTAAGTGTCAGTTTTCGACTGACAACGGTCAAGTGGTGTCAGATTATCGGGAGGTGTCAACGTGGATGTGTTGAGTGAGGTCCGATGACTCCTAGTGGGAGTAGATACCAGGATAGGTTGGTGATTGAGAAAGGAACCGTCGGGTTTTCGCGTCAACGAAATAGTAGATTTGAAAAGTGATGTCAATTCGAAACGTGTGGTTCTGTCATTCGACGGGGTCGAATGTAGTCGATACGACGTGAATACTGGTGGTACGATTGGGTGGGACAAGTTTTTATTCCGATTAGTTGGTTACGGGTGTACACGTGTTGCGAGGTCGATTGTACTTTCCACGAGGTGATTGTGGAATCAGGATAGTTGGAATTTTTAGAACGAAACTAATTAAGGAGGGAAAAACGTTTGAGATTTGATCGGTTGGAATTTCGAGGATGAAATTCTTTAAGGAGGGAAGTTTGTAACGACCCATCCCGAATTTCGGGATTAGATTAGTAACTAATCATGATTAGTGGGGTTAATCGGTGATTATCTGGGCGAAATCGGACGAACGATGCAAAATGACCGTTTTGCCCTTAGTCGTGAGTAAAACGTTGACTTTTAATTGGGGCGGTTAAATGGACTTTGATCGATGACCGTGACGTAGTTTGGGACGTCACGAGTTCATAGACGGGTGGCACGGTCGATTCCGAAGTTCGAGGTGAAAGTTATGACGTTCGAAAGTCCAAGGGCGTTTTCGCAATTTGGACTGAAAGGGGGAAAATGTTGACTTTGTGATCGGGAGGTCCGACGGCCGAGGGCCGAGGACCGTTAGGTAGGTCTTGATGCCCTGAGTACAACGACAAGCGGTACGCTGAAAATGGACATCGGGTGACCGAGTGACGGGTCACGAAAGTTGAAGGGCATTTTGGTAATTTGTCAATTGGAGGGCAAAAATGTAATTTTGGTTGTTGCATTTGAAACAACCGTGAGTGGGGAGCCGTGGAACAGAGTGATGAAATTGTGTAAGCTTGTTATCAGCCCAAGGTTGTAACAACCCGTCACGGGAATTAGGGTTATGACTGTGTTTAAGATGAGATTAGTGAGCTTAACCGGTAGTTAGTTAGTTATGATAGGTTCGTTAAGGTAGAATGACGATTTTGCCCCTAGGTTGGGCAAAATGTAGACTTTGAGTTCGAGCGGTCAAATGGACTTTGACCGTTGACCGTGACGTAGTTCGGGACGTCACGAATCCGTAGACAGGTGGCACGCCTGATTCCGACATCCGAGGAGGAAGTTATGATGTTCGGAAGGTTGAGGGCACTTTTGTAATTTGGCTAAAATTAGGTGAAAATTTTGACTTTTCTTACGACCGGGTTTTGACACGTTGACCTAGGATAGTTTGGTAGATCTCGGCGTCCTTAGTTCAACGACAGGCGGCACGTGTTCATCGGAGTTAGGATGCGTGAGTTACGGGTCTAGAAAGGTAGTGGCATTATCGTAATTTTGGTTTAAAAGAAGGGCAGTTTGGTCTTGTGTACTTTGGGCTTGGTGCAGCCGGATTTGGACAAGTGTCCAGGGCAGAGAGGAGATTTTTGTGTGAGGCTTGAGGGGATGGTGACACGTGGGGCTTGGCTAGAGGGTTTTAGTGAGTGCACGGGTGTTTCAAATCGTGCAGGTGTGTGTGCCCGTGTGTGTGTTCGAAGAAGAGAGAACAAAGAGGAAGCTTGAGAGAAAATTGAGAGGTGATCGTGAGTGTTGGTGTGTTCTGGTGAGTGAGGAGTGACCAGAGGATGAAAGAGAGCTAGGGAGAAGGTTGGGAGGTGTAGTGGTTGTGTGTGTGTGAAGTGGGAGTTCACAGGAAAACCAGGAAAAATAGAGAAGAGGTGAGAGCTCGTGGTGGTGGTGTGGTCGTGTACGGTTCAATTGAACACGAAGGGAAGCTGGAGAGGACTCTGTGACCTCCAAGGAGTGCGGCGGTGAGCACGGCGGTGGTCGACGACAGGTAATTTCTTCTCCCAGTGATTTACTCTGTTTTGGCCGTGAATGTAAAACCAAAAGTTGTGAAGTCTGGGGTTGAGTCGACGGTTTTGGTGAGTTGGGTGAGGCTCAGGGAGGTCCTAGGAAGCGTCTAGTGTCGCCACCGTGACGGGGGAAGACTTGGGTGGCCGGAATAGGAAACAGAGGTTGTTTGGGTTTTTGGTTTCGATTTTGAGTCGACGACTTAGGGGCTGTGTCGTGGTCTTTGAGTGAGGGGGGTAGATTTCTTAGGACTAGACGAAGAAGCTGGTGAAGAAAGGGAGGAAAACGGAGACGGGACGGCGGTGAACCGGGAAAACCGATTCAGACCGGTTCACGCGAGGTAGACGACGGTGAACAGTGCTCTGTGTGCAGGCGCGTGAGGCCCACGCGCAGCCACTTTGGCTGGCGCATGGGGGCGCGTGCGGCGGTGTTTGGGAAAACGGTCAACATGGTTTTTGGTTTAGGTGTTGTGACGAATCCTTTGGAATAGGTTTCGGGTTGATCGGATGTCGTTTGAGGTTAGTTCCGCGAGGGTGAAGGTTTAGGGTTCCGGTTCGGTACGTTTAGGACCCGGGGATTTTTGGGGAAAATGAGGTGGACCTTCGTAGATGTGTTAGTAACATTCTTGGGTGATGGTTGACAGGTTCGGGATTTCCCGAGGAAGCCGAAGAACGTACAGGACGTTCGGGAAGCGATTGAGGGCTCGGTACTGTGAGTGGACCCTTTCTCTTAACTTGAGCATGCATAACTGCTTTTAATTACTTGTTTTATGGTTTTTTATGTGATTTCATGATTACTGAATATGCTATGTTGGTTTTACATAATTGCACGTTTTTCGAGGAAGTACAGTATTTGGCATGTTTTACGAGAAAAGCTTTGATTCTGGATTTTGATGTTATAGTTTCGGGATTTCAAACGATAAATGATTTTTAACGATTCTAAAGGGATTTTGGAACATGATTTTGAGGATCAAGGTTTTCAGTTTTAAAATCGGATTTCGGAAGGGCTTCGGACTAGTGATTTCGGATTCGGGTTTGGAAGTGGATTCGGAAATGGTTTTCAAATGGTTTTGATTGGATTTGCTGGATCTGGTTATTGGGTTTAAAGACCCGAATTATATTTGTAACACCCCGGAAATTCAAGGATTTTAATATTGTAATTTAATGTATGAATTGACGTTTTTACCCTTGTGAATGGTATGGCCAAATTGTTGACTTTTTGATTTATGGGTCAAACGGACTTTGACCAATGACCGTGAGGTAGTTTGGGACGTCACGAGTCCATAGACAGGTGGCGAGTCCAATTCGGACGCTCAGGGAGGAAGTTATGACTATCGGAAGTTCAGGGGCATTACCGTAATTTGGATAATGGTGAATTAATATGATTTCACGCATTTTGAGGCGATTATATGATTAAATGATTTTCGATTTAATAAACCAAGTATTTGGACTTGTGATGGTTTTATGGAAATTCGGGGTATGGCCCTTGTCGTATTTTGGAAATGAAAGATAAACTTTTTTCCATAAACCATCTCGATATGAGGATGTGTAATGGTCTCCTCCAGGTGTCTGGGACACTGGGGAAGTCACGGTGCATTGCCTGCGAGGCGTCATTGTACGGAGCAACCGGAACGTATGTTGACTCAGGAGCAGGATTTCTATGATTAGACGTCTGGGACGTCAGACATCTGGGATGTCAGAGATATGGACCCGGTGAGACCCCGGGCAGCACGCGTCGCTTTAATACCGTGACATATGAAGTCTGGGACGTCAAGCGTCTGGGACACTATGCATCTGGGATGCCGGAGATGGTAATGTGGTAAATGTGTACCACTGGATTTATGAAACGATTGTTGATTGAAAATGTGTTTGTAGTTTCTGTGCTAAGGCCTTAACGGTTATTTCTAATAAATATTTGATTGCTGTTTTTGACGCATGCATACGTTTCTTTTACTGAGGGGCATAAATGTCTTATAAAATTTATTTTATGAACTTGTTTATTTTCGTCCACTCACAGCCTTTATTGTTTTTAATGCCCTTCAGGTTGATCGACGATGCGACTGCAGCAGAGACTGGGACATTGCATGCCTCCTCCAACGATCCTTGCGCACTCTGGACGCTCGTCGGGGCAGCGGCTTTCGGTTATCCCTTGTCTGACACTTCGTGTCAGACGGGAGCATGACACATCCCACGGTAATCCCGGGGGGATTGGGATGGGTCGTGTCATTACAGGTACTCTTCACATCTCAAACCTTCTTGTACGTGTATTGATGGATGCGGGGGCTACTCACTCTTTTATTTCGAGGAGTTGTGCTGGTATGCTAGATTGTGATTTATCAGCTTTAGATAGCGAGATGGGCGTTGGCACACCGATGGGAATCGTGTACTTGGTGAATCAGGTGATTCGGAAGTGCCCGGTGAGAGTAGAGGATGCGGATCTACCAGCAGACTTAATCATTATGGATATCCATGACTTCGATGTGATTTTAGGGATGGATTGATTATCGGAGCATGGGTCGTTCATTGATTGCTGTAGTAGGCAAGTGATTATGCGAAGTCCAGGTTTGCTGAAAGTTATCTTTCAGGGGGAGCGTGAGGGTTCGCTTCCTGAAGTGATTTCTTCACTTGCCGCTACCAAACTTCTACGGAATGGATGCCAGGGTTATCTGGCGCATGTTGTGACGGAGCAGGTTGATACTCCGAGTATCGATGAGATACCAGTGGTGCGAGAGTTTTCGGATGTGTTCCCGAAAGGCCTACCTGGATTACCACCACAGCGGGAGATCGAGTTTACGATTGAACTACTCCCTAGTACCCGACCTATATCCCAGGCACCATATCGAATGGCACCGGTCGAGTTATGGGAACTCAAGACTCAGTTGCATGAGTTGGTGGATTTGGGATTCATTCGACCGAGTACATCACCGTGGGGAGGACCGGTGTTATTCGTGAAGAAGAAGGAGGGGAGCCTCCGATTGGGTAGGTTAACCCGCAGGATAGCCTAGAGTCGTGCTCGGAATTTGTATTTTGGACATTATCCCTTGTCTGACAACTTTTGAATTCGGATTGTATGTGTAACTTTATTTCGGATATTTATACATTTGAACTTTTAAGGTTAAATTTGGAATGTTGGTTCGGGTGTCAGACGGGAGCAGGGCACGTCCCCTTGTGGTCCCCGGGGAATCGGGGCGGGTCCTGTCAATTACTACCCACGATCTTTTCCAGATGCCCAAGAGATAGAGTTTCTACAGCTCCAATAGGGGATCAAGGTTGTGGCTGCGTATGAGCAGAGTTTTCTCATGTTGTCTTGTTTTGCTTCTGCGTATGTGACTAATGAGGCGGATAAGTGTCGCCGCTTTGAGTTGGGTCTACGAGGAGAGATTCGTGCCACAATGATGGTAGGATCTTACACTACCATGGGGGAGTTGATTGGCGTAGTTGTACTGGTGGAGTCTAGTCTACTAGTTGGACAACAGACTTCGAGAGATGGGCGACACAGGGAAAGTTTGCACTCGTATCTTGGACCTTAGAGCCATGGGGGATTGAAGGGAGGCCACTATGGAGGAGCTTCGTCATTTTCTGGTAGAGGACGGTTTGGCCGATATGGGAGTCCTCAGAGGTCTAGCTCTAGGCCACATCAAATGGCGATGAGTGGTGCATCAGTTGGCTCTACAGGGCTGAAAGGGTTGACTTGTTTCGCTTGTGGGGAGGCTGGACTTTTTTTCAATGGAGTGCCCCTTATTGTTGGCGGGTGGGAATTGAGCTGGTTAGAGCTCAACAAGACTTGAGCCGAACGCAGCTACTACATCGGATGCTACTAGTGGCAGAGGCTATGGATGAGCTAGAGGGTGAGGACGTGGTCCACAAGCCAGAGTATTTGCACTTACTAGGCAAGAGGCTAGGGCAGCTCCTGGTGTTGTGACAGGTACACTTACTATTTCTGATGCTTTTGTATGTGTTTTGATGGATCCTGAAGCTGCACATTCTTTTATTTAATGGAGTTGCGCATGCTTGTTAGGTTGTGAGGTGTCAGTACTTGTGTGTTTTGGGTGTGGGTACACCGACTAGGGTTGTTTACGTAGTGAACCAACTGTTGAGAGATTGCTTTGTGAGGGTAGAAGAGGTGGACAAGGTTGCTGACTTGATAATTTCAGACTTGCATGTCTTCGACGTCATATTGGGAATGGATTGGCTATCAGAGCATTATTCTATTGTGGACTGCTGCAATAATTGGGGGACTATGCGGAGTCTAGGTCTACCTGAGGTGACTTTTCAAGGTGATCAGCAAACTTCACCACTTGAAGTGATTTCAGCTCTTACAACTAACAAACTACTAAGGAAGGGTTGTTGAGGGTACTTGGCTCATGTGGTGGATACTTGTGATACCTCGTTAAGGGTAGAGGACATACCTGTGGTACGGGAGTTTCCAGACGTCTTCCTGGCGGACTTACCCAGATTACCACCACACCGAGAGGTTGAGTTCACAATTGAATTATTGCTAGGGACACGATCGATATCTTAGGCGCCTTATCTAATGGCACCAGCTGAGTTGAGGGAACTGAAAGTTCAGGTGCAAGAGTTAATGGATCTTTGATTCATCCAACCTAGTACTTCGCGTGGGGAGCTCCGATGTTGTTTGTACGAAAGAATGAGGGTAGCCTTTGATTGTGCGTAGAATATAGACAATTCATCAAGGTAACGATAAAGAACAAGTATCCCTTACCCAGGATTCATGATCTGTTTGATCAGCTAAAGGGAGCTAAGTACTTTTTGAAGATTGCTCTTCGCTCGGAATGTCATCAGCTGAGGATTTCAGGGGAGGATGTTCCGAAGATTGCCTTTAGGACGAGGTATGGGCATTTTGAGTTCTTGATAATGTCGTTTGGGTTGACGAATGCACTAGCTGCATTCATGGACTTGATGAACCAGGTATTTAGGTCATACCTGGATAGGTTTGTAATCGTGTTCATTTACGACATTCTGGTTTATTCGAGGAGTGCCAGAGCGCACGAGAAGCACCTGAGATTGGTATTGAATAGGCTGAGATGGAACCAGCTATTTGCTAAGCTGAGCAAGTGTCGGTTTTGGTTGACTAGTATTGACTTTTTGGGAAATGTGATCTCAGCGGAGGAGATTAGTAGGGACCCCCAGAAGACGGAAGATAGTTACTGAGGTTCAGAGATTTGTGAGTTTGGAAGGTTATTACAGATAGTTTGTAGAAGGTTTCTCTACCATAGCAGCGCCATTAACTCGATTGACCAGAAAATAGGCTAGATTTGTTTGGGATAAACGATGTGAGCAGAGTTTCCAAGAGTTGAAGTGACGGTTGACTACTCCGCCAGTTCTAGCCCTTCCGGATAATAGTGAGGAGTTTGAGTTGTACAACGATGCATCATTGCAGGGTTTAGTTATGCACTGATACAACACGGGAGAGTTATTGCTTATGCCTCCTTATAGTTAAAGCCACTTGAGTTAAAATATCCCACCTATGACTTGGAGTTAGCAACAGTGGTACGTGCCTTGAAGATTTGGAGGCACCACTTATATGGAGACACTTGTACGATCTTTACCGACCACCAGAATTTGAAACATCTGTTTACTCAGAGGGAGCTGAATCTGAGACAGAGACGGTGGTTAGAATTGATTAAGGATTTCAACTGCACGATTGAGTATCATCCTAAAAAAGAAAATGTGGTAGCTGGTTCTTTGAGTAGGAAATCTGCGGGTTCGGTAGCTCACTTAAGAATGGTGTATCTACCCTTGCTAGTGGAACGTCGAAAGCCTAGAGTTATACTTGGGTTAGATGACGGGGGAGCCTTGTTGGCCAGTTTTCACGTGTGACAAATCCTGATCAACTGGATTATAAAGGCTCAACTTCAGGATCCTACATTGTGTGTTTATAGCATTGAAGTTGAAGCCGGTGATCAGTAAGATTTCACCATCAGGGACGATGGAGGTTTACTAAAGCAAGGTCGTTTGTGTGTGCCTGCGGTTACAGAGTTAAAGGCAGAGATCCTAGAGAAGTCCCATAGTTCAGCGTACGCAATGCACCCAGGAGGTACGAAGATGTATCGTACACTTAGGAACCATTATTGGTGAGCCGGAATGAAGAGAGAGATCTCTGAGTTTGTCAATAGGTGTTTAACTTGCCAGCAGGTGAACGCTGAACGATAGATATGGTATGGAGCCTTGCAGCCACTTTCGATCCCTAAGTGGAAATGGGATCATATCACTATGGACTTTGTGTTCAAGCTGCCTAGGACACGAAGTAGATTTGATGGGGTCTGGGTACTAGTAGACCGATACACGAATTCGGTGCGTTTTCTGCCTGTATGTGAGACGTTTAAACCCAACCGACTAGCCTAGATATTTGTGGATGGGATCATTAAACTACATGGTACGCCAGAGTCAATAATTTCAGATCAGGATTCGCGGTTTATTTTGAGGTTTTTGCGGAGTCTACAGACATCTCTTGGTACTAACCTATATTTTTTCACTGCTTTTCATCCACAGGCAGATAGTCAGTCCGAGAAGGCGATACAGACATTGGAGGATATGATGAGAGCTTGTGTGCAACAATTTCAGGATTCTTGGGATATGGTCTTACCCTTGATGGAGTTTGCTTAGAACAACAGTTATCAGGTGAGCATCGGTATAGCATTGTTTGAGGCACTGTATGGACGACAGTGCAAGACGCCTATCTATTGGACTGAGGTAGGTGATAGGGGGGTTTTGACGCCAGAGCTTATGGATATGACCCAAGAGAAGGTCCATATTATCAAGGAGAGGTTGAAGGCAGCACAGGATTGCTAGAAGAGTTACGCAGATCGTCGGATCAGAGACCTAGAATTTGTTGTTGGGGATTGGGTTTTCCTGAAGTTGCCCCCTTGGAAAGGGGTTATTTGATTTGGTAGACAAAGGAAGCTAAGTCCCAGGTACACTAGACCATATGAGATCATAGAATTGGTCATGTGGCGTACATATTGGCTTTACCAGAACAACCGCATTGGGTTCCATGTGTCGATGCTTCAGAAGCACATGCGGGAGGAATCGCATGTTTTTCCAAAACAACCGTTGGAACTTAGAACAGATTTGAGATTTCAAGAACAGCCATTGTATATTTTGGATTGGAAGGAGAAGATTTTGAGGAACAAGACGATTCCCTTGGTGAAGGTGTTGTGGAGAAACCATGACGTGGAAGAAATCACATGGGAACTAGTTGCCCAAATGTGAGAACAGTTTCCACATTTGTTTGAGTAAATTTCAGGGACAAAAATTTTATAAGCTGGGTAGATTGTAACGCCCCTGACTTCGATTAATTCGTAATTTCAGAAATTCAATGCAAAATGACCGCTTTCCCCCTGGTCAAGAGTAAAATGTTGACTTTTGAACCAGGACACTTTTTGGACTTTGACCAATGCCCGTTACATAGATCGAGACGTCACGAGTCCGTAGATAGGTGGTACGACCAAATCAGATGTTCGACGGGAAAGCTGTGGGCCACGGAAGCAAATCGAAACTATTCATGTAAACCGAGGCATGTGAATAGATGTCACTTTTTAATTGGTCCAAAAAATCTGAGTGGGCCAATGGATGAGTGAAAAGTGTCACACATCCTATTGGTTCATTCTCCCGTGCCCTTGGATCTGATATTGGTTCATGCATCTCACTATCTCCCCTTACTTGTTCTCTATAAACCCCCCGTCCCGATCCCTCCCCCCCCCCCCCCCCCCCCCCAACCTACAAACACACAAACACCACCCCCACACCATTATACCATCATCTTTTGCGACCTTCTGAGAGTGTGAGAGAGACGTTGACGACAGATGGACGACGGAGACAGGCAAAACATGGCGGAGGACATACATGCAAGGTAAACCCGAAAACCCATTTTTGGACCTATTTTGTAAAACCATTTACTAAGGCTTGTTGATCAATTTGGATGACCCTAACACGTTCCTAGGTTCAGTAAGAACTCGTAGGTGTGTGTTTCGAGGACAAAGGTGGTCAGAGACGACGGGAAACAGAGCTAGAATTTTGACGTTTGCTGTTCATTGTTGGAAGGTACTTTCTAGCTTATTTGTCGTGATTTTGAACCTATAGATCTTCCCTAGGAAACCAGATGATCATGTAGGATCAAACAGGATTTAAAATGGGTTAGAATTGAGGGATTTAAAACAGGGTCGGGTCGCGGGTGTAGGCAACCCATTACAGTGGAACTCGGTTGACCTGTCGAGAGGTTGAAGATGATGACGTCAGTAGGGTGACATCATCATCTGTCAGGTTGTCAGGCCACGTGGTCAATAAGAGGTTGACACGTGGCTATCTGTTAGGCACAATCAAGACTCATGTGTGAAACTCGTGGACTAGTAAGCTCAGGACACGTGGCACGTATCAGACCTATCAGGCTGACATCATGATGTCAGCGTTGACTTTGATAACGTCAGCGTTGACCGTTGACCATGATGTCAGCGTTGACTTTCAATGACATCATCGTTGACCTTTTGACCAGTGTTGACCGGGACTTTGACCAGCACGAAGGGGCACGTGGACACATATTTCTAGGTGAATCAATCTCATTTTAAAGGTTTTGATGATCCAGATCCAATGATGGTGGTTTTGGGTCGATCATAGATCGTTTCATAGGTCTATTAAGCGTTTAAAGCCTCGGGATGTGCGTTCGGGACTCGCTCCCGGTATCGTACTTTTTTGGAGTGTTGAGTATGAACGTTTAGAGTCCGTTAGTGACCTTTAGATGTGTCTTGGACAGGCTCGGAGATTGTGGTTTAAGCTTCAGGGTAGTTATAATACAGTTTTCTAGTGCAGCAAGGACCGTGTGTGTAACACCCCGGAAATTCGAGGATTCTCATTTTGTAATTTAATGTGTGATTTGACGATTTTACCCTTGTGATTGGTATGGTCAAATTGTTGACTTTTTGATTGATGAACTAAATGGACTTTGACCTATGACCGTGACGTAGTTCGGGACGTCACGAGTTCATAGACAGGTGGCACGTCCGATTCGGACGATCAGGGTGAAAGTTATGACTATCGGAAGTTCAGGGGCATTACCGTAATTTGGACTCTCGGGGGAAAATGTTGACTTTTCTTTTGGCAACTAATTTTCAGTTGACTCAAGGACCGTTGGGTAGGCCTCGACGTCCTGAGTCCGTAGACAGGCGGCACGCCGAAATCGGACTTCGTACGAGGAAGTTATGGTCAGAAACGTGAATTCGGGAAGTTCGTGTCTCGGTTTTCGTGTCGAATATTATATTCAGAAATTCTGATTGAAGGACACCTGGGGAGTGACAAGTGTCCACTCACCCATTGGCTAGATTGGATCAGATCCACTATTGAATTAATTAACATTTGAATCAGCTTTAAATTTCAGCCTTTGGATTGGAAACCCCAGATCAGATCTCAGCCCTTGATCTAATCTGGAGATTCAATCTGAGCCATCCATTTCCTTCCCTCCATTTCTTTATAATTCATACCCGCAGAGCACATTCAGCCATTTCGATCCAACATTCCAGCCAACCTTCCACTCACTGTGTCTGCATAGTGGGGGACTTCCTGGTGTGACTGAACGGCGGCAGTGACCACGGCGGAGGACGGCGGCGAGGAAGGAACCAGGGGAACCCGAAACGGTTTCAAAAACAGGTTTTTGATACATCCTTTTCCCACGTTCAATTTAGTCCATTATGATTCCTAATCAACCCTAGGAACACCCAGGACCTTCTGGAATCGAACTCGTGGCCGGTGGAGCTCAGGGCGGTGGCTAAACGGCGACGGGAGGCCAGGGCTGTTCTTCGAGGTAGGCCTTCGATTCAATCCGTTTTTCTCAAATTTGATTTCATAGAACTAATCTAGGGACTCAGACGAGTAATTAGGAATTGGAAGGAATGAAAATGATTCAGAAATGAAGGAATGGCAACCGGGTCATGATCGCGGGTCTGATCGACCCGAGTTGCAGGAAAACGGGTCAACCCGTCTGAGGACAGTGGTGCTGACGTGGCACCCTGTCAGCCTGTCAGATGACGTGGACCAACCGTGAGCCGACACGTGTCACATGTCAGTGCACAGTCAGCACTGACATGTCAGTGACGTGGACCAGTCAGGGACTGCCACGTGTCACTGACATGTCAGTGACGTGGACCAGTGCCGTGCTGACACGTGGCACATGTCAGATCTGACACGTGGTCTGACAGATCAGTGAGGTGGACCAATTGGATGTTGACACGTGGCACCTGTCAGAGTCTGACACGTCAGACCTGACAGCTGTCAGATGACGTCAGCATGACGTCATGCTGACGTCAGCAGTGACGTCAGCGATGACGTCAGCAGGAACTGTTCCTGCGTTGACCGCCACGTTGACCGGCGCGTGGGGGCGCGTGTGAATAGTGTTTCTGGTGGGACCACCACCATTCTTTAGGTTTCGATGATCCGGATCCAATGGCGGTGGTTTCGGGTCGATCGGAGATCATTAAGTTGGTCAAAATAAGGTTTATTGCCTTGGGAAGCGCGTTCGGGCGGCTTTTCCGGGTCGGTTTCGACCTAGGCTTTCATGGTTGAATGTTGGGGGTTTAATTTGACCTTTACGAATACTTGGACTTGACAGGGATTGTACATTTGTACCAGGACGAGGGTATACGTTCGGTTTCTAGCAGGATTGTACTGTGAGTGGGCCATTTTCTTAAACCCTTGTGTGCATAAATGTTTTCTGGTTTTATTATACTTATTCACATGCTAAAACAATGATGGTTTTGATGATATGGAAAATGTGGTTATGGCACGTTTCACGGTATTTGGGCTTGAGACCCGTTTGATGAAACTTAATGATTGATTCGGTATATATATGTTTTGTATGTGGATATCAATAAAATGTATTTAGTACTGCACTGTATAGATCCTTCCATATTATATTGTCTCCTCCGGATGAGGTACCCCGGAGAGGTCACGGACGTCTAGTACGTCCAGCGTCTATGACGCTAAGCATCGGGGATGCTGTACCCGAACGGGGTTCGGGGATTGAACTCGGAAATTGAGACCCGAGTGGCACGCGTAGCCTTGTGATTGTGACCTTATTGACGTCAGGGACGTCAGACATCAGGGATGTCGGGATTGGAGTGTATAGTGCAGCAACTAAAATTATGGTTATGGTTTTGCTATATGCCTTATGGTTCATATTATATGGTTTATGATTTTGGAATTATGGTGCACGCATATTTGGAAAACGGAGGGGTAAATTATATGTTTTACTTATCAAACGATTTCATAAACTTGTGTTTCGGTCCACTCACCCTTACTGTTTTGATAACCCCTCCAGGTCGGGAAACTGAGGTAGAGGAGGAACCAGAGGCTGAGGCATAGATCTACTTCTGCGTACCTGAACCCCTGCTGGGCGGTGTACCCGCAGGATTACTTTAGAGTCGTGCTCGCAAATTTGTAATTTTGGATTATATCCCTTGTCTGACATTCGTTTAATTCGGATTTTATGTATGACTTTAATTTGGTTATTTATGCTTCTAAATGTTTTGAGGTTAAAATTGGTATGAATTATTGGGTGTCAGACGGGAGCAGGGCACGTCCCCTTGTGGTCCCTGTGGGATCGGGGCGGGTCCTGTCAGTGTGTGAGTGGACCTTTGGTTTATAAATGATATGTATACATAACTGTTTATCTACTTATTTATATGATATGAACTGGATTACTTTGGTGGATTTTAAATGTTCCCATCCCAATCCCCCTAGGATTAATGTGGGATGTGTCATGGTCTCGTCTAACACCACATGTCTGAAAAGGGATAAACCTCACCTTAACCCACTCGAGGTTGTCCAGATATGCCAGGATCAGTGGTGGAGTGTGATATCTCGTTCTCTGTTACAGTCTGCATCCGAGATCAACATGAAAAGTATTAAAAACCATTAAAAACTGTGAGCGAATGAAAATAAATAATTTAATAAAATACATTTCACAAAGTCAATTATACCCTTCACTAAAAGGCATGCATGCATACGAAAACTAGTTATTATAATCATTTAGTTTAAACCAAATCATAGGTTTTCCAAATCAAAAATCAGTGAAAAATGCTTCTCCAACCATTAGGGTCTTTAGCCCAAAACCATAAAATCAAAGTATATGGGTCACAGCCCAAATCCAGTAATACATAAAAACCAATCCCGTAAAATATATTTAAACCATCCTTGGCATCCCCGATGCCTATAATCCACCATTGGCATCCCAGATACCTGACATCCCAGATGTCACTATCATAAGACTACGCGTGTCCCTCAATTCTCAAGTCTGAGTCTCTCCAAGATCCACCCAGGTCCCTGACCCTCCTTGGGGGCGGAGGTTTTAACCTTCAGCAATCCTGATCCCGGACCACTCTATGGTCTTTCACATAGAGCGGCCCCTCTCATGCAATGCTCTAACTCTGTTTAGGGTCTCTGAACCCAAAATTTCATTTCATAAACTGCAAATGGGGCTCATGCCCGATATCATAAACAACCAGGGCTTCTAGCCTGATATCGTACCAACTGGGCTGTCAGGACCCGACCCTCTTATGTCAGGTCCCGATTCATCTAGCACGATATTGTCCGCTTTGGGCCTCGCCCTCACGATTTTGTTTTCGGGAGCTCACGGTGCAACTTCCCAGGGGGTCACCCATCTGGAATTGCACCAGCCTCAACTCGCTTAACTTTGGGGTTCCAATCCCCCCCAAAGCCACTGAGCTCCCAAAAGGCCTCATGCTAGATAGGTGTGTGCCTACACCTTTAAGGCACACCACCATTCCCTTCCCAGACCATTCCCCCCTCGTAGGAATGTGGGATCGTTCACCGTTCACTACAGGACACGGGTTTTACAATCCACCCCCCTTAGGGCCCAGCGTCCTCGTTGGCACACTTCCCGGTCGGGGTCTGGCTCTGATACCAAATTGTCAGGACCCGACCCTCTTCTGTCAGGTCCCGATTCATCTAGCACGATATTGTCCGCTTTGGGCCTCACCCTCACGGTTTTGTTTTCGGGAGCTCACGGTGCAACTTCCCAGGGGGTCACCCATCTGGAATTGTACCAGCCTCAACTCGCTTAACTTTGGGGTTCCAATCCCCCCCAAAGCCACTGAGCTCCCAAAAGGCCTCATGCTAGATAGGTGTGTGCCTACACCTTTAAGGCACACCACCATTCCCTTCCCAGACTATTCCCCCCTCGTAGGAATGTGGGATCGTTCACCGTTCACTACAGGACACGGGTCTTACATGGGCCCTAGGCCCAATACCACGTAAATCAATAGGGACTCAAGCCCAGAGTAATATGTCAAAATCCGAAATCTTTTCATTTAAAACCATTGTTGATTGTACAACTAGTCAACATAATATCCAGACAGGTCTCAAGCCCAAAACACCATAAACCTCGAAATATGTGTTAAACGATAATCATATAATTAAATCGTATGCACTTAAGGCATTCCAAATCATGTATGTAAAACATATAAAATAGTTATGCATGGATCATATCTAAAAAGTAAATGTCCACTCACAGACCATCCTGCCAAGTCTCGATTTCCAAATCTCGAGGATCCACACATCAACTCATAAGTCTCACTTGAGACACCGACACTCGTTGATCTCCTTGTCACCCACACTGGTACATTTCGAAACCAGACAAACAAGTCTGCCACCAAGCTGACAATTCCACCAAATCAAGCTGATATCCTACTCTCACTGAAAGATCTTAAGGCTCAAATCCTCTGCCTCACTAGATGGGCTCTGAACCGTAAGCCACTCTCACGCTACACTATTGTGCTCCACTAGTACTCAGGACTCCACTGTCACTGCTCAAGTCACGAAGGAAATCTCGACTCACTCTAAAGTCCCACTAAATACCTCGTACGAAACCTTTTCTCACTCAGTGTCCAATACTGTAATCCAAACTCGTGTTCTGTACTCAAACTGACTCTCGCCAGAGTCCCATCAAAAACTCATCTCCCACAGTGATCCACTCTGACATCTTACTCAACCTGTGGCTACTCTAACCACCAACTCACTCAACCTAAGTGTACCTGGACCCCATTGAATGTCCCGTCCACGTATCACCACAACCTCGAATCTAGTCCGTCCACTACCTGGTTACCAACCAATCACGCTTTAACTTTGGAGCCTGTATGTCCAATCCTATTCTAAACAGATCGTACACTTTAACTCTGTATCCATCTTGAGTTTCATGGTCACCTAACCAACACCTGACCTAAAACTGAGATGTCTGAACCCACTCACGTCTACCAAGACGTACCAATCCGAAAACTGTTGGTTACCTTCCGACATCCTACTCGAGGCATCGGCTATTAATCTTTTCCTGATTGATACTCTACGTATTGTCTCATTTACTACGAGATAGCCTCTATCCCACCATCACTAACACACATCCTAACTGAGTGAATCCTAACTCCATTGTTCTGATTGGCCAATGCCAATTCCAAACTCTTCCTCGGTCCTTAGACCACTCGAGCTCCAACCAACTTGACCAACCATTTGTACACAATCTTGATCTCTTCGATTGTCGTGACCAAAGCTCAAAAGCTATAGAACTTGTCACCACTTGCTCCATGGAGTGCAGATTTCCTTTACTTATTCCATAATAATGTCCTACTTTGGATAACCCCAGATGATGACATGAAAGTTCATCCTACGTCACCAGTCCAACTACACTCACCAACGACAGGTAACACTAACCACAGATGTTTCACAGCACAACAAAGTTGATCCACTATTTGTCATAATACCGAAGTACCAAAAAATTCATAACCACTGAAGCAAAAAATGAGAAGTCACCTTCACCAACCAATAATATATGTTGAGAACTATTGTCGTGATCATTCCACGACCCAGTCATTCCTTATTTCTGATCAATCCTGAAAACTTACACCTCCCAAGGTGATGAGAAGTTCACTAGAAAGTATGCATACTTATTAGCAGAAGGAGATGTGCACTCATGCGCAATCCGGTCAAAACTGACTCCTGAAGTTCCACCGAAAAGTACCTTGGCTTTCCTATCAGTGACATTCCAAGTCAACTGATCCTTCAATTCCACTGAGTCTTACCACAAGACTCCTACACTCTCAACTTTGTCGGTGCAACTACACCACTCTTGTGTCTGCAGAAAACTACGCACAACTAACTCTCTCCATGCTCCATGAGCTACCTGAGGATACTTAGACACGTCACGTGTGTCCCGAAATACAAATCCGACTCAATAGTCAACCCTATCCATACCGATTCGTCTCGGCTCACCCAACTGAACATAGCACTAGCTCGTACGCCCCAGCTCTATGGGATCAGTTTTTGAGCACCACACTCTCGCACACCTACCAAGTTAAGACCAACACCTATCTCACAACCACTGGGGACCTGGTCACCCAAGGAGGTATCCAGTACTTCCGGTAAGCCAACAAACTCCAACTAACTGCTCAGGATCCTCACTATCCCACTCCACAACAACCGTAAGTCACGTGTCTGCAACTCAAGGCTCGGAGAATTATCGTTAGCTCCCCAAATCTACTAATCCCCATGACGTCGCTGCGTCGTCCAAATCCACTCAACCACTATTGGGATTCAATCCAACTCATCCCGAATTGAGATGCCACAACTGTAACTCGGTCACACTCCCACTCGGGTCACCCTCCCAAGACTCAACACAAACTGACTAATCCTCATCGTCTACTCAACACCAAACATGAGCACTTCACAACATACATTCCACTGAGATACCACTTTCTTCTAAACCCTCTACTCACGAGCTACAACCAAACCTTTGCTCATGTCGGAAGAACCTTGTTTTCCAAGTTATGAGGGATAGCCATAGAAACGTTCCTTGAATGTCTCCTAACTCTCCACAGTCTCAACCATAATGACCCTCCATAGCGGTGTCTGTCACGACCTCGTGCAGACTAACTCAAGAAAATAATCCACTATCGAGACTCCGCACTCAGACGGGCAACTCACCGTCGGTACCAACCACTCTATACTACCTGAACCTTGTCCTCAAGGACGTAACTCAAAGTATAAACCACCTCTAGCGTGACAGATACTCTACTCAAGGTGTCACAACTACTGATCGGTCCACCCAAGGGATACGATCAAAAAGTACCAATCTTTGGACACTTGCCCAACCAATCTCAACTAGATGACCCTAGTTTCAAAACAATCCTCGATCACCAGTTAGAAAAGTCATCACGTCAGGCCTAGTCCCTAACACACTATGGTTGCCTACCGCTGGGTCCACAAGAAACTTGGCCATACGCATCGTACTCCTCGTAGAGACATCAAATCTAGCCCCTGCGCGTCACTCCAAGAACAGACCCTGCTATGATATCACTTTTACACTACCCATCCCAATTGCCTCGGGATTAACGTGGGATGTGTCATGCTTCCGTCCGATACCACATGTCGGATAAGAGATAAACCTCAACTTAACCCATTCGAGGTCGTCTAGAGTACGCCAGGATCAGTGATGGAGTGTGATGTCTCGGTCTCTGCTACAGCCCACATCCGCGATCAACCGGAAAGGTATTAAAAAAAGTTAAATAATGTGAGTGACGAAAATAAATAATTTAATAAAATAAAGTTCATAAAGACATTTATACCTTCACTAAAAGGCATGCACGCATATGAAAACCAGTTATTATAATCATTTACTTTAAACCAAATCATAGGTTTTCCAAATCCGAGTCAGTGAAAAATGCTTCTCAAATCATTAGGCCTTAACCCAAAACCATAAAATCAAAGTATGAGGGTCACAGTCCAAATCTAGCAATACACAAATACCAATCCAATAAAATATATTTAAACCATCTTTGGCATCCAGATGCCTGACATCCCAGATGTCACTATCATAAGACTGCGTGTGTCCCTTGGATATCAAGTCCAAGTCTCCCCAAGGTCCACCTAGGTCCCCGACCCTGCTTTGGGGGAGGAGGTTTTAACCTCTAGCAATCTTGATCCTGGACCTCTCTACGGTCTTTCACGTAGAGCGGCCACTATCAGGAAATGCTCTGACTCCAGTGTCCCTGACACCCTGAGTGTAATCCACATATCGGATGGTATAGTTTATAACCGAAATCAAATCCACTTAGGGTCTCCGAACCCAAAATCGCATTTCATAAATCGCAAATAACACTCGTGCCCGATATCGTACAACTGGGCCCTAGGCCCGATGCCACATAAATCAATAGGGACTCACGCCCGGAGTAATATGTCAAAATTCAAAATCCGTTCATTTAAAACCATTGTTGATTCCACAACTAGTTAACACAATATCTAGACGGGTCTCAAGCAAAAAATACCATAAACCTAGAAATACGTGCTAAACGATAATCATATAATTAATTCTTATGCACTCAAGGCATTCCAAATCATGTTTGTAAAACTTATAAAATAATTATACATGCATCGTATTTAGAAAGTAATTGTTCACTCACAGACCGTCATGCCGTACCTAGAAATGTGCGCTATAAGCCTTATCGGGGCTAAACCAACCTCTCCGGGTCAAAAGTCAACTTTTTGCTCATTCGCAAGAGAAAAATCATCTTTTACACCAACCGTCTGAACAATCCTCGACTAATCCCCTGTTAGTCCCACTAATCCTTAATTAATCCTTAATTACTCGTGTAAAATCGGGACGGGTCACTTCATATGGGCTATTTTATGTGATACTGTGTTTTGGGCTTGAGACCCGTTTAGATATTGTGTTGACTTGTTTTTGGGAATCAAATGATGATTTTGGGAAATGGCATTAAAAGGATTTCACTGGTTTTTACTATTACACTACACATACCACCTTTATGGATTATTGTCTCCTTCAGACGACCAGGTACCCTGTAGCAGTCACGGCGCATTGCCTGAGAGGGGTCGCTCTAGGTGAAAAACCGTAGAAATTCTTAGGATCAGGATTGTTGTAGATGGACATACCCCGGGCAGTGATCTGGGGATTACCCTGACACTAGTCAACCTAGGGGAGTACTCGGGATTGAGACCTTGGGTGGCACGCGTAGCCTTAGGACTGTGACATTATTGGACATCTGGGATGTCGGGGATTGGTTACACAGTGTAGTAGTATCATTATTATTGCTAGTATTAATATTATTCTTAGAATTATCTTGATTTATTACGCTTAACGATTTAACTTGAATGCATGCATGTTTAGAAAATTGAGGGTCCAAATATTATTCTTGTTTACAAATGGGTTTTATAACCTAATTATTTTCGGTCCACTCACCCTTTAAACCTTTTTCTAGACCCCCTAGGTCGTGACACTGAGGCAAGGACTGGCTGAGAGGCCGAGGCATAGTTAATCATCGTTGCGCACCTGTACAACCTTTTTGGGTAGGTAGAGCACCATTTTTTAGACTGATATATGTGCTCACTTTTGTATAAAGTATTTATCCCTGGTCTGAAAATGTAGAACTTAAAATAGTTTTAATTGTAAAATGTTAATCTTTTAAACGGTAATTTCGGTACTTGGGGGTCGTTATCAGACGGGAGTAGGGCACATCTCAAGGTGGTCCCCGGGGAATACGGATGGTGACAGGACCCGTCCCAATCCTCCTAGATTATCATGGGACGTGCATTCTCCCTTCTAACACCGCATGTCAAACCAAGGATAAACTCGTCACCCGCTCGGGGTCCATCAGAGTACGCCAAAGATGGTGGTGGCATGTGATGTCTCGAACTCTGCTACAGCCCGCATCGGCGATCACATGAAGGGTATTAAAAACCATAAAAGTTGTGAGTGGAAAAAATAATAGTTTGAAAAAAATCATTTATATTGAAAAGACATTTATACTCTTCACGTAAAAGCATGCATGCATCATAAAATAGTTATTTCAAATGCTTTCTCGGAAGTGAGACGTATTGCTTCCCAAATCAAAACACAGTGAAAAATGCTTCTTGGTCGAAGCCATCATCTCAGTAGGGTCTCAGTCCAAAACCGAATCGTATAGGGCTGCATCCCAAAATCAAATCAAGGAAAACCAGAAAGGAACTTCAGCCCAAAACATAGAACATGTGGGAACTCATCCCAATGTCAGTCACGGTTCTAATCCTAGCACAGTTGCAAATAGCTCAGGACCGCTCGTAATCCCAGTATGTTTCCGTGAACACATCACTCACCACGACCGTCTCTAGATCATCGCGAACACATGATCGATCGATCTCAGAGGATACCATCAGCACTACTAAGTCGAGCCTCCCTTGGTCATTGCTTCCCACGGCTGCTCGACAACAGGCAGTGCATCATGACCTCTCCAGAAGGAACACATTTGCAGTCTGGAGGTGAGCATCACCATCATCAATAGGGCCTCAAGCACAGAACATCACCAAATGGGTCACAGCCCAAAAACCACTGTGCTACAACACTTCATATCTCAGGATTCCTCTAATCCTATCAACTCCACAACGGGGTCTCATGCCCGAAATATCTTCTATAAACACATAACTGGGTCACAGCCTGAATTATCTCACGTTTGTCTATACTCTAAGTTAAACCTTAAATCAACTGGGTCATACGCCCGAAAGATATTTCCAATGTTGAAAACAAGTTCTCATTTCCAAAACACTTTCAAATCATCGTTCAATGGGGACTCATGGCCGAATCTCGATTTCAGGCATCTCCGTGAAATCCTCAAAAACTGTGAATCAGTTCCTCGATTTCACTCCTCTCTGTGAAACCTTCAGAATCACATAAAACACAAGCACGTAGTATACTCAGCCGAAGCCCAAACATCATATAGAACAGAATTCTCGAACTACGTGTAATAACGCATTTTCCTCCGAAAATGGAAAATAATTCATATTTAAAGCACATGCACTCATGGCATCTCAAAACAAGTTCATAAATAGATATAAAACATTTATGCATGCATCATATTAATAAAACAAAGTCTACTCACAGACCGTCCATGATACGCCTCGATATGCGCGCCATAAGCCTCTTCGAGCTAATCCGACTTCTCCGGGTCATCTGAACCTATTAAAAACATACTCAAAGGTTACTAGCAACCTAGACAAGTCCTAAACTAGAACCCCCAACGTTCCTGAAAAAGTCAACATGTCCTGGAGACGCTTCCCTAGGCTTTAAACCTCAATTTGATCCACCTAATGATATTTGATCGACACGAAACCACCACCACTGGATTCGTATCGTTGAAACCTTTAAAATGGTCCTAGTCCTACCTTGAAATATGTGGCCACATGCAGGTCAAAGTGGCTGGTCCACGTTGACCAAAAAGTCGACGCTAACGTCAGCAGTGATTTCATCACTAACATCTGACACGTATCAGTCTGACATGATGACGTCATTTGATGATGTCATTGATGATGTAATCATCCATGTTCGCTGTCCGGGTCAACCCTTTTTCACTATAGAGGGTCGCGCAGAACCGCGACTCGACCGGGCCAGAAATCACTCCTCTAACCATCGTTTTCGAAGTCGTTACTTCCATTCTCTTTGTCTCAATCCCAGGAAGGGATCTGTGTAATTAGAACGATGAAAAACACCCTAAAATTTCTTGTTACAAATGATGAATAGTGTCTCAAATTTCAGCCCCCTGCCTATGCTGTCCAGCCGTCCGTTCCCTTTCGTTTCAACTCATAGACCCTCGCAAGGACTCAGTAGACACCACCTAATCATCAGAAAGCATCATCAACGTCCAAAACTGGAATTTGAATTTCAAAATCTAAAATGGGTCTTCGGTTTTTACCTTCTTTCGCCGTGGTCTCCGCCGTCCCTCAGCCGTCCGTGCCTCTTAGCCTCTCACTCCCAGTCACCCAGTGATCATAGTGGGGATGGGATGGGGTGGTCGTGTTTTGGGTTGCATTGGTTTGGGGGGTTTCAGGTTCGAATGAAACAGAAGAGGATGAAGAGGGTGGGTGCATGTATGTGAGGTGATAGGTAATGGATGAGTGACATTGTCACTCATCCATTGGTCCTGGCAAAAATATATGGGGCACACTCAAGACAAAAGTCCACTCATCTCGAAATTTATGTAATAGTACCTCAAACTTTCCGTGACTTGTAACTTTTCCGTCGAATGTTCAATTTCGACATGCCACCTGTCTACGGACTCGTATCGACTCGATTTACATAATGGTCCTCGGTCCTCATGCACTAGATCCCCCTGGTCAAAAGTTAACCTTTTACCCTTGTCTAGGGGTAAAATCATAATTTTACCGCGAACGTCCGATAATCCTCGACTAATCCCCAATTAGCCTTACTAATCCAAAATTAATTCTTAATTAATCCCATAAATTTGGGCCGGGTCATTACAATTTTCCCTCCTTTAAAGAATTTCGTCCTCGAAATTCAAACTAACCAAATTCCACAACGAAATCGTGGAAATCCAATCCTGCCTCCAACTCGGGCACTCTCGTGTAATGTACACGTCCGACACCAACCACCGTACACGTCGGTACCCACTGTCACCGAAGCTTCCAAAGTTCCAACTTAACTCTCGAGACACCACATGTCGGCTCGTAAGTCTCACTCGAGACGACGACACTTGTCGATCTCGCCTGTCACTCACTCTGACAAGTCTAATATACTAAACTGACATCAAATCGGCTTTTTAGCCTGATGGTTATCCTCATCTGACAATCAAGGCTGACATCCTGCTCAACATTTGATTAGACAATCATCTGCTAGATCCTGTCATCACAATGGCACGAATCTCACCTCGCAGGCCATACTCAAATCTGCGGCATTTATCAGCCTTTGTGCTCACATCAGTCAACTCCTTCGTTTTCCCATACTCATTCTAACTCTCACTGTCCATAGAGATACAACTTGCTTCTAAAAGTCTCTAAGTCCACGACAACTATCGTGACCAACCGAAAACTCCTGGCTCCACTGCGATTTCATTGCGCTACTCTGATTTTGATTCGCTCTCGAGTCCCTACATTGTATCTCATGTCACTCAGCGATCTACTCTGAAATCTCGACTCATCTCGAGTCCCAAACTATCATCTCTCGTATCCTGTCGATACACAATCGACATCTCACCCATCTTGGGCGTATCTGGACCCTCAACGAATACTTGCTAGCAGAGGTAATCACATAGAAAAACACTAGGGTTCCTCTGGCCCTACTTGGCCTTGAGCTCTCGGCTCTCACAATCACTGAACCCACACAATCCGTTCTGCTCTAGAACACAGCATTTGACATCCAGTCAACACATCATCATATTGGAACACATCCGATCATAGTCCTCGTCCAGTTTTCATCATCGGGCCCAATCCGATCACTTTCTTATGTCCATCTAGGACTCTATCCACTAAACAAAATATTCATCCTCCCTGGTAACTCTCAATCCAAACATACCGGTTAACTGTGGTCAATCCCATCGTCCAACGTGCACTACTCACAGGTGCACTCACATCATATCAAACATCAAGGCACTACCGAGGCCAGCTCAAGGACTGCACTCTAGCAACGTCCAACCACTTACTACCGTGCATGACTCAGACCTCAATTGTTCGTCACCAGGCTAACATGAATCCATCACAATCTCTATCCTCATATCCAACTCGAGGTATCAGCTATTCATCTCTTCCTGATCGATACCCACGTATCGTCCTTGTCTCATGCTTATTCATATATCCAGGACCATACTCACTCACGTATCGAAGACTTATCAATACTCCTCCACATATCCAACACACACTCATCCACCTATCCAAGACAGAGGCTGGATAGTAATTTTGTCTTACCTCGGGATCGTTACAATACGATTCTCCTCTGTTCCTAACTTAGCATAATCAATAATACGATTCTCCTCGATAACATCCTGACTTCGGTTTACTCGACTCACGGTGACCACAATCAATTCAATCATCTCAATCATCTTGATCGTCACCATACTCCCTGATCCATTCGGTCCTAAGTGGATCCACACTAGCTTTCTCAGCCAATATAACATGACCCATAATACCAACATGGGTCCACTCCCTTGGACACTCACTCATCACATCTGGTGGCGCTAAGTACCATCTGTTCTTCAAGTCATTCAAATTTGACTCAAAGCCTAGGTATTCGGTTCTTACACTCTCTTTGAACCCTTTAACTGTCATATCACACCTCGTCATCCCACGTAGGGATGAATTAAGGATGATCCATGATAATGACAACAAAATTCATCCTATGTCATCTTGCGGCACTAAGCATCCTCTGCTAAAGAGCAGAATAGTAGAAGTTTACCTCATCGACTTCGAATACCCATCACCAATGCGGACTCAAGCACTCTTCTCTTTGTCCCCATTACAACTTCTCTTGTCCATTAATCCAAAGCCAATCATGGGTCCACTAATCAAAACGTGATCATCGTACTGGTGACACCCAACATCATCTGATACAGAGAAGAAATGATAATCTCCTTCACCGACTTTGGAATCAAGAGAAGTTGTAATCATGTTGGAAGCATATCCATCTTTTCCAACTACTGGACTTAATCCCTAAACGAGCATCCTCAAGCACTATAGGCAATCGGGTGTCAAGTCCACCTTGGACCCACCTTGGTGATTCCGTCGCAACAATCAGATTTCTCCCCAAACAAGCCTATATGAAACTCATGAGGTATGGTAACCCGCAGTCTACCATAACCAATTTGCAATGGACTTTCAAGTCCTCAACTCAGCTCTTGCCAGCTCGTCTATCCCGAAGTGAGAACTCCCAAGAGAAGAAAGTAAATTTATCAGCAGCTGGTTCTAGATCAACTCTCTGAATGCAGTAACCATCACTCGCGCTAACAACACATCGAGAAACTCCAGCACAACCCGAAACTCACTCCAAGATCGCTGAGCTGACAAGGGGCATCACACCCGTGTCCCTCATCCCTCATGACCGTTCAGTCGTATTATCCCGGCCTCCAAGCCGTCACTCACGTGGACATCAACCACGTGTCCATAAACTATCAACCATAGTATCCGACTCACCTGTCCGATTATACTGTTTATGCACATCCAAAAGGATATCATCCATCACTATCTGATTTTCCCGTTTCCACCTTTATACTTACAACCCCTAAGCACACACCTGTGCCTCACATCTTGCATGTTTGGCACTCTAGGGCACGTCTACCTTACTAGTCGCAATCCAAGCCCTCACTCGCCTTACATCACTTAGTCACACACAGTGTCAATCAGAACCATCTGATCACTATAGGATTCTATTCAACTCGTCTATGGCGTCTCACACACATCTCAGTCACCTCCACTGAGGTAGTGTGGCACACTCGCCAACACCCAAAACTCAACATCTCCTTCTACGATTGCACTCGGGATCAACCGAGTAGAATCCAGAAATCCCTGCTCGCACTGAGTTATACTCTCATACTTCTGTACCGTCGTCTCGACTAGCGAATCCCCATCTTCATAATCGTCACTATAACACGAGACTATCCAACTTGATAAGACTCATCCACGTCTATCGATCGTAATGTCTACCACAACCACGTGTAGACTGATCCTAGAAACACTTCGCTATCGAGACTCCGTACCCATACGGTCAACCCTCCTTAGATACCAATCTCTCAACACGTACTTTCCACCGATCGGTCCACCTCAGGATCCGGTCCACAAGTACCACACTCCTGGTCACTTGTCCAATCAATCACAAACTAGGGCTACTCACTGCAGCACATCCATCCTAACCGATCCATTGCTCTCAACTCCAAAAAGTCGTCATACTCCAATAATGGTATCCAACTAACCAGTAACCACTATCCAAGGATCTCATCCACTCGTAAATCTACGGCTTCTAACCATTGGGCCCATAAGAACTTGGCACTGAGTAAGGCCATACCATACCTACTCAACCATAGCATGCCACTATCACCGCATGCCATACCAACCAACAACCATACTGTGGCATCCTCTACCAATCTAAATCCCTCAAGAATTGAACACACTGAAACATGGCATCTCATCCAGATGGGATCAAACTTCCCTATTCCGAACAGCGTCAACTAAGGTCGTCCATGACCTTCACTGATACCACTTTGGCACAATCCCCTATATGTCATGACCGCTCAACGGTCCCGACTCTCAAAGTCGTCGTACTGGGACAACTGGTCAACTAGGTCCCATCCATGAGTAACACTACGACCCCAAGCCATTGGATTCACAAGAACGTTGATCCTATTCAGGATCCAACCTCTCAAAACACTGCATCCTATGCCAATTGAACCCTAAACCATCGCATCATGTGCCAAAAATGACCCAACCTGGGTTTGATTCAACACAATCATCATACTCTCACCCTAACTATTAGGTTGATGACAGGTTGTTACCACTATAGAGACATCACATTCGGCGCCTGCGCGTCACTCTAAGAGCAACTCATGCTTTGATACCACCTTGACAGGACTAGTCCCAATCCCCCTAGATTATCGTGGGACGTGCCTGCTCCCTTCTGACACTACGTGTCAGAACCAGGGATAAACTCATCACCCACTCGAGGTCCATCAGAGTACGCCATGATCGGAGGTGGCATGTGATGTCTCCAACTCTGCTACAGTCCGCATCCTCGATCAACCTGAAGGGTATTAAAAACCATAAAAGCTGTGAGTGGAAAAAACAACAGTTTGTAAAACTCATTTATATCGAAAAAAACAATTATACCCTTCACGTAAAAGCATGAATTCATCATAAAATAGTTATTTCAAATGCTTTCTCGGAAGCAATATGTATTGCTTGACAAATCAAAACACAATGAAAAATGCTTCTCGATTGAAGCGTTCATCTTAGTAGGGTCTCAGGCCAAAACCAAATCGTACAGGGCCGAAGCACAAAATAAAATCAAGGAAAACTAGAATGAAACATCAACCCAAAACATAGATCATGTGGGAACTCATCCCAATGTCAGTCAAGTTTCTAATATTAGCACATGTCCAAATAGCTCAGAACCACTCATAATCCCTGCATGTCGCCGTGAACACATCACTCGTTGTAACCGTCTCTAGATCCTCGCGAACACATCACCGATCGATCTCAGAGGTTACCATCAGCACTCCTAAGTCGAGCCTCCCTTGGTCATTGCTTCCCACGGTTGCTCGACAATAGGCAGTGCATCTTGACCTCTCCAGAAGGAACACATCTGCAATCCGGAGGCGAGTGATAAGTCACAAATTAATCATCATTTCAACGTTATTTCTTATCCCTTTTACTTATCTTTTGATTATAATCATTCAAACAATAGGAGAAAATGATATCTTTTGTGAAGTTCGTGCAGATTGCTTAGTTGAGGTTTAAATAATCTTTTACAATGAAATGTGATCTTTCCAAGGATAAATCTTTAAGGACTCATCAAGGACTCATAAAGGGCCTCATTATCTCCCATTTACATGACCAAGTAACTTTGGACGAATTTTCCTACCTTTCTCAATGAGGAATGACATGGATTGACTTGGATAAGAAGACTTAATTATATTCCTAATTAGATCTTGAAGTTAAAGAGGCAAGACACAAGGAAAATGAAGTTTCTTGGAAATTAAGAAACCATCTTGTACATGTCTAGGGTTAATTAACTTCCCTAGCCGCAATTTATCATGTTTCCTTTATTTTAGGGCAATGTAATCTGATTTAGGATATCATTAAATGAATTCCTAGTCAAAGATAAAGTCAAGAAGTGGAAAGAAGGAAGGAAAGGGACTCCTTGTACAAGAAGGAAACAAAAAATGGCTTACAATGGTTTTTCACAAAAACAAGGAGTTTTCCTCCTTTTTTTTGGAGCTGTTTTCCCTTTTCTTTGTGAGATGTTAGGGCAGGTATTTGGGGTTATAAATAGATGTTTTATCATTGTTTTTGGGGGCTGAATTTACCTCTTGAAGGTTCTCGAAACTCTGTCAAAATTCGTACTCCAATTCGTGTTCTTAGTTTAGAGTTTTGTAATTTAATTCGAGCAATCTTTATAATTCAAGCATCTTCAAATTCAGCACGTCTACCTTGAGGGAGTTCTCCTTCATCTCTTTTAATCATTGTCCTTTTATTATTTCTTGCTTTATTTATATTTGTGCACCTTTTAATTATGTGCTTGTTTTATTCAATAATGTTTGAGTAGTGTAATCAGGGCTAGGGTTACTTGAAGCCCTAGCCATGTTAGTTCGTGTTTGATTTCTGGCTCTTGATTATGATTGCTATGAATGCCTGGATTTGTTGGATTACTGCGCTTCATGAACTCAATTTATGCTTACAAGCTTAGCTACCTTATTTGTGTATAATTTTCTATGTAATTGCTTGACGGATCACCTCGATGTTTGTGTTCACCCTACAATTTATAGCATCACGTTTAAGAAGGGGAATCTTATTCGTAATCGAAACTCATGACTTCCTAGGTCTGCACATCACTTTTCTAGGGATAGTGTAGTGTCATTAAATCTTCTTTATGTTTCATGCATTATCACGCACCATCGGTAATAGTTGTTTAAGGGTGGGCACATCACGCTTCAACATGCAATCTAAGAGAAGATAATTTGTGTGGGGTGAGCCTTAGCCGGACCCCTGCACGAGCACTTAATTCAGATACATGCATAGTAATCTAATCAAGGAAATCTAACGGAACTATAATTGGTAAAGGTGGATAGAAACCCTAGCTCGACTTAGTTAGTTATTATTAGTTAATTGATTTCATTCATAAAACATAACAAACCCCCCATTGCATTTTAATTACTCCACTTAAGTCAATTGAGTTAAACGGAATTGGATATCATTGAGCAAGTCTTCGTGGGATAGACCTTTGCTTGCATCTATACTATCTACACGTCTTGTGCACTTGCAAAGTTTATTACACGTAGAGATTTTTCCTAGTACATCTTTTGTGCTTGGTAAAATTTCTATCAAGTTTTTGGAGCCGTTGCCGGGGACTCATTCCTCAACGGTGTCCATTTTATTTGATTCCACCACTAGTTTCTGACACCTAGGGTCTCCTACCCAGTACTCAACACTAGGTCAATACCTTTTTCTGGGTTTCCGGTCTATCATCTCCACCTTGGGTATTTCACACCACCCCAAATTACCGTTACCACGGCCAACCCTTTCCCTGTAACAACTATATGGCGTACGCAAGGGAAACGCTATGAATAGAAAACAAAGGTATTATACAATACCTCATATGGACTACCCAATAGAATTCACAGAGCACATCCTCACGTACTACCACCTCACCATTCCAAACCAGCTCGGCTACTATCCCAGACAGGCGAACACCTAACTCCCTCGGCTGCTACCTCGGCCACTATTGGAATAAATCTACAAAGTCCTAAAGGAAAACTCTAGCTTGTGGGTTCTCTCCTTCAATAACCTCATATCGATCAGTTAGAGTCACTCCTCTACTGTTCCTTCCGTCACCCTTCCACTGTAACACTCCTTAGGTTACCTAGGGAAACTCCTTCTAGACGCTATCCTGGATTCCAACAACCACAAAACTAAGTGCAACACAACCAAAGTAAAACAAGTACTTGTCCCCGCATCTGGTGCCGACTGAACTTCCTGCTGCGTCATTGAAAATACTCGGGCCTGAGATCCCGACGCTCTACCACGTTCCCTCGAACTACTAGTGGTAGTGCCACCTCCTCTAGTGCCTACTGTCCCTGACGCTGTACTCTGTCCAGGCTCCGCCACTCCTCGACCGACACCACCTTCCTGTGGCAACAGTGGACACTCACGTCGGAAATGACCTCGCTCCCCACAGTAGAAACACACATCCCGAGCGGAAAAACCTGGTCGCCCTGTTGATGCAACGGACGTCGCACTAGCTTGCGGAGTCGGCTGTGCTCGGTAACCCCGAAATCCTGAACTCTGGAAACTACCAGGCCTTTCGAAACGATCATCGCCCGACGACGACGCTCCACCGAAGTTACCCCTTTTCGGTGTCCGCTGGCTCGAACTCCAGAAAAAGATGGCTCCCGGCGCCGCACCAGCAAACTAGCCTCAACCCTCACTACAGCATCTGACAAGTCCCGGAGAGTAGCAAACGATCCAGCCGTCACGATGGCTCGGATCTCGCCTCGCCAGCCCAGCTCAAACCCACGACATTTCTCGGCTTTAGTGGCCACAAAAGCAGGAGCAAACCGAGACAACATCTGAAACTTTCGTTCATACTGAGCCACTGTCATATTCCCTTGTTGAAGCTGCAGAAACTCCGCCTCCTTGGCATCCCGGAAAGAACGAGGATAATACTCCTCCAGAAACCGTTCCCTAAACGTCTCCCAACGCACAATATGGGCATCCCAACCGGACAACTCGAGGGTATACCACCACTCGTACGCCGCACCGTCCAATAAAAATGTAGCTAACAGCACTCGCTCCTCTGGCGGGCAATGCATCACTGCAAAGATCCGCTCAAGTCTGGTAATCCGCCTCTGGGCTTCCTCAGGATCAGCCCCACCACTAAACGTAGTAGCCCCGAGCCGCTGGGCTCGCTCAATCGTAGTACTCTCAGTTCCCCTTGCCATTTCTTCTTCAGGTCGTGGAGAGGGTCTACGTCTCGGATTCATCGTCAACCGCACGCTGAAAGAGGCATAGAAGTAGTCAAACAACTAAAACACAACCTCACAAACCAACAAACCCCACAAACTCGACAAACCTATGCTCTGCTACCAATTTTCAGGACCCACCCCGGTTTCACCCCGAAACTCGAGGTAATCCTGCTCCCGTCTGACTCCCCGACACAAAAACAGCCAATACAACTCACGCCAAAAGCACCCAAAACGCAGTCAGACGCAGGAGAAACTATATAAAATATCCCGAAGTTAACGTTTACAGAGCATAGTACGGAATACATGGAAATAACAATCGATAATATTTACACGCACGCGGAAGACTTTAAACCACTCCGGAATCTTTCACGTGACCTCTATGCCTTGAACACTGCCTCGACGTCAAGACCCCGCGCTCGCTCCACAACCTGGAGGGCAAGTTAAAAACAAAAGGTGTGAGTGGACCACAATAAAAGAAAAGTTCTAAACCCATTTATTAGAAAACCAAGTTTCACCCTCCGTTTTGAAAACCACATGCATAACCCAGTTATCAGAACAGTTATAAACCAATGTACCATAATCCACATCATAAGAAACAGAAACACTATAAACAGTTAGATAAACCACAGCTTGTGAATCATAAAACCGTACCATAAACCATGAACATGAAATCATCATTTTCCGATCAAACCTGCTGGACCTATCCGAGTCTTTAAACTCCCGAGTCTTTAAACTCAATCCAGGCCTTAATCATATCCGAGTCTTTAAACTCCCGATAACCAGATCCAGCAAATCCAATCCAAAACCAGTTGAAAACCATTTCCGTCGTCACATCCAAACCCGAATTCGAAATCACCGGTCTGATGCCTTTCCAGCATCCCGAACCGTCATTCTGAACCCAAATCCGGAATCCACTATTCCACTTGGAAACCAACCCTTTTTTCCGAAATCCGTTTCTAAAACCGAAAACCTTTAATCATCGAAATCATGTTCCAAAATCTTTTTATAATCATTGAAAACCACTTATCCTTTGAAATCCCAAAATCATAACATTATAATCAGAAATCAACCTTTTATCGTAAAACGTTCTAAAAACCGATTTCCTCGAAAAATGTGTAATAATGCAAAACCAACAGAACCATATGCGATAAACATAGAATTATGATTAAAACCACAAAACAAGTATAGAAAACAGTTATGCATGCTCAAGTTTAAGGAAAGAGTCCACTCACAGTACCGAGGCCTCAATCGCGTCCCGAACGTCCCGCACGTTCCTCGGCTTCCTCGGGAAATCCCGATCCTGTCAACAACCACCAAATTACGTCACTAACACGTCTACGAATGTTCACCTAAATTCCCTCAAAATTCCCCGAATCGAAACCGTAAAAACCCGGTTCAACACAGAAGTCTGCAACTTGAACCGGCGTCAACGGTTCTCCTCTGTCCGGCCACCATTTCACCTTCTTTCTTCTCCTACAGCTTCGTCCAACCTTACTCTATGCATCCCCGTCCTCCAATCACCTCGACACAGCCCCTACACCGTCGACTCAGACTCGAAACTAGACGGCCCAATTCCTCTGTTTTCCTTTCTGGCCGCCCAGGTAACCTCCCTTCACGGTGGCAACACCAGACGGTTCCTAGGACCTCAAGGAACCTAACCCAACTCTCCTAGACCTTCGACTCAGTCTCTAGGATCACGACTCTTGGTTTGAAACAAAACGGGAAAACAGGGCACACAGAGTCCCTCCGTCGTGCCAACCGCCACCGTGCACCTCCCGTCACGGCAACACAACCGAACGACGCCCTGGACTCGACTGAACTCCCTAGACTCCCCTAGACTCTTCGATTCAACCCCTCAAACCACAACTTCCGATTTGAAGTTCACGACCAAAACAGAGCATAGACACGTGGAAATAGAAATTACCTGCAACCTGTCGCCGTCGTGAGCTCCGCCGGTATTGGTTGACTCCTCGCACCCCTCATGACACCACCACGGTCTTAGTTGCCCCGTACACGGCCGCCACCGCTACGATTCTCACGACCTCCCTGCTTTTCACCCCTGGTTTTCCCGCAGTTCCCAGCTGCCCAACCACACGACTTCCTCACCTCCCAACGTTCGTACCGTCTCTCTTTCCCTCTCTAGACACCCACACACACTCACAACTCACCAGCTCCCTCAATCAACCCTTCAATGCTCTCAATTTCCTCCCACAATCTCCCTTTGTTTCTGTCTCCCTCTGCGCACAAACACGAACACGGGCACGGTTGCACCCCAATTATTTGGGCCGTGTATGCACAGGATTCAACCAGAACCCTCTAGTCCTTCAACACGTGTCACCAATCTGCCCAAGCCTTCACCATCTGCCCCAATCCCAGCCGTCCATCTGTTCTCTCTCTGCACAAATTCCAGAACACAAAAGACCAAACTATCCCTCATTTTTACTCAATTTTACACTTATGCCACTACCTTTCTAGACCCGTATCTCACACACCGTAAGTCCGATGAATACGTGCCGCCTGTCATCGAACTCAGGATGACGAGAGCTACGTTACCATCCTAGGTCAACGTACCAAAACCCGTTCGTACAAAAAGTCAACTTTTCCTCCTTAAATTAGCCATATTACGGTTATGCCCCTAACCTTCCGAACACCATAACTTCCTCCTCGGATGTCGGAATCGGGTGTGCCACCTGCCTATGGTTTCGTGACGTCCTAAACTACGTCCTGGTCACCGGTCAACACCCAATTGATCATCCGAACAAAAAGTCAACTTTTTGCCCTAACTAGGGGCAAAATCGTCATTCTAAACTTACAGACCTATCGGGACCACCTAACCACCAATTAACCTCACTAATTCCACCGTAAGCACACTACTAATCCCGGCTCTCGGGACGGGTTGTTACATTGACCGTTGAACGTGACGTAGTCCGGGATGTCAGGAGTTCATAAATAGGTGGGACGCCCGATTCCGACATTCGAGGGGAAAGTTATGATGTTCGGAAATTAAAGGGTAATTCGGTAAATTGGTTAAAAAGGGGCCATTTGTTGACTTTTTGATTGGGATCGTGTTTGGACTTTCCGTAAGTACCGTTGGGTAGGTCTCGAGACGCTGAATCCGTAGACAGGTGGCATACGTCAATCGGGGTTCGGATGAAAAAGTTACGAGCCTGAGAACGTGAAGGGAAATTTGGTAATTTCTCAAAGAAGGGTATTTTGGTCTTTGTCCTTTTGTTATACTGATGAATCATTAAGTTGAATGACTCATTTAGTTTGTTAAGTGACATTTGTCACTTTAAGATAATGCTTAGTGGCAATCATTTTGGACGGTTAATGGCTAATGTTGGCATGAGATTGCCATTTAATGACACTTATCCCTTTAATATAATGATTAGTGGATGTGGCTGAATGTGCTTAGTTTACCAAGTCGTGCAGGTGTGTGTAGTGTGAAGAACAAAAACAGAGCATGAGTATGCTCTCAATTCTCATACCTCAAGCCCTCTGTCTAATTGATGTGTGAGAGGAATGAGAGATAAATTGAGAAGGAATTATGAAGGGGAAATGAGGAAACCTCTAAACTCAGAACACTATGAAAACCCGAACATCAACCTTCATAAAAATTTGAATTCGGGCTTCTCCAATTGAACCCTCTTTGATTCAATTGACCATGAATTCAGCCTTCTGACATCATTTCGAGTCGAACCCAACCAAAAACGAAAGAAACAGACGTCATTTTGATGTAGAACGGACATGGCCAGAACTGGATAAAATTCAAGGATTGGGTCGTGGAATTAGAGGCGTTGCACGTTGCAATTGAGCTTGTAATTACTTTTCTATGGTTCCTGCAAAGCTTCTAAGTGACTCAATTGCAAGAATTCACGTGGAACTGATGAAGTTCGAAGGATGAACAATGCAAGATAGCCTTCGAGTATTCATCCTCGAATCGAAGGGATTGAGGTAGTTATTGTTGTCATTGACCTTACAGATCTCCAATTCAAGTTAAAACGATCCTATTAGCTTCATCAATTGAAGAAATTGACTGGACATGGACAGGAATCCAGCCGGGTTGCATCGCGGGTAGCCGAACCCGTTTACCAGGTAAACGGGTCGAGAATATGAACAGTAACGGTGACTGTAGCAGGCGCGTGGCACCCACACGCAGCCACTCCCGGTGGCGCGTGGGAGCGCATGAGCGGGAATCTCGAGGTGAGTTCAACATGAGTTTTGTCCTATTTAATGTAACGAACATTTTGGCACTGGTTTCGAGGAAATCGGACACCGTTTCGATATTGTTTTGAGGGTTCGAAGGTTTATATCATGTTTAAAATATATATTGAAATCCCGGAAAAATTGGGGAAAATTTTGGGAAATATATTGAGATGTTAGTGACCCGTGATAATGACTTTGGATTACTGCGCTTCATGAACTCAATTTATGCTTATAATCTTAGCTACCTTATTTGTGTATAATTTTCGATGTAATTGCTTGACGGATCACCTCGATGTTTGTGTTCACCCTGCAATTTATAGCATCACATTTAAGAGGGGGAATCTTATTCGTAATCGAAACTCATGACTTCCTAGGTCTGCACATCACTTTTCTAGGGATAGTGTAGTATCATTAAATCTTCTTTATGTTTCATGCATTATCACGCACCATCGGTAATAGTTGTTTATGGGCGGGCACATCATGCTTAAATATGCAATCTAAGAGAAGATAATATGTGTGGGGTGAGCCTTAGCCGAACCCCTGCACGGGCACTTAATTCAGATACATGCATAGTAATCTAATCAAGGAAATCTAACGGAACTATAATTGGTAAAGGTGGATAGAAACCCTAGCTCGACTTAGTTAGTTATTATTAGTTAATTTATTTCATTCGTAAAACATAACAAATCCCCCATTGCATTTTAATTACTCCACTTAAGTTAATTGAGTTAAATGGAATTGGATATCATTGAGCAAGTCTTCGTGGGATCGACCTTTTCTTGCAACTATACTATCTACACGTCTTGTGCACTTGCAAAGTTTATTACACGTAGAGATTTTTCCTAGTACATCTTTTGTGCTTGGTAAAATTTCTATCAGCGAGCGTCACCATAATCAATAGGGCCTCAAGCACGGAACATCACCAAATGGGCCACAACCCAAAACCAGTGTTCTATGACACTTCATATCCCAGGATTCCTCGAATCCTATTAACGCCACAATTAGGTCTCACACAAGATCTTCTATAAACTAATAATTGAGTCATAGCCCAACTTATCTCACGTTTGGCTATACTCTAAGTCGAACCTTAAATCAACTGGGTCATACGCCCGAAAGATATTTCCAAAGCTGAAAAACCAGTTCTCATTTCCCAAACACTTTTAAATCATCGTTCAACTGGGACTCGTGCCCGAATCACGATTTCACTCATCTTCGTGAAATCCTCCAAAATCATAAATCAGTTGCTTGGTTTCGCGCCGCTCTGTGAAACCTTCGGAATCACATAAAACACAAGCACGTAGTACACTCGACCGAAGCCCAAACATCATATAAAACAGAAATCTCGAACTACGTGCAATAACGAATTTTCCTCCGAAAATGCGAAATAATTCATATTTAAATCACATGCACTCATGGCATCTCAAATAATGTTCATAACCAAATATAAAACTTTTATTCATGCATCATATTTATAAAACAAAGTCCACTCATAGACCGTGCATGATGCGCCTCGATACGCGTGCCATAAGCTTCTCTGAGCTAATCCGACCTATCCGGGTCATCCGGACCTATTCAAAACATACTCAAAGATTACTACCAACCTAGACAAGTCCTAAACAAGAATCCCCAATATTCCCAAAAAATTCGACGTGTCCCAAACATGCTTCCCTAGGCTTTAAACCTCAATTTGACCCACCAAATGATCTCTGATCGGCTCGAAATCACCCCCATTGGATTCATATCGTCAAAAATTTTAAAATGATCCTGGTCCCACCTCAAATGCAACGACCTGTCTCAAATTTCAGGATTAAATATTAATCAATTATGGATTTAGTATGACTAATCGTGGATTAGTTGAGAGAATTAGGACGGAAGGTGTAAAATGACCGTTTTACCACTAGAATTGGGCAAAATGTTGACTTTGAATCGAGGAGTCAAACGTACGAGGACCGATGACTGTTACATAGATCAGGACGTTTCGAGTACATAGATAGGTGACACGTTGAAATCGAACGTCGAACGGGGAAGTTATGGTCACGGGATCAAAATCAGGAACTTACGTCTCGGGATTCGAATTAAATATTAATTAAATCTTATTTTCTGATTAATTAAGGTGGGGCCCTTGAATGAGTGACAAGTGTCACTCATTCCATTGGTCACTTCCCCTAAATTGTGGATCTTGTTTCTCATTGGTCCATTTTTAATTGTTGTTAAATGCACTCGCACACTCATCTCACAATCCTAACCATCCATCTCTCTCTGCCCTTGCGTCCTCATCCTTCATCATCATCAGTTCACATTCATCATCGTTTTTAGTCCTCCAAACCAGTGCACCATTTCCTTCTTCCTAAACAAACACACCAACACTGACCACCCATCTACCTTTTCATCTTCTTTGATCACTGAGAAACCGTGAGGTTGAGGGACTGCTTGAGCCACAGTGGTGGCCATGAAGGAAAAGAACCCATAACCGTGAACCCATCGTATACAACACCTTCAATCCTTCATCAAATGATGATGGTCCATGAACAAAAAAGAGTGAGGGGACTGGGTCGATGACGATGAGGCTATCGTGGTGGACCGTCGTGGATGGTGGCCTGCAAACCCTTGAGGTACGATTTTTATTTTAAAAATGGTGAACTCAGTTTTAGTGCTTGTTGATCGATTCTAACAACTGGAAATGGTTTCTGAGGGTCAAACGAATCGAGTGGGCTTGGAATCGAGGTGAACGGTGGCCAGAGCTGCGAGTAGTCGATGGAGAAGGTTAGATGGTTTGATCGACGATCGGGAAGGTACCATCTAGACCTGATTTTATGATTTTGAACTCGTAGATCAATAGGGGAGGTTTAGACAAAGGTTTAGGGATCAATAGGATCTAAAATGGTTGAGGAACGGCTGAGAACCAGTCTCGCCTATTCTGGTGGACCGGATTTACAGTGAACCTGGTTCACTCGAGGAAGACGATGATCAACATATGATCAACATATGAAATCATCCTTTCGATGTAACCAAAAATTTGGGACTGGTTTCGAGTCGATCAGACATCGTTTCGATATAGTTCGGGTTTTTTGAAGGTTTAGGATCGAGTTTAAATATGTTTGAAAAATAGGGAAATATACGGGGATTTAATGGAAGGATATTGGAAGTATTAGTGACCTTGGAATGTGATTTGGACAGGTCTGGGAGTTCCGGTGATGTTGATTTAGCTTGGGAAGGCTTATGGAACGCGTATCGAAGCGGCAGCTAGGACGGTCTGTGAGTGGACATTGTTTTCTAAACTGTGATGCATGCATAACTATTTTATATTTTTTTATATGAGATTTCTATGATGATGATTGTGATATTGATGATTTACATATTTATACGTATATCGAGGTTTATGGTTTTACACTATGGTTATACGTGCTTGTGGTTTCGGTCATGGTTTGATGAAATGGTTTTGGATTTGAAAAGGTGAACTCAGTCATGAGACCCATTTGTTTTGGAAAACCTTGGACCTGAAGTCCATTTGAGTTATATTATCAGGACAGGGGCCCAGTTGGTTTACGAGATCAAGCATGAGGCCCAATTGTGTTTTATGAATGTGATATCGGGTTAGGGACCCATAAATGGATTTGGAAAAATGGATTTGGATTTGAAAAATCAGATTTGTGGATTACGATGGTTTTATGGAAATCCCGGGCATAGGCCCATTTGAACGGTTTAAGATGATTTATGCAAGGTTTTCCATATACCATCCTTATATCTATGGATTGTCTCCTATAGTCGTTTGGGACGTTGGAGTAGTCACGGCGCATTGCCTGCGAGGAGTCACTAAACTGAGCGACCAGATCATACAGTGACTCAAGAGCAGGAATGCTAGACGTCTGGGACGTCAGACATCTGGGATGTCAGAGATTAACTCGGGTTGAGACCCTGAGTAGCACGCATAGCTTGGACGTGACATGACGTTTGGAACGTCAGGCGTCTGGGATGCCAAGGATTGGTATATAATGTTTTTGGATTGAATTGTGATTCATGGCTTTACTGGATTATGTATTTGGATTTCATATTTATTGGATTTATGAAATGGTATTTTAGTGTTGGTGGTTTTGGGCAGTGGCCCATATGATTGGATTTACAGTTTTGGGCTGAGTTCCCACATACTTGGATTTATGGTTTGGGGTTATGGCCCTAATGATTAATTAAAATAAATGGTTTGATTATTGGTTTTCGAATGCATGCATGCTTTTTGGTGAAGGGCATAAATTTCTTCTTATGAAATGTGTTTTATTAAACTATTGATTTTTCGTCCACTCACATCTTTTAACGATTTTAATGCCTTTCAGGTTGATCGTGGATGCTGGTTGTAGTAGAGACTGAGACATCAATCTACTTCACCGATCCTGAGGCATTCTAGAAGCCACGAATGGGCTACGGTTTTGAGTTATCCCTTGTCTAACACTTCGTGTTAGACGGGAGTATGCCACATCCCGCGTTAATCCTGGGGGGGATTTGGGATGGGTCGTGTCATCGAAATACGTGCCCACGCGCAGGTCAAAGTGGATGGTCAACGTTGACCAAAAAGTCAACGTTGACGTCAGCGGTTAACTGTCAAAGTCAACGCTGATGTCAGTTGTGACGTCATCACTGAGACCTGACATGATGACATCATCATCCCTATCCTCTATCCCGGTGGACCCATTTTCACTGTAGCAGTCGCACAGACCTGCGACTCGACCTGTCCGTAAATCACTTCTCCGACCACCGTTTTGAAGTCGTTGCTTCCATTCTCTTCATCTCAATCCCAAGAAGAGATCTATGCTATTAGAACGATGAAAAACACACTAAAATTACTTGTTGTGAATAATGAACAATGGCTGGAAATTCCAACCCCCTGCCTGAGATGCCCAGCTGTCCGTTTTCTTCCGTTTCAACTCCTAGACCCTCGTAAGGACTCAATAAACACCACCAAATCATCAGAAAACATCCTCAATGTCCAAAACTGGAATTTGAATTTCAAAATGCAACGCCCCGAAAAATTCAGAAAATGTAATATTGTAAAATATTGAATAAAATGACGTTTTTACCCTTGTGTTGGTGTGGTCAATTTGTTGACTTTTTGATTGGAGGGTCGAACAGACGTTGACTGATGACCGTGACGTATTTTGGGACGTCACGAGATCATAGACAGGTGGCACGTCCGATTCGGCCGCTCGGGGAAAAATTTATGACGTTCGGAGGTCCGGGGGCATTATCTTAATTTGGACGATATAGGGGAAAAAGTTGACTTTTCGAAATACAATTGATTTTCACATGACTCAAAAACCGTTAGGTTTGTCTCGATTCCTCGAGTACAACGACAGGCGGCACGCTTGAAACGGACATCAGATGATCGAGTTACGGGTCACGGAAGTTGGAGGGCATTTTGGTCTTTTTACACGGTGGGTTAATGTAGCACCACCGTCAAAAACAGAGTGCACGGCTATGCCGTGGTGTTTTGTGCGTGCAATTTTTTTATGGCATTAGTGGACTGATGAGTGGGATTAGTTTATGGACTTTGAGGTTGTGGGAGGCATTCAGGCGTGTTTGGGTAGAGTTTCAGAGGACGAGTTGGTTTAAAAAATGGCCATGGTTTCTGTGTTTTCGGGAAACCATTTTCAGAGACCTCAGTTGGTCTCCCACGGGCTGCTGGCTACACTGATCGATTAACCGCGTAATGGAGTGGAGAGAGGATTCATTTTGCAAGCTTCTGGTAGTCTGAGAGAGAGTTGAGAGTGAGAGGTCTGAGACGGGGAAGAAAAACCAGGAATGGAGGAAAATTCAAAGGTCGAGTTTTGAGGTCAGTCGAGCCAAACCGTGAGCTGGATTAGCATTATGAGACCATTACAAACATCCCCGTTAAAGAATTGAAGAGCTTTGATCAAGGATTGCTCAGGAACTCAAGTTCCAGTTTTTGGAAAAACACAGGGTTGAGGACGACGGCTACCAGGTAACGGCTTATTCAATTGGCTATGCAATTGTGTTCGTCTAGGTTCCCTTAAGCTCCTGTCTGAGTTAATTTGAAAATGGGGCTAGGTTGGGTGAGTTCCAAACGTCGACTTGTTCGACTGTTCGAGTATGGGTTTGATCGATTTAGGGACAGTCGAGGTTAATCATTGGTACAGAACTCAAATTAATGGATTATAGAACATGTTAGGATCAAGAATGAGAGCAATCGATTGAGAATTGAGGGTTAACTGGTCGGGTTGAATCGTGGGTAATAGACCCGTTTAACAGGCTAATCGGGTAGGAGAGACGACACTGTAGCTGGGCGCGTGGCCTTCACGCGCAACCACTTTGGGCGGCGCGTGACGACGCGTGTGATGTCATCTCCGGTCACGGTCAACATGAAACTTAATCCTTACAGTCTAATTAACATTTTATCTTTAGTGTTCGAGTCGATCGGGAATCGTTCGGGATAATTTCGAGGGTTCGGAAGATTAGGTCTTTAAGTTTAACTACGCGGAAAAATCCGGAAAAATTAGGGAAAATCTTACGAGTTATTTGGGGATGTTTGTAACCCTCCTTGTACGTTTTTACAGGCTCGGACATTTCCGAAGCTATTGAGGAGCGCACGGGGCGCGATTGACGCGTCCTAAAACCGTGAGTGGACTTTTGATTTCTAAACTATGCATGCATGACTATTTTACTTATTTATCTTGTGTTTTCACATATGATTTTCTGTTGACAAATATGATATTTCGGTGTTACGTGATTCCACGCTTTTCAAGATAATTATCGTATTTCACGCATTTCGAAGTTACGGTTTTCTCCTATGTATGAATGATGTTTTGATGAAGTATTGGATATGATTATGCATTTCACGTATTTATGATGTATGATTATATTTGTGAAGTGGTTTTCGGGAATTGCATGTTTTGGAATTTACATGTGATTTCGGACATAAGTCCTATCATGACAAGATATGATTTTCGGAACGATTTTTTGGAAAACGGATCATGTTGAATCCTGGTTTATTGTGTTTATAAATGGTTTTGGGTTTAAAGACCCGGTTGATTGTTGGATCTGGTTTTGGGTTTAAAGACCCGGATTGAGTTTAAAGACTCGGTTATTGTGATACCCCCGAGGCCTATTGATTATGTTTTGAGTTTAAAGACTCGTTGATATCCCGAGAAGGCTTGATATTGAGTTTAAAGACTCGGATGGATCCAACGGTTTAATTGTGATTGTTGATTCACTTTTTACTTGATTTGCGTAATTGATGTTTCAAAATGACGGTTTCTGGATTTTGGTAATCTTATATTATTTTACATGATTTATGACGGTTTTCTGTAACGAGTTACATGTGTTTTGAAAAAGGGATTTCTAATGTTTAATACGCGGTTTTCGAATATCTAGTTATGCATGCGTGTTATAAAACTGGAGGGCGAACCCCGTTTTCCTTAAACTGTTTTCTGCAACTTTTGTTTCGGTCCACTCATACTTTGTTGTTTTAACTACCCTCCAGGTCGTGGCACAAGTACGGGGGCTAGCGCCGAGGCAGAGGCAGAGGCATAAAGTTTCCGTTACGGAGTAGTAAGTTCACAGATTGAGATTTGTTCTTTAACTTGTTCTGTAATATTATGCTTGTGAAACTATGGACTTGAAGTCCAGTCGATTGTATTTGTTTAATCTCCCTAGTCTGACAACGTGTGATGTAATATTATTTTGATTTCTAGTCTTTTGGGTTCGATTGTCAGACGGGAGCAGGATGCTTCCCGATTATCGAGGCGATAATCGGGGTGGCTCCTGTCACAAAATATAAAATGCACCTTCTATTCTTACCTTATTCTGTCGCGCCTCAGCCGTCTGTCCATTTATGTCTCTCACTCTCAGTCACTCAATCATCATAATGGGGATGGGATGGGGTGGTGGTGTTTTGGGCTGCACGGGTTTGGTGGGTTTCGGGTTCGAATGAAACAGATGAAGATGAAATGGGTGGGTGCATGTATGTGGGGTGATAGTGTCACGACCCATCCGAATCCCCCCCGAGATTAACACGGGATGTGTCATGAACCCGTCTGACACGAAGTGGCAGACAACAAAAAATTTAAAACTTCAGCCCGTCCGGCTTCCAGCGAGCGCTAGGATCCGGTGGAGGTGTGTGATGTCTCGGTCTCTGCTACAGGCCACATCAGTAATCAACCTAAAGGCCATTGAAAAACAGAAAAGACTGTGAGTGGACGAAAAGAAATAGTTTAATGAAACACATTTAAGAAAAGTCCTTTATGCCCTTCACTAAAAAGCATGCATGCATAGTAAAACCATTTATCAAACCACACATGTTTCAATATCCATTGATAGGGTCTCAGCCCCAAGTTTCGTAAATTCAAGTCATACGGGCCCCTGCCCAAATCCATTTACATAAATCCATAATCATATCAAACATATGTGGGAACTCATCCCAAATCCATTTATTATCCACAAAACACAATTTCGCAAATCCAAGAAATCATGTTTATCATATATCATATAACCAATACTGTCACCGTATCTAAAGCTACGCACGTGCTACGCGGGGTCTAAAATCCCAAGTCTCCCCAGGGTCCACCCAGTTCAATATCCACAGATCAATGGCCCTCCCTGGGGGTTATAATCCATAATAGCCTTCCTGAGAGTAAGGTACCCAACGGGGGTGACTCCACTCAGTTAGTGCTCTGTGACTACTCCAGGGTCCACCTAGGCCAACGACCCTCCCCGTATGAGATAATCCATAAATATATAAGGATGGTATATGAAAAAACATTTTGAAATCATTCTCAAAACCTTTCAAGGGTTCATGCCCGGTCCCCATAAACTGTCATGAACCAGAAATCCATTTATGGGTCTCCGACCCGAAATCACAATCGTAAACCATAACTGGGCCTCTGGCCTGATTCGTAAAAAAACTAGGCCTCACGCCCAATTTCGTAAACCAAATAGGCCTCGTGCCTAATATTATAAACCAAATGGGCCTCGTGCCCGATTACGTAAACCAAATGGGCCTCGTGCCCGATTACGTAACCCAACTGGGCATCAAGCCCGATTCATAAATCAACTGGGCCTCGAGCCCACTTCGTAAATCAACTGGGCCTCCGGCCTGATGCTTTGTTAAATCAAATGGACTTCAAGTCCAAGAGTTCATAAATCAAATGGTTCTCGTGCCCGATTCCATATTTTCAAATCCGAAATCAGTTAACGAACGAATTGGGCCCCTAGCCTGATAACTTGACTAAAGACCCGGTTGATTGTTGGATCTGGTTTTGGGTTTAAAGACCCGGATTGAGTTTAAAGACTCGGTTATTGTGATACCCCCGAGGCCTATTGATTATGTTTTGAGTTTAAAGACTCGTTGATATCCCGGGAAGGCTTGATATTGAGTTTAAAGACTCGGATGGATCCAACGGTTTAATTGTGATTGTTGATTCACTTTTTACTTGATTTGCGTAATTGATGTTTCAAAATGACGGTTTCTGGATTTTGGTAATCTTATATTATTTTACATGATTTATGACGGTTTTCTGTAACGAGTTACATGTGTTTTGAAAAAGGGATTTCTAATGTTTAATACGCGGTTTTCGAGTATCTGGTTATGCATGCGTGTTATAAACTGGAGGGCGAACCCCGTTTTCCTTAAACTGTTTTCTGCAACTTTTGTTTCGGTCCACTCATACTTTGTTGTTTTAACTACCCTCCAGGTCGTGGCACAAGTTCGGGGGCTAGCGCCGAGGCAGAGGCAGAGGCATAAAGTTTCCGTTGCGGAGTAGTAAGTTCACAGATTGGGATTTGTTCTTTAACTTGTTTTGTAATATTATGCTTGTGAAACTATGGACTTGAAGTCCAGTCGATTGTATTTGTTTAATCTCCCTAGTCTGACAACGTGTGATGTAATATTATTTTGATTTCTAGTCTTTTGGGTTCGATTGTCAGACGGGAGCAGGATGCTTCCCGATTATCGAGGCGATAATCGGGGTGGCTCCTGTCACAAAATATAAAATGCACCTTCTATTCTTACCTTATTCTGTCGCGCCTCAGCCGTCTGTCCATTTATGTCTCTCACTCTCAGTCACTCAATCATCATAATGGGGATGGGATGGGGTGGTGGTGTTTTGGGCTGCACGGGTTTGGTGGGTTTCGGGTTCGAATGAAACAGATGAAGATGAAATGGGTGGGTGCATGTATGTGGGGTGATAGTGTCACGACCCATCCGAATCCCCCCCGAGATTAACACGGGATGTGTCATGAACCCGTCTGACACGAAGTGGCAGACAAGAAAAAATTTAAAACTTCAGCCCGTCCGGCTTCCAGAGAGCGCTAGGATCCGGTGGAGGAGTGTGATGTCTCGGTCTCTGCTACAGGCCACATCAGTAATCAACCTAAAGGGCATTGAAAAACAGAAAAGACTGTGAGTGGGCGAAAAGAAATAGTTTAATGAAACACATTTCATAAAAGACCTTTATGCCCTTCACTAAAAAGCATGCATGCATAGTAAAACCATTTATCAAACCACACATGTTTCAATATCCATTGATAGGGTCTCAGCCCCAAGTTTCGTAAATTCAAGTCATACGGGCCCCTGCCCAAATCCATTTACATAAATCCATAATCATATCAAACATATGTGGGAACTCATCCCAAATCCATTTATTATCCACAAAACACAATTTCGCAAATCCAAGAAATCATGTTTATCATATATCATATAACCAATACTGTCACGGTATCTAAAGCTACGCACGTGCTACCCGGGGTCTAAAATCCCAAGTCTCCCCAGGGTCCACCCAGTTCAATATCCACAGATCAATGGCCCTCCTTGGGGGTTATAATCCATAATAGCCTTCCTGAGAGTAAGGTACCCAACGGGGGCGACTCCACTCAGTTAGTGCTCTGTGACTACTCCAGGGTCCACCTAGGCCAACGACCCTCCCCGTATGAGATAATCCATAAATATATAAGGATGGTATATGAAAAAACATTTTGAAATCATTGTCAAAACCTTTCAAGGGTTCATGCCCGGTCCCCATAAACCGTCATGAACCAGAAATCCATTTATGGGTCTCCGACCCGAAATCACAATAGTAAACCATAACTGGGCCTCTGGCCTGATTCGTAAAAAAACTAGGCCTCACGCCCAATTTCGTAAACCAAATAGGCCTCGTGCCTAATATTATAAACCAAATGGGCCTCGTGCCTGATTACGTAAACCAAATGGGCATCGTGCCCGATTACGTAACCCAACTGGGCACCAAGCCCGATTCATAAATCAACTGGGCCTCGAGACCACTTCGTAAATCAACTGGGCCTCCGGCCTGATGCTTTGTTAAATCAAATGGACTTCAAGTCCAAGAGTTCATAAATCAAATGGTTCTCGTGCCCGATTCCATATTTTCAAATCCGAAATCAGTTAACGAACCAATTGGGCCCCTAGCCTGATAACTTGACTAAAAGGGACTTTGAGTCTGAGGGTTTCCAAAACAAATAGGTCTCATTCCCTAGTTTACTTTTTCAAATCCAAAACGATTTCCAAAACCATTAGCACGTATAATCAGTGCAAAATCGTAAACCTCGATTTATGTGCAAACATGTAAATCATCTCGAAATGCGTGAAATCATGTAAATCACTAACATCCAAATCATCAGCATAGAAATCATATTCATAAAACATATAGAACATTTATGCATCCATCACAGTTTAGAAATCAAGGTCCACTCATAAACCGTCCTAGGCTACCGCCTTGATTTGGGTGCCATAAGCCTCCCCGGGCTAATCACCATCACCCGACTCCCAAACCAGTCCAAATCACTTTAGAGGGTTACTAACTACCTCATTAACCTCTCATTGAAGTCCCATAATTTTCCCAAATTTTTAACTATTTTAAAACTCGGTCCTAAACCTTCGGACGTCCAGAAATAGATCGAGACGATGTCCGATCGACACGAAACCAGTCCCAAAATGTTCGTTAGATCGAATAGTTTAAAAGTCATGTCGAAGATTTCCCAAACCATGTTGTACACACCCTCACGTGTTGCCCAAAGGGGCTGCTCGTGAAAGCCACGTGTCAGTGAACAGTGTCACCCGTAACCGTGGGTGAACCGGGTTCTCTGGTTTTTGAACCAGACCGGACTGATCTGGATCGACGTGACCGGTTCAATTTTCTAACCTTCATAGTTTCGATCCTTTTCATCCCATTTTAATCCTAAACTCTTAGTCTTAATCCTAGGAACCTATCTAGATGATCAAAACAAGGAAAAAGGGAACAAGACCTCACCTTTTGATTGAAACAAAAACCAGCCACCTGCAACCTCCCACCGCCTTCGTCTCCGGCCACCTCCAACCTCGTAACCAGTCCCATTCGACTCTCACAACCTCCAGAAACAAGTTACAAACATTAAAGATGATTGAGGGCCATCAAAACTCGATTTCCAAAATTCAAACCAAAACTCACCGTTTTGGTCATCGACTACCTCAGACCACCAAGCTCCTCGAAATTGATCCCAAAGTGTTGGTCTGAGTCCTAGGAGTACTTTAGAGTCACTCAACTCGATCGAACAAGTCACAAAATGGTTTCCCGAACATGGGTTCAACATGGTTCAAGGTTACCCCGTCGTGGCTGCTACCTTTAGCCCTTCGCCGGTTCTCAGTCTCTCTGGTCCCTTACCCACTCTCTCAGTCCTCAAACACAACCCAGATGCTAATCTGGTGGTGGGGTGGTGTGTTTGTCTCTCATTTTTCAGAAGGATAGAATGAAGAAGATCACTATGTGCACGGGATTGAAAAGGGCAGGGAAGGTGAGTTTGGTGTGATGATCAAATGAGTGAACGGTGAGGATGAGGGGTGTGAGGGAATGGAGGGAAAAGATTGAGAGAGATTGGGTGAAGGAAATTATAAAATAATCCCCAAAACTAATATTTTAATCCTAAACCCACCAATCACACTTTAGATCCATAATTTGGAGTTAATGACCAATAGGATGAGTGACACTTCTCTGTTCGACGTTCGATTTCGGCGTGCTCCCTGTCTACGGATTCGTATTGACCCGATCTACGTAACAGTCCTCGGTGACAACACCCATCCCGATTATCCCTCAATAGTCGTAATGGATCCTACACCCGTTTGACAATAACTCTAAAGTGCCAAAAGTAACCAAACATATATACAACACAACAAACGCTAGACATTGTCAGACAAGCGATAGTTAAGTTTTACAGGACCGTTGACATTACAAATTTGATTAGTCAATAGATTCACAGAGCATAGGTAATAATACAAGTAGGGATCAAACTCCTACCCTGTAGGGTGTCTGAGTGCGCAATGGTCTACTTATTCCTTTGCCTCGTTTCTAGCCCCTGTACCTGTGCACTGGCCTGGAGGTAAATAAAACATCAAAGGTGTAAGTGGACAAAAATAAACATCGATAATTACATTTCAGGAAAAATCAATCATACCCTCCAGTTTTCACAAACATGCATGCATATCATAAATCATGAGTAAAAATATATCTGGGCACAAATGTTTATAGATCACAAATCTCAATAAAACCACCGGACTTATTTCCATATCCAATTTCATATAGTCACGTTTATCCCTGACCCGCGTGCAAATCAAATAGGCTCAAGGACCGCTCAAAATCCGAGGATCTGTCGCTGTGAATACATCACCAGCCGACAATCCAGATTATCGTGAACACATCACCGACCGATCTCCATATAATCCAGCACCTGTGGTCTGAGTCGAGCCTCCCTCTGCTGCACGACAACAGACCGTGCTATGTGACCTCTCCGGGGTAAACAATTCCATCCCAAAGGCGACTGTTATCTCCAGGGTCCACTCCGGGGAAAACATATTCCCAACCGGAAGCCCTAAATATCCGTAAAACATCACCATTATGAAAACCAGTGAAAAATAGTTGTATTGAAAACCAAAATCATCTATTAACACAGGGTCTCAGCCCCAAAGTATAGTTTCCTCAAATCCGGAAAACCAAAGTCCCGATTTATTTTATAAATCCAAAAATCATCAATATCATCATGTAATCACATGGAAATACAAATCCAATCAAAATCACAATTCCATTGGGTCTCAAGCCCAAAATATCATTTTCACTCAAATCCATGCAACCGTAAACCCGAGTTTCCTTTTTCACATAAAACCATAAAATATGTCCGAAAAACATCAAATCAATCCCTGACTCATAATCCGAGTCAAAACATCATTTTCAACACCGGGCCTACGCCCAAAACATCAATTTCACAATTTCTCGAAAAACGTGCCAAAAATAATATTATAATCCAGAAAATCGAGAAATCACCGGATTAAAACATCAATCATGCCAAATCATATCAAATCATATAATAAAGCATTTAAATCATATATGCATGCATCACGGTTAGAAAACAACGTTCACTCACACACCGTCCAGATTGTTCAACCTCAAGCTGTTCGCTCTCTTTCGATGTCCTGGGAATATTCCAGCCTGTCAAACAAAGTAAATTAAGGTTACTAGACTATCGTATAGTCCCATATATGAATTCCATAATCGTGGGAATTTAATAATATTATTTAAACATAAACTATACGCTTCGGGTACTCGAAACTAGTCCGAATCCATATCTGATTGACCCGAAACCAACGCTAATAGGTTCGTATCATCGAGAGCATCAAAACACATGTTGACCACTTTCCCAGAAACTCACCCATGCGCCCTCACGCACCGCCGTAAGCGGCTGCGTGTCAAAGCCACGCGCTTTGCACAGTGTTGCTACAGTGCGTCTCTCTCACTCTATTCTCTGATAAACAGGTTGAAAACCCGTGACAAGACCCGAATCGTTCTCCCTCGATTCGATCTCTATTCCTTCCATTCTTTCACCTGATCCCTTCTAATCTATCTTAATTTAAGTGCGGTTAACTTAATTACTTCAATCGCGGCCTTAATACTTACATCCCACCATCAACCTTTGAAAGGATTTCCTTCTCAAGTTCCCTCAATTCGTCCTGGTTTTTCAAATTAATTGACAAAGGAAGCATCGTGAGAGTGTAAGAAACATTTGTACATCATTAATTACACAAGTTTTTACCTCCGGCTATTCGAACTCAAGCTTGATTTTGAGCACAAATTGGAGCTTCTGTTCTTGCTTAATACAGCACCAATTCTCTTCATTTTTGTTGTGAATTTGTTCGAAATGATCTTAGGAAGCTTAATCAAGCCTCAATTTTGATCCTCCAAGCTCACAATTTCGAATTCGAGTTTTCACCAATTTTTTCCAAATTTTCAAATTTTGAAATTTCAGTACCTCTCTGTCCCTCGTGTTTTTCTCTCTGATCCAGTCTTCTCAATCTCTCATTCTCTCAACTGATGCAAACCCAATGCTTATCACGGTTATTGAAGGGACAAAAGAGAAGATTTTCCCTAATTAAGGGATTAATGTCCCTAATTCATGATTTCATCCATGAAATCCAGGGCAAAGGTGGGGGACAAAGTGACAGGTGTCACTGGCTGGTAGCATGAGTCAGCATGCTAATGATTCAACCGTTTGTTTGTTAAAAGACCGTTTTGCCCTTCGCTCGGCAAATTACCGTTTTACCCTTGGACTTCGTAGATTGGTAACTTTTACATCCGAGCTCTGTTTTCGACATGCCACCTGTCTACAGACTCAGCATCTTGAGATCTACACAATGGTCCTCACAAAATTATGAAAAGGTAACCCACATAAAAAGTCAACTTTAACCACTCCCTTTTCAGGGGTAAAAACATCATTTTACATATTATTTTATAATTTTACATGATTTGGATTTTCGGGCCGTTACAACCTTCCCCCCTTATGAAATTTCGTCCCTGAAATTTCAATGAAACAAATACGGATACTGCTCTCGCATCTGTATCTCGGGATCCTATGTGGCCTCTTACACGTTCTGATTTCTCCAAAGAACCTTCGTTAGGGGAATCGTCTTTCGGCGAAGCACTTTATCCTTTCGATCTAAGATCTATACAGGCTGTTCTTCAAAGCTTAGGTCTTCCCTGAGCTCAATGGGCTGTTCTTCTAACACATGGGACTCATCATACAAATATTTCCGCAGCATTGATACATGGAAAACATCATGGACCCTGGAAAGCTCGGAAGGTAATGCCAATCTATAAGCAACCCGACAAATCCTCAACAATCTCATATGGTCTAATGAAACCGGGGCTCAATTTCTAGCGTCTACCGAATCGTACTATGCCTTTCCAAGGAGATAACTTTAAGAAAATCCAGTCTCCAACTGCGAATTCAAGATCTCTAACTCGGTGGTCCACATAACTCTTTTGTCTATCTTGGGCTGTCTTGAGTCTATCCCGGATGAGTTTAACCTTCTTTGTCGAAAAGTCTACCAATTCTGATCTAAAAAATTTTTTTTCGCCCACTTCAGTCCAACACAAAGGGGTTCTGCACTGCCTCCATACAAGGCTTCATAAGGAGCCATCCCAATACTCGCTTGGTAACTATTGTTGTAGGCGAATTCCATCAATGGTAAATGTGACTCCCAAGTACCCTGGAATTGCAAAACACATGCTCTCATAACATCTTCCAAGGTCAGGATGGTCCGTTCCGACTGCCCGTAGGTTTGAGGGTGGAATGTTGTACTAAAATGCAATCTTGTCCCAAAAGCTTCCTGTAAGCTCTGCCAAAATCTGGACGTAAATCGTGGATCTCGATCAGATACAATAGAGGCAGGGGTGCCGTGTAATCAAATAATCTCGTCAATGAATAGTGTGGCATACTGTGTCTTCTGAAAGCCTTCCCTTACAGGTAAGAAATGCGCTGACGTGGTAAGCCTATCCACAATTACCCAAACTCCATCGTGTCCTTTGGGCGTCCTGGGAAGCTTAAACAAAAAATCCATCGTTATATGATCCCATTTCCATTCTGAGATTGGAAGTGGTTGCAGTGCTCCATAGGGTCTTTGTCTCTCAGCCTTTACTTGTTGACATATCAAGCACTTACTAACATACTCAGCAATCTCCCGTTTCATACCCGGCCACCAATAATGGTCTCGAAGCGTACTGTTCATTTTAGTCCCACCTGGATGCATAGCATACGCCGAACTATGGGCCTCTTCCAGAATCTCCTTCTTTAAAGTTACATCTCCGGGTACATATAGCCGTCCTTCCTTTACTAAGGCTCCATCCTCTCTAACTGTAACATCTTGTCGTTCCCCTGCTTCAACTTCTATTCGGAGGATACAGAAGATAGGGTCTTAAAGTTGCGCATCAATGACCCGGTCAATCAAAATCGGTCGCACCTGGAAACTAGCCAGCAAAACACCTTGGTTATCAACTCCCAAACTCCAGTCCTACGGAGTTCAACCAATAAGGGCAAGCGTATTATTCGGAGATGTGCCACAGGATGTGCTGATTTCCGACTCAATGCATCAGCTGCCAAATTAGCTTTTCCAAGATGGTTCAATCGTGCAGTCATAATCCTTAAGTAGTTCCAGCCATCGTCTCTGCCTCAAATTCAAATCATTCTGTGTGAAAAATACTACAAACTCTTATGATCAGTGAAAAGTTTACATGTCTCACCATACAAATAATGTCTCCAGATCTTTAGGGCATGTACCACTGCAGCTAATTCTAAATCGAGGGTAGGATAGTTACGTTCATGCGGTTTCAGCTGTTGGGAGGCATATGCAATCACCTTTCCATGTTGCATTAACACACACCGCAATCCTTGTAAGGATGTATTACTGTATAACTCATACTTCCCGCTATCATCCGGAAGGGTCAAGACAGGAGCGGAGATCAACCTTTTCTTCAGTTCTTGGAAACTTCGCTCAGAGTCCTCATCCCAAATGAACTTAATTCCCTTCCTGGTCAAGTGAGTCAATGGGGCAGCAATCGTAGAGAATCCTTCTACGAAACGTCTGTAGTAACCGGCCAACCCCAAGAAGCTCCTCACTTCGGTCACTGTTTTCGACTGCTCCCAATTTTCTACCGCTTTAATCTTCTGGGGATCAACACGAATTCCTTCCACAAAAATCACATGTCCCAGAAAACCAAAACTAGTTAACCAGAATTGGCACTTACTCAGTTTGGCAAAGAGTTGGTTCTTCCTTAGCGTATCTAGCACAACCCTCAAATGCTTCTCATGCGTCTTCTTACTGCTTGAATACACCAAAATGGCATCGATGAACACAATAACAAATTGGTCATGGTATTCCCGAAATACTCGATTCATCAAATCCATGAACGCCGCAGGTGCATAAGTCAATCCAAATGGCATCACCAGGAACTCATAATGACCATATCGAGTTCGGAAGGCTGTATTTGGAATATCCTCTTCTCGAATCCTTAACTGATGGTAACCAGAACAGAGATCAATCTTCGAAAAGTACTTAGCTCCTCTTAACTGATCAAACAAGTCATCAATATGAGGTAAAAGGTACTTATTCTTTATCGTGACCTTATTAAGTTGCCTATAATCCATGCATAATCTCAAACTGCCTTCTTTCTTTCTCACAAAAAATACGGGGGCTCCCCATGGCGATACACTCGATCGAATAAACCCCACGTCCACTAGATCTTGCAACTGCACCTTCAATTCCCGTAACTCAGCCGGTGCCATCCGATAAGGTGTCAAAAAAAAAGGTCGTGTACCAGGAATCAGTTTGATGGTGAACTCAATCTCCCTAGGAGGTGGCAATCCTAGTAAATCGTCAGGGAATACATCTGGGAATTCACACACTACTGGGATGTCCTCGACCTTGGCTGGGGTATCCCATTCATCGACCACATAAGCTAAATAATCCTGGCAACCCTTCCTCAATAATCTATCTGCCGTGAGGGCCGATATGACTCTGAAGGGTAACACCCTACGATCTCCCTAAAATATCACCTCTGGAAATCCTGGGCTCCGGAGTATCACCCTCTTATCGAAACACTCGATAGAGGCATGATGGGTTGTCAACCAATCCATCCCAACGATAACATGAAATTCATAAAAATCTAGGAGTATCAAATCAGCCATTAGATTCAAATCCTATATCAAAATAGGGTAACCTCGTATAACCTGGTTTACTACATATAAATCACCAGTCGGTGAACCCACTCCCATATCACACCCGATCGTAGAGATCTCTCTATCTGCTAACAGGGCATACTCTCGAGAAAGGAAAGAGTGAGTAGCTCCCGGGTCTATCAAATTACGTGCATTATGACCAAAAATAGTAAGCATACCTGTCACCATTCCCAAGGCTACTCGGGCCTCATCTTGAGTCACTGCAAATACTCGTGCATGTGGTCTCGAAGTCCGGCCACGTCCTCGTGATCCACCACGAGCTCGGCCAACTCCTCTCCCACATGTCGCATCCGAAATCGAGGTTGTACTCGGACCCTGTGTCAGGGCCCACCCCTAATCCCCCATGATTAGGAACTAAACCCTGCTCCCGTCTAACAACCCAAAAACGAATTGCCAAAACAACCTCACGAAAACTACAAATTACATTGTCAGACGCAGGAGAATTTACAACACCCTAGAGTCAGCAGTTATACAAAGAATAGTACCACACTAAGAAAAAAAAAAACCGATACACAGAGCACACGCACAACGGAAAATTGAAAACACTCCGGGAAAACTCTTGAGTACTATATGCCTCCGACGCTGCCTCAACGTCAACCCCCGCGCTAACTCCACGACCTAGAGGGCAATTAAAAACCAGAAAGTGTGAGTGGACCATAAAGAATAAAGTTTCAAAAACCATTTTATAAGAAACTAGGGTTTGGACCTCCGTTTTGAAAACATGCATGCACAACCCATTTATTAAACACAGCCATAAACCACATAGTAATCATTATATAAAAATTTATAATTCACAAAATAAGCATCATGAAAACAGTACGATAAAACATAAATCCAAGTCATCATTATCTAATCAAACCTGCTGGACCTATCCGAGTCTTTAAACTCAATAAAGGCCTCAATAATCCGAGTCTTTAAACTCAACAGGCCTACAGGGGAAATATCAGTATATCCGAGTCTTTAAACTCCCGAGTCTTTAAACTCAATCCGGGTCTTTAAACCCAATTCGGGCCCGTCCCCCGTCAATCACAATATCCGGGTCTTTAAACCAAATAACCAGATCCAACAAATCCAATCCAAAACCATTTGAAAACCATTTCTAAATCCACATCCAAACCCGAATCCGAAATCACTGGCCCGAAGCCCTTCCGGCATCCAGAACCGTCATTCTGGACCCAAATCCGGAATTCCACTTTTCAACTTTAACACCAAATTCCGCGTTCCGAAATCCAAATCTAAAACCGAAAACACTTGATCATTGAAATCATGTTCCAAAATCCCTTTATAATCATTGAAAACCCTTTATCGTTTGAAATCCCAAAGCAGTTATAACATATTCAACCCCGCGGTTATAACATATCCCAAAGCAGTTATAACATAATCAAAAAACGTGCAATTAAGCAAAGCAGTTATAACATATTCAAATAACCATGAAATCACATATAAAACTATAAAACAAGTAATTAAAAGCAGTTATGCATGCTCAGATATAGAGAAGGGGTCCACTCACAGATACCGGGCACGTCACTCGCGTCCCGTACGTTCCGCACGTTCCTCGTCCTCCTCGAGGATGCCCGATCTTGTCAACAATCACCAAACTACTTCACTAACACGTTAAAGAAGGTTCTCCTAATTTTCCCCAAAATTCCCTGGGTTCTACACGTAACGAACCGAGACCCTAAACCTTCAACCCCGCGGAACTAACTCGAATCGACGTCCGATTAACCCGAAACCTATTCCAAAAGATTCGTTATAACATGTAGACCAAAAACCTAGTTGAACATCTCCTCGAAAAATGCCGTACGGGCCTCCACTCGCCGCCAAAAGTGGCTGCGCGTGGGCCTCATGCGCCTGCACTGTTCATCGTCTTCAACCTTCGTCCAAGCGGTCCAGACCGGTTCAGCCAAACCAAACCCGGGTGACCGGTTCTCTGTCATCCGTCCACCATTTCAGTCCCTTTTTCCACCAGTCTCTTCGTCCTATACCCAATAATCCATTCCCCTCAACCAAACACGACAACACGGCCTCTAACCCGTCGTTCCTAGCTCGAAACAAAATCACCCGAACACCCCTGTTTGCAATCCCGACCACCCGTGAAATCCCCCATCACGGCTGCACAACCAGCAGCTTCCTAAGACCCTACTGAGTCCACTAGACCTCACCAGACTCCTCGACTCGTATCAAAAAGCCACGACTCACCGTTTGAACCTAAACTGGAAAATAGAGCAACCAGGGGAAATTTAAGAGATTACCTGCCTGTCGATCGCCGCCGCGCTCGCCGCCGTGTTCCCTGGAGTCCACAAAGCCGTCCTAGCTTCCCCTCGAGTCGAATTTGATCAACTTGATCAGTGAGGTTCGCACCAACACCAAACTCCCTCTCTATTTTTCCAGTGAACTCACACTCCGCACACACCACCGTTCTGCCCACAATTCCATGCCAAACTCACTCACCAAGTCTCACACTCTCTCTGCTCTCACTTCTTCACTCACCAGCACACACACACTCCCTTCACCTGATCGATTCTCCTCTCAACTCTCTCTCTGTTGTCTCTCGATTACACGATACACACACGGCTTACCCAATTAAATTCCACCGTGCACCAGCTTGTAGAAGCCTCTAGCTCACAGCCACATGTCACAATCCTATAGCCCCTCTCACAAATATCCACTTGCACCTGTACACTTGGCCTTATCAGATTGGCCCAATTCCCAACGCACCAAAAAGACCAAAATGCCCTTGTAAGTCAAAAATTACAATTTTCCCTTCGTCGTTCTTGACCCGTATCTCGCCCGTCCAATGTTCGATGCAGGCATGCCGCCTGTCGTTGAACTTAGGACGACGAGACTTACCTAACGGTCCTCGGTCTACCTGAAAACCAAGTGTCTAGTGAAAAGTCAACTTTTGCCCCTATTCTAAGCAAATTACGGTAATGCCCTCAACCTTCCGAAGATCATAACTTCCTCCTCGGATGTCAGAATCGGGCGTGCCACCAGTCTACGAACTCGTGACGTCCCGAACTACGTCATGGTCATCGGTCAACGCCCAATTGACCGTCCGTACTAAAAGTCAACATATTGCCGAACCTTGGGGCAAAATCGTCATCTCTGTGCTAACACCCCGAACGTAACCAACTAACCACCAATTAGACTCACTAATCTGTTACTAATCACTTTGCTAATCTTGGCTCTCGGGATGGGTCGTTACAATCTACCCTCAAAAGAATTTCATCCCCGAAATTCCACAGCTAGTTCCCGACACTTGGGGTCTCCTACCCGGTAAGCAACTCTCGCCAAACAACTACTCTGGGAAGTTCCTAACCTATCATCTCCACCTTGGGTATTTCACAACACCCCTACTACTAGTTCAACACTTCTGACGCGCTCTCAGTAAAACTTCATGGTGTACGCAAGGGAAACTCTATGAATAGAAAAAAAAGGTATTTTAAAATACCTCATTTAAGCGTACCCAATAGAATTCATAGAGTACATCCTCACGTACTACCTCCTACATCTTCTAGAAACCCAACTCAAATCCTAACCCAGAAACAATCTAGTCCAAAAAAAAGAATCCTACCTACCGGCTCACTACCCAACGACTCCGACCACCTTGTCGGAATAAACCAACAAAGTCCTAAACGCAATCCTAGATTGTGGGTTTTCTTCAATAACCTCATATCGATCAGTTATAGTCAATCCTTTCCAATTCCTTCCGTCATCCTTCAACGGAACTCACCGTACTCCTGAATCTCGTCACTCCAAGTCACCTAGGGAAAAGCCTAGACACTACCCCGAAACCAACAAAACAGTGTACAACACAACCAAGGATAATAAAAGTATTTGTCCCTGCACCGGGTGCTGACTGAGCCTCCTACTGAGTCATCACAAACACTCGGGCCTGGGGTCCTGAAGATCTACCACATCCCCTCAAACTACTGGTGGCACCACCACCTCCTCTGGTGCCTACTATCCCTGACACTGACGTCATGCTCCTTCCAGGCTCCGCCGATCCTCGCCCTACACCACCCTTCTGTGGTAACAGTGGACAGTCACGTCGGAAGTGACCTCGCTCCCCACAGTAGTAACAAACATCCCGACCGGGACCACTACTCTGTCTCCCTGTAGATGCAATAGATGTCGTACAGGTTTACGGAGTCGCCTGTGCTCGGTAACCATGGAACCCTGAACTCTGGAAACTACCAGGTCTACCAAAACGATCATCGCCCGCCGACGATTCTCCACTGAAGTTGCCTTTCTTTGGTGTCCTCTTACTCGAAGCTCTAGAAAAAGGTGGCTCCAGGTGTCGTACCGGCAAGCTAGCCTCAACCCTCACCGTAGCATCCGACAACTCTCGGAGGGTAGCAAACGATCCAGCCGTCACTATGGCTCGTATCTCTCCTCACAGGACCAACTCAAACCTACGCCACTTCTCGGCTTCAGTGGCCACAAACGCAGGAGCAAAACGAGACAACATCTGGAATTCCCGCTCGTACTCAGCCACACTCATACTCCCCTGTTGGAGTTGCAGAAACTCCGCCTCCTTGGCATCACGGAAAGAACGAGGGTAATACTGATCCAGAAACCGCAACATAAACGTCTCCCAGGTCACAAAATGGGCATCCCAGCCAGACAACTCGAGGGTATACCACCACTCGTACGCCGCACCATCCAGTAAAAAGGTAGCTAGTAACACTCGATCCTCCGGTGGACAATGCATCACTGTGAAAATCCGCTCAAGTCTCGTGATCCACCTCTGGGCTTCCTCAGGATCTGCCCCACCACTAAAAGTCGTAGCCCCGAGCCGCTGGGCTCGCTCGATCGTAGCACTCTCCGCATCTCTCGCTGCGTCTCCAGGTCGTGGATGGGGTTCACGTCTCGGAGGCATAGTCAACCGCACGGTGAAAGAGGCATAGAATCAGTCAAACAACCTAAACACAACCTCCCAACCAACACAAACCAACAAACCTATGCTCTGATATCAATTGTCAAGGCCCACCCCTAATCCCCCAAGATTAGGGACTAAACCCTGCTCCCGTCTTACAACCCAAAAATGAATGGCCGAAACAACCTCACAAAAACTACAAATTACATTGTCAGACGCAGGAGAATTTACAACACCCGAGAGTCAGCAGTTGTCCAGAGGATAGTACCAAACTCAGAAAACAAAAACCGATACACAGAGCACACGCACAACGGAAAATTTAAAACACTCCGGGAAAACTCTTGAGTACTCTATGCCTCCGACGCTGCCTCAACGTCAACCCCCGCGCTAGCTCCACGACCTGGGGGGCAATTAAAAACCAGAAAGTGTGAGTGGACCATAAAGAATAAAGTTTCAAAAACCATTTTATAACAAACCAGGGTTTGGCCCTCCGTTTTGAAAACATGCATGCACAACCCATTTATTAAACACATCCATAAACCACATAGTAATCATTATAAAAAAATTTATAATTCACAAAATAAGCATCATGAAAACCGTACGATAAAACATAAATCCAAGTCATCATTATCCGATCAAACCTGCTGGACCTATCCGAGTCTTTAAACTCAATCCAGGCCTCAATAATCCGAGTCTTTAAACTCTGAGTCTTTAAACTTAACATGCCTACTGGGGAAATATCAGTATATCCGAGTCTTTAAACTCCCGAGTCTTTAAACTCAATCCGGGTCGTTAAACCCAATCCGGGCCCGTCCCCCGTCAATCACAATATCCGGGTCTTTAAACCCAATAACCAGATCCAGCAAATCCAATCCAAAACCATTTGAAAACCATTTCTAAATTCACATCCAAACCCGAATCCGAAATCACTGGCCTGAAGCCCTTCCGGCATCCAGAACCGTCATTCCGAACCCAAATCCGGAATTCCACTTTTCAACTTTCAGACCAAATTCCGCTTTCCGAAATCCAATTCTAAAACCGAAAACCCTTGATCATCTAAATCATGTTCCAAAATCCCTTTATAATCATTGAAAACCCTTTATCATTTGAAATCCCAAAATCATAGCATCATAATCAGAAATCAAGCTTTTCTCGTAAAACGTGCCAAATACGTAATTTTTCGAAAAACGTGCAATTAAGCAAAACAGTTATAACATATTCAAATAATCATGTAATCACATATAAAACTGTAAAACAAGTAATTAAAAGCAGTTATGCATGCTCAGTTATAGAGAAGGGGTCCACTCACAGATACCAGGCACGTCACTCGCGTCACGTACGTTCCGTACGTTCCTCGTCCTCCTCTGGGATTCCCGATCCTGTCAACAGTCACCAAACTACGTCACTAACACGTTAAAGAAGGTTCTCCTAATTTTCCCCAAAATTCCCCGGGTTCTACACGTAACGAACCGAGACCCTAAACCTTCAACCTCGCGGAGCTAACTCGAATCGACGTCTGATTAACCCGAAACCTATTTCAAAAGATTCGTTATAACATCTAGACCAAAAACCTAGTTGAACACCTCCCCGGAAAACACCGCACAAGCCTCCACGCACTGCTCAAACTGGCTGTGCGTGGGCCTCACGCGCCTGCACTGTTCATCGTCTTCAACCTTCGTACAAGCGGTCCAGACCGGTTCAGCTAAACCAAACCGGTGTGACCGGTTCTCTGTCATCCATCCACCATTTCAGTCCCTCTTTCCACCAGTCTCTTCGTCCTCTACCCAGTAATCCATTCCCCTCATCCAAAAATGACAACACGGCCTCTAACCCATCGTCCCTAGCTTGAAACAAAATCACTCGTACACCCCTGTTTGCATTCCCGGCCACCCGTGAAATCCCCCATCACGGCTGCACAACCAGCAGCTTCCTAGGACCACACTGAGTCCAGTAGACCTCACCAGACTCGTCGACTCGTATCCAAAAGCCACGACTCACCGTTTGAACCTAAATTGGAAAACAGAGCAACCAGGGGAAATTTAAGAGATTACTTGCCTGTCGATCGCCGCCGTGCTCACTGCCGCATTCCCTGGAGTCCACAAAGCCGTCCTAGCTTCCCCTCGAGTCCAATTTGATCAACTTGATCACTGAGGTTTGCACCAACACCAAACTCCCTCTCTGTTTTTCCCGTGAACTCACACTCCGCACACACCACCGTTCTTCCCACAGTTCCACGGCAAACTCACTCACCAAGTCTCACACTCTCTCTGCTCTCACTTCTTCACTCACCAACACACACACACACACTCCCTTCACCTGATCGATTCTCCTCTCCACTCTGTCTCGGTTTTCTCTCGATTACACGATACACACACGGCTTACACAATTAAATTCCACCGTGCACCAGCTTGTAGAAGCCTCTAGCTCACAGCCACATGTCACAATCCTATAGCCCCTCTCAAAAATATCCACTTGCACCTGTACAATTGGCCTTATCAGATTGGCCTAATTCCCAATGCACCAAAAAGACCAAAATGCCCTTGTAAGTCAAAAATTACCATTTTGCCCTTCGCCGTTCTCGACCCGTATCTCACCCGTCCAATGTTCGTTGAAGGCATGCCGCTTGTCGTTGAACTCGGGATGACGAGACCTACCTAACGGTCCTCGGTCTACGTGAAAACGAAGTGTCTACTGAAAAGTCAACTTTTCCCCTATTCTAACCTAATTACGGTAATGCCCTCAACCTTCCGAACAACATAACTTCCTCCTCGGATGTCGGAATCCAGCGTGCCACCTGTCTACGGACTGGTGACGTCCCAAACTACGTCGCAGTCATCGGTCAATGCCCAATTTACAGCTTGAACTAAAAGTCAACATATTACCCAATCTAGGGGCAAAATCGTCATTTCTGTGTTAACACCCCGAACGTAACCAACTAACCACCGATTAGACTCACTAATCCGTTACTAATCACTTTTCTAATCTCGGTTCTCGGGACGGGTCGTTACACCCTGTTCGGTAGTGGCCCAACCTGTACCACTACTACTGGCCAAACGTGGGTAATCCCTCCGGAAGTGACCCGGCCCCCTACAATAAAAGCAAACAAGAGCATTGCCCCGGTTGGGCGCACTACTCTGTCGGTCAATTGATCCTACTGATACCTCACTAAACTGTGCAGTCGCTGGAGGTTGAAACCCAAATCTCTGTGAACCCCTCCCACTGCTAAAACTCGAGCGAGCACCACTAAAAGATCCAGGACTAAAACTACCTCTCCCTCACTAAACTGTGCAGGCCCTGGTACTGTCGCTCACGGCTCCTACCAAAGCCCTAGTGTTGCTGTCGTACTAGTAAACTCGTCTCAACGTGAAAAGCAGCATCAGACAATTCTCTCAGTGTGGCATAAGATACCACAGTCACAGCGGCCTGTATCTCGCTCCTCAATCCATACTCAAATCGTCGACATTTATCTTCCTCAGTCGCCACATACAAAGGAGAAAAAGTGGATAATATAATGACCCGTCCCGAAAATTAGGGTTAAGATTGTGATTAAGATGGGGTTACTGAGCTTAATCGGTGGTTAGTTGGTTCCAATAGGTCCGTTGGTGTAGAATGATGATTTTTCCCCTCGTTTGGGTCAATAGTTGACTTTTAGTTTGAGAGGTCAATTGGGTATTGACCGATGACTGTGACGTAGTCTGGGACGTCACGAGTCCGTAGACAGGTGGTACGCCCGATTCGGACATCCGAGGATGAAGTTATGATGTTCGGAATGGTGAGGGCATTATCGTAATTTAGTTAAGATAGGGGGAAAAGTTGACTTTTCGTACGATCGGGTTATGACACGTTGACCTAGGACCATTAGGTAGATCTCGTCGTCCTGAATGCAACGACAGGCGGCACGTGTTCATCGGACCTGAGATGAGTGAGTTACTGGTCTGGAACGGTAAGGGCAAAATTGTAATTTTTGGAGACAAAGAGGGGCATTTTGGTCTTTTCGCTGTTTGGGCTTGGTGTAGTCGGATTTGGACAAGTGTCCAGGGCAGAGTGGGATTTTTGTGAGAGAATGGGGAGGATTGTGACACGTGGGGTTTAGCTAGAGGCTTCTAGGGAACATGGTTCCAATTATTTGGGCCGTATGTGTGTTCGTGTGTGCCCGTGTGTGCCCGTGTGTGTGTGTTCGAAGAAGAGAGAACAGAGACTGAGAGATTGGGAGAATTGGATGAGTGCAGAGGGTGTTTGTGTGTCCTGGTGGAGTGAGGAGTGATCGAAGATTGAAAGAGAGCTAGTGAGGAGGTTGGGAGGTGTCGTATTTGTGTGTGAGGAGTGTGAGAGATCACGGGGAAAACCAGAAAAACAGAGAAGAGGTGAGAGATCGTGGTGGCGGTGTGGCCGTGTACTGTTCAGTTGGGCTCGACAGGGGGCGAGGACGGCTCTGTGGACTTCAGGGAGTGCGGCGGTGAGCACGGCGGCGATCGACGACAGGTAATTTCTTCTCCCTGTAGGTTTACTCTGTTTTGGCCGTGAAGTTCAAACCGGAAGACGTGAAGTCTGGGGTTGAATCGACGGTTTTGGTGAGTTGGGTGAGACTCAAGGAGGTCCTAGGAAGCGTCTAGTGTTGCCACCGTGACGGGGGAGGACTTAGGTGGACGGATCGTGAAACAGGGGATAGTTTGGGTTTTGGCTTCGAGCTTGAGTCGATGGGTTAAGGATGGTGTCGCGGTGTTTGAGTGAGGGGGATAGGTTCCTTAGGACTGGACAATGAAGATGGTGAAGAGAGGAAGGAAAACGGAGACGGATGGGCGGAGAACCGGGAACGCTGGTTCAGACCGGTTCACGTGAGGAAGACGATGATGAACAGTACTTTGTGTACTGGTGCGTGAGGTCCACGCGCAGCCACTTTGGGCGGCCCGTGGGGGCGCGTGCGGCGGTGTCTGGGAAACGGTCAACATAGTTTTTGGTCCAGGAGTTATAACGAATCCATTGGAATTGGTTTCGGGTTAATCGGACGTCGTCTGAGCTTAGTTCCGCGAGGTTGAAGGTTTAGGGTTCCGGTTTGTTACGTGTAGGACCCGGGGAGTTTTGGGGAAAATTAGGTGGACCTTCATAGATGTGTTAGTGACGTACTTTGGTGCTTGTTGACAGGATCGGGATTTCCCGAGGAAGCTGAGGAACGAACAGGACGTACAGGACGCGAGTGACGTGCCCGGTATCTGTGAGTAGACCCTTTCTCTAACTCGAGCATGCATAACTGCTTTTATTTATGTTTTAAGTTATTAAGTATGTTTTTATGTTTCTCATACAGTTATATGTTGGTTTTACCTCATGGCACGTTTTTCGAGAAAGTTCGGTTTTCAGTACTTTTTATGATAAAATGTTGATTTTTGACTTTGATGGTATAGTTTCGGGATTTCAAATGATAAATGATTTCTAATGGTTATAAAGGGATTTTGGAACGTGATTTGATGATTAAGGGTTTTCAGTTTTAAAATCAGATTTCGAAAAGCGAGGTTTGATTTTAAAGTTGAAAAGTGGAATTCCGGATTTGGGTTCGGAATAACGGTTTTGGATGCCGGAAGGGCATCAGACCAGTGATTTCGGATTCGGGTTTGGATACGGATTTAGAAATGGTTTTCAAATGGTTTTGGATTGGATTTACTGGATCTGATTTTTGGGTTTAAAGACCCGGATATTGTGATTGACGGGGGACGGGTCCGGATTGGGTTTAAAGACCCGGATTGAGTTTAAAGACTCAGGAGTTTAAAGATTCAGATATATTGATTTCCCCCGTGGGCTTGTTGAGTTTAAAGACTCGGGAGTTTAAAGACTCGGATATTATTGAGGCCTGGATTGAGTTTAAAGACTCTGGAGTTTAAAGACTCGGATTGATCCAGTAGGTTTGATCGGATGATAATGGCTTGGTATTTATGTTTTATGTTTATGATGCCTATGATTTAAGTTTTATAACTATTTTTATAATGATTCAGCAAATGTTTTATGACGATCCTTCTAGGATTTCTAACTGTTTTCAATAACTGGGTTATGCATGTGATCTCAAAACGGAGGGCTAAAACCCTGGTTTTATTATGAAATAGTTTTCGGAAAGTATTTTATGTTTTATGGTCCACTCACACCTTCTGTTTTAATTTGCCCTCCAAGTCGTGGAGCCAGCGCGGGGTTTTGGCGTCGAGGCAGCGTCGGAGGCATAGAATTTTCGAGAGTGACCCCGGAGTGCTTAAACTTTTCCGTTGTGCGTGTACCTTGTTTATCAGATTTATTTTCTTTGTATTTTGTACTATGCTTTGTACGTACGCTTGACTTCGGGATGTTTAAAGTTTCTCCTGCGTCTGACTGTGTAGTTTGGTGGTTTATCGTGAGTTTATTTTGGTTTTGTGTCGGGGTGTCAGACAAGAGTAGGATTTACCTCGGTTTTCGGGGTGGAACCGAGGTGGGTCCTGAAAAATGGTATCAGAGCATAGGTTTGTCGAGTTTGCTGGGTTTGTGTTTGTTATGAGGTTGTGTTTAGGTTGTCTGATTGCTTCTATGCCTCTTTCATCGTGCGGTTGACGATGCCTCCGAGACGTAGACCCTCTCCACGACCTGAAGGCGAAGCGATGAGAGGGACAGAGAGTTCTACGATTGAGCGAGCCCAGCGGCTCGGGGCTACGACTTGTAGTGGTGGGGTAGATCCTGAGGATGCCCAAAGGTGGATCACGAGACTTGAGTCGATCATTGCGGTAATGCATTTCCTACCGGAGGATCGAGTGTTACCGGCTACCTTTTTATTGGATGGTGCGGCATACGAGTGGTGGTATACCCTCGAGTTGTCTGGTTGGGATGCCCACACTGTGACCTGGGAGACGTTTCGGGAGAGGTTCCAAGATCAGTATTACCCTCGTTCTTTCCGTGATGCCAAGGAGGCTGAGTTTCTGCAACTTCAACAGGGGAATTTGAGTGTGGCTGAGTACGAACAGATGTTCCAGATGTTGTCTCGGTTGGCTCCTGCATTTGTGGCTAATGAAGCCGAGAAGTGTCATAGGTTTGAGTTGGGCCTGTGAGGTGAGATTCGAGCCATAGTGACGGCTGGATCGTTTGCTACCCTCCGAGAGTTTTCGGATGCTGCGATGCGAGTTGAGGCTACCTTGCTGGTACGACGCCGGGAGCCACCTTTTTCTGGAACTTCGAGTCTGAGGACACCGAAGAGAGGTAACTTCAGTGGAGCATCGTCGGCGGGCGATGATCGTTTTGGTAGACCGGGTAGTTCCTAGAGTTCAGGATTTCGTGGTTACCAAGCACAACCGACTCCACAAGCTAGTGCGACGTTTGTTGCATCGACAGGGAGACCGAGTCCTTCTGGTCGGGATGTTTGTTTCTACTGTGGGGAGCGAGGTCATTTCCGACGGGAGTGTCCACTGTTACCACAGGAGGGTGGTGTAGGTCGAGGATTGGCGGAGCCTGGACGGAGTACAGAGTCAGCGTCAGGGATAGCAGGCACTAGAGGAGGTGGTGCCACAAGTGGTGTGGGGGGCCGTGGTGGATCTTCAGGATCTCAGGTCGTGTGTTTGCGATGACTCAGTAGGAGGCTCAGTCGGCACCAGGTGCGGGGACATGTACTTTTATTATCCTTGGTTGTGTTGTACCTCCTTTGTTGTTGGATTTCGGGGTATAGTTAGGCCTTACCCTAGGTGACCTGGAGCGACGAGGTTACAGCTTACGGTGAGTTCCGTGAAGGATGATGGAAGGAACGGGAAAGGAGTGACTATAACTGATCGATATGAGGTTATTGAAGGAAGAGAACCCACAATCTAGGATTCCCCTTTAGGACTTTGTCGATTTATTCCAACAAGTGGTCGAAGTAGCAGCCGGGGGAAGTAAGCTAGTAGGTAGGGTTGCCTGGTTGACCTAGATTGTTCTGGGTTAGGATTTTAGTTGGTTCCGGGAAGTGTCGGTGGTAGTACGTGAGGATGTACTCTATGAATTCTATTGTACTCTATATGAGGTATTTTAAAATACCTTTGTTTTCTGTTCATAGAGTTTCACTTGCGTACACCATGAAGTTCTAGTTGTACTAAGAGAGAGTTAGAAGTGGTAAACCGGTAGTTGGGGATGGAGTGAAATACCCAAGGTGGAGATGATAGACAGGAAACCCAGGAGAAGTTGTTGTTGACCTAGTGTTGATCACCGGGTAGGAGACCTTAGTGTTGGGAACGAGCTGTGGAATTTCGGGGATGAAATTCTTTTAAGGAGGGTAGGTTGTAACGACCTGTCCTGGAAATTAGGGTTAAGATTGTGATTAAGATGGGGTTAGTGAGCTTAATCGATGGTTAGTTGGTTCCGATAGGTCTGTTGGTGTAGAATGATGATTTTTCCCCTAGTTTGGGTCAATAGTTGACTTTTAGTTCGAGCGGTCAATTGGGTATTGACCGATGACTGTGACGTAGTTCGGGACGTCACGAGTCTGTGGACAGGTGGTACGCCCGATTCCGACATCCGAGGAGGAAGTTATGATGTTTGGAAGGTTGAGGGCATTACTGTAATTTGGTTAAGATAGGGGGAAAAGTTGACTTTTCATACGATCGGGTTGTGACACGTTGACCTAGGAATGTTAGGTAGATCTCGTCATCCTGAATTCAACGACAGGCGGCACGTGTTCATCGGACCTAAGATGAGTGAGTTAAGGGTCTGGAACGGTAAGGGCAAAATTGTAATTTTTGGAGACAAAGAGGGGCATTTTGGTATTTTGGATATTTGGGCTTGGTGTAGCCGGATTTGGACAAGTGTCCAGAGCACAGTGGGATTTTTGTGTGAGAATGGGGAGGATTGTGACACGTGGGGTTTGGCTAGAGGCTTCTAGGGAACACGGTTCCAATTATTTGGGCCGTGTGTGTGTTCGTAGGTGCCCGTGTGCGTGTGTTCGAAGAAGAGAGAACATAGACTGAGAGATTGGGAGAATTGGACGAGTGCGGACGGTGTTTGTGTGTCCTGGTGATGTGAGGAGTGATCGAAGATTGAAAGAGAGCTAGTGAGGAGGTTGGGAGGTGTCGTGTTTGTGTGTGAGGAGTGTGAGAGCTAACGAGGAAACCAGAAAAACAGAGAAGAGTGAGAGATCGTGGTGGCGGTGTGGCCCTGTACTGTTCAGTTAGGCTCGACAGGGGGCGAGGACTACTCTATGGACTTCAGGGAGTGCGGCAGTGAGTACGGCGGTGATCGACGACAGGTAATTTCTTCTCCCCGTAAGTTTGCTCTGTTTTGGCCGTGAAGTTCAAACCGGAAGACGTGAAGTCTGGATTGAGTCGACGGTTTTGGGGAGGTTGGTGAGGCTCAGGGAGGTCCTAGGAAGCGTCTAGTGTTGCCACCGTGACGGGGGAGGACTTAGGTGGACGGATAGTGAAACAGGGGACAGTTTGGGTTTTGGCTTCGAGCTTGAGTCGACGGGTTAGGGACGGTGTCATGGTGTTTGAGTGAGGGGGATAGGTTCCTTAGGACTAGACGATGAAGATGGTGAAGAGAGCGAGAAAAACGGAGACGGATGGGCGGAGAACCGGGAACGCTGGTTCAGACCTGTTCACACGAGGAAGACGATGATGAACAGTACTTTGTGTACTGGCGCGTGAGGCCCACGCGCAGCCACTTTGGGCGGCCCGTGGGGACGCGTACGGCGGTGTTTGGGAAAATGGTCAACATAGTTTTTGGTCCAGGAGTTATAACGAATCCATTGGAATTGGTTTCGGGTTAATCGGACGTTGTCTGAGCTTAGTTCCGCGAGGTTGAAGGTTTAGGGTTCCGGTTCGTTACGTGTAAGACCCGAGGAGTTTTGAGGAAAATTAGGTGGACCTTCGTAGACGTGTTAGTGACGTACTTTGGTGATTGTTGACAGGATCGGGATTTGCCGAGGAAGCTGAGGAACGTACGGGACGTACGGGACGCGAGTGACATGCCCGGTATCTGTGAGTGGACCCTTTCTCTAAACTTGAGCATGCATAACTGCTTTTATTTATGTTTTAAGTTATTAAGTATGTTTTTATGTTTCTCATACGGTTATATGTTGGTTTTACCTCATGGCATGTTTTTCGAGAAAGTTCAGTTTTCAGTACGTTTTACGATAAAAGGTTGATTTCTGACTATGATGGTATAGTTTCGGGATTTCAAATGATAAATGATTTCTAATGGTTATAAAGGGATTTTGGAACGTGATTTGATGATCAAGGGTTTTGGGTTTTAAAATCATATTTCGAAAAGCGAGGTTTGATTTTAAAGTTGTAAAGTGGAATTCCGGATTTGGGTTCGGAATAACGGTTTTGGATGCCGGAAGGGGATCAGACCAGTGATTTCGGATTCGGGTTTGGATACGGATTTAGAAATGGTTTTCAAATGGTTTTGGATTGGATTTGTTGGATATGATTGTTGGATCTGGATTGGGTTTAAAGACTCGGATTGAGTTTAAAGTCTCGGGAGTTTAAAGACTCGGATATATTGATTTCCCCTGTAGGCCTGTTCAGTTTAAAGACTCGGGAGTTTAAAGACTCGGATATTATTGAGGCCTAGATTGAGTTTAAAGACTCGGGAGTTTAAAGACTCGGATAGATCCAGCAGGTTTGATCGGATGATGATGGCTTGGTATTTATGTTTTATGTTTATGATGCCTATGATTTAAGTTCTATAACTGTTTTTATAATAATTCTGCAAATGTTTTATGACGATCCTTCTAGGATTTCTAACTGTTTTCAATAACTGGGTTATGCATGTGATCTCAAAATGGAGGGCTAAAACCCTGGTTTTATTATGAAATGGTTTTCGGAAAGTATTTTATGGTTTATGGTCCACTCACACCTTCTGTTTTAATTTGCCATCTAGGTCGTGGAGCTAGCGCGTGGTTTTGGCGTCGAGGCAGCGTCGGAGGCATAAATGTTCGAGAGTGACCCCAGAGTGCTTAAACTTTTCCGTTGTGCGTGTACCTTGTTTATCGGATTTCTTTCCTTTGTATTTAGTACTATGCTCTGTACGTACGCTTGACTTCGAGATGTTTAAAGTTTCTCCTGCAACTGACTGTGTAGTTTGGTGGTTTATCGTGAGTTTATTTTGGTTTTGTGTCGGGGTGTCAGACGGGAGCAGGATTTACCTCGGTTTTAGGGGTGGAACCGGGGTGGGTCCTGATAGATAAGGTCAAAAACGTCTGCTCATAGTCAGCCACTGACATGCTCCCGTGTTGCAGCTGTAGGAACTCAACCTCCTTAGCGTTGGGGAAAGAATGGAGATAAAACTGAGCCAAAAAGCGGTCCCGAAAACCTTCCAAAGTCAAGGTGCGGGCGTTCAAGCCTGTCATCTGTAACGCACGCCACCATCTATATGCATTGCTGCATAAACGTGGCTACGAAACCATATCGTCCAGCGGGCACTGCATAATCTCGAAGATCCGCTCAAAATGTGTAATCCAGTCATAGGCCTCTTCTGGGTTAGTCTGGCCAGTAAACTTAATGGCCACCCCAATCGTTGAGCTCTCTCCACATCCGGACCCCCAATCTCAGCACCAATGTTCTGTAAGAGAAACATATCAATATAACAACACATGCACACCAATGTGCAAGACTCAGACCGCAACCTAATGCTCTGATACCAATTTGACAAGACCCATCCCGATTATCCCTCGATAGTTGTGATGGATCCTGCTCCTGTCTAAAAATAACTCTAAAGTGCCAAAAGTAACCAAACATATATACAACACAACAAACGCTAGACATTGTCAGACAAGGGATAGTTAAGTTTTACAGGACCGTTGACATTACAAGTTTGATTAGTCAACAGATTCACAAAGCATAGGTAATATTACAAGTAGGGATCAAAATTCCTACTCTGTAGGGTGTCTGAGTGCGCAACGGTCTACATATTCCTTTGCCTCGTTTCTAGCCCCTATACCTGTGCACTGGCCTGGAGGGTAAATAAAACATCAAAGGTGTGAGTGGACAAAAATAAACATCGATAATTACATTTGAGGAAAAATCAATCATACCCTCCAGTTTTCACAAACATGCATGCATGTCATAAATCATGAGTAAAAATTCCTACTACGTAGGGTGTCTGAGTGCGCAACGGTCTACTTATTCCTTTGCCTCATTTTGAATTGGAAAACTTAAAACATGTATTTATGTCTTCACAGATTTATTGATATATTAAACCCTCAGATGTATACATAGTTTGCCTCCAACGATTCTCTGCCTTATTGAATTTTCTTGCTCAACCAATTGATTTTTCAAGGGTTATCACAATACCAGACACGACCCATCCCAATCTCCCTGGATTATCGTGGTATGCACCATGCTCTCGTTTGACACCACGTGCTAGACTAGGGATAAAGTCATAACCCGCTCTAGGTTACCCACATTGGGCAGAGATCTGTGGAGTCCTCAGTGGCTTGTGATGTCTCGATCTCTGCTATAGCCCGCATCCGCTAACAACCTAAATGGTATTTAAAACCATAAAAGTTGTGAGTGGACAAAAATAATAGTTTATAAAAACAACAATTTATCAATAAGACTTTTATACCCTTCATGTAAAAGCATGCATGCATCAGAAAACAAGTATTTCAAATACTTTCTTAAAAGAAAATCATATTGCTTTTCAAATCAAAACACAGTGAAAACGCAGCTCAATCAAAGCCATTTTCTCAGTAAGGTCTGAGCTCAAAACCAAATCACGCCGGTCTCAGTCCAAATCCAATAGACATGGGTCTCAGCCCAAATCAAAGCCATGTAACACATCTCAACAGGGCCTGTAGCTGATACATACACTCACATCAGGAGTCGTATGTTTCATTACCAATCCTCTTGATGTCATATCATCATATCATCATCACTAGTCACGATATCAGCGTTACGCATACAACATCCGAATATACACTAGGCTTGGAGCCCGTGGCTCGATGTCTAGGTGCTCTAACTCAGGATCACACATCACACAGGATGGTTGACGTCTGCAAAATGTCCATCTCTTACACTCCTGCAAGCAGTGTCCCCATAACCTCTTTAGGATCACATATCCCACTAGATGGTCGACGTTCGGAGGCAGTCATCACATCATAGAGGATGATCATGTGGAAAACAATTCACAAATCATCTCAAATCATCTCAAAGGGGTCTACGCCCGGATATAATCTCATCAAATCTATTTCCACAAAACCATCATAAAAACAGTGTTCAAAGACACTTCATAAATCCAGGATTCCTCGATTCCAATCAAATCCATAACAGGGTCTCATGCCCGAAATATCTTTCATAAATCATAACAGGGTCACCGCTCGATATCATTTCCTCGTGTTTGACTATACTCTAAGTCAAACCATAAATCAACTAGGAATCAAGCCCGAAACATATTTCCAAATCCGAAACGATTTCATTATTCAAATCATTTTTCAAATCCCTTTGACTATCTCATCCATGTTAAAGTCAACATCCAATTGAGACTCATGCCTGAATATCGATTCCACGCATCTCCGTGAAATCATTCAAAATCGATAATCAATCCTTGCTTTCACGCCTCTCCATGAAACCACCAAATCACATAAAACATATACACGTAGAATACTCAGCCTAAACCCAAATATCATATAAAACATAAATCTCGAACTACGTGCAATATCGCATTTTCTACAAAAATGCCAAATCAACAAAATAAACCGTACTTAAATCATATGCACTCAAGGAATCTCAAATCATGTTCATAAAACATATAAAACAGTTAGGCATGCGTCATATTTAAAAATAAAACGTCCACTCACAAACCGTCTGTGCTGCGCGCTTTGAAACCCGCGTCGTCAGCCACTCCGGGGCTAATCCACAATCTCTAGGACGTCCGGACCTATCCAAATCACATCCAAAGGTCACTATCAACCTATAAAAGTCCATATCAAAGACCCTCAAAACCACCGGAAAGGTCAACGTGTCCTGAACACGCTTCTCAAGGATAAAAACCTCCAAATGATCTATCAAACGAACTCTGATAGGTGGTAGGACCAGTCAATGCTAGTATCAGTTGCTGACGTCAACCTAACAACTCTGGCACCTGTCACTCTAACACCTGGCACGTGGCACTCCCTAATTGGTGCCATGTGTCATTATCTGGTCAGGTCACGGCGTAACCCAGTTCCAGTTGTTCGGGCCTGACTCGTCATGAGGAGGAAGATGATGACGTTATTAGTGACATCATCATGTGTCAACTGTTAGGTGACGTGGCCCAATTCCAGGTCGACATGTGTCATGATGTCAGTGCCCAGTCAGCCTGACATGTTAGTGATGTGGACTAATAAGATGGTGCCATGTGTCACTGACATGTTAGACACATGGACCAACCGATGACCAACAAGTGGAACCCTGTTAGGTCTGATACGTGTTAAACTGATAGGTGGCAGGGATGACGTCATGCTGACGTCAATAGTGACATCATCATTGAATTTTTTTTCGTTGACTGTTGACATTAGTAGCGTTGACTTTTCTGGATCCAATGGTGTTGGTTTCGAGTCGATCGGAGATCGTTAGGTTGGTCAAATCGAGGTTTTTCACCTCGAGAACGTGACCAGGATAAGTTGACTTTTTTGTGAGTTTTGGGGTTTTATCCTATGGGCTTATATAGATAGTTAGTGGGCTTCAGGTATGATTTGGCTAGGTCCAGATGTCCCAGAGATGGTGGATCAGCCTTGGAGAGGCTTATGGCACACGTATCGAGGCAACAGCTAGGACGATCTGTGAGTGGACCTTTGTTTTCTAAATATGATGCATGCATAACTTTTTTATATTTTTTATATGTTTTATATCCATTTTTTAAATTCCTTGAGTACGTATGTTTGTGGTATTTGGTAGTTACGAAATTGCACGTATTTTGAGGTGTATAGTTTTACGTTGGATTTACATGTGCTTGTGCTTTCATCGTGGATTTATGGAATGGTTTTGGATTTGGTTTGTACAATCGGGCATGAGACCCATTTTATTTGGAACCTATCGGGCTTGGAGTCCCTTTGATTTAATGAAGTGTCGGGTTGAGGCCCATTTGGTTTATATTATCGGACAAGAGGCCCAGTTGATTGTGATATCGGGCATGAGTCCCATTTGTGGTTTATAAATGTGATTTCAGGTTCAAAGACGCTAAATGGATTTGGATTTATGGATTTATGATGGTTTTATGGAAATTTCGGGCATGTCCCCTTTGAAAGATTTTTAAAGGATGTTACAAATTGTTTTCCATATACGATCCTGATACGAGGATATGTGGATGGCCTCCTCTAGCTGTCTTGGACACTAGAGAAATCATGGCGTATTGCCTACGAGGGGTCATTGCACAGAGCGATGGGACCGTATAGTGACTTAGGAGCAGGATTGCTATTATTAGATGTCTGGGAAGTCAGACATCTGGGATGTCATAGATAGACCAGGAGAGACCCCGGGCGGCACGTGTAGCCTTAGACCGTGATATGACGTCTGGGACATCAAGCGTCTAGGATGCTAGGCATCTGGGATGCCAAGGATCAGTATTTGGATTACGGATTTATTGGATTTATGAAATGGTATTTCGGTGTTTATGGAGTTGGGAAGTGGCTCACATGATTTGGATTTACGGTTTTTGGGCGGAGTTCCCATACTTGGTGATTTTACAGTTTTGGGCTAAGTCCCTAATGATTTGAGGAAGGAAACGACTTTGGTTTTATAAACTATTTTATTATATATATTTGATTTGATTGAATTAACCATTGATCCTAGCGCATTCTGGAAGCCCGAGTGGGCTAAGGTGTGGGTTATCCCTTGTCTGGCCTTCGTGTTCCACGTGGGTTGGATGGTTCGGCCCATTGAGTTACACGTGTGTTAGACGGGAGCATGACATATCGCGCGTTAATCTCGGGGGGATTGAGATGTGTCGCATCATTGGCATTCCTAATTTTTGTGTTTAAGTAATTTTTGTTAATCTGATGTTTAAGGACTTGGAAAAGTGGTGCCTAGTTTAGTTGAAGAAGGTATACGGTTGACATGGTTCCTAGACCTACAGTCTGTGGTTATGAGATCTGAAATGTGAGTGGGTGTTGTTTGCATTCACCTTGGGTGATGACTAAATTGCTGTGATCTTGATGAACAAGATTGGAGAGAATTTTATGTAGGTTATTGATGGGCGTTGTGATTAGTGCTTGAGTTGATCATTAGTTTTTCTAGCTGGCAGGGACCAATCCCTAGAAGGTGTAGTAAGCCTTAGACTTGTCCATATGTAATCGAGTGTGGTTCTTAGACATTACCTGAGCATTGTTGGACCAGTATCTCACTTACTCAAGTGGTTTAACTACCCCTATTTAAGAGCGTGATCATATAATTGCAATACTTTGGTATCACTGCTATTCAAATATCAAGTACAAATTTATTTTAAGTGGATTAGGTTGTAAAGACCCGAGAATTTGAGAAAAAATAAAATTTGGAAACTCCTATGGAAATGATGATTTTGCCCTTGGAATGTTCAAACATTGACTTTTGACCTGGGTATCTATTAAACACTCTGCAAGTACTATTTTGAAGGTCATGGATTCCTGAATCCGTATATAGGCGGTACACAAGAATCGGAAGTCGAACGAGGTTATTATGGGTCTAGAACGATCAAGGGTATTTTGGTAATTTTGGCATTATGGACAAATTGGTCATTTTACAATGAGATCTTACTGGATGCTAACAAGTGCGAAGTATATAGAAGGGCTTGATATTTTCTCCTTCCACCAACTTAACCTTATACATATTTGGGGTGTGTGTGTCTGCTGGTCTTGGGTGTTTTTCGATGGACCATGGTCGAAACCACGGAGATGAGGGAGTGAGCTTGGGAAAGAAAGAAACTGGGAGAGAAGAAAGAAAGAGTAGAGGAATGATGAAAGGATAGTGGGAGGTTGAAAAAGAGTAAGTTCAACCATGAACCCGAAATTGTTGTCTTTAGTAGAGGAATGATGAAAGGATAGTGGGAGGTTGAAGAAGAGTAAGTTCAGCCATGAACCCGAAAGTGTTGTCTTTTGGTTCTTGGTGACAAGTATTTGATGACCTTTCTAGGGCTTTCGAGCAGGAAGAGCAAGAAAACAGCAAATTTGGATGAGGGAAACAGTCTGGGATGAGAGTTGGTATTTGGCTGAAAAGGGAAGGTATGGTTTGTAATCCATTAGTTCTTCTTACATAATTTTGAGATAATAGATCCTATCTTGACATAGTTTGCAAGATATTGGTCAAAAAGGGCGGAAAAGGTGTAAAAAAATGGGCGTTTAGAGTCGAGTTAGGTCACCCTGGTCGGGTCTTAGTTGTATACCTGCAGGTTGACCCAACCTAGAATGGGAGATTTTGAACCATAAGCGCGTGAATTGCAAGCGTAGTAAGGGATTATGGGCGAGTGGGGGCACGTGGTACCCCATTCGAAATACAATCAACATCAAAATCGATGTATTTGTTGTTATGAATCTAACAATACTGTTTTCGAGACGATTGAATATCATCTTGGGGAGATTTTAATTGTCTAAACATTTAGGGGTTATTTTAAATTCGTTTAAAATCCTTGAAAACTCAACGATTAAAATGTGAGTTATTTGAGATGATTAGTGACCCTTCGAAGTGGATTAGGACAAGCTGCCCAGGTTTTGAAAATTACAGAAATGCATGCATGTAACGACCCGTCCCAAATTCCGGGATTAGATTAGTAACTAGTGAAGGATTGGTGAGATTAATCGGTGATGAGTTGAGCGAAATTGGACGGACGGTGTAAAATGGCCATTTTACCCCTGGTCTTAGACAAAATTTTGACTTTTGACTCGGGGAGTCAAAGGTACGAGGACCGATCACTGTGACGTAGATCAGGACGTCACGAGTCCGTAGACAGGCGACACGTTGAAATCAAACGTCGAACGGAGAAGTTATGGTCACGGGATAGAAATCGAGGATTTATGTCTCTCGATCAGAATAAAATATTAAATAAATCTAATTGGGGAATTATCCATAAAGACCATTGGTAGATCTCGAGACGCTAAATCCGTAAACAAGCGGCATGCGTCAATCGGAGTTCGGATGTAAAAGATACGGGTCTGAGACGGTGAAGGGCAATTTGGTAATTTTTCAAAGAAGGGTAAAATGGTAATTTGAGGTATGAGCTGGTGAGTCAGCCGAATGAATATGTCAACTGTGTTTGTAAGTGACATCTGTCACTTTAGAAATGGGGATTAGTGGTAATAGGTGATGAGTATGAATTAAACGATATATATGGAAGAAAACAGGGGACGTGATCATGAATGCTTGATCTCAGGTGATAATTGAATGACACCAAAGGGAATTGAGGGAGTGAGAACAAAGAAATTCGAAGAAAAAATGGGGAGGAAATGCGTGAAAGGAAACCAGAAAACCATGGAACCCGAAAACCAAACCATCATTAAATTTCGAATTCGGGCTTCTCCATTTGGACCCCCTTTGATTCAATTGAACTTGAATTCATCTTCCTGAGGTCAGTTCGAGTTGAGCCCAATCAAAAACGAAAGAAAAAGACGTCGTTTTGGCTGAGAACAAACATGGTAAGAATTGGAAAATTCAAAGATTGGGTCGTGTAATTAGAGGAGTTGGACGTTGAAATTGAGCTTGGAAGTATGTTTGTATGGATCCTGCGAAGTTTCTTAGTAAATCAATTGAAAGAAAACAATCGAGTTTGAACGAAATTGAAGGATGAACAGTGCTCGGGTATTCATCGATAAATCGAGATCGACAGGAAGAATTGAGGTATGTTTGATCCAAATTGAGTTTGCAGATCTCTAATTCATATGGAAATGATGCTAATGGACGATCTAATTGCGATGGTCAGGTTACATTGAGATTAAGACTGTATGGTCGGGTCAGGTATCATTCTCGGGGAGGCTAATAAGATAGCCGGTCATGCGTTAACATGTTTGATAACGTTAGGATAGGTGAAATCCTGTTATTGATGGAACTCCATAGGATTGGAGTAGTACATGATTTTGATCATTTGGACTACGGGAGTCCAACTGCCGGATCATACTTGGTGTATGATGTTAGATGGTGTCGATGTTAATGAATGGATATTATTTGTGATATCGTATGAATGATTGTACTGCATGCCAGTTATTGGCAGGAGGTAGGCATCAGTAAGGCCTATGCTGTTAAACACAATAGAAGGAAATGTTCAATTCATGATATTTAGTGAGACTGGAAAAAGGGGTATGTAGTGATTGACTTAATGAGGGAAATGAGTTCCCGATTTATTGGACCTTATGAGGTTATTGGCTTGGTGGCCGGGTGCTATTGTACCATGTCACGAGTAGATGACATGTGATTGGGATGATGATACTGGTACTTGTGATTTCTGGATTGTGTATACTCGGACGTTGAGCGAGGCTCCGTATCCCGAGTAAGCTTTGATATGACTGCCCGTGGGGCAGGGGTTACAGAAAGTTGTCCCATTGTTGATTCAATAATAAGGACTGACTTGTTTGATTTCTATAAGCTTGAGTTATATTCGGTTGAACCAGAAGGGTATGCGGTTGATTATGTTTCTGGTTCACATACATATCCCTCAGGAGAACTAGAATGGTACCTACTCATTGGAATTTCGAGGACGATATTCTTTAAGGGGGGTACGATGTAACGACCTTGAAATTCAAAAAAGAAAAAATTTGGAAAATTTGAAGGAAATGACGATTTTGCCCCTCGTTATAAGGGCCGAAAGTTTACTTTTTGATTAGGACACTTTTTGGACTAGCCGTAAAGACCGTTGGGTAGGCCTCAAGACGCTGAATTCGTAGACGGGCCGCATGCATTAATCGGAGTTCGGATGTAAAAGATACGGGTCTGAGACGACGTAGGGTAATTTGGTAATTTGTCAAAGAAGGATAAAATGGTAATTTGAGGTATGAGCTGGTGAGTCAGCCGAATGAATATGTCAACTATGTTTGTAAGTGACATCTGTCACTTTAGAAATTGGGATTAGTGGCAATAGGTGATGAGTATGAACTAAATGATATATATAGAAGAAAACAGGGGACGTGATCATGAACGCTTGATCTCAGGTGACAATTGAACGAAACCAAAGGGAATTGAGGGAGTGAGAACAGAGAAATTCGAAGAAGAAATGGGGAGGAAAACTGTGGAAGGAAACCAGAAAACCATGGAACCCGAAAACCAAACCTTCATTAAATTTCGAATTTGGGCTTCTCCATTTATACCCCCTTTGATTCAATTGACCTTGAATTCATCTTCCTGAGATCATTCGAGTCGAACCCAATCAAAAACGAAAGAAAAGGATGTCGTTTTGGTTGAGAACATACATGGTAAGAATTGGAAAATTCAAAGATTAGGTTGTGTAATTAGAGGAGTTGGACGTTGAAAATGATCTTGGAAGTATGTTTGTGTGGATCCTAGGAAGCTTCTGAGTAAATCAATTGAAAGAAAACAATCGAGTTTGAATGAAATTGGAGGATGAACATTGCTCAGGTATTCGTCGATAAATCGAGATCGACTGGAAGAATTGAGGTAAGTTTGATCCAAATTGAGTTTGCAGATCTCTAATTCATATGGAAACGATGGTAATGGACGATCTAATTGTAGAAATCAAGGCATAATTGAGGGGGATCCAATCGGGTTCACACGCGGGTTGCTGACCCGTTTATCAGTTAAACGGGTTGGGACGATGAACAGTCACTGTTACTGTAGCAGGCGAGTGGACTCACGCGCAGCCGCTGGCCGCGGCGCGTGGGGGCGTCTGAGCGGGATTTTCGAGGTGAGATCAACATGAAACTTGTTCCTTTTAATGTAACGAACATTTTGGCATTGGTTTCGAACCGATTGGACACCGTTTCTGTATTGTTTCGAGGGTCCGAAGGTTTATGTTACGTTTTAATTCGTAATTAATTCCCGGAAAATTATGGGAAATTAATATGATGTTAATTAAGTCATTAGTGACCCTGAATAATGATTTTGGACAGGATTTGGGATTCCTGGAAAGTGTCAGAAAATATGGAAAGGCGTGCAGCTCGGAAAGCGAGCGATATATACGATGTGTGAGTGGACTTTTTTTTCTACCCATAATGCATGGATATATGTTTTAAATGCTTTATTACCTGATTTGACATGTTTTGACATGATTGATATTTTGATATGATGATTTATCAATTTTTTGGAATATTATATTGTTTTGGGCACGATTTTAGAGAAAACTGTGAAATTGCTATTTTGGGCGAAGGCTTAAGATTTGTGATTGGTTTTGACTCGGATTATGAGTCAGGAAATGATTTGATGTATTTGTAATGCTTTTTGCATATATTGTATGGATTTATATGAAGTTGGCAACTGAGGTTGTGATTGCACGAATTTGCGTGAAAATGATATTTTGGGCTTGAGACCCAATTGAATAGTGATTTTGACTCGGATTTGGAGTCACATGTGAATATGATTAAATTGATGATTTTGATTTATAAAGTGAATTCTGGACACTTTTATAATGGATTTGTGGAACTGGCTTTGTGAAAGCTATGTTTCGGGCATAGGCCCTGTTGAAATGTTTTTGATTTGATTTGAGACATAAATGGTTTTAAAATGAGATTACTAGATTTTGTGACTGTTCCACATATATCATCCTCTGTGATTTGAAAGTCTCCTCCAGACGTCGTAGATCCTGGACTAGTCACGATCCACTGTTTGGAGATGTGTAGCTCTGAGGGAGGCTCAATCTCAGGAGTGTGAGATTATGATGATATCCTCCGGACGTCGTAGATACTGGAAATGATATCGCCCCAGATGTCGTAGATCCCTGGGAGGTACTCGGATGTGAGACACCCGAGTTTGCACGCGTTGCATTGATATCGTGATGGTCACATGGATATTGAGATTGTTACATGGATATTGAGATTGGATATTGAGGATTGGTGGTACTTGTGATTTATTGATATTTGTGTCCAGCTACTTTATATCATGAACTGATTTGATGAACAGGAGTTTTGTGGACCATGGGAAAACATATTTTGATTTTATCGGTCCACTGTTCATACTTAATTGATTTCACGCTATTACTCATCTTTTATGATATGCATGCATGTTTGTGAAACTGGAGGGTAAGAATGTATTTTGAAAAATGTATTTCTAAAAGTTTATTTTTGTCCACTCACACTGTAAAGACCCGTCCCGAATTCCGGGATTAGATTAGTCACTAATCTTGATTAGTGAGGTTGAACGGTGGTTAGTAGGGCGGAATCGGACAAATTGTGCAAAATGATCGTTTTGCCCCTGGTCGTGGGCAAAATATTGACTTTTTGATCGGGCGGTCAAATGGACTTTGACCGATGACCGTGACGTAGTTCGGGACGTCACGAGTTCATAGACAGGTGGCACGTTCGATTCCGACATTCGTAGAGAAAGTTATGGTGTTCAGAAGTTGAGGGGCATGTTGGTAATTTGGCTTATTAGGGGCCAAATGTTGACTTTTGATCGGGAGGTCCGATGGGCGAGGGCCAAGGACCGTTACGTAGGTATCGTCGATACGAATCCAACGACAGGCGGCATGCCGAAATCGAAGATCCGACGACGACGTTATGGTCAAGGAAACAAACTAACGAACCAAGGCCGGGATTAAAATAATAATATAATAATGAATAGTGACCGTTGACCCTACACACCTGGATGAGTGACAAGTGTCACTCATCCCTTGAAATCAGAATCCATGTTTTTGGGGGAGACCTCATGTAATGACCCGTCCCGAATATCGGGATTGAATATTAATTAATCATGATTTAGAATGACTAATCGGGGATTAGTTGAGTGAAATCGGACGAAACGTGCAAAATGACCGTTTTGCCCCTGGTGTGGGCAAAATGTTGACTTTTAGTTCGGGCGGTCAAATGGACTTTGACCGATGACTGTGACGTAGTTCGGGACGTCACGAGTTCATAGACAGGTGGCACGTTCGATTCCGACATTCGTAGTGAAAGTTATGATGATCGGAAGATGAGGGGTATTTTGGTAATTTGGCATAGTAGGGGCCAAATGTTGACTTTTTGATCGGGAGGTCCGATGGACGAGGGCCAAGGACCGTTACGTAGGTCTCGTCGATACGAATCCAACGACAGGCGGCATGCTGAAATCGGAGATTCGACGACGAAGTTATGGTCACGGAATCGGGCTCGATTAACCGAACGAACCGGAATTAAAATAATATTTTAATAGGAACAGTACCCGGTGACTGTGCACATTCGGATGAGTGACAAGTGTCACCCATCCCCTGAAATCTGGTCCATGTTTCCCTCCCAACACCATCATTACAACATCATCATTTATCCTTCATCATTTCCTCCATTTTCTCCTTAATTCCCTCTTCTTTGTTTTTCTAAACCGTGGACTTTGGGCATCAAAATTGGGGAGAATTGAGCTCCCTTTCACAACCAGCTTCGAGGGGAATTTGAGAGTTATGAGAGTGGATTAAACTGGGAAAACACTAGGGATTAATTGAAGGCTGGAGACTGAGAATCGAAAATTTAGAAAAATTGGGGGGAAATTCAAATACTGGGAATTGAGCCGTGAGGATCGAAATTGAACTCACTTCGAGCTTCCTGGGATCATTACGATCAGAAACGTCGAAAGAACGAAGGAAATTGGTGTTGTTTTGACTCTGAACACACTTGGTGACAGAGGATGAAATTCGAGGTTGAGTCGAGGGAATTGAGGCTTCGATTGATGTAATTGATGTGGGGAATGTGTTCCTGAGGATCCCACGATGCTTCTGGATCCATCAATTGAAGGAAAACGCTGGAGATTGACTGAACTCCATGGTTGCACAGTGACGAAGAATCGAGTTTGAGTCGTGGCGTTTGAGCCACGAATTGATGCAATTGAGTTGGGGAAAATACTTACCTGAGTCCATTGAAGCTTACTGGTTAATCAATTGAACGAAATCAAGAAGGTTTGATGGTTTTCGAAGGATGAACAGTGGCCGGATATCCTTCGATTGATCATCTGTGATCGTGAGGATTGAGGTAATGTTTCATGGAATTATTGTTACAGAACTCTAATTGGACTTAAGTAGAAGCTAATTGATTGATCAATTGATGAATTCAGTGTCGAATTGATAGGATTGGAACCGGGTCTGATCGCGGGTTAAACGACCCGTTTACCAGACAAACGGGTTGGGACGGTGACACTGTAGCAGGCGCGTGGATTTCACGCGCAGCCACTCACGGCGGCGCGTGGGGGCGCGTCCGGCCTAGTCTCAAGGTGAGGTCAACATGACTTTTGATCCTCTCAGTGTAACGAACATTTTGACGTTGATTTCGATGAAATCGGATATTGTTTCGTTAATGTTCCGCGTATCCGAAGTTTTGTATTACGTTAAAAATACGTATTTAAATCCCGGAAAAATTGGGGAAAATTATATGTTGTATTTTGAGATGTTAGTAACCCTCTATAATGATTTTGGACAGGAGTTGTGATTTCCAGATTTTACGGAAAAACGTGCAGCTCGGAAACGGACCGTTTTGGACGGTGTGTGTGAGTGGACTTTGTTTTCTAATAGTGATGCATGCATATATGATTTAAATGCCTTATTATATGATTTTATATGCTTGGGCATGATTTGTGTTTCAATCCGGTAATTTCTCGGTTTTATGATTATTATATTATTATTTTGGGCGATTTTCGAGAAATTACGAAATTTGGTAAAAATAATGTTTGGACTTGGTTTATGAGTCCGGGATTGAAATTGATTGAAAATAATGTTTGGACTCGGATTATTGAGTCATGGATTGAAAGATGATGTGGTGACTCGGGAATGAGTCGAGGGTCAATTTTGTGGATTTGTGTGAAAATGGCAACGGAGGTTGCAACGCAAGGATTTGCGTGATAATGATATGTTGGGCATGATAACCCAAGTGAATAGTGATTTTGACTCGGTTTTGGAGTCACTTGTGAATTTGATGAAATTAATGATTTTTGTGATTTTATGATTATTTTAATCAGTCCTTTCGGGCACGTTTTACGAGGTACGTACAAATGATGTTTTGGGCTAGGCCCGGAGTCTAAATGATTTCTAAAATGATGTTTTGACTTGGTTGGTGAGTCAATGATGATTTCCGGATTGTTCTATTGATTTAAATGTGATTTTAACGGTTTATGTGTAAAAAGTATTTTGGGCTTGAGACCCAGTTGAGAATGACCTTGACTTGGTATGAAGTCAAGATTTGATTGAAATGTTTTGGGATGTAATTCCCGGGATGGTGTTCATTGTGATTGTGATATTCCCAGACGGTCGGTGCTTGGGGGGGGGATTCCAGACGACCGGAGCTTGGGGGATATGATTGTAGGATCGGGAGTTGATCCTATGGTAGTCAGCTTCTCGGATGATACTGAGCCTGGATGTACCACTCGGAGGTGTCTGATCCTGGGGATGTGTTCGCCCAGAGGTGACTGAGCCCGAGGGGGTTGAGCCCAGAGGTGTTTATTCCCGAGAGAGTGACTGGATATTGGCCTACACGTAGTGCAGCACTTGTGAGTAGTGCAGTTTGATTGATTGTGCACTTGTGAGTAGTGCAGTTTGATTGATTGTGCACTTGTGAGTAGTGCAGATGTGATTGGTGATATTTTATGCACTCGTGAGTAGTGCGGATTGATTGGATTGATATATTTATTGTGCACTGGTAAGTAATGCTGATTGGTATTGATTGTGATGATGTACTGGTATTGAGTACGGGTTTTTGGTCCTTGTGGCCAGGTGATTATGTTTTCACATGTTTTGGCTTGAGAGCCGGGATTTGATGTTTTATAACATGAACTGATTTGGTGAGCATGAGTTTTATGGACCATGGGAAAATATGTTTTGAATTTATCGGTCACTCATGTTTTACGATATGCATGCAAGATTGTGAAAACTGGAGGGTAAGATTGTATTTTGATAAATGTTTTTATCAAAGGTCATTTTTGTCCACTCACACCTTTTCTGTTTTATGACCCTCCAGGCCGTGGTACGACGTTCGGGACTGATCGTGAGGCAATGACAGCAGCAGAAATCCGCGCAAACATCCTTTGTCTGGCAAGCACTGAAGGGGAGTTTCAGACCTTTAGTTGACTTGTCAGACGGGAGCAGGACCGGGCACGGGTTTTGACGTCCAGTTGGGACGGGTCCTGTCAAATTGGTATCAGAGCATTTGGTTCTTGATTTCTGTTGATACGTCATGCCTCCGAGTCGTGCGTCCCGTACACGGTCTGAAGATGGGAGGGGCGAGAGTAGTGTTAGTAAAGGCCCAGATATTGAGCGAGCTCGACGGTTGGGAGCCACTGTGTTTCGTGGTGATTCGGGGCCGGATGGTGCCGAAGATTGGCTTACTCGATTGGAAAGGATTTTTGAGGTTATGATATGTCCCCTAGAGGACATGGTACCCTTGGCCACTTTTCTTTTGGATGGCTATGCTTACAGGTGGTGGCATAGTTTACAGTTGACTGGCTGGGATGCCCGTACCTTGGCGTGGGATGCATTCCGAGAGCGATTTTTGGATCAGTTTTATCCTCGCTCATTTCGGAACGCTAGGGAGGTTGAGTTTCTCCAATTGCAGCAAGGGAATCGGTCAGTGGTCGATTATGAACAGCAATTTTTGCACTTATCTAGTTTCGCTCCTCTGTATGTGGCTACAGAGGAGGATAAGTGTCGAAGGTTTGAGCAGGGATTGAGGAATGAGTTACGAGGAGCTGTAACTGTTGGCTCGTATTCTACCCTGAGGGAATTATCGGATGCTGCTATCCGAGTGGAGGCTACTATTTTACCTGTGTCAGAACAATCTTTGGGCTCTGGACGACGCCGAGAGCGTCAGGATACTAAACAGATAAGTCAGGAAACAACGAAGCGAGTTAGCCTTCATACTCTTGTGTCGCAACCCTCGGTAGGTGTTCATTCGGGTGGAACATCAACCCAGTCGACAAGTAAGCGGCGTGGTGGGGCAAGTCGCCTCAGCACTGCCACTTGTCACTTTTGTAGGAAACTTGGACATTTGCGAAGGAACTGCCCCGATCGACTTGACCGTAGGTCAGAATAATTGTATTGATGCATGTTTTCGTGATACCTTGTAAATGGTTTGTCTTGTCCATTTGTGTTGTAATATTGTATCATGTGTTTTGGGTGTGTCGGACTAGTGTGGGTCCGGATGGTTGTTTTTGTTCACAGTTTGGTTTGTAGATAGATGGGCGTGTTGGGCCCAGAATAAACTTGACCTGGGGATGAATATTGGTGTTATCGTTTTGGGATCATCCTTGGTTTTCCCTAGGTGGATCGGGTTTGTGATGTCATGGACATTGGGCATTGTGACGATCTAGGATCGTGATGTTCATGGCGAGCTGATGTAGTGATGGATCTGGACTGTGATCCTGATGATCCAGTTGGGTAGAGAGTTTGCCACTCTTACTCCGGTATGTGAGTCGTAAATGACGGGACTGAACTTCTTTTCGAAGTGGAGCCCTTTTATGGTATATTACACGAGTGAGTAGGTTTCCGAAGTGGTCGGATTTTGTCAACCTTAACCGTGTGGTTGTTGGATTGGCCTCCTTATGAAGTCAACCGAGTATAATGAATGGGTAACCGATAGGTTCGGTTTTGGTACGTCCGAGTGGACGTGAACGAGATTTCGGGTTTTGGAATCGAATTTCTGGGTGACGATTCAGGATTCGATTTTAGAACTTGAAAGTGGAATACTGGATTTGGGTGCGGAATGATTATTCCAAATGCTAGCTTACGGAATAATGATTTCGGATTCGGATTTGGACATGAATTAAAAATGTGATGTGTGGGTTCGGATTCGGGATTTCCTACGAAATTGCGGATTCGAATTCGGAATTGGAATTAGCTGATTGGTGGAGTTTCGATTTGTCTCTTGCTGGTTTGGGCAAATGGACTCCATTATTGGAACATGTTTGGCTATGACCTAGGTGGTTGTAGTCTTGTCAATGGATAGATGTATGTACCTTGTTTATGGTTTGGGGTACGATACTTTGCAGACTTGTGGTGTCGGGTGACGGTATACGGGTTATACCAGTAGTACGTTGGTGAACGTGTTAGTAGTCGGCTTAATCCTGATACCATTGGATGGGTTGTGAACGTGAACTGGACATTGAACACGATGTACTGGGCAGGGTGATTCTGATGATTTCAGTGATTGTTTGAGCAGGTGCTCTTAGCCATGGTTGGCCAGTATAACTCTAGTGATGGGTTGTGTGACCACTGCTAGGCTGGTGTTCAATGTGTTCCAGTTACACCATCTGTTTGAGTGTGATGACGGTATGCATATACTCAGGATGAGTGAGTTGGTGGTTAGTGTGACCGCAAGTTGCTTTGCGGCGAGATGTTACCTTGTCGTGACCTTACCAGCATCTGGGATCGCTGAGGGGGTGACAGTTGTGGATACTGCTTTTGGTATTTGTCGCAGGATTGAGTTTGCCCTGCGAGGGGAGATCATGTTGATGATCATACGCTACATTGACGGACGTTGTAGTATGATGTGTTGTCACTGACTTGTTACTGATTGGCGCTTTACTAGGGTGGTAAAGCTTGGTGGTGACAGTTTGGCTTGTGGTGTCAGCATGGACTGACAAGTGAGTTTTGGTGACTCTCTATGAGAGCGGATGTCAGGGCACATTAGTGATTACGTGGGGCCGACAGGCTGAAGGAGTCAGCTTGGTGATGACATTGCCAATTTCTGGTGATTCATTTTCACTCGGGGTGGTCGAGTGTAGTCAGTGCGACGTGCATCTGTGATGTGACGTCTGAGTGCAGACGAGTTTTGCATTGGCTAGTGGGTGTACAGGTGTACACGTGTTGTGAGACCCATTTGTTTTGGAATACGGATAGTTGGAATTTCGGGGACGAAATTCTTTAAGGAGGGAAGGTTGTAATGACCCGTCCCGAATATCGGGATTGAATATTAATTAATCATGATTTAGAATGACTAATCGGGGATTAGTTGAGTGAAATCGGACGAAACGTGCAAAATGACCGTTTTGCCCCTGGTGTGGGCAAAATGTTGACTTTTAGTTCGGGCGGTCAAATGGACTTTGACCGATGACTGTGACGTAGTTCGGGACGTCACGAGTTCATAGACAGGTGGCACGTTCGATTCCGACATTCGTAGTGAAAGTTATGATGATCGGAAGATGAGGGGTATTTTGGTAATTTGGCATAGTAGGGGCCAAATGTTGACTTTTTGATCGGGAGGTCCGATGGACGAGGGCCAAGGACCGTTACGTAGGTCTCGTCGATACGAATCCAACGACAGGCGGCATGCTGAAATCGGAGATTCGACGACGAAGTTATGGTCACGGAATCGGGCTCGATTAACCGAACGAACCGGAATTAAAATAATATTTTAATAGGAACAGTACCCGGTGACTGTGCACATTCGGATGAGTGACAAGTGTCACCCATCCCCTGAAATCTGGTCCATGTTTCCCTCCCAACACCATCATTACAACATCATCATTTATCCTTCATCATTTCCTCCATTTTCTCCTTAATTCCCTCTTCTTTGTTTTTCTAAACCGTGGACTTTGGGCATCAAAATTGGGGAGAATTGAGCTCCCTTTCACAACCAGCTTCGAGGGGAATTTGAGAGTTATGAGAGTGGATTAAACTGGGAAAACACTGGGGATTAATTGAAGGCTGGAGACTGAGAATCGAAAATTTAGAAAAATTGGGGGGAAATTCAAATACTGGGAATTGAGCCGTGAGGATCGAAATTGAACTCACTTCGAGCTTCCTGGGATCATTACGATCAGAAACGTCGAAAGAACGAAGGAAATTGGTGTTGTTTTGACTCTGAACACACTTGGTGACAGAGGATGAAATTCGAGGTTGAGTCGAGGGAATTGAGGCTTCGATTGATGTAATTGATGTGGGGAATGTGTTCCTGAGGATCCCACGATGCTTCTGGATCCATCAATTGAAGGAAAACGCTGGAGATTGACTGAACTCCATGGTTGCACAGTGACGAAGAATCGAGTTTGAGTCGTGGCGTTTGAGCCATGAATTGATGCAATTGAGTTGGGGAAAATACTTACCTGAGTCCATTGAAGCTTACTGGTTAATCAATTGAACGAAATCAAGAAGGTTTGATGGTTTTCGAAGGATGAACAGTGGCCGGATATCCTTCGATTGATCATCTGTGATCGTGAGGATTGAGGTAATGTTTCATGGAATTATTGTTACAGAACTCTAATTGGACTTAAGTAGAAGCTAATTGATTGATCAATTGATGAATTCAGTGTCGAATTGATAGGATTGGAACCGGGTCTGATCGCGGGTTAAACGACCCGTTTACCAGACAAACGGGTTGGGACGGTGACACTGTAGCAGGCGCGTGGATTTCACGCGCAGCCACTCACGGCGGCGCGTGGGGGCGCGTCCGGCCTAGTCTCAAGGTGAGGTCAACATGACTTTTGATCCTCTCAGTGTAACGAACATTTTGACGTTGATTTCGATGAAATCGGATATTGTTTCGTTAATGTTCCGCGTATCCGAAGTTTTGTATTACGTTAAAAATACGTATTTAAATCCCGGAAAATTGGGGAAAATTATATTTTGTATTTTGAGATGTTAGTAACCCTCTATAATGATTTTGGACAGGAGTTGTGATTTCCAGATTTTACGGAAAAACGTGCAGCTCGGAAACGGACCGTTTTGGACGGTGTGTGTGAGTGGACTTTGTTTTCTAACAGTGATGCATGCATATATGATTTAAATGCCTTATTATATGATTTTATATGCTTGGGCATGATTTGTGTTTCAATCCGGTAATTTCTCGGTTTTATGATTATTATATTATTATTTTGGGCGATTTTCGAGAAATTACGAAATTTGGTAAAAATAATGTTTGGACTTGGTTTATGAGTCCGGGATTGAAATTGATTGAAAATAATGTTTGGACTCGGATTATTGAGTCATGGATTGAAAGATGATGTGGTGACTCGGGAATGAGTCGAGGGTCAATTTTGTGGATTTGTGTGAAAATGGCAACGGAGGTTGCAACGCAAGGATTTGCGTGATAATGATATGTTGGGCATGATAACCCAAGTGAATAGTGATTTTGACTCGGTTTTGGAGTCACTTGTGAATTTGATGAAATTAATGATTTTTGTGATTTTATGATTATTTTAATCAGTCCTTTCGGGCACGTTTTACGAGGTACGTACAAATGATGTTTTGGGCTAGGCCCAGAGTCTAAATGATTTCTAAAATGATGTTTTGACTTGGTTGGTGAGTCAATGATGATTTCCGGATTGTTCTATTGATTTAAATGTGATTTTAACGGTTTATGTGTAAAAAGTATTTTGGGCTTGAGACCCAGTTGAGAATGACCTTGACTTGGTATGAAGTCAAGATTTGATTGAAATGTTTTGGGATGTAATTCCCGGGATGGTGTTCATTGTGATTGTGATATTCCCAGACGGTCGGTGCTTGGGGGGGGGATTACCCAGACGACCGGAGCTTGGGGGATGTGATTGTAGGATCGGGAGTTGATCCTATGGTAGTCAGCTTCTCGGATGATACTGAGCCTGGATGTACCACTCGGAGGTGTCTGATCCTGGGGATGTGTTCGCCCAGAGGTGACTGAGCCCGAGGGGGTTGAGCCCAGAGGTGTTTATTCCCGAGAGAGTGACTGGATATTGGCCTACGCGTAGTGCAGCACTTGTGAGTAGTGCAGTTTGATTGATTGTGCACTTGTGAGTAGTGCAGTTTGATTGATTGTGCACTTGTGAGTAGTGCAGATGTGATTGGTGATATTTTATGCACTCGTGAGTAGTGCGGATTGATTGGATTGATATATTTATTGTGCACTGGTAAGTAATGCTGATTGGTATTGATTGTGATGATGTACTGGTATTGAGTACGGGTTTTTGGTCCTTGTGGCCAGGTGATTATGTTTTCACATGTTTTGGCCTGAGAGCCGGGATTTGATGTTTTATAACATGAACTGATTTGGTGAGCATGAGTTTTATGGACCATGGGAAAATATGTTTTGAATTTATCGGTCACTCATGTTTTACGATATGCATGCAAGATTGTGAAAACTGGAGGGTAAGATTGTATTTTGATAAATGTTTTTATCAAAGGTCATTTTTGTCCACTCACACCTTTTCTGTTTTATGACCCTCCAGGCCGTGGTACGACGTTCGGGACTGATCGTGAGGCAATGACAGCAGCAGAAATCCGCGCAAACATCCTTTGTCTGGCAAGCACTGATGATGATGTCCGCGCAAACATCCTTTGTCAGACGGGAGCAGGACCGGGCACGGGTTTTGACGTCCAGTTGGGACGGGTCCTGTCACCTCATGATGATGTTTAATTAGTTTTTAATTAATTAATTAATCTTTTAATTTCCATTAATCTCCATATTTTCCTTAACCGTGTACAACCAAATCCAATACTCTCCCAACCAATTCCTCTTCCATTGCTGAACCTGAGAGTGTGAATTTGTGAGCGTTTTGAGAGTGAATTCAACTGGGTAAACACGAGAGATTGACAGTGTGGAGGAACTGAGATTTTGAAAGATTAAGTTTTGGGAGGGAAAATCAAATTGGACGAATTGAGCTGCGATGATCGAATTGGAGCTTGGAAACATCTTACTGAGGTTGTGACGAGTCGATCCACGTCAAAAACGAGAGGAATTGGTGCCGTTTTGGCTCTGATCGAGCTTGGTGACAGAGGAAGAAATCGAGGATGAGTCGTGGGGTTTGGAGCTGCGATTGACTCAATTGTTGTGGGGAAATGACTCCTCATGATCCCACGATGCTTCTGGGTTCATCAATTGAAGGAAACCGACCGAGATCGATGGAACTCCATTGTTGAATAGTGACGGTGCTCGAGCTTGAGTCGTGACGATTGAGCACAGGTTTGATGCAATTGATGTGGGGGAATTGTACCTCATGGTCCATTGATGCTTCTGGAATCATCAATTGGATGAAACCTGCAGCAATTGAGGGAATTCCATGAACGCACAGTAACCTGGGTGTTCTTCGTGTTCATCGTGGAATCGATGGAATTTGGGTAAGTTATCGTGTAATTGATGTTACAGACTTATAATTGGACTTAAAACGAAGCTAATGGAATGATCAATTGAAGGAATTAGGATCGAATTGACAGGATTGGAACCGGGTTGTGTCGCGGGTGAATTGGACCCGTTTACCAGACAAACGGGTTTGGGCTGGTGACACTGTAGCAGGCGCGTGGGTTTCACGCGCAGCCACTCACGGCGGCGCATGGCGGTGCGTGGGCACGAATCTCGAGGTGAGGTCAACATGACTTCTGCCCTATTTAATGTAACGGACATTTTGGAATTGGTTTCGTGTCGATCGGACACCGTCTCGATATTGTTCGGGATATCCGAAGGTTTTAAATTAAGTTTAAAAATAAGTAAAAATTTGGGAAAATTACGGGACTTTGCTAGGATGTTAATGATGAGGTTAGTAACCCTCTAATGTGATTTGGACAGGATTGGGAGTCCCGGTGATAGTGGTGTGGCCCGGGAGGGCCGGTGGCACGCGTATCGAGGCACACGGTTAAAACGGTCTGTGAGTGGACTTTGGTTTTATAAATTCTATGCATGCTTAAATGTTTTACATGGATTATGATTGTGATTGTATGATGTTGGTTTGGTTGTTGGTAAATTGTACGGTTTCCCGTATTTCGAGGCGATTTACGTGCTTGCACGTAAATCGAGGTTTTCCGGTTTTACATGGATTTTCCATATTTATGATTTGGATATAATATGATGAAATGGTTTTGAAATTGAAAATATGAACTCGGGCTTGAGGCCCAATTATGTTGGAAATTTCGGACTTGGAGTCCATTTGAGAATCGGGCCAGGGGCCCAGTTGGTATGAAATCGGGCTGAGACCCATTTGAGTTATGTTCTCAGGCCAGGGGCCTAGTTGATTTGTGAATTCGGGCCGTGGGCCCAGTGGGTTTATAAAGTCGGGCTGCGGGCCCAGTTGGTTTACAAATCGGGTCGTGGGCCCAGTGGTTCATAAAATCGGGCATGAGGCCCAGTTGGATTATAAATGTGATTTCGGGTCAGGGACCCTATATTTAATAATTGTGATTTTGGGTCAGGGACCCTAAATGGAATTATGTGGTTTTATGGAAATTTCGGGCAGGGCCCAATGGTAATGATGTGATAAAAGGATTTAATAAAACTGTTTTTCCATATACCATCTGGATACAAGGATATATGATGGTCTCCTCCAGATGTCTGGGACACTGGGGAAGTCACGGTGCATTGCCTGCGAGGGGTCATTATACGGAGCAGCCGGACCGTATGATGACTCAGGAGCAGGATTGCTATGATTGACGTCAGGGACGTCAGTCATCAGGGATGTCAGATATATGGACCCGGAGAGACCCCGGGCAGCACGCGTAGCTTATGAAACCGTGAGATATGACGTCTGGGACGTCAAGCGTCTGGGACGCTAAGCATCTGGGATGCTGGTGATGGTAATGGTAAAATATGGTTTAATGAATAAATGGCTTATTGGTTGGATATGTGTTATGTGGTAAAAATGGATTATTGGTTATGAAATGGTATGTAGGGTCGGGGACCCTAAATGGTTTTGGATTTTTGAATTGATGTTCATTTATGGTCGTGGGTGGTGACCCACATGGTTTTAATATGTATGGTGGTGGTATTCCACAGTTTTGGGCTGAGTTCCCACACTTGGTTTTTGGTTAACGGTTTTTGGGCTAAGGCCCTAAGGGCTCGGTTGAGCAAACGTTTTGGTTACTGGTTTTTGGTGGCATGCATACGTTTTTATTGGATGGCATAAATGTCTTATAAATGTATTTGATGAACTTACTGGTTTTTGTCCACTCACAGCTTTTGGTTTTAATGCCCTTCAGGTTGATTACGGATGCGATTGCAGCAGAGACTGGGACATTGCACACCTCCTCCATCGATCCTTGCGCACTCTGGATGCCCCGTTGGGCAGTGGCTCTTGGTTATCCCTTGTCTAACAACCCTTGTTGGACGGGAGCAGGGAACATTCCACGGTAATCCCGGGGGGATTGGGATGGGTCCTGTCAACTTGGTATCAGAGCACGGTTGCTCTTTTGTGTGCGCAGGTCGAGGGTGTGATGTCTCATTGGGCTGCAATTCGTTATCAACCTGATAGATAGTTTTTGGGTTTGGATAGTGGATGGAGTGCGATTGGCCCGATACGCCGTGCGTTAATGTGATTCGACCCAAGTGGGGTTGATTGTGGTGAACTGGTATAGTGGGACCGTCGGTTCGGTCATGTGAGATTGGATTGTTGTGCTGCTAGGTGCAGCCAGGTTCGGGGAACCTCATGTGAGTAATGGTCTAAAATGTGAACCCTTGTGGTGGTTTCTAGTGTGAGGGATGTTGGTTCATCGGAGTTGGCCGATGACCTAGTGGTGGAACCCACGTTGATGGGATGGTAGGATTGGATTTGACGTCTATTCGATGTCTAGACCGCGGGGTCGGTCAGGTGGTGAATTTTATATTATGGAAAGTGGTTGGGTTCGGGGGAACCATAGGGTGTGATTGTCGAACTCTAGTATTAAAAAGGTAAACCTTAATTGTGGCTAGTGGATGAGAACTTGTGCTGCGACGAGAGGCTGAGGTCATGGATGACCATGTGGATGGCTCTGGTGAGTTTAGGCAGAACTATGGGATTCGATTTACGGATACGGTTCTGAGATAAATTATGGAATCCCGTGTTGGATCGGGTATTGGTGTGATGTGTGGATGCGGATCTCGATAGTAATGACAGTTGGTCGGTAGTCATATGGAGATGACTGGCTATCGAGGGTAATTAGTGTGGTTCTGATACTTGGGGATCAGGGGACGTTCAGGGAACGTTCATTTTCCTGATGTGGATTGTCAGAGTGGTGGTACCCATAGTCGTGAGGTACGGGATCGTCGTTCGGTATGAACGGAGATCCAGGATTGTCGTATTTGCACACGGTGTGCAAGTATGGATGTTTGCGGGTTGGTACTTTTGTGCTGATGCTAGTATGGATGCCTGTGTGCTGATACTAGTGTTGTTGATAGTGTGTTGGTGCTGGTACTAGCGCTGGTGCTGGTACTAGCGCTGGTGCTAGTGTCGGTAATGGTGTTGACGATGAGCCACAAATTGGGGTGTGACTCCGTCATGATGAACATATGTTCGGTCTTTGAGATTCGGTAGTGGTTGAGTGATGGACTGGATGGGATCCAGTTAAGATTGCGCTGTGTTGGGATAAGTCCCAATAGTGGTGAGATAACCAGTAAGGAGTGGATTAAAAAGGGTATAATTGAGACTTGAGTAATCTTGGGATGACGTCCCCTACGTCATGATAATTGGTGGATTTGGGGGAGTTGTTGGCAACTCCAAAATTTGTGCGATTTTATGTTTTTAAATATCCCTAAAATGTACATGGAAATGATTAAAAGTGGAAAAGACAAGGAAAACTATTAGTGGTATAGATGTGGAAATTTGTAAGTGAGAACTTAGAAAACCTAGTGCTGAACCTGTAAAGGTTGGGATTTGCGAACGGAACTATAACGGATCGATTGTGGACACGTGGTTGTCCAAGTGAATTGAGGAGGTAGGAAGTCTGGTGGTTGGAACCTTAGTTTTGAGGAAAGTTGTGATTGGGGAACGAGAGTGGTGCTCGTTTTTGGTGATTGGTATTCGAAGTCATTGGGGTTGACTTCTTGCTTTCTGCCCTGGCAGACATTGACTGTAGTTACCAGTACGTTGAGCGTGTATTGGTTGGTGAGCCCATGTGTGTTGTGGGGTCATTAGGAGGAGCTACGTGTTCGAAATTAGGTAAACGAGATTTCTCATTTTCTGCTTGGTGGCAGACGATGTTGGGGTACATGGCGTGGTGAGTGCATTGAGTTTTGTTGCATCCACGTAGGATGAGTATTGGTGTCATTATTTTGGATCATCCTTGGTTTTCCTAGGTGGAATGACAAGGATCGATACGAACTTGGGTGTGTGAGTCGTAAATGACGGGGTTGAACTTCCTTTCGAAGTGGGGCCCGTATGGTATTCTACTCGGGTGAGTAGGTTTTCAAGGTAGTTGAATTTTGTCAACCTTAAACGTGTGGAGGTTGGATTGGCTTCCCTATGAAGTCAATGAAGTGTATTGAGCAGGTAACCGATAGGTTCGATTTTGGTGTGTCTAGGTAAATGTGAACGAGATTTCGGGATTTGGAATCGAATTTCTGGGTGACGATTCAGGATTCGATTTTGGAACTTGGAAGTATATTTCTGGATTTGGGTACGGAATGATTATTCCAAATGCTAGCTTACGGAATAATGATTTCGGATTCGGATTTGGAAATGAGTTAAAATGTGATGTCTGGGTTTGGATCCGGGATTTCTTACGAAATTGCGGATTTGGATTCGGAATTGGAACTAGATGTTGGGTGGAGTTTCGTTTTGTCTCATGCTGGATTGGGCAAACGTACTCCATTATTGGAACGCGTTCGGCTATGACCTAGGTGGTTGTAGTCTGGTCATTAGATAGATGTGTGTACTTCGTACATGGTTCGAGGTACAATACCTTGTAGACTTGTGATGTCTAGTTACGGTATACGGGATATACCCGAGGTGTGTCGGTGAACGTGTTAGTAGTCGGATTGGTTCCGCTACCATGGGATTGGTTGTGGACCGGACATTACTATGCAATGGGTCATGGTAATTCCGAAGTGTTTAATTACACACAGGTCGTGTGAAATGTCGGTAAGGGTATTGGAGAGTCGAGTACGTTGGTGGCATGTGTAGCCACGAGTGAGTCTAGTGTCAGTTTTTGACTGACAACAACTGTGTGGTGACAGTTTGTCAGGATGCGTCAACATAGATTGTTGAGTGGGGTCAGCTGACTCCTAGTGGGAGTGGGAAAGGAATCGTCGAGTTGTTGCGTAACGAGAGGGTTGATTTGACAAGTGGTGTCAAATTCGAAACAAGTAGTTTCAGTCATTCGACGGGGTCGAATGTAGTCGTTGCGTTTTGAGTACTAGTGGTACGGTTGGGTGTAGACAAGTTTTGTCTAAGTAGTTGGTGTACGGGTGTACACGTGTTGCGTGGTCGATTCCACTTTCCACGGGGTGTTTGTGGAATCAGGGTAATCGAGTTTCGAGAGCGAAACTAATTAAGGAGGGAAGTACGTTGAGATTAGATCGGTTGGAATTTCGAGGACGAAATTTATTAAGGAGGGAAGATTGTAACGACCCGTCCCGAATTCCGGGATTAGATTAGTCACTAATCTTGATTAGTGAGGTTGAACGGTGGTTAGTAGGGCGAAATCGGACAAATTGTGCAAAATGACCGTTTTGCCCCTGGTCGTGGGCAAAATGTTGACTTTTTGATTGGGCGGTCAAATGGACTTTGACCGATGACCGTGACGTAGTTCGGGACGTCACGAGTTCATAGACAGGTGGCACGTTCGATTCCGACATTCGTAGAGAAAGTTATGGTGTTCAGAAGTTGAGGGGCATGTTGGTAATTTGGCTTATTAGGGGCCAAATATTGACTTTTGATCGGGAGGTCCGATGGGCGAGGGCCAAGGACCGTTACGTAGGTATAGTCGATACGAATCCAACGACAGGCGGCATGCCGAAATCGGAGATCCGACGACGACGTTATGGTCAAGGAAACGAACTAACGAACCAAGGCCGGGATTAAAATAATAATATAATAATGAATAGTGACCGTTGACCCTACACACCTGGATGAGTGACAAGTGTCACTCATCCCTTGAAATCAGAATCCATGTTTTTGGGGGAGACCTCATGATGATGTTTAATTAGTTTTTAATTAATTAATTAATCTTTTAATTTCCATTAATCTCCATATTTTCCTTAACCGTGTACAACCAAATCCAATACTCTCCCAACCAATTCCTCTTCCATTGCTGAACCTGAGAGTGTGAATTTGTGAGCGTTTTGAGAGTGAATTCAACTGGGTAAACACGAGAGATTGACAGTGAGGAGGAACTGAGAATTCGAAAGATTAAGTTTTGGGAGGGAAAATCAAATTGGACGAATTGAGCTGCGATGATCGAATTGGAGCTTGGAAACATCTTACTGAGGTTGTGACGAGTCGATCCACGTCAAAAACGAGAGGAATTGGTGCCGTTTTGGCTCTGATCGAGCTTGGTGACAGAGGAAGAAATCGAGGATGAGTCGTGGGGTTTGGAGCTGCGATTGACTCAATTGTTGTGGGGAAATGACTCCTCATGATCCCACGATGCTTCTGGGTTCATCAATTGAAGGAAACCGATCGAGATCGATGGAACTCCATTGTTGAACAGTGACGGTGCTCGAGCTTGAGTCGTGACGATTGAGCACAGGTTTGATGCAATTGATGTGGGGGAATTGTTCCTCATGGTCCATTGATGCTTCTGGAATCATCAATTGGATGAAACCTGCAGCAATTGAGGGAATTCCATGAACGCACAGTAACCTGGGTGTTCTTCGTGTTCATCGTGGAATCGATGGAATTTGGGTAAGTTATCGTGTAATTGATGTTACAGACTTATAATTGGACTTAAAACGAAGCTAATGGAATGATCAATTGAAGGAATTAGGATCGAATTGACAGGATTGGAACCGGGTTGTGTCGCGGGTGAATTGGACCCGTTTACCAGACAAACGGGTTTGGGCTGGTGACACTGTAGCAGGCGCGTGGGTTTCACGCGCAGCCACTCACGGCGGCGTGGCGGTGCGTGGGCACGAATCTCGAGGTGAGGTCAACATGACTTCTGCCCTATTTAATGTAACAGACATTTTGGAATTGGTTTCGTGTCGATCGGACACCGTCTCGATATTGTTCGGGATATCCGAAGGTTTTAAATTAAGTTTAAAAATAAGTAAAAATTTGGGAAAATTACGGGACTTTGATAGGATGTTAATGATGAGGTTAGTAACCCTCTAATGTGATTTGGACAGGATTGGGAGTCCCGGTGATAGTGGTGTGGCCCGGGAGGGCCGGTGGCACGCGTATCGAGGCACACGGTTAAAACGGTCTGTGAGTGGACTTTGGTTTTATAAATTCTATGCATGCTTAAATGTTTTACATGGATTATGATTGTGATTGTATGATGTTGGTTTGGTTGTTGGTAAATTGTACGGTTTCACGTATTTCGAGGCGATTTACGTGCTTGCACGTAAATCGAGGTTTTCCGGTTTTACATGGATTTTCCATATTTATGATTTGGATATAATATGATGAAATGTTTTTGAAATTGAAAATATGAACTCGGGCTTGAGGCCCAATTATGTTGGAAATTTCGGACTTGGAGTCCATTTGAGAATCGGGCCAGGGGCCCAGTTGGTATGAAATCGGGCTGAGACCCATTTGAGTTATGTTCTCGGGCCAGGGGCCCAGTTGATTTGTGAATTCGGGCCGTGGGCCCAGTGGGTTTATAAAGTCGGGCTGCGGGCCCAGTTGGTTTACAAATCGGGCCGTGGGCCCAGTGGTTCATAAAATCGGGCATGAGGCCCAGTTGGATTATAAATGTGATTTCGGGTCAGGGACCCTATATTTAATAATTGTGATTTTGGGTCAGGGACCCTAAATGGAATTATGTGGTTTTATGGAAATTTCGGGCAGGGCCCAATGGTAATGATGTGATAAAAGGATTTAATAAAACTGTTTTTCCATATACCATCTGGATACAAGGATATATGATGGTCTCCTCCAGATGTCTGGGACACTGGGGAAGTCACGGTGCATTGCCTGCGAGGGGTCATTATACGGAGCAGCCAGACCGTATGATGACTCAGGAGCAGGATTGCTATGATTGACGTCAGGGACGTTAGACATCAGGGATGTCAGATATATGGACCCGGAGAGACCCCGGGCAGCACGCGTAGCTTATGAAACCGTGAGATATGACGTCAGGGACGTCAAGCGTCTGGGACGCTAAGCATCTGAGATGCTGGTGATGGTAATGGTAAAATATGGTTTAATGAATAAATGGCTTATTGGTTGGATATGTGTTATGTGGTAAAAATGGATTATTGGTTATGAAATGGTATGTAGGGCCGGGGACCCTAAATGGTTTTGGATTTTTGAATTGATGTTCATTTATGGTCGTGGGTGGTGACCCACATGGTTTTAATATGTATGGTGGTGGTATTCCACAGTTTTGGGTTGAGTTCCCACACTTGGTTTTTGGTTAACGGTTTTTGGTTAACGGTTTTTGGTTAACGGTTTTTGGGCTAAGGCCCTAAGGGCTCGGTTGAGCAAACGTTTTGGTTACTGGTTTTTGGTGGCATGCATACGTTTTTATTGGAGGGCATAAATGTCTTATAAATGTATTTGATGAACTTACTGGTTTTTGTCCACTCACAGCTTTTGGTTTTAATGCCCTTCAGGTTGATTACGGATGCGATTGTAGCAGAGACTGGGACATTGCACATCTCCTCCATCGATCCTTGCGCACTCTGGATGCCCCGTTGGGCAGTGGCTCTTGGTTATCCCTTGTCTAACACCCCTTGTTGGACGGGAGCAGGGCACATTCCACGGTAATCCCGGGGGGATTGGGATAGGTCCTGTCACACACCTTTTATGTTTTTATTGACCCTCCATGACAGGACCCACCCCCCCTCCCCCCCCCCCCCCCCCCCCCCCCCCCCCCAAATCCCCCGGGATTAAGGGCTAAGTCCTGCTCCCGTCTAACTTACGCATGACACGAAGGCTAAACTGACGTCCCACCTCCATGTGACACTTAAGTCGGACAAGGGATCCTCGACCCGACCGTCCTAAAAGTATTCGGACTTTCCAGAGTGCGCCGAAACTACTGTGGATCGCGGGTGTGATGTCTCCGTCTCTCTGGACCAACAGCCTGCACCGCAACAACCTGGAGGGTATCGAAAACACGAAGAAACTCTGAGTGGACAAAAATATAGTATAAGTTCAAAAACAATTATTTGAAAACACAATTACATTTAAACCCTCCATGTAAAAACCAATGCATGCATATGAAATTCATGTCCTAAACCCATTCAATACTCAAGGTGATCAAACCATAAACCGAATTCATTTTCCTTTTCTCAAATCCCGGGCCTCGGCCCAAAACCATCGAAAACCGTATCATCCGGGAAAAGCCCAAAACATCGGAAAACCATTATAAAAAAACCATCATCTTCAATCTCAGTGAAATCCAAATCATTGTTGAAACCACATTTCCATACATCGAACCTGCTGGATCTATCCGAGTCTTTAAACTCAATCCAGGCCTCAATATAATCCGAGTCTTTAAACTCTCGAGTCTTTAAACTCAATAGGCCTACAAGGGAAATATCAATATCCGAGTCTTTAAACTCCCGAGTCTTTAAACTCAATCCGGGTCTTTAAACCCAACCTGGGCCCGCCCCCATCATAATCATATCTGGGTCTTTAACCCAATAACCAAATCCAGCAAATCCAATCCAAAACCATTATCCAATTCCGAATCCGAATCCGCAATCACATCAGGATCCGGGATCCAAACTCAGGACTCATATCCATAACCGTTTCCAAATCCGAGTACGAAACCATCATTCTGTAAGCCAGCATCCAGAATAACCATTCCGAACCCAAACCAAGAAATCCACTTTCAAGTTTCCAAAATCGAATCCAAAATCGTCATTCTGAAATCCCATCCCATTCAAAAATCTGAAATCACATTCTTTAAAACTACTTTTCGAAACTGGGCTTCAAGCCCGAAATCACTTTTTTTGTCAAAATCAATTTGAAATCATTGAAATCAGAACATATTTCAAATCCCGAAGTCAAATCATCAAAATCAGGTTCAAATCACAACATCTGTCATATTCTCGTAAAACGTGAACTTCCGTAAATATCTCGAAAACGGTGTAAAATCGTAAACCATCAACATCATAAATCAAATCATAGAATCAGGTATAGAAAACATATAAAAAATATATGCATGCATCATAAGTTAGAAAGCAAAGTCCATTCACAGACTGTTTTGCCGCTGCCTCGATACGCACGCACTTACGCCGTTCTCGGCCAATCCACTAGCACCGGCTTTCCCGAACCTGTCCAAACCCCATAATACGGTCACTAACTACTTCACAATGATCATAATTAAGCCACATAATTTTTCCGAATTTTTAACTATTTTTAACCGAGGCTTAAAACCTTCGAACATCCCGAAACTTATTGAGATGATGCCCGATCAACTCGAAACTAGTTCCAAAATGATCGTTACATCGAATACTTTAAAAGCCATGTTGGAAGATTCCCAAAACTACCCTTCACGTACCCCCACGCGCGTCTAAAATCTCCTGCGCGTGAACAGTGTCATCGTCAACCTCTGGTCGACCCGGTTCAGACTGGGTCAGACCGGTCTCTGCAACTCGAACCGGCCTGGCCAATTTTTGTCCAATTTTCATCCGTTTTTCATCCTTTTCAAGCCTCTAGTATCATCCTATTGATTCTGATCGACTTAGCTAATAAAATCACAACTTACATACCAAATTCTTACCTTCCCGAATCGATGAAAATCCGGCCACGGTTCCTTCATCGTATTCTTTGATTCCAGCCACTAACGTCCTGGATTTTGATCCCAAACAATCTCTGGAACCTCCAGACACATTATTCAATCAACAAAACCACAAATCAGACAATAAATCTCCAGTACCATTTTTTAACTCAAATTGGATTTCTCGAGACTCTGCCTTATCGCCAGTGACGTACCTCACCGTGGCCACTGGGAGACTCCCCATACTTCCTATTTCCTCTTCCTTTCACTCTGTACACCAATCGAAGAGGCTTTAAAAGTGTTAATTGAGTATGGACAATCAAGGGCTGGAAGGGAAATTCACGGGTTTCTTTCTCACGGAAGCAGGACAACCGTCCACGGCTGTCCATGACGGTGGCACTCGAGTTTAAACTGGACTTATGTTCAGATGGCACAACTACCTAAGGAGAGTTGAGGGGTGTGAGGTTGCACGATTTCAATGTGTTTGTTTTTCCAAACCGTGCCTACTATCCCAATTATCTTCATCCTTTTTTTTTTTAATCCTTTGAGGCAGTTTCCACGGTTCCACACCCTTCGAGACATAGGAAAAGTGTCCTTGTCTGATTAGGCACAGTTCCCAATGCAAATGGCACATGACTAAAATACCCTTTGCACAAAATTACCATTTTACCCCTCGTCGTCCTAGATCCATAATTCTCTCTCCCGACCTTCAAATAACATATGTCGCATGTCGTTGTACTCAGGGCATCAAGACCTTCCTAACGGTCCTCAAAGTACGTAAAAACTCCATGTCGTCCAGAAAGTCAACAAATTTCCCCTTTTTACCAAATTACGCTCAAACTTCTGAATGTCATAACTTTTTCCGCGGATGTCGGAATCGGACGTGCCACCTGTCTATGAACTCGTGACGTCCCGAACTTCGTCACGGTCATCGATCAAAGTCCATTTGACCGTCCGATCGAAAAGTCAACATTTTCCCCAATTCCAGGTGACAGGACCCGCCCCGATCCCACAGGGACCACAAGGGGACGTGCCCTGCTCCCGTCTGACACCCAATAATTCATACCAATTTTAACCTCAAAACATTTATAAGCATAAATAACCAAATTAAAGTCATACATAAAATCCGAATTAAACGAATGTCAGACAAGGGATATAATCCAAAATTACAAATTTGCGAGCACGACTCTAAAGTAATCCTGCGGGTACACCGCCCAGCAGGGGTTCAGGTACGCAGAAGTAGATCTATGCCTCAGCCTCTGGCTCCTCCTCTACCTCAGTTTCCCGACCTGGAGGGGTTATCAAACAGTAAGGGTGAGTGGACCGAAACACAAGTTTATGAAATCGTTTGATAAGTAAAGCATATAATTTACCCCTCCGTTTTCCAAATATGCGTGCACCATAATTCCAAAATCATAAACCATATAATATGAACCATAAGGCATATAGCAAAACCATAACCATAATTTTAGTTGCTGCACTATACACTCCAATCCCGACATCCCTGATGTCTGACGTCCCTGACGTCCAATAGGTCACAATCACAAGGCTACGCGTGCCACTCGGGTCTCAATTTCCGAGTTCAATCCCCGAACCCCGTTCGGGTACAGCATCCCCGATGCTTAGCGTCATAGACGCTGGACGTACTAGACGTCCGTGACCTCTCCGGGGTACCTCATCCGGAGGAGACAATATAATATGGAAGGATCTATACAGTGCAGTAACAAATACATTTTATTGATATCCACATGCAAACATATATATACATAGATAGAATCCGAACCAATCATTCAGTTTCATCGGACGGGTCTCAAGCCCAAATACCGTGAAACGTGCCATAACCATATTTTCCATATCATCAAAACCATCATTGTTTTAGCATGTGAATAAGTATAATAAAACCAGAAAACATTTATGCACACAAGGGTTTAAGAAAATGGCCCACTCACAGTACAATCCTGCTAGAAACCGAACGTATACCCTCGTCCTGGTACAAATGTACAATCCCTGTCAAATCCAAGTATTCGTAAAGGTCAAATTAAACCCCCAACATTCAACCATGAAAGCCTAGGTCGAAACCGACCCGGGAAAGCCGCCCGAACGCGCTTCCCAAGGCAATAAACCTTATTTTGACCAACTTAATGATCTCCGATCGACCCGAAACCACCGCCATTGGATCCGGATCGTCGAAACCTAAAGAATGGTGGTGGTCCCACCAGAAACACTGTTCACACGCGCCCCCACGCGCCGGTCAACGTGGCGGTCAACGCAGGAACAGTTCCTGCTGACGTCATCGCTGACGTCACTGCTGACGTCAGCATGACGTCATGCTGACGTCATCTGACAGCTGTCAGGTCTGACGTGTCAGACTCTGACAGGTGCCACGTGTCAACATCCAATTGGTCCACCTCACTGATCTGTCAGACCACGTGTCAGATCTGACATGTGCCACGTGTCAGCACGGCACTGGTCCACGTCACTGACATGTCAGTGACACGTGGCAGTCCCTGACTGGTCCACGTCACTGACATGTCAGTGCTGACTGTGCACTGACATGTGACACGTGTCGGCTCACGGTTGGTCCACGTCACCTGACAGTCTGACAGGGTGCCACGTCATCACCTCTGTCCTCAGACGGGTTGACCCGTATCTCTGCAACTTGGGTCGAACAGACCCGCGATCACGACCCGGTCACCATTTCTTCTACACCCAACCATTTTCACTCTGGTTTGTTCCTAGATGTTCGTCTTATACCCAGGAACAGTTCTAGCTAATTAAAATCAATAAACAAGGGCTGAAACAAAGACTTACCTCGATGAACAGACCCGGGTTCCCGTCGCCGTTTGCACTCCGTTCAGGCTACCTCCGGTCGTGAACTCAAGCCCAGAAGGTTCCTATAAGTCCCTAGAGTCGATTAGGATTAATAGGAAACAAAACTAAACGTGGGAATTCGAGTTACCAAAATCTGAGTTTTAGAAACCGTTTCGGTTTTCCGGTTTTCCCCCCACGCCGCCGTCCTCCGCCGTGCTCACTGCCACCGTTCAGCCTCGCCGGCAAGTCTCCAATACACAGACACAGAGAGTGGATGGTTTGCTGGAAAGGTTGGATCGAAATGGCAGAATGTGCCCTGCGGGTGGGAAATATAAAGAAATGGAGGGAAGGAAATGGATGGCTCAGATTGAATCTCCAGATTAGATCAAGGGCTGAGATCTGATCTGGGGTTTTCAATCCAAAGGCTGACATTTAAAGCTGGTTCAAATGTTTAATTAATCCAATAGTGGATCTGATCCAATCTAGCCAATGGGTGAGTGACACTTGTCACTCCCCAGGTGTCCTTCAATCTGAATTTCTGAATATAATATTCGACACGAAAACCGAGACACGAACTTCCCGAATTCACGTTTCTGACCATAACTTCCTCGTACGAAGTCCGATTTCGGCGTGCCGCCTGTCTACGGACTCAGGACGTCGAGGCCTACCCAACGGTCCTTGAGTCAACTGAAAATTAGTTGTCAAAAGAAAAGTCAACATTTTCCCCCGAGAGTCCAAATTACGGTAATGCCCCTGAACTTCCGATAGCCATAACTTTCACCCTGATCGTCCGAATCGGACGTGCCACCTGTCTATGAACTCGTGACGTCCCGAACTACGTCACGGTCATAGGTCAAAGTCCATTTAGTTCCTCAATCAAAAAGTCAACAATTTGACCATACCATTCACAGGGGTAAAATCGTCAATTCACACAAAAAATTACAATATGGAAATCCTCGAATTTCCGGGGTGTTACAACCTTCCCCCCTTAAGAAATTTCGTCCCGAAATTTCAAAGAAACAAATGAGGAAATTGTTCTCGCATCTGAGCCTCAGGCTCCCATGTGGCTTCTTCCACATCCTGGTTTCTCCAGAGAATTTTCACGAGAGGGATCGTCTTTCGACGTAGTACCTTGTCCTTCCGATCCAAGATCTGTACTGGTTGTTCTTCAAAGCTCAAATCCTCCCGTAGTTCGACAGGTTGTTCCCTAAGTACATGAGAAGCATCACGTACGTACATCCGCAACATCGATACGTGGAAAACATCGTGAACTCTTGATAGTTCTGGGGGTAGTGCCAATCTGTATGCAACTCTGCCAATTCTCTCCACGATTTCATAAGGTCCGATAAAACGCGGACTCAGTTTCCCCCGTCGGCCAAAACGGATAATCCCTTTCCACGGAGACAACTTCAGGAAGACAAAATCTCCCACTTCAAACTCCAAGTCTCGAATCCGTCGGTCGGCATAACTCTTCTGGCGATCCTGTGCCACCTTCAATCTTTCCTTGATCACGCGAACAGTTTCCATGGTTAAGTCCATTATCTCCGGCCCTACAGCCGCTCGCTCCCCTACCTCCGTCCAGCAGATAGGCGTCCTGCACTGTCGGCCATACAGTGCCTCATAAGGTGCCATCCCGATGCTTGCCTGATAGCTGTTGTTGTAAGCGAATTCCATCAATGGCAAATGAGTATCCCAAGAGTCTTGAAACTGTAGCACACATGACCTCATCATGTCCTCCAGGGTTTGAATGGTTCTCTCAGACTGTCCATCGGTCTGTGGATGGAAAGCAGTACTGAAACGTAAGGTTGTTCCCAAAGTAGCTTGCAAACTCCGCCAGAACCTGGAAGTGAAACGCGGATCACGATCGGACACGATCGATTCCGGCGTACCATGAAGTCGTATGATTTCCTTCACAAACAACTGAGCCAGTCGGTTAGGTTTATAGGTTTCCTGAACTGGCAGAAAATGGGCTGATTTGGTTAACCGATCCACGATCACCCATACTCCGTCCACTCCACTCTGAGTCCTCGGTAATTTAAAGACGAAGTCCATGGTGATGTGATCCCACTTCCACTCAGGAATCGGAAGTGGCTGCATAGCCCCATACGGTCTCTGCCGTTCCGCCTTAACCTGCTGACAGGTTAAGCATTTGCTCACGAACTCAGCAATATCCTTCTTCATTCCTGGCCACCAATAATGGTTCCGGAGGGTACGGTACATCTTTGTACCTCCCGGATGCATAGCATAGGCCGAACTGTGGGCCTCTTCAAGTATCTCGGCCCGTAACTCTGCCACTGCAGGTACGCACAAACGGCCCAATTTCACCAGTGCTCCATCGTCCCGGATGGTAAAATCCTGTCTCCCATCCGCATCGACCTCAATTCTGTAAATACAGAGTATCGGATCCTGCAGTTGTGCTTCAATGATCCGATCAATCAGTACCGGTCGCACATGGAAGCTGGCCAACAAAGCTCCATGCTCGTCAGTACCCAAAATAACTCCCGCCTTCCGGAGTTCCACCAGCAAGGGAAGATACACCACCCCAAGGTGTGCAATAGTTCCTGCTGATTTCCTGCTGAGTGCATCCGCCACCACATTGGCCTTACCCGGATGGTACTCGATCGTACAGTCATAGTCCTTCAGTAGCTCCAACCATCTCCGTTGTCTCATGTTGAGCTCCTTCTGAGTGAATAAATATTTAAGACTCTGGTGGTCGGTGTATATTCGACACGTTGCGCCGAACAGATAATGTCTCCAGATCTTGAGAGCATGAACCACCGCTGCCAACTCCAAATCATGGGTAGGGTAGTTCAACTCATGGGTCTTCAGCTGCCGGGATGCATAGGCGATAACCTTGCCAGTTTGCATCAACACGCAGCCTAGACCTTGCAGCGATGCATCACTGAAGACCACAAACTCTCCACTGTCATCCGGCAATGCAAGGACAGGTGCAGTGGTCAATCGATCTTTCAACTCTTGAAAGCTCCGATCGCACTGCTCGTCCCAGATAAACTTTACTCCCTTTCGAGTCAAACGAGTCAATGGTGCAGCAATTTTGGAGAAACCCTCCACGAATCTCCGGTAGTAACCTGCCAATCCGACGAAACTCCGCACCTCGGTCACTGTTGTCGGTTTAGCCCAGTTGGTCACCGCTTCTGTTTTCTGGGGATCCACGCAAATCCCATCCGTCGATATCACGTGTCCCAGAAAACCAATACTGCTCAGCCAAAACTGACACTTGCTCAGCTTGGCATACAATTGTTCTTGTCTCAGTCTCTCCAAGACCAGCCGTAGATGTTCTTCATGTGCACGGGCACTCCTCGAGTATACCAAAATATCATCGATGAACACAATCACGAACTTATCCAGGTAGGGTCGGAAGACCCAGTTCATCAGATCCATGAATGCTGCTGGAGCATTCGTCAAACCAAATGGCATAACAAGGAACTCGTAGTGCCCGTAGCGGGTTCGGAAAGCAGTTTTCGGAATATCCTCCTCCGAAATCCTCAGTTGGTGATACCCAGATCGCAAATCAATTTTCGAGAAGCACTGAGCTCCCCGCAACTGGTCGAAAAGGTCATCAATCCTGGGTAGAGGATACTGGTTCCTCAATGTCACCTTGTTGAGTTGTCGATAATCAATACATAAACGGAGACTTCCTTCCTTCTTCTTCACGAACAACACCGGTGCTCCCCACGGTGAAGTGCTCGGTCGGACATACCCCAAATCTACCAACTCCTGCAATTGAGTCTTGAGTTCCCGTAACTCGGCCGGCGCCATCCGGTATGGTGCCTGGGATATAGGTCGGGTACCCGGGAGTAGTTCAATAGTAAACTCAATCTCCCGCGATGGTGGCAATCCAGGTAAGTCTTCCGGGAATACGTCCGGAAACTCACAGACCACCGGTATTTCGTCGATAACCGGAGTATCGACCCGTTCCGACACGACATGCGCCAGATAACCCTGGCATCCCTTCCGTAGAAGTTTGGTAGCAGTAAGTGACGAAATCACTTCAGGAGGCGAACCATCACGTTCCCCCTGAAAGATAACTTCCGGCAAACCCGGGCTCCGCAAAATTACTTGCTTGCTACAGCAGTCGATGAGCGATCCGTGCTCCGACAGCCAATCCATCCCTAGGATTATATCGAAGTCGTGGATATCCAGAATAATTAAGTCTGCTGGTAAATCCACATCCTCAATTCTTACCGGGCACCTCCGAATCACCTGATTCACAAGGTACACGGTACCCATCGGGGTGCCAACACCCATTTCGCAATCTAAGGCTGATACCACACAATCAAGCAAACCAGCACAACTCCTCGAAATAAAAGAATGTGTAGCCCCCGCATCCATTAATACACGTACAAGAAAATTAAGGATATGTAGTGTACCTGTGACCACGCCTGGAGCAGTCCTCGCCTGCTGCTGGGTCATTGCAAACACTTGGGCCCTCGGCCCTCCGTTCCGTCCGCGCCCGCGCGCGCCACGTCCAGCACCACGGTCACCTCCCTGACCGCGACCTCCGTTAGTGTGGGACGCCGTGCTCTGCACCACACTCGAGCCCCCAGCGTCGTTGTTTTTGGACAACTGCGGACAATCGCAGGCATAGTGGCCTTCCTCTCCGCAAGCAAAACAAGTTACTGGCCTTGGCCTGCCCGAATGCCCACCAGATGCACCACTCCAAGATGAGTGCTGCCCAGAATTGTGTCCAGATCCTCTGCCCTGAGAGCCTCCACGTCGACCCGACCAGCCACGACCCTTGAAGGATGAGGGTGCTCCTCTGTAGCTCCCTCCCCTATTGTTCTTCCGGCCCGATGGCCCATGGTGTGGGCGATCCTGACGTCGCCCCTCCCCCGAAGGTTGTCGTGATTGGTGTGCCGCCAGACTGGCCTCGACACGCACCGCTGCGTCGACCATATCCCTCAGAGAAGCATGAGTGGTAGCAGTCACACTGGCCCGGATCTCCCCTCGGAGTCCAAGCTCAAACCGCTGGCATTTGTCCTCCTCCGTGCTTACGAATGAGGCAGCGAACCGGGAAAGTCTCCCGAATGTTTGCTCGTAGTCTGAAACAGACATGTCACCCTGCTCCAGCCGCAGGAATTCCGCCTCCCGCGCCGCGCGAAAAGATCGCGGGTAGTACTGGTCCAGAAACCTGGAACGAAAAGCTTCCCAGGTAGTGGTATGGACAGACCACCCGGACATTTCGAGTCCATGCCACCACTGGTAGGCTCCTCCCTCCAGTAAGAAGGCCGCCAGAGTCACTCGTTCGCCCGGAGGGCAGTGCATCACCGAGAAGATCCTCTCCCACTTGGTGATCCAGTCGTGAGCATCCTCGGGGTTTGATCCCCCGCAGAAAGGAGTGGCTCCCAAACGTTGAGCCCTTTCGATGCTCGCGCATTCCATCTCTCTTTCTAGATCCTCGTCCGTTCGAGTATGCGGAATTCTCCTAGGAGGCATAACCAACTGTCAAGAGGCATAGATCAGAAAACAATAATCTTAAAAGTCGAAAAGTAACTAGTACTAATCGCTAGTCTAGCATGCAGACCAATACCCTAGTACTGACCACAACCTAGTGCTCTGATACCAAGCTGACAGGACCCGCCCCGATCCCACAGGGACCACAAGGGGACGTGCCCTGCTCCCGTCTGACACCCAATAATTCATACCAATTTTAACCTCAAAACATTTATAAGCATAAATAACCAAATTAAAGTCATACATAAAATCCGAATTAAACGAATGTCAGACAAGGGATATAATCCAAAATTACAAATTTGCGAGCACGACTCTAAAGTAATCCTGCGGGTACACCGCCCAGCAGGGGTTCAGGTACGCAGAAGTAGATCTATGCCTCAGCCTCTGGCTCCTCCTCTACCTCAGTTTCCCGACCTGGAGGGGTTATCAAACAGTAAGGGTGAGTGGACCGAAACACAAGTTTATGAAATCGTTTGATAAGTAAAGCATATAATTTACCCCTCCGTTTTCCAAATATGCGTGCACCATAATTCCAAAATCATAAACCATATAATATGAACCATAAGGCATATAGCAAAACCATAACCATAATTTTAGTTGCTGCACTATACACTCCAATCCCGACATCCCTGATGTCTGACGTCCCTGACGTCCAATAGGTCACAATCACAAGGCTACGCGTGCCACTCGGGTCTCAATTTCCGAGTTCAATCCCCGAACCCCGTTCGGGTACAGCATCCCCGATGCTTAGCGTCATAGACGCTGGACGTACTAGACGTCCGTGACCTCTCCGGGGTACCTCATCCGGAGGAGACAATATAATATGGAAGGATCTATACAGTGCAGTAACAAATACATTTTATTGATATCCACATGCAAACATATATATATACATAGATAGAATCCGAACCAATCATTCAGTTTCATCGGACGGGTCTCAAGCCCAAATACCGTGAAACGTGCCATAACCATATTTTCCATATCATCAAAACCATCATTGTTTTAGCATGTGAATAAGTATAATAAAACCAGAAAACATTTATGCACACAAGGGTTTAAGAAAATGGCCCACTCACAGTACAATCCTGCTAGAAACCGAACGTATACCCTCGTCCTGGTACAAATGTACAATCCCTGTCAAATCCAAGTATTCGTAAAGGTCAAATTAAACCCCCAACATTCAACCATGAAAGCCTAGGTCGAAACCGACCCGGGAAAGCCGCCCGAACGCGCTTCCCAAGGCAATAAACCTTATTTTGACCAACTTAATGATCTCCGATCGACCCGAAACCACCGCCATTGGATCCGGATCGTCGAAACCTAAAGAATGGTGGTGGTCCCACCAGAAACACTGTTCACACGCGCCCCCACGCGCCGGTCAACGTGGCGGTCAACGCAGGAACAGTTCCTGCTGACGTCATCGCTGACGTCACTGCTGACGTCAGCATGACGTCATGCTGACGTCATCTGACAGCTGTCAGGTCTGACGTGTCAGACTCTGACAGGTGCCACGTGTCAACATCCAATTGGTCCACCTCACTGATCTGTCAGACCACGTGTCAGATCTGACATGTGCCACGTGTCAGCACGGCACTGGTCCACGTCACTGACATGTCAGTGACACGTGGCAGTCCCTGACTGGTCCACGTCACTGACATGTCAGTGCTGACTGTGCACTGACATGTGACACGTGTCGGCTCACGGTTGGTCCACGTCACCTGACAGTCTGACAGGGTGCCACGTCATCACCTCTGTCCTCAGACGGGTTGACCCGTATCTCTGCAACTTGGGTCGAACAGACCCGCGATCACGACCCGGTCACCATTTCTTCTACACCCAACCATTTTCACTCTGGTTTGTTCCTAGATGTTCGTCTTATACCCAGGAACAGTTCTAGCTAATTAAAATCAATAAACAAGGGCTGAAACAAAGACTTACCTCGATGAACAGACCCGGGTTCCCGTCGCCGTTTGCACTCCGTTCAGGCTACCTCCGGTCGTGAACTCAAGCCCAGAAGGTTCCTATAAGTCCCTAGAGTCGATTAGGATTAATAGGAAACAAAACTAAACGTGGGAATTCGAGTTACCAAAATCTGAGTTTTAGAAACCGTTTCGGTTTTCCGGTTTTCCCTCCACGCCGCCGTCCTCCGCCGTGCTCACTGCCACCGTTCAGCCTCGCCGGCAAGTCTCCAATACACAGACACAGAGAGTGGATGGTTTGCTGGAAAGGTTGGATCGAAATGGCAGAATGTGCCCTGCGGGTGGGAAATATAAAGAAATGGAGGGAAGGAAATGGATGGCTCAGATTGAATCTCCAGATTAGATCAAGGGCTGAGATCTGATCTGGGGTTTTCAATCCAAAGGCTGACATTTAAAGCTGGTTCAAATGTTTAATTAATCCAATAGTGGATCTGATCCAATCTAGCCAATGGGTGAGTGACACTTGTCACTCCCCAGGTGTCCTTCAATCAGAATTTCTGAATATAATATTCGACACGAAAACCGAGACACGAACTTCCCGAATTCACGTTTCTGACCATAACTTCCTCGTACGAAGTCCGATTTCGGCGTGCCGCCTGTCTACGGACTCAGGACGTCGAGGCCTACCCAACGGTCCTTGAGTCAACTGAAAATTAGTTGTCAAAAGAAAAGTCAACATTTTCCCCCGAGAGTCCAAATTACGGTAATGCCCCTGAACTTCCGATAGCCATAACTTTCACCCTGATCGTCCGAATCGGACGTGCCACCTGTCTATGAACTCGTGACGTCCCGAACTACGTCACGGTCATAGGTCAAAGTCCATTTAGTTCCTCAATCAAAAAGTCAACAATTTGACCATACCATTCACAGGGGTAAAATCGTCAATTCACACAAAAAATTACAATATGGAAATCCTCGAATTTCCGGGGTGTTACACCAGGGGCTAAATCGTCATTTTGCACCGTCCATCCGAACTCAGCCAACTAAATACTGATTAACCTTACTAATCCATCTTTAATCACTAATCTAATCCCAATTCCTAGAACGGGTCATTACAATCTACCCCCTTTAAAGAATTTCGTCCCTGAAATTCTGAATCTCGTACTACCGTAATTAACTTGGGGAATCCAACTGACCTTACACCAAATCCCCAACCCGGTGGCCATCACCTGTCAATCCTACTTAACCTGACAGTGCCCAAACTGTCATCCTAACTCTACCAAGTGAATCAACTCAACCCACTTTTAGTTCATAGGGAGATCAACCCAACCGTACTGGGGTCATCAAAATTTCATCTCGTTTTCGTGACATTTCCAACGTCACATCAGCCGACAGTCACGGCTCTACTATTCAAGGTATGCCACAACACCGCTGCTATCTATTTCAATCCTTCCGACTCTTCTCGAGTCGAGCGTACCTCATACCAATGTCCCAGTATCTCTCGTAAGTTTTCCAACAACAAACACCAATCTCAAGTACCCCTATGGAGGAAGATTCGTATCACGATCCATACCACTTTCCGTCAGCGATCAACGCCGACCTCACCGGATGGACCACATTTAACTAATGATCTCACCAGTGGTTCCATTAATCACCCATATAGTCAACCTGTGGGAACATCCTCCACGTCCTACACTACCTGTCAGCAACCAGACTCTATCACAAATCTGTCAAACTGTGATTACACACCTCAATATCAGGGTCCCATCAGCCACTCATGGCTCTGAGCATCCAGCTCAAGTCAGTAATCATTAACAGACCACTCTGGATCACTAGATCCAGTCCACAGGCTCTGTCAAAAGCCATTATATCGAAACTACGCCGATCATCCATCTATCCACAACATCCCTCGGCACTAAGCTGGCCACCAACACCTCTACCCAAACATCACGATGCACATCCAATGCATCATAATGATTCCAATCACTGAATAAAAAGTATGCACACCTTCCAAGGACATGCACCGCTTACCACTAACCGGAACCACGGTGCATACCACCACACACGCGTAAGAACAACTCTATGAACTTTAAAGAAACAAAGATATTGTAAAATACCTCACCCACACCTCATAAGGTATATCCTCACGTATTTCCAACGTCGTTCCATGGTACGTCCACTAATCGACCCCATCAATATCATCGAAGCTCTTCTTTACCCAAAGTTTCTCCAAGGTGTATCCGTCACCTCCACAAGGTATCTCCAGGGTACACAAACATCCTTGTAACGTTACAGAGTCCCCTCCTGTCTACCAGCCAAACATGATTTACCTTTGCAGTCCATCGGTCTAATCCTACCTCTAGGCTGCCCTACAAGTCTTTCGAGGACTAACTCAAGACTATTCTGAACCTCCCGGTCTCCTGGGTCTCCCAACCATTGGGAACTCCAGTCACACCTTTATTATACACACAGGGGAGACCCAACATTAGATCCAAAACCAAAACCAAAACCCATACGTATGCGAGACGGACCACATGAGTCCTGCACACCACCAAGATAGTCAGGATATCTAACTTATGAACACACGATCCTTTTAATCCACAACAGCTCAAACTTGAGCCAGAAACAATCCTATTCCGATCCATGCACTCTTAAGTGGATCCCACTTTATCCATACAACTCTTATCATCAAACCATCACATTGATCCAACCATACCACACATCTAGATTGTCGGTTCTCTTCAATAACCTCACATCGATCAGTTGTAGTCACTCCTTATCAGCTTCCTTCCGTCATCCGACAACGGAACTTTCGATCATGTCCTCACAACGACTATAATCCATCTAACACCATTTCCTAACACTCGCCACACTCGGTGTCACCAAGTACTCTTCCTACTCCTGAACACAACCACAAGTGTCCACGATTAAGGGGGGTCACAAATCCTGACATCCCAACAGTAAGTCTCCCAACTCAACTCCAGAGTACCTACCACACAACCTAATCACCACCTCGGAACTAGACACGGTACCTCATCGTCTCAAGCTCAACATCTCCTGATTCCGAAATTCTAACTACGAATCTTCATCCTCAAATATGCCACCTCCGGACTACCTGTCCAAATGTCAGTTTACTTACAACACTGAGGCAGTCCACCACTCCTACGGATCATACCCACGTATCCAAGATCAAATCAACTCACTGACCACTTGTCTATTGATTATCCCCGTTTATGCACATCCAAATGGGTATCAATCTTCTCTCCTTCTGATTATTGCATTCCAACCTTTTCGAGGTTTAAATCCGGGCACCTGCTAGAACACAAGTCACCAACTCTCGAAATCCTCAATCACTGACCTCATACTCCCCAAGTACCACCCTCGAAGTCGCCACTCACCAAGTGCCAACCTCGGCACCGGCCGACACATGCGAACATCAGGGGGAAGTCTACTACAACCAATCTCACGAGCGGTCAACCCCGATCATACAAACCTAGCCCGATCCAACACAAGCCATAGGTTCACCGCATTTCCCCTGCGCTACTCTGATCAGACTCACGGTATCCTGACCGTTCGTCCCAACCATGACCTACCAATGGTCATTACCTTGATGATTCCTGCCAGACACCGGCACCTCACAACCGGCTACCGTCTCAATTCACGATGTTCCCATTGTACCAATTCAAGCCTCACGGCCCGTGGCACATCCTTTCCTATCTCGGCTCACAACATACCAATCTATGCTCGGGTCGAAGGAGCTAACACCCCTCATAATCCATAACTTTAAGCAATCAACAGCACAACCACACCACCATCTCATTGGACTCGTCTAGAGTCACCTACTAAGCATCCAATCCTTCCGCTACACCTAGCAGCGCCTTCTCCAATCCGACCGTAAATCGGCCCAACCATAACAACTTCCTAACCACAAACCCTCAACTCACAATTTCAAAATTAAACACTTACTCTGGGGTTTCTCACAAGGGTACTTACAATCCCAACTAGTCCTCCCAAACCAGTCAGCACAACGAGGTTTCTCCAATCATCCTCGTCCAACGGGTTATCCGAACCCGTAACAGTCACTAGTGTACAACAATCATCCCACTCGGGTCGTCACGCCCGCCTAAGACCATCCTGTATCGCCAACATCAACCAAATCCAAATACTAGAGGAATTCCGTCAAACACACAAAGTAGTTTCCTATACCCCGCCAATCGAGAAACAAATCCAATCTCCACCAAACGGACCAAAAGGGCCACCAATCTATACTACCACCACCCAGGCGCCAATCCAGCCTAACAAGCCACCGTCAACTGGCCTCCTCGGTTCACAAATACCACCTGCTCAACATGCTATGATCAGGCCCCACAGGACAATCAGTCTACCAAGTCGTAGCTCACCGACTACCGTCCAGGTTAACCAAGCTGGCATACATTCGATCCTATGGTCCAACCACATACCGAGCATAGCCAGCGTCCAACACGCTATCCGATCTTCTCTAAAGCCGGCAAGCAACATATCCCATCACGTATCGGGCAACGCATCTGACAGGACCCGTCCCATATCCCATCAAGTCCATGAATGCCGCTGGTGCATTCGTCAATCCAAAGGGCATCACCAAGAACTCATAATGCCCATACCTCGTTCGAAAAGCTGTTTTCTGAACATCCCCCTCGGCTATTCTCAGTTGATGGTATCCTGACCTCAGATCTATCTTGGAGAAATATCGCACTCCTCGTAACTGATCGAACAAATCATCGATCCTGGGTAAGGGATACTGATTCCTTACCGTAGCCTTGTTCAACTGCCGATAATCCACACACAACCGTAAACTACCCTCCTTCTTTTTCACAAATAAGACCGGCGCTCCCCATGGTGATGTACTGGGTCGGATAAACCCTAGATCCACCAGTTCCTGTAATTGGATTTTCAATTCCCGTAGCTCCGCAAGTGCCATACGATACGGTGCTTGTGAAATCGGTCAAGTCCCGGGGAGTAACTCGATCGTAAAGTCGATCTCCCTGGGTGGTGGTAATCCAGGTAAATCTCCTGGAAAGACATCAGGAAATTCCCGCACAATCGGAATATCCTCAATACGCAAAGATTCATCCGTAGACTCTACCACATAAGCAAGATAACCCTGACACCCCTTCTGTAAGATTTTAGTAGCTGTGAGTGCAGATATTACCTTGGGTGATGCGTCTCCACACTCTCCCTGAAATATCACTTCCTGTAATCCTGGACCTCTTAAAATCAACCGCATGTTACCACAGTCGATGAGTGAATTGTACTCCGACAACCAATCAACTCCAAGTATCACATCGAAATCGTGAACATTCATCAGGATTAAGTCTGCCGGAAATTCGACTCCCTCAATCTCCACAGGACAAGCTCGTATCTCCTGGTTCACCCGGTAGGTCACACCCATCAGTGTCCCCACTCCCATCTCGTGCTCAAGTGCGTCACCTCACGGCCCAACAGACTCGCACAACGTGGTGAAATAAAAGAATGAGTTGCCCCCGAATCCATCAATGCACGAACAACCATGCCATAAATATGTACAGTACCTGTCAACACTCCCGGAATGGATCTGGCCTGCTGCTGGGTAACAGCATAAACACGAGCCATAGACTCTGCAGGTCGTCCCCGTCCTCTAGCCCCTCGATCACGGCCACGCACAACACCGCGTGTCCGGCTGCTGTCAGTCTGGGATGCTGTGCTCTGCGCTGGCGCAGTACTGCCGCGAATCAGTGGACACTCAGAAGCATAATGCCCCGGCTCCCCACAAGCGAAGCATGTGACCTCCCTAGGTCGACCCGAGTATCCTCCCGGTGAGATGCTCATCGGTGAGTAAGACCGCTGCCAAGCTCCAGAACGCTGTCCAGACCTCTGAGGACTCCTGAACTGACCAGAACGTCCTCGGCTGCCAGAAGACGAAGATCCACCAGAATGTCCTCCCTTCGAGCCACGACGGCCCGAGAATCCCAAGTGTGGGCGATCACGTCGCCGAGTCTCCCCCTCAGCTCGCTGACGAGCCAGGATACTGTTCTCAACCCTGGTCGCCGCATCAGTCAGATCCCTCATGGCAGCAAAGGGTGTTGCAGTCACCATCGCCTGAATCTCAGGTCGCAAGCCCCACTCAAATCTGCGACATCGGTCTGCCTCGGTGATCACGAAGTTCTCAGCAAAGCGAGACAACATCAGGAAGGTCTCCTCGTACTCTGCTACAGTCTGATCCCCCTGCCGGAGTTGCAGAAACTCCGCCTCACGGGCGTTGCGGAACGACTGTGGATAGAACTGGTTGAGAAACTGCTCTCGGAAGGTCTCCCATGGAATGGTGTGAACAGTCCAGCCGGCCAAAACAAGGTTGTGCCACCATCGATAGGCGCTCCCATCCAGTAGGAAAGTCGCCAGTACGACACGCTCCTCCGGAGGACAGTGCATGACCTTGAAAATCCTCTCCCAGCGGTCAATCCACTGGTGTGCTTCCTCCGGGTGGTCCCGTATGGGTATGTACAAAGTACAAAGCGATAACCTAGTACTCTGACTACTAATCCTAATGCTCTGATACCAAGCTGACAGGACCCGTCCCAATCCCACTGGGACCACCCGGGGACGTGACCCGCTCCCGTCTGACAATGACTCTAAACATACCAAAAGTACCCTTAAATAAAAACCGAAGACTCACATAGATAGATAACGTACAAACACAGTGTTTAAAGTGATACTGTCAGACAAGGGAAAGTAAAATACAACATGTGAGCACACTAGTCAGAGTACATTTATTCGGTGCTCAACCTACCCACAAGTGGGTGTACAGGTGCACAGCTAGGCAAACTAAACCTCTGCCTCCTCCTCCGGATCCTCCTCCTCTATTGCCGTGTCAGGGTCTGGAGGGGTCAGTAAAACAAGGGTGAGTGGGCCAAAAATAACAGTTTAGAAATCAATTTAATAATAAAATAATCATAAGGTTTTACCCCTCCGTTTTCCAAATCTTGCATGCAGTGAAAACATAATATTACAATGAAATCATAACAAATGAACCACAATAATAATCGTAAGGTGAAACTAACATATCAGTGCACTGTAAAACCCAACCCAAATGATGTCACGGTTCTAAGGCTACGCGTTGCCACTCAGGGTCTCACACCCGAGACTCTCTAGGTACATCAGCTCCCGGTATCCCGGTCACTGCCCGAGGTATATGAACATGCCTTCCTGAGAGTAAGTAGCCCAACGGGGGTCAACTCCACTCAGTCAGAGCCCCGTGACTACTCCAGGGTCCACCCAGGCCAACGACCCTCCCTGGAGGAGACAATATACACAGGTAGGAAAGTACAGTACAATAACAGTATAGTTTACCCTATGTCCCCCGGACATCCCAAACAAAATCCACATATAATCCAGACGGGTCTCATGCCCAAAACATTGTAATAACACATATAAGCAGTTTATAAGACTCATCAGTGGAAATAGTAAAACAGTTTATGCATGCAAGCCTTTTATAAATCAAACAGCCCACTCACACTCGGTCCTTGCTGCTCAACGATCTCTATAAACCTGTATTATTATTCCTGAGGGTTACTTAAGGACTCTATAATATCAATACCAAGACCCTAGAACAGATCCGCCTCAAAAACGCATCCGGGGCACTATTCCCGGTGCTTCAAACCCCATTTTGGCTAACATAACGATCACCGATCGACACGAAACCACCTCCATTGGATCCGTATCGTCGAAACCTTGAAAATGGTACCGGCCCCACCAAAATTACTGTTCACACGCGCCCCCACGCGCCTGGTCAACGCGTGGGTCAACGCTGCTACAGTACCGCTGACGTCAGCAGTGACGTCATGCTGACGTCAGCATGACGTCATCACTGACACTTGTCAGGTGACACGTGGCACGTTCTGGTTGGTCCCTGGTCTGACAACATCTGATAGGATGAAGTCATCATGACGTCAGAAGTGACGTCAGCATGATGACGTCATCATGCTACAGTACCGGGTCGACCCGTTTGACTGGAACCGGGTCGCCGTCGACCCACGGTTTGACCCGATTCCACCGCACGATTCCGGCCACCATTTTCGACGGGGTTGATCCCTAGGGGTTCGTCTAGGTCTGTCCTATGGTTCTACAACCTCAAAATAAGAAGAAAGTGGGAAGAAACTCACCAGAATGTCTCTGAAACTCACGGTCACGGTCCGGTCGTCGTCCTCGGTGATCCACGGCGTCTCCGTCGTCCAACCCGGTCCCAAACGACTCGTCTCCCACCCTAGGACATGTCTAACACCTAACAATCAATTTCTAATCATTAAAAACGGTCGGGTCGAACAGGGAATGAAAACGGGCTTGTCGGGTTTTGGGTCTTACCGCCGCCGTCACGCCGCCGTAGCCCTCGCCGTCGTCCAGTTAAGCTCCTAGGATCCCCACGGTGCAGACTGGAGCTCCTCCCGCGTCGAGGTGAGGTGGTTATCGAGGTTTTCTTCTTGGACCCGTTTCCTTGAGGTTTTCGGGTCGTGTTTTGGAACGGATTTTCAGGCGGGGAAATGGGTCGGTTGTCGCCGGTGATGCACGGGGATGATGAGTAGATGATGGTGGTGCTGCTGGTGGTTGGCTGGTTTGATCGCCTGGTTTGAGAGAAAATGGGAAGAGAAGCACGGGTGTGTGAGGGGAGCTGAATGTGTTTGTGTGTGTTTGAGAGAAAACAGGGAGGTGAGATCGTGCATGAAGCAGAAAAAGCAGAGGAAATGGAAGGCCAGGATCCATTTGCACAGACAATCCAAGGGCTGAAATCAAATGGAGGGAAAATAAATAATATAAACAATGGGTTAAATAGTATTAGTTGCTTTATGGGAATAGTGTAGGCTTGGATGGGTGACACTTGTCACCAATCCATCGGTTTGATTTAAATATTAGGTTGGCACGGATTTTCGTAATAAATTAATATTTTATTCCGTTGTTCTCGGTTCGTAAATTCCGCTAAAACGCTTCCTTGACCATAACTTCTTCATACGAACTCCGATTTCGGCGTGCCGCCTGTCTACGGATTCGTGACGTCCCGATCTACGTCATAGTCATGGGTCAAAGTCCGAATTATTTCCCGAGAAAAAGTCAAAGTTTCCCCCCAAGGGTAAAACAGTCTTTTTACATTAAAATATTATTATTTTGGTTCGGGTCGTTACAACCTACCCTCCTTACAGAAATTTCGTCCTCGAAATTTACTCAAACAAGTATGGGTACTGCCCTCTCATCAATTCCTCAGGTTCCCATGTCGCTTCCTCCACCTCGTGGTTCCGCCATAGTATTTTAACCAAAGAAATCGTCTTGTTCCTTAAGACCTTTTCCTTCCTATCCAGAATCTGCACTGGCCGTTCCTCGAAACTCAAATCTGTCATCAGTTCCAGTGGTTGCTCTGGCAGTGCATGAGAGTCATCCCGAAGATACTTCCGTAGCATCGATACATGAAACACGTCATGTACTCGGGAAAGCTCCGAAGGTAGTGCTAAACGGTAAGCCACCGGACCAATCCTCTCGACAATCTCGTACGGTCCGATATAACGAGGACTCAATCTCCCACGTCGTCCAAATCGAAGAATCCCTTTCCACGGTGATAACTTTAAAAAGACAAAGTCACCAACCTCGAACTCTAAATCTCGGATCCGTCGATCCGCATAGCTTTTCTGACGATCCTGGGCCGCCTTCAATCTCTCCCGAATAACCCGAACTGTCTCCTGGGTCATATCCATCAGATCCGGCCCCACTGCGGTTCTTTCTCCGATCTCCATACAGCATACCGGTGTTCTGCACTGTCGACCATACAGTGCCTCATATGGTGCCATCCCTATACTCGCCTGGTAGCTGTTATTGTAGGAAAACTCCATCAATGGCAATCGATCAGCCCACGAATCCTGGAATTGCAATACACAAGCTCTCATCATGTCTTCGAGAGTCTGTATCGTCCTTTCAGACTGTCCGTCCGTCTGTGGATGGAATGCCGTACTGAAGTGCAATTTCGTACCTAAGGCAGTTTGCAGACTCCTCCAAAATCTGGATGTGAAACGCGGATCCCGATCCGACACGATCGACTCTGGGGTACCGTGTAGTCGGATGATCTCATTAATGAATAGCTGGGCCAAACGGTTTAGCTTGTACGTCTCACGTACAGGCAGAAAATGTGCTGATTTAGTCAACCGGTCCACTATTACCCAGACTCCATCAACTCCACTCCTTGTCTTCGGTAACTTGAAGACAAAGTCCATTGTAATATGATCCCACTTCCATTGTGGAATTGGAAGTGGCTGCATAGCCCCATACGGACGCTGCCGTTCTTCTTTGACTTGCTGACAGATCAAACATTTGCTGACAAACTCAGCTATCTCCCTCTTCATCCCTGGCCACCAATAATAGTCCCGGAGGGTACGGTACATCTTTGTCCCTCCTGGATGCATAGCATAGGCCGAACTGTGGGCCTCGTCTAAAATCTCTCTCCTCAACTCTGGTACCGCAGGTACACACAATCTCCCAAGCTTTACTAATGCTCCATCGCCCCTGACGGAGAAATCTTGTCTCTGTCCGGATTCAACCTCGTTCCTGTAATCACAAAGTATCTGGTCCTGTAGTTGAGCCTCGATGATCCTGTCGACCAACACGGGTCGCACATGAAAGCTAGCCAACAAGGCTCCCTGATCGTCCATCCCTAACATAACTCCGCTCTTCCGGAGTTCCACTAGCAAAGAAAGATACACCAATCTCAAATGCGCAAGTGATCCCGCCGACTTCCTGCTAAGTGCATCAGCTACAACATTTGCCTTGCCAGGATGGTACTCAATGGTACAATCATAATCCTTCAACAATTCCAACCATCTCCGCTGTCTCATGTTGAGTTCCTTCTGAGTGAACAAATGTTTAAGACTCTGGTGATCGGTGAATATTCGGCATGTCACACCGAAAAAATGATGTCTCCAGATCTTTAGAGCATGAACCACCGCTGCCAATTCCAAATCATGAGTAGGGTAGTTCAACTCATGCGTCTTCAGCTGCCGGGATGCGTAAGCAATCACTTTTCCATTCTGCATCAATACACAACCCAAACCCTGCAGCGATGCATCACTATATACCACGAACTCTCCACTGCTGTTTGGTAATGCAAGGACAGGTGCAGTGGTTAATCGGAACTTTAATTCCTGAAAACTCTGTTCACACTGATCGTCCCATACAAACTTCACCCCTTTCCGGGTTAACCGAGTCAATGGTGCGGCAATCTGGGAGAAACCCTCTACAAATCTCCGATAGTAGCCTGCTAACCCAACAAAACTTCGCACTTCCGTCACCGTGGTCGGTCTTGGCCAATTTGTCACAGCCTCCATTTTCTGAGGATCCACACTTATCCCCTCGCGTGATATAATGTGACCTATGAATCCAATACTATTTAGCCAAAACTGACACTTGCTTAACTTAGCATACAGCTGCTCCTGTCGTAGTTTACCCAATACCCTTCGTAAGTGCTCCTCATGAGCCCTGACACTCCTGGAATACACCAAGATGTCGTCGATAAACACGATCACAAATTTATCCAGGTATGCTCGAAAAACTTGATTCATCAAGTCCATGAATGCCGCTGGTGCATTCGTCAATCCAAAGGGCATCACCAAGAACTCATAATGCCCATACCTCGTTCGAAAAGCTGTTTTCTGAACATCCCCCTCGGCTATTCTCAGTTGATGGTATCCTGACCTCAGATCTATCTTGGAGAAATATCGCGCTCCTCGTAACTGATCGAACAAATCATCGATCCTGGGTAAGGGATACTGATTCCTTACCGTAGCCTTGTTCAACTGCCGATAATCCACACACAACCGTAAACTACCCTCCTTCTTTTTCACAAATAAGACCGGCGCTCCCCATGGTGATGTACTGGGTCGGATAAACCCTAGATCCACCAGTTCCTGTAATTGGATTTTCAATTCCCGTAGCTCCGCAAGTGCCATACGATACGGTGCTTGTGAAATCGGTCAAGTCCCGGGGAGTAACTCGATCGTAAAGTCGATCTCCCTGGGTGGTGGTAATCCATGTAAATCTCCTGGAAAGACATCAGGAAATTCCCGCACAATCGGAATATCCTCAATACGCAAAGATTCATCCGTAGACTCTACCACATAAGCAAGATAACCCTGACACCCCTTCTGTAAGATTTTAGTAGCTGTGAGTGCAGATATTACCTTGGGTGATGCGTCTCCACACTCTCCCTGAAATATCACTTCCTGTAATCCTGGACCTCTTAAAATCAACCGCATGTTACCACAGTCGATGAGTGAATTGTACTCCGACAACCAATCAACTCCAAGTATCACATCGAAATCGTGAACATTCATCAGGATTAAGTCTGCCGGAAATTCGACTCCCTCAATCTCCACAGGACAAGCTCGTATCTCCTGGTTCACCCGGTAGGTCACACCCATCAGTGTCCCCACTCCCATCTCGTGCTCAAGTGCGTCACCTCACGGCCCAACAGACTCGCACAACGTGGTGAAATAAAAGAATGAGTTGCCCCCGAATCCATCAATGCACGAACAACCATGCCATAAATATGTACAGTACCTGTCAACACTCCCGGAATGGATCTGGCCTGCTGCTGGGTAACAGCATAAACACGAGCCATAGACTCTGCAGGTCGTCCCCGTCCTCTAGCCCCTCGATCACGGCCACGCACAACACCGCGTGTCCGGCTGCTGTCAGTCTGGGATGCTGTGCTCTGCGCTGGCGCAGTACTGCCGCGAATCAGTGGACACTCAGAAGCATAATGCCCCGGCTCCCCACAAGCGAAGCATGTGACCTCCCTAGGTCGACCCGAGTATCCTCCCGGTGAGATGCTCATCGGTGAGTAAGACCGCTGCCAAGCTCCAGAACGCTGTCCAGACCTCTGAGGACTCCTGAACTGACCAGAACGTCCTCGGCTGCCAGAAGACGAAGATCCACCAGAATGTCCTCCCTTCGAGCCACGACGGCCCGAGAATCCCAAGTGTGGGCGATCACGTCGCCGAGTCTCCCCCTCAGCTCGCTGACGAGCCAGGATACTGTTCTCAACCCTGGTCGCCGCATCAGTCAGATCCCTCATGGCAGCAAAGGGTGTTGCAGTCACCATCGCCTGAATCTCAGGTCGCAAGCCCCACTCAAATCTGCGACATCGGTCTGCCTCGGTGATCACGAAGTTCTCAGCAAAGCGAGACAACATCAGGAAGGTCTCCTCGTACTCTGCTACAGTCTGATCCCCCTGCCGGAGTTGCAGAAACTCCGCCTCACGGGCGTTGCGGAACGACTGTGGATAGAACTGGTTGAGAAACTGCTCTCGGAAGGTCTCCCATGGAATGGTGTGAACAGTCCAGCCGGCCAAAACAAGGTTGTGCCACCATCGATAGGCGCTCCCATCCAGTAGGAAAGTCGCCAGTACGACACGCTCCTCCGGAGGACAGTGCATGACCTTGAAAATCCTCTCCCAGCGGTCAATCCACTGGTGTGCTTCCTCCGGGTGGTCCCGTATGGGTATGTACAAAGTACAAAGCGATAACCTAGTACTCTGACTACTAATCCTAATGCTCTGATACCAAGCTGACAGGACCCGTCCCAATCCCACTGGGACCACCCGGGGACGTGACCCGCTCCCGTCTGACAATGACTCTAAACATACCAAAAGTACCCTTAAATAAAAACCGAAGACTCACATAGATAGATAACGTACAAACACAGTGTTTAAAGTGATACTGTCAGACAAGGGAAAGTAAAATACAACATGTGAGCACACTAGTCAGAGTACATTTATTCGGTGCTCAACCTACCCACAAGTGGGTGTACAGGTGCACAGCTAGGCAAACTAAACCTCTGCCTCCTCCTCCGGATCCTCCTCCTCTATTGCCGTGTCAGGGTCTGGAGGGGTCAGTAAAACAAGGGTGAGTGGGCCAAAAATAACAGTTTAGAAATCAATTTAATAATAAAATAATCATAAGGTTTTACCCCTCCGTTTTCCAAATCTTGCATGCAGTGAAAACATAATATTACAATGAAATCATAACAAATGAACCACAATAATAATCGTAAGGTGAAACTAACATATCAGTGCACTGTAAAACCCAACCCAAATGATGTCACGGTTCTAAGGCTACGCGTTGCCACTCAGGGTCTCACACCCGAGACTCTCTAGGTACATCAGCTCCCGGTATCCCGGTCACTGCCCGAGGTATATGAACATGCCTTCCTGAGAGTAAGCAGCCCAACGGGGGTCAACTCCACTCAGTCAGAGCCCCGTGACTACTCCAGGGTCCACCCAGGCCAACGACCCTCCCTGGAGGAGACAATATACACAGGTAGGAAAGTACAGTACAATAACAGTATAGTTTACCCTATGTCCCCCGGACATCCCAAACAAAATCCACATATAATCCAGACGGGTCTCATGCCCAAAACATTGTAATAACACATATAAGCAGTTTATAAGACTCATCAGTGGAAATAGTAAAACAGTTTATGCATGCAAGCCTTTTATAAATCAAACAGCCCACTCACACTCGGTCCTTGCTGCTCAACGATCTCTATAAACCTGTATTATTATTCCTGAGGGTTACTTAAGGACTCTATAATATCAATACCAAGACCCTAGAACAGATCCGCCTCAAAAACGCATCCGGGGCACTATTCCCGGTGCTTCAAACCCCATTTTGGCTAACATAACGATCTCCGATCGACACGAAACCACCTCCATTGGATCCGTATCGTCGAAACCTTGAAAATGGTACTGGCCCCACCAAAATTACTGTTCACACGCGCCCCCACGCGCCTGGTCAACGCGTGGGTCAACGCTGCTACAGTACCGCTGACGTCAGCAGTGACGTCATGCTGACGTCAGCATGACGTCATCACTGACACTTGTCAGGTGACACGTGGCACGTTCTGGTTGGTCCCTGGTCTGACAACATCTGATAGGATGAAGTCATCATGACGTCAGAAGTGACGTCAGCATGATGACGTCATCATGCTACAGTACCGGGTCGACCCGTTTGACTGGAACCGGGTCGCCGTCGACCCACGGTTTGACCCGATTCCACCGCACGATTCCGGCCACCATTTTCGACGGGGTTGATCCCTAGGGGTTCGTCTAGGTCTGTCCTATGGTTCTACAACCTCAAAATAAGAAGAAAGTGGGAAGAAACTCACCAGAATGTCTCTGAAACTCACGGTCACGGTCCGGTCGTCGTCCTCGGTGATCCACGGCGTCTCCGTCGTCCAACCCGGTCCCAAACGACTCGTCTCCCACCCTAGGACATGTCTAACACCTAACAATCAATTTCTAATCATTAAAAACGGTCGGGTCGAACAGGGAATGAAAACGGGCTTGTCGGGTTTTGGGTCTTACCGCCGCCGTCACGCCGCCGTAGCCCTCGCCGTCGTCCAGTTAAGCTCCTAGGATCCCCACGGTGCAGACTGGAGCTCCTCCCGCGTCGAGGTGAGGTGGTTATCGAGGTTTGCTTCTTGGACCCGTTTCCTTGAGGTTTTCGGGTCGTGTTTTGGACGGGATTTTCAGGCGGGGAAATGGGCCGGTTGTCGCCGGTGATGCACGGGGATGATGAGTAGATGATGGTGGTGCTGCTGGTGGTTGGCTGGTGCGATGAGGGTGGCTGGTTTGATCGCCTGGTTTGAGAGAAAATGGGAAGAGAAGCACGGGTGTGTGAGGGGAGCTGAATGTGTTTGTGTGTGTTTGAGAGAAAACAGGGAGGTGAGATCGTGCATGAAGCAGAAAAAGCAGAGGAAATGGAAGGCCAGGATCCATTTGCACAGACAATCCAAGGGATGAAATCAAATGGAGGGAAAATAAATAATATAAACAATGGGTTAAATAGTATTAGTTGCTTTATGGGAATAGTGTAGGCTTGGATGGGTGACACTTGTCACCAATCCATCGGTTTGATTTAAATATTAGGTTGGCACGGATTTCCGTAATAAATTAATATTTTATTCCGTTGTTCTCGGTTCGTAAATTCCGCTAAAACGCTTCCTTGACCATAACTTCTTCATACGAACTCCGATTTCGGCGTGCCGCCTGTCTACGGATTCGTGACGTCCCGATCTACGTCATAGTCATGGGTCAAAGTCCGAATTATTTCCCGAGAAAAAGTCAAAGTTTCCCCCCAAGGGTAAAACAGTCTTTTTACATTAAAATATTATTATTTTGGTTAGGGTCGTTACAGCATCACCCAGTGGCTCATACTTCCGCCACCAAGGAAACCACTAACTAGCGTACAACTACTCACTATCACTCACGTATCCAGGTTGATGACAGGCTATTCTGCATCGAGGCATCACATCAACAGTAGCATCACAACACCCAAGTCAACAAACCAACGAGTCTGGGAACCAAACCTCGCGTAGAGTACACGAAATATGCTCTGATACTAATTTGACAGGACCCACCCCCCCCCCCCCTCTCCCCCCGCCCCCACAAATCCCCCTGGATTAAGGGCTAAGTCCTGCTCCCGTCTAACTTAAGCATGACACGAAAGCTAAACCGACGTCCAACCTCCACGTGACATGTAAGTCGGACAAGGGATCCTCGATCCGACTCTCCTAAAAGTATCCGGACTTTCCAGAGTGCGCCGAAACTATTGTGGATCGCGGGTGTGATGTCTCCGTCTCACTCGACCAACAGCCCACACCGCAACAACCTGGTTGGTATCAAAAACACGAAGATACTGTGAGTGGACAAAAATAAAGTATAAGTTCAAAATCAATTATTTGAAAACACAGTTACATTTAAACCCTCCATGTAAAAACCAATGCATGCATATGAAATTCATGTCCTAAAACCATTCTATACTCAAGGTGATCAAACCATTTAAGAAAAACCAAATTCATTTTCCTTTTCTCAAATCCTGGGCCTCAGCCGAAAACCATCGAAAACCGTATCATCCTGGAAAAGCCCAAAACATCGCAAAACCATTATAAAAAACCATCATCATCAATCTCAATGAAATCCAAAACATGTTTGAAACCACATTTCCATCCATCGAACCTGCTAGATCTATCCGAGTCTTTAAACTCAATCCAGGCCTCAATATAATCCGAGTCTTTAAACTCCCGAGTCTTTAAACTCAATAGGCCTATGGGGGAAATATCAATATCCGAGCCTTTAAACTCTCGAGTCTTTAAACTCAATCCGGGTCGTTAAGCCTAATCCGGGCCCACCCCCGTCATAATCATATCCGGGTCTTTAAACCAAATAACCAGATCCAGCAAATCCAATCCAAAACTGTTATCCATTTTCGAATCTGAATCCGCAATCTCATCAGGATCCCGGATCCAAACTCAAGACTCATATCCATAACCGTTTCCAAATCCTAGTCTGAAACCATCATTCTGTAAGCCAGCATCTATAATAACCATTCCAAACCCAAATTCGGAAATCCACTTTCAAGTTTCCAAAATCATCGTTATGAAACCCGATTCAAAAATCCGAAATCACATTCTTTAAAACCACTTTTCTAAACTGGGCTTCAAGCCCGAAATCACTTTTTTTTATCAAAATCCATTTGAAATCATTGAAATCAGATCATATTTCAAATCCCAAAGTCAAATCATCGAAACCAGGTTCAAATCACAACATCTGTCATATTCTCGTAAAACGTGAACTTTCGTAAATATCTCGAAAACGGTGTAAAATCGTAAACCATCAAGATCATAAATCAAATCATAGACTCAGGTATAGAAAACATATAAAACATATATGCATGCATCATAAGTTAAAAAGCAAAGTCCGCTCACAGAACGTTTCGTCGTTGCCTCGATAAGCGCGCACTTATGTTGTTCTCGGCCAATCCACTAGCACCGGCTTTCCCGAACCTGTCCAAATCACATAATACGGTCACTAACTACTTCACAATGATCTTACTTAAGCCCCATAATTTTCCTGAATTTTTAACTATTTTTAACCGAGGATTAAAACCTTCGGACATCCCGAAACTTATCGAGATGATGTCCGATTGACTTGAAACTAGTTCCAAAATGTTCGTTACATAGAATACTTTAAAAGTCATGTTGGAAGATTCCCCAAACTACCCTTCACGTGCCTCCACACGCTTCTAAAACCTCCCGCGCGTGAAACCCACGCAGCGTGAACAGTGTCATCGTTAACCTCTAGTTGACCCGGTTTAGACCGGGTCAGACCGGTCTCTGCAACTAGAATCGGCGTGGCCAATTTTTGTCCAATTTTCATCCGTTTTTCTTCCTTTTCAAGCCTCTAGCATCGTTCTATTCATTCTGATCGACTTAGCTAATAAAATCACAACTTATAGACCAAATTCATACCTTCCCGAATCGATGAAAATCGAGTCACTGTTCCTTCATCGTATTCTTTGATTCTGGCCACTAACGTCCTTGATTTTGATCCCAAACAATCTCTGGAACCTCCAGAAACATTATTCAATCAACAAAACCAGAAATCAGACAATAAATCTCCAAGTACCATTTTTTAACTCAAATTGGATTTCTCGAGACTCTGCCTTACCTCCACCGCCGTACCTCGCCATGGCCACTGCGAGACTCCACATACTTCATATTTCCTCTTCTTTTCACTCTGTACACCAATCGAAGAGGTTTTAAGAGGTTAGGGGTTTAAACAGGATTTCTGTTCAGACGGCACAGCTACCTGAGGAGAGTTGAGGGGTGTGAGGTTGCACAATTTCTATGTCTCTGTTTCTCCAAACCGTGCCTACTATCCCAATTATCTTCATCCTTTATTTTTAAATCCTTTGAGGCGGTTTGCACGGTTCCATAGCCTTACAGACATAGGACAAGTGTCCATGTCTGATTGGGCACAATTCCCAATGCAAATGGCACATGACTAAAATACCCTTTGCACAAATAACATATGCCACCTGTCGTTGTACTTAGGGCATCTAGACCTTCCTAATGGTCCTCGAAGTACGTGAAAATTCCATGTCATCCAGAAAGTCAACAAATTTCCCCTTTTTACCTAAATTACCAAATTACCCTCAAACTTCTGAACGTCATAACTTTGTCCTCGGATGTCAGAATAGGCCGTGCCACCTTTCTATGAACTCGTGATACCCCGAACTTCGTCACGGTCATCAGTCAAAGTCCATTTGACCGTATGATCGAAAAGTCGACATTTTGCCCAATTCTAGGGGCAAAATCATCATTTTGCACCGTCCTTCCGAACTCAGCCAACTAAATACTGATTAACCTTACTAATCCATCTTTAATCACTAATCTAATTTCAATTCTTGGAATGGGTCATTACACTCCAGGTCGTGGCGTGATGGTCGTGGCTGATCGAGAGGTGGAGGCATGAGTAGGCACATGTGCGGTTATCCCTTGGGAGCAGGACCTGGCGCAGTTACCTATGTCCTTCGGGGACGGGTCCTGTCAAATTGGTATCAGAGCACTAGGTTACTGATTCTGGTGCCACGTCATGCCTCGGAAACGTAAGCCTCGTGCGGGATCTGGTTGTGAGACGGGTATACTAGGGAATATGAGACCTCATGATTGATCTTGGAAAGAGATTGATCGTGGATTGGGGGTCAGATGTTAATCAGTGTACAGTGAACTTCTAGCTATTAAACACGGATTTGTGTGGGTCCCAAGAATGAATGAGCCCAGAGGCTGGAAAGGTAGTAAAAATGGGCAAATTGGATCCGGGATGAGATTATTCTCAGTGAATTCCTTAAGTGGAATGTGTTTCTAATGAGTCTAGAATATTATGCGATATCCCTTAGGCCTTATAGGTTGAATAAGATGTGGTTCACCAGCGGAATTTGCTCGGTGACCGGGTATGCCAATGATGGTATGGATGAATATTATGAGATAGGACTCAAAATGAGTCACGATTTGACTCGAGCGGAGTCGAGACAAGAAAATGGGATTGAAAGTGAGTCGGGAGGTCGGTTAGGACTCAAGATAAGTCATGGTCAAGTATCAGGGCTCGAGATGAGCCGTATAGGTTGAAAGATAGTAATCGTTCTGACACGATCGACCCTTTGATTACGAAATGTTTGGCACTTGGAATGCCAATGACTGGTATAAGGCCAGATACTGATAGGTTATGAATTTATGGATTGGCATTATTTTACCCTATTTACTGGACTTATGGATTTGGATGGGTCGTGTTAATTTCACTTACTGATTAATAGTTCGGGCAGAGACCCGTAGTACACAGAGATTTGGACTTAGGACATGGTCTAGTGCAATGGGACGCCAGTTGGGCCCACTGAGGGATAAAGTGCTATGGTTAATTGCTCAGTAATGCTCATGATTGTGGGTTGTCTGGTCACATCATCAAGAAAGGTCTTAAAGTGATATGGCACTGTTGGGGTGCAATGGAGTAGGGATTGGCTCCTACATTGATTGTTGATGTGACAGGCGAATGGAGAGTTGGTAGGGCCCATAGTGGACCGTAGGGGGTGGTTAGTTGGGACCACATGCCCGAGTGTTGTAATTACTTGGCAGGAGGCCTGAGTAGCCTCTGGAGTGGTGACATAGATGTAAGTTTAACCAGGATGTATGTATTCGGTAGGTCCTGAGCTATCCACTATTCCATGTCTTGGAATTGTATATTAGACGGATATGGCGATATCTGTGATTGGTTAAGGTATGGTAGTCGGTGAATCGACTGGAGCTATGGATGTGATAAAAGTGATAATATTTATGTGGTAACGTTGGTACTTATATATGGTGAAATTGGTGAGACCTAAGGGGGGTAGTCCTATCAATGTCAGGCTACCCAGGATGATAGGTGTTATTCGCCTAGCGGCTGACCTAGGGTATTCTTGGACTTGGATGATTTGGATGTAATCCTTAGGTTGGATTGGTTGATGACTCATGATGCCTCTATCACGTATGTCAATTAGAGAGTGATATGTGGAGTCCAGAATTACCCGAGGTTGTATTTCAGGGAGACTCGAGGATGTTACCCTCTAGAATGATATTGAACCTCACCATTGATGGACTGTTGGTATGAGGTAATTAAAGTTCACTAGTCAGATGTGTGGCATATGTGATTAGTGTATGAGATATCAAGTGAAGGCTGAAGATGTACGGATTTTTCAACATATTTCCTGAGGTTTTTGCCAGGATGAGAGGTTGAGTTGATAATGGAGATCATGTCAAGTATACGAGTTGTTTCTTGGACGCCCTGGTATGGGGCACCTACTAAGTCATAAGGACTGAAGTTGCAAATACGGGACTTGATAGACACTGGTTCGTCTGGCCAAGTGTCGTCGTGGGGAACCCAATGGTATTAAAAAGGAAAAAGGGATGATGGTCTGAGCTTACATATCGATTATGGACAACTTAATAAGGTAACGGTATGGGATAAGTATCCCTTATCATGAGTTAATGATTTGTGGTTCTATTGGCAATATGTGATTCTTGGGGCTATTGAGAGTGGCCAATAGGGTGATGACTAATAGTCATGAGTGAAAGAGAAAAATATGATGTTCAGATTTGATATGGTTAAGGTTAGTAGATGGTGATACCCTTGGATGGCCAAATGGACCGGTTATATTTGTGAGATGATGAGTCAGGTATTCTGACCACATTTGGATGGTGTATGGTACCATAATTGATGATTGGTTGGTGTGCTCACATCTACGGATGGGCATGTGATAAACTAAACAAAGAAAATATATGATTGGATAAGTGTTAGGTCCGGTCGACCAGAGTAGCTTTGTGGCACACATATAAATAACGGTCGAGATTGGTGTGAATCCCAGGAGAAACAGATCTATTAGTTAATGGAAAATAATTAAAGACTATCACGGGGAATATGAGTTGTTTTGAGATGGGATGAATACCATGGAGGATTGTAGAGGGGTTCTCTACAATGTGTTGCCAGTTATGGTGATTGACCCGGAAGGAGGTCGGAGTTATTGGAAATGAGAACTGAAACAGAATAATTACAAAGTGGACGACCACTGAATTATGTTCGATGAGGCCCTTTCTGTGTGCATAGTGATATGTCACTATGAGATTTTGGATTTGGTGAGGTGTGCTTTGGTAGCATGGGGCTGGGATTTCCGATGCTAGCTCAACCCTAAGGAGTTTTACTTTCCTTGCATGATTTGGGATCGACCATAGTGATCCATGGGTCGAGTATGCAGAGGTCATACCTCTGGGAAGGAATGGACCAGTACTGTATCGACCATCAAGATTAGTGATGAATGATAAATAGAAAAGGCTCCATGTGTGATGAGGCGATGGTCAGGTTACATTGAGATTAACACCGCATGGTCGGGTCAGGTATCATTCCCGAGGAGGCTAATAAGATAGCTTGTCAAGCGTTAACATGTTTGATAACGTAAGGATAGGTGAAATCCTGTTATTGATGGAAATCCATAGGATTGGAGTAGTACATGATTTTGATCATTTGGACTACGGGAGTCCAACTGCCGGATCATACTTTGACACGACCCATCCCAATCCCCCCGGGATTACCATGGAATGTGACGTGCTCCCGTCGGACAAGAGGCGTCCGACAAGGGATAACCGATTGCCATTGCCCAACACGGGCTTCCAGAGTGCGTAAGGATCGATGGAGGAGGTGTGCGATGCTCAAGTCTCTGCTGCAGTCGCATCCGGAATCAACCTGAAGGGCATTAAAAACAAAAGCTGTGAGTGGACGAAAATAAACAAGTCTATAAAAACATTTATAAGACATTTATGCCCCTCAGTAAAATCATATGCATGCACCAAAAACCAATAATCCCATATTTATTTAGAAATAACCATTAGGGCCTTAGCCCGGAAACCAAAGCATAGTTTCAAATTCCAAAAGTCAATCCAAGAGTTATTTCATCATTCCAGTAATATTCATGTATTATTTTTCCATCTCCGGCATCCCCGATGCCTAGCGTCCTGGACGCTTGACGTTCCAGACGTCATATCTCACGGTATTAAGCAACGCGTGCTGCCCGGGGTCTCACCGGGTCCATATCTCTGACATCCCCGATGTCCGACGTCCATGACGTCCAGCAATCCTGCTCCTGGATCACTATACGGTCCGGTAGCTCCGTACAATGAGCCCTCGCAGGCAATGCACCGTGACTTCTCTAGTGTCCCCGACACTTGGAGGAGACCAGGATATATATATCCTCATATCGAGATGGTTTTATGGAACACATTTTTATTGTTCATTTCCAAACTATCACAAGGGCCCTGCCCCGAATTTCCATAAAACCGTCATAAGTCCAAATAGGTTAATCAAATCCGAAATTGTTTATTCAATTCCATTTTAGGGTCCCCGACCCGAAATCACATATATAAGTCAACTGGGCCCCTGGCCCGATTTCATAATTCAATTGGGCCCTTGGCCCGATTCATAAGTTAACTGGGCCCCTGGCCCGATTTCATAATTCAATTGGGCCCTTGGCCCGATTAACAAGTTAATTGGGCCCCTGGCCCGATTTTACTTTATCAAATCCGTAACCGTTTCATGAAATCATATCCATCCATATTTATGGAAATCAGTGCAAATCCAGAAAACCTCGATTCACGTGCAAACACGTAAATCGCCTCGAAATGCGTGAAAACATATAAATTCACTGATATCCAAAATAAATCATATAATCCCAATTATAACAATCATGAAACAGTTATGCATGCATCGAATTTATAAAACCAATGTCCACTCACAGACCATTTAACCGAGTGCCTCGATACGCGTGCCATAGGCCTTCCCGGGCCACACCACTATCACCGGGACTCCCAATCCTGTTCAAATCACATTAGAGGATCACTAACCTCATCCTTACATCCTATTCAAGTCCCGTAATTTTCCCGAATTTTAAAGTATTTTTAAACTCGATTTAAAACCTTCGGACATCCCGAACAATATTGAAACGGGATCCGAACGACATGAAACCAACGCTAAAATGTTCGTTACATTGCATAGGATAAAAGTCATGTTGACCTCACCTCGAGATTCGTGCCCACGCGCCGTCACGCGCCGCCGTGAGTGGCTGCGCGTGAAAGCCACGCGCCTGCTACAGTGACTGCTACAGTCACCATCTTCACTCGTTTGTCTGGTAAACGAGTCTGATTACCCGCGATAGGATCCGGTTCAATCACACCCAATTCGACATCAATTCAATCCATTCTTGATCCTAAAACAATCATTAGCATATGAATTTCAGTTCTGTGACATCGATCAACATCAACCATTCCCTAATCAAGCCATCAACCCGTGATCACCCAAAACGGGTCAATCACCAAAACTCCATCAATCCTCAACCATTGTCAAATTAACTTCATATGAATCATATAAGGACTAACACGAACCAATTAGCATGCTTAATTGAACACGACATTACCTCAATCACCACAACTCAAGCTTGAGTTTTCCGGCCGTCCAACTCGTCCGTCCACGGCCCTAGGAGCCCCAAAGCTTGCTCCATTTGATCTGGTTCGACACGTTGAAGTTCCAGGAAGCTCAATCCATCATCAATTAGGCTTGGGCTGGCCTAAAACTGGAAGTTTGAATTTGATTTTCGCAGAAACCAGTTTCGGGTTTTTGAGCATTCCTCCACGATTCTCACTCCAATCCTCTCATTCTCAATCTCAGAGTCATTCTCTCGACTCACTCTCCATTCTATCGATCTAAATCAACCATTAAAAGCATCCTAAAGTGCCCCTCAGTCCACTGTGTAAATTCCCTGCACTGACCCGAAAGCATGATAAAATAGTGCCCATGTTCATGTGATTGATTGCCAGCGCCATCATATGTGCGATTCCACCTCAAACTGACCCAATTAACTCAATTGAATTGATAAACAATCACGGGATCGATCGCACAAACATCCCACCTTCACGGCTGTTCAATGAAACAGTACCCCGTGAAATTACAATTCTGCCCTTGTGTAGAAAATTACCAAAATGCCCCTCACGCATCCTGACCCGTAACTCGGTCATACGGACCCCGATTGATGCGTGCCGCCTGTCTACGAACTCAGGGCGTCGAGACCTTTCTAACGGTCCTCGGTCCTCGGCCATCGGACCCCCCCCCGATCAAAAAGTCAACATTTCCCCCTTATTACGTTCAAATTACGAAAACGCCCATGAACTTTCGTACATCATAACTTTCACCACGAACGTCGGAATCGAACGTGCCACCTGTCTATGAACTCGTGACGTCCCGAACTACGTCACGGTCATCGGTCAAAGTCCATTTGACCATCCGAATTAAAAGTCAACGTTTTGCCCACGCCTAGGGGTAAAACGGTCATTTTGCACAATTCGTCCGAAATCGCCCAACTAATCCCATATTAGTAAGTCACAATTAAATATTATTAAATCCCGATATTCGGGACGGGTCGTTACATACTTGGTGTATGATGTTAGATGGAGTTGAGGTTAATGAATGGATATGATTTGGGTTATCGCATGAATGATTGTACTGCGTGCCAGTTATTGGCAGGAGGTAGGTATTAGTAAGGCCTATGCTGATAAACACAACAGAAGGAAATGTTCAATTCATGATATTGAGTGAGACTGGAAAAAGGGGTATGTAGTGATTGACTTAATGAGGGAAATGAGTTCCCGATTTATTGGACCGTATGAGGTTATTGGCCTGGTGGCCGGGTGCCATTGTACCATGTCACGGGTAGATGAGATGTGATTGGGATGATGATACTGGTACCTGTAATTTCTGGATTGTGTATACTCGGACGTTGAGCCAGACTTCGTATCCCGAGTAAGCTTGGATATGACTGCCTGTGGGGTAGGGGTTACAAAAAGTTGCCCCAATGTTGATTCAATAACGAGGACTGACTTATCTGATTTCTATAAGCTTGAGTTATATTCGGTTGAACCAGAAGGGTATGCGGTTGATTATGTTTGTGGTTCACATACATATCCCTCGGGAGAACTAGCATGGTACCTACTCATTTGAATTTCAAGGATGAAATTCTTTAAGGGGGGTAGGATGTAACGACCCGGAAATTCGAAAAAAGAAAAATTTGGAAAATTTGAAGGAAATGACGATTTTGCCCCTCGTTAGTAGGGCCAAAAGTTGACTTTTAAATCGGGATACTTTTTGGACTGGCCGTGAAGACCGTTGGGTAGGTCTCGAGACGCTGAATCCGTAGACAGGCAGCATGCGTCAATCGGAGTTCGGATGTAAAAGATACGGGTCTGAGACAGCAAAGGTAAATTTGGTAATTTGTCAAAGAAGGGTAAAATGGTAATTTGAGGTATGAGATGGTGAGTCAGCCGAATGAATATGTCAACTGTCTTTGTAAGTGACATTTGTCACTTTAGAAATCGGGATTAGTGGCAATAGGTGATGAGTATGAACTAAACTATATATGGAAGAAAACAGGCGACGTGATCATGAATGCTTGATCTCATGTGACAATTGAACGAAACCAAAGGGAATTTAGGGAGTGAGAACAGAGAAATTCGAAGAAAAAATTGGGAGGAAAACCATGAAAGGAAACCTGAAAACCATGGAACCCGAAAACCAAACCTTCATTAAATTTCAAATTCAGGCTTCTCCATTTGGACCCCCTTTGATTCAATTGAACTTGAATTCATCTTCCTAAGGTCATTTCGAGTTGAACCCAATCAAAAACAAAAGAAAAGGACGTCGTTTTGGCTGAGAACAGACATGGTAAGAATTGGAAAATTCAAAGATTGGGTCATGTAATTAGAGGAGTTGGACGTTGAAATTGAGCTTGGAAGTATGCTTGTATGGATCCTGCGAAGCTTCTAAGTAAATCAATTGAAAGAAAACAATCGAGTTTGAACAAAATTGGAGGATGAACAGTGCTCGGGTATTCGTCGATAAATCGAGATCGACAGGAAGAATTGAGGTAAGTTTGATCCAAATTGAGTTTGCAGATCTCTAATTCATATGGAAACGATGCTAATGGATGATCTAATTGTAGAAATCAAGGTATAATTGAGGGGGATCCAATCGGGTTCACATGCGGGTTGCTGACCTGTTTATCAGTTAAACCAGTTAGGACGATGAACGGTCACTATTACCGTAGCAGGCGCGTGGACTCACGCGCAGCCATTTGCGGTAGCGGGTGAGTGGGATTTTCGAGGTGAGATCAACATGAAACTTGTTCCTTTTAATGTAACGAACATTTTGGCATTGGTTTTGAGTCGATCGGACACCGTTTCGATATTATTTCGAGGGTCCGAAGGTTTATGTTACGTTTTAATTCGTAATTAATTCCCGAAAATTTTTTGGAATTTAATATGATGTTAATTAAGTCATTAATGACCCTAAATAATGATTTTGGACAAGATTTGGGATTCCTGGAAAGTGTCAGAAAATACGGAAAGGCGTGCAGCTCGGAAAGCAGGCGATATGGACGGTGTGTGAGTGGACTTTTGTTTTCTACCCATAATGCATGCATATATGTTTTAAATGCTTTCTTATCTGATTTGACATGTTTTGACATGATTGATATTTCGATATGATGATTTATCAATTTTTTGGAATATTATATTGTTTTGGGCACGATTTTCGAGAGCTTTGTTCCTAGAATAAAGTGAATTCTGGACACTGTTTTATAATGGATTTGTGGAACTTGCTTTGTGAAAGCTATGTTTCGGGCATAGGCCCTGTTGAAATGTTTTTGATTTGATTTGAGACATAAATGGTCTTAAAATGAGATTACTGGATTTGGTGACTGTTCCCCATATACCATCCTCTGTGATTTGATAGTCTCCTCCAGGCGTCGTAGATCCTGGAGTAATCACGATCCATTTCCTGGAGATGAGTAGCTCCGAGGGCTTCTCAATCTCAGGAGTGTGAGATTATGATGATATCCTCCAAACATCGTGGATCCTGGAGATGATATCACCCCAGACGTCGTAGATCCTGGGGAGGTACTCGGACGTGAGACACCCGAGTTTGCACGCGTTGCATTGATATCGTGACGGTTACTTGGATATTGAGATTGGATATTGAGGATTGGTGGTACTTGTGATTTATTGATACTTTTGTCCAAATACTTTATATCATGAACTGATTTGATGAACATGAGTTTTATGGACCATGGGAAAACATGTTTTGATTTTTATCGGTCCACTGTTCATACTTGATTGATTTCACGCTATTACTTATGTTTTATGATATGCATGCATGTTTGTGAAACTAGAGGGTAAGAATGTATTTTGATAAATGTATTTCTAAAAGTTTATTTTTGTCCACTCACACCTTTTATGTTTTTATTGACTCTCTAGGTCATGGCGCGATGATCAAGGATGATCGAGAGGTGGAGGCATGAATAGGCACAGGTGCGGTTATCCCTTGTTTAGCAAGCGTTGAGGGTAAATTTGGAACTTCAGTAGACTTGTAAGACGGGAGCAGGACCGGGTACGGTTACCTATGTCCTTCGGGGACGGGTCCTGTTAGAGGAACCCCTGGGGAAAAACTGGGAAGGTCGAACCGTGAAGGGGAAAACTGGTTAATGGATTTTTGTAGGTTTTAGGGTGTTTTGTTTATATATTTAGATTCTTAGGATCAAATAGGAAGATTGGAATCAATTAGGAAGAGATTGGATGAAAAATGAAGAGTGGAGGGCCTTGGACCTGTCACGTTGGTCCAGGCAGACCGGAATTGCAGGTTGGACTGGGCTGGCTGGTTCGGACTGGTCTGGTCGAAGCTTGCTGGTGATTGAACAGTGCTGCGTGGCTCCCACGCGTAGGGGCATTGGCCGGCACGTGTGGGTGGTTGGGCCTCTTTCTAGGGAGGGTTCCAACATGTGAAATACTCTATTCGATGTAACAAACATTTTGGGACTGGTTTCGTGTCGATCGGACACCGTCTCGATAATGTTCGTGACCTCCGAAGTTTTAGGACCGACTTTAAAAATAGTTAAAAATTCCAAAAAATTACTGGGCTTTAGTGAGTGGTTATTTAAGTAGTTAGTAGCCCTCTATTACGATTTGGATAAGTTTGGAGGTCCCAGTGACGACGATTAGCCCGGTGAGGCTTATGGCACGCATATTGAGGTAACAGCTTAGGACGGTCTGTGAGTGTACCTTGTTTTCTAAATTGATGCATGCATAAATGTTTATTATGTGTTTTAATACTTTTTTTGTGATGCCATGAGTGCATTTGTGTGTGGTTACGTATTGGCACGTATTTCGAGGTTTCAACCTTATAGGGTGCCTATGCGGGTTTGTACTTCTATGTTGGTTTAAATGAAATGGTTTTGAACTTAAAAAGGATAAACTCGGGCATATGACCCTATTGAGGACCTAAGGGTCTGAATTGTGGTCGCGGCGGGTGCTATGTGCACGGTGACGTACGATAGGACGTTCGCCTCCAGACTGGGATGTGTTCCTTCCGGAGAGGTCACGATGCACGATCCGTTGTCAGGCAGCCAAGGGAGGCTCGACTTCGGAGTGCTGACAGTTCAGGATATCGATCGGTGATGGGTGCACCATGATCTTGTGGTAGTCGTGTTGGTTGATAAGTTCACGGCGACATACCAGGATTGAGGGTGGTCCTCGATGGATGGTTGCACGCATCACTACAATCGGAGTTGTGGCTGACCCTGAGATATCGGGCACGATGCCCAGCTGAGTCATGTGTTCAGGAATGAGACCCAGTTACTTTACGTTTATGTTTTTAGGTCGGGGACCCTAAATGAATTTCGAGGTTCATGACGGTTTATGGGGACCAGCATGAACCCTTGAAAGGTGTTATGGTTCATGATGGTTTATGGGGATCAGGCATGAATGTTTTCGATATATATATATATTCATATACCATCCTTATTTGGATTGTCCCCTTCGGGGAGGGTCGTTGGCCTGGGTGGACCCCGGAGTAGTCACGGAGCACTAACTGAGTGGAGTCACCCCTGTTGGGTACCTTACTCTCAAAAGGCCTTGGATTATAACCTCAGGGAGGGTCATTGATCTACGGGCATTGACCTGGGTGGACCCTGAGAGACTTGGACTTGAGACCCCGGGTAGCATGCGCGTAGCTTTTGAAACCGTGATAGGACTGGTAGCATGATTTATATGTATAGACTATATGATGTGTGATGTGTACAGGTTTTGGGCTGAGTCCCACATGGATTTGGGTAGTGGCCCATGTATTTGGTTTCATTAACGATTTCGGGCTAAGGCCCTAGTGGTTCGCTAACTGCTTTTGGAATGCATGCATGCTTTTTAATGAAGGGTACAAATGTCTTTTGATGAAAATATTTTTATAAATCTTTGTTTTGTCCACTCACTGCTTTTAATGTTTTGACTGCCCTTCAGGTTGATTGCGGATGTGGACTGTAGCAAAGACCGAGATATCACATACCTCCTCCGGATCCTGGCGTACTCTCAAGGCCCGAGAGGGCTAATTTCATAATTTTCCCTTGTCTGACACTACCTGTCAGAAAGGATCAGGGTCGTCCCGCGTTAATCTTGGGGGGATTGGGACGGGTCCTGATAGGTGGTATCAGAGCATAGGTTTGCTCGTAGGATACTCAGGACGCTCTGATACTAACAGGTGGTATCAAAACGAGGTTTTCTCTATTCGAGCAACCGTGTAGCTCTTGGAGTGATGACCAGGTCGAGGATGTGATGTCTCAAGGGGCTGCAGTTCCTTATCAACCTGATAGTTAGGATGCCGATACGATAGTTTGTAGGATTGAATCGTAGATCGTCTTAGTTCAGCATCTGATGCCGAGGTTTCCATAGTTCTGTCGTGGATGACAGTGTGGGACCCTACGGAAGGATGAACATAACGGTACTTTAGAGTTTTGATCGTGAGACGGTTAGTTGGGATCATCTTTCATGATACTATGGGATCAGTATGACGATATTTTGGTGTTGTGACCGTTAGGTGGCTATGCTGCTGAGAGCAGCTAGGTTCGAGGAACCTTAGTTGATTTGATGGTAGGATTGGATTGGCGTCCTTACGATGTTGAGACCGCTGGCTCAGTCAGATTGTTGATTATACTGCCTTCTGCAGTTAGGTTCAGAGGAACCCTAGGTAGTGATCGTGGAAACCTAAGGTAGGGTGTATGGTTCGGAAAGTTGAGTTGGCGAGCAGTTTGACTTTGGCAACATTTCGGAGTCGAGACCGTCGATCGGTCTAGTCATGTCAGCTTTAGTGATGGGACTGCACTCTGCAATCGAGGTTGTACTTATCGGTTAGACCTAGTTTATTGTCGTGCTACTTAGTTGTGATGGTTTTTTGGTACAACTAAGGTCATGGACGACCTGGTAGACGACTTTGGTTGAGTTGAGTGACGTTTGGTTAGAGTTTGGTTGGACAGGTTACCAGGGTTGGTACTTGTCGATGGAATCCCAGAGTGGGGATACAGAGTAGTTAGTACGGGCGATTGATTCCGTGGGATCTGGAGTCTCGATAGTGATGTCTGGTGGTTAGGTCTGCACGAGTCTGTGGCAGGCACTACTACCGAGAGTGGTTGTAGTTGTGGTTGTTGGGAATCGGGGGACGTTCATAGAACATTTCCTTTTCTCGTGTGAGATGTCAGGGTGATTGTACCCAGAGTTGTTGGGTACGAGGGAAGCAGAGTTTCTCCATTACGAGTAGAGGTACGGGGTCGTTGTTCGGTATAAGCGAAGATCCAAGGTTACCTGTTTCGTACACCGTGTGCTGATACTAACGTGGATGCTTGTGTGCTGGTGTTAGTTGGTGTTGGTGCCAGTAATTGTGATGACGATGAGTCACGAGTCGGGATGTGACTCCGTCGAGATGGGAATATGTTCGGTATCTGTGGTCTGGGAGTGGATCACGGATAGTGATGGGTTGGATTGGATCCAGAAGTAGTCGAGACTCGAGGTACGAGATGCGAGTGTTGGAGGCCGTTTATGCACATCTGTAAATAGTATACACGGTTTAACCTTGAGTTGCGAGAATTCCACTCGAAATGAATATACCTACATAAACGGTGTAAACCGATAGGCAAACTTGGTAGTGAATTAGGTTGGTTACAGACACATGGTTATTGTCCAAGTGTGTAGGTTCCGACATGGTTGGAACTTTGGAGTCGAGAGTGGTTGTGTTTGAGGCGTTGAGGAAATTGCTTGATTTCACAGTGTAAGTCGACTTGGAAGTAGGTGAAGGAGATTTCTCATTTCTGCTCTTTAGGAGATAGCGTTGGATGCCGGAGGATGACATTGGATGAACTTTGATGTCATCATCTTGGATTCTCCTTGAGTCTTCCCTAGGTGGGATGACTAGGAGTGATTTGACAGCTAAGTGTTCAAGGAGGGTGTAAGAACCGAACACCTAGGCTGTGGGTCAAATTTGAGTTGATTATTTCTCATTTAACAATGAGGTATGGATTGATGTGACAAGTGGGTGCCTGACGTGAGTGACCGAGGTCTGGTAATCAGTAAGGGTGAATTGCCTTGCTGATTATGCTAAGCTAGGAGCAGAGAAAATAAATTAATGTGGGGACAAAATAAATTAAGGAGGGAAGATAGGTAGGAATTAGGTGGGTTGGAATTTCGAGGACGAAATTAATTAAGGAGGGAAGGTTGTAACGACCCATCCCGAATTCCGGGATTAGATTAGTGATTAATCAAGGATTAGTGAGGTTAGTCAGTGATTAGTTGAGCAAAATCGGACGAACGATGCAAAATGACCGTGTTGTCCCTGGTCGGGGGTAAAATGTTGACTTTTTGACCAGAAGGTTCGATGGTCGAGGACCATTATGTAGATCTGGACGATACGAATTCGTAGACAGGCGGCATGTCGAATTCAGACGTTCGACGGAGAAGTTACGGTTCACGGAAGTTTTGAGTCACTATTGCATGGTTTACGAGACGAAGGCCTTTTGGCATTAAGTGGGCCCCAGATATTTTAAATTGGGCCAATGGATGAGTGACAAGTGTCACTCATCCATTGCTCATTTCTTCCCATACAAGCATCCTCCTCTCTTTGTCGTGCAAACCAATCCAACCAAACCCAAAAACCCGATTTCACCATTTTCTATCTCTTTACAACCCCAACCCCCTAAGTCTAACCTAAGGCTGGTGACCATGATGGAAACAGAGAGGATGAAGCGAGGATTGAGTGGAGGCTTCTATGAGGCCTGAACCGTTGTGGACAGTGGTGTGGAGGAGAAAAACCGACAGAGGTATCAGTTTGGCCCATTTCCTTTGATTTTCGATTTGTGATGTTATGGACCATTTTGGTTGATTTGAATGGGTTATTTAGGTTCCTAGGGGAGTAATAAGGTAGTTTTGGTGGTGCTTAGGGGCTGAGGAACCCCTGGGGAAAAACTGGGAAGGTCGAACCGTGAAGGGGAAAACGGGTTAATGGATTTTTGTAGGTTTTAGGGTGTTTTGTTTATATATTTAGAATCCTAGGATAAAAATAGGAAGATTGGAATCAATTAGGAAGATATTGGACGAAAAATGAAGAGTAGAGGGCCTTGGACCGATCACGCCAACCGGTCCAAGCATACTGGAATTGCAGGTTAGACAGTTGATTACACCCAACAATTTTGCACCGTTGTAGGCTAAAAATATATGAGTTTTTTTTGGTGACTAAAAATATTACATATTTTTAATAGTATTGGATGTTCAACCTATTACAAAGAAGATGACTCCAACAATTACAAACCTCCCAATAATCAAAATTCCACCATTTCATCCAAAATTACACCCAACAATCCATTCAACAAAAGAAATCAAATATATAATTCTAGCAAATACATCAAACGTAATTCTTATAAATTAAATCTTCTAAAAGTCAAAAGAACCATTGAAATATAAGTATTGATTTCTTGATACGTCAATTCGCATATGCCTCAAGATAAAACCAAAAAAAAGAGGCAAAATTAACATAAAAGGACATGTTTAGGTCATGCACCAGATTGTACATACTTCCATATGCTACACAAAACCTATGTTACATAGTCCCCTAAAAAATCTGCCCACTCACCACGTACTTCATCAATCTCCGTTTGTGTGTAAGCCTTAGTTTTTCATTTCTCCCACTGTAAAATTAAAGAAAAATTTAGTCAAATATAAGGCCAACAAAGCTCAAATCACAAATCAAAGCCCTTGCCATCCGTATATATAAAACAATTATTAACTAGATATTTAATTTCCTTGTTTGTTTCCTTAGAAAATTGTAAATTAAATTATGCAAGAGTTATGACCAATGACATCGCTACATTGCCCAGCTATGTAGAAAATAGTATTTCCTATAGAGTCACAAAAAGAAACTGCAGAAAACAATCCGCTGCAGTAGAAAGAAACTACAGCAGTCGTTGCTACCCCAAATCAAGTTAGTAAGTCCACTAGAGCTAGAAAAACTGCAATTCTAGCAGACTATCAAGTCTACTTACAAAGTCCACTAGAGCTAGAAAAACTGCAATTCCAGCAGATTATGGCGCCTCCTAAAATCCAAAGACTAAACCCGAAGTCATAAGCTCTCATAGACTCATACCACCATGTATAACCAAACATTCCCTCCTCGGCCCTCGAAGAAGTTTCTAAGACCTTAAATATTAAACCATTAAAACACCACACAACACTCTTGATCCCATCGAGTGTAAATAAGAAAATCTTTATTCTTAAAAAAGTGGGGGGGGGGGGGGGGGGGGGGCTTGGGGGTTTGGCTTCATAAGTAACAGCCTTGGCATAGGAAATAAACAATATACCATTCAACACCTTGGTCTAAATGTACCACTCACATCTTGTAAAAGTTGAAGTCGATCATCTTCAACACCTTGGGTCTTCATTTCCTATAATAATATTGACATTTAACTTTTATGAAACCAAAGAATAAAAAAATTTCCAGTAGGGATGAGAAATTCAAGTGACTCATAGCAGGCATATCCACAAAGTAGTTAACATGGTTTAATGCAAGTGAGAGGGGTTGTGATAAGTCACAAATTAAGCATCATTTCAATGTTATTTCTTATCTCTTTTGATTATAATTGTACAAAAAAATAGGAGAAAATGATCCATTTTGTGAGACATGTGTAGATTATGAAAGTTAAGTCAATTCTGAACAGAATGCAAAAAGAATGGAGGAAATACGAGCCAAAATGAAGGAATAGCACTAAAATGAAGTTAAGGCCCCAAGCTGAAATCCCAGTTGAGGGCCTCTCGGGTTTTGTCTTTCAATTGGCATTTTTCAATGTATTGGATGTGATCAGCAGCTCATATAATCTCCAGGGGTTCCAATGAGGTGATAGCACATGTCAAGACAATCAAGATTGACCAAGAAAAGGGGTTCTTGCCTTTCTTGGTCGAGAGGCACTCCTAATCCTACAAGGAGTGTGTGTATGTGTGACTTTGTGGATCTGCCTTGCCAGCCTTGCACGCCTAGATTAAGTGGGCTATTTCAGACATTATGACCTGAATCCAGCTAGGGAAGTTGGCCAAAAGCTCCATTAAAAGAAGGGTTCTTATCTGTTCTTTGGAACCCAAGAAACTAGGATTTCTTGCCTTATCAAGTTCCTACTTTTTAGGGATTTGGGGCAGCTTCCCTTTGGACGAATTTTCCTTCCCTTTTCAATGAGGAATTACATGGATTGACTTGGATAAGAAGACCTAAAGATCCCCTAATCAGATCTTGAAGTTAAAGAGGCAAGAAATAAGGAAAAGGAAGTTTCTTGGAAATTAAGAAACCATCTTGTACATGACTAGGGTTAATTAACTTCCCTAGCCACAATTTATCATGTTTCCTTTATTTTAGGGCAATGTAATCTGATTTAGGATAGCATTAAATGAATTCCTAGTCAAAGAAAAAGTCAAGAAGTGGAAAGAAGGAAGGAAAGGGACTCCTTGTACAAGAAGGATACAAAAAACGGCCAACTATGATTTTTTCACAAAAACAAGGAGAAAAACTCCTTGTTTTGGGGCTGTTTTCCCTTTTCTTTGAGGGTGATTTTAGGGAAGGTGTTTAGGGGTTATAAATAGAGGTTTTCTCATTGTTTTTGGATGTCCAATTTACCTCCTAAGGTCCCAAAACTTAGCAAAAATTTCTACTTAAAGTTTATACACAAGTAGCCGCAATTTACCCTTTTGTTTGTACTTTTGGATTTAAGTCTTGCATCTTCTTTGTGACGTGAAGCTTGGGAGAAGAAGAAGTGTTTGTGCCACTTCTCTCACACATCATTCATCTTAGTATTTGTGTTTCTTAATCCCTAATCTCTTTAAGTTTTTATGCATTCAATTATGATGTTTGTTAACTTAGTTATGTGTGAGTAGTTTCCTTTAGGATTAGGGCTGTTTGAAGCCCTAGCCATGTTAGTTTATAATTAGATTTCTGGCTGTTGATTATGGTTGTTATGTATGCTTGGATTTGTTGGATTACTATGCTTCATGAACTCAATTTATGCTTGTAAGTTTGATCACCTTATTTGCGTATAATTGTCGTTGTAATTGCTTGACAGATCACCTTGATGTTTGTGTTCACCCTGCAATTTGTAGCATCATGTGTAAGAGGAGGAATCTTATTCGTAATCTAAACTCATGACTCCCTAGGATTGCACATCACTTTACTAGGGATAGTGTAGCGTAATTAAATCTTCTTCATGTTTCATGCATTATCACGCACCATCGGTAATAGTTGTTTAAGGGCGGGTACATCACGCTTAAACATGCAATCTAAGAGAAGATAAATGTGTAGGGTGAGCCTTAGCCGGACCCATGCATGGGCACTTAATTCAGATACATGTATAATTAATCTAATCAACAAAATCTAAGGAGAACTATAATTGGTAAAGGTGGATAACATGTCCTAATTCGTCCTAATCATCCAATCAACTTTCAAATCAAGTTTTTCATCATTTTACACTTGTTTTCATCATTTAATTTCGTTCTAATCATCACTCAAAACTCCCCAACGTTTTTGTACTTTTTCTCAAGTTGTTTCATTCCAAACTAAGTGGATTCACGTTGAACAAGTCCTCGGGGGATCGACCTTTGCAAACCTATTATACTTGTCATACCGTTTTGTGCACTTGCAAAGTATTACATTAAGAGTTATCATTCATAATTTCTTGGTTGATAAATCTTCTATCAGGTTGCAAGGGCAAAACCATTCCTTTCTTCGGTGTATGATCAAAACCTCCAACAATTTATGAAGAATTTTTCACTACCATTTCACTACCCGTGGTTATCGATACATGAAAAAGTTCAAGCCTATAATAATAAAAGTTGTTTTCCAACTCTAGTAGTGTGAGTTTAGAAGTGAAGAAGGCATACATGTGATTGATTTCATGGAGTCCACAACAAGGTTGGAAAAGGTGTTGTAATATGTTCACTTTGTAAAGAGATATTAAGCATTTCATAAGCTCTCAGATTATGAGGTAATCTCACTCACGATCCAGTAATAACTTTAAGCTAATGTACCCCTGACCAATTTCTTCAACTTTTATTTCAGCCCATTTTACCTCAATCATTATTAACTTCCATCCTCTATAGTCACATTTCATCTTATTTTTCATCAAATTTGTCACATTTCATGCATCGACAAATTACTCCAAAGAACTTAAAACACTCTATATACATACATACACATACACACACAAGCACACACACAAGATTCCTATAACCAAACGATGCTCCAATACAAATCCAAAACCAATATTCTTTTATGAAGAATCCTCTAGAATTTAGCAGAACTTTCCTAACAGTGGTTACAATGATTGCTCGATCTAGATTAGGCTACAAAGTTCATACAAATTGATTAAAATTTTCAATAATGACGATCTTGTTTGATATTAAATTGTATGTAATTCTCTTCCTGTTGTGTAATTGTACCAAGAAGTTGCAAAATATTAGGCCAGCGAAGTTCCTGGAGGACACTACGCCATATGTAGGAATAGAAATCACTATAAAGGCATCAGATAACTAGAAATCTGATGTTATTACTACTATAAACATCAGTTTGATATTTACTGAAGTTTAAAGTGTAAAACAACTTCAGTGCAGATTTAGACTGATGCCTTTTTGTCCATTTAACATCAGCTGACTATATAAATTGATGTCTATATTCAAAAAAAATATTCCTTCCTTTAAATTTAGCTTTTCCTCTCCTTGATTATAATTCATTCCCACCAATTCAATTCTAGATTTAATTTCCCCACTCCTATTCTAAATGCTAAATAAAAACAATAATTCCAAGTTAATTAAATGAAATTTATTTGAAAAAAATCTAAATGATTAAACCTAAAGTATAATAAGCTAGTCATGTAGTGCACCCCTATTTATTTTCTTTGAAAGCCACATGTGCACTCCAAATCTAATTAACCAATTAATGAAGTCTCTCCTCGCGTGCCACATCCAAATTCAACTCCCTCCCCTTCACTATTCCTAAAACCCTTCCCCGCCATAGCCAAATTCCATCTCGCGCGCATGAATTAGATGGTATCTATCAAACATAGTCTTCCAAAGCCCTCCATCTATCTTTCCTTATTTCGAACAAGAACAAAACTCTTCTCTCTCTCTCTTGCGTCTCTTCCTTGTCACAACTGTTTATCACCACTGGTCGTTCATCATCGTCGGTCGTGTCGTTCATCACTGTCATCTTTGTCATCATCCACCTAGCCATTAATCTTTCAATTCGTCATACACCATTCTCCAATCCTACAATTCGTTCAAGTGGGTAAGTCTCTTTTAATTCATTTAGACATCTCCTACTTTAATTCTCATTTAATTTCTGATGAATATAGGGTTTTAGGGTTTATATCCTTGTTTGAAAATATATTGAAAAGTTAATTATGATTGCAACAGGTCAGTTGTGTTGGTTAAGAAAAAGTAGGAGATTCATGAAACGACCCATCCCAAATCCCCCCAGGATTAATGCGGGACGTACCATGCTCCCATCTGACACAAAGTGTCAGACAAGGGATAACTCCAAACTGCAAACCATTTGGGCTTCTAGAGAGCGCCAGGATCGGTGGAGGAGTGTGGTGTCTCGATCTCTGCTACAGGCCGCATCCGTGATCAACTTGAAGGGCATTAAAAACCATTAAAAGTTGTGGGTGGACGAAAAATCAATAGTTCAATAAAAATACATTTCATAATAAGACATTTATGCCCTTCACTAAAAGCATGCATGCATTTGAAAGCCAATAATCAAACCATTTACATAAATTAAATCATTAGGGCCTTAGCCCAAAACCATAAATTCAAGTATGTGGGAACTCAGCCCAAAACCGTAAATCCAATCATGTGGGCCACTGCCCAAAACCACCAACACTGAAATACCATTTCATAAATCCAATAAATCTGAAATCCAAATACATAATCCAGTAAATCCATAATTCACAATCCAATCAAACACCGTTTTATACCAATCCTCGGCAACCCAGATGCTTGGCGTCCTAAAGGCCCTTCTTTTCCCCGTCCACATTGCATGCTCCCTAAGCCCCTTTGAAGCCAAACACTTAGTCGTTTTTTTCTTCACCTACAATATGACCTAACCAAGTTTTGAACCGTTCATAGTCGCTACACCCTATATGTCAGGACCCACCCCGGTTTCACCCCGAAACCCGAGGTAAATCCCGCTCCCGTCTGACTCCCCGACGCAAAACTCAAGTAAAACTCACTCACATTCTAACCAGTCAAACGCAGGAGTAATTAGACACAAAGTCCCGAAGGTAGCATTTACAGAACATAGTACGAACATACAAAGAAAATAAAACCGATAACTACACGCACACGGAAGCCTTCACTCTACTCTGGGAACCCTCACGTCACTTCTATGCCTCAGACTCTGCCTCGACGTCAAGACCCCGCGCTAGCTCCACAACCTGGAGGGCAATTAAAACAGAAAATGTGAGTGGACCAGAAAGTACAAAAGTTCAAAACCATTTTATAAGAAAACCGAGTTAAACCCTCCGTTTTGAAACCACATGCATAACCAACAGTTATAAACACATTTATAAAATAATCATTATAAACATCATAAGAAACAGAAACACTATAAAATACCATAAGAAACCACAACATGAGTATCAGAAAACTGTATCATAACCCATGAACATTAACTCATAAATGTCCTGATCAAACCTGCTGGATCCATCCGAGTCTTTAAACTCCCGAGTCTTTAAACTCAATCCAGGCCTTAATCATATCCGAGTCTTTAAACTCCCGAGTCTTTAAACTCAAGGCCTACGGGGGAAAATCAATATATATCCGAGTCTTTAAACTCCCGAGTCTTTAAACTCAATCCGGGTCTTTAAACCCAATCCGGCCGGTCCCCCCGTCACATATATCCGGGTCTTTAAACCCAATGTCCAGATCCAGCAAATCCAATCCCAAAACCATTTAAAAACCATTTACCAATCCACATCCAAACCCGAATCCGAAATCACTGGTCCGATGCCCTTTCCGGCATTCAGAACCGTCATTCCGAACCCAAATCCGGAAATTCATTTTCCAACTTTAAAACCAACTTTCATTTCCAAAATCCGCTTTTAAAACCACAAACCTTGATCATTGAAACCATGTTAAAAAACCCACTTATAACCATTGAAAACCACTTATCATTTGAAATCCCAAAACCATAGCATATATTCCAGAAACCAACCAATTTCCTCGAAAAACGTGTAATAATATAAAACCAACCAAACATAAACATAAAATCATAATTAAAACCATAAAACCATTATCAAAAACAGTTATGCATGTTCGAGTTTAGAGAAGAGGTCCACTCACAGTACTGAGCCCTACTCGCGTCCCGAACGTCCAGCCCGTTCCTCGGCTTCCTCGGGAAATCCCGATCCTGTCAAACACCGCCAAATTACGTCACTAACATGTCTACGAAGGTTCACCTAAATTCCCTCAAAATTCCCCGAATCCTAAACATAAGAACCCGGGACCCTAAACTTTCACCCTCGCAGAACTCAACTCAAACGACTTCCGATCGATCCGAAACCAACTCCATCGAACTCACAACAACTCCTAGACCAAAAACTATGTTGACCGTTTCTCCCAGAACCGCCGCACGCGCCCCCACGCGCCGTCCAAAGTGGCTGCGCGTGGCCCTCACGCGCCGCTACAGTGCCACCGTCAACCTCGAGCCAACCCAGTTCGCAACAGGAGCCTGCAACTCGGACCGGCGAGACCTGTTCTCCACCGTCCGGCCACCATTTCACCTCCTTTCTTCACCATCTTCATCGTCCAACCTTAAGCTATCCATCCCCCTCCTCCTTAGAACTCGACACGGCCCCTACACCGTCGACTCAAGCTCGAACCAGACGGCCTGAACTCCCCTGTTTCACGATCCAGCCACTCCGGTCACCCCCCATCACGGTGACTGTCCCAGACTCTTCCTAGGACCTCACTGAACCTAATCCAACTCTTCTAAACCTTCGACTCAGTCCCTGGGATCACGACTCTTGGATTGAAACAAAACGGAAAAACAGGGCACACAGAGTCCCTCCGTCGCGCCAACCACCACCGTGCACCTCTCGTCACGGCAACACAACCAGACGGTTCCTAGGACTCAACTAAATCCCCTAAACCACTATAGACCCATCGATTCAACCCCTAGACTCACGACTTTCGATTCAAAACTCGACGGGAAAACAGGGCAAGTTTACAAGGATGAGGGATTACCTGCAACCGTCCACCACCGTGCTCGCCGCCGCGGTTCCTGGAGTCCACAACGTCGCCTCAGCCTCCTCTCGAGGTCAATCGCACTTACACACGGCCACAGCACCACCAGCTCCCTCAGTTCCTCTCTGTTTTTCTCTGAAGTTCCCGTGGCTCTTAACTCACTCACACACCACCTGCACACTTCTCACCTTCTCAGCACCACCCCAGCATCTCTCAACCTCCTTCTGATCACTCTTCACTCACTAGAACTCATCAACATCCACGATCAATCCTCAATTCCTCCTCACAAGCTCACCCTGTTTCTCTGTGTTTGTCGAAGAACAGCCACGGGTAAGCACGAGTGCACCCCAATTATTTGGGCTGAGACCACACAGGATTCTCCCAGAATCCTCTAGCCCCCTGCCATGTGTCACCATCCACTCCACTCCTTATCCCACCTGGTGAAATCCCAGCCGCCCATTTCCTTCTTTCTGCACAAATCCCAATGTGCAGAAAGACTAAAATACCCTCCTGTTTTACTCATTTTACGGTTTTACCAAAACTTCCTAGACCCGTAACTCTTGCCTCGTAAGTCCGATGAATACGTGCCGCCTGTCATCGAACTCAGGACGACAAGAACTATCTAACTATCCTAGGTCAACCTACCAAAACCCGATTATTCAAAAAGTCAACTTTTCCCCCTATTTTTTCCAAAATTACGGTTATGCCCTCAACCTTCCGAACATCACAACTTCCTCCTCAGATGTCGGAATCGGGCGTGCCACCTGCCTACGGATTCGTAACGTCCTCAACTACGTCCTGGTCACTGGTCAACTCCCATTTGACCACCCAAAATAAAAGTCAACATTTCTGCCCGACCCAGGGGCAAAATCGTCATTCTAAGTTCCCGGACCCCTCGGGACCACCTAACCCTTGATTAACCTTACTAATCACACCTTAATCACTCTAGTAATCCCAATTCTCGGGACGGGTTGTTACACTATAATCTAAACTTGTGTCAAGGTTGCATCAAATGAGATTCATGGTGAGGAGCAAATATGTTGATGTTTTGTGCTACTTATACTCATGTGATGAAAGTATGTTTGAATGGAAAAGATCATTTGTTTATTTGTAAAGTGAGGAATCTATAAAAAAAAAATGTATCAAGTTCATTAGTGAAAAGAAAAAAAAAAGATAGAAAAAAACAATTTGTGATTAGAAAAAAAAAAGAAAGCAATGAACTTAGAGTTGAGTCAAGTGAGCCAAGTACCTCAATTAGAGCATTTTTTTGAGCTTAAGCACGATTTCATCTAGACTCAAGGTCCGAGTCATGACTTCTCATGCCTTGATGCAGTTTAGGTTCTTTGAATTCCACCTTTTCTTTCTAAACCCACGAACCTAGCCCCATTACAACCCTTGAATGAAAGCTTATTAATCTTCTGAATGATTATACAAAGGATTAAGGTACGTATCTCTATTCTTAAACTTCAATTCCTTTGTGAGATCATATTTTCAGATAAAGTGTTGTTCTTCATTGAAATCCATATGTGATTAACTTGATTTTCTTTACATAAACTCTTCACATATGCTTACTGACTGAAAACCTTAAGATTCTTGAGCGTATTGAGTGATGCCTAGTGAGGATTAGAGTCGAGGCGAAATCTTTCTAGGATGTTTAGATGACGTTGTTTTCTAGTTTGATCATTTGAGATGTTGGTATAAACACTTAACACTTGAGTTCACAGTTATGGCATGTTTCTTGGTTTGTGTGAGTTTATTTTCTATTCTTGATTCTTATTAACTTGTTGATACATGACTTCTAGCATCCGTTGTATTAAGTAAAACGTTTGTGGGTATCGTGCTGCTATACCCTCAGGAGACAAAACTCCTCCTACTAGGTGAACCTAGAGGTTTAAATGCTTATCATAACTAGATCGAGTCTTTTATTTTGTTGTTTTGCTAAGGGACTAGCAAAAGATAGGTTTCGGGGTATTTGATAAGTCACAAATTAAGCATCATTTCAACGTTATTTCTTATCCCTTTTACTTATCTTTTGATTATAATAATTCAAACAATATGATAAAATGATCTATTTTGTGAAGTTTGTGCAGATTGCTAATTTGAGGTTTAAATCATGTTTTGCAATGAAATGTGATCTTTCCAAGGCTAAATCTTTAAGGACTCATCAAGGACTCATACATGGCCTCATCATCTCCCATTTACATGACCAAGATCCACCAAGACCCTAAAAGTTACGGCCTAGCCCCTAGAAGCCCACAAAATGCGGTTAAGGGTGTTTTAGGGGGTTTACTTGTGCATCAAGCAACTTTGGACGAATTTTCCTACCTTTCTCAATAAGGAATGACATGAATTGACTTGGATAAGAAGACTTAATTATATTTCTAATCAGATCTTGGAGTTAAAGTGGCAAGAAACAAGGAAAAGGAAGTCTCTTGGAAATTAAGAAACCACCTTGTACATGGCTAGGGTTAATTAACTTCCCTAGCCGCAATTTATCATGTTTCCTTTATTTTAGGGCAATGTAATCTGATTTAGGATAGCATTAAATGAATTCCTAGTCAAAGATGAAGTCAAGAAGTGGAAAGAAAGAAGGAAAGGGACTCCTTGTACAAGAAGGACACAAAAAACTGCTAACTATTTGGGGCTGTTTTCCCTTTTCTTTGAGGGAGATGTTAGGGCAGGTGTTTGGGGTTATAAATAGATTTTTTCTCATCATTTTTGGGGGCCGAATTTACCTTCCTAGGTCCCAAAACTCTGTCAAATTCATACACAATTTATATACATAGTGTAGCCGTATTTTATTATTTTTATGCTTTTGGATTCAAGCTTGTGCTAAGGAGGACGTGAGGCTTGGGAGAAGAAGAGTGTTTGAGCCTCTTTTCCTACTCCTTGCTATTCTTTAGTATTTGTGTTTATTTATTCTTTTATCGATTTATGTTTCTTATGCATTTAATTATGTTATTTGATTATTCAATAATGTTTGAGTAGTGTAATTAGGGCTAGGGTTACTTGAAGCCCTAGCCATGTTAGTTCATGTTTGATTTCTGGCTCTTGATTATGATTGTTATGCATGCCTGGATTTGTTGGATTACTGCACTTCATGAACCCAATTTATGCTTATAAGCTTATCTACCTTATTTGTGTATAATTGTCGATGTAATTGCTTGACGGATCACATCGATGTTTGTGTTCACCCTGCAATTTGTAGCATCACGTTTAAGACGGGGAATCTTATTCATAATCTAAACTCATGACTTCTTAGGTCTGCACATCACTTTTTTAGGGATAGTGTAGTCATTAAATCTTCTTTATGTTTCATGCATTATCACGCACCATCGGTAATAGTTGTTTAAGGGCGGGCACATCACGCTTAAACATGCAATCTAAGAGAAGATAATATGTGTGGGGTGAGCCTTAGTCGGACCCCTGCAGAGGCACTTAGTTCAGATACATGCATAGTAATCTAATCAAGGAAATCTAACGGAACTATAATTGGTAAAGGTGGATAGAAACCCTAGCTCGACTTAGTTAGTTAATTTACTTACATTCATTCAACGTGACAAACCCCCCCCCCCCCCCCCCAACCATATTTGCATTTTAATTACTCCACTTAAGTCAATTGAGTTAAACAGAATTGGATATCATTGAGAAAGTCTTTGTGGGATCGACCTTTGCTTGCATCTATACTATCTACACGTCCTGTGCACTTGCAAAGTTTATTACTCATAGAGGTTTTGCCTAGTACATCTTTTGTGCTTGGTAAAACTCTATCAAGACCCAGTTGAACTGTGTTTTGAAAGAAAGTATTTTGAAAATGTATATACCCACTCGTATGTATGGTCTCCTCCAGACGTCGTAGATCCTGGAGAGTCACGATCCACTGCCTGGAATGAGTAACTCCAAGAGGGAGCACATTCTAGGAATGAGAAATATGGTATAGTCTCGGACTGGGTCCGCAGACCGTCCTCCAGTCGTTGTAGATCCTTGATTTTGGATGATTCCTCCCAGACGTCGTAAATCCTGGGGGTAGACTCTGAGTGAGACCCCGAGTAGTGTGTACACTTATAGATAAATCATGACAATTATTGAATATACATATGAGATGCAGAGGATGGGTTATATATATATGTTTGTACGAGATTTCACTAAGAATGGTTTTGGGCTGAGACCCACGTGTATTGGATTTAGAGCTGAGACCCACGTGAATTGGATTTGGGCTGAGTCCCTATGGATTGGTTTTGGGATGAGTTCCCATGTACTTGATTTACGGTTTTGGGCCAAGGCCCAAATTGTTTTGTGAATGTTTTGATAAATGGTTTTCGAATGCATGCATATTTTTTAGTGAAGGGCATAAACGTCTTTTTGTGAAAATATTTTTATAAATTATTTGTTTTTTCCACTCACGGCTTTTGATGTTTTGAATGCCCTTCAGGTTGATCGCGGATGCGGGCTGTAGTAGAGACCGAGACATCACACTCCTCCTCCAGATCCTAGCGCTCTCTGAAGCCCCGGTGAGGCTGAGGTTGGAATTATCCCTGGTTTGACACTTTGTGTCAGACGAGAGCAGGTGCGTCCCGCGTTAATCCCGGAGGGATTTGGGACGGGTCCAAGCAAGTAGTATCAAAGCGTGTTTTGCTCTCAGGGTGATGCGCAGGTCGAGGATGTGATGTCTCTACAGTGGTAACATCTCATCATCAACCTGATAGTTAGGGTAAGAGTACGAGGATTCAGTGGAATCAAACCATAGATAGATAATGTTCGGCACAAGGTACGATGGTCTAGGATTCCATTAGCTTAGGATGCCGTATTTTTCGGGAGGTCAGATCTTGAGTAGAATCGATATTCGTGTGAATCCCACGGCTTAGATCCGCATAGTTACTTGAGATAGGATCCAGTGAACATAGGACGTAGTATGACTACCTGAGCTTCGAGACCGACGTGCGGTCGTGTTAGAAATGGAAGGGGTCAAAGTAGAATTAATAGAGGCTGGGGCTGGATATTAGGGTCGTCCACGATAGAATTGTGCAACGGAGATTATACAGCAGGGAGCAGTTAGGTGCCCGACGCCCCTTGTTATGAGATGTCGTGTTTCAGTGTGTCGAATCCCGAAGGGATGTCGACTGACAGGGGATACCCTGGAGTAGTTATTGTGTGGCTTGGTAGGATACGATTGCGATTTGTAGCGCTTGTTCCGTGTTGGGCACAGAGTATAGCCAAGTTCTTGCGGAGGCCAACGGCTGGAAGCCGTATAGTTATGAGGGGGTGAGATCCTCAGATTGTAGTTGGTGGTTGATCGGACAAGTGACTAGGAGAGTGGTACGTGTAGACCGGATCCTTAGGTGGACCGATCGGTGGATGTTGTGTGTTGAGCGGTTGGTGCCGATGGTGAGTTGAGCGCATAGGTTCGGAGTCTCGGTGGTGATATATGTGAGTTGTGTCTGCCCAAGCTCCTAGCAGGTACCACCATCGAGGCTAGATTTATTGATGGTTGTTGAGAATTGGGGGATGTTCGGAGAACGTTCGGGTGATGTTCAGTTTCTCGTATGGATTGTCGAAATGGTCATACCCAGAGTCGTAGGGTATGAGAGAGGCAGGGCCCTTCCGGCCCGAGTGGAAATAAGTGGCGATTGCTCGATATGACCAAGGTGTTAGGATTGGTTGATTCGCACTCCGCGTGGCGGAGATACGATGACATTAACGAGGAGAGACGATGAGCCACGAGTGGAGGGTATCTCAATCGTGACATGCTCATGGTTGATTTCTACCACTACACAATGAGGAGGATTCGTCGGCTAGTGTGAATTCTTGGGAATTACGTCAAGATGACAGATATGAGGGAGATGGACTAGGCAGAACCCAGCAGTGGTTGAACTGGACGGGGAAACTGTCCCAATAGCGATGGAGATGACTAAGAATGGATGACATAAGCAACGTCTTATGATGTAAGGGTCAGTTGGTCAGTCGTGGTAAAATGCAAAGATTTGACTACAGATCACAGTAGGAACCTTTTGTGACTTTTAGATCGAGACATACTCCGGATTAGGATGAATGGACATCCCTTTTGGATGTACACAAATGGTCGTAGACAAATAGGCAAGTTGGATTGCTTACAGACACGTGGATGATGTCTGAGTGAGTTGAGGGCGTGGTTTGCGAACGAGTTGGTAGACGTGCCCTAGAGGGGTAAACATGTGAGTTCGATGGCATTGTGTGGGACGAAGAGGGTTTTCTAGTGGCTCAATGCAAGGTATGGGGTATACTTGGTTTAGTGACCAGTTTCCCTAGCGAGGCTAGACGTGAGATATGAGGATGTGCTCAGGGGTATAACCATAATGGTGGAAACATGAGAATCAGGTCGAGAAGGATGTCATACATTCCACATCCTTTTGGATGGGCATAAACGGTATTCACGGATGCGTGGATGGTATCCGGATTAGCTAGGGACTTGAGAGTCCATTACGGATTGGTTTGGTGGAATGCAGTTGACCATACCCCCTGAGTTTAGAATTGGAACTCGTTTGCCTATAAGACGTGAATACTCCTGTAGAGAGTAAGCTCAATAATCGAAAAAGGAGCATGTTTCCAAAGGAATCAAGAGAGGTTATGATTGAGACAAAGAAAAGGATACTTGATTCCGTAGTCAATTGGAGATGGGTATTCCGAAGTCGATGAAAGAGACTTCTCAGTTTCTGCATTTTAGCAGATAGTATTTGGTGCCTCAGGATGACATAGGATGAATTTTGATGTCATCAGCTTGGACTCTCCTTGATTCTGCCCTAGGTGGGATGACGGGGAGTGATATGACAGTTAAAGGGTTCAAGAGGGTGTAAGAACCGAAAAACTAGACTGTGAGTCAAATTTGATTGACTGGAAAAGTAGATGGTACTTAGCGTGAGGGTCTGAGGTAGCGAACCCATGATTGACTGGATCCTTGGTGGATCGAGTAGTGTGATGACGATCTAGTCGATCGAGATGACTGAGATGATTGTGGCGATCATGAGTCGAGTAGACTGAGGTCCGGTTGTCATTAGAGTGAATTTCCTTACTAATTATACTAATCTAGGAACAGATGAGAACTGTATCGTGAGACAGTTGAGGAATCCCTTAGCATAGTCAGTGACAAGAAAAGACAGAAGTTAGTTGTGGGAGTGTATGATCTGTCTTGGGTATGAGAGCAGAGGTTATGCTGGTTTGAGGTGCGCCTGGTGACGGAAGGTTGAGGTCTGAGCCGTGTTTGGAGTACGAACAATAGTGCGTGATTGGACGTTACCAGAGTGCAGGACTAGTTCAGGCCGAGTAGTGCCTTGATGATTGATTTGATGTGGGTGTACCAGTGAGTAGTGCACGTTGTACGATGGGATAGACCACGGTCAATCAATACGTCAGGTTGAGAGTTACCAAAAAGGGATGAATAAGTTGGTTAGTGTATAGAGTCCTAGATGGACATGAGATGGCGATCATATTAGATTTTATATTGACGGTTCGACGAGGATTATGTTTGGATGTGTTCCGACATAGTGATGAGTTGACTGGATGTTGAATACTTTGTACTCGGGTATAGTGTATTGGTAGGGGTTTAGTTATTGATGTGAGCGGGGGGCTCAAGTCGCGGATGACTAAGGGAACCCTACAATGCAGACGTGTTATCTTTGCTGATACAAGTATTCGATTGAGGTCCAGATACAACAGAGATGGGTGAGGCGTCGTTTGTTTGTCAACAAGATGAGTGGTATGACGGTTGGGACTCAAGGTGGGTCCAGTTTTCAGTGGGGATCGCTGAGTGTTGTGAGATACGATACGAGGACTCGAGAGCTAGTCGAGATCAGAGTGACGCAGTGAAAGCGCAGTGAAGTCGAGTGTTACCGGCTAGTTACGGTCGTGGTCGTGGACTTAGGGAGTGTTAGAGGAAAATGGAGTTCCTCTAAACAATGGGTTACGGCTGCGAACCGTTAAGTGATAGAGATTGAGGTATCGCTGAGTGGGAGCAATAAGGATAATTGTCTGATCGGATGCGGATAAGATTTCAGCTCCAGTTATCGGCTGAACAGGATGTCAGCTCGATTGTAGGATAAGAAAGGCCGTCAAGCTAAAAAGCCTATTTGACGACAACTTAGTGTCACTGACATGTCGGAGTGAGTGACAGGCGAGTGAGTGACATGAGAGTTAGTGACAGGCGAGTGTCATTACTGACCTGTCAAGAGTGAGTGATAGGTGAGGTCGACGAGTGTCGACGTCTCAAGTGAGACTTACGAGCTGACTTGTACAGAGTAACCGAGTAGAGGGGACATGATTGGATTTCCACAGTTTGGTTGTGGAATTGGGTCAGTTGGAATTTCAAGGATGAAATTCTTTCAGGGGGGAAGGTTATAACAACCCGTCCCAAATTATTGGGATTAATTAGGAATTAATGACGAATTAGTAAAGCTTATTGGGGTTTAACCGAGGTTTAGCAGACGTTCAAGGTGAAATTACAATTTTGCCCCTAAATAAGGGTCAAAAGTTAAATTTTGACCTAGGAGGTCTGACGCACGAGGGACGAGGACTGTTACGTAGATCGGGTCGATACGAGTACGTAGACAGGCGGCACGTCGAAATCGAACATTCGACGAAAAGGTTATGGTTCACAGAAGATCCGAGGAACTATTTACGATGGCACATTTTACGAGGCAAGTTGACTTCTGCCTTTTGTCTTGTGGGCCCAGATCTTTCCCAAGCCCATGGGATGAGTGATACTTGTCACTTATTCATTCCCCATTTTCTCACATACATGCATATCCCTTCCCTTCCATTTTCATTCGATCATCTCGACACCCGAAGCCCAAATCGACCCCTTCCCCATTTTTATTCAGTTTGAGGCCAAGAGTGGGAGGTAGAGGGTGATGATGGTGGCTGGCTGACGACAAGACCGCTGTGGACGGCGGCGAGGGCGCAGGAACCAGGTAACCCGAAGACCCTCCTTTTCTGATTTCAAATTCCAAGCTTTTGTTTGAACGTTTAGGGACCCTTTCTGATGAATGGATGATGTTTGGGAAGGTTGTACGATCATGTAGGTGTGATTTTGGCTTGTGGGTAGTGGCTGAACGACCCACAAAGGTGGCTGGAAAAACTAGGCGACATTCCTTCGATCTAAAGGTAAGGTGGCCGGAAAAACTGGGCGACATTCCTTCGATCTAAAGGTATGGTTTTTAATCGATTTTCATGGGTTTAGGGACATAGATAGATAGGGAAGGAAAGGACAAACACTTAGGGATTCAACGGGACCAGGTACATCCCGCGTTAATCCATGGTGGATTTGGGACGGGTCCTGACACGTCATGCCACGGTCCAAGCTACGTATGCTACCAGGGGTCTCAACCCGAGTCAATCTCTGACAGCCCAGATGTTTGAAGTCCCAGACATATTGCAATCCTGCTCTTGAGTCACTATACGGTACGGTCGCTCTGTGTAGTGACCCCTCGCAGGCAATGCGCTGTGACTACTCCAGCGCCCCAGACGACTGGAGGAGACAATCCATAGCTATAAGGATGGTATATGGAAAACATTTCATAAATCATCTCAAACTATTCAAAGGGGCCCATACCCAAAATTTCCGTAAACCATCGTAATCCACAAATCGGATTTCTCAAATCCAAATCCATTTATGGGTCCCCGACCTGAAATCACATTCATAAAACTCAATTGGGCCTCATGCCATTTTTTGTAAACCAACTGGGGCCCCGACCCTATCATATAACTCAAATGGGTCCCAACCCAATTTCTCATCAAATAAAATGGACTCCAAGTCCCAGAGTTTGTCATTCAAATGGGTCTCAAGCTCGGTTCCATATTTCCAAATCCGAAATCAGTCCATCAATCCATCATTGAAATACAAGCACTCAGTATAAAATTGTAAACATCGAAATATGTGCAAATATAGAAATCACCTCGAAATACGTGCAATTATGTAAATAACCAATACCACAATCATCATCATCGAAATCACATATGTAAAACATATAAAACAGTTATACATGCATCAAAGTTTAGAAAACAAAGTCCACTCACCGACCGTCCTAACTACCGCCTCGTTATACGTGCCATAAGCCTCCCCGGCTAAATCGTCATCACCGGAACATCCGGACCTGTCGCATACACACCCAAAGGTCACAAACTACCTCAAATAGGCTAACATTGAATCCCAAATTTTTCAGGATTTATAAACGTATTTAAAATAGACCCTAAACCTTCGAACACCCAAAACTACCCTGAAATGGTGTCCGATCGACTTGAAACCTGTGCCAATATGTTCGTATTATAGAGAACATTAAATGATATGTTGAAAACTTCACCAAAAATGCCCCCACATGCCCTCACGTGCCACCGCAACCAGCTGAGCGTGAAGCCCACACGCTTGCACAGTCGTCCCTGTCGTCGCGTCAAACCCGGTCCAGATCGGTTCATTGTAATTCCGGTTCGACCATACCAACGAGACCGGTTGTCAGCCAATTCTACCCATTTTTCAATCCTCCTAATTCATATCCCTTCGTAACATCATTTGCAATCGATCCATAACCTCAAAAACACGAACTCGTGCCCAGGAATTACCTGTTTGAACGGGCACCGAAACCACGACCTGCAACCTCGAACTGCCATGGACTCTGGCCACCTCTGCCTTCTAGTCCAAGCCCATTCGACTCGTCTCATCTTAAGGGATCTCTTCCAAGCCACCAAATTGGTTAGAAACCATCGAAACAAAATCCACCAATTTTGAACACAAACATGTACTGTCACTGTTTTCCGACCACCGTCTACGACAGTCGGCGCCAATGGCACCATCATCACCGTCTACCTTCACTCTCTAACTTTCATTCATGGCCTCAGCTCGATAGATGAGGAATGGTGGGTGTTATATAGGAAGGGGTTCATGATTTTAGGTTCTCCTTTACCGTGGCTAAGGTCGTCCCTCAGCCACACCGTTCTCAGTCCTTCACTCACGGTCTATCAGTGATAACAGAAGAAGACATGGTAGAAGGGTGGTGAGTTCTGGTGTGTTTGTTTAGGAACAAGGAAATGGTGAACGCATTTGGAGGAATAACAGAGATGATGAATGTGAACTGATGAGGATGAAGGGTGAGGATGAAAGGGCTGAGAGAGATGAACGGTTAGGATTGTGAGATGAGTGTGTGAGTGCATTTAACAACAATTAAAAATGGACCAGTGAGAAACAAGATCCACAATTTAGGGGAAGTGACCAATGGGATGAGTGACACTTGTCACTCATCCAAGGGTCCCACCTTAATTAATCAACCAATCAAATTTAATTATCATTTAATGCGAATCCCGAGACGTTAAATTCCCAATTTCGATCTCGTGACCAAAACTTATCCGTTCGACTTCCGATTTCGACGTGCCGCTTGTCTACGGACTCTTGACGACCCGATCTACATCACGGTCATCGGTCCTCGTACGTTTGACTCCCCAGGTCAAAAGTCAACATTTTGCCCAATTTCAAGGGTAAAACGGTCATTTTTACACCGTCCATCCAAATTCTCTCAACTAATCCCCGATTAGTCATTCTAAACCCATAATTAATTAATACTAAATCCCGATATTCAAGACGGGTCGTTACAATTCACATATAGAGTGGATGAACAAACACATTTGCAATGGTTAGTATTGCCTTCTAGTTATAAGTTAGGATATATGAAATTATTTGGATGTTTATGGGTTCTATATATAATTGGTTCTTAATTCCTCATAATGTCATATTTGATTTTGTGCTACTTATTGAACGAGTTTATGCTACTTTTTGAACGAGTTTATGCTATGCTGCTTGCTACTTGCTAAAAGATAAAAAGCTATTGGTATTCAGATTGATTACATGTAGAACAATGAACAGATTTCCTAATTTGTTGGTATTCCAGTTGAGTTTTAATTTTTCATGATTAAGTTAATCCTTTTTTTTTTTGTTTTTTTTTCAATTTTCAGTTCACACGTCACGGTAAACCATGGTTAATATGAATAAAAGTGAAAGCTTGACCAGAAATCACACTAGTACTTGCTTGTTTATCAAATACTTGGCGTCCAATATAATTGGTGAAACTGGAAATAACAGCAGCATTGTAATATCATTATTAGTAATGAACTGTTAATGGGATATGTGAAGGTTGTCCATTGTGTGGGTTAGTAAGAAGGTGCTTAGTTTGTGGTGGCATGTTATTCGGCCTCTTCGGTGGTGTATGTGGCTGGACTGGGAAAAGAGTCATCGAAGTAGATCAGCAGTTTTATTTTCACTAGTTGTATATCCTTCGTACAGTCTTCATTTCATTCTTTGTTTAATTATCTGTGTTCAAAATTTCATTTGATTAAGTCCATACACCTGCATTTTTTTTAAGGCTATTATATCATCTTGTTTGCTAAAGCCTTAATCATGTCCCTTTTTAAAGTAGCAATGCTAGGAATTTAGGCAAAAATATTCTCGTTAGATAGTCACATATTTGATATCTTTGTACATTAAAAATTTGAAATATTGAAATTGACAGAAGTCCACTTGTGATCATTTGATTACATAAGCCAACTGGACCTTGATTATGTCTTTATGTATCTTTAGATGTTTGATCGTCGTTGAAATACAGCTATGATAAGTTATTATGAAGCATGAGCTAGTGCGGTATTAGAGTAAAACGTCTACATAGTCATCTAGTTTACAATAAATCTTTACCTTAATAGTAGCATAGAGTTCCCTTGTTCTTTCTTCAACCTTATTTGAAATGAAATAAGAATGCCAGTCAGTCCTTTACTCGAACACTTCCTTGGAGAACTTACAAATTAAGTAGAAGGAGTGACAACCTTAACTTCAAAACACCAAGAGGCATGAATGATCTGAATCTCTAATAACTTTCTCTTGAATTGAACTGGTATTCCAAGTCTGCAGGTTGATACATGGCTTTGCTTTTTTCTTTTGTTCTCTTGGCATTTTATGAGCTCATTTGCTTTACATTTGCACACTTTTTGTTCATGCTAATTGAATTTGTGAGTCCAATTATATTTTTTTTGAATGCCCTTATGAACCTAGAGTGTTTTCAATGCCCTTCTGTTCAATTATGGTTAATAGGAACTGATAATTTATGAAGGTAGAGAGTATTTGATGCACTAATTTCTTAAGGGGGTATGCTGTGTAATCAACATATCTTTATTTTCACTCATTTTCAAAGTGAGTGATGAGTGGAATCCTCCTTTCTAGATCAAGACAATTTGAATTACAAATTGCAGTGTAGGCCCTACCTTTCTTGCATGGCTTCAATATCAAACTGAGCTATTTGATCTCACCCTTCGTAGTGCTGGAATGTACAGGGTCTTTACAACTCATTTTATTTCATGATCCTCATTTCTTGCTTATTTTTTTCTACATTTTCCTCTGCCTTCATGTACGATGTGTGTGGTATGGTAAAGTATGAAGAGCTTGAGTCCTTCTTTCTACTATTTATAGCTTATTTTCTTTCTCATTTGAATAATATAGTTAATGGAGATGGATAAATCTTGGATGCACGAGGATAGAGCAAGTAAAGAATATGAAGAAGGGGTTGAAAAATTTATGAGGGATGCATTAAGGAGTTCTAGTGATCCTATGCGGATCCGTTGCCCATTTGTGAAATGTGGGAATATAAGAAAGTTTAGTGTTAGGGTAAATAGAGAACATCTATACTTTAATGTTGTTGATCAAACGTACAAGTTGTGGAAATGGAATGTTGAATCTGCTGTATCGGATGATAATGCAAGCGTAAACTAGGAAAAGTTTACAAATTGTGACTAATTTTAGGAAACGGTTAAAATGTGTGAAGCTGCATATGAAAATTTTAGTGAAAACCCTGAAGATTTAAATAAAACGAAAGCAGAGAAATTTTCTACCTACACAAATGTTGAAGATCAAAATGACGACACATTCTTCCACAAAATCCAGTACAAATTTCTTTCAACAGTGGCATACACATCATGACCAATTTAGTGTACAATTTCACCAAACAAGGCACCCTTTACAAAAAGGAAAGATGGAATTTCCAAGAGAACATCGAACACTAAAAGAAGGCACACATTATTCAATATCTAGAAAACCATTCCATTAAGACCTATTGCAAGAGAGAGGCATGCAGATGCATCTGCACAAGACATTGAAGGAATGACAAAAGAGGACTTCTTAACACCAAGTAAGTGTAAGAAATTTCAGCAGGGTGGACAAAAAAACTAGCCTCCATGAAGTCCACAAAAATAATTTACATTGGCCCTGAAAAACTAAACTGAAAAACGAAAGACACAAATTCCAGTTTAGGTACATGTAACATAATTTAAAATAAGATACTATGTAAACTTTCATAAAGCAATTGACTGGTTGTGAACAGAGAAAACCCAGCTTCCTTTTTTTTGGACATGAACAGATAAAACCAACACAAAACAAACAATCCCAATTCATACACTCAGCCTTCAAGGAAAAGATAACAAAAATGGGGAATCAATAATAATTCAGATGCATCAAATCCTATGTAAGATCAGATCCATCCCAATGCAAACTTCCTTGCATTTATAGAGCAGCAATTTATCAGTAACCTAACAGCCTTGAATTTTGAAATGAAGGAGCAACAATATATAATATACACATGCATATACTAACGAAATAAGGAGAAAATGAAGAGCTCTTACCTTGACAACAGCTGACGAGAACTGGTGCTTTGCAGCATGTTGATCATCTACCTTAGCCTTATCTGCTTGAAAATCCATCTAATTAGCAGTTAGGAACCTTAAAGATAAAAAATTTCATCAAACCAAATTCAAATTCCCAAAGAAAATTCCACAAGAAAAGAAAAAATTGAAATTGGAAATAAACAAGTGAGCAAATTACCGGTTAAGTAAATGCTCGCGAATCAGCACCATTGGTTATAAAGTTACAAGGACCAGTTGCCTAGCCTCCACCTTTACAGAGCCCCCTCAAGTCCCAAAGCCATTATGTGATCTAAAAGGTTTGAGAAGAGCACATAAAATTAATCTGGGAGGCATGAATACATTGCGGTGCTCCTCGTCCATTTTCGATGGATTTCATCGATCTCATTGCGGTGCTCCTCGTCCATTTTCTGAGTTCATTGATCTCATTGCGAAGCTTATCCTCCATTTTCTCAGCTGCGATGCTTCCTACGAATCGAAGAAGATGAAGAAAAGTTTGTGTACCAGAAAACCCATGAGATCCAATGTCTGAATTTCCGAAATCGAATCTTGATTCGAGGAGATTGAAAGGCTTGATCCTAGGTTCTTCCTTCCACTAAATTCTAAATCGAGCACAACTCTTCTTCCTTTTTCCAGTGACTGAAACTAGAAAGTGACGGAAGGTGAGAACTTCTTCATTGTCCCTTTTCCTTTCGTTCTTCTTCTGTGATTGAATCTCTCAGTGAACCTACTGAAGTGTCTTCAGTCGAACCCCAAATGTGACTGCGAAGGCGCTAACCCAGTGAAGCTTCTTTCCTCAAAACCTAAATGCTTCAATCCACAACATTGAGATTTTGGGTTTTGGGTCTAGTGCACAGTATTTAGTGTTTCGAATTTGTTTTAGCCTTAGCCGTTTTCAAATTTGGGGGGAAATTTTATTCCCTCTCATTAATTAGACAACACTTTATATTAAAGTGTGGTCACTTACTTTCTAATACAGTAGAAAGTTATATTAGACAACACTTTAATGTGATAAAGACGACAGTTTAATCTAAACTATCGTCTCTCAGAATAAGATGTCACATTTAGCATAAACTATCGTCCGAATAGTGACGTCTATGCTTATAAATGGCATAGTGAAGTGCCAAATAATCTACTGCCTATTTTCTATACAGCTCATTTGCAGGGTATCCCGATCGATAAAATGATGATAGATGGAGGTTTCCTTCAACGTCCGACCTGTTAAAGCATTGAAGAGATTAAACAGAAAACTACGAGCCTATTTGCTAACCATGGCCATAATGTCTCATTTCAACGAAACCATTGTAAAACTCACAAGTTATTACCCTTGGGAAATCTCGGTGGGATCCAAGAAGTTCATATTGGCATTCTTGGTACAAGCTACAAAATCGTGTGCGTCCCCTCAACTTTGCACTAACAAATTTCCATATGGAATCCCAATGACACTTCCCTCAAAAGAGGATCATGGGAGATCATTCAGGTAGATGAGAGGTAAATCAAGGACAACCCTATGGTTGCTAAAGCTATCTTCTATAATTCTGAAATAGGAAGCATCAAATTAACTAAAAAGGACGAAAACGGTAGACCTACCTAGGTAACAGCCAACAAGTTATCAGAACCAAAGTTCTTCCTCTATGAGGAGTGGGAGAAGTCCTGCCTAGCACGGTATTTTCATAGTTAATAGCCAATAGATGTGGCACAGACCTAAGGAAACTAGGTCCCTAAAAATGTTTGCCAGAAATGAACTGGCAAAATAACACCTTCGTAAAATAAAGCACTCGATGGTCCGATTTACGTGAAAAGTAACAAGTACATGGCAGAGTGAATACAAGATAGATCAAGATCAACACGGATGAAGGTGAGCCAGGTTCTTCTTTGACCAACATTTAGGAAGAGATTGATCAACCACCTAAGAAATGTACCCATCATCATAACCGCTCTGGTAAGATTTCTCGAAAATGGTTTCAATAGCTTGATCTCAATCCTTGAGCATGTTCTTGAGCTTTACAATCCTAATCTTAAAAGCAATAAGGTCATCTTCCAACCTGTCAGGACCCGTCCCAATCCCCCCCTGATTAACGAGGAACGCTCCTGATTCCGTCTGACACGGAGTGTCAAACCATGGAAAATTAAAACCTTTAGCTTTCCGGCTTCCAAAGTACGCCAGGATATGGAGGAGGTGTGTGATGTCTCGGTCTCTACTACAGTCCGCACCGTATTCAACCTAAAGGGCATTGAAAATAGAAAGACTGTGAGTGGACGAAAAGGAATAGTTTGATAAAAACACATTTCATAAAAGACCTTTATACCCTTCACTAAAAAACATGCATGCATAGTAAAACCATTTATCAAACCACGTATATTTAATCTACCATTTATAGGGTCTCAGCCCCAAATTCCTTAAATACAAGTCACACGGGCCCCTGCCCAAAACCATTTACAAAAATACTAGAACATTGTAAACATATGTGGGAACTCAGCCCATATCCATTTATCAATCATAAAACACAATTTTACAAAACCAAGAAATCATGTTTATCCATATATTTGATATAACCAATCCTGTCACGGTATCTAGAGCTACGAGCGTGCTACCCGGGGTCTCAAAGCCCAAGTCACCCTAGGGTCCACCCAGATCAATGTCCGTAGATCAATGACCCTCCCTGGGGGTTATAATCCATACCCTTTCTAAGAGTAAGGAACCCAATGGGGGCAACTCCACTCAGTCAGTGCTCCCTACTACTCCGGGGTCCACCCAGGCCAACAATTCATATATAAATGATGGTATACGAAAAACCTTTTGAAATCATTATTAAAACCTTTCAAGGGTTCATGTTCGGTCCCCATAAACCGTCATGAACCATAAAAACCTTTCAAGGGTTCATGCCGGTCCCCATAAACCGTCATGAACCATAAATCCATTTATGGGTCCCTGACCCGAAATCATAATCTTAAAACATAACTGGGCCCTAAGATCGAATCCACATTCAAACTGGGCCTTCGGCCTGAATGGTAAACCAACTGGGCCTCGTGCCCGATTTCGTAAACCAAATGGGACTCATGCCCAATTTCGTAAACATAATGGGAATCGTGCCCGATACGTAAGTCAACTGGGCCTTAAGCCAGATACGCAAACCAATTGGGCCTCGAGCCCGATACGTAAACCAACTGGGCCTCCGGCCCGATGCCTTGTTAAATCAAATGGACTTCAGGTTCAAGAGTTCGTAAATCAAATGGGTCTCGTGCCCGATCTATATTTCCAAATTCGAAATTGATTCAAGAACCAACCTTTGGCCCAAGAACGTAACTAAATGGACTTCGAGTCCGAGGGTTTCCAAAATAAATGGGTCTCAAACCCGAGTTTACCTTTTCAAATCCAAAACCATTTCATGAAATCATTTCCAAAACTATAAGCACGGAAAATCAGTGCAAAACTGTAAACCTCGATTTATGTGCATGCACGTAAATCGCCTCGAAATGCGTGAAACTAAGTAAATCACAATTGTAACGACCCATCCCGGAATTCAGGATTAGATTAGTAACTAATCATGATTAACGGGGTTAATCGGTAATTTTTTAGGCGAAAACGGACGAACGATGCAAAATGACCGTTTTGCCCCTAGTCGTGGGTAAAACGTTGACTTTTTATTCGGGCTGTCAAAGGGACTTTGACCGATGACCGTGGCGTAGTTTGGGACGTCACGAGTTCACAGACAGGTGGCACGTTAGATTCCGACGCTCGAGGTGGAAGTTATGACGTTCGGAAGTTCAAGGACATTTTCGTAATTTGGACGATTAAGGGGAAAATGTTGACTTCTTGATTGACCATTGATTTTCACACAACTCGAGGACTGTTAGGTAGGTCTCGATGCCCTGAGTACAACGACAGGCAGCACGCATCGAACGAACATCAGATGACCAAGTTACGGGTCACGGAAGTGAGGGGCATTTTGGTCATTTTTGAATAGGAGGGCATTTTGGTCATTTTACAGGGCTGTTACTGTTTAATGGCCGTTGGAAACAGAGCCGCACCACCGTGCTTGGTGGTTCTGACCCAGTCTTTGTTTATTCAGGTTAGTGGCTGGCCAGAGTGATTAGTTTATGGAATTTGAGGATGTTGGAAGCATTCAGGCGTGGTTGGGACTGTATGCTGAGCACGGGTAAGTTTTAAAATGGCTATGGGTTCTGTGTTCCGGGAAACAATCTCTAGAGAGTTTCATAGTGTCTCCCACGGGTTGCTTGCCGCACTGATCGATTAGCTGAGTGCTGGAGGATGAGAGGTTCGTTTCGAACCAGAGTGAGGGCTGAGAGTTGAGAGAAAACGTGGGTTCTGGGAAAAATCAGTTTTGAGGGGAAATTCAATTTCTCAATTAGGAGTCGAGTTGAACGAAACTGAGGATTGTTTTAATCCTCTGGGATCATTTGAAAACCAACCGCATCAATTTCGGGGGAAATCCATCACAGATAGGCCATGAACGGAAGCCACTGGTTTCCGAGATTTTCAAGCTTGAAGTAGACAACCTCCAGGTAATATTCCCTGAAATTGACAATGCTAAAGTGTTCGTTTAGGTCCCTTAAAACTCCTGTCTAAGTTAATTTGGGAATGGGGTCGATTTGGGTGAGTTTCGTACTTCGACCCGTTGGGATGTTCGAGTTCGAATTGATCGATTTAGGGCTAATTGAAGATAACTAAAGAATGGGATCCTAAATTAACCTGATGAGGAATGATTAGGTGGAAGAAGGGATAGTTTAGAGTGAGTATTGAAGGTTAATTTCCCAGATCGAGTCGCGGGTTGAAGACCCGTTTAGCAGAAATGCGGGTGAAGATGGTGACACTATAGCATGTCACTGTAGCAGCGCGTGGCTTTGAGGATTCGTGAGACCGAGTTTCCGATCACGGTCAACTAGAGAATTAATCCTTTTAGTTTATTTAACATTTTTTTCTTAAGTTCGAGTCGATCGGAGGTCGTTCGGGATAGTTTTGAGGGTTCGGAAATTAGGGCCTTAAGTTAAATTATGTCGAAAAATCCCGGAAAATTATGGGAAATTAGTATGTTGTTAATTGAGACCTTAGTGACCCTGAAAAGTGATTTTGGATAGGATTCGAGATTTCTGGAAAATGGCGGAAATTACGGAAACGCGTGCGGCGCGAAACCGAGCACTAAGGACGATCTGTGAGTGGACGTTGCTTTCAAAATTTAATGCATGCATAAATATTTCTATAATTTCTATGATTATGATTATGACTTGTGACGATTGCGATTTTCATATTTATACGTATTTTTTATATGCACACGAAATTGCACGTATTTCGAGACTAAGGGTTCTTTTATGATTGATGATGGTTTAATGAATGATTTTATGTGATTTGAGGGTATTATGTTTTTAAGATGTTGGATTACGATTGTGAGTATGGTTTACGGTTTGACACGGATTTCGAGATTTTTCACGGATTTGCACGTTTTACGAGATTCGAGTATGTTGTGGTTTGACCGTGATTTTTGTGATTTGACCACTATTTTGATGCTCAGGGCATAAAAGTAATTTTGCTGAATGAGATTTCGGTTTCCGGAAGTTTGAAAATGGATTCTTGGTTTGGGTTCGGGATGATGTTTCCGGATGCCGGCTTACGGAATCATTATTGCGAATTCGAATTCGGGAATGGGTAAGGGTTGATAAAAGTGATTTGATCTGATTATACATGCCCCGTGTTTGATGATGAATGATTTTGTTTTGTGAAGTAAGATTTTGGGGATTTTATGAAAAAAATGTGTTTTCGGATTGGATTTGGAATTTGGATCATGATGGATCCCGAGTTGTTGAGATTGACAAATGTTTTGGGTTTAAAGACCCGGTGCTATTGCTGGGGCACGTTTTGAGTTTAAAGACTCGGTTAATTGATGATGGGGGCGGGCCCGAAATTAGGTTTAAAGACCCGGATTGAGTTTAAAGACTCGTGAGTTTAAAGACTCGGTTATTGTGATACCCCCGAGGCCTATTGATTATGTTTTGAGTTTAAAGACTCGTTGATATCCCGGGAAGGCCTGATTATGCGCATGGTTTTGAGTTTAAAGACTCGGGCGCACTTGATATCCAGCAAATGATTGACTTGTGATTTATTGTTAATTTATGATGTTTCGGTTGGGCAGTGGCCCGGTTTATGTGGTCGATGGTTTTGGATCATGTTGTGTATTTGGTTTTGATTCATGGTTTTGGGCTGAGGCCCTGTGTTTATGATTGCGGGCTAAGACCCGAAGGTTAAGAAACGGATAATGATTTTGATTTCATGCACTGTTTTTCTTATGTTGAAAATGTTAACCGATTACGAAATGATTTTTGTATGCATGTATTGGTTTTACGTGGAGGGTAAAAACGTCTTTCTGTAACTGTTTTTATAAACTGATTTATTTTTGTCCACTCACACCTTTTGGTTTTTACTGACCCTCTAGGTCGCGGCGCGTTGGTCGAGGCTATTCGAGGGGCGGAGGCATGAGTATGTACGTGTGGCTATCCCTGGTTTGGCAGGTACTGAGGGTAACTTTAGAATTTCAGTCGTCTTGCCAGACGAGAAAAGGACCGGGCAAGGTTATCAATGCCCTTTCCGGGGGCGGTCCTGTCAACAATCATCCAAATCATCATCATAGAATCATATCTATAAACCATATAAAACATCTATGAATGCATCACAGTTTAGAAATCAAGGTCCACACACAGACCGTCTTAAGCTGCCGCCTCGATTTGCATGTCCATAATCGAAATCATACCCAAAGGTTACTACTAACCTATACATGTCCATAATAAGAACCCTAAACTTTCTCAAAAAATTCGTGACCTGGACACGATTCTTGAGGTGAAAAATCTCGATTTGACAAACTTAACGATCTCCGATCGACCCGAAACCACCGCCATTAAATTCGGATCGTCGAAACCTTTAAAATGAAATTGTGACAGGACCCATCCCAATCCCCCCGGGATTAGTGCGGGATGACCCTGCTCCCATCTGACACGAAGTGTCAGACAAGGGATATTTCCGACCTTTGCCCTCCCGGGCTATCAGAGTACGCCAGGATCCGGAGGAGGCATGTGATATCTCGATCTCTGCTACAGTCCACATCCGATGTCAACCTGAAGGGCAGTCAAAACATTAAAAACTGTGAGTGGACAAAACAAAAAGTTTATAAAAACATTTAATAAGGAAGACATTTGTACCCTCCACTAAAAAGCATGCATGCATTCGAAAACCATTTATCCAAAACAAACCATATGTAGGACTAAGCCCAAAGCAGATATAAACCAAGGTCGAAAGGACCACAATGAAAACGACCATACGGGCCACTGCCCAAATCCTGTGCACACCTGTACACACCACATATCATATATCATATATCCATCACATACATATATATAAGTCACACAACCAATCCTGTCACGGTATCCAAAGCTACGCGCGCGCTACCCGGGTCTCAATCCGAGTCATCTCAAAGTCAAGATCAATGTCCGCAGACCACTGACCCTACCCGAGGTAATGGTAATCATAGCCTTCCTGAGAGTAAGGAACCCAACTGGGGGGTGACTCCACTCAGTCGGTGCTCCGTGACTACTCCGGGGTCCACCCAGGCCAACGACCCTCCCCGGAGGAGATAGTAGAACATGTAAAGGAAGGTAGACGAACATATATATACATAACATAAACATTCATGACCGGTTCCCCTGAACCGTCATGAATCCATAATACCCATAATCAGGTAACATGCCGGTTCCCATAAACCGTCATGTACCGTAATAACCAACAAGGGTTCATGCCGGTTCCCATAAACCGTCATGAACCATAATAACCAACAAGGGTTCATGCCGGTTCCCATAAACCGTCATGAACCATAATACCATAACAAGGGTTCATGCCGGTTCCCATAAACCGTCATGAACCTGGGAATCCATTTAAGGTTCCCTGACCTGAAATCAAAACCGTAAAGTGACTGGGTCTCGTACCCGAACATAAGACATCAGTTGGGCACCGTGCCCGATATCTGAGGTCATATGCCCGAGACAAAACCAAATGGGTCTCATACCCGAGTTTATCATTTTGAAATCCAAATCCAGTTCATTAAGTCAATACAGAAATTCAGACCCGTATAAGCACCGTATAAGGCCGAAACCTCGAAATACGTGCTTATACGTAACCACATAGAATTGCACCCATGGCATCATCAAACAAGTAATAAAACATATAATAAACATTTATGCATGCACCAATTTAGAAAACAAAGTCCACTCACAGACCGTCCGAGCTGCCGCCTCGATTTGCGTGCCATACGGCTCCCCGAGCCGATCACCGTCACCGGGACTCCCAAACCTGTCCAAATTTTAATAGAAGGTTACTAACTACTTAATTAACCTCCTACCAAAGCCCCGTAATTTTCCCGAACTTTTAACTATTTTTAAACCTACCCTAAACCTTCCGATGTCCCGAAACATATCGAGACGGTGTCCGATCGACACGAAACCAGTCCCAAAATGTTCGTTACATCGAATAGAAGATTTCCCGTGTTGAACACTTTCCCAAATTATGGCCCACGTGCCCTCACGGGCCCCTAGAAGACCCTGGTTACTGTTCATCACCAGCATCCTCAGGAAAACCGGTTTTTCCTGGTTTTCCGGTCCAGGCACTGTGCTGAACCGGCGGAACCGGTTCAGCGTTTCTACTCCCTCAAATCTCGTCCGATTTCCTCCATTCCAATTCCTAAATTCCTATTTTCTCATTTCTAATCTATCCTAATCAAGAAAACTAGGAAAAACGCCACAAAACCCGTCCGTCCAATTCTCCCATAATCGGTCCAATTTTTCCGATTGCACCCAGGGCTGCTCAGCCCTTCACCGCCGTCCAAAACACCCTCTACACCTTCCTACAACCTCAATAAACTCATCCTAATCAACTAATAACAACCATAATGTCTAAATCGAAAAATAGAAGAAAAATGGGTTTATCGGGCTTACCGGGTACCCGCTCGGGTTCTGGGCTCCAGCCACCGCCCACGGCGGTTCCAGCCGTCCAGCCACCTCCATCCGGTCTTCTTCCCCCTCTCTGCCTCTCAGTCTTGGTCCTAGGGTCATGGGTTTGGATTTGGGTGAGAATGGTTGATCGGTTTCGGTTTAGGAAAAACGAAGGAAATGATCGATGAAGAGGAAATGGAAGATGCACGAATGAAATTGGTGTCCATTGGATGGGTGACACTTGTCACTCATCCATTGGGACTCCAACAAATATCTGGGCCGACTAGAGACAAAACTGCACTTTTGTCTCGTAAAACGTGCCGTCATGAATAGTAACCAGGAACTTCCGTGAACCGTAACTTCGCCGTCGAACGTCCGAATTCGACGTGCCGCCCGTCTACGGATTCGTATCGTCCTTACCAACGTAACGGTCTTCGGCCCTCGGCCATCGGACCTCCTGGTCAAAAAGTCAACTTTTGACCTACTATTCACCCAAATTACCAAAATGCCCTTGGGCTTCCGAACGTCATAACTTCTTCTACGAACGTCGGAATTGAACGTGCCACCTGTCTACGAACTCGTGACGTCACGAACTACGTCACGGTCATCGGTCAAAGTCCATTTGACCGCCCGAATGAAAAGTCAACGTTTTGCCACCATCAGGGGCAAAACGGTCATTTCGCATCGTTCATCCGATTTCGCTCTACTAATCACAGATTAGCCTCACTAATCGTGATTAGTCACTAATCTAACCATGGAATTTGGGACGGGTCGTTACAACCTTCCCTCCTTAATTAATTTCGTCCTCGAAATTCCAACCGACCTAATCTAACCGTGCTTCCCTCCTTAATTTAGTTTCATTCGCGAAACTCCAATTATCCTGATTCCATATCCAGCTCGTGAAAGTAGAATCAACCTCGCAACACGTGTACACCTCGTACACCCACTAGTCAACATAAACCTCGTTTGTAACTAGACGTACCACCAACGCTCTCGTCGTATCGACTACATTCGACCACGTCGAATGACAGAAGTCGTACGCTCCGAACTGATCCCACTTATCAGATCTACCGTTTCGCTGACACAACCAACTAGACGGTTCCTTGCTCAACCACTAACTATCCTGACGTCTGCTCCCACTGGGAGTCATCAACCCGCACTCAACGATCTACGTTGACACCTCCGACAGACCGTCACCACTTGACAGCCGTCAGTCAAAACTAAACACTATACCCACTTGTGGTTACACTAACCACCAACATACTCATCCTGTGTATATGTATACCAACATCTATCTCGACCTGCGTGTAACTGGACCCATCAGAAATACTATGACTCAATGCACAGTATCGAATGTCCAGTCCACGACCCCGACTAATCCAATGGTATCGGAACCAAGCCGACTACCAACACGCTCTCCAACGTACCACCGGTATCACCTATATACCGTCACCAGGCACGACAAGTACACCCAGTATCGTACCCTGAACAACGTACAAAGTACGTACATCTACCCATCGACATACCACAACAATAACCAGACCACCTAGGTCGTAGTCAAACACGTTTCAATTATGGAGTCCATCTGTCCGATCTAGACAAATCGAAACACCAACCCATTATCTATTTCCAAATCGAATCCGAATCCGCAATTTCGTAAGAAATCCCGAATCCAAACCCAGAAATCATATCCATAATCATGTCCAAATTCAAATCCGAAATCATCATTCCGTAAACTAGTATTAGGAATAACCATTCCGAACCCAAATCCATAAAGAAAATCTATAGTCAAGCTCTAGAATCAAATCCTGAATCGTCACCCAGAATCTGATTCCAAAACCCAAATACAGAAATCCTCTTCAAGTTCCAAATCAAATCCTGAATCGTCATCCAGAAATCTGATTCAAAACCCAAATACAGAAATCCTCTTCAAGTTCCAAATCAAATCCTGAATCGTCATCCAGAAATCTGATTCCAAAACTCGAAACATCGTTCACGTCTACCGAGACGTATCAAAACCGAACCTATCGGTTACCTGTTCGACCGATTACCACAACACAATCGATTGACTTCATAGGGAAGCCAATCACAACATCACACACAACACCAGTCTGACAAAACCCGACTTCGTCAGACACCTACTCCTCGGACAACTACTCAGGCGAGTAATAAGCCATATGGGATTTACCTCGAAAAGAAGTTCAGTCCCATCATGCTCCACTCAACATCCAAGTAAGAGTGATAAACTCTCCACCTATCTGGATACCCAAATCACGATCCAGATCCAACACTACGTCAACCGACCATAGACGTCACGATCGAGGATCGTCACGCCAACCAAAGTCCTTGACCATTTACCACATCTTAAATAGATTAGTCTACGACGAGACACGCCGAGACTGTGGGTTCTCACTGATTACCTCGTATCGATCCTTGGCATTCCACCGTGGAAAACCAAGAACGATCCAACACGATGACACCAAAATTCATCATATGTGAATGCAACCAAAACTCGCTGCACTCACCACGCCACGTAATTCAACATCGTCTGCCACCAAGCAGAAATGAGAAATCTCAGTCACCTAACTTCGATATACTCACTCCACCTGATGACCCAAGACAATCACGGGTCCACCAACCAATACACGATTAGTGTACTACTGGCAACCAACAACATCAATAACATCTACATCCTCTACCACCATCAATTATGGTAGAACCTGAGAAGTCACCCAAAACGACTTCGACATACCCGTTACCAATGCGGAAAACCCGCATTCCACTCGTCACTTCAATCGCAACCTCTCGCGATTCCGAAGTTCCAACAAGATTGGAAACAACATACCCGGACATCAACCACGTGTCCCCTAACCAGTTTAACTCTATCTGAGTTCCACTCCTGAACCACAGATACCGAACATATGCCCATTACGACGGAGTCACACCCCGATCCGTAACTCATCGTCATCACGATCACCGGCACTAGCACCAGCACTAGTACCAGTATCATCACCTGTCAGCATCAGCACAAAGTGTGCAAATCAGATAATCCTGGATCTCCGCTCATACCGAACGACGACCCTGTACCTCTATTCGAAGAGGGGAACTCTGCTTCCCTCGTACCCAACAATTATGAGTACAGTCATCCTGACAACTCATACGAGAAAAGAAAACGTCCCCCGAACGTCCCCGATCCCCAACAATCGTAACTATAACTACTCTCGGTAGTAGCGCCTGCCCCACACTCGTGCAGACCTAACTACCAGACATCGCTATATCCAGACTCCGTATCCAACGAAATCAATCGCCCGTACCAACTACTCTGTATCCCACTCAGGGATTCCATCGACAAGTACCAACCCTGGTAACCTGTCCAACCAAACTCTAACCAGTCGCAACTCGACTATCCCAATGTCGTCTACCAGGTCACCCGCGACCTTAGTTGCACCAACCCACAACTGAAGTAGCACGACAACCAACTCGGTCTAACCGATACGTACAACCTCGACTGCGAAGTGCAGCCCCCACACAAGCTGACATGACTAGACCGACTAACGAATCCAAATCCGAATAGTCGTCCAAGTCAAACCACTCGTCAACTCACATTTCTGAACCATACACATACGGTAGGGTTCCACGATCACACCTAGAGTTCCTCGGAACCCAACTGCGAAAAGCAGTAAAATCAACAATCTGACCGACCCTGCGGTCCGACATCGTAAAGACGTCAACCCAATCCTACCAACAATCCAACTCGGATTCCTCGAATCCGGTTGCTAACTGCCAACTGCAGTAAATCCATTTAACTCAACATAATCTGACCATCTAATGGTCACAACTCCTAACCAGTCGTCGGAATCGATCCTACGACATCGTGAAGGCGATCCCAACTAACCGTCTCACGATCCAAAACTCTAACGTAATACTACGTTAAGCCTTCCGTAGGGTTCCACACTGCCAACCCTGACAGAACCATGGCAACCCCGGCATCGAATGCCGAACCAAGACGTTCCACGATCCAATCCTACTAACTATCGTATCGGCACCCCAACAATCAGGTTGACCACGAACTGCAGCCCCTTGAGATATCACATCCTCGACCTGTGTACATACTCCAAGAGCTCCGCGGTTGCTCGAATAGAGACAACCCCGCTCTGATACCACGTTGACAGGACCCATCCCAATCCCCCCGGGATTAGTGCGGGATGACCCTGCTCCCGTCTGACACGAAGTGTCAGACAAGGGATATTTCCGACCTTTGCCCTCCCGGTCTATCAGAGTACGCCAGGATCCGGAGGAGGCATGTGATATCTCGATCTCTGCTACAGTCCACATCCGATGTCAACCTGAAGGGCAGTCAAAACATTAAAAACTGTGAGTGGACAAAACAAAAAGTTTATAAAAACATTTAATAAGGAAGACATTTGTACCCTCCACTAAAAAGCATGCATGCATTCGAAAACCATTTATCCAAAACAAACCATATGTAGGACTAAGCCCAAAGCAGATATAAACCAAGGTCGAAAGGACCACAATGAAAACGACCATACGGGCCACTGCCCAAATCCTGTGCACACCTGTACACACCACATATCATATATCATATATCCATCACATACATATATATAAGTCACACAACCAATCCTGTCACAGTATCCAAAGCTACGCGCGCGCTACCCGGGTCTCAATCCGAGTCATCTCAAAGTCAAGATCAATGTCCGCAGACCACTGACCCTACCCGAGGTAATGGTAATCATAGCCTTCCTGAGAGTAAGGAACCCAACTGGGGGGTGACTCCACTCAGTCGGTGCTCCGTGACTACTCCGGGGTCCACCCAGGCCAACGACCCTCCCCGGAGGAGATAGTAGAACATGTAAAGGAAGGTAGACGAAAATATATATACATAACATAAACATTCATGACCGGTTCCCCTGAACCGTCATGAATCCATAATACCCATAATCAGGTAACATGCCGGTTCCCATAAACCGTCATGTACCGTAATAACCAACAAGGGTTCATGCCGGTTCCCATAAACCGTCATGAACCATAATAACCAACAAGGGTTCATGCCGGTTCCCATAAACCGTCATGAACCATAATACCATAACAAGGGTTCATGCCGGTTCCCATAAACCGTCATGAACCTGGGAATCCATTTAAGGTTCCCTGACCTGAAATCAAAACCGTAAAGTGACTGGGTCTCGTACCCGAACATAAGACATCAGTTGGGCACCGTGCCCGATATCTGAGGTCATATGCCCGAGACAAAACCAAATGGGTCTCATACCCGAGTTTATCATTTTGAAATCCAAATCCAGTTCATTAAGTCAATACAGAAATTCAGACCCGTATAAGCACCGTATAAGGCCGAAACCTCGAAATACGTGCTTATACGTAACCACATAGAATTGCACCCATGGCATCATCAAACAAGTAATAAAACATATAATAAACATTTATGCATGCACCAATTTAGAAAACAAAGTCCACTCACAGACCGTCCGAGCTGCCGCCTCGATTTGCGTGCCATACGGCTCCCCGAGCTGATCACCGTCACCGGGACTCCCAAACCTGTCCAAATTTTAATAGAAGGTTACTAACTACTTAATTAACCTCCTACCAAAGCCCCGTAATTTTCCCGAACTTTTAACTATTTTTAAACCTACCCTAAACCTTCTGATGTCCCGAAACATATCGAGACGGTGTCCGATCGACACGAAACCAGTCCCAAAATGTTCGTTACATCGAATAGAAGATTTCCCATGTTGAACACTTTCCCAAATTATGGCCCACGTGCCCTCACGGGCCCCTAGAAGACCCTAGTTACTGTTCATCACCAGCATCCTCAGGAAAACCGGTTTTTCCTGGTTTTCCGGTCCAGGCACTGTGCTGAACTGCCGGAACCGGTTCAGCGTTCCTACTCCCTCAAATCTCGTCCGATTTCCTCCATTCCAATTCCTAAATTCCTATTTTCTCATTTCTAATCTATCCTAATCAAGAAAACTAGGAAAAACGCCACAAAACCCGTCCGTCCAATTCTCCCATAATCGGTCCAATTTTTCCGATTGCACCCAGGGCTGCTCAGCCCTTCACCGCCGTCCAAAACACCCTCTACACCTTCCTACAACCTCAATAAACTCATCCTAATCAACTAATAACAACCATAATGTCTAAATCGAAAAATAGAAGAAAAATGGGTTTATCGGGCTTACCGGGTACCCGCTCGGGTTCTGGGCTCCAGCCACCGCCCACGGCGGTTCCAGCCGTCCAGCCACCTCCATCCGGTCTTCTTCCCCCTCTCTGCCTCTCAATCTTGGTCCTAGGGTCATGGGTTTGGATTTGGGTGAGAATGGTGGATCGGTTTCGGTTTAGGAAAAACGAAGGAAATGATCGATGAAGAGGAAATGGAAGATGCATGAATGAAATTGGTGTCCATTGGATGGGTGACACTTGTCACTCATCCATTGGGCCTCCAACAAATATCTGGGCCCACTAGAGACAAAACTGCACTTTTGTCTCGTAAAACGTGCCGTCATGAATAGTAACCGAGAACTTCCGTGAACCGTAACTTCGCCGTCGAACGTCCGAATTCGACGTGCCGCCTGTCTACGGATTCGTATCGTCCTTACCTACGTAACGGTCTTCGGCCCTCGGCCATCGGACCTCCTGGTCAAAAAGTCAACTTTTGACCTACTATTCACCCAAATTACCAAAATGCCCTTGGGCTTCCGAACGTCATAACTTCTTCTACGAACGTCGGAATTGAACGTGCCACCTGTCTACGAACTCGTGACGTCACGAACTACGTCACGGTCATCGGTCAAAGTCCATTTGACCGCCCGAATGAAAAGTCAACGTTTTGCCACCATCAGGGGCAAAACGGTCATTTCGCATCGTTCATCCGATTTCGCTCTACTAATCACAGATTAGCCTCACTAATCGTGATTAGTCACTAATCTAACCATGGAATTTGGGACGGGTCGTTACAACCTTCCCTCCTTAATTAATTTCGTCCTCGAAATTCCAACCGACCTAATCTAACCGTGCTTCCCTCCTTAATTTAGTTTCATTCTCGAAACTCCAATTATCCTGATTCCATATCCAGCTCGTGGAAAGTAGAATCAACCTCGCAACACGTGTACACTCGTACACCCACTAGTCAACATAAACCTCGTTTGTAACTAGACGTACCACCAACGCTCTCGTCGTATCGACTACATTCGACCACGTCGAATGACAGAAGTCGTACGCTCCGAACTGATCCCACTTATCAGATCTACCGTTTCGCTGACACAACCAACTAGACGGTTCCTTGCTCAACCACTAACTATCCTGACGTCTGCTCCCACTGGGAGTCATCAACCCGCACTCAACGATCTACGTTGACACCTCCGACAGACCGTCACCACTTGACAGCCGTCAGTCAAAACTAACACTATACCCACTTGTGGTTACACTAACCACCAACATACTCATCCTGTGTATATGTATACCAACATCTATCTCGACCTGCGTGTAACTGGACCCATCAGAAATACTATGACTCAATGCACAGTATCGAATGTCCAGTCCACGACCCCGACTAATCCAATGGTATCGGAACCAAGCCGACTACCAACACGCTCTCCAACGTACCACCGGTATCACCTATATACCGTCACCAGGCACGACAAGTACACCCAGTATCGTACCCTGAACAACGTACAAAGTACGTACATCTACCCATCGACATACCACAACAATAACCAGACCACCTAGGTCGTAGTCAAACACGTTTCAATTATGGAGTCCATCTGTCCGATCTAGACAAATCGAAACACCAACCCATTATCTATTTCCAAATCCGAATCCGAATCCGCAATTTCGTAAGAAATCCCGAATCCAAACCCAGAAATCATATCCATAATCATGTCCAAATTCAAATCCGAAATCATCATTCCGTAAACTAGTATTAGGAATAACCATTCCGAACCCAAATCCATAAAAGAAAATCTATAGTCAAGCTCTAGAATCAAATCCTGAATCGTCACCCAGAATCTGATTCCAAAACCCAAATACAGAAATCCTCTTTCAAGTTCCAAAATCAAATCCTGAATCGTCATCCAGAAATCTGATTCCAAAACCCAAATACAGAAATCCTCTTTCAAGTTCCAAAATCAAATCCTGAATCGTCATCCAGAAATCTGATTCCAAAACTCGAAACATCGTTCACGTCTACCGAGACGTATCAAAACCGAACCTATCGGTTACCTGTTCGACCGATTACCACAACACAATCGATTGACTTCATAGGGAAGCCAATCACAACATCACACACAACACCAAGTCTGACAAAACCCGACTTCGTCAGACACCTACTCCTCGGACAACTACTCAGGCGAGTAATAAGCCATATGGGATTTACCTCGAAAAGAAGTTCAGTCCCATCATGCTCCACTCAACATCCAAGTAAGAGTGATAAACTCTCCACCTATCTGGATACCCAAATCACGATCCAGATCCAACACTACGTCAACCGACCATAGACGTCACGATCGAGGATCGTCACGCCAACCAAAGTCCTTGACCATTTACCACATCTTAAATAGATTAGTCTACGACGAGACACGCCGAGACTGTGGGTTCTCACTGATTACCTCGTATCGATCCTTGGCATTCCACCGTGGAAAACCAAGAACGATCCAACACGATGACACCAAAATTCATCATATGTGAATGCAACCAAAACTCGCTGCACTCACCACGCCACGTAATTCAACATCGTCTGCCACCAAGCAGAAATGAGAAATCTCAGTCACCTAACTTCGATATACTCACTCCACCTGATGACCCAAGACAATCACGGGTCCACCAACCAATACACGATTAGTGTACTACTGGCAACCAACAACATCAATAACATCTACATCCTCTACCACCATCAATTATGGTAGAACCTGAGAAGTCACCCAAAACGACTTCGACATACCCGTTACCAATGCGGAAAACCCGCATTCCACTCGTCACTTCAATCGCAACCTCTCGCGATTCCGAAGTTCCAACAAGATTGGAAACAACATACCCGGACATCAACCACGTGTCCCCTAACCAGTTTAACTCTATCTGAGTTCCACTCCTGAACCACAGATACCGAACATATGCCCATTACGACGGAGTCACACCCCGATCCGTAACTCATCGTCATCACGATCACCGGCACTAGCACCAGCACTAGTACCAGTATCATCACCTGTCAGCATCAGCACAAAGTGTGCAAATCAGATAATCCTGGATCTCCGCTCATACCGAACGACGACCCTGTACCTCTATTCGAAGAGGGGAACTCTGCTTCCCTCGTACCCAACAATTATGAGTACAGTCATCCTGACAACTCATACGAGAAAAGAAAACGTCCCCCGAACGTCCCCGATCCCCAACAATCGTAACTATAACTACTCTCGGTAGTAGCGCCTGCCCCACACTCGTGCAGACCTAACTACCAGACATCGCTATATCCAGACTCCGTATCCAACGAAATCAATCGCCCGTACCAACTACTCTGTATCCCACTCAGGGATTCCATCGACAAGTACCAACCCTGGTAACCTGTCCAACCAAACTCTAACCAGTCGCAACTCGACTATCCCAATGTCGTCTACCAGGTCACCCGCGACCTTAGTTGCACCAACCCACAACTGAAGTAGCACGACAACCAACTCGGTCTAACCGATACGTACAACCTCGACTGCGAAGTGCAGCCCCCACACAAGCTGACATGACTAGACCGACTAACGAATCCAAATCCGAATAGTCGTCCAAGTCAAACCACTCGTCAACTCACATTTCTGAACCATACACATACGGTAGGGTTCCACGATCACACCTAGAGTTCCTCGGAACCCAACTGCGAAAAGCAGTAAAATCAACAATCTGACCGACCCTGCGGTCCGACATCGTAAAGACGTCAACCCAATCCTACCAACAATCCAACTCGGATTCCTCGAATCCGGTTGCTAACTGCCAACTGCAGTAAATCCATTTAACTCAACATAATCTGACCATCTAATGGTCACAACTCCTAACCAGTCGTCGGAATCGATCCTACGACATCGTGAAGGCGATCCCAACTAACCGTCTCACGATCCAAAACTCTAACGTAATACTACGTTAAGCCTTCCGTAGGGTTCCACACTGCCAACCCTGACAGAACCATGGCAACCCCGGCATCGAATGCCGAACCAAGACGTTCCACGATCCAATCCTACTAACTATCGTATCGGCACCCCAACAATCAGGTTGACCACGAACTGCAGCCCCTTGAGATATCACATCCTCGACCTGTGTACATACTCCAAGAGCTCCGCGGTTGCTCGAATAGAGACAACCCCGCTCTGATACCACGTTGACAGGACCCATCCCAATCCCCCCGGGATTAGTGCGGGATGACCCTGCTCCCGTCTGACACGAAGTGTCAGACAAGGGATATTTCCGACCTTTGCCCTCCCGGTCTATCAGAGTACGCCAGGATCCGGAGGAGGCATGTGATATCTCGATCTCTGCTACAGTCCACATCCGATGTCAACCTGAAGGGCAGTCAAAACATTAAAAACTGTGAGTGGACAAAACAAAAAGTTTATAAAAACATTTAATAAGGAAGACATTTGTACCCTCCACTAAAAAGCATGCATGCATTCGAAAACCATTTATCCAAAACAAACCATATGTAGGACTAAGCCCAAAGCAGATATAAACCAAGGTCGAAAGGACCACAATGAAAACGACCATACGGGCCACTGCCCAAATCCTGTGCACACCTGTACACACCACATATCATATATCATATATCCATCACATACATATATATAAGTCACACAACCAATCCTGTCACAGTATCCAAAGCTACGCGCGCGCTACCCGGGTCTCAATCCGAGTCATCTCAAAGTCAAGATCAATGTCCGCAGACCACTGACCCTACCCGAGGTAATGGTAATCATAGCCTTCCTGAGAGTAAGGAACCCAACTGGGGGGTGACTCCACTCAGTCGGTGCTCCGTGACTACTCCGGGGTCCACCCAGGCCAACGACCCTCCCCGGAGGAGATAGTAGAACATGTAAAGGAAGGTAGACGAAAATATATATACATAACATAAACATTCATGACCGGTTCCCCTGAACCGTCATGAATCCATAATACCCATAATCAGGTAACATGCCGGTTCCCATAAACCGTCATGTACCGTAATAACCAACAAGGGTTCATGCCGGTTCCCATAAACCGTCATGAACCATAATAACCAACAAGGGTTCATGCCGGTTCCCATAAACCGTCATGAACCATAATACCATAACAAGGGTTCATGCCGGTTCCCATAAACCGTCATGAACCTGGGAATCCATTTAAGGTTCCCTGACCTGAAATCAAAACCGTAAAGTGACTGGGTCTCGTACCCGAACATAAGACATCAGTTGGGCACCGTGCCCGATATCTGAGGTCATATGCCCGAGACAAAACCAAATGGGTCTCATACCCGAGTTTATCATTTTGAAATCCAAATCCAGTTCATTAAGTCAATACAGAAATTCAGACCCGTATAAGCACCGTATAAGGCCGAAACCTCGAAATACGTGCTTATACGTAACCACATAGAATTGCACCCATGGCATCATCAAACAAGTAATAAAACATATAATAAACATTTATGCATGCACCAATTTAGAAAACAAAGTCCACTCACAGACCGTCCGAGCTGCCGCCTCGATTTGCGTGCCATACGGCTCCCCGAGCTGATCACCGTCACCGGGACTCCCAAACCTGTCCAAATTTTAATAGAAGGTTACTAACTACTTAATTAACCTCCTACCAAAGCCCCGTAATTTTCCCGAACTTTTAACTATTTTTAAACCTACCCTAAACCTTCCGATGTCCCGAAACATATCGAGACGGTGTCCGATCGACACGAAACCAGTCCCAAAATGTTCGTTACATCGAATAGAAGATTTCCCGTGTTGAACACTTTCCCAAATTATGGCCCACGTGCCCTCACGGGCCCCTAGAAGACCCTGGTTACTGTTCATCACCAGCATCCTCAGGAAAACCGGTTTTTCCTGGTTTTCCGGTCCAGGCACTGTGCTGAACCGGCGGAACCGGTTCAGCGTTCCTACTCCCTCAAATCTCGTCCGATTTCCTCCATTCCAATTCCTAAATTCCTATTTTCTCATTTCTAATCTATCCTAATCAAGAAAACTAGGAAAAACGCCACAAAACCCGTCCGTCCAATTCTCCCATAATCGGTCCAATTTTTCCGATTGCACCCAGGGCTGCTCAGCCCTTCACCGCCGTCCAAAACACCCTCTACACCTTCCTACAACCTCAAGAAACTCATCCTAATCAACTAATAACAACCATAATGTCTAAATCGAAAAATAGAAGAAAAATGGGTTTATCGGGCTTACCGGGTACCCGCTCGGGTTCTGGGCTCCAGCCACCGCCCACGGCGGTTCCAGCCGTCCAGCCACCTCCATCAGGTCTTCTTCCCCCTCTCTGCCTCTCAGTCTTGGTCCTAGGGTCATGGGTTTGGATTTGGGTGAGAATGGTGGATCGGTTTCGGTTTAGGAAAAACGAAGGAAATGATCGATGAAGAGGAAATGGAAGATGCATGAATGAAATTGGTGTCCATTGGATGGGTGACACTTGTCACTCATCCATTGGGCCTCCAACAAATATCTGGGCCCACTAGAGACAAAACTGCACTTTTGTCTCGTAAAACGTGCCGTCATGAATAGTAACCGAGAACTTCCGTGAACCGTAACTTCGCCGTCGAACGTCCGAATTCGACGTGCCGCCTGTCTACGGATTCGTATCGTCCTTACCTACGTAACGGTCTTCGGCCCTCGGCCATCGGACCTCCTGGTCAAAAAGTCAACTTTTGACCTACTATTCACCCAAATTACCAAAATGCCCTTGGGCTTCCGAACGTCATAACTTCTTCTACGAACGTCGGAATTGAACGTGCCACCTGTCTACGAACTCGTGACGTCACGAACTACGTCACGGTCATCGGTCAAAGTCCATTTGACCGCCCGAATGAAAAGTCAACGTTTTGCCACCATCAGGGGCAAAACGGTCATTTCGCATCGTTCATCCGATTTCGCTCTACTAATCACAGATTAGCCTCACTAATCGTGATTAGTCACTAATCTAACCATGGAATTTGGGACGGGTCGTTACAACCTTCCCTCCTTAATTAATTTCGTCCTCGAAATTCCAACCGACCTAATCTAACCGTGCTTCCCTCCTTAATTTAGTTTCATTCTCGAAACTCCAATTATCCTGATTCCATATCCAGCTCGTGGAAAGTAGAATCAACCTCGCAACACGTGTACACTCGTACACCCACTAGTCAACATAAACCTCGTTTGTAACTAGACGTACCACCAACGCTCTCGTCGTATCGACTACATTCGACCACGTCGAATGACAGAAGTCGTACGCTCCGAACTGATCCCACTTATCAGATCTACCGTTTCGCTGACACAACCAACTAGACGGTTCCTTGCTCAACCACTAACTATCCTGACGTCTGCTCCCACTGGGAGTCATCAACCCGCACTCAACGATCTACGTTGACACCTCCGACAGACCGTCACCACTTGACAGCCGTCAGTCAAAACTAACACTATACCCACTTGTGGTTACACTAACCACCAACATACTCATCCTGTGTATATGTATACCAACATCTATCTCGACCTGCGTGTAACTGGACCCATCAGAAATACTATGACTCAATGCACAGTATCGAATGTCCAGTCCACGACCCCGACTAATCCAATGGTATCGGAACCAAGCCGACTACCAACACGCTCTCCAACGTACCACCGGTATCACCTATATACCGTCACCAGGCACGACAAGTACACCCAGTATCGTACCCTGAACAACGTACAAAGTACGTACATCTACCCATCGACATACCACAACAATAACCAGACCACCTAGGTCGTAGTCAAACACGTTTCAATTATGGAGTCCATCTGTCCGATCTAGACAAATCGAAACACCAACCCATTATCTATTTCCAAATCCGAATCCGAATCCGCAATTTCGTAAGAAATCCCGAATCCAAACCCAGAAATCATATCCATAATCATGTCCAAATTCAAATCCGAAATCATCATTCCGTAAACTAGTATTAGGAATAACCATTCCGAACCCAAATCCATAAAAGAAAATCTATAGTCAAGCTCTAGAATCAAATCCTGAATCGTCACCCAGAATCTGATTCCAAAACCCAAATACAGAAATCCTCTTTCAAGTTCCAAAATCAAATCCTGAATCGTCATCCAGAAATCTGATTCCAAAACCCAAATACAGAAATCCTCTTTCAAGTTCCAAAATCAAATCCTGAATCGTCATCCAGAAATCTGATTCCAAAACTCGAAACATCGTTCACGTCTACCGAGACGTATCAAAACCGAACCTATCGGTTACCTGTTCGACCGATTACCACAACACAATCGATTGACTTCATAGGGAAGCCAATCACAACATCACACACAACACCAAGTCTGACAAAACCCGACTTCGTCAGACACCTACTCCTCGGACAACTACTCAGGCGAGTAATAAGCCATATGGGATTTACCTCGAAAAGAAGTTCAGTCCCATCATGCTCCACTCAACATCCAAGTAAGAGTGATAAACTCTCCACCTATCTGGATACCCAAATCACGATCCAGATCCAACACTACGTCAACCGACCATAGACGTCACGATCGAGGATCGTCACGCCAACCAAAGTCCTTGACCATTTACCACATCTTAAATAGATTAGTCTACGACGAGACACGCCGAGACTGTGGGTTCTCACTGATTACCTCGTATCGATCCTTGGCATTCCACCGTGGAAAACCAAGAACGATCCAACACGATGACACCAAAATTCATCATATGTGAATGCAACCAAAACTCGCTGCACTCACCACGCCACGTAATTCAACATCGTCTGCCACCAAGCAGAAATGAGAAATCTCAGTCACCTAACTTCGATATACTCACTCCACCTGATGACCCAAGACAATCACGGGTCCACCAACCAATACACGATTAGTGTACTACTGGCAACCAACAACATCAATAACATCTACATCCTCTACCACCATCAATTATGGTAGAACCTGAGAAGTCACCCAAAACGACTTCGACATACCCGTTACCAATGCGGAAAACCCGCATTCCACTCGTCACTTCAATCGCAACCTCTCGCGATTCCGAAGTTCCAACAAGATTGGAAACAACATACCCGGACATCAACCATGTGTCCCCTAACCAGTTTAACTCTATCTGAGTTCCACTCCTGAACCACAGATACCGAACATATGCCCATTACGACGGAGTCACACCCCGATCCGTAACTCATCGTCATCACGATCACCGGCACTAGCACCAGCACTAGTACCAGTATCATCACCTGTCAGCATCAGCACAAAGTGTGCAAATCAGATAATCCTGGATCTCCGCTCATACCGAACGACGACCCTGTACCTCTATTCGAAGAGGGGAACTCTGCTTCCCTCGTACCCAACAATTATGAGTACAGTCATCCTGACAACTCATACGAGAAAAGAAAACGTCCCCCGAACGTCCCCGATCCCCAACAATCGTAACTATAACTACTCTCGGTAGTAGCGCCTGCCCCACACTCGTGCAGACCTAACTACCAGACATCGCTATATCCAGACTCCGTATCCAACGAAATCAATCGCCCGTACCAACTACTCTGTATCCCACTCAGGGATTCCATCGACAAGTACCAACCCTGGTAACCTGTCCAACCAAACTCTAACCAGTCGCAACTCGACTATCCCAATGTCGTCTACCAGGTCACCCGCGACCTTAGTTGCACCAACCCACAACTGAAGTAGCACGACAACCAACTCGGTCTAACCGATACGTACAACCTCGACTGCGAAGTGCAGCCCCCACACAAGCTGACATGACTAGACCGACTAACGAATCCAAATCCGAATAGTCGTCCAAGTCAAACCACTCGTCAACTCACATTTCTGAACCATACACATACGGTAGGGTTCCACGATCACACCTAGAGTTCCTCGGAACCCAACTGCGAAAAGCAGTAAAATCAACAATCTGACCGACCCTGCGGTCCGACATCGTAAAGACGTCAACCCAATCCTACCAACAATCCAACTCGGATTCCTCGAATCCGGTTGCTAACTGCCAACTGCAGTAAATCCATTTAACTCAACATAATCTGACCATCTAATGGTCACAACTCCTAACCAGTCGTCGGAATCGATCCTACGACATCGTGAAGGCGATCCCAACTAACCGTCTCACGATCCAAAACTCTAACGTAATACTACGTTAAGCCTTCCGTAGGGTTCCACACTGCCAACCCTGACAGAACCATGGCAACCCCGGCATCGAATGCCGAACCAAGACGTTCCACGATCCAATCCTACTAACTATCGTATCGGCACCCCAACAATCAGGTTGACCACGAACTGCAGCCCCTTGAGATATCACATCCTCGACCTGTGTACATACTCCAAGAGCTCCGCGGTTGCTCGAATAGAGACAACCCCGCTCTGATACCACGTTGACAGGACCCATCCCAATCCCCCCGGGATTAGTGCGGGATGACCCTGCTCCCGTCTGACACGAAGTGTCAGACAAGGGATATTTCCGACCTTTGCCCTCCCGGGCTATCAGAGTACGCCAGGATCCGGAGGAGGCATGTGATATCTCGATCTCTGCTACAGTCCACATCCGATGTCAACCTGAAGGGCAGTCAAAACATTAAAAACTGTGAGTGGACAAAACAAAAAGTTTATAAAAACATTTAATAAGGAAGACATTTGTACCCTCCACTAAAAAGCATGCATGCATTCGAAAACCATTTATCCAAAACAAACCATATGTAGGACTAAGCCCAAAGCAGATATAAACCAAGGTCGAAAGGACCACAATGAAAACGACCATACGGGCCACTGCCCAAATCCTGTGCACACCTGTACACACCACATATCATATATCATATATCCATCACATACATATATATAAGTCACACAACCAATCCTGTCACGGTATCCAAAGCTACGCGCGCGCTACCCGGGTCTCAATCCGAGTCATCTCAAAGTCAAGATCAATGTCCGCAGACCACTGACCCTACCCGAGGTAATGGTAATCATAGCCTTCCTGAGAGTAAGGAACCCAACTGGGGGGTGACTCCACTCAGTCGGTGCTCCGTGACTACTCCGGGGTCCACCCAGGCCAACGACCCTCCCCGGAGGAGATAGTAGAACATGTAAAGGAAGGTAGACGAACATATATATACATAACATAAACATTCATGACCGGTTCCCCTGAACCGTCATGAATCCATAATACCCATAATCAGGTAACATGCCGGTTCCCATAAACCGTCATGTACCGTAATAACCAACAAGGGTTCATGCCGGTTCCCATAAACCGTCATGAACCATAATAACCAACAAGGGTTCATGCCGGTTCCCATAAACCGTCATGAACCATAATACCATAACAAGGGTTCATGCCGGTTCCCATAAACCGTCATGAACCTGGGAATCCATTTAAGGTTCCCTGACCTGAAATCAAAACCGTAAAGTGACTGGGTCTCGTACCCGAACATAAGACATCAGTTGGGCACCGTGCCCGATATCTGAGGTCATATGCCCGAGACAAAACCAAATGGGTCTCATACCCGAGTTTATCATTTTGAAATCCAAATCCAGTTCATTAAGTCAATACAGAAATTCAGACCCGTATAAGCACCGTATAAGGCCGAAACCTCGAAATACGTGCTTATACGTAACCACATAGAATTGCACCCATGGCATCATCAAACAAGTAATAAAACATATAATAAACATTTATGCATGCACCAATTTAGAAAACAAAGTCCACTCACAGACCGTCCGAGCTGCCGCCTCGATTTGCGTGCCATACGGCTCCCCGAGCTGATCACCGTCACCGGGACTCCCAAACCTGTCCAAATTTTAATAGAAGGTTACTAACTACTTAATTAACCTCCTACCAAAGCCCCGTAATTTTCCCGAACTTTTAACTATTTTTAAACCTACCCTAAACCTTCCGATGTCCCGAAACATATCGAGACGGTGTCCGATCGACACGAAACCAGTCCCAAAATGTTCGTTACATCGAATAGAAGATTTCCCGTGTTGAACACTTTCCCAAATTATGGCCCACGTGCCCTCACGGGCCCCTAGAAGACCCTGGTTACTGTTCATCACCAGCATCCTCAGGAAAACCGGTTTTTCCTGGTTTTCCGGTCCAGGCACTGTGCTGAACCGGCGGAACCGGTTCAGCGTTCCTACTCCCTCAAATCTCGTCCGATTTCCTCCATTCCAATTCCTAAATTCCTATTTTCTCATTTCTAATCTATCCTAATCAAGAAAACTAGGAAAAACGCCACAAAACCCGTCCGTCCAATTCTCCCATAATCGGTCCAATTTTTCCGATTGCACCCAGGGCTGCTCAGCCCTTCACCGCCGTCCAAAACACCCTCTACACCTACCTACAACCTCAAGAAACTCATCCTAATCAACTAATAACAACCATAATGTCTAAATCGAAAAATAGAAGAAAAATGGGTTTATCGGGCTTACCGGGTACCCGCTCGGGTTCTGGGCTCCAGCCACCGCCCACGGCGGTTCCAGCCGTCCAGCCACCTCCATCCGGTCTTCTTCCCCCTCTCTGCCTCTCAGTCTTGGTCCTAGGGTCATGGGTTTGGATTTGGGTGAGAATGGTGGATCGGTTTCGGTTTAGGAAAAACGAAGGAAATGATCGATGAAGAGGAAATGGAAGATGCATGAATGAAATTGGTGTCCATTGGATGGGTGACACTTGTCACTCATCCATTGGGCCTCCAACAAATATCTGGGCCCACTAGAGACAAAACTGCACTTTTGTCTCGTAAAACGTGCCGTCATGAATAGTAACCGAGAACTTCCGTGAACCGTAACTTCGCCGTCGAACGTCCGAATTCGACGTGCCGCCTGTCTACGGATTCGTATCGTCCTTACCTACGTAACGGTCTTCGGCCCTCGGCCATCGGACCTCCTGGTCAAAAAGTCAACTTTTGACCTACTATTCACCCAAATTACCAAAATGCCCTTGGGCTTCCGAACGTCATAACTTCTTCTACGAACGTCGGAATTGAACGTGCCACCTGTCTACGAACTCGTGACGTCACGAACTACGTCACGGTCATCGGTCAAAGTCCATTTGACCGCCCGAATGAAAAGTCAACGTTTTGCCACCATCAGGGGCAAAACGGTCATTTCGCATCGTTCATCCGATTTCGCTCTACTAATCACAGATTAGCCTCACTAATCGTGATTAGTCACTAATCTAACCATGGAATTTGGGACGGGTCGTTACAACCTTCCCTCCTTAATTAATTTCGTCCTCGAAATTCCAACCGACCTAATCTAACCGTGCTTCCCTCCTTAATTTAGTTTCATTCTCGAAACTCCAATTATCCTGATTCCATATCCAGCTCGTGGAAAGTAGAATCAACCTCGCAACACGTGTACACTCGTACACCCACTAGTCAACATAAACCTCGTTTGTAACTAGACGTACCACCAACGCTCTCGTCGTATCGACTACATTCGACCACGTCGAATGACAGAAGTCGTACGCTCCGAACTGATCCCACTTATCAGATCTACCGTTTCGCTGACACAACCAACTAGACGGTTCCTTGCTCAACCACTAACTATCCTGACGTCTGCTCCCACTGGGAGTCATCAACCCGCACTCAACGATCTACGTTGACACCTCCGACAGACCGTCACCACTTGACAGCCGTCAGTCAAAACTAACACTATACCCACTTGTGGTTACACTAACCACCAACATACTCATCCTGTGTATATGTATACCAACATCTATCTCGACCTGCGTGTAACTGGACCCATCAGAAATACTATGACTCAATGCACAGTATCCAATGTCCAGTCCACGACCCCGACTAATCCAATGGTATCGGAACCAAGCCGACTACCAACACGCTCTCCAACGTACCACCGGTATCACCTATATACCGTCACCAGGCACGACAAGTACACCCAGTATCGTACCCTGAACAACGTACAAAGTACGTACATCTACCCATCGACATACCACAACAATAACCAGACCACCTAGGTCGTAGTCAAACACGTTTCAATTATGGAGTCCATCTGTCCGATCTAGACAAATCGAAACTCCAACCCATTATCTATTTCCAAATCCGAATCCGAATCCGCAATTTCGTAAGAAATCCCGAATCCAAACCCAGAAATCATATCCATAATCATGTCCAAATTCAAATCCGAAATCATCATTCCGTAAACTAGTATTAGGAATAACCATTCCGAACCCAAATCCATAAAAGAAAATCTATAGTCAAGCTCTAGAATCAAATCCTGAATCGTCACCCAGAATCTGATTCCAAAACCCAAATACAGAAATCCTCTTTCAAGTTCCAAAATCAAATCCTGAATCGTCATCCAGAAATCTGATTCCAAAACCCAAATACAGAAATCCTCTTTCAAGTTCCAAAATCAAATCCTGAATCGTCATCCAGAAATCTGATTCTAAAACTCGAAACATCGTTCACGTCTACCGAGACGTATCAAAACCGAACCTATCGGTTACCTGTTCGACCGATTACCACAACACAATCGATTGACTTCATAGGGAAGCCAATCACAACATCACACACAACACCAAGTCTGACAAAACCCGACTTCGTCAGACACCTACTCCTCGGACAACTACTCAGGCGAGTAATAAGCCATATGGGATTTACCTCGAAAAGAAGTTCAGTCCCATCATGCTCCACTCAACATCCAAGTAAGAGTGATAAACTCTCCACCTATCTGGATACCCAAATCACGATCCAGATCCAACACTACGTCAACCGACCATAGACGTCACGATCGAGGATCGTCACGCCAACCAAAGTCCTTGACCATTTCCCACATCTTAAATAGATTAGTCTACGACGAGACACGCCGAGACTGTGGGTTCTCACTGATTACCTCGTATCGATCCTTGGCATTCCACCGTGGAAAACCAAGAACGATCCAACACGATGACACCAAAATTCATCATATGTGAATGCAACCAAAACTCGCTGCACTCACCACGCCACGTAATTCAACATCGTCTGCCACCAAGCAGAAATGAGAAATCTCAGTCACCTAACTTCGATATACTCACTCCACCTGATGACCCAAGACAATCACGGGTCCACCAACCAATACACGATTAGTGTACTACTGGCAACCAACAACATCAATAACATCTACATCCTCTACCACCATCAATTATGGTAGAACCTGAGAAGTCACCCAAAACGACTTCGACATACCCGTTACCAATGCGGAAAACCCGCATTCCACTCGTCACTTCAATCGCAACCTCTCGCGATTCCGAAGTTCCAACAAGATTGGAAACAACATACCCGGACATCAACCACGTGTCCCCTAACCAGTTTAACTCTATCTGAGTTCCACTCCTGAACCATAGATACCGAACATATGCCCATTACGACGGAGTCACACCCCGATCCGTAACTCATCGTCATCACGATCACCGGCACTAGCACCAGCACTAGTACCAGTATCATCACCTGTCAGCATCAGCACAAAGTGTGCAAATCAGATAATCCTGGATCTCCGCTCATACCGAACGACGACCCTGTACCTCTATTCGAAGAGGGGAACTCTGCTTCCCTCGTACCCAACAATTATGAGTACAGTCATCCTGACAACTCATACGAGAAAAGAAAACGTCCCCCGAACGTCCCCGATCCCCAACAATCGTAACTATAACTACTCTCGGTAGTAGCGCCTGCCCCACACTCGTGCAGACCTAACTACCAGACATCGCTATATCCAGACTCCGTATCCAACGAAATCAATCGCCCGTACCAACTACTCTGTATCCCACTCAGGGATTCCATCGACAAGTACCAACCCTGGTAACCTGTCCAACCAAACTCTAACCAGTCGCAACTCGACTATCCCAATGTCGTCTACCAGGTCACCCGCGACCTTAGTTGCACCAACCCACAACTGAAGTAGCACGACAACCAACTCGGTCTAACCGATACGTACAACCTCGACTGCGAAGTGCAGCCCCCACACAAGCTGACATGACTAGACCGACTAACGAATCCAAATCCGAATAGTCGTCCAAGTCAAACCACTCGTCAACTCACATTTCTGAACCATACACATACGGTAGGGTTCCACGATCACACCTAGAGTTCCTCGGAACCCAACTGCGAAAAGCAGTAAAATCAACAATCTGACCGACCCTGCGGTCCGACATCGTAAAGACGTCAACCCAATCCTACCAACAATCCAACTCGGATTCCTCGAATCCGGTTGCTAACTGCCAACTGCAGTAAATCCATTTAACTCAACATAATCTGACCATCTAATGGTCACAACTCCTAACCAGTCGTCGGAATCGATCCTACGACATCGTGAAGGCGATCCCAACTAACCGTCTCACGATCCAAAACTCTAACGTAATACTACGTTAAGCCTTCCGTAGGGTTCCACACTGCCAACCCTGACAGAACCATGGCAACCCCGGCATCGAATGCCGAACCAAGACGTTCCACGATCCAATCCTACTAACTATCGTATCGGCACCCCAACAATCAGGTTGACCACGAACTGCAGCCCCTTGAGATATCACATCCTCGACCTGTGTACATACTCCAAGAGCTCCGCGGTTGCTCGAATAGAGACAACCCCGCTCTGATACCACGTTGACAGGACCCATCCCAATCCCCCCGGGATTAGTGCGGGATGACCCTGCTCCCGTCTGACACGAAGTGTCAGACAAGGGATATTTCCGACCTTTGCCCTCCCGGGCTATCAGAGTACGCCAGGATCCGGAGGAGGCATGTGATATCTCGATCTCTGCTACAGTCCACATCCGATGTCAACCTGAAGGGCAGTCAAAACATTAAAAACTGTGAGTGGACAAAACAAAAAGTTTATAAAAACATTTAATAAGGAAGACATTTGTACCCTCCACTAAAAAGCATGCATGCATTCGAAAACCATTTATCCAAAACAAACCATATGTAGGACTAAGCCCAAAGCAGATATAAACCAAGGTCGAAAGGACCACAATGAAAACGACCATACGGGCCACTGCCCAAATCCTGTGCACACCTGTACACACCACATATCATATATCATATATCCATCACATACATATATATAAGTCACACAACCAATCCTGTCACGGTATCCAAAGCTACGCGCGCGCTACCCGGGTCTCAATCCGAGTCATCTCAAAGTCAAGATCAATGTCCGCAGACCACTGACCCTACCCGAGGTAATGGTAATCATAGCCTTCCTGAGAGTAAGGAACCCAACTGGGGGGTGACTCCACTCAGTCGGTGCTCCGTGACTACTCCGGGGTCCACCCAGGCCAACGACCCTCCCCGGAGGAGATAGTAGAACATGTAAAGGAAGGTAGACGAAAATATATATACATAACATAAACATTCATGACCGGTTCCCCTGAACCGTCATGAATCCATAATACCCATAATCAGGTAACATGCCGGTTCCCATAAACCGTCATGTACCGTAATAACCAACAAGGGTTCATGCCGGTTCCCATAAACCGTCATGAACCATAATAACCAACAAGGGTTCATGCCGGTTCCCATAAACCGTCATGAACCATAATACCATAACAAGGGTTCATGCCGGTTCCCATAAACCGTCATGAACCTGGGAATCCATTTAAGGTTCCCTGACCTGAAATCAAAACCGTAAAGTGACTGGGTCTCGTACCCGAACATAAGACATCAGTTGGGCACCGTGCCCGATATCTGAGGTCATATGCCCGAGACAAAACCAAATGGGTCTCATACCCGAGTTTATCATTTTGAAATCCAAATCCAGTTCATTAAGTCAATACAGAAATTCAGACCCGTATAAGCACCGTATAAGGCCGAAACCTCGAAATACGTGCTTATACGTAACCACATAGAATTGCACCCATGGCATCATCAAACAAGTAATAAAACATATAATAAACATTTATGCATGCACCAATTTAGAAAACAAAGTCCACTCACAGACCGTCCGAGCTGCCGCCTCGATTTGCGTGCCATACGGCTCCCCGAGCTGATCACCGTCACCGGGACTCCCAAACCTGTCCAAATTTTAATAGAAGGTTACTAACTACTTAATTAACCTCCTACCAAAGCCCCGTAATTTTCCCGAACTTTTAACTATTTTTAAACCTACCCTAAACCTTCCGATGTCCCGAAACATATCGAGACGGTGTCCGATCGACACGAAACCAGTCCCAAAATGTTCGTTACATCGAATAGAAGATTTCCCGTGTTGAACACTTTCCCAAATTATGGCCCACGTGCCCTCACGGGCCCCTAGAAGACCCTGGTTACTGTTCATCACCAGCATCCTCAGGAAAACCGGTTTTTCCTGGTTTTCCGGTCCAGGCACTGTGCTGAACCGGCGGAACCGGTTCAGCGTTCCTACTCCCTCAAATCTCGTCCGATTTCCTCCATTCCAATTCCTAAATTCCTATTTTCTCATTTCTAATCTATCCTAATCAAGAAAACTAGGAAAAACGCCACAAAACCCGTCCGTCCAATTCTCCCATAATCGGTCCAATTTTTCCGATTGCACCCAGGGCTGCTCAGCCCTTCACCGCCGTCCAAAACACCCTCTACACCTTCCTACAACCTCAATAAACTCATCCTAATCAACTAATAACAACCATAATGTCTAAATCGAAAAATAGAAGAAAAATGGGTTTATCGGGCTTACCGGGTACCCGCTCGGGTTCTGGGCTCCAGCCACCGCCCACGGCGGTTCCAGCCGTCCAGCCACCTCCATCCGGTCTTCTTCCCCCTCTCTGCCTCTCAGTCTTGGTCCTAGGGTCATGGGTTTGGATTTGGGTGAGAATGGTGGATCGGTTTCGGTTTAGGAAAAACGAAGGAAATGATCGATGAAGAGGAAATGGAAGATGCATGAATGAAATTGGTGTCCATTGGATGGGTGACACTTGTCACTCATCCATTGGGCCTCCAACAAATATCTGGGCCCACTAGAGACAAAACTGCACTTTTGTCTCGTAAAACGTGCCGTCATGAATAGTAACTGGGAACTTCCGTGAACCGTAACTTCGCCGTCAAACGTCTGAATTCGACGTGCCGCCTGTCTACGGATTCGTATCATCCTTACCTACGTAACGGTCTTCGGCCCTCGGCCATCGGACCTCCTGGTCAAAAAGTCAACTTTTGACCTACTATTCACCCAAATTACCAAAATGCCCTTGGGCTTCCGAACGTCATAACTTCTTCTACGAACGTCGGAATTGAACGTGCCACCTGTCTACGAACTCGTGACGTCACGAACTACGTCACGGTCATCGGTCAAAGTCCATTTGACCGCCCGAATGAAAAGTCAACGTTTTGCCACCATCAGGGGCAAAACGGTCATTTCGCATCGTTCATCCGATTTCGCTCTACTAATCACGGATTAGCCTCACTAATCGTGATTAGTCACTAATCTAACCATGGAATTTGGGACGGGTCGTTACAAATTGGGCCCACCCAAAGTATTGTTCAGCATAGGCCTTACTAATGCCTACCTCCTGCCAATAACTAGCACGCAATGGATTTTTCTGACTAGAAATTCCGGCGAGTCACTAGCGAGTTGACCTGCTCGCCGGTGAGTTGACATGCTGACCAGCAAGTTGACTCGCTGACTTTGACCCTTTTAACTTTGACTCGTCGATTTTTTAAGTCGACTTTTGCATTGACTATGTGCATGGGGGCGCATGGGCTCGAATTTTAAGGTGGGCCCAGTGTCATTTTAAAGGTTTCGACAATCCGAATCCAATGGTGTTGGTTTCGAGTCGATTGAAGATCATTAGGTTGGTCAAATTGAGGTTTTTCACCTCGAAAATCTTGTCCAGGACACGTTGACTTTTTTGGGAAAGTTTAGTGTTCTTATTATGGACTTGTATAGGTTAGTAGTAACCTTTGGGGTATGATTTGGGTAGGTCCGGAAGTTCTGGAGATGGTGATTTAGCCCGGGGAGGCTTATGACACGCATATCGAGGCGACATCGTAGGATGGTCTGTGAGTGGACCTTGATTTCGAAACTGTGGTTCATGCATAAATGTTTTATGTGTTTTATGGATTGGAGATTTACATGATTTCACGTATCATACTTGGAGTAGTACATGATTTTCATCATTTGGACTACGGGAGTCCAACTGCCGGATCATACTTGGTGTATGATGCTCGATGGAGTCGAGGTTAAACCCGAAGCTCAAAATTCTCAGTCATCCTCCTCGTCATCACAGGCCATCCCCTACCTCGATACCACGTCCGTTGAGCTCGTCCTAGCACAGAGAATCATACGTGATCGACCAAAACGGTCGTTAGACGTTAAATACTGAAGGCCTAGAAAATGGGTTCGAACGGGTTCTCGGGTTTTTTTTCTCACCTCCTCCGTGTCTCAGTCGTGCTCAGCCCATCCAGTCCTGTCTTCCTAGTCCGTCAGGTCTCTCTCTCTCTCTCTCTCAGTCGTCCACAAAGGCAGATGCAGATGTGGGTTGTGGTGGTGTTTGTGTTCTTCGCAGTTTGGGTGATGTTGAGAAAAGGAGAGGGAGATATTTGAGTTTGATGATGATGATGGTTCAGATGAGAGGAAATGAACGGTGAGGATGAGAGGGGGAGGGTAGAGATGGATGGTTAGGATTAAGAGATGAGTGGAGTGAGAATTATAAAATAATTAAAATATTATTATTTTAATCCAATCTCACCAATCACATTTTACATCTACTTTTTGGGATTAAGGGCGAATGGGATGAGTGACACTTGTCACTCATCCATGGATCCCACTTAAAAGTCAACCAATCAGATATTGCCACCTAATCATCGCCTCGTAATGCATGCATAGTGTAACCGAACTTCCGTGACCCATACTTTCCCGTTTGAAGTCCGATTTCGGCGTGCCGCCTGTCTATTAATTCGTATCGACCCGATCTACGTAACGGTCCTCGGCCTTAGGCCATCGGACCTCCCGATTCAAAAGTTAACTATTTGCCCCCTTTTAACCAAATTACCAAAATACCCCTGAACTTACGAACGTTATAACTTCTTCCTCGAACGTCGAAATCGGACGTGCCACCTGTCTATGAACTCGTGACATCCCGAAATATGTCGCAGTCATTGGTCAAAGTCCATTTAACCCCCAGAACGAAAAGTCAACGTCATCCTTCCGAAAGTACCCCACTAATCACCGATTAACCTCACTAATCCTTGATTAGTCACTAATCTAATCTCGAAATTCGGGACGGGTTGTTACACAACCACTTTAAGGAGGACTTCTCTAGTCACTTTTCACCTCTAGCTGCTAGACTTGCTGATTGGATGACGACATCAAGGTGGAACTCTCGTGCATAATCCTCAAACTATCTACTTAGCCAAAGTACACCTGGTTTTGTAGAAATTGAATACCTTCAGCATTATCTTCCACCATACAGTGTGATTTAACTATTTGATCTACGGTAGAAGCCATACAGTTTCAAAGGCTATTTTGTAAGGATTCACTAGACATGGTGGTGTAAATGCTAATGGGGCAGAATCCTTCCAAAACAAGACTTAAAGTGGGTGAGGGCTTAGCAGACTAGACACATGTTGATACGAGGTTACAAGCAAAACTAAGGATGCTTATTTGAAAACGCGACCTCAATCAAATCAAAAGTAATGAATAAAATATGGAAAAGTAGGTATAATTCAACATGAAAAAAAAAGGTCTCATTTTATTTCAGTAAGGGCCAAATTACAAGTTGATAACATAAGGATGGGGTTTCCCAGCTTTTTCATTTATAACACCTTGTGTGAAGCTATCTTGTTAAGCAAAGTGGCGGATATGGTGGAGCTGCCTATCTCGGGAAGCCAGAGCACACAAAAGATCGCCCTTTTTACGACAAAGAGCTACCAACTCACCCTCAAAGAAATATATGCGGTTCCCAATCTTTGCCAAGGTGTCCTCAAGGTATGCAGCACGAGCATTCACAGAAGCTTTCTCGCGAAGGGTTTTATTTTTGTGCGCAGTGATGGAAACATCAAGATGTTAAAGCTGAAGCTCTAGATCTCGAATTATTTTTCATTGCTCCTGAGATTCATCTTGGAGACGATGGCTAATTCTCTTATAATAAAGAAGACGAACCGTAGACAGATTTTAGTTGGTAGTAGACATGATAATTGGAAAGAAAATGTGACAACGATTCGAGAGTGTGAATTTTCCTTATATATGTCTTAGAGCATATGGCGGCGAGTATCGAACATTTCGATCATTTCAAAATCAACAATAGACTTCAAAGGGTATTTTTTGAAGTTCTATTTCATTAATAATAGATTTATATTATATAAAAAAAAAGATGATCATTGTCGTGAAAGGGACGACGTCTCAACTGAGAAGGAAACCTCAATCATTACCCATTCTAGGGTACGAAGGACATTCTCTCCATTATTTATGGCCCGGCTTCTTTGCATGACCGCTATGATCTCGAGTTCCACTTGCACAGATTCCTTTGCCTCATAGATATCTTGAACCTTATTTCATGTGCCCAAGCCAGCGCCTCCACCTCAGCCCAGCTTTTTTTCCAGAGAGCCTCCGCATTCGTCAGGTCTTGCTTGAGGTAGAAGTTTTCGAACAAGGGCTCATCTAGCTCCACCTATAGTCTTACATGGACCCTCTCTGACGTCATAGAGAAACTTGAATGTTCGGAGTGAGAAGAAGAATCCATTGCAAAATGCTTGAAGAAGAAATTTTTTTCTCCACTAGGACTTTTCGAATGAGGGAGTGTGAAATGATAGGCAGAGCTGAAGGTTTACATAGAGGATTGCATGCAACTTTATGATGTCATGATTACTGTAAGACCTGTGGCCTGGAAGGAACGGTGAACAATCCCACATTCCTGCCAGGGGGAATGGTCTGGGAGAGGATGGTGGTGTGCCTTAAAGGTGGAGGCACACACCTATCTAGCACTAGGCCTTTGGGGAGCTCAAGTAGCTTTGGGGCGGATAGGAACCCCAAAGTTAAGCGAGTTGAGGGTGGTGCAATTCCATGATGGGTGTCCTGCTGGGATGTTGCACCATGAGCTCTCGAAAACAAAACCCTGAGGACGAGGCCCAAAGCGGACAATATGGTGCTAGATGAGTTGGGTCCTTGTAACACCCCGGAAATTTGAGGATTTTAATATTGTAATTTAATGTATGAATTGACGTTTTTACCCTTGTGAATGGTATGGCCAAATTGTTGACTTTTTGATTAGTGGGTCAAATGGACTTTGACCAGTGACCGTGACGTCATTCGGGATGTCACGAGTTCATAGACAGGTGGCACGTCCAATTCGGACGATCAGGGAAAAAGTTATGACTATCGGAAGTTCAGGGGCATTACCGTAATTTGGGCGTTGGGGCGAAAATGTTGACTTTTCGTTTGACAACTAATTTTCACGCGACTCAAGGACCGTTAGGTAGGTCTCGATGTCCTGATTCCGTAGACAGGCGGCACGCCAAAATCGGACTTCGTACGGGGAAGTTATGGTCAGAAACGTGAAATCGGGAGATTCGTGTCTCGATTTTCAGGACGAATATTTTATTCTGAATTTCTGATTGGAGGACACCTGATGAGTGACAAGTGTCACTCACCCATTGGCTTGATTGGATCAGATCCACTATGGGTTTAAATACCATTAAAACCAACTTTTAATTCCAGCCATTGATCTGAAACCCCCAGATCTGATCTCAGCCTTTGATCTCATCCTTGAGATCAAATCTGGACCATCCGTTCCATTTGATCAAATTCCCTCCATTTCTATATATTTCTCACCCGAACCCACACACTGCCCATTTCATCCATCACACCCGCACTACACCCTGTCTCTGTGTCTGTGTGTTGCTGGACTCACGGGGAAGGACGGAGGCACGACGGCGGCGAGGTGAGCTGGCTTCAAAACCCGAAACAGTTTCAAAAAAACCCAGGATTTGGTAACTTGAATTCCAACGTTTAGTTTTGGTTTCTATTTACCCTAATCAACTCTAGGAACTGTTAGGAACCTATTGGGATCAATTGCGTGACCGGAGGTAGCCTGAACGGAGCACAAACGGCGATGGGAACCGGGTCTGTTCATCGAGGTAAGCCTTCGATCCTATCTGTGCTTATCCATTTTGATTCCATAGAACCCTTCCTGGGATTGAGACGAACATCTAGGAACAAACTAGGACTGAAATGGTTGAGAATTGAAGGAATGGTGACCGGGTCATGATCGCGAGTCTGATCGACCAGAGTTGTAGAGATACGGGTCAACCCGTCTGAGGACAGAGGTGATGACGTGGCAACCTGTCAGACTGTCAGGTGACGTGGACCAACCGTGAGCCGACACGTGTCACATGTCAGTGCACAGTCAGCACTGACATGTCAGTGATGTGGCCCAGTCAGGGACTGCCACGTGTCACTGACATGTCAGTGACGTGGACTAGTGCTGTGCTGACACGTGGCACATGTCAGATCTGACACGTGGCCTGACATATCAGTGAGGTGGACCAATCGGGTGTTGACACGTGGCACCTGTCAGAGTCTGACATGTCAGACCTGACAGCTGTCAGATGACGTCAGCAGTGACGTCAGCGATGACGTCAGCAGGGATTGTTCCTGTGTTGACCGACTCGTTGACTGGTACGTGTGGGCGCGTGTGAACAGTACTTTTGGTGGGACCACCACCATTCTTTAGGTTTCAACGATCCGGATCTAATGGCGGTGGTTTCGGGTCGATCGGAGATCATTAAGTTGGTCAAAATGAGGTTTATTGCCTTGGGAAGCGCGTTCGGGTGGCTTTTTCCGGCCGGTTTCAATCTAGGATTTCATGGTTGAATGATAGGGGTTTAAATTGACCTTTACGAATACTTTGGACTTGACAGGGATTGTACATTTGTACCAGGACCAGGGTATACGTTCGGTTCCTAGCAGGATTGTACAGTGAGTGGGCCCGATTTCATTAAACCCTTGCATGCTTAAATGTTTTATGATTTATTTATATGTTCACATGCTGGAATCAAGATATGGTTTTGATGATATTGAAATTTCGGTTATGGCACGTTTCACGGTATTTGGGCATGAGACCCGTCTGATGAAACGTAACGATCGGTTCGGATTTTACCTATGTATACATATATGTTTTGCATGTGGATATCAATAAAATGTATTTAATACTGAATTGTATAGATCCACTTCTGCGTACCTGAACCCCTGTTGGGTGGTGTACCCGCAGGTTTATGTTAGAGTCGTGCTCGCAACTCGTCGTTTGGATTTCATCCCTTGTCTGACATCTGTTTAATTCGGATTTGATGTATAACTTTAATTTGTTTATTTATGCATTTGATGTTTTTGAGGTTAAAATTGGCATGAATTATTGGGTGTCAGATGGGAGCAGGGCACGTCCCCTTGTGGTCCATGTGGGATCGGGGCGGGTCCTGTCAGCTTGGTATCAGAGCACTAGGTTGTGGTCAGTACTAGGTTATGGTCGGCAAGCTAGACTAACGATTAGTATTAGTTACTTTTCGACTTTTAAGAATAATGTTAACTGATCTATGCCTCTTGACAGTTGGTTATGCCTCCTAGGAGAATTCCTCATACACGAACTGACGAGGATCTGGAAAGGGAAATGGAATGCGCAAGCATTGAGCGGGCTCAACGTCTGGGAGCCACACCTTTCAACGGGGGATCGAACCCCGAAGATGTTCAGGATTGGATCACCAAATGGGAAAGGATCTTCACGGTGATGCATTGCCCTCCGGGCGAACGGGTAACTTTGGCATCCTTCTTGCTGGAAGGAGGAGCCTACCAGTGGTGGCACGGCCTTGAAATGTCAGGGTGGTCTGTCCATACCACTACTTGGGAAGCTTTCCGTTCCCGATTTCTGGACCAGTACTACCCGCGATCTTTTCGCGCGGCACGAGAGGCTGAGTTCCTGCGGCTGGAGCAGGGAGATATGTCCGTTGTGGACTACGAGCAGACTTTCGGAAAACTATCCCGGTTCGCTGCATCATTCGTGAGCACGGAGGAGGACAAATGCCAAAGGTTTGAGCTTGGACTCCGAGGGGAGATCCGGGCAAGTGTGACTGCTGCTACTCATGCTTCACCGAGAGATATGGTCGACGCTGCGGTGCGTGTCGAGGCCAGTCTGGCGGTACACCAGACACGACAGCCTTCGGGCGAGGGGCGACGTCAGGATCGCCCACACCGTGGGCCATCAGGCCAGAAGAACAACAAGGGAGGGGGCTATAGGGGAGCACCCTCATCCTTCAAGGGTCGTGGCTGGTCAGGTCGATGTGGAGGCTCTCAGGGCAGAGGATCTAGATACAACTCTGGGCAGCGCTCATCTTGGAGCGGTGCTTCTGGTGGGCATTCGGACAGGCCAAGGCCAGTAACTTGTTTTGCTTGCGGAGAGGAGGGCCACTATGCCTGTGATTGCCCGCAGTTATCCAAAAACAACGACGTTGGGGGCTCTAGTGTGGTGAAGAGCACGGCTTCCCACACTAATGGAGGTCGCGGTCAGGGAGGTGACCGTGGTGCTGGGCGTGGCGCGCGCGGGCTCGGACGGAACGGAGGGCCGAGGGCCCAAGTGTTTGCAATGACCCAGCAGCAGGTGAGGACTGCCCCAAGCGTGGTCACAGGTACACTACATATCTTAAACCTTCTTGTACGTGTATTGATGGATGCGGGGGCTACACATTCTTTTATTTCGATGAGTTGTGCTGGTATGCTTGCGAAATGGGTGTTAGCACCCCGATGGGCATCGTGTACCTTGTGAATCAGGTGATTCGGAGGTGCCCGGTAAGAATTGAGGATGTGGATTTACCAGCAGACTTAATTATTCTGGATATCCACGACTTCGATATAATCCTAGGGATGGATTGGCTATCGGAGCACGGATCGCTCATCGATTGCTGTAGCAAGCAAGTGATTCTGCGGAGCCCGGGTTTGCCGGAGGTTATCTTTCAGGGGGAGCGTGACGGTTTGCCTCCTGAAGTGATTTCTTCACTTACTGCTACCAAACTTCTACGGAAGGGATGCCAGGGATACCTGGCGCATGTCGTGTCGGATCAGGTTGATACTCCGGGTATCGACGAGATACCGGTGGTGCGTGAGTTTCCGGATGTGTTCCCGAAAGACTTACCTGGATTACCGCCATCACGGGAGATCGAGTTTACGATTGAACTACTCCCCGGTACCCAACCTATATCTCAGGCACCATACCGGATGGCGCCGGCTGAGTTACGAGAACTCAAAACTCAATTGCAGGAGTTGGTGGAGTTGGGATACGTCCGACCGAGTACTTCACCGTGGGGAGCACCGGTGTTGTTCGTAAAGAAGAAGGAGGGGAGTCTCCATTTGTGTATTGACTATCGACAACTCAACAAGGTGACACTGAGGAACCAGTATCCTCTACCTAGGATCGATGATCTTTTTGACCAATTGCGGGGAGCATAGTGCTTCTTGAAGATTGATTTGCGGTCTGGGTATCACCAACTGAGGATTTCGGAGGAGGATATTCTGAAAACTGCTTTTCGAACCCGTTATGGACACTACGAGTTCCTGGTTATGCCTTTTGGGTTGACGAATGCTACAGCAGCATTCATGGATCTGATGAACCGGGTCTTCTGACCCTACTTGGATAAATTCGTGATTGTGTTCATCGATGATATCTTGGTGTACTCGAGGAGTGCCCGAACACATGAGGAACATCTACGGTTGGTGTTGGAGAAGCTAAGACAAGAACAGTTGTACGCCAAGCTGAGCAAGTGTCAGTTTTGGCTGAGCAGTATTGGTTTTCTGGGACACGTGATATCGACGGATGGGATTAGCGTGGATCCCCAGAAAACAGAAGCAGTGACCAACTGGGCTAGACCGACAACAGTAACGGAGGTGCGGAGTTTTGTCGGGTTAGCTGGTTACTACCGAAGATTCGTGGAGGGTTTCTCCAAAATTGCTGCACCATTGACTCGTTTGACTCGGAAGGGAGTAAAGTTTATTTGGGACGAGTAGTGTGATCGGAGTTTTCAAGAATTGAAGGATCGATTGACCACTGCACCTGTCCTTGCATTGCCGGATGACAGTGGAGAATTCGTGGTCTTCAGTGACGCATCACTACAAGGTTTGGGCTGCGTGTTGATGCAAACTGGCAAGGTTATTGCCTACGCATCCCGGCAGCTAAAGACTCATGAGTTGAACTACCCTACCCATGATTTGGAGTTGGCAGCGGTGGTTCATGCTCTAAAAATCTGGAGACATTATCTATTCGACGCAACGTGTCGGATATACACTGACCACCAGAGTCTAAAGTACCTATTCACTCAGAATGAGCTTAACATGAGACAACGGAGATGGTTAGAGCTGCTGAAAGATTATGACTGTATGATCGAGTACCATCCGGGTAAGGCCAATGTGGTGGCTGATGCACTCAGCAGGAAGTCAGCGGGATCGGTTGTACACCTGGGGATGGTATATCTTCCTTTACTGGTGGAACTCCGGAAGGCGGGAGTTATTTTGGGTATGGATGAGCATGGAGCTTTGATGGCCAGCTTCCATGTATGACCAGTGCTGATTGATCGGATCATCGAAGCACAACTTCAGGATCCAATACTCTGTATTTACAGGATTGAGGTCGATGCGGATGAGAAGGAGGATTACCATCCGGGATGATGGAGCACTTGTTAAGTTGGGCCGTTTGTGTGTACCTGCAGTGGCAGAGATACAGACCGAGATTCTTGAGGAGGCCCATAGTTCGGCCTATGCTATGCATCCGGGAGGTACAAAGATGTACCGTACCCTCCGGAACCATTATTTGACAGGACCCACCCCGATTATCGCCTCGATAATCGGGAAGCATCTTGCTCCCGTCTGACAATCGAAACCAAAAGACCGGAAAACCAAGTAATATTACAACACACCCATTGTCAGACCAGGGAGATTAAACAAATACAATCGACTGGACGTAAAGTCCACAGTTTCACAGAGCAATAATATTACAAAACAGGTTAAGGAACAAATCCTACTCCGTGAACTAACTACTCCGCAACGGAAAACTTTATGCCTCCGCCTCTGCCTCGGCGCTTGCCCCCGCACTTGTACCACGACCTGGAGGGAATTTAAAACAACAAAGTGTGAGTGGACCGAAACATAAGTTTTGCAGGAAAAACAGTTTTCCGAAATCGGGTTCGCCCTCCAGTTTTGTAATCCGCATGCATAACCAAATATTCAAAACTTGCGTATTAAACTTTTGAAAACTCTTATTCCGAAACACATGAAAAATGTTATAAGGATCGTCATAACTCATATAAAACCATTTAATAATACCAGATTCTAGCAACCGTCATTTTGGAACATTATTTGCACAAATCAAGTAAAACGTAAACCAATAATCACAATTATGCCGTTGGATCCATCCGAGTCTTTAAACTCAACATTAGGCCTTCCCGGGATATCAACGAGTCTTTAAACTCAAAACATGATTATTAGGCCTCGGGGGTATCATAATAATCGAGTCTTTAAACTCACGAGTCCTTAAACTCAATTCGGGTCTTTAAACCCAATTTTCGGGCCCGCCCCCGTCATTAAATAACCGGGTCTTTAAACCCAAAACCGGATCCAACAATCAACCGGGTCTTTAAACCCAAAACCGTTTTTAAACACAATAAACCAGGATTCATCACAAACCGTTTTCCAACATCATTCCGAAAACATATCACATCATAACAAGACTTATGTCCGAATTCACATGCAAATTCCAACACATGCAATTTCCGAAAATTACTTCACAATATGATCAAACATCATAAATCCGAAACATGCATATTCATATCCAGATACTTCATCAAAACATCACGCATGCATAAGTGAAAAATCGTAATCTCGAAATGCGTGAAATACGATAACTATCTCGAAAAACGTGGAAACATGTAAAACCGATATATCATATCACCATCATAAAATCATAGGTAAAACCATGAGATAAATAAGCAAAATAGTCATGCATGCCCAATTTAGAAATCAAAAGATCCACTCACAGTCTTAGGACGCGTCAATCGCATCCCACACGCTCCTCCGTAGCTTCGGAAGTGTCCGGGCCTGGAAGTTGTCGTCCTCAAGCTCGAAAATACTCAGAACCAGGGAGCTCAGTTCTTGGCCAATTCGTGGGTGTCGTCCCTCGAAATCGATGCGGATGGTTTCCTCTTGCTCCCAGAAGACTAGAATGGCCCTTGGTTTTGATCAACAAGCCTCAGAAATTGAATTCAATTTTTCCCTCCAACTGGTTCATCTCTGAACCGCGACTCAGGTTCTTGGGCCAACAGCGAACATTCTCCCTCAATTCTTGCACCTTCGTGATTCTTTCACTCCCAGAAGTCTCTCAATGTGTTTAGGTTTGTCTCTCAACCCGTAGAAGTCTAATTCAGAGCTTTCCCCCCAAAAACCCGAAAATGGTTCTTCACGGTTTCTCTCACAGTTCCTCTCAACTCAGCTCCTAAACTGAACCAAATGACCCAACTGAGTCCTCTCCTCACTCCTTTACTCTGTCGATCAATTCAAACGGCCAGCAACCCGTGGGAGACCGACTGAGGTTTTCTGAAAATGTCTCCCACGCACACAGAAGCCATAGCCATTTATTTAACCCAGCCCGTGCACTCAGTCTCTGCCCAGACACGCATGGATGCTTCCCACAACCTCAAACGACTTAAACAATGCCCTGAACCTTCCACTAAGCCTTAAACAATTGAATGCACAAGACACCACGGCCGCTGCTCTGTTTTCCACGGCGGTGAACAGTACCCCGTGCGAAAATTACCAAAATGCCCCCAGGGCAAAAATTACCAAAATGCCCTCCAACTTCCGTGACCCGTAACTCGGTCATCCGATGTCCGTTTCAAGCGTGCCGCCTGTCGTTGTACTCAGGGCGTCGAGACGAACATAACGGTCTTCGAGTCAAATGAATATCAATTGTCAAACAGAAAGTCAACTTTTTCCCATATAACGTCCAAATTACGATAATGCCCCCGAACTTCCGAACATCATAACTTTCGCCTCGAGCGTCCGAATCGAACGTGCCACCTGTCTATGAACTCGTGACGTCCCAAACTACGTCACGGTCATCACTCCACGTCCGTTCGACCCTCCAATCAAAAAGTCAACAATTTGACCACACAAATCACAAGGGTAAAAACGTCATTTTATTCATTATTTTACAATATTACATTTCCAGAATGTCCGGGGCGTTACAATCTCCCCCCCCCCCCCCCCCTTAAGAAATTTCATCCCGAAATTTCAAGGAAACAAGTAGGGGAACTGTTCTCGCATCTGTGCCTTGGGTTCCCATGTGGCTTCCTCCACATTCTGGTTCCTCCAGAGTACCTTTACCAGAGGAACGGTCTTCCGACGTAGTACTTTATCCTTTCAATCCAAAATCTGCACCGGCTGTTCCTCGAAGCTCAAATCATCTCGAAGTTCAATGGGATGTTCCTCCAGTACATGAGATGCGTCGAACACGTATTTCCGCAACATCGACACATGAAACACATCGTGGACCTTCGAAAGCTCTGGCGGTAGTGCCAACCGGTAGGCCACCGGGCCAATCCTCTCAGTAATCTCATAAGGTCCGATATAACGAGGGCTCAACTTCCCTTGCCTGCTAAATCTCACCACACCCTTCCAAGGGGATAATTTCAGGAATACCCGATCTCCGACCACAAACTCAAGATCCCGAATCCGATGGTCCACATAGCTCTTTTGTCTGTCCTGGGCTGCCTTGAGCCGATCCCTGATGAGTTTGACCTTCTCGATTGTCTGTTCCACCAATTCGGATTTAGTCAGTTTCCTTTCACCCACATCCGTCCAACACAACGGAGTCCTACACTGCCGTCCGTACAGGGCTTCGTACGGAGCCATCCCAATGCTCGCCTGATAGCTGTTGTTGTAGGCAAATTCCATCAAGGCTAGATGTGACTCCCAAGTGTCCTGAAATTGCAAAACTCAAGCTCGCATCATATCCTCCAAAGTCTGGATGGTCCGCTCAGACTGGCCGTCAGTCTGAGGATGAAATGCAGTACTGAAACGAAGTTTCGTCCCAAATGCTTCATGCAGACTCTGCCAAAATCGAGAAGTAAACCTCGGGTCTCGGTCAGAAACTATTGATTCCGGAGTACCATGCAAACGGATGATCTCATCAATAAACAACTGGGCCAACTCTGTCATCCTGAAGTTCTCTCGCACTAGCAAGAAATGAACTGATTTCGTAAGCCTGTCCACAATCACCCAAACTCCATCGTGACCCCTGGGTGTCCTAGGAAGTCCAAACACAAAATCCATCGTCAAGTGATCCCATTTCCATTCCGGAATAGGTAGTGGTTGCAAGGCTCCATAAGGTCGTTGTCTCTCAGCCTTCACTTGCTGGCAAATCAGACACCTACTGACAAACTCGGCAATCTCCTGTTTCATTCCCGGCCACCAGTAGTGCTCTCGCAAGGTACGATACATCTTGGTCCCACCAGGATGCATCGCGTAGGCCGAACTATCAGCTTCGCCCAAGATCTCCTTCTTCAGTGCCTCAACGTCGGGCACACACCACCGTCCTTCTTTTAGTAAAGCTCCATCCTCCCTGACTGTGAAATCTAGCCGCTCGCCGGCTTCCACTTCAATCCGAAGTACACATGAGACAGGATCTTGAGATTGAGCCTCAACGATCCGATCGATCAGAAGTGGTCTCACATGATAGCTAGCCAGTAAAACACCTTGGCCATCCAAGCCCAGATCAATGCTAGTCTTACGGAGTTCAACCAAAAGTGGCAAATGAACCGTTCGTAGATGTGCTACAGAATGCGTTGACTTCCGGCTTAGAGCATCAGCCACCACATTGGCTTTTCCCGGGTGGTACTCAATCGTGCAATCATAATCCTTAATTAGCTCTAGCCACCGTCGCTGCCTCACATTTAACTCCTTCTGAGTGAACAAGTACTTCAGGCTCTTGTGGTCCGTGAACATTCTGCAAGTCGCACCATACAGGTGATGTCTCCAAATTTTTAATGCATGCACAACAGCAGCTAACTCCAAGTCATGCGTCGGATAATTGCGCTCATGCGGTTTCAACTGGCGCGAAGCATAGGCGATCACTTTCCCATGCTGCATTAGTACACATCCCAAACCCTGTAAGGATGCATCACTGTACACCTCAAATTCCCCACTATCGTCTGGAAGGGTCAGTATGGGAGCAGATGTCAACCTTTCCTTTAGCTCCCGAAAACTACGCTCACAATCGTCATCCCACTCAAACTTGACTCCCTTCCGCGTCAGTCGTGTCAACGGGGCAGCAATGGTAGAGAAACCCTCTACGAACCTCCTGTAATAACCAGCCAAACATAAGAAACTTCGGACTTCAGTGACGGTCCTCGGGTGTTCCCACTTCGCCACTGCCTCAATTTTCTGAGAATCCACACTGATCCCGTCAGTTGAGATCACATGCCCCAAGAAACTCACGCTCGTCAACCAAAATTGACATTTGCTGAGCTTCTCGTACAACAGGTTATCCCTCAAGGTACCTAGCACCATCCTTAAGTGCTCCTCGTGCGCTTCCGCACTCCTCGAGTAGACTAGGATATCGTCAATAAACACGATGACAAAACGATCCAAGTAAGGCTGCAACACTTGGTTCATCAAATCCATAAACGCTGCGGGTGCGTTGGTCAAGCCAAACGGCATCACAAGGAACTCATAATGACCATATCGGGTCCTAAAGGCTGTCTTGGGTACATCCTCATCCTTAACCCGCAATTGGTGATACCCGGAACGTAGATCAATTTTGGAGAAGTACTGCGCTCCTCGCAGCTGATCGAACAAATCATCGATCCGAGGCAACGGGTATTTGTTCCTAACAGTTACTTTATTCAGTTGCCTGTAATCGATGCAGAGCCTCAAACTCCCATCCTTTTTCTTCACAAACAACACCGGGGCTCCCCAGGGGGACACACTCGGTCGAATAAACCCCATCTCAAGTAATTTTTGTAACTGCGCCTTCAGTTCTTTCAACTCAGCTGGCGCCATACGATACGGAGTCTGAGAGATAGGTTGCGTACCTGGAACCAGATCAACAGTGAACTCGACATCTCGATGCGGTGGCAATCCCGGTAGATCCTCCGGAAAGACATCCGGGAACTCCCGTACTATCGGTATATCCTCCACCCTCAATGGTGCAGCTCGTGAATCCATCACTTGAGCTAAGTATCCCTGGCACCCTTTCCTCAACAACTTACTTGCCTTCAGGGCTGATATCACTCCGACAGGAGTTGCTCGTTGTATTCCCTGAAAGGTGGTTTCCGGTAACCCCGGGCTTCGAAAAGTAACCTTCTTATCGACACATTCGATAGAAGCATGATGGAGCGTCAACCAGTCCATTCCCAAAATGACATCAAAGTCGTGCAGATCGAAGAGTATCAAATCTGCCATCAGTCCAACATCACCTACCATTACAGGACACTCCCGCAACACTTGATTTACCACAAATACATCTCCCGTGGGTGTACTCACACCCAAGTCACAGTCCAAGGCGGACACCTCTCTACCCGCCAACAACTCACAGTCCCGTGAAATAAATGAATGAGTAGCTCCGGGATCAATTAAAGCACAAACATCATGCCCAAAGATCGTGAGTGTACCTGTCACAACACCAGGCGCTGCCCTGGCCTCCTGCTGCGTAACAGCAAAAACTCGGGCCTGTGGTCCAGCTGCTCGCCCACGGCCCCGGCCCCTCTGTCCATTAGCCGCTCCAGTACCACCTCCTCGAGTACTCCCAGTCCTAGAAACTGCAGCTGTGCTCCGTCCCTGCTCTGCTCCACCCCGACCTGCGCCACCACCCTATGGCAAAGATGGACACTCCCTCCAATAGTGGCCCCGCTCGCCACAGAAGAAACAGATAACACTGGAAGCATCTCGAACAAAACCATCACCCTGCCGTCCCGTGGAAGCAACAGAAGTCGCGCTCGCCTGCGGAGTAGACGGAGTATGGGTGATCGTGGATCGGTTAACCAAGTCAGCCCATTTTCTGCCAGTTCAGGAAACTTATAAACCTAACCGACTGGCTCAGTTGTTCGTAAAAGAAATTATACGGTTGCATGGTACGCCGGAATCGATCGTGTCCGATCGTGATCCGCGTTTCACTTCCAGGTTCTGGCGAAGTTTGCAAGCTACTTTGGGAACAACCCTACGTTTCAGTACTGCTTTCCATCCACAGACCGATGGACAATCTGAACAGACCATTCAGACCTTGGAGGACATGATGAGGTCCTGTGTGCTACAGTTTCAGGACTCTTGGGATACTCATTTGCCATTGATGGAATTCGCTTACAACAACAGCTATCAGACAAGCATCGGGATGGCACATTATGAGGCACTGTATGGCCGACAGTGCAGGACACCTATCTGCTGGATGGAGATAGGAGAGCGAGCAACTGTAGGGCCAGAATTGATGGACTTAACCCTGGAAACTGTTCGGATTATCAAGGAGAGATTGAAGGCGGCACAGGATCGCCAAAAGAGTTATGCCGATCGACGGATTCAAGACTTGGAATTTGAAGTGGGAGATTTTGTCTTCCTAAAGTTATCTCCTTGGAAATGAATTATCCGCTTTGGTCGACGGGGGAAGCTGAGTCCGCGTTTTATCGGACCGTATAAGATCGTGGAGAGGATTGGCAAGGTTGCATACAGATTGGCACTGCCTCCAGAACTTTCAAGAGTTCACGATGTGTTTCACGTATCGATGTTGCGGAAGTACGTACATGATGCATCCCATGTACTGGGGGAACAACCTATCGAACTCCAAGGGGATTTGAGCTTTGAGGAGCAACCAGTTCAGATTTTGGATCGGAAAGACAAGGTACTACGTCGGAAGACGATTCCTCTCGTGAAGATTCTCTGGAGAAACCAGAATGTGGAAGAAGCCACATGGGAGCCTGAGGCTCAGATGCGAGAACAATTTCCTTATTTGTTTCTTTGAAATTTCGGGACGAAATTTCTTAAGGGGGGAAAGTTGTAACACCCCGGAAATTCGAGGATTTTAATATTGTAATTTAATGTATGAATTGACGTTTTTACCCTTGTGAATGGTATGGCCAAATTGTTGACTTTTTGATTAGTGGGTCAAATGGACTTTGACCAGTGACCGTGACGTAATTCGGGGTGTCACGAGTTCATAGACAGGTGGCACGTCCAATTCGGAAGATCAGGGAAAAAGTTATGACTATCGGAAGTTCAGGGGCATTACCGTAATTTGTGCGTTGGGGGCGAAAATGTTGACTTTTCGTTTGACAACTAATTTTCACGCGACTCCAGAACCGTTTGGTAGGTCTCGATGTCCTGATTCCGTAGACAGGCGGCACGCCGAAATCGGACTTCGTATGGGGAAGTTATGGTCAGAAACGTGAAATCGGGAGATTCGTGTCTCGGTTTTCGTGACGAATATTTTATTCTGAATTTCTGATTAGAGGACACCTGGTGAGTGACAAGTGTCACTCACCCATTGGCTAGATTGGATCAGTTCCACTATGGGTTTAAATACCATTAAAACCAACTTTTAATTCCATCCATTGATCCGAACCCCCAGATCTGATCTCATCCTTTGATCTCATCCTTGAGATCAAATCTGGACCATCCGTTCCATTTGATCAGATTCCCTCCGTTTCTATATATTTCTCACCCGAACCCACACACTGCCCAATTCATCCATCACACCCGTACTACACCCTGTCTCTGTGTCTGTGTGTTGCTGGACTCACAGGGAAGGACGGAGGCACGGCGGTGGACGGCGGCAGACGGCGGCGAGGTGAGCAGGCTTCAAAACCCGAAACGGTTTCAAAAAACCCAGGATTTGGTAACTTGAATTCCAACGTTTATTTTTGGTTTCTATTTACCCTAATCAACTTTAGGAACTGTTAGGAACCTATTGGGATCAATTGCGTGACCGGAGGTAGCCTGAACGGAGTACAAAAGGCGACGGGAACCGGGTCTGTTCATCGAGGTAAGCCTTCGATCTTATATGTGTTTATCCATTTTGATTCCATAGAACCCTTCCTGGGATTGAGACGAACATCTAGGAACAAACTAGGACTGAAATGGTTGAGAATTGAAGGAATGGTGACCGGGTCATGATAGCGGGTCTGATCGACCCGAGTTGCAGAGATACGGGTCAACCCATCTGAGGACAGAGGTGATGACGTGGCACCCTGTCAGACTGTCAGGTGACGTGGACCAACCGTGAGCCGACATGTGTCACATGTCAGTGCACAGTCATCACTGACATGTCAGTGACGTGGCCCAGTCAGGGACTGCCACGTGTCACTGACATGTCAGTAACATGGACCAGTGTCGTGCTGACACGTGGCACATGTCAGATCTGACACGTGGCCGACATATCAGTGAGGTGGACCAATCGGGTGTTGACACGTGGCACCTGTCAGAGTCTGATATGTCAGACCTGACAGCTGTCAGATGACGTCAGCATGACGTCATGCTGACGTCTGCAGTGACGGCAGCGATGACGTCAGCAGGGACTGTTCCTGCGTTGACCGACGCGTTGACTGGTACGTGTGGGCGCGTGTGAACAATACTTTTGGTGGGACCACCGCCATTCTTTAGGTTTCGACGATCCGGATCCAATGGCGGTGGTTTCGGGTCGATCGGAGATCATTAAGTTGGTCAAAATGAGGTTTATTGCATTGGGAAGCGCGTTCGGGTGGTTTTTCCCGGCCGGTTTCAATCTAGGATTTCATGGTTGAATGATAGGGGTTTAAATTGACCTTTACGAATACTTTGGACTTGACAGGGATTGTACATTTGTACCAGGACGAGGGTATACGTTCGGTTCCTAGTAGGATTGTACAGTGAGTGGGCCCGATTTCATTAAATCCTTGCATGCTTAAATGTTTTATGATTTACTTATATGTTCACATGCTGGAATCAAGATATAGTTTTGATGATATTGAAATTTCGGTTATGGTACGTTTCACGGTATTTGGGCATGAGACCCGTCTGATGAAACGTAACGATCGGTTCGGATTTTACCTATGTATACATATATGTTTTGCATGTGGATATCAATAAAATGTATTTAATACTGCACTGTATAGATCCACTTCTGCGTACCTGAACCCCTGTTGGGTGGTGTACCCGCAGGTTTATGTTAGAGTCGTGCTCGCAACTCGTCGTTTGGATTTCATCCCTTGTCTGACATCTGTTTAATTCGGATTTGATGTATAACTTTAATTTGGTTATTTATGCATTTGATGTTTTTGAGGTTAAAATTGGCATGAATTATTGGGTGTCAGACGGGAGCAGGGCACGTCCCCTTGTGGTCCCTGTGGGATCGGGGCGGGTCCTGTCAGTCCTGACCGAGGAAGGTTGGGTCCTGACAATTTGGTATCAGAGCCAGACCCCGACTAGGAAGTGTGCCAGCGAAGATGCTGGGCCCTAAGGGGGGTGGATTGTAAGACCTGTGTCCTGGAGGGAACGGTGAAAAATCCCACATTTCTGCGAGAGGGAATGGTCTTGGAGAGGATGGTGGTGTGCCTTAAAGGTGTAAGCACACACCTATCTAGCACTAGGCCTTTTGGGAGCTCAAGTGGCTTTCGGGGGGATTGGAACCCCAAAGTTAAGCGAGTTGAGGCTGGTGCAATTCCATGATGGGTGACCCCCTGGGAAGTTGCACCATGAGCTCTCGAAAGCAAAACCGTGAGGGCGAGGCCCAAAGCGGACAATATGGTGCTAGATGAGTCGGGTCCTGACCGAGGAGGGTTAGGTCTTGACAGAAGGACGGCTGAAGGACAGGCTGACCACGACGGCTTAGCCAAGGCCACGGGCAAGGTAAAACCTGACAGGACCCGTCCCAACTGGACGTTAAAAACCGTACACGGTCCTGCTCCCTCTAACAAGTCAACTGAAAGTCCGAAACTACCCTTCAATACCTGCCAGACAAGGGAATTTTTGCGCCTGTGCCCGCACATACCTCCACCTCAAGAATAGCCTCGATCAACGCGCCACGACCTGAAGGGTTAACAAAACAGAAAAGGTGTGAGTGGACAAAAATGACCTCTTATAAAAACATTTACCAAAATACATTCTTACCCTCCAGTTTTCACAAACTTGCATGCATATCGTAAAACATGAGTAATAGTATGAAATCATTCAAGTATGAACAGTGGACCGATAAAATCAAAACATATTTTCCCATGGTCCACAAAAACTCATGTTCACCAAATCAGTTTAACATCTCAAAAAGTTCACAATTTCTTTAAATCATTTTAACCGCTAAACCACGGTTTCCTCAAAATCATTTTCCATAATCCACGGGACTTATTTCCATATCCTGTTGCTTAGAGTCACGTTTATCCCTGCAGTGCGTGCATATCAATAGGCTCAAGGACCGCTCAAAATCCGAGCATCCGCTGCTGTGAACACATCATCAGTCAGCAGTCCGTCGCTGGGAAAAACCTCACCAGCCGACGATCCGGATCTCGTGAACATATCACTTACCGATCCATATAATCCAGCACATCTGATCTGAGTCAAGCCTCCCCTAGGCTGCAAGACAAAGATCGTGCTACGTGACCTCTTCGGGGTAAACACTTCCATCCCGAAGGCGAGCGTTATCTCCAGGGTGCACTCCGGGGAAAAACAGATTTTCTCCCGAAAGCCCTAAATATCCGCAACATATCACCATCACAAAAACCAGTGAAAAACAGTAGCAATAAAAACCAAATCATATATCAATACAGGGTCTCAGCCCCAAGTCCCGATTTACTTTATAAATCCGAAAATCATCAATATCATCATGTCATCACATGGAAATACAATTCCAACCAAAATCACAATTCCATTGGGTCTCAAGCCCAAAATATCAATATCACGTAAATCCGTGCAACTGTAAACCCGAGTTGCCACGATCACGTAAATCCATGAAATCAATCACTGACTCATAATCCGAGTCCAAATATCATTTTCAACTTCCTGACTCATAACCCGAGTTAAAACATCATTTTCAATCCGGGCTTAGCCCAAAACATCATTTGCACGTTCCTCGTAAAACGTGCCCGAAAGACTGATTAAAATAATCACAAAATCACGAGGATACCAAAAATCATCAAATTCATCAATTTCACATGTAACTCCAATTCCGAGTCAAAATCATTATTTACTTGGGTTCTCACGCCCACAGTATCATTTTTAACCAATTTCATGATTTCTCGAAAATTGTGCCAGAATATAATAATATAATAATCACAAAACCGAGAAATCACCGAATTGAAATACCAATCATGCCAAAGCATATCAAATCATATAATAAAGCATTTTAAATCATATATGCATGCATCACGGTTAGAAAACAAAGTCCACTCACACACACCGTTCAAAACGGTTCGTTTCCGGGCTGCACGTTTTTCCGTAAAATCTGGAAATCACAACTCCTGCCCAAAATCATTATAGAGGGTTACTAACATCTCAAAATACATCATATAATTTTCCCCAATTTTTCCGAAATTTAAATACGTATTTAACTCGTAAAACAAAACTTCGGATACGCGGAACATTATCGAAACAATATCCGATTTCACCGAAATCAACGTCAAAATGTTCGTTACACTGAGAGGATCAAAAGTCATGTTGACCTCACCTTGAGACTAGGCCGGACGCGCCCTCACGCGCCGCCGTGAGTGGCTGCGCGTGAAACCCACGCGCCAGCTACAGTGCTGTCGTCTCAACCCGTTTATCTGGTAAACGGGTCCTTTAACCCGCGACACGATCCGGTTCCAATCCTGTCAATTCGACAATAATTCCTTCAATTAAACATTCATACAGCTTCGTTATAAGTCTAATTAGAGGTCTGTAATAACAATTATACGATTACATACTCTAAACCTCACGATTCGATGATGAACACCAAGAACACCCGTCCATTGTTCATCCCTCGAACCCCATCAATTTCTATCGATATCCCTAAATTGATTCAACCAGAAGCTTCCATGGACTCAGTAAAACCTTTCCCCCAACTCAATTGCATCAATCCATTGCTCAAACTTCACGACTCAAACTCGATAGCCGTCACTGTGCAACCATGGAAGTCTGCCAATCTCAACCGTTTTCTTTCAATTGATCCTTCCAGAAGCATCGTGGGATCCTCAGGAAGATAATTCCCAGCTCAATTTCATCCATCGAAGCCTCCAATTCCTCGACTTAATCTAGAATTTCCTCCTCTGTCACCAAGTGTGTTCAGAGCCAAAACGTTGCCAATTCTCCATGTTTTCGATGTGGATCGACTCGTACTGATCTCAGGAAGCTAACTCGAGCTTCAATTCCATTCCTCACGGCTCAATTCGCAACAATTGAATTTTCCCCCCAAAATTTCTAAAATTCGAAATCCAGAATTCCTCACACTCACAACCCCTCGTGTTTCCCTTGTTAGTCCAGTCATTCCAACTCTCTATTTTCTCACAAAACGGCAGAGAAAGTGAGCCAATTCTCCCAGTTCAATCCCTCCCCAAAATGTGCACGGTTTGAAGAAATTTCAAAGAAAAATAAAGGAAAATGGTGGAGAACATGATGATTAGGGGTGATGATGGTGTTGGGAGGGAAACATGGAGCTGGAAACAAGGGATGGGTGACACTTGTCACTCATCCGGATGTGCACAGTCACCGGGTACTGTTCACATTAAAATATTATTTTAATCCCGGTTCGTTCGGTTAATCGGGCTCGATTCCGTGACCATAACTTCGTCGTCGAATCTCCGATTTCGGCATGCCGCCTGTCGTTGGATTCGTATCGACGAGACCTACGTAACGGTCCTTGGCCCTCATCCATCGGACCTCCCGATCAAAAAGTCAACATTTGGCCCCTAATATGCCAAATTACCAAAATACCCCTCAACTTCCGAACATCATAACTTTCACCTCGAATGTCGGAATCGAACGTGCCACCTGTCTATGAACTCGTGACGTCCCGAACTACGTCACAGTCATCGGCCAAAGTCCATTTGACCGCCCGAACTAAAAGTCAACATTTTGCCCACGCCAGGGGCAAAACGGTCATTTTGCACGTTTTGTCCGATTTCACTCAACTAATCCCCGATTAGTCATTCTAAATCATAATTAGTTAATATTCAATCCCGATATTCGGGATGGGTCATTACAAAACCCGAAACCCAATTTTTGGCCAAAAATGGAAAATGAGATTTGGACGTGTGTTGATCGATTTGGTTGGTCCTAACATGTACCAGGGACCAAGGCGAACTCATAGGAGTTGATTTTGAGGGCAGTGGTGGACGAAGTTGACTAGAAACCAAGCTTGAAGTTCATGTCCACTGTTCATCGATTCAAGGTGAGGTTTTAGTATGTTTTTCATGTTTTCAATTAGAGGGATCCTATTATGGGGATTAGGCGAGCATGTAGGAATAAAAACGAGTCAAAATGGTGTAGGAATAAAGGTTTTAGAACTGGGTCAAGGTCGTAAGTCTGCGCGATCCGGTTCAGAGAAACGGGTCTGACCCGTGAGAGGTAGGAGACGATCATCATGCCAGGTTTTCAGGCTACATGGCCTAGTCAGAAGTCGACAAGTGTCACTATTAGTGCCCAGTCAGTACTGACATGTCAGTGCCTAATAAGTGTTGACATGTCAGCGACGTGGACTAATCAGATGGTGCCACATTTCACTGACATGTTAGTCACGTGGACCAACGGGATGTTGACACTTGGCACCTAACAGGATGACATCATGCTGACATAAAAAATGATGTCAACGTTGACTTTGATCGTTGACCGTTGACCATGACGTTAGCGTTGACTTTGCTGACATCGGCATTGACTTTTTGACCAACAAATTTGACTCGTGCGTGGGGGAACGTGGGTACGAATCTTGAGGTGCAGTATCATTTTAAAGGTTTCGGAGATCCAGATCTAATGGTGGTGGTTTTGGGTCGATCATATATCGTTTTATAGGTCTTTTAAAGTTTTAAACCCTCGGGAAGTGTGTTCGGGAAGCATTCCTGGGATGGATTGTTCAAGGGTTTTATGTATGAACTTATAGAGTCCGTTAGTGACCTTTGGATATGTTTTGGACAGGCCTGGAGAATGTGACTTAGCTTCCCGACAGGTTTAGGCGGTTCGATTGAGCAACGAGGACCGTGTGTGAGTGGGCTTTTTGATTTCTAAATGGATTTCATGCATAACTTTTTTCACTGTTTTACTATCTAATTGGATTTGGATTATTATGGAATTATTCATGGATGATTTACACGTATTACGTTGTTTTGGGCATGAGACCCGTCTGGATTTTATAGTGTTGGTTTGGAGAAAAATAGGGATTTCATTGGTTTATACTATTGTATTGTACATACCAACCTTATGGATTGTTGTCTTCTCCAAATGACTTGGTACCCTGGAGTAGTCATGACGCATTGCCTGAGAGGGGTTGCTCTACGTGAGAAACCGTAGAGAGGCTAAGGATCATGATTGCTATTGGTAGAGCCCGGGAAGTGATTCGGGGATACACCCAGACACTGGTGGACCCACGGGAGTACTCGGGATTGAGACGCAGGGTGGCACGCGTAGCCTTAGGACCGTGACATTATTGGACATCTAGGATGTCCAACATCTGGGATGTTGGTGTTGGGATATATGGTGCACTATTATGATTGTTTTATACATTCTACTATATGAGATTATATGATTTACGATTCAGTTATTATTTCCTATGTTTTGACTCGAATGCATGCATGTTTGAAAACGAAGGGGTAAATCATTATTTTATTATCTTAGAAATGGTTTTGAATTATTGTTTATTTTTCAGCCCACCCACTCTTTCATGGTTTTCTTGACCTCTTCAAGTCGTGACACCGAGGTAGAGGCGGCTCCAGAGACCGAGGTATAGTTGTTATCGTTGCGCACCTGTACGCCTGTTTCGGTAGGTCGAGCACGGTTTTTGTAACCTGACATTTGTGCTAATATTTTGTGTTGTATTATTTCTAATCTGACAATATAGAACCCGAAATTGTTCATGTTTAAATTTTTATATTTAAATTTGAAAACAGTTAGGGGTATCTTCAGCATTTCTAGGGTTATTGTCTGATAGGAGCAGGGCACATCCCTGGGTGGTTCAAGGGGGAACGGAATGGGCCCTGTCAGAACTTGTATTCCGACCATCTCTGATGCCCAAAACTTCCCAAACTTGCACCTACAAGCTCGTATGAGCTCCAAGAACATGTTTGTGGGATTAGAATCAATCAAAACCATCAAAATCTGAAACCCACATTCAAAGGACCCACGGGTTACCTTTGTTTCTTCATTCCTCTGCCGTCCACGGTGGTCCAGCCATGCTGTCACCGTCTCCCATCCACCCTCACATCCTTTTTGCCTCTCTTTGGTCTCATAGAAGAAGATGAAATGGTTTGGGGTAGTGGGTACGGGTTTGAAGGTGAATAAATTAAGAAGATGAATGAAATGAAGATGATGGTGCATGTATGTTTATGGGGGTGGATCAATGGATGAGTGACACTTGTCACTCATCTATTGGTTCACAAAAGAAATTTTGGGTCCCACTTAAAACAAACCAGTTTGAAACCTATACAATCATGAATAGTTTCTGAAACCTTCCGTGACCCGTAACTTTCCCATATGATGTCCAATTTCGACATGCCGCTTGTCTACGGACTTGTATCGTCTAGATCTACGTAACGGATCTCGGTCCACATGCATTTGACCTCTCGAGTCAAAAGTCAAGTTTTTACCCTCATTTAGGGGCAAAATTATAATTTCACACTGAGCATCCGATAATCGTCGACTAATTCCCGATTAGTCCTATTTAATCCTTGATTAATCTCGTTAATCACATAATCTCAGGACAGGTCGTTATACAGATAACCTTGTTAAGTGATTTTAGGCCATGCTTGGGCCACCCTTAAGGGTTTAGACAAATAGATTGAATAGTGAGTTGATTTTGACCTTGGTAAATGGTCTTGTAGGGTTGGACCGATTGGCAACAAGTGATTAGTTGGACTTGTCAGGTGATCCGACTCCTCGACTAGTGTGAGTGAACCCCCTTTCCCTAAATTGGTTTTATATTATTTAATCCTCGACTTATCATGTGATGATTGTGTCATATGATTGTGGTGTATATTTTACTATGCTTATCTGGTTATGTTAGCATGCTATGTTATATATTACGGTGAGTATGCATAGTGTATGTATCGTGTCAAATGTTACATTACATATGAGTCCTCGGGGCATTGATGAGATTGAGATATTTAGAACCCACTTAGGATTTTCTAGTATCATGTACCCACTTAGAAGGGCCATGAGTATTCTAGGACTCCGTTAAGCCAGATCTCATCATGACACATCCACTTCATTTGCGCAACCCATCTTAAAAAATGGCTAGAAATCTTCTATTTTTTTGCTAGATGGGAACATATGGAACCATCTCGAGTGGGCGTCTCTCTAAGGAAAATAAGGTTGTTGATAGATGGAAGAATCCTAGAACCCAAACAAAGTGCCATAAAGTGGGTCGGTGTCTTGCGATACTCGACCGCACCAGCAGGGTCCCAAAATGAAGTGGCAGTCAAAATGGTTCCTTATTTCACAGAGCTGAAGGACATCACGAGCAAGTGAACGACAACCCTTGAAATTTTTCCCATAAATCCAAGGAGTCTTGGGAATAGGTGACATGACTCATCCCAAATTTCCGTGAAAATTGGACCGGTGTTACTTCCGTTTGACAACTTTCAACAGACAAGGGATCTTACCCATTCAATTAAAATCATTATAAACCAACGCAAGTTAGCATACAAAATTATTTTTAAACTTAAAGTCCACATGGTAATGTAAATCACCTTTCTAGTAAAAGTGAGCATATATAGGATACTTCCAACATTCATCTAATAAGATACCTTACAATATTTACACATTACCAATTTAAGAAAAAAGTACTCACGTTCACTCACCATCAACATTCATCTAATAAGATACCTTACAATATTTACACATTATCAATAATAACTCAAGATCAAAAACCTATTTCCCACCATTAAATCAATTAGATAATTAAGGATTACTACCTAACTATTCCATTTAAGTTCCTGTAATTGGAGTTAAACATAATTAACCCAATTATAAACCACTCTTTCTTTGTCCAGAACCTTTCTGAATAGACATCTAAATCAAGTAGGTGTAATACCATTAAATCCAAAAACATATAAGGAAAAGCTTCCATTAAGGACTCAAGCGGCCAGGACATGACGTATGCGCTGCCAGGCGCCACAACAAGGACTCTGCGCGTGGTGGCCATGCGTCGCCGCAGGGTCTCTATGCGTGGTGGCCACGTTCTGGTATCAAGGTTGTCTTCTCAACCCGTTTTCCTGGTTTTCTAGTCACTCACGAGTTCAAAATGGTGAAAGTTGTCAAGCAGCCTTTAGGGCTACTCTGCTCAAAGTAAGGGTTCTATCATGCTAAGGGAAGTTCTTAGGGTCATTTTGGGAAAAAAAAAGGAATGAGCTGAACGTTGGAGGGCCATCAAAATGGAAGGGGAAACCATAGCCTAAAATTGGCAGCCATGATTAGAAAGTCTCGAGGTATGTTTTGTCACTTTTAATAATATAGATCTTCTTCTGGGTATGAATAAAGAGTATTAGACGAAGAAAAGATGGAAAATAACAAGAAATAGAGAAATTAGAATTGGGTTGGGTTGCCCTGCACGCATACCCACGAGTCGACCCGAATAAGCTTGAAGATGTCACTGTAGGAGCGTAGCCCCCAAGATAGGGAGCCACAGAGGCATGTGAGAGTGCGTTCGTGGGTTTCAAGGGGTGCGATCAACATGAAAGTTCCTTACATACCTAATTTTTTTTCATGGTTTTAGGATATCATTTAGGCATAATTCTGAATTTTTATTATTTATGTATTTATGTTTAAATTGGTGTTTAAAATAAGAGAATTATGGAATATAAGATTATGGAATATATGTGTTTATATAGTAGTAACCTAAATATGGAAACTAGCAGATGACGAGGTGGATAATGGCCAAAGGAAGATAAACCATGGTCGCCACCTCACCTGTGAGGAGAGGAGGAAACAAAGAAAGAAGAAGAAGAGTGCCAAGAAGGACTTGGGATAAGGGGCACCTAGGGTTGTAACCACAATCGAACTCGTGAGGGTTCAAAATGGTCGAATGTTGTCAAGCAGGTTTTAGGGCTGCTCTGCTCAAAGTAAGGGTTCTAGGATGCTAAGGGATGTTCGTAAGGCCATTTTGGGACAAAAATAAGTGAGTTGAACATTGGAGGGGCATCAAAATGGCAGGGGACACCATAGCCGAAAATTGGGAGCCATGATCAGAAAGTCTCGAGGTAAGTTACGTCACTTTTAATAATACATATATTCTTATGCGTATATTAAAGAATATTAGATGAAGAAAAGATGAAAAAGATTAAGAAATAAAGAAATTAGAACCGGGTTGGGTTGCCCTACAAGCAGACCCACGGGTTGACCCGAACAAGCTTGAAGATGTCATTGTAGGCGCGTAGCCCCAAGCTAAGGAGTCACGGGGGTGCGTGAGGGCGCGTTTATGGGTTTCAAGTGGTGCGATCAACATGAAAGTTCTTCCCCTAATCCTTACATGCCTAATTTTTTTTTCATGGTTTTTGGAAATCATTTGGGCATAATTCTGAATTTTGATTATTTATGTATTTTTGTTTAAATTGGTGTTTAAAATAAGTGAATTATGGAATATATGTGTTTATATAGTAGTAACATAAATATGGAAACTCGGAGATGACGAGGTGAAGGTTAATTATGGAATTTAATTATGAGAATAAGGAAACCTTCATTACATTATTTAGATACAAAATCAACTATAATGCCACTTTGAGTAGGAAATCCTTTGTGGAAAATGAGTAAGGAAGACAAAGATAAGTGGTGGTATTTAAGTCTATTGTCGAAGGGTTGTTAATTTTTGGTGCATACATGTGGTACTAAATTCACTAATTATAGCTAATTTGAATGGTATAATAAAAAGATTTATAGACATGGGGTGCAGACTTAGCAAGCTCGAGGGCAAGACATTCAGAACCTTAAGGAACCAGTGGGGGGTGTGGTAATCACGCTGAACCAAATTCGTGAGCAAGGAACTCTTCCCAGAGGAACAATCCCTAATCCAGACTTGAGCATGCGAAGGCAGTCACCAGAAGGAGTGGAGATGTGCTAAGAGAGTTCCTTATCAAGGAAAAGATAGACACGAAAGTGGAAACCCCACAAGTACATGAGGAAGAAGATCCTGCTACTAAGGAACCCACTGTTTTGGTTCCAGAAAATACAACGCCACATGTTAAGCTTAAAAACCCTTTAAGTTCCAATTATGATGATCTTATTCAATGTGTGCCTTTCCCAAACAGGTTTACCATGTCCATGAAGGAAGAAAGTGAGAGGGTCATTCTCAAGACATTTAAAAAGGTACAAGTCAACCTGCCTCTTTTGGATGCAATCAAACAAATCACTATGTATGCAAAGTTCTGGAAGGAGCTATGCACCACTAGAAGGCAGAATCGTGAGAAAGATGTGGTCAAAGTCAGTGAGAATGTGCATGTTGTACTTCAAAAGAAACTTTCACCAAAATGCAAAGATCCCGAATCTTTTACCATCTCGTGCATCATCAGGAAATCTAGTTTTGAAAGTGCCATGCTAGACTTAGGTGCTTCCATAAATGTAATTCCTTAATTTGTGTATTCATCTCTATGTTTAGGTGAGCTTAAGTCGGATAATGTGATTATACAACTAGTTGATCGATCTAATGCATATCCAAGCGGATTATTGGAGGATGTACTTGTGCAGGTGAACGATCTGGTCTTGATTGCTGATTTTTACGTACTAGAAATGGAGGAGAGTAATCTAAACTCATCCCCCTACTGCTTAGGTGACCCTTCATGAGAACAGCAAGGACAAATATTGTCATGTACTCCGGAGCCCTAACCATGGAATTCGATGGGCAAGTGATTGGCTTCAAGATCTTCCAAACCTTAAGGTACCCTTTTGAGAACCATTCATGTTTTTCTATTGATATCACTGATTCACTTGTGTAGCAAGTCTTTGAGGCGATGAATGAGAACACCCTTGACATCGCCATATCCAAGGGACTTGGAATTTCCAGCAAAAGGAACCTTGGTTCCCTTGCAAGATCTTGCTACTACTGAAGAGGACAGTTTGGTTGAAACTGTCGCCATGCTCGAGTCTTTGGTGAGATTTAATGGTACCTTTCCTGTTCCTGTTCCTTTATCCACTAATAAACCCTTACCGTCAATTGTGTGAGCACCTTCACTTGAGCTTAAGCCTTTACCTGAGCCTTTGAAATATGTGTTCTTGGGCGAGCATGACACTTTTTTGGTCATTATTTCCTCATCATTGACTAAGGTACAAGAACAAAAGTTGGTATGTGTTCTAAGAGAGTAAAAGACTGCTTTGGGGTGGACTTTAGTGGACACTAAAGGTATTAGCCTGACAACTTATGTTCATAGGTTCCTTCCTGAGGAGGGGGACAAGCCAACCCGAGAGGCACAACGTCATCTCAACCCTCCTATGATGGAAGTTGTGAAAAAAAAGATCATTAAGGTGCTGGACTGTGGGGTCATCTACCCAATCTTAGATTCACGGTTGGTTTCTCTAGTGCAAATAGTACCTAAGAAGTCTAGAGTGACAGTAGTGAAGAATTCCGAGAACGAGCTCATTCCTCAAAGAACCTTCATAGGCCATCGCATGTGCATTGATTATAAGAAGCTAAATGCTACAACAAAGAAGGACCACTTCCCTCTTCCCTTCATCGATCAAATTTTGGAAAAGTTAGCAGTTCATTATTTTTATTGTTTTCTTAATGGCTATTCTGGATATAATCAAATTTCTATAGCTCAAGAGGACCAAGTGAAAACAATGTTCACTTGCCCTTTTTGCACGTTTTCATATCAAAGGATCCCTTTTGGATTATGCAACGCTCCTGGTACCTTTCAAAGGTGTACGGTTAGCATCATTTCTGATTATATTGAGAAAATTATTGAAGTGTTCATTGATGACTTCAGTGTTTTCAGAACAAACTTTAGTGACTGCTTAGATAACCTAGGTTTGATACTAAAAAGATGTGTTGAAACAAACCTTGTGCTAAATTGGGTGAAATGTCACCTTATGGTTAAATAAGGAATTGTTTTAGGCGATATAGTGTCTTCTAGGGGAATTTAAGTAGATAAGGCTAAGGTTGATTTGATAAGATACTTACCATACCGTACATCCGTGAGAGAAGTTCGATCTTTTCTTGGGCATGTAGGTTTCTATAAGCGATTTAATCAGGATTTCTCAAAAATCGTAAGGCCTTTGGCCATGATGCTATAAAAGCACGCCCCCTTTGAGTTCAAGGACCAATGCAAGGTTGCTTTTTCCCAGCACAAAACCTTATTAACCACGGTTCCAATCATTCAACCCCCAAATTGGTCCTAACCTTTTGAGTTGATGTGTGATGCCTTAGAATTTGCAATTGGTGCTATGCTCAGCCATCGCAAGGACAATAAGCCCCATGTTATTTATTGCTTCCTGTACCCTTAATGATGCACAACTTGTAACGACCCGTCCCGAATTTACGGGATTAATCAAGGATTATTGGACGATCGGGGTAAAATGATAGTTTTACCCCTAGACGAGGGTAAACTGTTAACTTTTGACCCGGAAGGTTAATGGCACATGGATCGAGGTCCATTTCATAGATCGAGATGATACGAGTTTGTAGACAAGTGACACGACAAAATTGAACATCGTATGTAACGACCCTTCCCGAATATCGAGATTAAATATTAATTAGTTATGGATTTAGAATGATTAAACAGGGACTAATCGAGAGTATTCAGACGAACATTGTAAAATGACCGTTTTACCCTTCGATTCGGGCAAAATGTTGACTTTTGACCCGGGGAGTCAAACGTACGGGGACTGATGACCGTGACGTAGATCGGGGCGAATATCACTCAACTAATCTCAAATTAGTCATTCACGAGTCCGAATATCGGGATTAAATATTAATTAATTATGGTTTAGAATGACTAATTTGAGATTAGTTGAGTGAATCGGAAGAAATGTACAAAATGACTGTTTTGCCCCTAGACGTGGGCAAAATTTTGACTTTTAATTAGGGCGGTCAAATGGACTTTAACCGATGAGTGTGACGTAGTTTGGGACGTCACGAGTTCATAGATAGGTGGTACGTCCGATTCCGACATTCGAGGAAGAAGTTATGATGTTCGGATGTTGAGGGGCATTTTGGTAATTTGGTTGAAAAAGGGCCAAATGTTGACTTTTGACCCGGGAGGTCCAATGGCCGAGGGCCAAGGACCGTTACGTAGATCGAGTCGATATGAATCCATAGACAGACGGAACGCCAAAATCGGAGATTCGACGACGAAGTTGTGGTCACATGAGTGAAATCGATTAATCGAGAGAACCGGGATTTCGATTAAAATATTATTAAATTAGTGAATAGTGACCGCTGATTGTGGATGTTTGGATGAGTGACAAGTGTCACCCATCCCTTGTTTTGAGGCCTAAATTATGGTCCATGTTTCACCGGAAACATCATCATTATGCCTTATCATCTTTAATCATTCTCCATTATAATTAATTATCATTTTCATTCTTAATCAGCACCATTAGTCATCTTCTGTTTCCTTCAAACCGTGAACAACCATGGAAGTAGAGCATGAGAGAAAATTGAGAGAATTGGCTTCCTTCCATAGCCATTCTTGAGAGGGAAAATTTAGAGGAATTTCGAGGGAATTAGGTGACTGAGATTGAAAGGAAAACACGAGGACAGAGAGAGAGTTGTGAAACCAGAAATCAAATTTTGAAACATTGGAGGGAAAATTTGAATTTTGAGCTATGAGCTCTGAGGATCAAAATTGAAGCTTGAGTTAGCTTACTAAGGTCAATACGAGTCGATCCACATCAAGGATGAAGAGAATCGATGGCTTTTGGGCTCTGAACGGACCTGGTAATAGAGAAGCAATTTCGAGGGTTGAGTCGTGATCTTGGAGAGATCAAACGATGAAATTGAATTGGGAAATGAGTTTATATTGGTCCACTGAAGCTTCTGGGTGGATCAATTGAAGGAAATTAAGTGGGATTGATGAATTTCGAAGGTTGAACAGTGCACAGGTGTTCTTCGAAGATTCATCTTTAAATTGAAGGATTCAGGTAAGGTTGGGTGAAATTAAGTTTACAGAACTTTAATTGATCTTAAATTGAAGCTATTTAAATGTTCAATTGAATGAAGTGATGTTGAATTGACAGAGAACAGATCAGGTTGTTACGCGGGTCGCAGGATCCGTTTACCAGAGAAACGGGTTGGGACGAAGGTACTGTAGCAGGCGCGTGGGTTTCACGTGTAGCCACTTACGACGGCGCGTGATGGCACGTTGACACGAATATCGAGGTGAGGTCAACATGATTTTTGTCCCATTTAATGTAACAAACATTTTGGCACTAGTTTCGAGGAAATCGGATATCGTTTCGATAGTGTTCTGAGTATCCGAAGTTTTAATATACGTTTAAAATACGTATTTAAATTCCAGAAAAATTGGAGAAAATTATATGAGATATATTGAAGGGTTAGTGACCCTCGATAATGATTTTGGATAGGAATTGCGATTTCCAGAAATTACAGAAAAACGTGCAGCTCGGAAAGCGAGCGATATGGACGGTGTGTGTGAGTGGACTTTTGTTTTCTAACCGTGATGTACGCATATATGATTTAAATGCTTTATTATATGATTTGACATGATTTGATGTGATTGATGTTTCAATCCAGTGATTTCTCGATTTTCTGGATTATTATATTATTTTTAGCACGATTTTCGAGAAATTATGAAATTGATGTTTTGGGAGTAGGCACGGGATTGAAAATGATGTTTTGGACTCGGGTTATGAGTCAAGGATTGATTTCATGGAATTATATGAAAATGGCAACTCAGGTTGCGATCACATGGATTTGTGTGAAAATGATGATTTGGGCTTGTGACCCAATTGGATAGTGATTTTAACTCGGATTTGGAGTCACATGTGAATATGGTGAAATTAATGATTTTGATTTATAAAGTATATTCTGGACACTGTTTTTATGATGGATTTGTGGAACTTGCTTTGTGAAAGCTATGTTTTGGGCAGAGGCCCTATTGAAATGTTTTTATTCGATTTGAGACATAAATGATTTTAAAATGAGATTACTGGATTTGGTGACTGTTCCACATATACCATCCTCAGTGATTTGATAGCCTCCTCCAAACGTCGTAGATCCTCGAGTAGTCACGATCTACTGCCTGGAGATGAGTAGCTCCGAGGGAGGCTCACTCTCAGGAGCGTGGGATTATACAATCCACTGCATGGAGATGAGTAGCTACGAGGGAGGCTCACTCTCAGGAGCGTGGGATTATGATGATATCCTCCAGACATCGTTGATCCTTGAGTTGATATCCCCCCAGACGTCGTAGATCCTGGGGGATGTACTCGGACGTGAGACACCGAGTTTGCACGCGTTGCATTGATATCGTGACAGGGTACTTGGATATTGAGATTGGATATTGAGGATTGGTGGTATTGTGATTTATTGATATTGGTGTCCAGATGCTTATTAACAGATGCTTTATAACAAGATGCTTTATAACAAGATGCTTTATAACAAGATGCTTATTAACAGATGCTTTATAACAGATGTTTTATAACATGATGCTTTATATCATGAACTGATTTGATGAACATGAGTTTTACGGACCATGGGAAAACGTGTTTTGGTTTTATCGGTCCACTATTCATACTCGATTGATTTCACACTATTACTCATGTTTTAAGTTATGCATGCATGTTCGTGAAAAATGGAGGAAAGAATGTATTTTGATAAATGTATTTCGAAAAGTTTGTTTTGTCCACTCACACCTTTTCTGTTTTATTGACCCTTCAGGTCGTGGTGTGTTGATCGAGGCTATTCGAGAGGTGGAGGTATGAGTGGGCACAGGTGCAGTTATCCCTTGTTTGGCAAGTCCTAGAGGGTGTTTTCGGAACTTCAGTTGACTTGTCAGACGGGAGTAGGACCGGGCACGGTTATTTAGGTCCTTAGGGGACGGGTCCTGTCACAGGTGGCACGTCAAAATCGAACATCAAACGGGGAAGTTATGGTCACGGGAGTGGAATCAACTAAACTTACGTTCCAAGATTAGATTAAATAATAATAAATACTAAGGGACTGATGAGTGACAAGTGGACCCTTGGATGAGTGACAAGTGTCACTCATCCCATGGCTCAATTTCCACAAAAAGGGGATCTTGTCCCATTGGCTGTTTTTATATAATTTATATATATATTTTTTATTCATTCTCTCATCCCAGCCTTCCATCTCTCCCAATCTTCTCATCCTCACCACCCATTTCATCTTCATTCCTCTCAGCTGATCATTATCATCTTCATCATCGAACACCCTCACCCTTTTCTACTAAACTGTAAACCCAAATTCCTCACAAACAACCCCAAATCCTAATCTAACTAGCCTGGACTATGAACGAAAGTTGATGAGTGATGTGAGGCAATCACAGTGGTACCAACGGTGTTGACCTTCATGCACGGTGGCCTAGTTCGGAGGCATGGAACCGAATACCCTATTTTTGGAATTCAAAATGGAAAGGCGTGAAGTAATGGTTGTCTATCGTTTCTGTGTTTTGGAGGTTGCTCCTGAGGTCAAGCGACCATGACAGTAACCACGGCGATGCCCACGATGGTGAGAGAGGTAAGAACGTGTGAGGCCTCTGTTTGCATTCAAAGATGGAAGATTGTGATTTATGTATTTTTGATCGATTTGGATGCTAGGTTAAAGTTCTGGAGGTCGAAAGGGAACTAACAGACTACAAAGCACGGCTGGAGGTGGTCGGGATCATGTCATCGTACGGGAAAGTTATGGGTCTAGAAAAAATCGTGGTACGATTACACAATTTACCAGGCAGGTTGCCTTTTGTTTCTAGTGGGCCAAAATATCTTGGCCTAAGCCAATGGATGAGTGACAAGTCCATTGATGACCATCAGACATTCATGCATATCCTTTCCCTTTTTGGTTTCAAAAACCTGAACCCCTCACCAAACCCATTTCTTCATTTAATTCAGCCCCTGTTGTTGCTTCAAAGAAAGACTGTGATTGAGAGTGAATTTGAGAGGCTGACTGGACGGTGTGGACGGCGGAGCCACGACGGTGACCAGCTGGCCAGGAACCCAGGTAAACTCGAAACCCCATTTAAGTTTTTTTCTTGCTTTCAATTTTCTGGGCATTTGGAGATTATTCTAAAGCTATTGATGTCTTCAATGAGCTTGTACGAGCTATAAGGAACAAAAAAAGAGGCTAAGGAACCCTGGGCGGTGGTTCATAGGACGGCCTGGGAGTTTGATCGTGACAGGTAAGGTTTTGACCTTATTTTTTTGTTTTGAGGCTAGGGGTAGATTCCTTGGTTAAGGACAAGTCTAGCGGTGATGGAAGTATCAATTTTTGGTGAGTTTTGAGGCAGAAAGAGTTTGGTCGAGTCGAGGATCAGAATGACCTGTTATAATGAAACGGGTTGATCTGGCTAGAGGTAGAGGATGATGACGTGGTAGTCCACATCATCACCTGTCAGGTCACGTGGCCAATTGGGTAGTGACATGTGGCATAGGTGTTAGGTATAGTCAACGTCGACGTGGCAGTCCACGTCAGTGTTGACCACCCAAGTGGACTAGTGAGGTGGTGCCAGACCACCCATGTGGCATAGGTGTTAGAGTCTGTCAGATGACATGGCAGTTGACTGGGTAGGTCCATGTTAGAATTGTCAGACCACATAGACCAACAAGGTAGTGTGGCAGGGTGTCAGACAGGTGCCAGATTGTTAGAGCTGACGTGTAAGTGACATGTGGCAATGATGTCGTCAGTAGGTGAAGTCATCACGTGACATGGCAGTGTCAGAGGGTGACACGTGGCACCAGTCATGGAGTGCCACATGGCAGGTTGCCAGACGTATCAGGCTGATGTCAGCAGTGATGTCAGCAGATGACATCAACAGCTGACGTTAGCATGACGCATGTGTTAACCGTTGTTGACTAGCGCATGTGAACTTTGACAAGTGTGTGAGGGTGCATGGGCACGAATTTCAAGGTTAAATTGGTTTTGTTTGAAAGTTTTCGATGATATGAATCCAATGGTGGTGGTTTCAGGTTGATCAGAGGTTGTCTAGTTGGTGTTTTGGAGGTTTTTAGCCTCAGGAACCATGTTCAGTACAGATTTACTATTCCGAGATCGTTAGGGGTTTTTTATATGGACTTGTAGTATGATTTGGACAGGTTCAAACGTCCTAGAGATTGTGGATTAGCTCTGGAGTGGCTTATGATGCAGATTGTGAGCACGCAACATGGACTGTCTGTGAGTGGACTTTGATTTCTAAATGATGCATGCAGATATATATGTATTTTAATTTTTATATGTTGGTTGGATCATGATTTGAATGATTTTTTGATTAGTGGTTTTGAATGATTTCACGGGATGCGTGAAATCTGTATTTCGGGCTTGAGACCCAGTTGATTTAAGGTTTGACTTAGAGTATAGTTAAATGTGAAACTGAACAATGTTTTGATTTGGAAATGTGATTTTGGGCTTGTGACCCTTTTGGAAAGACATTGGACTTCGAGAGTGAGTCCATGTGTATTTGAAAATCATGTTTCGGGAAAAGGCCCTATCGAGATGATTTTTGAGATTGATTTTGGACAGAGACCCTACGTAAATTGAGAAGTTTTCACTGGGACCATCCTCTTGAGAATGATGATAGCCTCCAAACATCGACCATCTTGTGTGATGTGTGATCTTGGAGAGGATATGATGATAGCCTCCGGACGTCAACCATCCTGTGTGATCTGTGATCCTGGAGAGGATATGACGAATGCCTCCAGACGTCGACCATCAATTGTGATGTGTTATCTTTGAGAGGATGTGGTGATAACCTCCGGACGTCGACTAACCTGTGTGGTGTGTGATCCTAGAGAGGTCACGATGCACTACTCGTGCAGTAGAGGGAGGCTCAACTCAAGAGTGCTGATGTTATATGAGATAGATCGTTGATATGTTCACAATGATATGTGAAACGTGGGCCAATGATGTGTTCATGATGACGTGCTCGGACATGAGTAGTCCTGGAGCTTATGTGAACGTGTTGCTTGGATATCCTGACTAATGATGATTGAGATGAGACAGATGTTGGATATGAGGATTGGTCATGTTTTCGATGGGTGCTTTATACACGATTGATTTCACTATTGATTGATGAGAAACGAAAATTGATTTATTTGCGTTCATATGCTTTTAACATTTGATGGTTTTCCGATGATTGCATCGGTTTTATTATTACTTTGCTATGGAAATAAATGGTTTTAAATTGTTATGCATGCATACTTTTAATTGAGGGTATAAATGTCATTTTTGGAAATTGTTTTCCGAGTGTTTATTTTTGTCCACTCATAGCTTTTAATGTTTTTTCATACCGTTCAAGTTAATCGCAGATACGGGTTGTAGCTGAGACTGAGGAATCATATGCCGATGTGGACTACACCAGTCACTGTGCACTAGTAACATCAAATGGGTTACGGTTTTATCAATGGTCTGGCCCGTGGTGCCAAACGGGAACAAGGCACATGCCACGATAATCCAGGGGAATTGAGATGGGTCCTATCACAACTCAATTACTCTACCATTGAAAAAGAATTGCTTGCTGTTGTATTTTCTTTAGAAAAGTTTAGATCATATTTGCTTGGTACTAAAGTCATAATTTACACTGATGATGCAGCTCTAAAATACTTAATTACCAAAAGGAAGCAAAGCCTAGACTTATCTATTGGATCCTACTCCTTCAAGAGTTTGACGTGGTAATCAAGGACATAAAAGGGGAGTGATAATGTCGTGGCCGACCACCTGAGCCGCATGGTGAATGTTGAGGGCCTAATCCCTTTGGTTGGAACATTCCCAGATGAACAACTCTTTGGTGTCGAGGTAGTGAGCCTTGGTATGCTGATATTGTGAACTACATTGTTTCTAAAAGGATTCCTGAAACATTAACTCATGCTAATAAAGACAAAGTCAAGAAAATTGCTTGTCAATATGTTTAGGATGATCCTTATTGTGGAAACACTGTGTTGATCAATTAATTAGATGTTTGGGATGATCCATATTGTGGAAACTTTGGCACTAAACAAACAACTTGAAAGGTTTTAGAATGTGGGTTCTATTGGCTAACAATTTTCCAAGATGCACAATCATTTTGTATAACATGTGATAAATGCCAAGGAACCGGAAATAATGGAACTAGGGATCAAATGACTTTAAACCCGATTCAAACTACAAAACTTTTTGATGTTTGAGTCATCGATTTTATGGGGCCATTCCCTCATTTCAAGGTTTTCTCTATATCCTTTTGGCAGTTGATTATGTTTCGAAATGGATGGAAGCAAAGGCCACTCGGACTAACGATTCTAAGGTTGTTGCAGATTTTATCCGTTCTTATATTTTTACCAAGTTTGGGATGCTTAGAGTTATCATCAGTGATGAAGGGTCTCACTTCTGCAACCGCACCATAGAAACTTTGCTGAAAAAAGTATGTTGTCACGCATAAGGTCTCTACACCTTACCATCCCCAAACAAGTGGGCAAGTAGAGGTTTCCAATTGGGGAATCAAGATGATCTTGAAAAAGACTGTGAGCCCAAGCCGTAAAGATTGGGGTCAACGTCTTGATGATGCATTATGAGCATACAGGGCTTCCTACAAGACCCTTATAGGAATGTTCCCTTTTTGCATAGTTTATGGCAAGCTGTGCCACTTGCCCGTGAAGCTGGAACATAAGGCCCATTCGATGATCAAGACCTTTAATATGGGCATTGATGAGGCGGGCCTCCATAGGAAACTCAAACTTCATGAGCTTGAAGAGATAAGGAATGATGCATATGAAAGTGCACAGATTTATAAAGAGAAAGCTAAGGCATTCCATGATCGGATGATTTGAGGCAAGACCTTTGAGATTGGTCAAAACGTTCTTCTTTACCAGTCCCACCTCCACCTCTTTCCAAGTAAGCTACATTCTCGCTTGGTGGGCCCTTTTATTGTTATTAATGTGTTTTCACATGGTGCCATCCAGACTCAGAGTTTAAGGATAGGAGCCGAGTTCAAGGTTAACAGGCATAGAATGAAAATTAATTGAGGTAGTACCCCTCCATGACATGCCACTTCCTGAAAATTAATTGAGGTACACGTCTTGCCAAGACGTTAAATGAAACACTCCTAGGATGTAACCTAGCCAACGTATGTATCCTTAGTCCTTATGTTTCTGTTTTTAATTTCTCAATTTTCTGTTTTTACCCGAGCAACTTTCTTATTCTTCTGTCAATGCTTTGCATTTATAATATTGAGGATAATGTATGATTTAGATGTGGGGTTGATGATTGAACTATGTATGTGATAACAAACATGTTTGGGGGTACACGGACTAACTTTTTAAATTTTTTTTAGTTGTCCTTAGGATGCTAGTTATACTTTGTTAGCTTGATAATGAGGATTTATAGGAATGGAAACTATCTTTTCTTTACTAAATGTTCATGTCGTGTCCATGTTCATAATATGCACCTTACAATACCATGCTTAAATAATCGAGTGAACAAAGCAACTGAAATCGAGGAGACCGAGAAAATTAGTGTAGACTACCTTGGGAGATCTTTGAGCTTAATTACCATTTATGCCAAGCGGTCTATTTTTTTCTACTCTTTAAATACTCATCACGTTTTTCATAGTTATTGATCTCATATCATCAATTTTGCATTGGAATTTAAAGAACTATATATAATGGATGCTCTTTATCTGATGTGTGGTTTGACATAAGAAGTGATGTAGGCTATGTGTGCTTGACCCTCTAAAAGCTTATTCCCACCTGATTGCATGCTCCAGAAGCCAATTTTGAAGTCAAACACTGCTTTCTTTCATCACCCACATTATATCCTAACCAATTACTCAAACATTCAACAAGGACATACCTTATAGCTTGAGTTTGTGTTGAGGTTGTCTCAAATAAGGATCATGAGAATGGAAAAGGTGAATGTTGGTGTTGCCCTAATCAAAAGCATAGGCTTGAAACGTTTGCAAATGCAATGAATGGACGGTCATTTGGGCAGTGAGGAAATTTGTGCAGTATCTTGGTTCATTTCAAAGAAAAAAATCCGATAACAAAAGAAAGAAGAAAAAAAGTGAAAATTAAAACAAATTGAACCAAGTGAGCCAAGAACCTCAACCTACTCATCAAAGAAGCATAATGTCGTGGGCCTCAAGCAAGGATTCAATTCAGGATTTTAAGATTGAAGCCATGACTCATCATGCCTTGGCACAGCTCAGGCTCTTTGAATCCTATCTCTTCTTTGATAAGCCCAAGAGCTTAGCCTTGTTACAACCAATTCTGAAAGACCTAACTTGTCTTATGGACAACCTTGTTGACGATTAAGGTATGAATCTATGTTCTTAAATTTCAATTCCTTCCATGAGATCTTATTTTCTTGAAAGTGATTTTCTTAAAATTATATTCATGTGTGATCAATCTTGAATTCTATAATGTAAACTCATCACATATGCTAGAACGAGTGAAAGCCCAGGATTCGTGGGTATATTGAGAGATGCCTAGTGAGGATTAGAGTTGAGGCGAAATCTTTTTAGGGTGCTCAGATGAGGTTGTTTTTAAGCAAGACTATTTAAATGCTGGCATAAACAATTAACACATATGACTCACAGCTATAGCATGACCTTTTGTTTCGTAAGGCATGTTTTCAGATTTTGATCCCTATTATCCTGTTAATGTATTATTTCTAGCTTAGTCATTGTTTAAGTAAAATGTTTGTGGGTATGGTGCTGCTATAACCCTCAAGAGACAAAACTCCTCCTACTAGGTGAACCTAGGGGTTTAAATGTTCTATCTTAAATATGTTGAGTCTTTGTTTTTAGTTTTTCTAGGGGATTAACAAAAGGTAGGTATGGGGGTATTTGATAAGCATTTATTTCATTATCAAATTATGTCATTTCATACCCTTTATACTTGTCTTTTGACGTTATTATTACCAACAATAGGAGAAAATGATGGTATTTGTGAGACTTGTGCAGAATTTGAAATAGGAGTCAGAATAAAAAAAACAATGCAAAAAGAATGACTCAAATCAGAGATGGAACGAAGATATGGGACTAAAATGAAGTTTTGGTCCCAAACCATTGTCACTAAACCCATGTCCTTGGCCGTATGCCTACCACTGTGCTGACCCATGTGACAGTTTCCTGGTCCGTGTGCTAGCACATGTGCTAATTTCCTGGCCCGTGTGCCTGGTTTTCAAGGTCTTGTGCTAGTTGTTCCTGATTTTGGCCTTCTTGTTCCGATGGGCAAACAACTAGCTCTGGCCACGATTTTCACACATTATGACTTATTTTTAGTCCTCTATCTAATGGTACATTCAGGGCCAACTTTTAAGAACATTCCCTTTTCGATTATTTTAAGGCCATTTTGAGCAAATTCAAGGGCCTTGGCCTTGTTCTGGCATTTTCCCATGTCTTGGGCGTGATCAGTCCACCCAAATCATCTTCAGGTGTCATTGCCATGTCCTTTGATGTTGTTAAAACATTCAAGATCGGACAAGAAGCTTCCTCCCTCCTTCTTGGCCTAATTACACTTATGTTCACACTTGGAACTAATCATAATCAAGCTTCGCTTGTGGTCAGCTCCTCAATTCCGAGATTCTAGGGTCTGATCAGCTTATCACTCCTTAATTTCAGCTTTTGGATTCACAGGATAAGGCAGTGCCCTTACCAGACTCCTTACACAACAAGGAATTACAAAAAACTTTTTAGAATTAGGGTTTACTTCTCAAATCAAAGAAGAACAGCTGGGACTCCGCTTTTAATGAGATTGATCTCCTAGATTGTAGAAGAAAGAAAGATCCAATTTAAAGAAAGCCAAGAGGCACGGCTTAGGGTAGGAACTTTTGGAAAGGAAATTCCTGAACCGCAAATAGAGTTTTTGGGGATTTGGACGTGAGCTTTGAAGAGTTGGACATGGCTTCTCACCTTGTTCTTCAGTTGGTTCATTGTATAACTCTTAATTCAATGTTTTGTACTATGTTTTTCTTCATCACGTGTAACTAAGCTCCTATCAGTGATCAGTTAGGGGCTATTTTGAGGCCCTAATTATGCATTCAAGTTGATTATCTTGATTCCTAATTTTGTTGTTATGCATGTGACTAGTTGAATGGATTTGGTTTAATATAACTCTTGTGTATGTGCATGCTATGGTTTCAAACATATTGTGTAGATGTACAAGTGTAGCTAAGACGTAGGATTAATTCATATGGCATGTGTGTATCTCCTATGTTCCATAAGTAGCAAGAACTTTCAAATTTCAATCTATTAACCTTGGGTTATGATTTGTTGGCTATTCCATAATCTGATTAGCTCCATTATCAACCAACTTTCTAAGAACTTAATGATCCTATGCATGATCAGAATGAACTTACTGTTCTCGTTTTGAGATGACTTGTTTAGGAATTCTTTAGTTTCAGTGCGCTACCAAACTAAAGGGCTTTAGGAAAGTAATAAGAACCTATCTATGCGCTACAATTTGTTCTTGATTAGTGACTCTCACGACACTGTAAAGAAATTAGGGACAGTAATTGGCTTAGCATGTAATTAGTGGTGGAAAGACGCACCCTAAACTAGCCTCTCATTCATATAATTTTCGTTCAATTATTCTCTTGCAAACAAAATCAACGAACTCCCCTTCGGTTTTAATTAAGAGTTCTGTTTTAATTTACTCGTACTTTAGTTTTGATTGTGTGAAATTATGTACCCTCAATCTTTGGCGTTTGAATGATACCTTACTTATTCTATATTACTACGACTATAACGTGCAGGTTTTAAATTATAGGTCCGTTTTGAGCCTATCAAGAACCTATTTCAATAACTTCTAAAAGCAAATTTTAGATCATGTTGAAGAATCAACTTTAGTTAAATCACAGATCAATAAGTATCCAAATATCAACAAAATCATCATCAAAATTGGAAAACAAATCAATTATCTGAAATTAAGTCATCTTATAATAAGCATAAACCAAAAATTTTATGAGTCTCATGCCGATAAAATTAAGCCTACTTAACATGATGCCTGGTTCAGAAACGACCATATACAAATGGGAGATTCTGTTGAAACTCCAACACCTCCAGATTTAAGTGATGATGGGAAGTGGCTGGGAGTTGCTGTGTGCGTTGTTTTCTCGGTGGAGGGGCCAGATTCAAAAACTTCAAATTACTACTATCGATGCAATTCAGAACTCCTAAATTTCCACTGAACACAATATCAATCTTCGATAAAAAGAAGTTCCCAACTTATGGATTGAATCCCATACGCTCTGCGTAAGTCATGTACCTCGTCTATATTTTCGAGAGATGCTTAATAAACCTATTACGATTGTGGCTATATTCGAAACCAACAACCTCCTCATGGAGGTCTGAAGAACAAATAAGATCCATCCGAAGAACAGAAGTAAATATACTTAAAAAAAAAATTATTAGTTGCAGATCTATCTTCACACCAATATGTCATAATCATTCATAAACCTGAGAAATAAACAAGACAATGCATGAAATTAGCATGTAAACAACCCAAAAATACAACTACAAACGAAAATAGCTGAAAATTAAAGAAACAGAAATCCACAAAAATCCTAAAACCCTAGACTTGAACTTATAAAACAATGTACCTAAACCAATTCAAAGGAATGAAAATGCAGAAGAAGAGAGTGGGACAATCTGACAACTTGAGAAGAAGAGAGTGGTGGAATTATCTTACTATACTTCTTGTTCTTCCCCTGAAACCGTCGCACCTCTTTTCTCTGGCGAGACCGACAGCAAGAAGGCGTAGCATCAAAGAAAAAGGTGAGAGAAGATGAACCCAGAAAACCTCAATAGATAAATGAAATCTTTTACCTCAGGATGGATTGATGAACGTTGCTAGAATCGAATGTTTGTTGTGAGGATCGGTGGTATACGGTAGGCCATGAGAGAAGAAGAAGAAGAAGAAGAAGATGATGATGAGGATGCGCAGTCGAGGAAGACCAGAGAAGATTTATGAGGTTTAGTATGTATCCAATAAGGGCAAAAGTGTCAATTGACTATTGACAGCAATTACATTGGAAAAAAAAGTAAGGGCATAATGGTAAGTGCGCGGTTGAAAACAAAGGAAAATAAAAAAAGGAGGTAAAATGGTCAAGTGTATTGGCCTGGCCTGGCCTGGCCTGGCCTGGCTTTAGAAGCAGTAGAAATGTGGTGTAGGTGGCATTGGACTAATATTCCGAAAGGGGGAGCCAGTGGTTGAAAATTGAAATGAGAATGCGAATCGAGTAGGGGTGGCGTGAGTATTTTAAGCACCTGGACCTGGTCGCTCCCCCAAAATCTGTGGCGCGCGCTCGTAGTTACACAGGAACCCACTTGTCAGTTATCTCCCGGCAGTCGCCCTTGGAGTTGGGAGGCGGAGGTGGAAACGGTGGCGCAGTTGACACCGTCGTCGTCTTCGTGATAGCGGGTAAGTTTTCTTTACAGTTTTCCCCTTTCTATCATCTATATCCGAGTCGCTGAGCAAACGCGTTACCTAACTAATTCAATTCAGAGCTGTTCATTTTTAAAAATTGAACTGCTTATTTAAAGTGCTCGCCAAAGGTCCTGATATTGGAACAACGTTTGAACTTTTGAACTGTTGGGCAGGTGGGCTCTAAAGCCATACCATAATATTTTTCTCTCAACATAAAAGTTTCATCGATGGTCTATTTTACTGACCTTGATTACTGTTCTAAGTTCTATTTTTTGTTTGCAGTGCAGGGATGCTAGGGAAATCATTAGCTTCTCCACTTATAGCCCATGATTGTGCTACACGCTTTTGCTTTTCTACTGTGAGTACATTTTCAAGGAAACGATGAAAATGTTAGATTGCCATGAATTTGGCTTTTATAACTCCATCAATTTTTGATTCTATATGTTGCAATCAGCTTGGAAACTTGAATGATTCTGTACTTGGGAGTTACTTCCACTTTTCATAGCTATTTATTCGTCCCCCTCTTCTCTTCCCCACCTGTATGTTTGATTGGCATAGCTAGCTTTTGCGCCCCTTCTTCCTTTCCAGTGGGTTGAATCTTAATTTCCATGGGAAGTTGAATGATTTTGGCGAGTTATCTATTGTATGCTCTGTGTGTGGATTTGTGTACATGTAAAATAAATAAATAAATTGCATGTATCATTTTTGTTTGATTTTGCCCATGTAAGATGAACTGGCTGTTTGACTCTAGTAGATGCTCGTCCTTAGCTTTCTTTTATGGCGCTAACAACTTTCCATTGATCTTTATTACTGAAAAACATTTTGCTTTTGTTGGAATGAAAAAGGAAAGCATTTTCTGGAATTTTAGTGAGTTTTGTAGTTACTATTAGTTGGGAAAAGACTGAAGCCATGGGGAAGTAAACCTTTGTTTCTTCAGCAAGTAGGGTTTTTTTGACTCGTGGGTTTCTTTGGGGATAGAGTTGATTTTAGAAGGACGGCTTCAATACCTAGGGAATTTGAAGATATTCTATTCTTTTTCTTAATGTTGCTTTCGGTGGTGCTTTATCTTAAGTTGGTTGGGGAATCTCAATGGTTCAATGTTGTTAGGCGCATCGCTTTTGGTCATGGAGAATATGATTTTAGTGATTGCTTGTTATCGTACTGTAGTTTTGTTTTGAATAAAAGCATACTGATTTGTACAAAAAACAGAAGTGGATGTGAAGTTTTCTTTGTCCAGAGTCTAGCTTAGCATTGAGGGAATCATTGGCATTGTTTTTAAGTTTGGGGTAGCTATTACTTGAGAACTTGGTCATTCTTTAGGCATCCTAATAAAGCTGGAGATTAAGTGTTTGCCAATAGGGGGAGTCAAAGAAAAGAGAACGCGCTATTTTCAGAATACGTTTCCCCCAATGCTTTGGTCTTCTACGTGTGGTTTTGAAAGCTTAATCCCTCAATTTCAATCCTCATCGCTATTCAGTGTACATTTCTTCGGCTGATTGGTATGGAATCCATGATAATAAAGAGACCTATTGGTGGAGATTTTTACAAATTTTGATATGGAATCTGAACTACTGTTTTGCTGTCCGATACTTGTATGATAGATTTGTTCTTACCTATTGCTGGTGGATATAACTTCACATTGTTATTGTTTGTATTCAATTATTCAAATTTTAGCATGCAATTGTTGAAATATATGAGTTTTTCTTTTAAATTTGGAGAATGTGTGACGACATATTCTGATAATTCTTCTTGCAGCCTGATGTTTGGGATGCTACACCAAGTATTAGATTGCAAAATGTTTCACAAAATCGGAACAGAGGAGCTTACTCATTGTCCCTGAGTTTCAGTGCCAAGAAATGGGTACTACGATCATCTGCAGAAATTGAAAATGAAACTTTGAGTGATGAAGAGAGTACGGCATGGGATGCATGCCAGAAAGCTTTGTGTGCAGTGAGCATCAGTCCCGAAGAGGGAGAAAAGATAATTGGAAAAGCGTTTGGCGTTGTTCATTCACCTTACTGGGGCGAAAGACGTAAAAAGGAAGTACCAAAATTTGAGATTGTAAGTGAAAAGCTGGAGTACCTTCGGAGTTTGAGCCTTTCGGACGATGACTTATGTAAGTTGCTAAGGAAATTTCCGGAGGTTCTTGGATGTAATCTTGAAGATGAGTTGAAAACTAATGTGCAGATTTTGGAAAAGGAATGGGGAATAAAAGGGAAAACTCTTCGAAACCTCCTGCTTCGAAATCCAAAAGTATTAGGTTTCAATATTGATTGTAAAGGAGACTGTAAGGCACAATGCACGCGATGCTGGGTTCGGTTTTAGAATTTCTTTCAGATGAATGCAAGTATTCAGTACTCATTACTCATTGAGTCATTTCATTGTAAATCTATTTCAACGGAGCATAGTGAATGTGGGGGGTTAAATCGTTGGCTCTGCATTATTTCAATTGCCTCTCGTCTTTGTTTCATTTTTTAATTTTTTAAGAATTTTTTATGTACGGAAATAGAGAAAACAAGATACTACAAAGCAAAGGCCATGAGGCAACCAACGCTAGTACGGCCACATTTCCAAACTTTTGAAGAACGAAAGTAGGAAGTAGTCAGTTGATGTTGATGACCACAAGCAGGCAAAGCTCCGCCACAAAATTCACTTTCCTTCAAGCATGAGAATTCAGAATGTCTAAGGGAGACCGTAAGCAGTCAATTGTTTATGTATCGTGCAAGATGCCACAGAACATTCCCCCCCTTGTTAATGGCATAGCATCGGTGAGAGTTTTAGAATCACTTTCAACAACCAACTCCTAACAAAATGATTAATAGCACATATTTTGACTTGACCCGCCCTGCGATCACTTTGATAACTGCACCAGTCCTACTTCCGTTTGATAACTAATCTCAAGTTCCAAAAGCACCTGTATGATCTTAATTCCTAATACGAAAATTTTTCAGACGAGATATATAACGAAATATGATCCGTCCTCCAAAGGTTATCGCCCACACCAGCCCACTAACCCTGGAACTGAGGTAAAATGCAGCTCGATAACTCCGACCTCAATCGTAACCCATGGCATAATCAATATCTCATATCAACCGACAACTACCTCAGCAATCAGCCATGAACCAGTTAGTACTATGTCGACTTTCAATCATGAACTATCCAGTAATTGTATCGGCTCTTAACCATGAACAAGCCAATAATGTATCGGCTCCCCTGACTCCTCCTAATTCCTTAATCGATAACCTGATTCATCTAGAATCCCAATCCGGTGTCCCGACTTATCTAGAGTCCCAATCCAGTATCCCGAATCATTTAGAGTCTCATTTGGTATTCCGACTCATCTAAAGTCCCAATCCGGTATCCTGACTCAACTAGAGTCCTAGTACGGTATCCCGACTTATCTAGATCGCATACCTCATAATTGACCCTCAAGGCGTTTGAACCCAATCATAGTTTATACTCATTCTAGAGTAGTACTCGTTCACCAATACCACATTACATCACTGAACCTAATCTCAAGATCTATCACTATAATACTAGTTTGTACTCATTTTAGAGTTCTTGTCTTCTTTAGGGATTAATATACTAATTTCCAAATATCAAACGTATCCAGACTCTAGATCTACCTCGTGGCTTCAGCTAGGCCTCTAACATCATCTTAACACGAGCATCCAACCAAATATTCTCGAGCATTACAATCAAGGCATTCAATTCACATTATATATATCACATTATCAATACATTATCCATAATTGTAGGGTTTAAGGTATGAGATCCACTTAAATCACATTAGGGAAAGCTCACCCGGCTAAGTGCACTAGTGCACGTATTTCTAGGCCCTTGACCCTAGAAGCCACCACGAGCTCCATCTGGACTCATGTGGCTCTTTGGACTTTCCATTATCTTCGTGCCTCACAAACAAGTAGTTATTATTAATACATGATAAATTAAATCGTTATAATCAAAACCTCCTTTATCATCAATTAAAGCAACTTAAGATGTCTGGAACTAATATTAAACAAGCTACAATGGACTCCAAACCTATACCATCAGGTCCAGAACATCAAAAACATAAAAAACATGAGCCATAGTACTATTCATAGGTACTATTAATGGATACTGTTCACTCACTAAGTATTGTTCACTCGAAAACTCCATAAGCACCCAAACTTCAAACTGCAACATCTCACTCATTTCTTAACCAAAATTGATGTTTTAATAATAAAAATCTATCTACTCGAGCCAAGAAATCTAAATATAAGTTAGAATCGATATACAATACTTGTGGTGGCTGGAAAATGGCCTATAAAGTGGTAGTTACTGTTCACCCTCAATTCTCCTTCTCCTAACACTCCCAATCTTGATGGAGGATATGGTTGAGTTCAAAATGATGTGAGGAAGTTGATGATGCGAATGGTTTATGGTGATTTGGCCTAAATCAAAACCCCAATTTGAGGGTATTGATAGGCCCAAAACAGATCTATAAATTTAAACCCTACAAGTTGTAGTCTTTAGCAATATAGGATAAGCAAGGTATTGTTCCTGTAAAGGATTGAGGGGACACACATTCACGCAATAACACAAATAAAAGATTAAAAATAAGGGGGATCTTTTGTTTATGAATACATAAAATAAAATGTTTAAAGGTTGAAAATAAGAGTGAGATGGGATAACTAAGAGCACATTAATCCTATGATGCAAAGACAATTGTTACTCCTAATTCATTTACTATGCCGCGAAAGATATCAGTAAAAAAACAAACTGTAATGCACAAGTAGGTTTTCATTACTTTCCTAAGGTTCTTTAACCCGGAAGTGTATTCAAAGTTAAAGAATTCCTAAACATAAAATCTCAAAACATGAACAGCATGTTAATTCAAGTCATCAAAGGATCATTAAGTTCTTAGAAAGTTTGTTTGATAATTGCATAAATCAAATTATGGAACAACTAGCAAATCATATGTAATGACCCGGACCTTTGAGGAAAGTGTATTTGGAAAAATTGGGTGAAATTTACTATTTTTTCCTTGAAAGTCAAATAGTTGACTTTTTTACCAAAAGTCAAGTATTGACTTTTTGATTGGGATCCCCTTTAGGAAATCCAAGAGGACTGTTACGTAGGTCTCAGGATCGTGTGTTCATAGATAGACAACATGTTAAAATTAGATAACGTAAGAGGTTGTTTCGGGTAAAAAACGCCTTAGGGGTATTTTGGTAATTTATGCTTGAAGGGCATTTTGATCATTTGCATTAAGAACCTATTCAATGATGCCACATGTCAAGTCTATAAGGGTCTGATATTTTGGCCCTCCATCGACTCATTTCTCTATTTAACAGTATGTGTGTGTGTGTGTGTGTGTGTGTGTGTGTGTGTGTGTGTGTGTGTGTGTGTGTGTGTGTGTGTGTGTGTGTGTGTGTGTGTGTGTGTGTGTGTGTGTGTGTGTGTGTGTGTGTGTGTGTGTGTGTGTGTGAGTGTGTTGTGTGTTGTGGGTGAGGTTTGGTGGGCATGGTCCGAACAACATGGAAAACCCATGGTCGAGCATACCATCATGAGGAAGAGAGAGACAGAGAGTGAGACAAAGAGATAGAGAAGGGGGAAAGTGAAGAGAAACATAGAGATAATGATGAGAGCTGAGAGGAATGAAGGAGGAAGCAGATTGTCCTGGAAACCCGAAACTATGGTTTTCATGGTTTTGCTTTTGGGCTTTATGTATGGACGAGAAAGCTTGGCAACCAAGCCTGGTGGTTAGTTCTACGTAATCATGCGACCTCAACAGACCCAGAACTCAAGGTTTTGGACGCTCGAGATGGTGCAGGTTAAAGGTCGAAAGTTAGCCGAAAGATGAAAGTATGGTTGTAACGACCCGAACTTTCGTAATTCTTATTTTATTGTAAAATGACCGTTTTGCCACTGAGGGGGAAAAAGTTGACTTTTACCTCGGGAAGTATTTAGGACTTTGACACGTGACCGTGACGTAGTTTAGGACGTCACGAGTTCATAGGCAGGTGGCACGTTCGATTCCGACGTTCGAGGAAGAAGTTGTGACGTTCGGAAGTCGAGGGGAATTTTGGTAATTTGGCCATTTGGGGGCCAAATGTTGACTTTTGACCCGGGAAGTCCAACGGACGAGGGCCAATGACCGTTACGTAGGTCTCGTCGATACGAATCCGTAGACAGGCGGCACGCCGATATCGGACTTACGACGAAAAAGTTATGGTCAAGAACGTAACCGAACTAACCGAGACTCGGAACTTAAAATAATAATAAAATATTAGAATCTGATTTACTTTAACCCAATCAATCTGGACCCTTGATGAGTGACACATGTCACTCATCTACCTCATCCACATCATCCCCAACAATCTGGATCTATGTCTGCCTTTAGAATAATTAATTAATTTAATTTCCTTAAATCCTCACCTTTCATCCTTTAGTCAGACTCAATCCTAGCCGTTGGTTTCTAATGCCTATTCTGTTTTAAACTCATCAAACCATACTCCCACATTTTCATTCTCTTAACCGTGCACCCTCTCATCCTTCGAACAATCACTCCAGCAGCTCACCACCCAACCTCCCTCACCAGGCAGCACCAGGCAACCACCAGCAACCTCCAGACGGCCATCACCACCACCACGGCCACCCTGCACGGCCGGGCAACCCACAAACCCGAGAAGGAAACCAAACCACCCGAAACTGTCCAATCAACCAAACCATGATTTCTGGGCTCGAACAAACGTAGGGTTAGGATCAGAGTGACCTCTGGACGACTCAGGACCGGACTGGGCAGCCCACGGCGGCGACACGGCGGCGGTAAGCCTGCAAACCCGAGAGACACCGATTTCCTTCCCTGTTTCGAAACATCCGTTTTTAACGTTAGAATTGTTTGGTTGCTTTTGAGACATAACTTAGGGGACTAGACGACCATTTCAGACCTAAGTACGCGGCTGGAAGCTTGACGGCTCGCCGGAGAAGACGAACCAGGGCCGGCAGCCGGTTTCCCGTCGATTTTCAGGTGGTACCTTCAACTTAAAAACCTATTTTAATTACACAGAGCCATAGAAAATGTTCAGACGAGTTCATAGGAACAAATCCCATCGATTTTGGTGGTCGGGTTGATGAGAACTGGTCGGGTCGAACCGTGGGTCTGCGGTGACCCGGTTCTCAGACCCGGTACTATAGCTGATGACGTCATCATGCTGACGTCAGCAGTGACGTCATGATGACGTCATCATGTCAGAATATTGTCAGACCAGGGACCAATGGGCTGTTGACACGTGTCCTCTGACACTGTCAGTGATGACGTCATGCTGACGTCAGCAGTGACGTCATGCTGACGTCATGCTGACGTCAGCAGTGACGTCATGCTGACGTCATGCTGACGTCAGCAGTGACGTCATGCTGACGTCAGCAGTGACGTCATGCTGACGTCAGCATCACTGTAGCACTGTTGACCAGGGAGTTGACCGGCGCGTGGGGGGCGCGTGTGAACAGTATTTTGTGTGGGACTAGTGCCATTTTCAAGGTTTCGACGATACAGATCCAATGGCGGTGGTTTCGTGTCGATCGGAGATCGTTAAGTTGGTCAAATTAGGGTTTGACGCCTTGGGAAGCGTGTTCGGACGGCTTTCCCGGGCCGATTTCAGTCTAGGGTTTCTTAGTTGTTTAGTAGGGACTTAAAGTGACTTTGCGTATGTTTTGGGCATGACAGGAATTGTACTTTAACCCTTGGACGGGGCTTTACGCTCGGGATTGCAGCGGGATTGTACTGTGAGTGGGCCTTTGATTTCACTAAACTTCGGCATGCATAACTGTTTTACTTTCTACTATATCTATATGTGATTCAAGTAAAAGTATCTGTTTATCTTGTGTATGATTTATGGCACGTATTACGATGTTTGGGCATGAGACCCGTCTGGTTGTTTATGAATGGTTTGGAGTCATATATATGTATAATGGATCTCGATATTATCTGTGGTACTGCACTGTATAGATCTACCCTAGGATTCTATCTCCTCCGGATGTAGGTACACCGGAGTGGTCACGGCGCATTGCTTGTGAGGAGTCATTCTACGGAGGGACCGGACCGTAGAGTGACTCAGGAGCAGGATTGCTACTATTGGACGTCTGGGACGTCAGGCATCTAGAATGCCATGCTCGGACTAGGTTCGGGATTTGGACTCGGGATTGAGACCCCGGGTGGCACGCGTAGCCTTGAGACTGTGACCTTATTGGGCGTCTGGGACGTCAGGCATCTGGGATGTCAGGGTTGGGATGTATAGTGCAGTGACTAAGATTATATTATGTTGATATTATTCTGCTTATGACTATATGGTTTTGTGGTTTATTATACTATGCATGTCTTTTCGGAAAACGGAGGGGAAAAGCTATATGTTTTCGAAATGGTAAACTACTTTGTAAACCTTGAGTTTCGGCCCACTCACCTTTGTTGTTTTACTACCCCTCCAGGTAGTGCTATCGAGGAGGAGGATCCCGAGGAGGAGGAAGAGGAGGATCCCGAGGAGGAAGAGGCATAGGTTTACGTTGCGTACCTGAACCCTACTGCTGGGTAGGTTGGCACGTAGTGTGTCTAGAGTCGTGCTCAATAAACTGTATTCGGGAACTATCCCTTGTCTGACACTATTTGTATTCGAGTATTTGTGTGGCGTGCTATGTATGACTTAACTTTGGTTTTTCTTTATGCATTTCATCTTCAATAAGGGTATTTTTGGTATTTTAATGTCGGGTGTCAGACGGGAGCAGGGCACGTCCCGGGTGGTCCCAGGGGGATCGGGGCGGGTCCTGTCAATGGTTCCTCGACTTATGGTTGGTTTTTCCTTGTTTTGAAATCATAGATCCAACCTAGAGGTAGATTAGAGCATAATAGTCAAAAAAGAAGTGAAAATGATTACGAAATAAGCAAGTTAGGGTGGGGTTAGGTCGCCCAGGTTGAGTCTTGCACACGGACCCGTAGGCTGACCCGGCTAGAGCTTAAAGGTGACAATAGCTGGTGCGTGGCTCCCACGTGCAACCACTTTGAGTGGCACATACGGGCATGTGAGGGGGAATTCCAAGGTGCGTCCAACATGAATGTCTGAGTATTCGATATTACGAATTCAACGGTCAAATGGGTATCATCTTGGGACAGTTTTGACTGTTCGGAAGTTTAGGGTCCGTTTTAATTTGTTTAAAAATCCCAAAAAAATTATGGGATTAAAGGGCAAGTCAATGTGGATGGTTAGTGATCCCTAGAAGTGATTTTTGGAAGGAGGTGATGTTCGCGGATTTTATGAAAAAGCATGCAATGTGATTTAACGGTGTGTGCGGTACGTGTGAGTGCACTTTCTTTTCCCTAAACCCTATGCAAGTATTTTTTTGTCGTTTTCCATGATTTATTATGTGAAATGTTTGATGGTAATTTAATCATGATTTTTATGGGTTTTCAATGATTTTATAATTAATTATTTTTTATTGTGCGTTTTACAAGATTTTATGTAAATCGTGTTTTAAAGCCCTATTTTCACTAAGGTTTGGATTGGATATAACCTCTAATGGTTGGAAAGATTATAAGGTTTGATTTTATTAGTTTCTAGCATGATTTCTAGTTGATTTTATGGAAAGTTACTCGATGGCTTATTTCACGAGGTTTCCTCAAGTATACGTTCCTGGATTTTGTCTCAATTATAGATTTGATATGAACAAGGATTTATACTCAGTGTGACTTTCTTATATGATTTTGGTGGTGTTTAGTCGATTGGTAATTTTATATGATTTTACGGAAAATTTTCATAGAACGTTTTATGGAATTTTGACATAATGTATGTTTTGGGCTTAGGCTTGGAATTTGAGGTTTGGATTTGGATTTTGAGTTTATTTTTGAATATGGAATGGATATATGACATATTTATGTGATAATTGAGTATGTGTGGTGATTGGATGTGGATTATAGATATATGTGGTTGTGATGTGATGGGCCGACCCTCCTCAGATTGCTTGGTTACGTCTAGATGTTGTATCTCTGGAAGACCACTCAAATACTGTATCCCTGAGAGATTGAGTTATGTGGTTAACACCCAGATGTTGTATCTATGGGTGGCCACTCGGACGTCGAGCTAGGTTCTGTAGTTCCCAAGTGGTTATATTTTATGATACATGGACTATTACCCAGGCATCTAGAGTCGAGCTCTGTTTTACTGGGATTGGTTCTCACCTAGATGTCTATAGACGGGCTCTATTTTCCTGGGTGATACCTGGACGTCCAGAACTAGGCTCTAACTTTCTGGGTGATACCTGGACGCCTAGAGCGAGGCTCTATTTTTTCGGGCACTCGGACATCCAGAGCAGGGCTTTATTTTTCTGAGTGATACTAGCCTACCGATAGTGCATATTTAATATGATGATTTGGTTTGTAGGCATCAAGAGATGGACCAGTCGATATGATTGATTGATTCGGTATGTTGATGGATTTAGTGTGACTAATATAGTGTGACTGATATGTTTGTATTTGAGTTGATACTTGATATGGTTTTAGGCTGGACAGGTTTCTAAAATTAATGGTTTTTCCGATTACTGCATGTATTTCAAGATTGTTGTTTTATTAGTAAATTTGATGCATGAATAGCTTTTGTAAAATGGAGGGAACTATGTATGTTTTGAACTATATTTTTCAAAACAAACCTTTATTTTCGTCCACTCACACATTTTTATTGATTTTGAAACCCTCCAGACTTGTTACACTGGAATTGAGGTTGTTTTCGTAGCGGAGACATAGGCTCACAGGTATACAAGGATCCTCTGTCTGACAAGGTTCAAGGGTATATTTGGTGTTCTAGGTTACATGTCAAACGGGAGCAGAACCCGACCACTTTATACATGATGTTTTTTGGGTTGGGTCCTATCAACTTAGTATCAGAGCTAGGGTCCTGATATGTGTTTGAAATTAGCACGCCTCCGAGATGTGAGCCTCGTGCATGGCCTGATAGTGACACGAGAATAGGAGCTCCGTGAGAGAACCCAACTCGGAAAACACCATAAATAGTGTATTGGTTTTGGGTGGTTCCCATATGAATTCTGAATGGTTCTCAAATATGTTTTGGGCACGTTTTACGATGAATTTTTAAATGTTGTTTTTTGACTTGATAATGGATCGTGAGAATTGGTTTTTATACCCGAAATGACTTTCCACATGATCTTGGTGGTATTCGATTTATTGGGTTGTATACGAATTTTATGGATTTGAATGATTTTACAAAAATCGTAACTATGCACATTTTGCGAGGAAATTAGGTTTATTGAGTTCCGGAATATTACTGAGTTTTGGAAAATGGGTTATTACTTGCTATGCCATATTTATTTGATTGTGATGACGATTGATGATTTATGATTTGACACGATTTTATGGATTATTTAATGGTTCGTTTTACAAGGTTTTTAACGTATTTTGTGAATTGGGCTTAGGCCCAGATTTAACCATGTGACCCGGATTTCTGAATTTGGTGTTGGATTAAGATTTGATCGGGAATTTCTTATGCAGGTTATAAAGTATGTTTTCTCGATATTGATGATTGTTGGACGATTTTATAGTAAGTGTTTGAGACACGTGTTTTGAGGAACTCATATATGTGGTATATATTTGATATTTTGGTCTCTGAACATGATTTCGAAATAGATGTGGGTTACAAGATTATCTGCCCTTGGTAATTGAGACGAGATTCTAGATATACATGTATGTGATATGATTGTGTTGTGAATAACCCTTGTCAGGACCGGTCCCAAATCCCCCGGGATTAACGTGGGACCTGTCTGATCCCGTCTGACACCACGTGTCAGACCAGGAAAATTTCCATCTCTGCCCTCGCCGGGGCTATCAGAGTGCATCAAGATCGTAGGAGGATGGGAGTGATGTCTCGTCTCTGCTACAGCCCGCATCCGCGATCAACCTGAAGGGCATTAAAACACGAAAACTTTCGCTTAAAGACATTTATGCCCTTCAATAAAAGCATATGCATGCATTCAAAAATCGATTATCAAAATGTTCATAAAACCATTTCATTTATCAAAACATAATCTCAAAATCATTCAAGGGTTCACGTCCGGTTCCCATAAACCGTCATGAACCATAAATCCATTTGGGTCCCCGACCCGAAATCACAACTTAAAACAAGAAATATAGAAATCAAATCAATAGGGACTCAGCCCAAATCACGTCACGTGGGTCCCAGCCCAAAACCATTCGCAAAACATCGAATACGGGGTCTCTGCCCCAAATCACTTTCTAAATCATAAAACACAGAACACGGGGTCTCCACCCCCAAATCACTTTCTGTAAATCACATACGTACTCGTACGTATAACCCATCCTAGGTACTTCCGGAGAAGATGCCAACTCGGGGCACACAGCCCCTAGGGAACACATCCCTTATATATGTCACGATATCATCTCTAAACTAGTGTGCACACTACTCGGGGTCTCACTCCGAGTCTTCTCCCAGGAATCTCCATCTGGGAGGCTCAATCTCTGGATCTAGTCTGAGCTCTCTCTCTGGATCTAGTCCATACATGTAACGACCCGTCCCGAATTTTCGGGATTAGATTAGTGACTAATCTTGATTAGTGAGGTTGAACGGTGGTTAGTAGTGTAACACCCCGGACATTCGAGGACTTTAATATTGTAATTTAATGTATCAATTGACGTTTTTACCCTTGTTAATGGTATGGCCAAATTGTTGACTTTTTGATTGGTGGGTCAAATGGACCTTGACCAATGACCGTGACGTAGTTCGGGACGTCACGAGTTCATAGACAGGTGGCACGTCCATTTCGGACGATCAGGGAAAAAGTTATGACTATCGGAAGTTCAGGGGCATTACCGTAATTATGACGGTTAGGGCAAAAATGTTGACTTTTCGTTTAACAATTAATTTTCACACGACTCCAGGACCGTTAGGTAGGTCTCGACGTCCTGAGTCCGTAGACAGGCGGCACGCCGAAATCGGACTTCGTATGGCTGATTTACGGGTCTAGGAAGTGAGGGGCATTTTGGTAATTATTGAACCAGGGGCATTTTGGTCTTTTGCCCTGGTTACTGTAGCAACCGCGGGGGAACCATGGACGGCACCACCATGTGCGGTGGTCCAGTGCAAAATTGATTATGCCAATATGTGCTGGAATGTAACGACCCGTCCCGAATATCGGGATTTAATAATATTTAATGGTGATTTACTAATCTGGGATTAGTTGGGCGATTTCGGACGAGTTGTGCGAAATGACCGTTTTGCCCCTGGGCGTGGGCAAAACGTTGACTTTTAATTCGGATGGTCAAATGGACTTTGACCGATGACCGTGACGTAGTTCGGGACGTCACGAGTTCATAGACAGGTGGCACGTTCGATTCCGTTGTTCGTGGGGAAAGTTATGATGTACGGAAGTCCAGAGGCGTTTTCGTAATTTGGACGATATAAGGGGTAAATGTTGACTTTTTGATCGGGATGTCCGATGGCCGAGGGCCAAGGACCGTTACGTAGGTATCGTCGATACGAATCCAATGACAGGCGGCACGCATCAATCGGAGTCCGTATGACCGAGTTACGGGTCAGGATGTGTGAGGGGCATTTTGGTAATTTTCTGCACAAGGGCAGAAATGTAATTTCACATGGGTCACTGTTTCATTGAACTGGCCATGTGGTGGATGCCTTGTGCGATCGATCCCATGTTTGTTTATCAATTAAATGGTGGAATTGGACCGGTTTGGGGTGGATTTGCACATGGGAATGAGTTGGCATCGATTGCACGACATGGGCACTGGGTTTTTCTATGATTTTCGGGTCAGTGCGGGAGCCTTTACACAGTGGATTGAGGACGGTTTTGGACGCCTTTAACGGCTAAATTGAATTAAAAGAATGAAGAGTGTGTCGAGGGCAGTTCACTGAGATTGAGAGATGGAGAAATGGAGTGGAAATGGTGGAGGAATGCTCAAAAACCCGAAACTGGGTTCTGGGAAATTCAAATTCGAATTTCCAGTTTTAGGCCAGCCCAAGCCTAATTGATGGTGGATTGAGCTTTCTGGAACTTCAACGTATCGAACCAGATCAAATGGAGCAAGCTTTGGGGCTCCTAGGGCCGTGGACGGACGAGGTGGACGGCCGGAAAACTCGAGCTTGAGTTGTGACGATTGAGGTATTGTCGAGTTCAATTAATCATGGTAATTGGTTCGTATTAGTCCTTATTAGCTTCCTGTGAAGTTAATTTGATAATGGTTGAGGATTGGAGGAGTTTTGGTGATCGACCCGTTTTGGGTGATCACGGGTTGTTGACTTGATTAGGGAATGGTTGATGCTAATCATGGGCACAGAACTGAAATTGGTGGATTGATGATTGTTGTAGGATCAATAACGGATTGAATTGATATCGAATTGAGGGTGATTGAACCGGATCCTATCGCGGGCTTTCCAACCCGTTTACCAGACAAACGGGTGAAGAAGGAACACTGTAGCAGTCACTGTAGCAGGCGCGTGGCTTTCACGCGCAGCCACTCACGGCGGCGCGTGACGGCGCGTGGACACGAATCTCGAGGTGAGGTCAACATGACTTTTATCCTATACATTGTAACGAACATATTGGGATTGGTTTCGTGTCGATCGGACACCGTCTCGATATTGTTCGGGATGTCCGAAGGTTTTTAATCCAGTTTAAAAATACTTAAAAATTCGGGAAAATTACGGGACTTGAATAGGATGTTAATGATGAGGTTAGTGATCCTCTAATGTGTTTTGAACAGGATTGGGAGTCCCGGTGTTAGTGGTGTGGCCCGGGAGGGCCTACGGCACGCGTATCGAGGCGCTCGGTTAAACGGTCTGTGAGTGGACATTGGTTTTATAAATTCGATGCATGCATAACTGTTTCATGATTTTTATAAATTGTGATTAAATGATTTGTTTTGGATATCGGTGAATTTATATATTTTCACGCATTTCGAGGCGATTTACGTGTTTGCACGTAAATCGAGATTTTTCTGGATTTGCACGGATTTCCAAAATGTGGTTGGATATGATTTCATGAAACGGTTACAAATTTGATAAAGTGAAATCGGGCCAGGGGCCCAGTTGATTTATGAAATCGGGCCAGGGGCCCAGTTAACTTGTGAATCGGGCCAGGGGCGCAGTTAACTTATGAAATCGGGCCAGGGGCCCAGTTGACTTCTACATGTGATTGCGGGTCGGGGACCCTAAAATGGAATTGAATAAATGTTTCCTGGTTTACATTTTATATATATTCACATGCTAAAAACAATAGTGGTTTTGATGATATGGAAAATCTGGTTATGGCACGTTTCACGGTATTTGGGCTTGAGACCTGTCTGATGAAACTTAATGATTGGTTTGGATTTTTATCCATGTATATATATATGCCTTGCATGTGGATATCGATAAAATGTATTTGGTACTGCACTGTATAGATCCTTCCATATTATATTGTCTCCTCCGGATGAGGTACCCCGGAGAGGTCACGGGCGTCTAGTACGTCCAGCGTCTATGACGCTAAGCATCAGGTGATGCTGCATCAGGTGATGCTGTACCCGAACGGGGTTCTGGGATTTAACTCGGAAAATTGAGACCCGAGTGGCACGCGTAGCCTTGTGATTGTGACCTTATTGACGTTAGGGACGTCAGACATCAGGGATGTCGGATTGGAGTGTATAGTGCAGTGGCTGAAATAATGGTTATGGTTTATATTATATGCCTTATGGTTCATATTACTGGATTTATGAAATAACTCTTGGATTTACTTTTGGAAATTGAAACTAGGCTTTGGTTTCCGGGCTAAGGCCCTAATGGTTATTTCTAGATAAATATGGGATTATTGGTTTTGGTGCATGCATATGATTTTACTGAGGGGCATAAATGTCTTATAAATGTTTTAAACAGACTTGTTTATTTTCGTCCACTCACAGCTTTTGTTTTCAATGCCCTTCAGGTTGATTCCGGATACGACTGCAGCAGAGACTTGAGCATCGCACACCTCCTCCATCGATCCTTACGCACTCTGGAAGCCCGTTTGGGCAATGGCAATCGGTTATCCCTTGTCTGGCGCCTCTTGTCAGACGGGAGCACGTCACATTCCATGGTAATCCCGGGGGGATTGGGATGGGTCGTGTCAAGTGGTATCAGAGCAGGTTTTGCTCTTTTGTGCGCGAAGGACGAGGGTGTGATGTCTCTTTGGGATGCTGTTCCGTTGTCAACCTGATAGATAGTTTTGGGTTTGTATGGTGGATTGGGTGTGTTTGGCCCGATACGCCGTGCATTGATGCGATTCAACCCAAGTGGGGTTGTATACGATTAACTGGTAATGTGGGACCGTCGGTTCGGTCATGTGATGATGGATTGTTGTGCCACTGGGCACAGCTAGGTTCAGGGAACCCCATTTGATTGGAAATGTGAAACTCAGTTGAGTATTGGTCTAAGTTTTGACCCTAGTAGTGTTGGCTAGTGTACGGGGTGTTGGTGCATCGGAGTTAGCCGATGACCTTCGCGATGGAACCCACGTTGAATTGACGATTGGATTGGATTGGACGTCTATATGATGTCAGGACCGCGGGGTCGGTCAGGTTGTGGATTTTACTGCAAAAGGCAGTTGGGTTCGGTGGAACCCTAGGGTGTGATTTTGGAACCCTAATTTATAATTGATGGACCGGAAGGTGAACTTCAAATGAGAACTTGTGCTGCGACGAGCGGCTGAGGTCATGGATGACCATGTGGATGACTCTAGTGAGTCTTATGGGTTTCGATCTATGGATACGATTGTGAGATGAAATATGGAATCCCGTGTTGGATCGAATATTAGTGTGAGGTATGGTTACGGATCTTGACAACGATGACTGTTGGTCGACAGTTGTGTCGAGATAACTGACTATCGAGGATATTTATTGTGGGTTTGACACTTGGGGATCAGGGGATGTTCAAGGAACGTCCATTATCCTGATGTGCCAGTGGTCAAATTGGAGGTACCCATAGTCGTGGGGTACGAGTGGTGTTACGGGATCGTCGTTCGGAATGAACGGAGATCCAGGGTAACAACATTGCACACTGTGTGCTAGCATGGATGTTCGTGTGCTAGCATGGGTGTTCGTGTGCTATGTTTGGATGTTGGTATGGTGATAGCTTTATGCCAATACTAGTATGGATGCTTGTGTGCTGATACTAGTGTTGATGATGGTGCGTTGGTGCTGGTGCTAGCGCTGGTGCAGGTGTCAGTAATTGTGTCGACGATGAGCCACCATTTGGGGTGTGACTCTGTCATGATGGACATATGATCGGTATCTGCGACTCAGTGGTGGTTGAGTCTTGGACTGGATGGGATCCAGTGGAGGTTGTGTCGTGTTGGGATAAGTCCCAACAGATTTATGATGACAAGTGATGAATGGATCAAAAGGTTTGATTGAAAATTTGGGGAAATTTGGGATGTTGTTCCCTATGTCATGTGTATTGGCGGACGTGAGGTCCGAGTAATGAATTGATTTTGGACACGTGGTGGTCCAAGTGAGGTATGGATGTGGGCAGTCCAGTGGTTGGACTTGACATCTCATTGGGAGCATGTCTGTTTCCAACATGGTTGGAACTCCCGTTTTGGGGAGAGTTGTGATTGGGAGACGAGAGGAGTGCTCGTTTCCGCATCGGTGATTGGTGTTCCGAAGTCATTGGGGTTGACTTCATATTTTCTGCCATGGCAGATGATGATTGTTGCTACCAGTACGTTGAGTGTGTATTGGTTGGTGGACCCATGTTTGGCTTGGGGTCATTGGACACAAGCAGTTGTGTATGATTTTGGATTTGGTGGTGAAATGCGAGGTCATCTTTCCACCAAGGGGGAAATTTGACGAATGATTTAATTGAGGGTGTAAGACCCTACGATCAGCTTTCAGATGGATTGTTAGCTATGTGAGCATATGTGGATCCTAGGCGGATCTGATTTGTGATGTTGTCGACTTTGGACGATGTGACGATCTAGGATCGTGATGTTGCTTGTCGGGTGGCGTAACGATGGATCTGGGTTGTGATCGTGATGATCCAGTTTGGATGATAGTTATCACTCTTACTTTGGTATGTGAGTCGTAAATGACGGGACTGAACTTCTTTTCGGAGTGAGTCCATATGGTTGTTACTCGGTTGAGTAGGTTTCCGAAGTGGTCGGATTTTGTCAACCTTTGACGTGTGAATATTGGGATTAGCTTCCCTATGAAGTCAATCGAGTGTTTTTGACAGGCAACCGATAGGTTCAGTTATGTTACGTCTTGATGGACGTAAACGAGGTTTTGGGTTTTGGAACCGAATTTCTGGGTGACGATTTAGGATTCGATTGCGAAGCTCGAAAATGGATTACCGGATTTGGGTGCGGAATGATTATTCCAATGCTAGCTTACGGAATAATGATTTCGGATTCGGATTTGGAAATGGAATAAAAATATGATGTTTGGGTTCGGATTCGGGATTTCTTACGAAATTGCGGATTCGGAATTGGAACTAGATGACGGGTAGAGTTCGTTTTGTCTCATGATGGTTTGGACAAAGGTACTTCATTATTGGAACGTGTCTGGCTATGACATGGGTGGTTGTAGGCGGATTGTTGGATTGATGTACGTACAGGGTACGTTATACGAGGATTGTTACGGGTTATGCTGAGTGGTGCCTAATGGCGGTACATGGGATGTACCAGTGGTGTGTAATTAAACGTGTTGGTAATCGGCTTGGTTCCGATATCATTTGTTTGGTTGTGATTGTGGACTGGACATTGGATACTGTGCCCTGTGCAGAGTGATTTTGTCGGGTTCAGTGATTGTATGAGCAGGTGCTCTTGGCCACGGTTGGCTAGTGGAATCCCGGTATTGATATGTGTGATCACTGTTGGGCTGGTATTCAATGTGTTCCAGTTACACCACTTGATTGTGTAAGTTGACGGTGTACGTACACTCAGGATGAGTGAATTGGTGGTCAGAGTAACCACGAGTAGCCTTGTGTGATTTTATCACACCGTGATTTTCCAGCGTCTTGGTTCGCTGAGGGAGTCGGCGGTTATGGACATTGAGATTAATTGGTGTCGCAGGATTGGGCTTGCCCTGCGAATTGAGATCGTGTGGTTGATCTTACGCTACCTTGAGGGTGATGTCGTACGTGGTGTTGTCACTGACTGGCAGATGGTTGGGGCTTTACCAGGGCGGTAAAGCTTAGTGATGACAGTTTGACTGATGGCGTCAGCATGGACTGAAAAATGAGATTTGGTGACTCCCAATGGGAGCAAATGTAAGAATATTTTGGCAATGGAAGGGAACCATCTAGCTGAAGGAGTCAGCTTAATGGTTAAGCGATTTTATCGCGGATCATGTGATCAATTCCACTCGAGGTGGTCGAGTGTTGTTGTTATGACGTATGACTGTGATGGGATGTCTGGGTACAGACGAGACTGGTGTTGTTCCAGTATGTGGGTGTACAGGTGTACACAGATGTGTGGTCGATTTGTTTTCCACAAGGTGGTTGTGGAATAAGATTGTTGGTAATTTCGAGGACGAAATTCTTTAAGGAGGGAAGGTTGTAACGACCCGTCCCGAATATCGGGATTTAATAATATTTATTGGTGATTTACTAATCTGGGATTAGTTGGGCGATTTCGGACGAGTTGTGCGAAATGACCGTTTTGCCCCTGGGCGTGGGCAAAACGTTGACTTTTAATTCGGATGGTCAAATGGACTTTGACCGATGACCGTGACGTAGTTCGGGACTTCACGAGTTCATAGACAGGTGGCACGTTCGATTCCGTTGTTCGTGGGGAAAGTTATGATGTACGGAAGTCCAGGGGCGTTTTCGTAATTTGGACGATATAAGGGGTAAATGTTGACTTTTTGATCGGGATGTCCGATGGCCGAGGGCCAAGGACCGTTACGTAGGTATCGTCGATACGAATCCAATGACAGGCGGCACGCATCAATCGGAGTCCGTATGACCGAGTTACGGGTCAGGATGCGTGAGGGGCATTTTGGTAATTTTCTGCACAAGGGCAGAAATGTAATTTCACATGGGTCACTGTTTCATTGAACTGGCCGTGTGGTGGATGCCTTGTGCGATCGATCCCATGTTTGTTTATCAATTAAATGGTGGAATTGGACCGGTTTGGGGTGGATTTGCACATGGGAATGAGTTGGCATCGATTGCACGACATGGGCACTGGGTTTTTCTATGATTTTCGGGTCAGTGCGGGAGCCTTTAAACAGTGGATTGAGGACGGTTTTGGACGCCTTTAACGGCTAAATTGAATTAAAAGAATGAAGAGTGTGTCGAGGGCAGTTCACTGAGATTGAGAGATGGAGAAATGGAGTGGAAATGGTGGAGGAATGCTCAAAAACCCGAAACTGGGTTCTGGGAAATTCAAATTCGAATTTCCAGTTTTAGGCCAGCCCAAGCCTAATTGATGGTGGATTGAGCTTTCTGGAACTTCAACGTATCGAACCAGATCAAATGGAGCAAGCTTTGGGGCTCCTAGGGCCGTGGACGGACGAGGTGGACGGCCGGAAAACTCGAGCTTGAGTTGTGACGATTGAGGTATTGTCGAGTTCAATTAATCATGGTAATTGGTTCGTATTAGTCCTTATTAGCTTCCTGTGAAGTTAATTTGATAATGGTTGAGGATTGGAGGAGTTTTGGTGATCGACCCGTTTTGGGTGATCACGGGTTGTTGACTTGATTAGGGAATGGTTGATGCTAATCATGGGCACAGAACTGAAATTGGTGGATTGATGATTGTTGTAGGATCAATAACGGATTGAATTGATATCGAATTGAGGGTGATTGAACCGGATCCTATCGCGGGCTTTCCAACCCGTTTACCAGACAAACGGGTGAAGAAGGAACACTGTAGCAGTCACTGTAGCAGGCGCGTGGCTTTCACGCGCAGCCACTCACGGCGGCGCGTGACGGCGCGTGGACACGAATCTCGAGGTGAGGTCAACATGACTTTTATCCTATACATTGTAACGAACATATTGGGATTGGTTTCGTGTCGATCGGACACCGTCTCGATATTGTTCGGGATGTCCGAAGGTTTTTAATCCAGTTTAAAAATACTTAAAAATTCGGGAAAATTACGGGACTTGAATAGGATGTTAATGATGAGGTTAGTGATCCTCTAATGTGTTTTGAACAGGATTGGGAGTCCCGGTGTTAGTGGTGTGGCCCGGGAGGGCCTACGGCACGCGTATCGAGGCGCTCGGTTAAACGGTCTGTGAGTGGACATTGGTTTTATAAATTCGATGCATGCATAACTGTTTCATGATTGTTATAAATTGTGATTAAATGATTTGTTTTGGATATCGGTGAATTTATATATTTTCACGCATTTCGAGGCGATTTACGTGTTTGCACGTAAATCGAGATTTTTCTGGATTTGCACGGATTTCCAAAATGTGGTTGGATATGATTTCATGAAACGGTTACAAATTTGATAAAGTGAAATCGGGCCAGGGGCCCAGTTGATTTATGAAATCGGGCCAGGGGCCCAGTTAACTTGTGAATCGGGCCAGGGGCGCAGTTAACTTATGAAATCGGGCCAGGGGCCCAGTTGACTTCTACATGTGATTGCGGGTCGGGGACCCTAAAATGGAATTGAATAAATGTTTCCTGGTTTACATTTTATATATATTCACATGCTAAAAACAATAGTGGTTTTGATGATATGGAAAATCTGGTTATGGCACGTTTCACGGTATTTGGGCTTGAGACCCGTCTGATGAAACTTAATGATTGGTTTGGATTTTTATCCATGTATATATATATGCCTTGCATGTGGATATCGATAAAATGTATTTGGTACTGCACTGTATAGATCCTTCCATATTATATTGTCTCCTCCGGATGAGGTACCCCGGAGAGGTCACGGGCGTCTAGTACGTCCAGCGTCTATGACGCTAAGCATCAGGTGATGCTGCATCAGGTGATGCTGTACCCGAACGGGGTTCTGGGATTTAACTCGGAAAATTGAGACCCGAGTGGCACGCGTAGCCTTGTGATTGTGACCTTATTGACGTCAGGGACGTCAGACATCAGGGATGTCGGATTGGAGTGTATAGTGCAGTGGCTGAAATAATGGTTATGGTTTATATTATATGCCTTATGGTTCATATTACTGGATTTATGAAATAACTCTTGGATTTACTTTTGGAAATTGAAACTAGGCTTTGGTTTCCGGGCTAAGGCCCTAATGGTTATTTCTAGATAAATATGGGATTATTGGTTTTGGTGCATGCATATGATTTTACTGAGGGGCATAAATGTCTTATAAATGTTTTAAACAGACTTGTTTATTTTCGTCCACTCACAGCTTTTGTTTTCAATGCCCTTCAGGTTGATTCCGGATACGACTGCAGCAGAGACTTGAGCATCGCACACCTCCTCCATCGATCCTTACGCACTCTGGAAGCCCGTTTGGGCAATGGCAATCGGTTATCCCTTGTCTGGCGCCTCTTGTCAGACGGGAGCACGTCACATTCCATGGTAATCCCGGGGGGATTGGGATGGGTCGTGTCAAGTGGTATCAGAGCAGGTTTTGCTCTTTTGTGCGCGAAGGACGAGGGTGTGATGTCTCTTTGGGCTGCTGTTCCGCTGTCAACCTGATAGATAGTTTTGGGTTTGTATGGTGGATTGGGTGTGTTTGGCCCGATACGCCGTGCATTGATGCGATTCAACCCAAGTGGGGTTGTATACGATTAACTGGTAATGTGGGACCGTCGGTTCGGTCATGTGATGATGGATTGTTGTGCCACTGGGCACAGCTAGGTTCAGGGAACCCCATTTGATTGGAAATGTGAAACTCAGTTGAGTATTGGTCTAAGTTTTGACCCTAGTAGTGTTGGCTAGTGTACGGGGTGTTGGTGCATCGGAGTTAGCCGATGACCTTCGCGATGGAACCCACGTTGAATTGACGATTGGATTGGATTGGACGTCTATATGATGTCAGGACCGCGGGGTCGGTCAGGTTGTGGATTTTACTGCAAAAGGCAGTTGGGTTCGGTGGAACCCTAGGGTGTGATTTTGGAACCCTAATTTATAATTGATGGACCGGAAGGTGAACTTCAAATGAGAACTTGTGCTGCGACGAGCGGCTGAGGTCATGGATGACCATGTGGATGACTCTAGTGAGTCTTATGGGTTTCGATCTATGGATACGATTGTGAGATGAAATATGGAATCCCGTGTTGGATCGAATATTAGTGTGAGGTATGGTTACGGATCTTGACAACGATGACTGTTGGTCGACAGTTGTGTCGAGATAACTGACTATCGAGGATATTTATTGTGGGTTTGACACTTGGGGATCAGGGGATGTTCAAGGAACGTCCATTATCCTGATGTGCCAGTGGTCAAATTGGAGGTACCCATAGTCGTGGGGTACGAGTGGTGTTACGGGATCGTCGTTCGGAATGAACGGAGATCCAGGGTAACAACTTTGCACACTGTGTGCTAGCATGGATGTTCGTGTGCTAGCATGGGTGTTCGTGTGCTATGTTTGGATGTTGGTATGGTGATAGCTTTATGCCAATACTAGTATGGATGCTTGTGTGCTGATACTAGTGTTGATGATGGTGCGTTGGTGCTGGTACTAGCGCTGGTGCAGGTGTCAGTAATTGTGTCGACGATGAGCCACCATTTGGGGTGTGACTCTGTCATGATGGACATATGATCGGTATCTGCGACTCAGTGGTGGTTGAGTCTTGGACTGGATGGGATCCAGTGGAGGTTGTGTCGTGTTGGGATAAGTCCCAACAGATTTATGATGACAAGTGATGAATGGATCAAAAGGTTTGATTGAAAATTTGGGGAAATTTGGGATGTTGTTCCCTATGTCATGTGTATTGGCGGACGTGAGGTCCGAGTAATGAATTGATTTTGGACACGTGGTGGTCCAAGTGAGGTATGGACGTGGGCAGTCCAGTGGTTGGACTTGACATCTCATTGGGAGCATGTCTGTTTCCAACATGGTTGGAACTCCCGTTTTGGGGAGAGTTGTGATTGGGAGACGAGAGGAGTGCTCGTTTCCGCATCGGTGATTGGTGTTCCGAAGTCATTGGGGTTGACTTCATATTTTCTGCCGTGGCAGATGATGATTGTTGCTACCAGTACGTTGAGATTGTATTGGTTGGTGGACCCATGTTTGGCTTGGGGTCATTGGACACAAGCAGTTGTGTATGATTTTGGATTTGGTGGTGAAATGCGAGGTCATCTTTCCACCAAGGGGGAAATTTGACGAATGATTTAATTGAGGGTGTAAGACCCTACGATCAGCTTTCACATGGATTGTTAGCTATGTGAGCATATGTGGATCCTAGGCGGATCTGATTTGTGATGTTGTCGACTTTGGACGATGTGACGATCTAGGATCGTGATGTTGCTTGTCGGGTGGCATAACGATGGATCTGGGTTGTGATCGTGATGATCCAGTTTGGATGAGAGTTATCACTCTTACTTTGGTTTGTGAGTCGTAAATGACGGGACTGAACTTCTTTTCGGAGTGAGTCCATATGGTTGTTACTCGGTTGAGTAGGTTTCCGAAGTGGTCGGATTTTGTCAACCTTTGACGTGTGAATATTGGGATTAGCTTCCCTATGAAGTCAATCGAGTGTTTTTGACAGGCAACCGATAGGTTCAGTTATGTTACATCTTGATGGACGTAAACGAGGTTTTGGGTTTTGGAACCGAATTTCTGGGTGACGATTTAGGATTCGATTGCGAAGCTCGAAAATGGATTACCGGATTTGGGTGCGGAATGATTATTCCAATGCTAGCTTACGGAATAATGATTTCGGATTCGGATTTAGAAATGGAATAAAAATATGATGTTTGGGTTCGGATTCGGGATTTCTTACGAAATTGCGGATTCGGAATTGGAACTAGATGACGGGTGGAGTTCGTTTTGTCTCATGATGGTTTGGACAAAGGTACTTCATTATTGGAACGTGTCTGGCTATGACCTGGGTGGTTGTAGGTGGATTGTTGGATTGATGTACGTACAGGGTACGTTATACGAGGATTGTTACGGGTTATGCTGAGTGGTGCCTAATGGCGGTACATGGGATGTACCAGTGGCGTGTAATTAAACGTGTTGGTAATCGGCTTGGTTCCGATATCATTTGTTTGGTTGTGATTGTGGACTGGACATTGGATACTGTGCCCTGTGCAGAGTGATTTTGTCGGGTTCAGTGATTGTATGAGCAGGTGCTCTTGGCCACGGTTGGCTAGTGGAATCCCGGTATTGATATGTGTGATCACTGTTGGGCTGGTATTCAATGTGTTCCAGTTACACCACTTGATTGTGTAAGTTGACGGTGTACGTACACTCAGGATGAGTGAATTGGTGGTCAGAGTAACCACGAGTAGCCTTGTGTGATTTTATCACACCGTGATTTTCCAGCGTCTTGGTTCGCTGAGGGAGTCGGCGGTTATGGACATTGAGATTAATTGGTGTCGCAGGATTGGGCTTGCCCTGCGAATTGAGATCGTGTGGTTGATCTTACGCTACCTTGAGGGTGATGTCGTACGTGGTGTTGTCACTGACTGGCAGATGGTTGGGGCTTTACCAGGGCGGTAAAGCTTAGTGATGACAGTTTGACTGATGGCGTCAGCATGGACTGAAAAATGAGATTTGGTGACTCCCAATGGGAGCAAATGTAAGAATATTTTGGCAATGGAAGGGAACCATCTAGCTGAAGGAGTCAGCTTAATGGTTAAGCGATTTTATCGCGGATCATGTGATCAATTCCACTCGAGGTGGTCGAGTGTTGTTGTTATGACGTATGACTGTGATGGGATGTCTGGGTACAGACGAGACTGGTGTTGTTCCAGTATGTGGGTGTACAGGTGTACACAGATGTGTGGTCGATTTGTTTTCCACAAGGTGGTTGTGGAATAAGATTGTTGGTAATTTCGAGGACGAAATTCTTTAAGGAGGGAAGGTTGTAACGACCCGTCCCGAATATCGGGATTTAATAATATTTAATGGTGATTTACTAATCTGGGATTAGTTGGGCGATTTCGGACGAGTTGTGCGAAATGACCGTTTTGCCCCTGGGCGTGGGCAAAACGTTGACTTTTAATTCGGATGGTCAAATGGACTTTGACCGATGACCGTGACGTAGTTCGGGACTTCACGAGTTCATAGACAGGTGGCACGTTCGATTCCGTTGTTCGTGGGGAAAGTTATGATGTACGGAAGTCCAGGGGCGTTTTCGTAATTTGGACGATATAAGGGGTAAATGTTGACTTTTTGATCGGGATGTCCGATGGCCGAGGGCCAAGGACCGTTACGTAGGTATCGTCGATACGAATCCAATGACAGGCGGCACGCATCAATCGGAGTCCGTATGACCGAGTTACGGGTCAGGATGCGTGAGGGGCATTTTGGTAATTTTCTGCACAAGGGCAGAAATGTAATTTCACATGGGTCACTGTTTCATTGAACTGGCCGTGTGGTGGATGCCTTGTGCGATCGATCCCATGTTTGTTTATCAATTAAATGGTGGAATTGGACCGGTTTGGGGTGGATTTGCACATGGGAATGAGTTGGCATCGATTGCACGACATGGGCACTGGGTTTTTCTATGATTTTCGGGTCAGTGCGGGAGCCTTTAAACAGTGGATTGAGGACGGTTTTGGACGCCTTTAACGGCTAAATTGAATTAAAAGAATGAAGAGTGTGTCGAGGGCAGTTCACTGAGATTGAGAGATGGAGAAATGGAGTGGAAATGGTGGAGGAATGCTCAAAAACCCGAAACTGGGTTCTGGGAAATTCAAATTCGAATTTCCAGTTTTAGGCCAGCCCAAGCCTAATTGATGGTGGATTGAGCTTTCTGGAACTTCAACGTATCGAACCAGATCAAATGGAGCAAGCTTTGGGGCTCCTAGGGCCGTGGACGGACGAGGTGGACGGCCGGAAAACTCGAGCTTGAGTTGTGACGATTGAGGTATTGTCGAGTTCAATTAATCATGGTAATTGGTTCGTATTAGTCCTTATTAGCTTCCTGTGAAGTTAATTTGATAATGGTTGAGGATTGGAGGAGTTTTGGTGATCGACCCGTTTTGGGTGATCACGGGTTGTTGACTTGATTAGGGAATGGTTGATGCTAATCATGGGCACAGAACTGAAATTGGTGGATTGATGATTGTTGTAGGATCAATAACGGATTGAATTGATATCGAATTGAGGGTGATTGAACCGGATCCTATCGCGGGCTTTCCAACCCGTTTACCAGACAAACGGGTGAAGAAGGAACACTGTAGCAGTCACTGTAGCAGGCGCGTGGCTTTCACGCGCAGCCACTCACGGCGGCGCGTGACGGCGCGTGGACACGAATCTCGAGGTGAGGTCAACATGACTTTTATCCTATACATTGTAACGAACATATTGGGATTGGTTTCGTGTCGATCGGACACCGTCTCGATATTGTTCGGGATGTCCGAAGGTTTTTAATCCAGTTTAAAAATACTTAAAAATTCGGGAAAATTACGGGACTTGAATAGGATGTTAATGATGAGGTTAGTGATCCTCTAATGTGTTTTGAACAGGATTGGGAGTCCCGGTGTTAGTGGTGTGGCCCGGGAGGGCCTACGGCACGCGTATCGAGGCGCTCGGTTAAACGGTCTGTGAGTGGACATTGGTTTTATAAATTCGATGCATGCATAACTGTTTCATGATTGTTATAAATTGTGATTAAATGATTTGTTTTGGATATCGGTGAATTTATATATTTTCACGCATTTCGAGGCGATTTACGTGTTTGCACGTAAATCGAGATTTTTCTGGATTTGCACGGATTTCCAAAATGTGGTTGGATATGATTTCATGAAACGGTTACAAATTTGATAAAGTGAAATCGGGCCAGGGGCCCAGTTGATTTATGAAATCGGGCCAGGGGCCCAGTTAACTTGTGAATCGGGCCAGGGGCGCAGTTAACTTATGAAATCGGGCCAGGGGCCCAGTTGACTTCTACATGTGATTGCGGGTCGGGGACCCTAAAATGGAATTGAATAAATGTTTCCTGGTTTACATTTTATATATATTCACATGCTAAAAACAATAGTGGTTTTGATGATATGGAAAATCTGGTTATGGCACGTTTCACGGTATTTGGGCATGAGACCCGTTTGATGAAACGTAACGATCGGTTCAGATTTTACCTATGTATTCATATATGTTTGCATGTGGATATCAATAAAATGTATTTGGTGCTGCACTGTATAGATCCTTCCATATTATATTGTCTCCTCCGGATGAGGTACCCCGGAGAGGTCACGGACGTCTAGAACGTCCAGCGTCTACGACGCTAAGCATCGGGGATGCTGTAACCGAACAGGGTTCGGGGATTGAACTCGGAATTGAGACCCGAGTGGCACGCGTAGCCTCGTGATTGTGACCTTATTGGACGTCAGGGACGTCAGACATCAGGGATGTCGGATTGGAGTGTATAGTGCAGTGGCTAAAATTATGGTTATGGTTTTATTACATGCCTTATGATTCATATTATATTATTTATGATTTTAAATGATGCTGCATGCATGTTTGGAAAAGGGAGGGGTAAATTATATGTTTTACTTATCAAACGATTTTATAAACTTGAGTTTCGGTCCACTCACCCTTAATGTTTTTGGTAATCCCTCCAGGTCGTGATACTGAGGTAGAGGAGGAACCTGAGGCTGAGGCATAGATCTACTTCTACGTACCTGAACCCCTGCTGGGTGGTGTACCCGCAGGATATTGTTAGAGTCGTGCTCGCAACTTGCAAGTTCGGAATTCATCCCTTGTCTGACATCTGTTTAATTCGGATTTGTTGTATGACTTTAATTTTGATTATTTATGCATTTGAGGTTTTGGGGTCAAAATTGGTATGAGTTATTGGGTGTCAGACGGGAGCAGGGCACGTCCCCATATGGTTCCAGAAAGGATCGGGGCGGGTCCTGTCAAGTAGGGCGGAATCGGACAAATGTGCAAAATGACCTTTTGCCCCTGGTCGTGGGCAAAATGTTGACTTTTTGATCGGGCGGTCAAACGGACTTTGACCGATGACCGTGACGTAGTTCGGGATGTCACGAGTTTATAGACAGGTTGCACGTTCGATTCCGACATTCGTAGAGAAAGTTTTGATGTTCGGAAGTTGAGGGGTATGTTGGTAATTTGGCATACTAGGGGCCAAATGTTGACTTTTTGACCGGGAGGTTCGATGGACGAGGGCCAAGGACCGTTACGTAGGTATCGTCGATACGAATCCAATGACAGGCGGCATGCCGAAATCGGAGATTCGACGACGAAGTTATGGTCAAGGAAACGAACTAACGAACCAACGAACCGAGGCTCCGATTAAAATAATAATATAATAATGAACAGTACCTGGTGACTGAACACACCTGGATGAGTGACAAGTGTCACTCATCCCTTAAGTTGGGGCTTAAGACCAGAATCCATGTTTTTGGGGGAGACCTAATTATTATGTTTATTAATTAATTATTCTTTTAATTTCCATTAATTCCTCTTTGTCTTCAAACCGTGCACAAATTTGGGGAATCAGATTGGGGAGATTTGGCTGTCTTCTCTAACTGGTTTTGAAGGGAAAATCGTGTGCTTGATGAGGCTAACACAGCTGAGTAAACACGAGGGACAAAGAGGGGCTGGAGAGTGAGAATTTAATTTGTGGATTTTGGGAGGGAAAATTCGAAATGAAAGAATTAGGCCGTGAAGATCGCAATTGAGCTCACATTCAGCTTCTTGGGATCACAACGATCAGAATCGTCGAAAGAACGAAGGAAATTGGCAACGTTTTGGCTCTGAACCCACTTGGTGACAGAGGAGGAATTTCGGGGTTGAGTCGTGATCGTGGAGTGTTCGAACGGTGCAATTGATGTGGGGATTGTGTTCCTGAGGATCCCACGATGCTTCTGGAAGGATCAATTGAAGGAAACCGGCTGAGATCGATGAAGCTCCATGGTTGCACAGTGGACGGTGTTCGAGCTTGAGTCGCGACCATTTAGTGATCCAACGACGAAATTGATGTGGGGGAATTGTTCCTCATGGTCCACTGATGCTTCTAGTTGATTCAATTTAAGGAAATCAATTGGAATTGAAGGAATTCCATGAACGAACAGTAACCGGAGTGTTCTTGGTGTTCATCATCGAATCGTGGAATTGTAGGTAAGGATTTGTGTAATTGAGTTTACAGACCTGTAATTGAACTAATAACGAAACTAACTGAATGATCAATTGAAGGAATTAGGATCGAATTGATGGACATTGAACCGGGTCGTGTCGCGGACAATTTGGACCCGTTTACCAGAGATACGGGTTAGGCTGGTGACACTGTTCAGGGCGCGTGGATTTCACGTGCAGCCACTCACGGCGGCGCGTGACGGCGCGTGGGTACGAATCTCGAGGTGAGATCAACATGACTTTTAATCTATTCGATGTAACAGACATTTTGGGATTGGTTTCGTGTCGATCGGACACCGTCTCGATATTGTTCGGGATGTCCGAAGATTTTAAATTAAGTTTAAAAATAAGTAAAAAATTCGGAAAAATTACTGGACTTTGATAGGATGTTAATGTTGAGGTTAGTGACCCTCTAATGTGATTTGGACAGGATTGGGAGTCCCGGTGATAGTGGTGTGGCCCGGGAGGGCCGGTGGCACGCGTATCGAGGCATACCGTTAAAACGGTATGTGAGTGGACTTTGGTTTTATAAACCCTATGCATGCTTAAATGTGTTATATGGTTTATATACATGATTTCTATGATGGTATTTGTGAGTATTGATTTCGGGTATGTTGCACGTATTTCGAGGTGTTTTCCGTATTTCACGTATATCGGGATTAACGGTTTATTTGTGGTTTTGCGTGCTTATGGTTAAATAAATAATATGATAAAACGGTTTTTATATTGGAAAGATGAATTCGGGCTTGAGGCCCACTTGTTTTGGAAATCTCGGACTTGGAGTCCATTTGAGTACGTAATCGGGCTGCGGGCCCAGTTGGTTTATAAGTCGGGCTGCGGGCCCAGTTGGTTTATAAATCGGGTCGTGGGCCCAGTGGTTCATAAAGTCGGGCATGAGGTCCAGTTGGATTAAAATTGTGATTTCGGGTCAAGGGCCCTATATTTAATAAATGTGGTTTCGGGTCAGGGACCCTAAATGGAAATGTGTTGTTTTATGGAAAATTCGGGCAGGGCCCATTGTGATGTTGTGAAATGAATTAAAAAAAAAAAAACTATTTTCCATATACCATCTTGATACAAGGATATATGATGGTCTCCTCCAGATGTCTAGGACACTGGGGAAGTCACGGTGCATTGCCTGCGAAGGGTCACCATACGGAGCAGCCGGACCGTATGATCACTCAGGAGCAGGATTGCTATGATTGACGTCAGGGACGTCAGACATCAGGGATGTCAGATACATGGACCCGGAGAGACCCCGGGCAGCACGCGTAGCTTATTATACCGTGAGACATGACGTCTGGGACGTCTAGCGTCTGGGACGCTGAGCATCTGAGATGCTGGAGATGGTAATGGTAAAATACGAATTAATGAAATGGCTTTCCGGGTGGATTTATGATTGTGTGATTTTAATGAATTGATGTTCATTTATGGTCGTGGGTGGTGACCCACATGGTTGTTTATGTATAGTTGCAGTATTCCACAGTTTTGGGCTGAGTTCCCACACTTGGTTTTTGGTTAACGGTTTTTGGGCTAAGGCCCTAATGGCTCGGTTGAGCAAACGTTTTGGTCACTGGTTTTCATGGCATGCATACGTTTTTATTGGAGGGCATATGACAGGACCCGTCCCAATCCCACTGGGACCACCAGGGGACGTGACCCGCTCCCGTCTGACAATGACTCTAAACATACCAAAATTACCCTTAAATAAAAACCGAATACTTAAATAGATAGATAACGTACAACTACAGTGTTTAAAGCGATACTGTCAGACAAGGGAAAGTAAAGTACAACATGTGAGCACACTAGTCAGAGTACATTTATTCGATGCTCAACCTACCCACAAGTGGGTGTACAGGTGCACAGCTAGGCAAACTAAACCTCTGCCTCTTCCTCCAGGTCCTCCTCCTCTATTTCCGAGTCAGGGTCTGGAGGGGTCAGTAAAACAAGGGTGAGTGGGCCAAAAATAACAATTTAGAAATCAATTTAATAATAAAATAATCATAAGGTTTTACCCCTCCGTTTTCCAAATCTTGCATGCAGTGAAAATATAATATTATAATGAAATCATAACAGATAACCACAATAATAATCGAAAGGTGAACTAACATATCAGTGCACTGTAATACCCAACCCAAATGATGTCACGGTTCTAACGCTACGCGTTGCCACTCAGGGTCTCACACCCGAGACTCTCTAGGTACATCAGCTCCCGGTATCCCGGTCACTGCCCGAGGTATATAAACATGCCTTCCTGAGAGTAAGCAGCCCAACGGGGGTCAACTCCACTCAGTCAGAGCCCCGTGACTACTCCAGGGTCCACCCAGGCCAACGACCCTCCCTAGAGGAGACAATATACACAGGTAGGAAAGTACAGTACAATAACAGTATAGTTTACCCTATGTCCCCCGGACATCCCAAACAAAATCCACATATAATCCAGACGGGTCTCATGCCCAAAACATTGTAATAACAGATATAAACAGTTCATAAGACTCATCAGTGTAATAGTAAAACAGTTTATGCATGCAAGCCTTTTATAAATCGAACAGCCCACTCACACTCGGTCCTTGCTGCTCAACGATCTCTATAAACCTGTATTATTATTCCTGAGGGTTACTTAAGGACCCTATAATATCAATACCAAGACCCTAGAACAGATCCGCCTCAAAATCGCATCCCGAGCACTATTCCCGGTGCTTCAAACCCCATTTTGACTAACATAACGATCTCCGATCGACACGAAACCACCTCCATTGGATCCGTATCGTCGAAACCTTGAAAATGGTACCCGCCCCACCAAAATCACTGTTCACACGCGCCCCCACGCGCCTGGTCAACGCGTGGGACAACGCTGCTACAGTACTGCTGACGTCAGCATGACGTCATCACTGACACTTGTCAGGTGACACGTGGCATGTTCTGATTGGTCCCTGGTCTGACAATATCTGACAGGATGACGTCATCATGACGTCAGCATGATGATGTCATCATGCTACAGTATCGGGTCAGACCCGTTCGACTGGAACCGGGTTGCCGTCGACCCACGGCTTGACCCGATTCAACCGTACGATTCCGGCCACCATTTTCGACGGGGTTCATCCCTATAGGGTCGTCAAGGTCTGTTCAATTGTTCTACAACCTCAAACTAGAAAGAAAACGGGAGAAAACTCACCAGTTCGTCTCTGAAACTCACGGCCAAAGTCTGATCGTCTTCTCGGGTGATCCACGCCGTCTCCGTCGTCCAAACCGGTCCTGATCAACTCGTCTCTCACCCTAGAACATTTCTAACATCACACAATCAATTTCCTAGCACTAAAACACGTTGGTTCGAAATAGGGGATCAAAACGGGTTTTCGGGTTTTTGACCTTACCGCCGCCGTGTCGCCGCCGCAGGCCGTGCCGTCGTCCAGTTAAGCTCCTGGGGTCCTCACGGTGCAGACTGGAGCTTCCCCTGCGTCGAGGTGATGTGGTTGTCACGATTTGCTTCTTGGACCCGTTTCCGTCGTGTTTCGGGTCGTGTTTTTTGGACGGGATTTTCAGGCGGGGAAATGGGCTGGTGGTTGCTGGTGGTGCACGGTGATGAAGACCAGATAATGGTGGGGATGTGGGTGGTCGTCTGGTGTAATAAGGATGGCTGGTTCGTGTGTTTGGATGGAGAGAAAATGAGAAGAAGTGCACGGGTTGTGGGGGGATGAATGTGTGTCTGTGTGTGTTTGTAAGAAAACAGAGATTGTGCATGAATAAGGGAGGCAGATGAAAATGAAGGGCCAGGATTCAATTGAGCAGTAGATCCAAGGGCTAGAAACAATTGGAGGGAAAATAATTAATATAAAAATGAATGAAATAGTGTAATGTGCTTTATTGGAATAGTAAGGGCTTGGATGGGTGACACTTGTCACCAATCCACTGGTTTGATTTAAATATTAGGTTGGCACGGATTCCCGTAATAAATTAATATTTTATTCCGTTGTTCTCGGTTCGTAAATTCCGCTAAAACGCTTCCTTGACCATAACTTCTTCATACGAACTCCGATTTCGGCGTGCCACCTGTCTATGGATTCGTGACGTCCCGACCTACGTCATAGTCATGGGTCAAAGTCCAAATTGTTGCCCGGGTCAAAAGTCAAATTTTCCCCCCTTCAGGGGCAAAATAGTCTTTTTACATTAAAATATTATTATTCTCGGTTCGGGTCGTTACAACCTACCCACCTTACAGAAATTTCGTCCTCGAAATTTACTCAAACAAGTATGGGTACTGCCCTCTCATCAATTCCTCGGGTTCCCATGTCGCTTCCTCCACCTCGTGGTTCCGCCATAGTACTTTAACCAAAGAAATCGTCTTGTTCCTTAAGACCTTTTCCTTCCTATCCAGAATCTGCACTGGCCGTTCCTCGAAACTCAAATCTGTCATCAGTTCCAGTGGTTGCTCTGGCAGTGCATGAGAGTCATCCCGAAGGTACTTCCGTAGCATCGATACATGAAATACATCATATACTCGGGAAAGCTCCGAAGGTAGTGCTAAACGATAAGCCACTGGACCAATCCTCTCGACAATCTCATATGGTCCGATATAACGAGGACTCAATCTCCCACGTCGTCCAAATCGGAGAATCCCTTTCCACGGCTTTAACTTTAAAAAGACAAAGTCACCAACCTCAAACTCTAAATCTCAGATCCGCCGATCCGCATAGCTTTTCTGACGATCCTGGGCCGCCTTCAATCTCTCCCGAATAACCTGAACTGTCTCCTGGGTCATATCCATCAGATCCGGCCCGACTGCGGTTCTTTCTCCGATCTCCATCCAGCATACCGGTGTTCTGCACTGTCGACCATACAGTGCCTCATAGGGTGCCATCCCTATACTCGCATGGTAGCTGTTATTGTAGGCAAACTCCATCAATGGCAATCCATCAGCCCACGAATCCTGGAATTGCAACACACAGGCTCTCATCATGTCCTCGAGAGTTTGTATTGTCCTTTCAGACTGTCCGTCGTTCTGTGGGTGGAATGCCGTACTGAAGTGTAATTTCGTACCCAAAGTAGTCTGTAGACTCCTCCAAAACCTGGATGTTAAACGTGGATCCCAATCCGACACGATCGACTCTGGGGTACCGTGTAGTCGGATGATCTCATTAATAAATAACTGGGCCAAACGGTTGAGCTTGTACGTCTCACGTACAGGCAGAAAATGCGCTGATTTAGTCAACCGGTCCACTATTACCCAGACTCCATCAACTCCACTCCTTGTCTTCGGTAACTTGAAGACAAAGTCCATTGTAATATGATCCCACTTCCATTATAGAATTGGAAGTGGCTGCATAGCCCCATACGGACGCTGCCGTTCTGCCTTGACCTGCTGACAGATCAAACATTTGCTGACAAACTCAGCTATCTCCCTCTTCATCCCTGGCCACCAATAATAGTCCCGGAGGGTACGGTACATCTTTGTAACGACCCGTTCCAAATACCTAGATTATATTAGTGACTAATCACGATTAGTGAGGCTAATCCGTGATTAGTAGAGCGAAATCGGACGAACGATGCGAAATGACCGTTTTGCCCCTGGTGGTGGCAAAACGTTGACTTTTCAATCGGGCGGTCAAATGGACTTTGACCGATGACCGTGACGTAGTTCGTGACGTCACGAGTTCATAGACAGGTGGCACGTTCAATTCCGACGTTCGAGGAAGAAGTTATGACGTTCGGAAGTTTAGGGGCATTTTGGTAATTTGGGTGAATAGGAGGTCAAATGTTGACTTTTTGACCGGGAGGTCCGATGGCCGAGGGCCGCAGACCGTTACGTAGATAAGGACGATATGAATCCGTAGACAGGCGGCACGTCGAATTTGGACGTTCGACGGCGAAGTTACGGTTCACGGAAGTTCCCGGTTACTATTCACACCAGCACGTTTTACGAGACAAAAGTGCAGTTTTGTCTCTAGTGGGCCCAGATATTTGTTGGAGGCCCAATGGATGAGTGACAAGTGTCACCCATCCAATGGACACCAATTTCATTCATGCATCTTCCATTTCCTCTTCATCGATCATTTTCTTCGTTTTTCCTAAACCAAAACCGATCCACCATTCTCACCCAAATCCAAACCCATGACCCTAGGACCAAGACTGAGAGGCAGAGAGGGGGAAGAAGACCGGATGGAGGTGGCTGGACGGCTGGAACCGCCGTGGGCGGTGGCTGGAGCCCAGAACCCGAGCGGGTACCCGGTAAGCCCGATAAACCCATTTTTCTTCTATTTTTCGATTTAGACATTATGGTTGCTATTAGTTGATTAGGATGAGTTTATTGAGGTTGTAGGAAGGTGTAGAGGGTGTTTTGGACGGCGGTGAAGGGCTGAGCAGCCCTGGGTGCAATCGGAAAAATTGGACCGATTATGGGAGAATTGGACGGACGGGTTTTGTGGCGTTTTTCCTAGTTTTCTTGATTAGGATAGATTAGAAATGAGAAAATAGGAATTTAGGAATTGGAATGGAGGAAATCGGACGAGATTTGAGGGAGTAGGAACGCTGAACCGGTTCCGCCGGTTCAGCACAGTGCCTGGACCGGAAAACCAGGAAAAACCGGTTTTCCTGAGGATGCTGGTGATGAACAGTAACCAGGGTCTTCTAGGGGCCCGTGAGGGCACGTGGTCCATAATTTGGGGAAGTGTTCAACACAGGAAATCTTCTATTCGATGTAACGAACATTTTGGGACTGGTTTCGTGTCGATCGGACACCGCCTCGATATGTTTCGGGACATCGGAAGGTTTAGGGTAGGTTTAAAAATAGTTAAAAGTTCGGGAAAATTACGGGGCTTTGGTAGGAGGTTAATTAAGTAGTTATTAACCTTCTATTAAAATTTGGACAGGTTTGGGAGTCCCGGTAATAGTGATCGGCTCGGGGAGCCGAATGGCACGCAAATCGAGGCGGCAGCTCGGACGGTCTGTGAGTGGACCTTGTTTTCTAAATTGGTGCATGCATAAATGTTTATTATATGTTTATTTACTTGTTTGATGATGCCATGGGTGCATTTGTATGTGGTTAGGTATAAGCACGTATTTCGAGGTTTCGGCCTTATACGGTGCTTATACGGGTCTGTATTTCTTTATTGATTTAAATGAATTGGATTTGGATTTCAAAAGGATAAACTCGGGTATGAGACCCATTTGGTTTTGTCTCGGGCATATGACCTCAGATATCGGGCACGGTGTCCAACTGATGTCCTATGTTCGGGCACGAGACCCAGTTACTTTATGGTTTATGATTTCGGGTCAGGGACCCTACGTGGATTTCCAAGTTCATGACGGTTTATGGGAACCGGCATGAACTCTGGAAAGGTCATTGTGGTTCATGATGGTTTATGGGAACCGGCATGAACCTTTGTCAGGTCATTCTGGTTCATGACGGTTTATGGGGACCGGCATGAACCCTGGTTATGTTATTACGGTACATGACGGTTTATGGGAACCGGCATGTTACCTGGTTATATTATTATGGTACATGACGGTTTATGGGAACCGGCATGTTACCTGATTATGGATATTATGGATCATGACGGTTCAGGGGAACCGGTCATGAATGTTTATGTTATGTATATATATGTTCGTCTACCTTCCTTTACTTCTATTATCTCCTCTGGGGAGGGTCGTTGGCCTGGGTGGACCCCGGAGTAGTCACGGAGCACCGACTGAGTGGAGTCACCCCCCAGTTGGGTTCCTTACTCTCAGGAAGGCTATGATTACTATTACCTCGGGTAGGGTCAGTGGTCTACGGACATTGACCTTGACTTTGGGATGACTCGGATTGAGACCTGGGTAGCATGCGCGTAGCTTTGGATACCGTGACAGGATTGGTTGTGTGACTTATATATGTGTATGTGATGTATTTATGATATATGTTATGTGGTGTGCACATGTGTGCACAGGATTTGAGCAGTGGCTCGTTTACTTGGTTTCTTTATGGTTTGGGGCCGAGTCCCTTATGGATTTGGGCAGTGGCCCGTATGGTCGTTTTTATTGTGGTCCTTTCGACCTTAGTTTATATCTGCTTTGGGCTTCGTCCCACATATGGTTTGTTTTGGATAAATGGTTTTCGAATGCATGCATGCTTTTTAGTGGAGGGTACAAATGTCTTCCTTATTAAATGTTTTTATAAACTTTTTGTTTTGTCCACTCACAGTTTTTAATGTTTTGACTGCCCTTCAGGTTGACATCGCATGTGGACTGTAGCAGAGACCGAGATATCACATACCTCCTCCGGATCCTGGCGTACTCTGATAGCCCGGGAGGGCAAAGGACGAAAATATCCCTTGTCTGACACTTCGTGTCAGACGGGAGCAGGGTCATCCCGCACTAATCCCTGGGGGATTGGGATGGGTCCTGTCAACGTGGTATCAGAGCGGGGTTGTCTCTATTCGAGCAACCGTGTAGCTTTTGGGGTATGTACGCAGGTCGAGGATGTGATATCTCATTGGGCTGCAGTCCGTGGTCAACCTGATTGTCGGGGTGCCAGTACGATAGTTAGTAGGATGGAATCATGGATTTCTTGGTTCGGCACTCGATGCTGGGGTTGCCATAGTTCTGTCAAGGTTGACAGTGTGGGACCCTACGGAAGGAGTAATGTGTTCGTATTTTCGAGTTTTGACCGTGAGACGGTTAGTTGGGATCGTCTTTCACGATGTCGTAGGATCGATTCCGACGACTGGTTAGGAGTGTGACCATTAGATGTTCAGATTATGTTGAGTTAAATGGATTTACTGCAGTTGGCAGTTAGCAACCGGATTCGAGGAATTCGAGTTGGATTGTTGGTAGGATTGGATTGACGTCTTTATGATGTCGGACCGCAGGGTCGGTCAGGTTGTTGATTTTACTGCTTTTCGCAGGTGGGTTCAGGGGAACTCTAGGTGTGATCGTGGAACCCTACCGTATGTGTATGGTTCGGAAATGGGAGTTGACTGGTGGTTTGACTTGGACGACTATTCGGATTTGGATTCGTTAGTCGGTCTAGTCATGTCAGCTTGTATTAGGACTGCACTTCGCAGTCAGGGTTGTACGTATCGGTTAGACCGAGTTGGTTGTCGTGCTACTTCAGTTGTGGGTTGGTGCAACTAAGGTCGTGGATGACCTGGTAGACGACAATGGTTTAGCCAAGTTACGACAGGATAGAGATTGTTGGACAAGTTACCAGGGTTGGTGCTTGTCGATGGAATCCCTGAGTGGGATACAGAGTAGTTGGTACGGGCGATTGATTCCGTTGGATACGGAGTCTGGATATAGCGATGTCTGGTAGTTATGTCTGCACGAGTGCGGGGCAGGCGCTACTACCGAGAGTGGTTATAGTTACGATTGTTGGGGATCGGGGACGTTCGGGGAACGTTTTCCTTCTCTCGCATGAGCTGTCAGGGTGACTGTACCCAGAGTTGTCGGGTACGAGGGAGGCAGAGTTTCTTCTATAAGAGCAGAGGTACGCGATCGTCGCTTGGTATGAGCGGAGATCCAGGGTTGTCAGTGTTGCATCCGGTGTGCTAGCGTCAGTACTGATGCTAGTGAGGATGCTTGTGTGCTGATGCTGACAGGTGGTAGTGATGGTGCTGGTACTCGTGCTAGTGCTAGTGCTGGTGTCGGTGCGGGTGATTGTGATGACGGTGAGTCACGAGTCGGGATGTGGCTCTGACGAGATGGGCATATGTTCGGTATCTGTGGTTCCAGAGTGGACCTCAGATAAGGTTAAAGTGGTTAAGGGACACGTGGTTGATGTCCGGGTATGTTGTTTCCAATCTTGTTGGAACTTCGGAATCGCGAGAGGTTGCGATTGAGGTGACGAGTGGAATACGGGTTTTCCGCATTGGTAATGGGTATGTCGAAGTCGTTTTGGGTGACTTCTCAGGTTCTACCATAATTGATGGTGGTAGAGGATGTAGATGTTATTGATGTTGTTGGTTGCCACTAGTACACTAATCGTGTATTGGTTGGTGGACCCGTGATTGTCTTGGGTCATCAGGTGGAGTGAGTATATCGAAGTTAGGTGACTGAGATTTCTCATTTTCTACTTGGTGGCAGACGATGTTAGGTTACATGACGTGGTGAGTGCAGCGAGTGTTGTTTGCATTCACGTAGGATGGATTATTTGATCATTCTTGGTTTTCCACGGTGGAATGCTAAGGATCGATACGAGGTACTCAGTGAGAACCCACAGTCTCGGCGTGTCTCGTCGTTGACTAATCTGTTTAGATGTGGGAATTGGTTTAGGACTTTGGGTATCGTTATGGATCTGGATCGTGGTCTTGATGATCCAGATAGGTGGAGAGTTTATCGCTCATACTTGGATATTTGAGTAGAGCATGTTGGGACTGAACTTCTGTTCGAGGTAAATCCCATATGGCTTATTACTCGCCTGAGTAGTTTTTCGACGTGGTCGGATTTGGGTCAGCCCTGGATGGGTGAGTGTTGTGATTGGCTTCCCTATGAAGTCAATCGATAGTGTGGTCGTGTCGATTGAACAGGTATCCGATAGGTTCGGATATGGTGCGTCTAGGTAGACGTGAACGAGATTTCAGGTTTTGGAATCAGATTTCTGGATGACGATTCAGGATTTGATTTTGGAACTTGAAAGAGGATTTCTGGATTTGGGTTTTGGAATCGGATTCTGGGTGACGATTCAGGATTTGATTCTAGAGCTTGACTGTAGATTTTCTTTTATAGATTTGGGTTCGGAATAGTTATTCCAAATGCTAGCTTACGGAATAAGGATTTCGGATCCGGATTTGAACATGGATATGGATACGACTTCTGGATTTGGATTCGGGATTTCTTACGAAATTGCGGATTCAGATTCAGATTTGGAAATAGATAATGGGTTGGAGTTTCGATTTGTCTAGACCGGACAGATGGACTCCATAATTGAAACGTGATTGACTACAACCTAGGTGGTTGTAGGCTGATTGATGGGTAGATGTACGTACCTGGTTCGTTGTTCAAGGTACGACACCGGGCAGACTTGGGATGTCTGGTGACGGTATATAGGTTATACCGGTGGTGCGTTGGAGAGCGTATTGGTAGTCGGATTGGTTCTGATACCATCAGATTAGTTGAGGACGTGGACTGGACATTGGATATTGTGCATTGGGTCATGGTATTTCTAATGGGTCTAGTTACACACAGGTCGAGTGAAATGCTTGTGGTTAGTGTAACCACGAGTGTGTGTCATATCAGTTTGCGACTGACGACTGTCAAGTGGTGACAATTTGTCAGAGGTGTCATCGTGGATCGGTTAGTGAGTTTTGGTGACTCCCAGTGGGAGTAGATGTCAGGATAGTTAGTGGTTGAGCACGGAACAGTCTAGTTGGTTGTGTCAACGAAACGGTAGATTTGACAAGTAGTGTCAATTGAGAACGCATGACTACTGTCATTCGACGCGGTCGAACGTAGTCGATACGATATGGATGTTAGCGGTACGTCTGGTTGCAGACGAGTATTATTCTGGTTAGTGGGTGTACTAGTGTACACGTGTCAAGATAGTTGGAGTTTCGAGAACGAAACTAATTAAGGAGGGAAGAACGGTTAGATTAGGTCGGTTGGAATTTCGAGGACAAAATTAATTAAGGAGGGAAGGTTGTAACGACCCGTCCCAAATACCTAGATTAGATTTGTGACTAATCACGATTAGTGAGGCTAATCCGTGATTAGTAGAGCGAAATCGGACGAACGATGCGAAATGACCGTTTTGCCCCTGGTGGTGGCAAAACGTTGACTTTTCAATCGGGCGGTCAAATGGACTTTGACCGATGATCGTGACGTAGTTCGTGACGTCACGAGTTCATAGACAGGTGGCACGTTCAATTCCGACGTTCGAGGAAAAAGTTACGACGTTCGGAAGTTTAGGGGCATTTTGGTAATTTGGGTGAATAGGAGGTCAAATGTTGACTTTTTGACCGGGAGGTCCGATGGCCGAGGGCCGAAGACCGTTACGTAGATAAGGACGATACGAATCCATAGACAGGTGGCACGTCGAATTTGGACGTTCGACGGCGAAGTTACGGTTCACGGAAGTTCCTGGTTACTATTCACGCTGGCACGTTTTACGAGACAAAAGTGCATTTTGTCTCTAGTGGGCCCAGATATTTGTTGGAGGCCCAATGGATGAGTGACAAGTGTCACCCATCCAATGGACACCAATTTCATTCATGCATCTTCCATTTCCTCTTCATCGATCATTTTCTTCGTTTTTCCTAAACCAAAACCGATCCACCATTCTCACCCAAATCCAAACCCATGACCCTAGGACCAAGACTGAGAGGCAGAGAGGGGGAAGAAGACCGGATGGAGGTGGCTGGACGGCTGGAACCGCCGTGGGCGGTGGCTGGAGCCCAGAACCCGAGCGGGTACCCGGTAAGCCCGATAAACCCATTTTTCTTCTATTTTTCGATTTAGACATTATGGTTGCTATTAGTTGATTAGGATGAGTTTATTGAGGTTGTAGGAAGGTGTAGAGGGTGTTTTGGACGGCGGTGAAGGGCTGAGCAGCCCTGGGTGCAATCGGAAAAATTGGACCGATTATGGGAGAATTGGACGGACGGGTTTTGTGGCGTTTTTCCTAGTTTTCTTGATTAGGATAGATTAGAAATGAGAAAATAGGAATTTAGGAATTGGAATGGAGGAAATCGGACGAGATTTGAGGGAGTAGGAACGCTGAACCGGTTCCGCCGGTTCAGCACAGTGCCTGGACCGGAAAACCAGGAAAAACCGGTTTTCCTGAGGATGCTGGTGATGAACAGTAACCAGGGTCTTCTAGGGGCCCGTGAGGGCACGTGGTCCATAATTTGGGGAAGTGTTCAACACAGGAAATCTTCTATTCGATGTAACGAACATTTTGGGACTGGTTTCGTGTCGATCGGACACCGCCTCGATATGTTTCGGGACATCGGAAGGTTTAGGGTAGGTTTAAAAATAGTTAAAAGTTCGGGAAAATTACGGGGCTTTGGTAGGAGGTTAATTAAGTAGTTATTAACCTTCTATTAAAATTTGGACAGGTTTGGGAGTCCCGGTAATAGTGATCGGCTCGGGGAGCCGAATGGCACGCAAATCGAGGCGGCAGCTCGGACGGTCTGTGAGTGGACCTTGTTTTCTAAATTGGTGCATGCATAAATGTTTATTATATGTTTATTTACTTGTTTGATGATGCCATGGGTGCATTTGTATGTGGTTAGGTATAAGCACGTATTTCGAGGTTTCGGCCTTATACGGTGCTTATACGGGTCTGTATTTCTTTATTGATTTAAATGAATTGGATTTGGATTTCAAAAGGATAAACTCGGGTATGAGACCCATTTGGTTTTGTCTCGGGCATATGACCTCAGATATCGGGCACGGTGTCCAACTGATGTCCTATGTTCGGGCACGAGACCCAGTTACTTTATGGTTTATGATTTCGGGTCAGGGACCCTACGTGGATTTCCAAGTTCATGACGGTTTATGGGAACCGGCATGAACTCTGGAAAGGTCATTGTGGTTCATGACGGTTTATGGGAACCGGCATGAACCTTTGTCAGGTCATTCTGGTTCATGACGGTTTATGGGGACCGGCATGAACCCTGGTTATGTTATTACGGTACATGACGGTTTATGGGAACCGGCATGTTACCTGGTTATATTATTATGGTACATGACGGTTTATGGGAACCGGCATGTTACCTGATTATGGATATTATGGATCATGACGGTTCAGGGGAACCGGTCATGAATGTTTATGTTATGTATATATATGTTCGTCTACCTTCCTTTACTTCTATTATCTCCTCCGGGGAGGGTCGTTGGCCTGGGTGGACCCCGGAGTAGTCACGGAGCACCGACTGAGTGGAGGCACCCCCCAGTTGGGTTCCTTACTCTCAGGAAGGCTATGATTACTATTACCTCGGGTAGGGTCAGTGGTCTACGGACATTGACCTTGACTTTGGGATGACTCGGATTGAGACCTGGGTAGCATGCGCGTAGCTTTGGATACCGTGACAGGATTGGTTGTGTGACTTATATATGTGTATGTGATGTATTTATGATATATGTTATGTGGTGTGCACATGTGTGCACAGGATTTGAGCAGTGGCTCGTTTACTTGGTTTCTTTATGGTTTGGGGCCGAGTCCCTTATGGATTTGGGCAGTGGCCCGTATGGTCGTTTTTATTGTGGTCCTTTCGACCTTAGTTTATATCTGCTTTGGGCTTCGTCCCACATATGGTTTGTTTTGGATAAATGGTTTTCGAATGCATGCATGCTTTTTAGTGGAGGGTACAAATGTCTTCCTTATTAAATGTTTTTATAAACTTTTTGTTTTGTCCACTCACAGTTTTTAATGTTTTGACTGCCCTTCAGGTTGACATCGCATGTGGACTGTAGCAGAGACCGAGATATCACATACCTCCTCCGGATCCTGGCGTACTCTGATAGCCCGGGAGGGCAAAGGACGAAAATATCCCTTGTCTGACACTTCGTGTCAGACGGGAGCAGGGTCATCCCGCACTAATCCCTGGGGGATTGGGATGGGTCCTGTCATCTTTGTCCCTCCTGGATGCATAGCATAGGCCGAACTGTGGGCCTCATCGAAAATCTCTCTCCTCAACTCTGGTACCGCAGGTACACACAATCTCCCAAGCTTCACTAATGCTCCATCGCCCCTGACGGAGAAATCTTGTCTCTGTCCGGATTCAACCTCGTTCCTGTAGTCACAGAATATCTGGTCCTGTAGTTGAGCCTCGATGATCCTGTCGACCAACACGGGTCGTACATGAAAGCTAGCCAACAAGGCTCCCTGATCGTCCATCCCTAACATAACTCCGCTCTTCCGAAGTTCCACTAGCAAAGGAAGATACACCAATCTCAAATGCGCAACTGATCCCGCCGACTTCCTGCTAAGTGCATCAGCCACAACATTTGCCTTGCCAGGATGGTACTCGATGGTACAATCATAATCCTTCAACAATTCCAACCATCTCCGCTGTCTCATGTTGAGTTCCTTCTGAGTGAACAAATGTTTAAGACTCTGGTGATCGATGAATATTCGGAATGTCACACCGAACAAATGATGTCTCCAGATCTTTAGAGCATGAACCACCGCTCCCAATTCCAAATCATGAGTAGGGTAGTTCAACTCGTGCGTCTTCAGCTGCCGGGATGCGTAAGCAATCACTTTTCCATTCTGCATCAATACACAACCCAAGCCCTGCAGCGATGCATCACTATATACCACGAACTCTCCACTGCTGTCAGGTAATGCAAGGACAGGTGCAGTGGTTAATCGGAACTTTAATTCCTGGAAACTCTGTTCACACTGATCGTCCCATACAAACTTTACCCCTTTCCGGGTTAATGGAGTCAATGGTGCGGCAATCTGGGAGAAACCCTCTACGAATCTCCGATAGTAGCCTGCTAACCCAACAAAACTTCGCACTTCCGTCACCGTGTTCGGTCTTGGCCAATTTGTCACAGCCTCCGTTTTCTGAGGATCCACACTTATCCCCTCGGGTGATATAATGTGACCCAAGAATCCAATACTATTTAGCCAAAACTGACACTTGCTTAACTTAGCATACAGCTGCTCCCGTCGTAGTTTACCCAATACCATTCGTAAGTGCTCCTCATGAGCCCTGACACTCTTGGAATACACCAAGATGTCGTGGATAAACACGATCACAAATTTATCCAAGTATGCTCGAAAAACTCGATTCATCAAGTCCATGAATGCCGCTGGTGCATTCGTCAGTCCGAAGGGCATCACCAAGAACTCATAATGCCCATACCTCGTTCGAAAAACTGTTTTCTGAACATCCCCCTCGGCTATTCTCAGTTGATGGTATCCCGACCTCAGATCTATCTTGGAGAAATATCGTGCTCCTCGTAACTGATCGAACAAATCATCGATCCTGGGTAAGGGATACTGATTCCTTACCGTAGCCTTGTTCAACTGCCGATAATCCACACACAACCGCAAACTACCCTCCTTCTTTTTCACAAATAAGACCGGCGCTCCCCATGGTGATGTACTGGGTCGGATAAACCCTAGATCCACCAGTTCCTGTAATTGGATTTTCAATTCTCATAGCTCCGCCGGTGCCATACGATACGGTGCTTGTGAAATCGGTCGAGTCCCGGGGAGTAACTCGATCGTAAAGTCGATCTCCCTGGGTGGTGGTAATCCAGGTAAATCTCCTGGAAAGACATCAGGAAATTCCCGCACAATCGGAATATCCTCAATACTCAAAGATTCATCCGTAGACTCTACCACATAAGCAAGATAACCCTGACACCCCTTCTGTAAAAGTTTAGTAGCTGTGAGTGCGGATATTACCTTGGGTGATGCGTCTCCACACTCCCCCTGAAATATCACTTCCGGTAATCCCGGACCTCTCAAAGTCAACCGCATGTTACTACAGTCGATGAGTGAATTATACTCCGACAACCAATCAACTCCAAGTATCACATCGAAATCGTGAACATTCATCAGAATTAAGTCTGCCGGAAATTCGACTCCCTCAATCTCCACAGGACAAGCTCGTATCTCCTGGTTCACTTGGTAGGTCACACCCATCGGTGTCCCCACTCCCATCTCGTGCTCAAGTGCGGTCACCTCACGGCCCAACAGACTCGCACAACGTGGTGAAATAAAAGAATGAGTTGCCCCCGAATCCATCAATGCACGAACAACCATGCCATAAATATGTACAGTACCTGTCAACACTCCCGGAATGGATCTGGCCTGCTGCTGGGTAACAGCATAAACACGAGCCATAGACTCTGCAGGTCGTCCCCGTCCTCTAGCTCCTCGATCACGGCCACGCACAACACCGCGTGTCCGGCTGCTGTCAGTCTGAGATGCTGAGCTCTATGCTGGCGCAGTACTGCCGCGAATCAGTGGACACTCAGAAGCATAGTGCCCCGGCTCCCCACAAGTGAAGCATGTGACCTCCCTAGGTCGACCCGAGTATCCTCCCGGTGAGAAGCTCATCGGTGAGTACGACCGCTGCCAAGCTCCAGAACGTTGTCCAGACCGCTGAGGACTCCTGAACTGACCAGAACGTCCTCGGCTGCCAGAAGACGAAGATCCACCAGAATGTCCTCCCTTCGAGCCACGACGGCCCGAGAATCCCAAGTGTGGGCGATCACGTCGCCGTGTCTCCCCCTCAGCTCGCTGACGAGCCAGGCCCAACTCAAATCTGCGACATCGGTCAGATCCCTCATGGAAACAAAGGGTGTTGCAGTCACCATCGCCTGAATCTCAGGTCGCAGGCCCAACTCAAATCTGCGACATCGGTCTGCCTCGGTGATCACGAAGTTCTTAGCAAAGCGAGACAACGTCAGGAAGGTCTCCTCGTACTCTGCTACAGTCTGATCCCCCTGCCGGAGTTGCTGAAACTCCGCCTCACGGGCGTTGCGAAACGACCGTGGGTAGAACTGGTTGAGAAACCGCTCTCGAAAGGTCTCCCATGGAATGGTGTGAACGGTCCAGCCGGCCAAAACAAGGTTGTGCCACCATCGATAGGCGCTCCCATCCAGTAGGAAAGTCGCCCGTACGACACGCTCCTCCGGAGGACAGTGCATGACCTCGAAAATCCTCTCCCAGCGGTCAATCCACTGGTATGCTTCCTCGGGGTCGGTTCCCCCACTAAAGTGCGTAGCACCCAGGCGCTGAGCCCGCTCAATGCTCGCAGTGTCTCCATTTCCTCCATTGCCCTCGTCAACACGTGCACGGGGTTCACGTCGGGGAGGCATATCCAACTGTTAAGAGGCAAACAGGTTAAAAGACATCGAAGCGACCATGTACAAAGTACAAACCGCTAACCTAGTACTCTGACTACTAATCCTAATGCTCTGATACCAAGCTGACAGGACCCGTCCCAATCCCACTGGGACCACCCGGGGACGTGACCCGCTCCCGTCTGACAATGACTCTAAACATACCAAAATTACCCTTAAATAAAAACCGAATACTTAAATAGATAGATAACGTACAACTACAGTGTTTAAAGTGATACTGTCAGACAAGGGAAAGTAAAGTACAACATGTGAGCACACTAGTCAGAGTACATTTATTCGGTGCTCAACCTACCCACAAGTAGGTGTACAGGTGCACAGCTAGGCAAACTAAACCTCTGCCTCTTCCTCCGGGTCCTCCTCCTCTATTTCCGTGTCAGGGTCTGGAGGGGTCAGTAAAACAAGGGTGAGTGGGCCAAAAATAACAGTTTAGAAATCAATTTAATAATAAAATAATCATAAGGTTTTACCCCTCCGTTTTCCAAATCTTGCATGCAGTGAAAATATAATATTATAATGAAATCATAACAGATAACCACAATAATAATCGAAAGGTGAAACTAACATATCAGTGCACTGTAATACCCAACCCAAATGATGTCACGGTTCTAAGGCTACGCGTTGCCACTCAGGGTCTCACACCCGAGACTCTCTAGGTACATCAGCTCCCGGTATCCCGGTCACTGCCCGAGGTATATAAACATGCCTTCCTGAGAGTAAGCAGCCCAACGGGGGTCAACTCCACTCAGCCAGAGCCCCGTGACTACTCCAGGGTCCACCCAGGCCAACGACCCTCCCTGGAGGAGACAATATACACAAGTAGGAAAGTACAGTACAATAACAGTATAGTTTACCCTATGTCCCCCGGACATCCCAAACAAAATCCACATACAATCCAGACGGGTCTCATGCCCAAAACATTGTAATAACAGATATAAACAGTTCATAAGACTCATCAGTTGAATAGTAAAACAGTTTATGCATGCAAGCCTTTTATAAATCAAACAGCCCACTCACACTCGGTCCTTGCTGCTCAACGATCTCTATAAACCTGTATTATTATTCCTGAGGGTTACTTACGGACCCTATAATATCAATACCAAGACCCTAGAACAGATCCGCCTCAAAATCGCATCCCGGGCACTATTCCCGGTGCTTCAAACCCCATTTTGACTAACATAACGATCTCCGATCGACACGAAACCACCTCCATTGGATCCGTATCGTCGAGACATTCAAAATGGTACCGGCCCCACCAAAATCACTGTTCACATGCGCCCCCACGCGCCTGGTCAACGCGTGGGTCAACGCTGCTACAGTACTGCTGACGTCAGCAGTGACGTCATGCTGACGTCAGCATGACGTCATCACTGACACTTGTCAGGTGACATGTGGCATGTTCTGATTGGTCCCTGGTCTGACAATATCTGACAGGATGACGTCATCATGACGTCAGAAGTGACGTCAGCATGATGACGTCATCATGCTACAGTATCGGGTCAGCCCGTTTGACTGGAACCGGGTCGCCGTCGACCCACGGCTTGACCCGATTCAACCGTACGATTCCGGCCACCATTTTCGACGGGGTTCATCCCTACAGGGTCGTCTAGGTCTGTTCTATGGTTCTACAACCTCAAACTAGAAAGAAAACGGGAGAAAACTCACCAGTTCGTCTCTGAAACTCACGGTCAAAGTCCGATCGTCTTCTCCGGTGATCCACGCCGTCTCCGTCGTCCAAACCGGTCCTGATAAACTCGTCTCTCACCCTATAACATTTCTAACATCACACAATCAATTTCCTAGCACTAAAACACGTTGGTTCGAAACAGGGGATCAAAACGGGTTTTCGGGTTTTCGACCTTACCGCCGCCGTGTCGCCGCCGCAGGCCGTGCCGTCGTCCAGTTAAGCTCCTGGGGTCCTCACGGTGCAAACTGGAGCTTCCCCTGCGTCGAGGTGATGTGGTTGTCACGGTTTTCTTCTTGGACCCGTTTCCGTCGTGTTTCGGGTCGTGCTTTTTGGACGGGATTTTCAGGCGGGGAAATGGGCTGGTGGTTGCTGGTGGTGCACGGTGATGAAGACCAGATAATGGTGGTGATGTGGGTGGTCGTCTGGTGTGATAAGGATGGCTGGTTCGTGTGTTTGGATGGAGAGAAAATGAGAAGAAGTGCACGGGTTGTGGGGGGATGAATGTGTGTCTGTGTGTGTTTGTAAGAAAACAGAGATCGTGCATGAATAAGGGAGGCAGATGAAAATGAAGGGCCAGGATTCAATTGAGCAGTAGATCCAAGGGCTAGAAACAATTGGAGGGAAAATAATTAATATAAAAATGAATGAAATAGTGTAATGTGCTTTATTGGAATAGTAAGGGCTTGGATGGGTGACACTTGTCACCAATCCACTGGTTTGATTTAAATATTAGGTTGGCACGGATTCCCATAATAAATTAATATTTTATTCCGTTGTTCTCGGTTCGTAAATTCCGCTAAAACGCTTCCTTGACCATAACTTCTTCATACGAACTCCGATTTCGGCGTGCCGCCTGTCTACGAATTCGTGACGTCCCGACCTACGTCATAGTCATGGGTCAAAGTCCAAATTGTTGCCCGGGTCAAAAGTCAAATTTTCCCCCCTTCAGGGGCAAAATAGTCTTTTTACATTAAAATATTATTATTCTCGGTTCGGGTCGTTACAGCATAAATGTCTTATAAATGTATTTGATGACTTATTGGTTTTTGTCCACTTACAGCTTTTGGTTTTAATGCCCTTCAGGTTGATTACGGATGCGATTGCAGCAGAGACTGGGACATTGCACACCTCCTCCATCGGTCCTTGCGCACTCTGGATGCCCCGTTTGGGCAGTAGCTCTTGGTTATCCCTTGTCTGACACCCCTTGTTGGACGGGAGCAGGGCACATTCCACGGTAATCCCGAGGGGGATTGGGATGGGTCCTGTCAACACATCTCTCCGAAATCTGGTCCGGGACCACATCATATCTAGTAACCCCTACTCCTAGAACGGGATCCCTATGGGGATACCCACTCTGGTCCGTGGATCGTGACTCTCTTGGTTGATGTCTGGAGGAGACCATATAATCAACATGGAGGGTTTATTCATTTCAATTCTTTTCTTTCTTTCTCAAATCACCTTTCAACTGGGACTCATACTCGATTCATCTCAACAGGATTCCTTGAATCCGATTCAAATCACTTTCACAGGCCTCGGCCTAAATCCTCAGTTCAACAGGGTCTCATGCCAGAATTCTCATTTCATAAATCGAACTGGGACTCAAGCCCGATGTTACAATCAACAGGCCTCAAGCCCGATACCACGACTCACTGGGCCTCAAGCCCGAACCGTAAAGCAACGGGGCCTTAAGCCCGATTTCTCAACTAACGGGGCCTTAAGCCTGATATCTCAACCAAATGGGTCTCGAGCCCAATAGTACCAATAACTGGGCCTCAAACTCGAATAGTAAACCAACTAGACCCTCCCTCCGATCGTATGGCTCAAATGGACCCTAGGTCCGATTCCTCGTCAAATCAAATGGACTCCAAGTTCGAGAGTGTAACAACTCGTCCCAAATCCAATGATTATATTAGTGACTAATCACGATTATTGAGGCTAATCTGTGATTAGTAGAGCGAAATCGGACGAACGAAGCGAAATGACCATTTTGCCCCTGAGCGTGGCAAAATGTTGACTTTTCAATGGGGCGGTCAAATGGACTTTGACCGAGGACCGTGACGTAGTTTAGGACATCACCAGTTCATAGACATGTGGCACGTTCAATTCCGACGTTCGGGGAGGAAGTTATGACGTTCGGATATTTAGGGGCATTTTGGTAATTTTGGTTAAAAAGGGGCAAATGTTAACTTTTTGACCAGGATGTCCGATGGCCGAGGGCCGAAGACCGTTATGTAGATAAGGACGATACGAATCCATAGACAGGTGGCACGCCGAATTCGGACGTTCGACGGCAAAGTTACGGGTCACGGAAGTTCGGTTTCACTATGCACGTACTTCACGGAAGTGATGAGTTGGCAAGATCTGATTGGGCAGATATTTTAGGTGGACCTATGGATGAGTGACAAGTGTCACTCATCCCATTGGCTAGTTCCTAAAAAGGTGGATCTACTTAATAAAATAATACTATAATTATTATTATTATATTTAATCTTTTCTCCATTAATCCTAGCCATTCATCTAATTTCATCTTTAAATCCTCACCACTCATCTAATCATCTAATCCTCATTTCTCTGATCTGAGCATCATCATCTTCATCATCCCCATTCTTTATTTTTCCTCCCAAACCCGAAACCCCCCTTCCCACCATTTTCTTCATTTTCTCCCTAACACACACCCATATCACCACTTCCATCATTCTGTGAGTGACCGTGAGGAGTGTGAGGGGCTGAGGAACCGGAGGACTGGACGGCGGAGGACACGGCGAATGGGAACCCGTGAGCTAAGAAAATTTTTCAAATTTTGAAATTTAGTTTTGTTAGTTGTTATTCGATTCTAAGGGTTAGGTTAGGTTGCTGGTGGTCCTAGGAAAAGTTTAGGATTGGTTTTGGGGCTTGGGGTGGCCTGTAACGACCGTGAACGGCGGAGGTAGTCACGGCCGCCATTGATGAACTTAGAAGGTATAGTTTTTGAGGTTCTTCCCAGTTTTAGGGCCATAGATCTCTAGTTTAGGATGAGGGGATGAAAATGGGACAAACGGGGAATGTTTTGGTGGCCAGACGGCGGAGAACCGACCGGGTCAACCGGCGGGTCACGGTGACCCGGTTGCAGGGTTCGGGTCAACCCGGTGATAGGTTGAAGGTGATGACATGGCATGATGACGTGGCACCTGTCAGACTGTCAGGTGACGTGGACCACTCATCGACCGACACATGTCACATGTTAGTGCACAGTCAGCACTGACATGTCAATGACGTGGCCCAATTAGGGGTTGGCACGTGGCACTGACGTGGACCAGTGCCGTGATGACACGTGGCACATGTCAGACTGCAACATGGCACTGACAGCACCGTGACGTGGACCAATGAGAGCTTGACACATGGCTCCTGTCAGAGTCTGACATGTCAGACCTGACAGCATCAGATGACGTCAGCATGACGTCATGCTGACATTAGCAGGTACTGTAGCAGCATTGACCCCACGTTGACCAGCCGCGTCGGGGCACGTGTGAATAGTGTTTTGAGTGGGCCCAGTGTCATTTTAAAAGTTTCGACGATCCGGATCCAATGTCGGTGGTTTCGGGTCGATCGGAGATCGTTAAGTTGGTCAAATCGAGGTTTTTCACCTCGGGAAATGTGTACGGGGCACGTTGACTTATCCGGGAAAGTTTAGGGTTCTTAATATGGACTTGTATAGGTTAATAGTAACCTTTGGATGTGGTTTGGACAGATCAGGATGACCCGGTGAGGTTGGATTGGCTAAGGAGAGCCGTATGGCACGCAAATCGAGGCGGCAGCTCGGATGGTCTGTGAGTGGACCTTGTTTTCTAAATTGGTACATGCATAAATGTTTATTATATGTTTTAATACATGTTTGGTAATGCCATAGGTTCATTTGTATTTGGTTACGTATAAGCACGTATTCCGAGGGATCGGCCTTATACGGTGCTTATACAGGTCTGAATTTACTTATTGGTTTTAATGAAAATGTTTTGGATTTCTAAAAGGATAAATTCGGGTATGAGACCCATTTGGTTTTGTCTCGGGCATATGACCTCAGATATTGGGCATGGTGCCCAGCTGATGTCCTATGTTCGAGCACGAGACCCAGGTTACTTTACGGTTTTGATTTCAGGACAGGGAACCTTAAATGGATTTCCCGGTTCATGACGATTTATGGGAACCGGAATGAACCCTTGTGATGGTATCGTGGTTCATGACGGATTATGGGGACCGGCATGAACCCTGGTTATGTTATTAAGGTACATGATGGTTTATGGGAACCAGCCTGTTACCTCGGTTATGTTATTATGGTACATGAAGGTTTATGGGAACCGGCATGTTACCTCGGTTATGTTATTATGGTACATGACGGTTTATGGGAACCGGCATGTTACCCTGGTTATGTTATTACGGTACATGACGGTTTATGGGAACCGGCATGTTACCTTGGTTACGGATATTATGGATCATGACGGTTCAGGGGAACCGGGCATGGATATTGTGTTATGTATATATATGTTCATATACCTTCCTTTACTTCTATTATCTCCTCCGGGGAGGGTCGTTGGCCTGGGTGGATCCCGGAGTAGTCACGGAGTACCGACTGAGTGGAGTCACCCCCCAGTTGGGTTCCTTACTCTCAAGAAGGCTATGGTTACTATTACCTCAGGTAGAGTCAGTGGTCTGCGGACATTGATCTTGACTTTGAGAAGACTCGGATTGAGACCTGGGTAGCACGCGCGTAGCTTTGGAAACCGTGACAGGATTGGTTGTGTGAATTATATGTATATATGATGTATGCTTTGTGAGATATATGATATGATATATGATGTGTGTTTACACAGGTTTTGGACAGTGGCCCGTATGGTTGGTTTCTTATGGTTTGGGCCGAGTCCCTTGTGGATTTGGGCAGTGGCCCGTATGGTCGTTTTCATGATTCTTTCAACCTTGGGATTATTTCGGATAAATGGTTTTTGAATGCATGCATGCTTTTTAGTGAAGGGTACAAATGTCTTCTTATGAAATGTTTTTATAAACTCTTGTTTTGTCCACTCACAGCTTTTAATGTTTTGACTGCCCTTCAGGTTAACATCGGATGTGGACTGTAGCAGAGACCGAGATATCACATACCTCCTCCGAATCCTGGCGTACTCTGATGGCCCGGGAGGGAAAATGTTAGAAATATCCCTTGTTTGACAATTTGTGTCAGACGAGAGCAGGGTCATCCCGCACTAATCTCAGGGGGATTAGGATGGGTCCTGTCAGCATGGTATCAGAGCCTGGTTGCTCGTGTTACTCTGAATTCCAGAGCGTGTTTTGCGTACTAGTCCTTACGCAGGTCAAGGATGTGATATCTCAATGGGCTACAGTTCGTGATCAACCTAATTTTTGGGGTGCCAATGCGATAGTTAGTAGGATTGGATCGTGGAACGTCTTGGTTCGGCACTCGATGCCCGGGTTGCCATAGTTCTGTCGTGCATGACAGTGTGGGACCCTACAAAGGAATAAACGTATTTTTATAGATTGTGATCGTGAGACGGTTAGTTGGGATCATTTTCACGATGTCGTAGGATCGGTTCCGACGACTGGTTCGGTGTTATTACCATCCGATGATCAGATTGGTTGAGTTAGATGGATTTATTGCTGGGAGCAGTCGGGTTATGGATTACATTGCTACTGGCGGTTAGTAGTCGAGTTCGGGGAACTCTGGTTGAACTTATGGTAGTTGGCAGCGATACTGGCGGTTAAAACCATCCAAATCGACCCATAATGCAAAAAATGGAAAATGGATGAAATTCGGTTAAAACCGATACCTGTGCACCGTTTCCTCCTCCTCCGTGCACGGTGGTGCTGCCTGGGCCAACCACCATCATCCCAGCATCCTCACTCACTCTCTGTCCTCTCAATCATGGTCATGTGGGGATGGGTTTTGGATTGGGATCGAAATGGGAGATCGGGTTTGGTGGGGAAAATGGGAGAAATGGATCGATGCATGAATGTATAAGGGGTGGCTAGTGGATGGGTGACACCTGTCACTCATCCATTAGTCAAATGATAAATATCTGGGCCCCACTTAGGATAAAACCCAAGCTGCCTCGAACTTCGTGCAATAGTACTTTCGTACTTCCGTGAACCATAACTCCTCCGTCGAACGTCCGAATTTGACGTGTCACCTGTCTATGGATTCGTATCGTCCCGATCTACGTAACGGTCTTCGGCCCTCGGCCATCGGACCTCTCGGGTTAAAAGTCAACCATTTGGCCTTTTCAACTAAATTACCAAAATGCCCTCGAACTTCCGAACATCATAACTTCTTCCATGAACGTCGGAATCGGGCGTTCCAGCTGTCTATGAACTCGTGATGTCACGAACTACGTCACAGTCATCGGCCAAATTCCATTTGACTCCCGGAATGAAAAGTCAACGATTTGCCCATTCTATGGGCAAAATTGTCATTTCGCCCGAACGTCCGCTAATCCTCGTCTAATCTCCGATTACCCTTGCTAATCCGTCATTACCACTAATTTGGGACGGGTCGTCACAACCCTCCTTGGGATGCCATCTTGGCTGGCTAGTCTCGAATATCGAGGTAAATCTCATTTTCCCAAGACCGTTATTACGATGAGTAGTCTCAAAAGTCGAGGTAAAGCTCATTTTTCTGAGACCAAGGACGAATTGCAGACATCAAGGTGAAGCTCCTTGGCATGGGTCGGTCCCCATTCGGACGTCGAGGTAAAAGCTCATTTCCTCAAGTGCTCAGTCTACCAGTAGTGCAGATGCAATGTGATATGATGTGATGATATGGCTTATGGTCCTCAAGGATGGGTTGATTGTGAAGTTATCGTTATGGTACTTGAGTATGGTTTTTACGATTACTTTGATTTATGATGTCACTGGGTTTTACGAATATCGCACGTATTTCTAGGTTATGTGTTTTACTGTTGTTACCGGGAATTTTATAATTTTCCTTCTGCTTGCATAACTTTTATAAAACAGAGGGTAAATAGTATGTCTTCAAATATTATGTTTTAAACACTTTATTTTGTCCGCTCACATGGTTTTCGTGTTTTGGAAACCCTCTATGTCCGCTGCACGAGAATCGAGGCTACTTACAGAGCGGAGGCATGAACTTACATGTATACAAGTATCACTTGTCTAACAAGGTCAGGGGACATACTGGGTACGTAGTCTACCAGTCGGACGGGAGTAGGATCCGAATTCAGTCTATTAGGTGTTTTCTGGGTGGGGTCCTGTTAATTTGGTATTAGAGCTTGGGTTCTGATTTGTGCTTGGAATTTGGTATGCCTCCGAGAAGTGAGCCTTGTGCACAGCCTAGTAGTCAGACGAGTATAGGAGCGACGGGGTATTTTTGAGATTGGATTTGAATTGGTTGTATTTGCTATATTTTGTTAGAGCGATTTAGCTGGATTAGTTAAGGTGTAGTATGATAGTGTGTTCCTTGATATTCGTGATGTTGGATTGGATTAGTGTTGTTAATACGTATATTATGAGCCGGTAAGAGAAAAAGTCGTATGATTTTAGATAATAAGTGAGCTCACTAGTGGAAGTTAGTATACTTGTCGATACGTTGGACTTGAGAAGAGTGAATATGTTTACTTGATTAGAGTGTTTGAAGATTAGTGTGATGGGAAGTTCTTCATCAGATCTGACGTGTATGGTAATTTGTTGGCCAACAATTATATGTAACAGAATTGGTCTAAATGAGAATGGAAAGTGGAACTCCAATAGTAGTCAGGGTATCTAGTCTTGGCTTGGAAGTATATTATGTTGCTAGAATCAGAGTTATAAAAAGTTGGAAGGCGTATATACCTTGTGCTAGAGTGTATTAGATGTCATGATTTTGTGTGGTTTGGAAGCAGTGGTGGTATGAAAAAACACCCCCCTTGTCTTTGATAGTAATCTGTTTTCATGTCTAAGTGGAATTAAGATGGAAAAGAGATTCTCAAATAGACCATTTTATGAGTAGGGTTATATTCTGGTGGTAAGTTGTTAGATTAGTTGATGTGTTTTCATGTTTAAGGAATTAGTAAGCGTATATTGGTTGTTTTAGATTGATAATGGCAAAGCTTATTACCTTAATAGAGAATTATGACCTTTAAGGTGATAAACGTAGTGCAAAAAGATTGTATGCATACCATGAAGTGTCTGTGGAAAGGAACTTGAGCGGGTTGGCATGTGTTTGGGGGCCTATATTTACAATGTATGGTTGTTTGTACATGTTAAGAAAAGAATGTGTGATGTAACAACTATGGCCTCATGATCCATAACTTGTACAATGTGAGAATCGATTGTCATTGTTTCAATGTATGTTTATGCGTGGCCTAGTAAAATATATTACCTTATTTAGCAGCTAGAACGATAGATTTGATTAGTGATAGTGGTATTGTATTTGATTTTTCAGTATCTTTGGTAATTATGTTAATTGTTGTTGTCTAAGGATGGGTGACGAAGTTGGAATAGACATTTGTTACACCAAGGTGTAAGGTAGGTCGTAATCAAAGCTACTGAGCATGGTTCTTACCTTCGAGTCGTAGAACGATGTGGAAGTTGCTAGTGAGGAAGCTAGTACTCTAGGTTGGGAGTATCTAGAGGAATGGTAGAAGATATTGAGGATTGGGTATGTTGTGTTCGGATATTTACCTTAGGATTGGATTGAAATCATTTAATCTAATCGATGAAGGTGGACTCAAGAACAGATTTTTGGACACTGCGTTGTGTTGGTTTGGGAGAAACTGTTTTTATCCATGTTTGAGTACAGGCCCTGCTAGAAGGTTTATGAAATAAGTGTATTAGTTTTGATTTCGGTCTTCCACATAAACCATCTTTGGGTATGTTGTTGTTTTCTTCTGAATGATTGATATTAAGGATTGAAGATCAATGGATAATCTAGTCAATTACATGAAGTTGCAGTAAATGTGTTCGTTGTAATTGTTGGAAGGTTAGGTGCGGGGATATAAGCATTATGGGTACAACAAAATATTGGCGGATGATTATCGAAAGAATTTGAGATTGGAGTAACTATTTACATAAATTGGGACATATAGGATAAAGAGAAAGGAAATAAGAAGAAGATCCAAGAAAAAGATAGGAAAGATAAGTGTTATATGATTCAGTAGATTTGTAAGGAAAGGAAATTCGTTTCTAGCTATAGGCCTAAGTTTGATTTGGTTAAGAACAAGTGTTAAGCGGTATAAGTTGGGGAAGACTTTTTTTGGGGGTGCTTTGAACATGTGATAGTAATTAACTTTGATTTAATAATTTTGGCTTGGAAAGTGAGTTAAAAGAGAGATGTTGACTTTGAATTGGTAGTGTAACGACCCGGAAATTAGAAAAAGGAAAAATTAGAAAATTTGAAGGAAATGACGATTTTGCCCCTGGTTATAAGGGCCGAAAGTTGACTTTGTGATCGGGACCTTGTTTAGACTTTTCGTAAGTACCGTTGGATAGGTCTCGAGATGCTGAATCCGTAGACAGACGGCATGCGTCAATCGAAGTTCGAACGTGAAAGTTATGGGTCTAGAATTGTGAGGGGTATTTTGGTAATTATGTGTGCAGGGGTAAAATGGTAATTTAGGGCAGTAGGACAATTAGGTGGTTAAATTGGCTAATTCAATGTGTGGATGAGTCATTTGTGTGAGTAAGTGACACATGTCACTGTGCAGATTGCAATTAGTGGCAAGTGAATGTGTGTGTGCGGTGTGTGAATTAGTTAAGTGCGAATAAAAGGGAATTAGACCCGTGTGTATTTTGGAGATAAAACAGAGACCCTGACTTTATTTGATCGATCTTCCCAACAACCAAAACCAATTGAGAGAATAACAGAGAGATAACAAGTAAGTTCTAGAGTGAAAAACGAGAGGTAAATAAGGAAGAAGAATGGAAATCGCAGAACAAAAACCCGAGACCCAGATTTATGAAATTCAAATTGATTAATTTTCGAATTGGAATTTATGGACCATAAACACTGAAATTGAGCTTGGATTAAGCTTCCTGAGTTCAAACTGAAGCGAACCCGATTAAAAACGAAGAGAATTGATGCTGTTTTGGCTCTACACGGACCTAGTGACAGAGAAGAAATTCGAGGTTTGAGTTGTGATCTTGGAGGGATTGAAGGATGAAATTAAGGTTGGAATTATACTTAAAGGACTCCTACGAAGCTTTTGGATGAACCAATTGAAGGAAAACGATGGAGAATGATGACCTTCGAAGAATGAACAGTGTTCTGTGTTCTTCGAATTCGAGTTCAAATCGAATAGATTAAGGTATGTTCGATCCAAATTGAGGTTACAGACCCATAATTAAGTTGTCTACGAAGCTAATAGAATGTTCAATTACTGAAAAGGATGCAGAATTGTGGGGAATTGAACCGGGTCTGTTCGCGGGTTGTAGGATCCGTTTATAGTTAAACGGGGTGAAGGTGGTGACACTGTAGCAGGCGTGTGAGTTTCACGCGCAGCCACTCACGGCGGCGCGTGAGGGCGCGTGGACCCGATTCCCAAGGTGAGTTCAACATGACTTTTATTCTACGCAATGTAACGAACATTTTAACGTTGGTTTCGAGTCAATCGGACATCGTTTAGATATTGTTTCGAGGGTCCGAAGGTTTATGTTATGTTTTAAATTAATATTTAATTCCCGAAAAATTATGAGAAATTAATATGATGTTAATTAAGTCACTAGTGACCCTTAATGATGAATTTGGGCAGGACTTGGGATTCCTGGAAGGTACCGAAAATTACGGAAATGCGTGCAGCTCAGAAATCGAGCAGTTTGGACGGTGTGTGAGTGCACGTTTGTTTTATAAACTGTTATGCATGCATAGTTAAATGTTTTACATGATTGATTTCATTATTTGAATTGCAATGATGTCTTGGTGTTTTTGCATGATTATTTGTGATTTAATGATTATTTTAATAGATCTTTCGAGCACGTTTTACGAGGAAAGTGTAATTAATATTTTGGGCTAAGCCTGGGGTCAAAATGGTTTCAAAATGGATATTTTGGCTTAGTTGGTAAGTCGAGAATGATTTCTGGATTATGTTAATGTTTTCAAATGAGATTTTACGGATTTACGTGTAAATGGCACTTGGGCTTGAGACCCTATCGGGAATGTTTTTGACTTGGTTTGAAGTCATGGATATGATTGATATTTGTTTGTGGAATGGATTGTGTTTGTGATTGTGGATACTGGACCATGTTCTGGATGATACGAGTACAGTTCCTAGACGTGACTCGGATGTTGCGTGTGTGCAGTTCCCGAGTATGTGATACGTCTAGATGGTGTGTGTGCAGTTCCCAGACATGACTTATATGACTCGGATGGTGCCTGAGTGCAGTTCCCGAGGTTAGCCTACGCGTAGTGCGGATGTGACTTTGTGATTTTTTGTGCACTTGTGAGTAGTGCGGATGTGACTGTGTGATTGTTTGTGCACTTATGAGTAGCGCGGATGTGACCGTGTGATTGATTGTGCACTTGTGAGTAGTGCTATTTGATGTTGATTGTGATTGTGTACTGTTATTGAGTATTTGTTTTTGGTCTTTGTGTCCAGTTGATTATGTTTTCATATGTTTGGCTTGAGAGCCGGGATTTGAGACTTGTTATGTGATTTGGCTGGAAAGCCAGTGATTTTTATACATATGTTTTTCCCTATGCATGCATGGTTTGATAAACTGGAGGGTAAATGGTGTATTTTGAAATGTGTTTTGAATGATCTTATTTTTGTCCACTCACACATTTTCTGTTTTGATGACCCTCCAAGCCGTGGTACGACGTTCGGGGCTGATTGAGAGGCGGAGGCATGAGCGGAAATCAGTGCAGTTATCCCTTATCTGACAGGTGTTGTAGGGTAGTTTCGGGACTTCGGTCGACTTGTCAGACGGGAGAAGGACCGGGCACGGTTATCAACGTCCAGTTAGGATGAGTCCTGTCAGGTACTATAACTGATTGATTGATTATGATGCTTTTGAACCTTGTATTTTCGGTAAATCTATTTTATGTAAAATATGTTGACTGGGAAGAATTCAAACTTGAAGATGATTAAAAAACGTGTCCCCTTGGTGATGAATATGTGAGTTAATTTCATAGAAGGACGTTGTCAAGATCTTGATAGGCGAGTTTGAAATGCACGTTATGCTTTGAAACATTGTTACGATAATTTGGTTAGACTAAAAGAGTTTAGTTTGGAAGGAATGGGATGGTAGTTATGTCCTTAGGTGCAAAGAGTGGTATGGACGCGATTGACAGTGTTGAATTGATTGCTAGGTTGGTTATATGTATATCATGTTACATGAGGATTTTTGGATATGAGACTCCTGTGGACATTGGTAAGTGAGGTTACAGACGAAATGATAACCACATGGAAGTGATGGATTGTGTATTTTTATTTTCAAGGTTTAGGTTTTGGTCTTGATTTGTGACTTTGTGGTACATATAAGTGATAATATAATATGTCTTCTAATAGAAGGACAATTGAGATGTTGGATAGTACAAACATCCTTTATTGAACTCGAAGCGTGTCAGTGAAACTAGATGTCATTAAAGTGGAATTTGTAAGGAAATTTGGTAGCGTAGATACCTGAGAAAAATAATGGAACTGTCCGGTCAGTAATGAATCTGGACTGGTACCGGATACTTGAGACCATAAATGGTTATGTTTAAAATACAGTTGGCAAAAATTAAGCCATGGTGGCGAGTATGGTAGTGATTGAGTTTTGAGCAGCCCAATCGTTCAACCTGAATTTGGAAATGAAATTGGTTTAGTTTGGGTGATGGTGCTTATGGTATAAGTACCAATTGGAATTGGACAAGTGTCAAACTCCGGAAGTTTCTGGCATGCTATTCCCTCCACCGACATATCCCTCTACAAATGGAAGTGTGGGTGTGTGCTGTGAAGGTTTCGACGGCCATAGGCTGAAACCATGAAAAAAATGGAGGTCGTGAATGAGGGAGCTTCAGTTAAGGGTGGAGAACTCAAATAATGAGGAGGATATTGAGGGAATGAGACCCTGAAAGGAGAACGGGAGTCCTGGTGGTGTATGGAGGTTGGAAGACCCCTAGAACCGTAGAACCCGAAACTCCCTCGACGGTTTGTTGAATTGGAGTTTCTGTTTGAGGCCTAGTCGTTGGATATAATTGATCATGATGCCTTTTTTATGAGTTCGGGATTGATAACAACTAAAAACAGAGGGTTTTCGAAGCTGAAGTTGGCCCAGAATAGAGGAGGAAGCTTGGCCAAACAGAGAAGGAATTGAGACTCACGGGTTTTACGAAAAAAGTGTACGGTTCTATTTGGTCGAGCATATGGTACGTGTGAGTGAACGTTTAATTTTAATAACATATTATGAATCCATATTCAATTGCTTTAAGAGTCGTTTTATGTGTTCTTGGTGGCATTTGAGTGATTGGACTTTTATATAAATTTCGACGATTTCATTAATATTTAATTATTATTTTATTATGTGTATTCTGAGATTTTTTGTATGCTATGTTTTTCGAATATCGTTTCGATTATGGATTTGAGTTGAATGTAATTATGACATGTTAATTGGTGATATTGGTTTTTGGGTGGTTCCCATATGAATTCTAAATGGTTCTCGAATATGTTTCAAGGCACGTTTTACAATGATTGTTAAATGTTGTTTTCTGACTTGATAGTGGATCGTGAGAATTGATTTTGATACCCAAAATGACTTTCACATGTGGTTTTCGTGGTATTCGATTTATTGGGTTGTATACGGATTGTATGGATTTTAATGATTTTACAGAAATCGTAACTATGCACGTTTTGCGGGGAAATTGGGTTTATTGAGTTATGGAAAATGGGTTATTACTTGCTATGCCATATTTATCTGATTGTGATGACGGTTGATGATTTATGATTTGACACGATTTTACGGATTATTTTTATGGTTCGTTTTACAAGGTTTTTAATGTATTTTGTGAATTGGGCTTAGGCCCAGGTTTGATCATAAGATCCAGATTTCTGAATTTGGTGTTGGATTATGATTTGATCGGGAATTTCTTATGCAGGTTATAAAGTATGTTTTGTCGATATTGATGATTGTTGGACGATTTTATAGTAAGTGTTTGAGACACGTGTTTCGAGGAACTCATATATGTGGTATATTTGATATTTTGGTCTCTGAACTTGATTTCGAAATTATGTGGGTTACGAAATTTTCTGCCCTTGGTAATTAAAACAAGATTCTGGATATACATGTATGTGATATGATTGTGTTGTGAATAACCCTCCTCGGGATGCCATCTTGGCTGGCTAGTCTCACGTCGAGGTAAAACTCCTTTTCCCGAGACCGTTATTATGATGAGTAATCTCGGACGTCGAGGTAAAGCTCCTTTTCTTAAGACTAGGGATGACTAGAAGACGTCGAGGTGAAGCTCATTTGCCTAGGTCGGTCCCCACTTGGATGTCGAGGTAAAAGCGCCTTTCCTTGAGTGCTCAACCTACCAGTAGAGCAAATGCAATGTGATATGATGTGATGATATGTCTTGTGGTCCTCGAGGACGGGTTACTTGTGGGGTTATGGTTATGGTAATTGAGTATGGTTGTATGCCTGCTTTGATTTTGTGATATCACTGGGTTTTACTACTATTGTATGTAACAACCCGTCCCGAGAATAGGGATAAGTGGAGTGATTAAGGTGTGATTAGTAAGATTAATCAAGGGTTAGGTGGTCCCGAGGGGTCCGGGAACTTAGGATGACGATTTTGCCCCTGGGTCGGGCAGAAATGTTGACTTTTATTTCGGGTGGTCAAATGGGAGTTGACCAGTGACCAGGACGTAGTTGAGGACGTTACGAATCCATAGGCAGGTGGCACGCCTGATTCCGACATCCGAGGAGGAAGTTGTGATGTTCGGAAGATTGAGGGCATAATCGTAATTAGGGGGAAAAGTTGACTTTTTGAATAATTGAGGTTTGGTAGGTTGACCTAGGAGGGTTAGATAGTTCTTGTCGTCCTGAGTTCGATGACAGGCGGCACGTATTCATCGGACTTACGAGGCGAGAGTTACGGGTCTAGGAAGTTTCGGTAAAATCGTAAAAATGTGTTAAAAAGAAGGGTATTTTGGTCATTGGGGCACATTGGGATTTGTGCACAGAAGAAAGGAATGGACGGCTGGGATTAGGCCATGTGGGAGTGTGTGGAGTGGATGGTGACACATGGCATGTGTGTAGAGGATTCTGGGAGAATCCTGTGTGGTCTCAGCCCAAATAATTGGGGTGCAACCGTGCAGTCCTTCGACAAACACAGAGAAACAGAGTGAGTTTGTGAGGAGGAATTGAGGACTGATCGTGGCTGGTGACGAGTTTTGGTGAGTGAGGGAGGAACGGGAGATTGAAAGGGAGTTGCTGATCGGGTTTTGGTGGTGTAATTGTGCACGGCGGCACGGCGGAGGTGCGGAGAAGTTTTGACGGAAACAGGGAGGCCGTGAGTTCGAGGTGGTGGCTACGCCGTGAGGTGACTCAAACCAAGGCAGGGGAAGCTGCAGGAGGTTGCAGGGAGACTAACGACCACCGTGGAAGGCGGCAGTGCGCACGGCGGAGCTGCAATCGAAGGTGAGATCTTTTGCTCTGTTTTTCCCGTGCTGCTCAATTTGAAAGTTGTGAGGTTGGGCTTAGAGTCGAGAGGAATGGAGGTCAGGGTGAGGTTCAGGAGGGTCCTAGCCGTCGACTAGGATGGCCGCCGTGACGGGGATGTACACGGCGGAGGTTAGCACGACGGGGGTACCTGTATGCTCTGTTTTGCCGTGATGTTCAAACGGCTAGTCGTGACGATTGGGGTTGAGTCGAAGGTCTAGGCGAGTTGGGTTAGGTTCAGTGAGGTTCAGGGCAGAGTTTGGTGAAGCCACCGTGAAAGGTGGTGAGCTGGGTGGCTGGATCGTGAAACAGGGGTTGTTGGCCGTCTGGTTTCGAGCTTCAGTCGACGGGATTGAGGCGGTGTCGAGGTCTGAGGAGCTGTGGAATGGTTATATTGGAACTGGACGAAGCTTTAGGTGAAGAAAGGGAAGGAAATCGTGCAGGTACGGCGGAGAACCGTTGACGCCGGTTCAGCTGTAGCCTACTGTGTTGAACCGGGTCGACGTGAGGTTGAAGGTGTACTGTAGCTGGCGCGTGGGGCCACGCGCAGCCACTTTGGGCGGCGCGTGGGGGCGCGTGCGGCGGCGGATGGGAAAACGGTCAACATAGTTTTTGGTCTAGGGGTCATGGTGAGTTCAATGGAGTTGGTTTCGAGTCACTCGGAAGTCGTTTGAGTTGAGTTCCGCGAGGGTGAAAGTTTAGGGTCTCGGGTTCTTATGTTTAGGATTCGGGGACTTTTGAGGGAATTTAGGTGAACCTTCGTAGACGTACTAGTAACGTAATTTGGCGGTGTTTGACAGGATCGGGATTTCCCGAGGAAGCCGAGGAACGGGCTGGACGTTCGGGACGCGAGTAGGGCTCAGTACTGTGAGTGGACCCTTTTCCTTAAACTCGAGCATGCATAACTGTTTTTATATACGTATTTTATGGTTTTACTTATGAATCTATGTTTATTGAATATGAAGTGATGATTTTGTGTGTTTGCACGTTTTTCGAGAAAAAGACGGTTTTGGCACGTTTTTCGAGAAAATGTTGGTTTTCGGTTTTTGATGTCACATTTGGAGATTTCCACCGATAAAGGTTTTCTGATAATGATAAATGGGTTATGAAATGTGATTTGTGATTACATATGATTTTGGTGATTAAATGATTTTCGGAAAGTGGATTCCGGATTTGGGTTCGGAATGACGGTTCTGGACGCCGGAAGGGCATCAGACCAGTGATTTCGGATTCGGGTTTGGATGTGGACTGGTAAATGGTTTTCAAATGGTTTTGGGATTGGATTTGCTGGATCTGATTATTGGGTTTAAAGACCCGGATATATGTGATGGGGGACCGGCCGGATTGGGTTTAAAGACCCGGATTGAGTTTAAAGACTCGGGAGTTTAAAGACTCGGATATATATTGATTTTCCCCCGTAGGCCTTGAGTTTAAAGACTCGGGAGTTTAAAGACTCGGATATGATTAAGGCCTGGATTGAGTTTAAAGACTCGGGAGTTTAAAGACTCGGATAGGTCCAGCAGGTTTGATCGGGAAAATGATGATTTGGTGGTTATGGTGTATGAAACAGTTTTCTGATACTCGTGTGTGGTTTCTCATGGTATTTTATAGTGTTTTTGTTTCTTATGATGTTTATAACGATTATTTTATACTGTGTTTATAACTGTTGGTTATGCATGTGGTTTCAAAACGGAGGGTTTAACTCGGTTTTCTTGTAAAATGGTTTTTGAACTTTTGTACTTTTGGTCCACTCACATTTTCTGTTTTAATTGCCCTCCAGGTTGTGGAGCTAGCGCGGGGTCTTGACGTCGAGGCAGAGTCTGAGGCATAGAAGCAACGTGAGGGATTCTAGAAGAGTTTAAAGGCTTCTGTGTGCGTGTACTTTCTCGGTTTTTATTTTCCTTGTAATGTAGTGCTATGCTCTGTAAACGATAAGGATTTTGGGATATTTGGTAATTACTCCTGCGTTTGACTGGGTTCGAGTGAGTGTTACTTGAGTTTTGTGTCGGGGAGTCAGACGGGAGCGGGATTTACCTCGGGTTTCGGGGTGAAACCGGGGTGGGTCCTGACATTGTATGTATTTCTAGGTTATGTGGTTTACTGTTGTTACCGGGAATTTTATAATTTTCCTTATGCATGCATAACTTTTTTGAAACAGATGGTAAATAATGTGTCTTCATGTAGTAGGTTTGAAAAACTTTATCTTATCCACTCACACGGTTTTCATGTTTTTGAAACCCTCCAGGGATGCTGCACTGGAATCAAGTCTGCTTACAAAGCAAAGGCATGAACTCACAGGTGTACAAGTATCCCTTGTCTGACAAGGTTCGAGGACACATTTGGTGCTTAATCGACCAGTTGGAAGGGAGCAGGACCCGAAATCGGTATATTAGATGTTTTCTGGGTTGGGTCCTGTCATGTAAATAGGGGAAGATCCCAAAGCACCGACAAACAAGTCATCGGTCCAACACTTACTCAAATCAACCAGAGGCGAAGCCAACACTCACTCACAAAGTAGAAACGCTATGTTAGATTCCAGGATTGGGAGAATGCTCAAGTGCATCAGAGTGGGAACCCAACAATGGTTCTAAGGGAGGAGAAGGTTGAAGACTAAAATTATGAATAAACCTAGGCATGCACCAACGGAGTCCAAGGATGATCAAATCACGAGTGGATAGCTCCTATGTTAGGCCCTCACTAATAAGTTTCCTTTGGGACTAAAGGTCGTCATTTAAATCAAACGGGTTGACAAGGATAAAATAACGCGTCAAAGCATCAGCTGGCAGGAACCCCTACGTACGCATCACGTGCGCATCACTGTTCCACGCATGTGGTTCAAACGCGTATCAATATTGCACGGAATATTCCTTTAGACACCGTTAGTCAACTGTTAAGAAAAACAGTTGACTAACATCGTCAAATGTTCACCATTTACCGTTGACCACCACCATCGCTGGAGCTTCGTCAGAGATGACAGCCAGACCACCGCTGTAGCCAGTTTGGACGGTGGCTGAATTCTGAAAAACTTTCCAAAACATCCAATTTTTCCGGCGAGGCTCAATTCCCTTGAATCTCAACCATTTTTACATGAAAATAACCTAATCTATTCTACTCGATGAGATGAATTAGAATAACTAGTTTACACCCCAATATTCAACATGTACACGTAGAAACCCAGGTCCAAAGCCTTGGTGTCGTGAGGGGTCCCTGTTTTCTCCAACTCCCAATGACATTGCATATAAACAACCATAATGGGGTTAGAATAAATCCCTAAAGAACCTAATATCTTGATTAACTCTTCTAAAGATGTCGTCTTTGCCTCAACAATCGACTAATTAGATGAATTTTAAGCGGTTAGGATCGAATCCCGAAATGGGTCTGTTCGCTGTCTAGAGGTTAGGGACGAACCAAACATCGATCAACTATACTCGAAAGCGACAATAAATCTCAAAGTTGGCTTCCTTGTGATGAGAAAAATATCTCAGTGTATTTCCCAAGCTCAAGGCTCCCTACGTCGTCGACCCTACATGAAATCGACATGCAATTAGCCCAGAAGGAAGTTCTCATCACGGGGATCATGATGGTCTCGATAGGGTGATTCAAAATTACCTGAAATATCCATGATTCGTGTCGTGTCAAAGTTGAGTCGAACTCGAGTCACCCTTCTCTTTCTAGCTTCAAGAGTCCTCACACCTTAGAGTTGGCTGCTACGAGCTCGCAGGTATAGAATGAGGTTGTTGGGGTCATCTGAGTCATGGTTGTACAAATTGGATCGAGGAAGAAGTATGGTGGCTCGCTGTTCTTGTAGGTGGTTTCACTTGGGTTGAATGAAAGCATTAATGTGAGCTACTAATTCCTAAACAGAGAGGTAAAGGGGTTCCTTGAATATGGTGGTCGTCATGGCAGTTCCCAGGTCATCCATGTGTCTCATAGTTTGTTTTTCAAAGAAAGGAAGGTAGCACTCACGGGCAGGGTAAAGGGGATAGTGTATGTGTGTGGGATTAGTATGAGTGTGTGTACCTAGTGAGGGATCATGTTAGGAAATTTTTGGAGGCTTCTTATTTGGGCTATTAGGCTTGGTTCAAAGCTGATTAGGGTCACGAGATTGGGCTCAACTAAAGGATAACAAAACCAACCTAGATGTACAAGTTTTGAGTTATACATTTTCGGCCCCCAAAGTAATAATTCACAAGGCCTAGTCCAATAAACAAAATATCAAACAAAAGGTCAAATAAAACTTGTATTGTTAGATAGGGGTAAAACGATAATTTTTTGATACGGGATGTACCAGTCTAGCCCCTTAAGGAAATTTCGTCCCCGAAATTTGATCAAGGTCGATCAAATATAGAATTCCCAATGGCATTCAAAAATTGCACACTACCATCATAGTTAAGACTTAGCTTCCTCGTGGGGTCCAATAGAATAGTGATCCGCCAAAGGTTCCATTATTTTCTAACCATCAAGCTATCGATGCGTCACCTCATTTTCCATAAGTAATCCACGAAGATCTCTCTCAAATGATACAACAATTAGATGCTTTCTGAATGGTTTCTTGAATGTCCAGTAAGGATTCCTCAATCCACAATTAGTCTCGGCTAGGAGAGATACCATACACGCTCGATATTGGTCAACTTTCCCTTTCACCAATAAATCGAGTAGCTCAAGTACCGGAAAAAAATTCAATGTTCTACTGTCCCGTAATGTAACTAGTTTCGATTAAGTCAGTGTAACTACCTTGACAATCCACATGCCAAGAGGTCAGCGATTCCACCCGAACTTGCTTATGGCCTTGGTGATTCTAGACCCTAAGGGTCCGATGGGGTCCAAACTGCCCCCACCAACTAAAACGACCTTCATAGCGGTTCTCCAAAACTAAGGTTTAATGTTCGACTCTAAATAGAATAGCTAATCTTGAGCGGCCTCGAGGTTCAAAACAACTAGTACAGTTTTCCATTAAAGTAGTAATCTCAGTTGGGGATAGGAATACATGACTCGATCAATCTCTAACTATAAGGGAAGTGGAAACTCAACCCATAGGTGTCCAGGGGTAGTTCATATAGCTATCATAGTGAAGGGTCCTTCTAATCCAACAGTCCAACACAAGGATATGGAAGACACCAAGTACGTGTCTGATTCAACTTGATCTTTAGGAGAAGAAGGGGCATCACAACATACCTAATCTTGAAAAATTTTAAGTAACGGTCCCTCTAATTCTCTCAATAATTGACAATCCAATTTTCACCTTAATGAGAAGGTATCAATTACTCAGAAGATCTCTTTTAAGTCATGAGTTCAAACCAATGTAAAGTTCTAACTCACTCACCATCATAACATGGTAACCTCTTGGAAGGTAAATGAGTGAAGCGTTATTACCGAAGGAAGACCCTTACTTTAGCTCGTAATATACGATGATTTCTATTGTGGAAGTGTCTAAATCTTCATTTAGCTCGCTTTAAGAACGCCCAAGATTCAATTTCCAATAAGTCTGGAAAAAAAAAAGAGGGAAAAAGATACTTCAAGAGATACATATGTCACTCCACAACTCGAGTGGCATCCAGAACAAATTACAAGGATAAAGTAGTCTAATAGAGTGCTTATGTAATTACTAACAAGGAGTAGAGTGATGAAACAATACCCTACAACTCAGGGTCAAAGTGTGGTCAACAGTTTTCGAGTAAAGTTTTGTAGCTTAAACAGAGAACATATTTCTCCTCTAATGAACTGTTAACGATGCACCTGTAATAGGTTCAAGTGTTAAGCATGAGCAATGGAAAAATTCCCCATGCTGGAGTCCACCTCTGCTAGGGTTTGAGTTCGGGTCGGTTAGTCCAAATTTCAGACAGAGTTTTGATACCACGGCCATGACTTAAATTAACATTCAGTGGTAAATCTACAGCCGAGTCCGCTCTAGTCCATGCTGCCAGCTTACCATTGGAGTAGGCCCATCAAGTTTTCCCGTTCGTTCACTAACCTCACAAAAGTTCCCGAAGCGTGGTCAAAGAAAATTCTCGTGTCCACATTTGGCGGACCAGTCCCGAAGTAAACTTTGACGAGATGAGGATCGTCATTCATTTCTCGATTCAAGATCGTCCTATTAAAGGATATGTCCCAGGTTAGGGTAGAGTTATCACTGGTGATAGTGGGACATAAATATCTTGCTTGTACTCCGAATTAAAGAGAGGTTGAGTACGTCATCGTAACCCAATCGACTAGGAGTGTACGACAGTGGATAAAATATGGATCTGACCAACTTAGTTAAACATGTTCAAGAAGATTCTCAAATAACTACCCAATTCAAGGTACCCGTTGGTGACAAGCTGAAACATCGAATTCCCAGGCAAGGTTAGGGGAGGAAAACCTCATTGTACAGACACCCCTATTTCACAGTGCATTCCATTCTTACCAACAAGTGTTCAAAGGCGTCACAAGTGTATGGTCCAGACATTAGCATAACAAACGCGTAGATAGGGCAAAGGGGATACTACCCAGGAGTGACCTCGAGTTTGAGGCCAGAAAACTAAACAAGGCAGAAAGCAATGTGGTGATCCAATCTTGTTAGGGGTTGCCTCAATTCCGAACTCGAGATCCGTGATCCAAACCACCAAAATGATAAAGTCTTCGGACAACCACAAAAAGAAGAAAGCTAGTATCTAAGAAGTGAAGAATTTTTCACAATCTCTGTAGTAAGGATGGAAATTTTTGACACGACTCGATACACGACTCGAAACCCGCACGAAATTTATCCAGGTCAACCCGCACGATTAAAATTTCGAGTCATTTTCAGGTCAACTCGTTATTACTCATTTATTAAACGGGTGGGTTTCGGGTCAACCTGTTAACCCGTTTAATAAATGGGTAAATTTCGGGTTAACAGGTTAACCCGTATATTGGCTTATAGATTGACCCATTTAATAAACGTGTCATTACTAACCCATATATCTACCCATTTACCTACTTAAATATCTATTAAATCTTATAATTTAATTAGGTTAAACATGTTAAACGGGTCAAACGGGTCATAGGTTAATTGGGTTTTGAGTGTGACCTGTTTATTAAATGGGTTAAACGGGTTACACGGGTCATTAATAGGTCTGGTTCGGGTTGAACATTTTTTACACGATTATTAAACGGGTCGGATTCGGGTTGGGCATAAATGGGTAAAACAGAATTCATGGCACGACACGACCCATTGCCACCCCTACTCTGTAGTCATCGTTAAGTGTGGGTAGCTAACCCGATGACTTCTTGACACACGAACTAAATCCAAAAAGGTGTGACGAGAAGCGGATGGTTATTGAATATGACCAAAGAGTCTAATGCACACAAGGGTGGCAAATATATATCTGAGATTAACTTGTTAGATACTAATTGTACTGACATTTCATTCCAAATATCTCCGAAACCATGATCTGAAACAATGATCCCGTCAGGATGCAAAGTTGCTATAGTACTACTTTTACCACACCCCTCTTTCCAAATTAATGACGTTATTTTGAGCCACTGGACTAGTTTAAGGATATATCTAGTAGTTTAATACCAATATAAATGGGAGGTGAAATCCATAAGACAAAGCATCCAAAACCGGGATTAGACAATTCTCAACCGAAACGCCAAAATTGGAAAACTTTTCAGGAGTCATGTTGCCCCGAAGGAGAAAGGTTGCTCCTAAAAACAGAAGTTAAAACTCAAGGATTTCTAAATTCATTTCCAAAATGTTCATTTAAAAGGGAGTAGACGAAACTCAAATTTGTCTAAATTACCCAAATCACGTGAACTTTAGAAAACGATGAAGAAGAGTCGTAAATAAAAATCAAGTATGTGAGACGTGGCACAAGTGCTAAAACATAAAATTGGGTGAAGGAACATAAAAAGTGTTCACTAACACGATTGGGGATGGAATTTATCGAAATTGGACGGTTCTCAAAAGTCAAAAGTAGCCTTGAAAAACAACTTTAAATTGTAGTTTAAAACAAGTTCAAGTAAAAGCAACGAATAGGGGGACGTGATCCCCAATTGTAAACAACACAATATAGTAGGATAAAAATTCAAGTCATAAAAGAATTCCAACAAAAAGTCTGATTAATCCATGTGGCGTCAAGATGAATCACATCACATTATGTAATACAATCTCGACACTGGGATTTCGTTGATTAACCTCAAGTTATTTGAAAATAAAACATCACCGCAATGACTTTACATGAAAAAGTAATTGTCCCTAGTAATCCCATGGAAAGAACCAAGGAGAGTAAAACTTTTTTTTAAAGAAAATCTATTAACCTTGTTTTAAAAACGTCCGAGGGAACAATGACTTAGTTTAAAAGAATGTTTCCCAAAGCAAGGGCATAATAAGCAGGGAATTTTTGGAACCAAGAATGCGAAATTTTCTAGGGTTTGTAATGCGTTAGTTCGGGTCACACAACTACAAAATAGTGATAAGATTCACAAACGAATGGAAGATTCTCAATAGGAAACCCACGATGTGTTACATGCTCTCAATATGAAATAAAAGTCTCTCAAGCACAATAATCGAGGCACATTTCGTTTCATGGCCAGTAAGGCTTCACAAATTCATGAAGACGTTATTAGTCGATCATAATGAAGCAGTTCCCAAAAGTCTTGGTATAAAAAGTAAACTCAAGTGTGCAAAACGATGCAAGCTATTTTTTCGCTAGGTAAACCATCAAATGAGTTCGCCCGATAACCCCAAATTCAACACACATCTCCAAAAGACTCGGTCACATGACCCATTATGAGCCCCAAGCTCGTAAGGACCACTCGAACGCAAATTTTGAAGGAAAACAATCTTACTAATTGTGTGACTATAGGCAACAAAAGTTAAGTCGAACCCCGACTTAGCTTGTGGGAACGTGCAGTCAAACTGTAAACCATTAACAACTAGCATTTTAAAAGGCGTATTATTTACACGAGGAGCAGCTCTGACACCAAATATCGGGTTGTATGATCATCAAGCGTCCGAAAACTAATGACACGTCTTAGAACCATGATCTGATACCAAATTGACACACCCCAACTTGAAAAGTCCTTTTATGGCTTGAAGGTCGAGGTCTGCTAGTCAACATCTGGACGATGACGTCTAGATGATAAATCCATTTAAGGTAAAACGATGTGTTTAAAAAAGTCGGGTGAAACCTACTTGATGAAAAGTAAGCACATTTTACCCAATAGTAGAAGCTTAGAGCATGGACATAAATAATTGATGATCATACAGTACAAACTTTACCTGCCGATGTGACGACCCGAAAATTCGAAAAAGGAAAATTTGGAAAAATTGGAAAGAAATGACGATTTTACCCTTGGTTATGGGGTCTGAAAGTCGACTTTTTGTTCGGGATGCCTTTTGGACTTTTGGCCATGAAAGTTGGGTAGGTCTCGAGATGTGAGTCCGTAGACAGGCGACATGTGTCGATCGGAGTTCGGACGTGAAAGTTACGGGTCTAGAACTATGAGGGGCATTTTGGTAATTATGTGATGTAGGGGAAAAATGGTAATTTGGGTTGGACGGTTAAATGGCTGATTCAGCCATACCTAATGATCCACTAAGTTATACAGTGACATCTGTCACTTGATTATGCCAATTAGTGGCACTAATTAGCAGGAGGTGGAGATCGAATTGGTTGTCCACCGTGTGTGTGGGTATTGTAAAACAAAAACAAAGCATTATCGATCAAGATGAGTCCACCGCCCAACCTCTTGAATTACTGGATAATTGGATTAATTGAGAGGATATTAGAGTGACAGGGAGAAGGGAAACAGGAAAAACCAGAGAGGAAGAAGTGTTGTAATACTCGAAATCTAACTATTTGAAATTCAATGTGATCAAAGTCGAATTTGAAATTGTGGATGTTGATGACTGCAACTGAGCTTAGATTTAGTTTTCTGGAACCCAGGCGACTCAAACTACTTCAAAAACGAAGGAAATAGAGGGTGTTTTCGTCAGGAACAGAACCCTCAAGCTTCGCGAAACCTTGAGGTTGAGTTCGAGTAATTGGAGGGATTGAACGTTGAAATTGAGGTTGGAAATGTACTTAGAGGAGTCCTACGAAGCTGTTGGATGGATCAATTGAAGAAAATCAAGTGAAAGTGATGAACTTCGAACAATAAACATACCTTGGAAATTCGAAGTTTGGTTGAACGTCTTCGAGGTAAGAAATCATGGAATTGAATGTACAGATCTTGAATTCATATGATTTCGATGCTATTAAGACGGATTAATTAAAGAAATAGGGTTGCAATTAACAGGGATTGAACCGGTTTGCTTCGCGGGTTGCAAGAATCCATTTTACAGGACATTTTATTGTGCAGGCGCGTGGCTCCCACGCGTACCTGCTTACGGCGACGCGTGAGGGCGCGTGGGCACAATTCTCGCAGTGAGGTAAACATGACTATTATTCTATGCAATGTAATGAACATTTTAGCGTTGGTTTCGAGTCAATCGGACACCGTTTCGATATTGTTTCGAGGGTCTGAAGGCTTATGTTACGTTTTTAATTCATAATTAGTTCCCAGAAAATTATGGGAAGTTAATATGATATTCATTGAGTCATTAGTGACCCTTAATGATGATTTTGGACAGGATTTAGTATTCCTGGAAAGTGTCAAAAATTACGGAAAAGCGTGCAGCTTGGAATCAAGCGATTTGGATGGTGTGTGAGTGGACGTTTGTTTTATAAACTGTTATGCATGCATAGTTAAATGTTTATATTATTGATTGCATGATTTGGTTTGCAATGATGACATGGTGATTTGGCATGATTAATTGTGATTAATGATTATTTTAATCGGTCTTTCGGGCATGTTTTACGAGGAAAGTGCAATTGATGTTTTGGGTTAGGCCCGGAGTCAAAAAGGTTTCAAAAAGGGTATTTTGATTTAGTTGGTTAGTCAAGGATGATTTCGGGATTATTTTAATGAGATTTTATGAATTTACGTGCAAATAACATTTTGTGCTTGAGACCCAATTGGATAAATAGTTTGACTTGGATTTGGAGTCAAATGTGAATATATGATTGATATGTGTTTGTGGTATGGATTGTGTTTGTGATTATGGATACTAGTACATGTCTGGATGATGCGAGTGCAGTTCCTGGACGTGACTCGGATGTTGCGTGAGTGCAGTCCTAGAGTATGTGGTACGTCTAGATGGTGCATCTGCAGTTCCCAGACATGACTTGGATGTTGCGTGGGTGCAGTTCCCGAGTTGCCCTACGCGTAGTGCCGTTGTAATGTTGTGATTGATTGTGCACTTGTGAGTAGTGCTGTTTGATGTTTATTTGATTTTGATTCTTTATGTACTGGTAATGAGTATGGGTTTTGGTCTTTGTGGTTAGGTTAGTGTTTTCATGTGATTTGGCTGGAAAGCCGGTGATGGTTATTCATATGTTTTACCCTATGCATGCATGGTTTGATAAACTGGAGGGGAAAATAGTCTATTTGAAATTTATATTCAAAGGATATTATTTTTTCCCACTCACACCTTTTCTATTTTGATGACCCTCCAGGTCGTGGCACGACGTTCGGGGCTGATCAAGAGGCGGAGGCATGAGCGGAAGTCAGTGTAGTTATCCCTTATCTGACAGGTTTTGAGGGGTAATTTTGGGACTTCAGTTGACTTGTGAGACGGGAGCAAAACCGGGCACGGTTATCAAAGTTCAGTTAGGACGAGTCCTGTCAGTCGATACCCAATCATTCCGCCAGCTTCACTCTGCTCCTAAGAGAGTGTTAGAGCAGCACACGAACTCCTCGAAGTACATGTGCGACACCGAAACTTGAGGGGTTTAAAAATACAAAGGGTGAGTGGACCCAATTGTTATTTCAGTGCAAAAGCATTTTCAATAAATCACCTTTAACCCCTCGTTTTTTAATAAAACTCAAAACAGTTATAACATACTTGCATGTAACACGAGATGTAATAATAATGATCAATAAATATTAATTTAACTAATATGCACAGATGAGCCATGTAGAAACCTAAATATGTCACAATATCAACCCGCATCAAATTGCTCTGGAGTCACATCAAGTCTCATACTCGTAGCACAACTGAGTATCTTGCTCGCGTACCTCGAACACTTGAAGGACTGGGTGTAATACAACGTCACCTCGAGTCCCCTAGAGCTTGGGGATATGACGGGTGCTTTTTAACTAGTATGGTGAGCAGTGCTGATGAACGATCACGTGGAGGACTGGTTTGTGGCCTACAGATAAGTACTAGATAAGTACGTTCTATCACTATCTCAATCGCACCAATGCCCTAGGGACTCATATGCAATGCAACATGTGACATGATACATACACTATGCATACTCACCATAAGATATATCATAGCATGCTAGCATAACATAAGTTTAGTAAAATATACACCATGATTATATGCCACAATCATCAGATGATAAGTTATGCATGCTCAAAAATTATTAAGTATGCAAACATCGTAAAATGTGCGAGTAGTAAATAACACAAAACCATTTTTTTTTGGGAAAGCGGGTCCCACTCACACAAGTTGGGGAGTTGGATCACCCGACAAATCAGACTCATCTAAAGCTCCTAACTAGTCCAAACTACACAGACCATTCATAAAAGTTAAACATTATCCCAAAAGCATTTCTCAATGCTAAACTCCCTAAGGCACTATGCCATTTTTTGTCTTGGATGATAGTGAAAAACTGTCATCTGATTGAAAAAAGAAAAAAAAATGTTATCTATGTAAATGTCATCTATTTAAATCATATCAGATGAAACTTATTAACGGTTGTCTATTAAACTAATAAACAATAGTTTTTCACACAAACTGTTATCTGAGAGCCTAATAGACTATTATCTATGTGTGAAAAACTGTCATCTATTACTATTATATTTTATAATTCGATTTGTATAATTAATTCCCTCGAGCCACATATATAAATTCTTTCGAAATAAGAAAAATCTTTGAAAAAAATTCATCCAACATTATATATATATATATATATATATATATGAAAGTACATGAATTCAATTGTAACTAATACAATACATAATGTGTTGTAACTAAAAGCCAAAAAGATTGCAAAAAATACATTTAAGTTTTTGCAATCTTCTAAAAACTACAAACCTAACTAATTCAATGCATATGCCTCAAATAGTAATGAGCTCCTCAATCCATCTAGGACATAAGCACCCACTGTCACCCCCTGCACATGATTAGTTACTCAATGCATCTAGGACATAGCTCCTCAATGCATATTCGCTGTCACCTGCTGTCAATCCATCTAGGACATAGCTCCTCAATGCATATCCATCTAGGCCAATAAAAGAAGTAATGGTTATGTGGATTAAATGGTTAACCCTACCAATGACAACATACTAAAGGCAATGTATGCAAATAAGAGAAGTAATAAAGATGCATCCAACATCAGACTTAGACAGTAGCAGACTTAGACAAAATGAAGATGCAGTAGACTCAAGACAAAATGAAGATGCAGCAGAGTGAACTGCCAATTACCTACAAATAATACCTATTCAAAAACAAGTTTGGATAAGATATCGATAACGAAATTAAGTGAGCTAATTAAAACAAGATAATTTTTTTGACATAGATTGCCCAATACTTGTTTCTTCGACAAAATGCAAGGAAAGTTAAACTCCAAAATTAGTTTCCATTGCATTATATTATGTACTCGAAGAGTGTGAGCTCTAGAGACTATCAATCTAAGTTCATACAAACACAAAAACCATGCCAAGACAATGTGCATTCAAGAACTATTCAAATCTCATCCAAGACATCACCAACTCCTTTTATAATCAAGTGGTAACCAGAAGACAGCAAGAATTAACATTCAACATAATCAGATATGAGTTATACTATAACAAACAAAGATTAACAGCAAAAAATTAATGATAAGCTAGAATACAATGGGATGGGATATGATGGTGTTCCATGCAATACATACCATAAAATGATTCTTTTCTTGTCGACTCGTAATCCACATTGATGCATTCAATGTAATTCATGTGATGACCTTCAAACAACTGTTGTATTGTACCCCCTACAACAGTTCCCTAGACCCACAGAGCAATTATCAGAATGATAATGAAACAGAAAATACACTCGTCGAGCCAAAACTGGAAACCTCATATACCTTCATTTTATCTTCAAGCTTTTCACAAAGAACTCTATTAAGTTCCTACAAGTCATGTTGCATAAATGAATCATATGTATCCCATCCAAATGATTTGGTCAATTCTTTAGTTGCAACACTGCTGTCATTGTATTGAAACTTATAGAATAAACTTTGTAGCGCCAAAGGGATGCTTCCTGAAGGCATGTCATTCTCAGTTGTTGGCATATGATACACAGCCTGATGAGTAAGTCCAACATGATAAATGACCTTTCTGAAGTAAGTATATGATACAAAGTCTGGAGTAGAGAATTCACGTAACAAGTTGCTCCCTGATTCTTGAGCCCAACATAACCAGTTTCCTTTTTTGAGTCATATGACCAGTAATCAAGAACCTTATGGACGACAACCTCAGCTTCAACCACGACTGTATCATTCACCAGATAACCCCTACTAGGGTCATAAAGATCACCTAAAGGTATGAATGATGTGAATCCCCAATCGCTTTCTCTTACATTGAATTGGTGATGTGTGTGTGCAACATCAAAAAGGGATCAAGAATAAAGGTCTGAAATTTACTACTAACAAATAAAAAATCTCAAACATGATTGAAGTTTGTTAGTACTAATTCAACACATTTCAAATTAAAGGGCCTGCATGAGTAAAGTTTATTACATCAACAAAATACAATTTATTACCATATTTGTGCTTCCTACTCCAATTTAATAAAGTCATAGACCTGCCGCAGGCTGATCCATTAAAAGATAAATATACTTGATTTATTATCTTCACCCTTTGTTTTAACAAGAATTCAATCCATCCATAATGAATGCACACAGTTCTAAGAAAAGTCTGCTTTTCCATTTTCATTTGTAATCTCTATTGTTGGACTAATAAGAATTCAATTCAATCCTCTAGATAATTGTTGGACTAATAAATTATTTTTCAATTTCTAAAAAAAATGTATTGTTTTCAAATTCTTTGAAAAAGATGTAGTGTTTTTCAATTGGTATGCAGAGCCTATACACATCAAATGCATGCTGGCTAAGGTGACAGTTAAGGGCCAGTGAGATAATGTAAAGATCTGCCATATTAATTCTTCTTTAACCAATCCCCCTGTTCTAAATAGAAAAGTAACTTATCTTTTACTTTTCCCTATTGCTTATTGTTTTCCCTCAAGCACAAGGAAAACAATAACATATCGCGTTAAACTAAGAAAAAATACAGGTTATACTAATTCCAAAATTCAACGCATAGTAGGTAATAGTTGGAAAATAAGACATTAATTAATGTCCCTAATTGTTATATTTTTTTTTTCTCAAACTTAGGAAATTCAAAACTAAGAAAAGAGTTACAATGGGCAGATGGCCATGCAATGGTTTCTGGCATTGGCCAAGGTGTTAGAGAGAAAGGGGTTAGAGAATTTTTTTTTTCTTTTTTCAGGAGTGGCAATTGGAATTAGTAACTTCCAAAAAACAAAGGGATACATCCTAACAACTGATTGTGTAAAATTGAAGCACCCAAGAACTATGAAGTTGAAAGCCGGACCATCCACTCCAAAACTAATCAAAATAACCTCTAACTAAAATCCTTACCTATAACTGACTTCCAAAAAATCAGCATCATGAATCGAACCATGTTAGTGGGGAAGTTAACCACACACGAATCTGCATCAAGAATCCAAGATTGGCTTTTTGAATCCTTGCCAAAAAATAACAAAGGTCAGAATCCCAGCAAACATATCGACACCATTCCATCTTTCATGCATAAACCAGAATGCTCAGCATTGAGGTTACATGCAATAGCTATGTTTAAGAAAAACAAATATCCCGCAACTCCAATCTCTAAAATATCCATTAATCTCTTATAGCCAAAATTTGAGGTCTCCAAGGTATGCAGTAAATGTTGTTGATGCTGGTTTGCTGTTTGAAGTTAATTAGCTAGATGGGTAAAACACAACCTTTGTTCAAGCTAAGGGTAAGGGCAATGATGAAGATGTATATAATATATTTGACAACATAGTTGGAGAGATAGAGGATAACTTAATTTGCTGTCCACCGTGGGTATAAATTGGTGGTTTTTGAATCTGACTCCCTCGGACTGATCAAGGCAACCCGTGGCTCAATTAGACGTGGTCGGTGGAGCATCTTCCCACTCTTGGCACGAGTCAAGGATGCTGAACGACATTTTGATTCTGTGAGTTATACCTGGACTCACCGCTCTACAAATATGGCAGCAGATGCCTTAGCAAGGCGTGCCCGGCGGGTGATGAGCAAAGAAGTCTGGATTGACCGACCTCCATCGTCCTAGTGCATGTGCTTACCAGTGATGGGCTACCCTGCCCTCCACCACGTGAACCATCCTCTGAATATGTTCTGATCGCTTCCCTGTGTTTACCTTGCTCTTTTCATTGTAGTTCTGCTTTTCTTTCATTGTTTCCTGCTTGCTGTATTCAGTATCGCCCAAAAAAAAAAAAAAAAAGAAGACAAAGTCACCATTGATACATCTAATTAAAGAAAATTACACATTATATGCAAATTAATCCACCAGAGCTTATTGAACTCATTAAATTTGTGATATTCAAATCCAAAAGTTCGGTAGCTTGAATTTTCTCTACACTAAAGCAAAAAAATACCTCAATATTATCCCAGAAGACCACAATATCTTCTCCAATCCATGCAAAAAAAAAAACAAAAAAACAATAGAAATTAGTTTACAAACAGCTCACAAAATCCATTAACTTCTATTGAACAATAATATACCTCAAAATTCTTTCAACACCCAAGATTGACGTTTTCAATCTTTACAAAGTTCCAGGAGAGTTGAAACTAAATAGAGAAAAAAATTCAACATATTTACTAAAAATTCTAAAAAATTTGAAATCAAAATTTAATTAGCACAAACAATAAAACTTTGCCTCAAAATTACTCAAAGCAAACGCCAGGTTCTGCTCTCTGCTCAACCCATCAAATCTTCTTGTTCCTCAATCTTCCCAAAAAAACAACCAACAATCTAACTGAATGATGCATTAATTATATCAAAATGATAAACCTTATGTATTTCCTCTGTTTTCTTTCTGCTTTTTCCCAAAGAAAGAAGAATAAAAGCATTTGAAAGCAAAGAGAATCGAAAACAAAGATGTCGATGACTGAAAACAAAGAGACCAACATAATATTTTTTACACATAAGAAGAACGACCAATTGGAAGAGAAGATAAAAAGTGGTTTGTGTTTACTTAGATAGAAAATAAAGTGCCCATAAACTGGATTGAATGAATAATGAATAAACCAGATTTGCAAATGACGAACAGTTAACCTTTCTGTTGTTCCTTCTCAACTTATTACCAAGCAAGTTCTCCAGCTGTAGATCCAAATGTGTCAAACTGTGAAGACGTTCCCAAATATTGTCCTTCCATTTCCTAAAATGTTCAGAAGTATAATTACTTAGCTGATTTAGAATCTTAAATTAAATAGCATTACTTAGCAATTGCCATCAAATAATAAGAAAGGCAGCAGAGCAATTTGCAGAAGACAAAAAGAAATGAAAACAGCAACCAAATCAATTATCTAATTCTATCATCCATCAGTAAATAAAAGCCATAATCGTGAATATTAAAAAAGAAAAATATGAACAAAAAATGTTCGTACCACATAAATAAAAACGCTCGCCCATTATGGTTTTGTTTCGTAGCCACAGAAATCAGTCGGAAAACAACCACTTTAAGGAATTAGATCATCTTACAATCAGTAAGATCATCCAATCCAAATCATATATGTACATGGCAAACAACATGAAATTGAAAAGAAGGAAGAAAAAACAGAATCACGAAGAGCAGCCAAATTTAACAAAATGTAAGAACAGAAAAATAGCCTCACCTACAAAATTTCTTCAAATGTCAACAGCTTGTTCATCAATGCCTCCAGGAAATTAAGATGTAAAAGGAACACATAAAGCCAAATTAACAACAATTTCATATGTTGAAAATAAAAAGATCAAGAGAAAGCGATAAGAACGGAGAAATAAATGAATGAAATGACAGAGAAATGAAGCTTAAACAAATCAAGAACAATGAAATGAAGATTAAACAATAATACCTATATTTTTTGCTTATGCTTTTGATGAAGTTGACAATCGGAACAGTGTCACATGAGAGAATTGAAAGAAGGGCTGAGAGGTTTCGCAAGCTCCAAACATAAAAAATAAAAAAAATAAAAAAAATAAAAAAATAAAAAAAAACCCAACACATCACAGCACCAAACCCTAAGGAACCGCCGCCTCAGCCTCCATCCGCCGCTCTGAAACTCAACCCTAGCAAAGAGCTTCAAATTGAAGCTCACGGTCCTGCATGCCCTGTCCGCGTCCATCATACTCGCTTCACATTGACGCGGAGCAAAGCACTACAGGATTTCAAGAGAGCAAATCTAGGGTTGAGTTAATTCCAGGAGAGAAAAGAACGAAAGGATTTCAACAGAGAAAAGCATGAGACCAAATCTAGGGTTGAGTTATTTTCAGGAGTCCAAAGCAGAAATGTTTTTCCTTCGAAACACTCCGCCTAATACCTGTGCGTACGGATGCGGTTCACACACGCAAGAATATTCCATGAATTATTTTGTTAGACGCCGTTAGTAAAACCATTAAGGTCTAATGTTGACTAACGTTATCGACCGTTGACTATTGACCTACCACCAATGTTGCTGGAGCTTCGTCGGAGATAACGGTCAGACCACCGTTGTCACTCGCCATCGGCGGTGGCCGGATTCTGGAAAACTTTCCAAAAAATCCAGTTTTTTGTCCAGGCTCAACTCACTCGAAACTCAACACGCGATGAGATGAATTCGAATTACTAGTTTACCCCCCAAAATTCTACCTATACAAGTCAAAAACCAAGTCCAAACCTCTCGGTGTCGTGATGGGTCTCTGTTTTCTCCATCTCCCGACAACCTCGCACAGGATTTGGTGTCGTGATGGCGCCTGTTGACTTCAGTTTTCCACCTAGGGCCAAATTTAGTTCCATGCAGGGAACAAACACAGAATTCCTTGCGATAGAAGGAAATGGCTGATTTGCAACTATCTCTTAAAGTTTTAATTAGCACTTTAATTCCTTAGGTTTTAAGGAGATTGTAACCCTATATAAAGGGTTGTTTTCCTCACTTTTATTTTTGTCCCCAATTTTTTTCGAAAACTATTTTTTTCCTAATATTTAAACCTAGCCACCCTTCCAAGTTGTATAAATGAGCTTAAAGCCAAATCCATTATGTTCTTCTGTGTTTGCAAGGTTATTTCTGCCTTTTTAGAGTTCCTAGTGAATAACAATCCATCTTCCATCCACTATTGGCGTTGCAAGCTGTTCTCGGATTTCAAAAGTGTAACTAAGTCTATTTCACATAAACTCTCGAGTTCAATTTTGGTTGTGTTTATTACTCATTATATGTGATGATTTTCTTCTTCCAATATTTGTAAATGGTAATTTCAATCTTCATGTGTTTTACTTTATGAATTTGAGTTACTTAATACATTTTTGTGTTTTATCTTCAAATTAACGCTAAGCGTTGATCGAGTTTTCAGTGCATTTAGATTTAGTTTAAAAAGACTTAATGTTGATTGCGTTTTCAATACATTCATCTAGTAACCAAAGGTGAATCATATTGTAAGTGCTGATCACGTTTTCGTTACATTTATAATATGACAAACGTATGAAGGCTGTTATGGTAATGAAGGTAAGATTTCGTGATATGTTTGATGTTTGCAAGTATTAGCGTGTGGGCATTGTAAATGGATGATGATGTTGCTTGTACATATGTTTGTTAGAAGTAGATTAAATAATGGGATTGTTAATTTGGATTTGTTTACGTAAATGTAACGACCCGTCATGAATTCCGGGATTAGATTAGTGACTAATGAAGGATTAGTGAGATTCATCAGTGTTTAGTTGAGCGAAATCGGACGGACAATGCAAAATGACCATTTTGCCCTTGGTCGTGGGCAAAATGTTGACTTTTCGGGACGCCACAAGTCCGTAGATAGGCGGCACATCGAAATCGAACGTCAGACGGAAAAGTTATGGTCACGGGATCGAAATCGAGGATTTACGGCTAGGGATTCGATTAAAATAACATTAAAATATGATTGGGGGATTAATTAATTGTGGGGCCTTGGATGAGTGACAAGTGTCACTCATCCCATTGGTGGCTTCCCTAAAAAGTGAATCTAGCATTGGATTGGGTGATTAATTAGGATTAAAATATTAATTAATTATTATAATATTATTTTCTAATTTCCCTCCACATTTCTCTCTCATTTCCAGCCATCCATTTCCCTCAGATCACTTATCCTCATCGTCCATTTCTTCTCATCTGACCATCACCACCAAACCTCACCTTATCTCCTTCAACCTGTGCACATATCTTCATCTTCTTCATTTTGTTCCTTCTTCAACCGAGAAACAAACACACATACCTTCCTACTACCATACCTTCTATGTGCTCGTGTGTTAGGCTAAAGGAATGAGTGTGTGATGTGAGAAGAAAATGGTGTTCGGTGAGGGCCAACCAAAGGAGTGTAAAACAGAGTATGTGCGTGTGATCATGAACCTAAACCTCTCAAACCTCACCTATTGCTCGTGTTATATGAATAAGAAAGGAAAGGGAGGCTGAGGCGAGTTCAACGATGGCCACGACGGTGGCCCACGACGAAGATGAGAGGTAAGAAACCATGAGGTCCTGTTTTGATTCAAAAATGGCAAACAATGTTCTAGTGGTTGTTGATCAATTTTCTTGATCATATGAGGTTCTAGAGGTTGCAAGGAGATGTCTGGGCCTGGTATCGTGGCCTGAGGTGGCCTGTGGTGGTCGGAAGCAGCACAAGAAGTTAGCCTTTTATTCTTCGATCGAAAAGGTAAGGTTTTGGCCTTTTTTGTTGTTCTAGTCACTTGAATAGGTTCCTAGGATTGAGACAAGACTATGGGGATTAAAAGGTATGAAAATAGGACTGAAACGAGGGAGGAAATCATGTGAACCAACCTTGTTGGTTCGGGTTGGACCGGGTTGCAGAACCAATCTGAACCGGCTGGTCTGCGGACGTTGAACACAAACAGTGTTTGACGCTTGGGCTTCACGCGCAGTCCCTTTGGGCGGTGCGTGAGGGTGCATGAGGGGTAGTTTGGGAAAGTGTTCAACATGATTTTTAATCTTTTCGATGTAACAAACATTTTGGGACTGGTTTCGTGTCGATTGGACATCGTTTCGATATAGTTCGGGATGTTCGAAGGTTTAGGATCGAGTTTAAAAATAGTTAAAAATCGAGAAAATTACAGGGTTTCAATGAGAGGTTAATGAGGTAGTTAGTAACCCTTTAGTGTGAATTGGACAAGTTTGGGAGCCCTGGTGACAGTGTTTAGCCCAGGAAGTCATTTCGGCACGCATATCGAGGCGACATCATAAGACGGTCTGTGAGTGGACCTTGATTTATAAACTGTGATGCATGCGTAACTGTTTTATATGTTTTACATATGTGATTTCTATGATGATAATGGTGGTATTGGTGATTTACACATTTACACGTATTTCGAGGCGATTTACATATTTACACGTATATCGAGGTTTGTGGTTTTGCACTGATTACACTTGCTTATAGTTTTGGTAACGATTTAATGAAACGATTTTGGATTTGAGAAGGTAAACTCGGGCACGAGGCTCATTTGTCTTGGAAACCCCGGACTTGAAGTCCATTTAGTTACGTTATCGGGCTAGAGGCCCAATTGGTTCTTGAATTGATTTCAGATTTGAAAATGTGAAATCGGACATGAGACTCATTATTTATGAACTCTCGTACTTGGAGCCCATTTGATTTAATAAGGCATCGGGCTCGGGGCCCAGTTGGTTTACGAATCAGGCTCGAGGCCTATTTGGTTTACGAAATCGAGCACGAGCCCCAGTTGGTTTACGAATCGGGCACGAGGCCCATTTAAATTACGAAATTGGGCACGAGGTCCTATTGGTTTATGAAATCGGGCACGAGGTCCTATTGGTTTATGAAATCGGGCACGAGGTCCAGTTGGTTTACGAAATCGGGCTTAAGGCCCAGTTATGGTTTACGTTTGTGATTTCGGGTCGGGGAGCCATAAATGGATTTCTAGTTTCATGATGGTTTATGGGGACTGGACATGGATCCTTTAAAAGGTTTTGAGAATGATTTCAAAATAGATTTTCATATACTGTCCTTTATTTATGGATTGTCTCCTCCTGGGAGGGTCGTTGGCCTAGGTGGACCCGGGAATAGTCACGGAGCACTAACTGAGTGAAGTCGCCCCCCATGGGGTACCTTACTCTCAAGAAGGATTATATGGATTATAACCCCCAAGGAGGGTCATTGATCTGCGGACATTGACCTGGGTGGACCCTAGGGAGACTTGGGATTTGAGACCCTAGGTAGCACACGCATAGCTTTGGAAATTGTGACAGGATTGGTTATATGATATATGATAAACATGATGTCTTGGATTTTGATGAAATGGTTTTTTGAGAATAGTAAATGGATTTGGGCAATGACCTACATACTCGAATTTACAGTTTTGGGCTGAGTTCCCACATATGGTTGAATTGAATTATGGATTTGTGTAAATGGCTTTGGGAAAGGGGCCTGTATGATTTGGATTATGGAATTTGGGCTGAGACCCTAATAATGGTTATTTGGATAAATGGTTTTCATATGCATGCATGCTTTTTAGTGAAGGGCATAAATATCTTTATGAAATGTGTTTTTATGAACTTATTGATTTTCTTCCATTCATAGTCTTTTCTGGTTTTTAATGCCCTTCAGGTTGATCATGGAAGCAGACTGTAGTAGAGACCGAGACATCACACTCCTCCACCGGATCCTGGCGCGCTCTGGAAGCCCGTCGGGCTGAAGGTTTGAATTATCCCTTGACGGGATCATAACACATCCCGTGTTAATCCCGGGGGGATTGGGATTGGTAGTGATAAGTGGTATTAGAGTAGGTTTGCTCTCGTGGTATGCGCAGGTCGAGGATGTGATGTCTCTATGGGCTGCAGTTCGTTATCAACCTGATAGTTAGGATGCCGATATGTTAGTTAGTAGTTTTGAATCGTGGATTGTTGGTTTGACATTTGATACTTAGGTATGCCATAGTGCTGTCGTGGTTTGGCAGTCTGGGACCCTACGAGGGATGAACGTATTAGTACTTTAGAGTTTTGACCGTGGGACGGTGATGTCGGAATCGTCTATCACGATATCGTAGGATCGGATATGACGATAGTATGGAGTCGTGACCATTAGATAGCCTGATTTATGAATTGCGTTTCGGAGAGCAGCTGGATTCGAGGAACCCCAATTGAGTTGACGGTAGGATTGGATTGACGTCCATACGATGTCAGGACCGCGGGGTCAATTAGATTAAGACAGTTGGGTTCAGATGAACCCTAGGGGTCTGATTTTGGAACCCTAAATCATGATGGGTGGTTTGGAAAGGTGAACCCTAGTGGTGATTGATGGGTTAAAGTATATGTGTACAACAGAGTTAGTTGATGGCCTTTGTAGGAAACCCTCGTGTTTGTTGTATGGTTCAAAAATGTAAGTCGGTGAGTGGTTTGGTTCTACCGACTTTTCAAAGCCGAGACCATCAGTCGGTCATGTCATGTAAGCTTTAGTGATGGGACTGCAATCTGCAGTCGAGGTTGTATTAATCAGTTAGACCTAGTTGGTTATCGTACTACTCTAGTTGTGATGGATAGTTGGTGCAGCTGAGGTCATGGACGACCTGGTAGACGACATTGGGTGAGTCGAGTTAAGATTGGTTAGAGATTGGTTGGACGGGTTACCAAGGTTTGGTACTTGTTGACAGAATCCCAGAGTGGGGATACAGAGTGGATAGTACGGGCGATTGATTTCGTTGGATGTGGGGTCTCGATAGCGATGTCTGGTGGTTGGGTCTGCACGAGTTGTGACAGGTACTACTATCGAGAGTGGTTGTAGTTGTGGTTGTTGTGAATCGGGGGACGTTCAGGGAACGTTTCATTTCTTAGTACGAGTTGTTAGAGTGACTGTACCTAGAGTTGTTAGGTACGAATGAGGCAGAATTACTCCAACTTAAGCAGAGGTGTGGGGTCGCTGCTTAGTATGAGCAAAGATCCAGGGTTGTCTGATTCGCATAGTGCGTGCTGGTGCTGGTGTCGGTGTTTGTGATGACGAGATAGGCATATGTTCGGTATCTGTGGTTTGGGAGTGGATCACGGATAGAGTTGGCCTGGACGGGATCCACTAGGGATTGAGACGTGATGATCAATTAGTAATGGTCCACATCCTTTTGGATGTACATAAACGGTATAAGCCGATAGGCGAACTTGGTAGTGAATTAGACTGGTTACGAACACGTGGTTGATGTCCGAGTCTGTTGGTTCTGACATGGTTGGAACTTCGGAATCGAGAGAGTTTGTGATTGAGGCGACGATGGGAGTGCTTGATTCCGCATTGGTAATGGGTATTTTGAAGTCATTTAGGGTGACTTCTCATGTTCTGCCATGTCAGATGATGGTTATTATCACCAGCACGTTGATTGTGTATTGGTGGGTGGACCCGCGAGTTGTTTTGGGTCATCATGAGGAGTTGGGTATTTTGAAGTTAGGTGAATGGGAATTCTCATTTTCTGCTTGGTGGTAGACGATGTTGGGTTACATGGCGTGGTGAGTGCAGCGAGTTTTGTTTGCATTCACGTAGGATGAATTTTGATGTCATTGTCTTGGATCATCCTTGATTTTCCTAGGTGTAATGCCAAGGATCGATATGAGGTAATTGGAGAGGACCCACAGTCTCGACGTGTCTCGTCGTTGACTGATTTGTTTAGATGTGGGAAATGGTTGAGGAGTGTTGTGCTTGACAAAGGATTCAAGAGGGTGTAAGACCCTACGATCAGATTTCAGGTGGTTTGTTAGCTGAGTGAGCACATGTGGATCCTAGGTAGATCTAAATCATGATGTTATTGATCGAGTGATGTTGTGGTGAATCAAGAAGGTGTGGATCGTGATGTCGTGCCATGCTAGCAGACTTCGCCTTGCTGATTATGCTAAGCTAGGGGCAGAAGAGAATCGTTTTGTGAGACAGTTGAAGAATATTTTGGAATAGTTGTGAGATGACAGGATAAAGGTTGGATACGATGATGTTGGGACTGACTCCCTTTAAGGGTAAATCTCGTATGGTGTATTAATCGAATGAGTAGGTGTCCGACGAGGTCAGATTTGGTCAGCCTTAGATGTGTGAATGATGGGATTGGCTTCCTTTCGAAGTCAATGGAATATGAGTTGGTAATCGAGTAAGCGGGTAACCAATAGGTTCAGAGTTGGTGTGTCTAGGTAGACGTGGGTAAGATTGGATGCTCTTTTGGCATGAATGGGTGCGCCTTGGTAGGAGTGAGTCGGATTGGTACGTGTTGGATTACGTGATTAGGAGTAGACGTATTGATGTTGGTCGGGTGACCGTGGGACTCGAAATGGATGATGGGTTGGAGTTTTTGATCTGTCCAGTACTGGATTAGACAGATGGACTCCAGAATTGAAACGTGTTTGGCTACGATCTAGATTGTAGGCTAACTGATGGATGGATGTACGTACCATGTAAGTTCTTCGAGTAACGATACTGGGAAGGCTTGTGGTACCTAGTGGCAGTATATAGGATATACCAGGGGTACGTTGGTGAGCGTGTTGGTAGTCGGCTTAGCCCCGATACCATTGGATTAGTTAAGGACGTGAACTGGACATTGGATACTGTGCACTGGGTCAGGGTGATTCTGATGGGTCCAGTTACACTTAGCTCGAGTGAGATGTTGGTAAGTGTATACTCAGGTTGAGTGAGTTGGTGGTTAGTGTAACCACAAGTAAGGATAATGTCAGTTTTGACTAGCGACTGTCAAGTGGTGACAGAGTAGGAAGTGTCCGCGTAATGGTAGAATTGTCGGGTGGTATCAACTTGGAACGTATGTTTACTGTCACTGGACGTAGTCGGGTGTAGTCGATGCGATCTGAGTTCGTGTTGGAACGTTAGGGTGCAAATAAGTATTGTTCTGGTTAGTTGGTGTACAAGTGTAGACATAATGTGAGGTCGAATTATTTTCCACGAGGTGGTTATGGAATCGGGATAGTTAGAATTTCGAGGATGAAATTATTTTAGGGGGGAAGGTTGTAACGACCCATCCCGAATTCCGAGATTATATTAGTGACTAATGAAGGATTAGTGAGATTAATCGGTGTTTAGTTGAGTGAAATTGGACAGACGATGTAAAATTACCATTTTACCCCTAGTCGTGGGAAAATGTTGACTTTTGACTTGGGAAGTCAAACGTACGAGGGCCAATAACTGTGACGTAGTTCGAAACGTCACGAGTCTGTAAACAGGCGACACGTCGAAATCGGACGTTGGACGGAAAAGTTATGGTCACGGGATCAAAATCGGGGATTTACGGCTCGGGATTAGATTAAAATAATATTAAAATCTGATTGGGGGATTAATTAATTACGGGGCCCTTGGATGAGTGACAAGTGTCACTCATGCCATCGGTGGCTTCCTTAAAAAGTGGATCTAGCCTTGGATTGGGTGATTAATTAGGATTAAAATATTAATTAATTATTATAATATTATTTTCTAATTTCTCTCCACATTTCTCTCTCATTTCCAGCCATCCATTTCCCTCAGATCACTCATCATTACCGTCCATTTCATCTCATCTGACCATCACCACCAAACCTCACCTTCTCTTCTTCAACCCGTGCACATATCTTCATCTTCTTCATTCTGTTTTTTCTTCAACCGAGAAACAAACACACATACCCTCCTAACACCATACCTTCTCTGTTCTCGTGTGTGAGGCTAAAGGAATGAGTGTGTGATGTGGGAAGAAAATGGTGTTTGCTGAGGGCCAACCGAAGGAGTGTAAAACATAGTGTGTGCGTGTGATCATGAACCCAAGCCTCTCAAACCTCACCTATTACTCGTGTTATATGAATAAGAAAGGAAGGGGAGGCTGAGGCGAGTTCAACGGTAGCCACGACGGAGATGAGAGGTAAGAAACCGTGAGGACTCGTTTTGATTCAAAAATGGAAAACAATGTTCTAGTGGTTGTTGATCGATTTGCTTCATCATATGAGGTTCTGGAAGTTGCAAGGAGATGTTTGGGCCTGGTATCATGGTCTGAGGTGGCCTGTGGTGGCCGGACGTAGCACAGGAAGTTAGCCGTTTATTCTTCGATCGAAAAGGTAAGGTTTGGGTCGTTTTTCGTTGTTCTACTCACATGAATAGGTTCCTAGGATTGAGAAAAAACTATGGGAATTAAAAGGGATGAAAATGGGACTGAAACGAGGGAGGAAATCTTGTGAACCAGCCACGTAGGTTCGGGTTGGACCGGGTTGTAGAACCGGTCTGAACCAGCCAGTCTGCGGAGGTTGAAGACAAACAGTGTTTGGTGCGTGGGAGGCAGTTTGGGAAAATGTTCAACATGACTTTTAATCTATTCGATGTAACGAAAATTTTGAGACTTGTTTCGTGTCGATCGGACATCATTCCGATATAGTTTGGGATGTCCGATGGTTTAGGATCGAGTTTAAAAATAGTTAAAAATTCGGAAAAATTATGGGGCTTCAATGAGAGGTTAATGAGGTAGTTAGTAACCCTCTACTGTGAATTGGACAAGTTTGGGAGTCCCGGTGACAATGTTTAGCCTGGAAAGGCATTTCGGCACGCGTATCGAGCCGGCAGCATAGGACAGTCTATGACTGGACCTTGATTTTAAAACTTTGATGCATGCATAAATGTTTGATGTGTTTTATAGATATGATTTCTATCATGATGATTATGGATTTGTGATTTACATCATTTCACGTATTTCCAGGCGATTTACGTCTTTGCACGTATATCGAGGTTTGTGGTTTCGCACTCATTACATGTGCTTATGGTTTCGGTAATAGTTTTGCACTAAATCGGGCTCGTGACCCATGTGAAATGACCCTTTTACCCTTGGAATTAGGTAAAATGTTGACTTTTGACCCGAATGGTCAAATGCACGAGGACCGAGGACCGAGGACCGTTATGTAGATCGTGTTGATACGAGTCCATAGACGGAGGGCACGTCGAAATCGAACCTTCGGCGGAAAAGTTACGGGTCACGAAAGTTTCAAGGTACTATTTATAGTGGCACGTTTTACGAGGCAAGCGTGACATTTTCCCTATAGTGAGGCCCATATATTTTGAACAAGCCCAAAGGATGAGTGACAAGTGTCACCCATCCATTGCCTATTCCTTTTGCATTCATGCACCTAATCCCTCTGTCTCTCTCATTTGTTCACAAAGACCCGAAAGCCCCAAAATCAACCCTTCCCCCACTTGATTCAGTTTGAGGCCAAGTGAGAGGACGAGTGAGAAGATGAGACAACGATGTCGAGAGGGTGGCATGACCGCAGTGGACAGTGGAGGAGCTGAGAACATAGGTAAAACTCGACGACTTGTTTAATTCAAATTTTGGGTTTTTGAGTTTTACGTTTTGGCTGAGTTTTGATGATTGGATGATGTTCATGGGACCCTTGCAAGTCGAGGAGGATCGAAATCTAGGAGGAAGCACGGCGGAGCAACCTGGACAGAGGCGTGGGAACTGGGTCGTGAGGTTTTTGATCGATAGGTATTTTCTAGCCTATTTTACACATTTTTGAATCCATAGATCGCTTAGGATGGAGTGGACGATCACACAGGAACTAGTGGGATTGAAAATGGATCGAAATTGAAGGATTTTAGGTCGGGTCGGGTCATTTCTACTGTGCAACCCGGTTACAGACCCAAACTGAAGAAGGAGATGACATGACATCAGCGATGATGTCATCGTGATGACATCATCATGTCAGGTCTGACAATGTCAGACTGACGTGTTAGACGAGGGACCAATGACAAGCCAACACGTGGCACTATCAGTGCTGACGTCAGTAGGTTATGTTCACACGTTGACTTTTCGTTTACCAAGCGAGTGGGGGCACATGGGCTCAAATTTCAAGGTGGGCCTAGTGTCATTTTAAAAGTTTTGACGTTCAGGATCCAATGGTGGTGGTTTCAGGTCGATCATAGATCGTTAGGTTGGTCAAATCGAGGTATTTCACCTCGGGAAATGCGTCCGGGACATGTTAAAATTTCTGGGACTTGTATAGTTGATTAGTGACCTTCGAGTATGATTTGGATAGGTCCGAGAGTTTCAGAGATGAAGATTTAGCTGGGGAGGATTATGGCACACGTATAGAGGCGGCAGTTAGGACAGTCTGTGAGTGGACATTTGCTTTCTAAATATGATGGATGCATAACTGTTTCATATGTTTTATATTGATGATCTGAGATGCCTTGAGTGCATTTGATTTTGGTATTCAATATTTACGTATTTGCACGTATTTCAGAATTTATGATTTTATACTGTGCTTATACGTGCTGATAACTCTATGATGATTTGATGGAATGGTTTTGGATTTGGAAAGATGGAATCGGACATGAGACCCATTTTGTTTGGAAACTGTCGGACTTGAAGTCCATTTGATTAAATGAGATATCGGGCTAGAGGTCCATTTGGTTTACATGATCGGGCTTGAGGCCCAGTTGGTTATGACATCGAGCTTGAGGCCCAATTGGTTTATGATATCGAGCATGAGTCCCACAGTGGTTTATAAAATATGATTTCGAGTTCGGAAACCCTAAAATGGAATTTGAATTTGAGAAATTGGATTTGTGGAATTATGATGGTTTTATGGAAAAACTGGGCATAGCCCTTTGAACACTTTTGAGATGAATTATCAAAAGGTTTTCCATATACCATCCTCATGAGTGGTTCCCTTCCAGATGTCCCATAGTATCCCGAAGTGGTTGGTTGTCTCCTCCAGACATCCCATAGTATCCTGAAGTAGTCACAGAGCATTGCTTGTGAGGGGTCATTACACGGAGCGACCGATCTGTATAGTTACTCATGAGCATGATTACTAGAGGTTAAAACCTCCCCCCAAGGAGGGTCATTGATCCACGGGTCATTGACCTAGTTGGACCCTGTGGAGACTTGGAATTAAGACCACGAGCAGCACATGTAGCTTTGGAACCGTGACGGTATTGATTGTGACATCTGGAATGTTAGGCATTGATAGGTCATAATTTGTGCATGTTTTATCCATAATTTATTGCCCTTTTACTTATATTTTGTTAATATTTAATTCTATGCAAATGGAAAAAAATAATATATTTTGTGAGAAATGTGTAGATCAAATAGAGCTTGGAATTATGAGAATCTGAGCGAAAGAATCACTTAAATCGGAGTTGAAACGAAGAAGTTATGAAGGAAAGAAGATTGCATAGGAAATTCGGTGGATAACCACCGAATGAAGGATTTTCTTTGTGGTTACTGTAGCTTTGGACCATTCGGTAAGCGCATACCGAACGGCCGGCCTGTTCTTCTGCGCGTGTGTGCTGAAGTGGTGTCTTCCGGTTCGGTGGACTGCCACTAAATGCCTGCACAACAGCCTTGGTGCCTTTGACTGCTCCAATTTCGATGGTTGACCACCAAAATCAGTTCATGTAGCTTTATTCCAGATTTTCTTCTAATTTTAGGTTAATTTCAAGTTCCTTCCACATTTATTCTCCATATTGTATATGGATTTTAGTCTTATTTTCTTTTGTATTCTTATTTTTAATTCCTTTACTTGTAGGAAAGGTTTTAGTTAGATTTCTTAATTATTTAGGTAGCTTTTTTCTTATAGAATTGAATTTAAAACTCCTATTTTAAAGAGGATTACTGATTCTCTTATAAATAGGGGCATTAGGGTTTATTGTAGGGGGGCCGAATTTACCTCTTGAAGGTCCCCAAAACTCTGTCAAAATTCATACTCAATTTATATACATAGTCTAGCCGTATTTTATTATTTTTATGCTTTTGAATTCAAGCTTGTGCTAAGGATGGCATAAAGCTTGGGAGAAAAAGAGTGTTTGAGCCCCTTTTCCTACTCCTTGCTATTCTTTAGTATTTGAGTTTATTTATTCTTTTATCGTTTTATGTTTCTTATGCATTTAATTATGTTATTCGTTTATTCAATATCGTTTGAGTAGTGTAATTAGGGCTAGGGTTACTTGAAGCCCTAATCATGTTAGTTCGTGTTTGATTTCTGGCTCTTGATTATGATCGTTACGTATGCCTGGATTTGTTGGATTATTGCTGACAGGACCCACCCCGATTATCGCCTCGATAATCGGGAAGCATCCTGCTCCCGTCTGACAATCGAATCCAAAAGACCGGAAAACAAAATAATAATACATCACGCCCATTGTCAGACCAGAAAGATTAAACAAATACACCCGACTGGATGTCAAGTCCACAGTTTCACAGAGCATAATATTACAAAACAGGTTAAAGAACAAATCCTACTCCGTGAACTAACTACTCCGCAACGGAAAACTTTATGCCTCCGCCTCTGCCTCGGCGCTTGCCCCCTAACTTGTACCACGACCTTGATAGAATTTAAAACAACAAAGTGTGAGTGGACCGAAACATAAGTTTTACAGGAAAACAATTTTCCGAAATCGGGTTCGCCCTCCAGTTTTGTAACACGCATGCATAACCAAATATTCAAAAATCGCGTATTACACCTTTGAAAACTCTTTTTCCGAAACACATGAAAAACGTTACAGAGAACCGTCATAACTCATGTAAAACAATTTAATATTACCAGAATCCAGAAACCGTCATTTTGAAACATCAATTGCACAAATCAAGTAAAGAGTGAATGAATAGTCACAATTAAGCCGTTGGATCCATCCGAGTCTTTAAACTCAATATCAGGCCTTCCCGGGATATCAACGAGTCTTTAAACTCAAAACATGATCAATAGGCCTCGGGGGTATCACAATAACCGAGTCTTTAAACTCAATCTGGCTCTTTAAACCCAATTTTCGGGCCCGCCCCCGTCATCAATAAACCGGGTCTTTAAACCCAAAACCAGATCCAACAATCAACCGGGTCTTTAAACCCAAAACCGTTTTTTAAACACAATAAACCAGGATTCATCATAAACCGTTTTCCAACATCATTCCGAGATCATATCTCGTCATAATAGGACTTATGTCCGAATTCACATGCAATTTCCAAAACATGCAATTTCCGAAATCACTTCACAATTATAATCAAAACATCATAAATCCGTAACATGCATAATCATATCCAGATACTTCATCAAAACATCACTCATTCATAAATGGAAACCGTAACCTCGAAATACGTGAAATAGATAACTATCTCAAAAAGCGTGAAAACACGTAAAACCGAAATATCACATCACCATCATAAAATCATATGTGAAACCATAAGATGAATAAGTAAAATAGTCATGCATGCCCAGTTTAGAAATCAAAAAGTCCACTCACGGTTTTAGGACGAGTCAATCGCGTCCCGCGCGCTCCTCCGTAGCTTCGGAAGTGTCCGGGCCTGTAAAAACGTACAAGAAGGGTTACAAACATCCTCAAATAGCTCGTATGATTTTTCCCTAATTTTTCGGATTTTTCGACAAAATAAACCTTAAGGACCTAAACTTCCGAGCTCCCGAAATTATCCCGAACAACTCCCGATCGACTCGAACTCTAAAGATAAAATGTTAATTAGATTGAAGGGATTAAATCTCATGTTGACCGTGATCGGAGGTGACATCACACGCGCCGCCCAAAGTCGCTGCGCGTGAAGGCCACGCGCCAAGCTACAGTGACTTCTCCCTTACCCGAACAGCCTGCTAAACGGGTCTGATACCCGCGACTCAACCCGATTAGTTAGCCCTCAATTCTCAATCAATTCTTCCCGTTTTCAATCCTATCACCTTCTCTAATCCATTAATTTTAGGTCTGTATTAACGATTAACCTCGACTAACATTAAAACGACCCAACTCAAGCTCAAACAGTCGAACAAATCGACGTCTGGAACTCACCCTACACGGTTCCATTTCCAAATTAACTTCACCAGTAGCTTAAGGGAACCTAGACGAACCAAAACATCCAACCAATTAACCCCAAACTAACCTGGAAGTCGTCGTCCTCAAGCTCGACAATACTCAGAACCAGGGAACTCCGTCCTGGACCAATTCGCGAGTGATGTCCTTCGAAATCGATGTGATTGGTTTCCTTTTGCTCCCAGAAGACTAGAACGGCCCTTAGTTTATCTCGAATGTCCCCACGATTTGATCTTCGATTTTTCCCTCCAACTGGTTTTTCCTTCGAACTGGAACTTGGGTTCCTGGGCAAAACGGGCTCCAATCTCTACAACTCTAGCACCGTCGTGTTTCTGTCACTCCCAGAAGTCTCCCTATGTGTTTAGATTTGCCTCAAAGCCCGTAGGAATTGAACTCTGAGTTTTCCCCCCAAAAACCCGAAACTGTTTCCTCGCGGTTTCTCTCAATCACTCTCAGTCTCTCCACAGCAGAATGATTCCAAATGAGCTCCCAGACTCAAAGGCACACCGTTAATCGATCAAAGCGGCCAGCAACCCGTGGGGCACCAACTGAGGTCTCTGCAAATGGTTTCCCGCACGCACAGAGACCACGGCCATTTTCTAAGCTCTCCCGTGCACTGAGCACTGGTTGGTCAACCATGTGTTCCTCCCACTGCCTCAATTCTCATAAACTAAACCCACTCACCAGTCCACTAAGCTATAAACAATTTGAACGCACAAAACACCACGGCACGGCCGTGTGCTCTGTTTTTCACGGTGGTGCTACAGTAACCGCCGTGAAAAGACCAAAATGCCCTTCTGTGCAATAATTACCAAATTGCCCTCCAACTTCCGTGACCCGTAACTCGGTCACCCGACGTCCGTTTCACGCGTGCCGCCCGTCGTTGTACTCAGGGCGTCGAGACGAACATAACGGTCTTCGAGTCATGTGAATATCAATTGTCAAACAAAAAGTCAACTTTTTCCCCTATAACGTCCAATTTACGATAATGCCCCTGGACTTCCGCACGTCATAACTTTCACCCTGTTCGTCCGAATCGGACGTGCCACCTGTCTATGAACTCGTGACGTCCCAAACTACGTCACCGTCATCGCTCAACGTCCGTTCGACCCCTCGATCAAAAAGTCAACAAATTGTCTATACGAATCACAAGGGTAAAAACGTCATTTTATTCATTATTTTACAATATTACATTTCCCGAATTTTTCGGGGCGTTACAATCTCCCCCCCCTTAAGAAATTTTGTCCCGAAATTTCAAGGAAACAAGTAGAGGAACTGTTCTCGCATCTGCGCCTCGGGTTCCCATGTGGCTTCCTCCACATTCTGGTTCCTCCAGAGAACCTTTACCAGAGGAACGGTCTTCCGACGTAGTACTTTATCTTTCCTGTCCAAAATCTGCACTGGCTGTTCCTCAAAGCTCAAGTCTTCTCGGAGTTCAATGGGTTGTTCCTCCAGTACATGAGATGCGTCAAACACATATTTCTGCAACATCGACACATGAAAAACATCATGGACCCTCGAAAGTTCTGGCGGTAGTGCTAACCTGTAGGCCACCCGACCAATCCTCTCGGTAATCTCATACGGTCCGATATAACGAGGGCTCAACTTCCCTCGCCTGCCGAATCTCACCACACCCTTCCAAGGGGACAGTTTCAGAAATACCCGATCTCCGACCGCAAACTCAAGATCTCTAATCCGATGGTCCACATAGCTCTTTTGTCTATCTTGGGCTGCCTTGAGCTTATCCCTGATAAGTTCGACCTTCTCGGTTGTCAGTTCCACCAATTCGGATTTAGTCAGCTTCCTTTCACCCACATCCGTCCAACACAATGGGGTTCTGCACTGCCGTCCGTACAAGGCTTCGTACGGAGCCATCCCAATGCTCGCCTGAGAGTTGTTGTTGTAGGCAAATTCCATCTCAGTTTGAGGGTGAAATGCAGTACTGAAATGAAGTTTCGTCCCAAAGGCTTCCTGTAGACTCTGCCAAAACCGAGAAGTAAACCTCGGGTCTCTGTCATAAACTATTGATTCTGGAGTACCGTGCAACCGGATGATTTCATCAATAAACAACTGAGCCAACTGTGTCATCCTGAAGTTCTCTCGCACCGGAAAGAAATGAGCTGATTTCGTAAGCCTGTCCACAATCACCCAAACTCCATCGTGACCTCTGGGTGTCCTAGGAAGTCCAAACACAAAATCCATCGTTAAGTGATCCCATTTCCATTCCGGAATAGGTAGGGGTTGCAAGGCTCCATAAGGTCGTTGTCTCTCAGCCTTCACTTACTAGCAAATCAGACACCTGGTGACAAACTCGGAAATCTCCCGTTTCATACCCGGCCACCAATAGTGTTCTCGCAAGGTACAATACATCTTGGTCCCACCAGGATGCATCGCGTAGGCCGAACTATGAGCCTCGTCCAAGATCTCCTTCTTCAGTGCCTCAACGTCGGGCACACACAACCGTCCTTCTTTTAGCAAAGCTCCATCCTCTCTGACTGTGAAATCTAGCCGCTCACCGGCTTCCACTTCAATCCGAAGTACACACGAGATAGGATCTTGAGATTGAGCCTCAACGATCTGATCGATCAAAAGTGGTCTCACATGAAAATTAGCCAGCAAGACACCTTGGCCATCCAGTCCCAAATCAATGCTACTTTTGCGGAGTTCAACCAAAAGTGGCAAATGAACCGCCCGTAGGTGTGCTACAGAATGCGTTGACTTCCGGCTTAGAGCATCAGCCACAACATTGGCTTTTCTCGGGTGGTACTCAATCGTGCAATCGTAGTCCTTAATTAGCTCTAGCCACCGTCGTTGCCTCACATTTAACTCCTTCTGAGTGAACAAGTACTTCAGGCTCTTGTGATCCGTGAACATTCTGCAAGTCGCACCATACAGGTGATGTCTCCAAATTTTCAACGCATGCACAACAGCAGCTAACTCCAAGTCGTGCGTAGGATAATTGCGCTCATGCGGTTTCAACTGGCGCGAAGCATAGGCAATCACTTTCCCATGCTGCATTAGTACACATCCCAAACCCTGTAAGGATGCATCACTGTACACCTCGAATTCCTCACTGTCGTCTGGAAGGGTCAGTATAGGAGCAGATGTCAACCTTTCCTTTAGCTCCCGAAAACTACGCTCACAATCGTCATCCCAGTCAAACTTGACTCCCTTCCGCGTCAGTCATGTCAACGGGGCAGCAATGGTAGAGAAACCCTCTACAAACCTCCTGTAGTAACCAGCCAAACCCAAGAAACTTCTTACTTCAGTGACGGTCCTCGGTTGTTCCCACTTCGCCACTGCCTCAATTTTTTGAGAATCCACACTGATCCCGTCTGTTGAGATCACATGCCCCAAGAAACTCACGCTCGTCAACCAAAACTGACACTTGCTGAGCTTCGCATACAACTGGTGTCAGGACCCGTCCCAAATATTGCCTCGATATCCTGGACGAATCCTGCTCCCGTATGACAATCACACTTACAGTACCAAAAAACAACCTTCATACAACTATAAGCATAACTATCAGACGAAGGAGTAAAATATATACAACAGTCAGTCAGAGCATAGTTCTACAAAATGGGCACAAAAATCCTACAAAGCTAGTCCCGCAACGGAAGAACGTCGTAAGCTCTATGCCTCGATATCTGCCTCAACGTTCACCCCAGCGCTATCACCACGACCTGGAGGGAAAATTTAAAAACCAAAAGTGTGAGTGGACTAGAATAACCAAAAGTTCTAAAATCAGTTTATCACTAATTCAAGGTTAAGGAAAAATAAGAATCAGTGTTCCCTCCGTTTTTAAAACAGGCATGCCCAACGAAGTACTAGAAAATCATAATACGAAACATCATAAGAAACAGAAACACTATAAAATCTCATAAGAAACAGATACACTATAACATACCATAAGAAACAGAAACACTATAAAACGGATATAGAAATCATAGCTTCAGCATCAAATCATCATTTCCGATCAAACCTGCTGGACCTATCCGAGTCTTTAAACTCAATTAGGCCTTAAATGAAATCCGAGTCTTTAAACTCCCGAGTCTTTAAACTCAATAGGCCTATGGGGGTAATATCAACATATCCGAGTCTTTAAACTCCCGAGTCTTTAAACTCAATCCGGGCTCGTCCCCCGTCAATATCAATCCGGGTCTTTAAACCCAATATCTAGATCCAGCAAATCCAATCCATTTCCAGTGTACAACCAATTCGAAGTCTATCGCCAAACTCGAATTCGAAATCCCCGGTTCGAAGCCCGTCCGGCGTTCCGAACCGACATTCCGAACCCAAATCCGGAAATCCATTCTTATACCCAGAATCACACATAATCACAAATCATATTTCATAACCCATTTATCATCATCAGAAAACATTTATAGGTTGAAATCGTAATTATGGCATCAAAATCCGAAAACCAGCTTTTCTCGAAAAACGTGCAAAATCTCGGAAATGTCTCGAAAAACGTGCAAACTCATCAATCACATATAATCATCATTCAAAGGCATAAAAACATATTTAAGATCATAAAACGTCAATAAAACAGTTAGGCATGCTCGAAAGAAAGAAAGAGCCCACTCACAAATCAGAACAAGTCAGTCGCGCTCCGTGAGCTCCTCGACCGTCTCGGGTGCCTCCCGTCCTGTCAAAATGCACCAAATAGGGTCACAAATACATCAAGGATCTTAATCCTAATTTCCCCAATTTTTTGGGAATTAAATAATATTTTAATCCTAAACCCTCAACCGTCTGGATTCCCGAACAACTCCGTAACATCGTCCGATTCACCCGAAAACCACACCAATAAACTCCTTAGGACAATTAGAACCAAACTCATGTTGGAAGCTTGGCCGGATTCTTCTCCACGCGCCTCCACGCGCCGCCCAAAGTGGCTGCGCGTGGGCCTCACGCGCCTGCTACAGTGCATCCCCAACCTCGATCGAACCCGGTTCGCACCAGTGCTGCAATCCCGGACCGGCGAGAGCCATTCTCTGCCGTCCGGCCACCATTTCACTCCTCTCTTCTCCTGCAGCTTCGTCCAGACACCAGGAATCCATCCCCCTCACTCTCCTGGTTCGATTCACCCCTCAGCTTCACGACTGAAGCTCGAAAGAAAACACAGACGGCCCCTGTTTTCCTTCCCAGCCGTCCTATGCTTCCCCCCTCACGGTGGCGATTCTAAACTCCTCCCACAACCTCACTGAGTCACACATAACTCACAGGAACCCTCGACTCACTCTCTAAACCCACGATTTCCCGTTTGAAATTCACGGCCAAACAGAGTAGAGTACTCACCGTCGACTGAGCTCCGCCGTGTACGCCCCCGTCACGGCGACCGTCCTACACCACTTCTAGAACCTCCCTGACCATTACTGCACTCACCAATCCCCTCGATTCTCATCCTACCCTCACGACTTTTGAATTGAAAAATCACGGGAAAACAGAGTAAAGAGGCTTACCCTTCGATTCTGTCTCCGCCGTGCGCACCGCCGCGTCTCCCGTTTCTCGTTGGACTCCCTGCAGCCTCCTGGACTTCCCACGGTCGTGGTTTGAGCCACCACACAGCATAGCCACCACCACGAACTCACGGCCTCCCTGTTTCCTCAAACCTTCGCCGCACCACCACCGTGCCGCCGTGCACGATTTCACCACCAAAACCCGATCACCAGTACAAACACTACTCCCTGTCACTCTCACCAATCACTCTTCACTCACCCTTGCACCAAAATCGATCAATCTCCTTCAATTTCTCACCCTCTGTTTCTCTGTGTTTTTCGAAGGATTGCACGGTTCAAATTGAGCAAAGTGTGGCCGTGCACACTTTAGAACCCTTTAGAACAATCCAGTGGCCCCACGTGACCACAATCCTATGGACAAAGCATAAATATCCTACCCCACTCAGCCACTTGTCCTCATCCAATTGGCTGAAAGAAAATGACCAAAATACCCCTTGTATAAATAATTACCGTTTTGCCCTCGAACGTTCTAGACCCGTAACTATTTCATCCGACGTCCGATGACAGTGTGCCGCCTGTCGTTGTACTCAGGACGTCGAGACCTATCCAACGGTCCTCGGTCTATGTGAAAATCACAAGTCCTCCAAAAAGTCAACATTTTCCTCGTTTACTCAAAATTACGGTAACGCCCCCAATCTTCCGAACGTCATAACTTTTCCTCCGGTTGTCCGAATCGAACCTGCCACCTGTCTACGGACTCGTGACGTCCTAAACTATGTCACGGTCAAGGGTTAACACTCATCCAATCAGTAATTCAAAAAGTCAACTTTTCGTCTCCTATTCACAAGGGCAAAATCGTCCTTTATATACAAAATTTTTTAAAATTACATTTTTACCCTTCCCGAAGGTACGGGTTGTTACAACTGGTTTTCCCTCAAGGTACCTAGCACCATCCTTAAGTGCTCCTCGTGCGCTTCCGCACTCCTCGAGTAGACTAGGATATCGTCAATGAACACGATGACAAAGTGATCCAAGTATGGCTGCAACACTCGGTTCATCAAATCCATAAACGCGGCGGGTGCGTTGGTCAAACCAAACGGCATCACAAGGAACTCATAATGACCATATCGGGTCCTAAAGGCTGTCTTGGGTACGTCCCCATCCTTAACCCGCAACTGATGATACCCAGAACGAAGATCAATTTTGGAGAAGTACTGCGCTCCTCGCAGCTGATCGAAAAATCATCGATCCGAGGTAATGGGTATTTGTTCCTGACTGTTACTTTATTCAGTTGCCTGTAATCAATGCAGAGTCTCAAACTCCCATCCTTTTTCCTCACAAACAACACCGGGGCTCCCCAGGGGGATACACTCGGTCGAATAAATCCCATCTCAAGTAATTCTTGCAACTGCGCCTTCAGTTCTTTCAACTCGGCTGGCGCCATACGATACGGAGTATGAGAAATAGGTTGCGTACCTGGAACCAGATCAATAGTGAACTCGACATCTCGATGCGGTGGCAATCCCGGTAGATCCTCCGGAAAGACATCCGGGAACTCCCGTACTATCGGTATATCCTCCACCCTCAATGGTGCAGCTCGTGCGTCCATCACTTGAGCTAAGTATCCCTGGCACTCTTTCCTCAACAACTTACTTGCCTTCAGGGCTGAAATCACTCCGACAGGAGTTTCTCGTTGTATTCCCTGAAAGGTGGTTTCCGGTAACCCCGGGCTCCGAAAAGTAACCTTCTTATCGACACATTCAATAGAAGCATGATGGAGCGTCAACCAATCCATTCCCAAAATGACATCAAAGTCGTGCAAGTCCAAAAGTATCAAATCTGCTACCAGACCAACATCACCTACCATTACGGGACACTCCCGCAACACTTGGTTCACCACAAATACATCTCCTGTGGATGTACTCACACCCAAGTCACAGTCCAAGGCGGACACCTCTCTACCCGCCAACAATTCGCAGTCCCGTGATATAAATGAATAAGTAGCTCCGGGATCAATTAAAGCACAAACATCATGCCCAAAGATCGTGAGTGTACCTGTCACAACACCAGGTGCTGCCCTGGCCTCCTGCTGCGTAACAGCAAAAACTCGGGGCTGTGGTCCAGCTGCTCGACCACGGCCCCGGCCCCTCTGTCCATTAGTCGCTCCAACACCACCTCCTCTAGTACTCCCAGTCCCAGAAACTGCAGCTGTGCTCCGTCCCTGCTCTGCTCCACCCCGACCTGCGCCGCCACCCTGTGGCAAAGATGGACACTCCCTCTGATAGTGGCCCCGCTCGCCACAGAAGAAACAGATAATGCTGGAGGTATCGCGAGCAAAACCACCACTCTGCCGTCCTGTGGAAGCAACCGAAGTCGCGCTCGCCTGCGGAGCAGTCTGCGCCCTAGGCGCTCGGAATCCGGGACTCTGATAGTTACTAGGCCTGCCATAACGATCATTGCCTGCAGATGAGGCTCCACCATAACGTCCCTTCTTCGGGGCTCTCTGACCATACGATCCAGGATATGAACGCTCTCGACGTTGTCCACCACCAGAGTACTGTGGACGTGTCGGGAGACTAGCCTCAACCCGCACTGCGGCATCTGACAACTCCTTGAGAGTAGCAAAAGCTCCGGCTGTCACAATGGCCCGTATCTCACCCCGTAGGCCAAGCTCAAACCTACGACATTTCTCAGCCTCAGTAGACACAAAGGTAGGAGCAAAAGGGGCTAGCATCTTAAAGTTCTGCTCATACTCAGCTACCGACATGCTCCCCTACTGGAGCTGCAGAAACTCGGTCTCCCTAGCATCACGGAATGAACAGGGATAATACTGATCCAGAAACTGTTCACGAAAGGTCTCCCAAGTCACGGTACGGGCAACCCAACCCGACAACTCCAGAGTGTACCACCACTCATAAGCAGATCCATCAAGCAAAAAGGTGGCCAATACAACTCGCTCCTCAAGAGGACAGTGCATCACAGCAAAAATCCGCTCGAACTGAGAAATCCAACTGTGAGCATCCTCGGGATCCGCTCCACCACTAAACACCGTAGCCCCAAGACGCTGGGCTCGCTCGATCGAAGCACTCTCGGCATCACTATCAGGTCGTGGAGGGGGTTCGCGTCGAGGAGGCATGGCCGATCGTCCTTCTCTGAAAGAGGCATAAGTTAGTACAATAATCAAGGCACACCCAAGTGCCAGACACGAATCGTAAACCTAGGCTCTGATACCAATTGACAGGACCCACCCCGATTATCGCCTCGATAATCGAGAAGCATCCTGCTCCCGTCTGACAATCGAATCCAAAAGACCGGAAAACAAAATAATAATACATCACGCCCATTGTCAGACCAGGGAGATTAAACAAATACACCCGACTGGACGTCAAGTCCACAGTTTCACAGAGCATAATATTACAAAACAGGTTAAAGAACAAATCCTACTCCGTGAACTAACTACTCCGCAACGGAAAACTTTATGCCTCCGCCTCTGCCTCGACGCTTGCCCCCGTACTTGTACCACGACCTGGAAGGAATTTAAAACAAAAAAGTGTGAGTGGACCGAAACATAAGTTTTACAGGAAAACAGTTTTCCGAAATCGGGTTCGCCCTCCAGTTTTGTAACACGCATGCATAACCAAATATTCAAAAATCGCGTATTACACCTTTGAAAACTCTTTTTCCGAAACACATGAAAAACGTTACAGAGAACCGTCATAACTCATGTAAAACAATTTAATATTACCAGAATCCAGAAACCGTCATTTTGAAACATCAATTGCACAAATCAAGTAAAGAGTGAATCAATAGTCACAATTAAGCCGTTGGATCCATCCGAGTCTTTAAACTCAATATCAGGCCTTCCTGGGATATCAACGAGTCTTTAAACTCAAAACATGAACAATAGGCCTCGGGGGTATCACAATAATCGAGTCTTTAAACTCACGAGTCTTTAAACTCAATCTGGGTCTTTAAACCCAATTTTCGGGCCCGCCCCCGTCATCAATAAACCGGGTCTTTAAACCCAAAACCAGATCCAACAATCAACCGGGTCTTTAAACCCAAAACCGTTTTTTAAACACAATAAACCAGGATTCATCATAAACCGTTTTCCAACATCATTCCGAGATCATATCTCGTCATAATAGGACTTATGTCCGAATTCACATGCAATTTCCAAAACATGCAATTTCCGAAATCACTTCACAATTATAATCAAAACATCATAAATCCGTAACATGCATAATCATATCCAGATACTTCATCAAAACATCACTCATGCATAAATGGAAACCGTAACCTCGAAATACGTGAAATATGATAACTATCTCGAAAAGCGTGAAAACACGTAAAACCGAAATATCACATCACCATCATAAAATCATATGTGAAACCATAAGATGAATAAGTAAAATAGTCATGCATGCCCAGTTTAGAAATCAAAAAGTCCACTCACGGTTTTAGGACGCGTCAATCGCGTCCCGCGCGCTCCTCCGTAGCTTCGGAAGTGTCCGGGCCTGTAAAAACGTACAAGAAGGGTTACAAACATCCTCAAATAGCTCGTATGATTTTTCCCTAATTTTTCGGATTTTTCGACAAAATAAACCTTAAGGACCTAAACTTCCGAGCTCCTGAAATTATCCCGAACGACTCCCGATCGACTCGAACTCTAAAGATAAAATGTTAAATAGATTGAAGGGATTAAATCTCATGTTGATCGTGATCGGAGGTGACATCACACGCGCCGTCACGCGCCACCCAAAGTGGCTGCGCGTGAAAGCCACGCGCCAAGCTACAGTGTCTTCTCCCTCACTCGAACAGCCTGCTAAACGGGTCTGATATCCGCGACTCAACCCGATCAGTTAGCCCTCAATTCTCAATCAATTCTTCCCGTTTTCAATCCTATCACCTTCTCTAATCCATTAGTTTTAGGTTTGTATTAACGATTAACCTCGACTAACATTAAAACGACCCAACTCAAGCTCAAACAGTCGAACAAGTCGACGTCTGGAACTCACCCTACACGGTTCCATTTCCAAATTAACTTCACCAGTAGCTTAAGGGAACCTAGACAAACCAAAACGTCCACCCAATTAACCCCAAACTAACCTGGAAGTCGTCGTCCTCAAGCTCGACAATAATCAGAACCAGGGAACTCCGTCCTGGACCAATTCGAGAGTGATGTCCTTCGAAATCGATGTGATTGGTTTCCTTTTGCTCCCAGAATACTAGAACGGCCCTTAGTGTAGCTCGAATGTCCCCACGATTTGATCTTCGATTTTTCCCTCCAACTGGTTTTTCCTTCGAACTGGAACTTGGGTTCCTGGGCAAAACGGGCTCCAATCTCTACAACTCTAGCACCGTCGTGTTTCTGTCACTCCCAGAAGTCTCCCTATGTGTTTAGATTTGCCTCAAAGCCCGTAGGAATTGAACTCTGAGTTTTCCCCCTAAAAACCCGAAACTGTTTCCTCGCGGTTTCTCTCAATCTCCCTCTGTAACGACCCGTCCCAAATTCCTAGATTAGATTAGTGACTAATCACGATTAGTGAGGCTAATCCGTGATTAGTAGAGCGAAATCAGACGAACGATGCGAAATGACCGTTTTGCCCCTAGTGGTGGCAAAACGTTGACTTTTCAATCGGGCGGTCAAATGGACTTTGACCGATGACCGTGACGTAGTTCGTGACGTCACGAGTTCATAGACAGGTGGCACGTTCAATTCCGACGTTCGAGGAGGAAGTTATGACGTTCGGAAGTTTAGGGGCATTTTGGTAATTTTGGTTAAATGGGGTCAAATGTTGACTTTTTGACCAAAAGGTCCGATGGCCGAGGGCCGAAGACCGTTACGTAGATAAGGACGATACGAATCCATAGACAGGCGGCACACTGAAATCGGACTTCGAACGAGAGAGTTATGGGTCACAGAAGTTCGATTTCACTATGCACGAACTTCGAGACGGGGATGATTTGGCGAAATCTGATTGGGCAGATATTTTAGTGGGTCCCATGGATAAGTGACAAGTGTCACTCATCCTCTTGGCTAACTCCCCCAATTGGTGGATCTATATAATAAAATATTATTATTTTAATTATTTTATAATTAAACCTAACAACCATTAATCCTAACCATCCATTCCAAATTCATTTTTAAATCCACACCCTCCATCCCATCTCCCTCACATCCGATCAGCCTTCATCCTTCATCCTTCACCATCTTCATCATCACTTCATTCTTCTTTGTTTTTCCTAAAACCCGAAACCCCCCCTTCACCATTTTCTTCATTTTTCTCCAAGCAGCACACACACATACCACCATTTCCTAGGAGATAATATGATCGTGAGGAGTGTGAGAGGCGGAGGGCTGAGAGGCTGGACGGTGGCAGGCGGCGGAGGACACGGCGGAGCCGAACCCGTGAGGTAAGAAAACTTCAAAAATTTGAAATTGTGTTTTAATGGTTTTTAGCTGATTCCAAGGATTGGGTTAGGTTGCTGGTAATCCTAGGAGGTCAGTAGGATTGGTTTTGGGGCTTGGGGTGGCCTGGAACGGCCGTGAACGGCGGGGGAAAACTCACCCGTCATAGCCAATCTTGAAGGGTTAGTTTTTGATGTTTCCCTTTCATTCTAAGGTCCTAGAACTCTAGGTTAGGGAGAGACGAAGAGAATGGGACAAACGGGAACGATTTTGGTGGCCGGACGGTAGAGAACCGGCCGGATCAAGTCGCGGGTCACGGCGACCCGGTTGCAGGGTTCGGGTCGACCCGTCGAGTGGTTGAAGGTGGTGACGTGGCATGATGACGTGGCACCTGTCAGATTGTCAGGTGACGTGGACCACTCATCAGCCGACACGTGTCACATGTCAGTGCACAGTCAGCACTGACATGTCAGTGACGTGGCCCAATCAGGGGCTAACACGTGGCACAGACGTGGACCAGTGCCGTGATGACACGTGGCACATGTTAGACTGCCACGTGGCACTGACAGCACAGTGACGTGGACCAATGGGAGCATGACACGTGGCACCTGTCAGAGTCTGACATGTCAGACCTGACAGCTGTCAGATGACGTCATGCTGACGTCAGCGATGGCGTCAGCAGGTACTGTAGCGGGCGCGTGAAGCCCCCGCGCAGCCACTTCAGGCGGTACGTGGCAGGGAATCTGGGGAAGGTTCCAACATACGAAATCTTCTATTCGATGTAACGAACATTTTAGGACTGGTTTCGTGTCGATCGGACCCGTCTCGATATGTTTCGGGGCATCGGAAGGTTTAGGTTCGGGATTAAAAATAGCTAAAAATACGGGAAAATTACGGGGCTTTGGTGGGAGGTTAATTAAGTAGTTAGTAACCTTCTATTACGATTTGGACAGGTTTGGGAGTCCCGGTGACAGTGATCGGCTCGGGGAGCCGTATGGCACGCAAATCGAGGCGGCAGCTCGGACGGTCTGTGAGTGGACCTTGTTTTCTAAATTGGTGCATGCATAAATGTTTGTTATATGTTTTAATACATGTTTGATGATGCCATGGGTGCATTTCTATGTGGTTACGTATAAGCACGTATTTCGAGGTTTCGACCTTATACGGTGCTTATACGGGTCTGTATTTCTTTATTGATTTAAATGAACTGGATTTGGATTTCAAAAGGATAAACTCGGGTATGAGACCCATTTGGTTTTGTCTCGGGCATATGACCTCAGATATCGGGCACGGCGCCCAACTGATGTCCTATGTTCGGGTACGAGACCCAAGCTACTTTACGGTTTTGATTTCAGGTCAGGGAACCTTAAATGGATTTCCCGGTTCATGACGGTTTATGGGAACCGGCACGAACTCTTAATATGGTATCATGGTTCATGACGGTTTATGGGAATCGGCTTGAACCCTTGTTGGTTATTACGGTACATGACGGTTTATGGGAACCGGCATGTTACCTGGTTATGTTACTACGGTACATGACGGTTTATGGGAACCGGCATGTTACCTGATTATGGATATTATGGATCATGACGGTTCAGGGGAACCGGTCATGAATGTTTATGTTATGTATATATGTTCATCTACCTTCCTTTACTTCTATTATCTCCTCCGGGGAGGGTCGTTGGCCTGGGTGGACCCCGGAGTAGTCACGGAGCACCGACTGAGTGGAGTCACCCCCAGTTGGGTTCCTTACTCTCAGGAAGGCTATGGTTACTATTACCTCGGGTAGGGTCAGTGGTCTGCGGACATTGACCTTGACTTTGAGATGACTCGGATTGAGACCCGGGGTAGCACGCGCGTAGCTTCGGATACCGTGACAGGATTGGTTGTGTGACTTATATATATGTATGTGATGTATATATGATATATGATATGTGGTGCGCACAGGTGTGCACAGGATTTGAGCAGTGGCTCGTGTACTTGGTTTCTTTATGGTTTGGGGCCGAGTCCCTTATGGATTTGGGTAGTGGCCCGTATGGTTGTTTTCATTGTGGTCCCTTCGACCTTGGTTTATATCTGCTTTGGGCTTAGTCCCACATATGGTTTGTTTTGGATAAATGGTTTTCGAATGCATGCATGTTTTTTAGTGAAGGGTACAAATGTCTTTCTTATTAAATGTTTTTATAAACTCTTGTTTTATCCACTCACAGCTTTTAATATTTTGACTGCCCTTCAGGTTGACATCGGATGTGGACTGTAGCAGAGATCGAGATATCACATACCTCCTCCGGATCCTGGCGTACTCTGATAGCCCGGGAGGGCAAAGGACGAAAATATCCCTTGTCTGACACTTCGTGTCAGACGGGAGCAGGGTCATCCCGCACTAATCCCGGGGGGATTGGGATGGGTCCTGTCAACGTGGTATCGGAGCATAGGATTGCTCGTAGGATGCTTATCAGAGCGGGGTTGTCTTTATTCGAGCAACCGTGCAGCTCTTGGAGTATGTACACAGGTCGAGGATGTGATATCTCAATGGGCTACATTTCGTGGTCAACCTGATGTTGAGGTGCCGGTACGATAGTTAGTAGGATTGGCATGCCTTGGTTCGGCATTTGAGGCCGGGGTTGCCATAGTTCTGTCGTGGTTGACAGTGTGAGACCCTACGGAAGAGATGACGTACCTGTACGTTAACGTTTTGATCGTGAGACGGTTACTTGGGATCGTCTTTACGATGTCGTAGGATCGGTTCCGACGACTGGTTAGGAGTTATGACCATTCGATGGTCGGATCTTGTTGTGTTCGGTGGCTATGCTCTTGGGATCAGCCAGATTCGGGGAATCCTAGTTGGATTGACAGTAGGATTGGATTGACGTCTTTACGATGTCGGACCGCGGGGTCGGTCAGATTGTCGATTTTACTGCTTTTCGCAGTTGGGTTCAGTGGAACTCTAGGTGTGATTGTGGAACCCTGCCTTGGGTGTATGGTTCTGAAATGTGAGTTGACGAGTGGTTTGACTTGGACGACTATTCGGATTTGGATTCGTTAGTCGGTCTAGTCAGGTCAGCTTGTGTTGGGACTGCACTTCGCAGTCGGGGTTGTACTTATCGGTTAGACCTAGTTGGTTGTCGTGCTACTTTAGTTGTGATGGACAGTTGGTGCAACTAAGGTCATTGGTGACCTGGTAGAGGACATTGGGTTAGTCGGAGTACGGCTGGTTAGTGATTGGTGGGACAAGTTATCAAGGTTGGTATTTGTCGATGGAATCCCGGAGAGGGATACGGAGTATTTGGTACGGGCGAGTGATTCCATTGGATGCGGGGTCTCGATAGCGGTGCCTGGTAGTTAGGTCTGCACGAGTGTGTGGCAGGCGCTATTGCCTAGTGTGGTTGTAGTTATGATTATTGGGAATCGGGGACGTTCGGGGGACGTTTCCTTTTCTCGCATGAGCTGTCAGGGTGACTATACAAAGAGTTGTCGGGTACGAGGGAGATAGAGTTTCTCCTATTCGAGCAGAGGTACGGGACCGTCGCTCGGTATGAGCGGAGATCCAGGGTTGTCAGTTTTGCACATGGTGTGCTAGTGTTATTGTTGATGCTAGTGTGGACACTTTGTGCTGATGCTGATAGGTGATAGTGTTGATACTGGTACTAGTGCTGGTGCTGGTGCCGGTGATCTTGATGACGATGAGTTACGGATCGGGGTGTGACATCCGTCGTAATGGGCATATGTTCGGTATCTGTGGTTCAGGAGTGGATCTCAGATAGAGTTAAACTGGTTAGGGGACACGTGGTTGATGTCCGGGTATATTGTTTCCAATCTTGTTGGAACTTCGGAATCGCGAGAGGTTGCGATTGAGGTGACGAGAGGAATGCGGGTTTTCCGCATTGGTATTGGGTATGTCGAAGTCATTTTGGGTGAATTCTCAGGTTCTACCATAATTGATGGTGGTAGATGAGGTAGATGTTATTGATGTTGTTGGTTGCCGCTAGTACACTGATCGTGTATTGGTTGGTGGACCCGTGATTTTCTTGGGTCATCAGGTGGAGTGAGTATATCGAAGTTAGGTGACTGAGATTTCTCATTTTCTACTTGGTGGCAGACGATGTTGGGTTACATGACGTGGTGAGTGCAGCGAGTGTTGTTTGCATTCACGTAAGATGAATTTTGTTGTCATTATCTTGTATCATTCTTGGTTTTTCCTCGGTGGAATGATAAGGATCAATACGAGGTAATCAGTGAGAACCCACAGTCTCGGCGTGTCTCGTCGTTGACTAATCTGTTTAGATGTGGGAATTGGTTTAGGACTTTGGGTATCGTTATGGATCTGGATCGTGGTCTTGATGATCCAGATAGGTGGAGAGTTTATCGCTCATACTTGGATGTTTGAGTGGGGCATGTTGGGACTGAACTTCTTTTCGAGGTAAATCCCATATGGCTTACTACTCGCCTGAGTAGTTGTCCGATGAGTAGTTTTCCGACGTGGTCGGATATGGTCAGCCTTAGGGATGTGCGGATATTGTGATTGGCTTCCCTATGAAGTCAATCGATCGTATTGTGGTAATCCGTTGAGCGGGTAACCGATAGGTTCATGATTGATACGTCTCGGTAGACGAGAACGATATTTCAGGTTTTGGAATTAGATTTCTGGATGACGATTCAGGATTTGATTTTAGAACTTGAAAAGGGATTTCTAGATTTGGGTTTTGGAATCGGATTCTGGGTGACGATTCAGGATTTGATTCTAAAGCTTGACTGTAGATTTTCTTTTTATGGATTTGGGTTCGGAATGGTCATTCCTAATACTAGTTTACGGAATGATGATTTCGGATTCGAATTTGGACATGATATGGATATGACTTCTGGGTTTGGATTCGGGATTTCTTACGAAATTGCGGATTCAGATTCGGATTTGGAAATAAATAATGGGTCGGAGTTTTGATTTGTCTAATACTGGATTGGATAAATGGACTCCATCGTAGAAACGTGATTGACTACGACCTGGATGGTTGTAGGCTGATCGATGGGTAGATGTATGTACTTTGTACGTTGTTCAAGGTACAATACTGGGTGTACTTGTCGTGCCTGGTGACGGTATATAGATTATACCCGTAGTATGTTAGTGAGCGTATTGGTAGTCGGATTGGTTCTGATACCATCAGATTAGTTGAGGTCGTGGACTGGACATTGGATACTGTGCAGTGGGTCATGGTATTTCTGATGGGTCTAGTTACACACAGGTCGAGTGCATGGTTGGTTAGTGTTCACTCATGGTTGAGTAAGTTGGTGGTTAGTGTAACCACAAGCGTATCGTGTTAGTCTTGACTGACGACTGTCAAGTGGTGACAATTTGTCGAAGGTGTCAGCGTGGATTGTTGAGCGAGGTCTGGTGACTCCCAGTGGGAGAAGACGTCAGGATAGATTGGTGAGTGAGAAAGGGAACCGTCGAGTTGTTGTGTCAACGAAAACGGTAGATTTGACAAGTGATGTCAATTCGGAGCATATGGCTACTGTCATTCGACGTGGTCGAGTGTAGTCGATACGACGTGAGTGTTAGGGGTACGTCTGGGTGCGGACGAGTACGTATTACTCTGGTTAGTTGGTGTACGAGTGTACACGTGTGGTGAGGTAGATGGTACTTTCCACGAGATGGATGTGGAATCAAGATAGTTGGAGTTTCGAGAACGAAACTAATTAAGGAGGGAAGAACGGTAGAATTAGGTCGGTTGGAATTTCGAGGACGAAATTAATTAAGGAGGGAAGGTTGTAACGACCCGTCCCAAATTCCTAGATTAGATTAGTGACTAATCACGATTAGTGATGCTAATCCGTGATTAGTAGAGCGAAATCGGACGAACGATGCGAAATGACCGTTTTGCCCCTAGTGGTGGCAAAACGTTGACTTTTCAATCGGGCGGTCAAATGGACTTTGACCGATGACCGTGACGTAGTTCGTGACGTCACGAGTTCATAGACAGGTGGCACGTTCAATTCCGACGTTCGAGGAGGAAGTTATGACGTTCGGAAGTTTATGGGCATTTTGGTAATTTTGGTTAAATGGGGTCAAATGTTGACTTTTTGACCAAAAGGTCCGATGGCCGAGGGCCGAAGACCGTTACGTAGATAAGGACGATATGAATCCATAGACATGCGGCACACTGAAATCGGACTTGGAACGAGAGAGTTATGGGTCACGGAAGTTCGATTTCACTATGCACGAACTTCGAGACGGGGATGATTTGGCGAAATCTGATTGGGCAGATATTTTAGTGGGTCCCATGGATGAGTGACAAGTGTCACTCATCCTATTGGCTAACTCCCCCAATTGGTGGATCTATATAATAAAATATTATTATTTTAATTATTTTATAATTAAACCTAACAACCATTAATCCTAACCATCCATTCCAAATTCATTTTTAAATCCACACCCTCCATCCCATCTCCCTCACATCCGATCAGCCTTCATCCTTCATCCTTCACCATCTTCATCATCACTTCATTCTTCTTTGTTTTTCCTAAAACCCGAAACCCCCCCTTCACCATTTTCTTCATTTTTCTCCAAGCAGCACACACACATACCACCATTCCCTAGGAGATAATATGATCGTGAGGAGTGTGAGAGGCGGAGGGCTGAGAGGCTGGACGGTGGCAGGCGGCGGAGGACACGGCGGAGCCGAACCCGTGAGGTAAGAAAACTTCAAAAATTTGAAATTGTGTTTGAATGGCTTTTAGCTGATTCCAAGGATTGGGTTAGGTTGCTAGTAGTCCTAGGAGGTCAGTAGGATTGGTTTTGGGGCTTGGGGTGGCCTGGAACGGCCGTGAACGGCGGGGGGAAAACTCACCCGCCATAGCCAATCTTGAAGGGTTAGTTTTTGATGTTTCCCTTTCATTCTAAGGTCCTAGAACTCTAGGTTAGGGAGAGACGAAGAGAATGGGACAAACGGGAACGATTTTGGTGGCCGGACGGCGGAGAACCGGCCGGATCAAGTCGCGGGTCACGGCGACCCGGTTGCAGGGTTCGGGTCGACCCGTCGAGTGGTTGAAGGTGGTGACGTGGCATGATGACGTGACACCTGTCAGATTGTCAGGTGACGTGGACCACTCATCAGCCGACACGTGTCACATGTCAGTGCACAGTCAGCACTGACATGTTAGTGACGTGGCCCAATCAGGGGCTAACACGTGGCACAGACGTGGACCAGTGCCGTGATGACACGTGGCACATGTTAGACTGCCACGTGGCACTGACAGCACAGTGACGTGGACCAATGGGAGCATGACACGTGGCACCTGTCAGAGTCTGACATGTCAGACCTGACAGCTGTCAGATGACGTCATGTTGACGTCAGCGATGACGTCAGCAGGTACTGTAGCGGGCGCGTGAAGCCCACGGGCAGCCACATCAGGCGGTGCGTGGCAGGGAATCTGGGGAAGGTTCCAACATACGAAATCTTCTATTCGATGTAACGAACATTTTGGGACTGGTTTCGTGTCGATCGGACACCGTCTCGATATGTTTCGGGGCATCGGAAGGTTTAGGTTCGGGATTAAAAATAGCTAAAAATACGGGAAAATTACGGGGCTTTGGTGGGAGGTTAATTAAGTAGTTAGTAACCTTCTATTACGATTTGGACAGGTTTGGGAGTCCCGGTGACAGTGATCGGCTCGGGGAGCCGTATGGCACGCAAATCGAGGCGGCAGCTCGGACGGTCTGTGAGTGGACCTTGTTTTCTAAATTGGTGCATGCATAAATGTTTGTTATATGTTTTAATACATGTTTGATGATGCCATGGGTGCATTTCTATGTGGTTACGTATAAGCACGTATTTCGAGGTTTCGACCTTATACGGTGCTTATACGGGTCTGTATTTCTTTATTGATTTAAATGAACTGGATTTGGATTTCAAAAGGATAAACTCGGGTATGAGACCCATTTGGTTTTGTCTCGGGCATATGACCTCAGATATCGGGCACGGCGCCCAACTGATGTCCTATGTTCGGGTACGAGACCCAAGCTACTTTACGGTTTTGATTTCAGGTCAGGGAACCTTAAATGGATTTCCCGGTTCATGACGGTTTATGGGAACCGGCACGAACTCTTAATATGGTATCATGGTTCATGACGGTTTATGGGAATCGGCTTGAACCCTTGTTGGTTATTACGGTACATGACGGTTTATGGGAACCGGCATGTTACCTGGTTATGTTACTACGGTACATGACGGTTTATGGGAACCGGCATGTTACCTGATTATGGATATTATGGATCATGACGGTTCAGGGGAACCGGTCATGAATGTTTATGTTATGTATATATGTTCATCTACCTTCCTTTACTTCTATTATCTCCTCCGGGGAGGGTCGTTGGCCTGGGTGGACCCCGGAGTAGTCACGGAGCACCGACTGAGTGGAGTCACCCCCAGTTGGGTTCCTTACTCTCAGGAAGGCTATGGTTACTATTACCTCGGGTAGGGTCAGTGGTCTGCGGACATTGACCTTGACTTTGAGATGACTCGGATTGAGACCCGGGTAGCACGCGCGTAGCTTCGGATACCGTGACAGGATTGGTTGTGTGACTTATATATATGTATGTGATGTATATATGATATATGATATGTGGTGCGCACAGGTGTGCACAGGATTTGAGCAGTGGCTCGTGTACTTGGTTTCTTTATGGTTTGGGGCCGAGTCCCTTATGGATTTGGGTAGTGGCCCGTATGGTTGTTTTCATTGTGGTCCCTTCGACCTTGGTTTATATCTGCTTTGGGCTTAGTCCCACATATGGTTTGTTTTGGATAAATGGTTTTCGAATGCATGCATGTTTTTTAGTGAAGGGTACAAATGTCTTTCTTATTAAATGTTTTTATAAACTCTTGTTTTATCCACTCACAGCTTTTAATATTTTGACTGCCCTTCAGGTTGACATCGGATGTGGACTGTAGCAGAGATCGAGATATCACATACCTCCTCCGGATCCTGGCGTACTCTGATAGCCCGGGAGGGCAAAGGACGAAAATATCCCTTGTCTGACACTTCGTGTCAGACGGGAGCAGGGTCATCCCGCACTAATCCCGGGGGGATTGGGATGGGTCCTGTCAACGTGGTATCAGAGCATAGGATTGCTCGTAGGATGCTTATCAGAGCGGGGTTGTCTCTATTCGAGCAACCGTGCAGCTCTTGGAGTATGTACACAGGTCGAGGATGTGATATCTCAATGGGCTACAGTTCGTGGTCAACCTGATGTTGAGGTGCCGGTACGATAGTTAGTAGGATTGGCATGCCTTGGTTCGGCATTTGAGGCCGGGGTTGCCATAGTTCTGTCGTGGTTGACAGTGTGAGACCCTACGGAAGAGATGACGTACCTGTACGTTAACGTTTTGATCGTGAGACGGTTAGTTGGGATCGTCTTCACGATGTCGTAGGATCGGTTCCGACGACTGGTTAGGAGTTATGACCATTCGATGGTCGGATCATGTTGTGTTCGGTGGCTATGCTCTTGGGATCAGCCAGATTCGGGGAATCCTAGTTGGATTGACAGTAGGACTGGATTGACGTCTTTACGATGTCGGACCGCGGGGTCGGTCAGATTGTCGATTTTACTGCTTTTCACAGTTGGGTTCAGTGGAACTCTAGGTGTGATTGTGGAACCCTGCCTTGGGTGTATGGTTCTGAAATGTGAGTTGACAAGTGGTTTGACTTGGACGACTATTCGGATTTGGATTCGTTAGTCGGTCTAGTCAGGTCAGCTTGTGTTGGGACTGCACTTCGCAGTCGGGGTTGTACTTATCGGTTAGACCTAGTTGGTTGTCGTGCTACTTTAGTTGTGATGGACAGTTGGTGCAACTAAGGTCATTGGTGACCTGGTAGAGGACATTGGGTTAGTCGGAGTACGGCTGGTTAGTGATTGGTGGGACAAGTTATCAAGGTTGGTATTTGTCGATGGAATCCCGGAGAGGGATACGGAGTATTTGGTACGGGCGAGTGATTCCGTTGGATGCGGGGTCTCGATAGCGGTGCCTGGTAGTTAGGTCTGCACGAGTGTGTGGCAGGCGCTATTGCCTAGTGTGGTTGTAGTTATGATTATTGGGAATCGGGGACGTTCGGGGGACGTTTCCTTTTCTCGCATGAGCTGTCAGGGTGACTATACCCAGAGTTGTCGGGTACGAGGGAGACAGAGTTTCTCCTATTCGAGCAGAGGTACGGGACCGTCGCTCGGTATGAGCGGAGATCCAGGGTTGTCAGTTTTGCACATGGTGTGCTAGTGTTATTGTTGATGCTAGTGTGGACACTTTGTGCTGATGCTGATAGGTGATAGTGTTGATACTGGTACTAGTGCTGGTGCTGGTGCCGGTGATCTTGATGACGATGAGTTACGGATCGGGGTGTGACATCCGTCGTAATGGGCATATGTTCGGTATATGTGGTTCAGGAGTGGATCTCAGATAGAGTTAAACTGGTTAGGGGACACGTGGTTGATGTCCGGGTATATTGTTTCCAATCTTGTTGGAACTTCGGAATCGCGAGAGGTTGCGATTGAGGTGACGAGAGGAATGCGGGTTTTCCGCATTGGTATTGGGTATGTCGAAGTCATTTTGGGTGAATTCTCAGGTTCTACCATAATTGATGGTGGTAGATGAGGTAGATGTTATTGATGTTGTTGGTTGCCGCTAGTACACTGATCGTGTATTGGTTGGTGGACCCGTGATTTTCTTGGGTCATCAGGTGGAGTGAGTATATCGAAGTTAGGTGACTGAGATTTCTCATTTTCTACTTGGTGGCAGACGATGTTGGGTTACATGACGTGGTGAGTGCAGCGAGTGTTGTTTGCATTCACGTAAGATGAATTTTGTTGTCATTATCTTGTATCATTCTTGGTTTTTCCTCGGTGGAATGATAAGGATCAATACGAGGTAATCAGTGAGAACCCACAGTCTCGGCGTGTCTCGTCGTTGACTAATCTGTTTAGATGTGGGAATTGGTTTAGGACTTTGGGTATCGTTATGGATCTGGATCGTGGTCTTGATGATCCAGATAGGTGGAGAGTTTATCGCTCATACTTGGATGTTTGAGTGGGGCATGTTGGGACTGAACTTCTTTTCGAGGTAAATCCCATATGGCTTACTACTCGCCTGAGTAGTTGTCCGATGAGTAGTTTTCCGACGTGGTCGGATATGGTCAGCCTTAGGGATGTGCGGATATTGTGATTGGCTTCCCTATGAAGTCAATCGATCGTATTGTGGTAATCCGTTGAGCGGGTAACCGATAGGTTCATGATTGATACGTCTCGGTAGACGAGAACGATATTTCAGGTTTTGGAATTAGATTTCTGGATGACGATTCAGGATTTGATTTTAGAACTTGAAAAGGGATTTCTAGATTTGGGTTTTGGAATCGGATTCTGGGTGACGATTCAGGATTTGATTCTAAAGCTTGACTGTAGATTTTCTTTTTATGGATTTGGGTTCGGAATGGTCATTCCTAATACTAGTTTACGGAATGATGATTTCGGATTCGAATTTGGACATGATATGGATATGACTTCTGGGTTTGGATTCGGGATTTCTTACGAAATTGCGGATTCAGATTCGGATTTGGAAATAAATAATGGGTCGGAGTTTTGATTTGTCTAATACTGGATTGGATAAATGGACTCCATCGTAGAAACGTGATTGACTACGACCTGGATGGTTGTAGGCTGATCGATGGGTAGATGTATGTACTTTGTACGTTGTTCAAGGTACAATACTGGGTGTACTTGTCGTGCCTGGTGACGGTATATAGATTATACCCGTAGTATGTTAGTGAGCGTATTGGTAGTCGGATTGGTTCTGATACCATCAGATTAGTTGAGGTCGTGGACTGGACATTGGATACTGTGCAGTGGGTCATGGTATTTCTGATGGGTCTAGTTACACACAGGTCGAGTGCATGGTTGGTTAGTGTTCACTCATGGTTGAGTAAGTTGGTGGTTAGTGTAACCACAAGCGTATCGTGTTAGTCTTGACTGACGACTGTCAAGTGGTGACAATTTGTCGAAGGTGTCAGCGTGGATTGTTGAGCGAGGTCTGGTGACTCCCAGTGGGAGAAGACGTCAGGATAGATTGGTGAGTGAGAAAGGGAACCGTCGAGTTGTTGTGTCAACGAAAACGGTAGATTTGACAAGTGATGTCAATTCGGAGCATATGGCTACTGTCATTCGACGTGGTCGAGTGTAGTCGATACGACGTGAGTGTTAGGGGTACGTCTGGGTGCGGACGAGTACGTATTACTCTGGTTAGTTGGTGTACGAGTGTACACGTGTGGTGAGGTAGATGGTACTTTCCACGAGATGGATGTGGAATCAAGATAGTTGGAGTTTCGAGAACGAAACTAATTAAGGAGGGAAGAACGGTAGAATTAGGTCGGTTGGAATTTCGAGGACGAAATTAATTAAGGAGGGAAGGTTGTAACGACCCGTCCTAAATTCCTAGATTAGATTAGTGACTAATCACGATTAGTGAGGCTAATCCGTGATTAGTAGAGCGAAATCGGACGAACGATGCAAAATGACCGTTTTGCCCCTAGTGGTGGCAAAACGTTGACTTTTCAATTGGGCGGTCAAATGGACTTTGACCGATGACCGTGACGTAGTTCGTGACGTCACGAGTTCATAGACAGGTGGCACGTTCAATTCCGACGTTCGAGGAGGAAGTTATGACGTTCGGAAGTTTATGGGCATTTTGGTAATTTTGGTGAAATGGGGTCAAATGTTGACTTTTTGACCAAAAGGTCCGATGGCCGAGGGCCGAAGACCGTTACGTAGATAAGGACGATATGAATCCATAGACATGCGGCACACTGAAATCGGACTTGGAACGAGAGAGTTATGGGTCACGGAAGTTCGATTTCACTATGCACGAACTTCGAGACGGGGATGATTTGGCGAAATCTGATTGGGCAGATATTTTAGTGGGTCCCATGGATGAGTGACAAGTGTCACTCATCCTATTGGCTAACTCCCCCAATTGGTGGATCTATATAATAAAATATTATTATTTTAATTATTTTATAATTAAACCTAACAACCATTAATCCTAACCATCCATTCCAAATTCATTTTTAAATCCACACCCTCCATCCCATCTCCCTCACATCCGATCAGCCTTCATCCTTCATCCTTCACCATCTTCATCATCACTTCATTCTTCTTTGTTTTTCCTAAAACCTGAAACCCCCCCTTCACCATTTTCTTCATTTTTCTCCAAGCAGCACACACACATACCACCATTCCCTAGGAGATAATATGATCGTGAGGAGTGTGAGAGGCGGAGGGCTGAGAGGCTGGACGGTGGCAGGCGGCGGAGGACACGGCGGAGCCGAACCCGTGAGGTAAGAAAACTTCAAAAATTTGAAATTGTGTTTGAATGGTTTTTAGCTGATTCCAAGGATTGGGTTAGGTTGCTAGTAGTCCTAGGAGGTCAGTAGGATTGGTTTTGGGGCTTGGGGTGGCCTGGAACGGCCGTGAACGGCGGGGGAAAACTCACCCGCCATAGCCAATCTTGAAGGGTTAGTTTTTGATGTTTCCCTTTCATTCTAAGGTCCTAGAACTCTAGGTTAGGGAGAGACGAAGAGAATGGGACAAACGGGAACGATTTTGGTGGCCGGACGGCGGAGAACTGGCCGGATCAAGTCGCGGGTCACGGCGACCCGGTTGCAGGGTTCGGGTCGACCCGTCGAGTGGTTGAAGGTGGTGACGTGGCATGATGACGTGACACCTGTCAGATTGTCAGGTGACGTGGACCACTCATCAGCCGACACGTGTCACATGTCAGTGCACAGTCAGCACTGACATGTTAGTGACGTGGCCCAATCAGGGGCTAACACGTGGCACAGACGTGGACCAGTGCCGTGATGACACGTGGCACATGTTAGACTGCCACGTGGCACTGACAGCACAGTGACGTGGACCAATGGGAGCATGACACGTGGCACCTGTCAGAGTCTGACATGTCAGACCTGACAGCTGTCAGATGACGTCAGCGATGACGTCAGCAGGTACTGTAGCGGGCGCGTGAAGCCCACGGGCAGCCACATCAGGCGGTGCGTGGCAGGGAATCTGGGGAAGGTTCCAACATACGAAATCTTCTATTCGATGTAACGAACATTTTGGGACTGGTTTCGTGTCGATCGGACACCGTTTCGATATGTTTCGGGGCATCGGAAGGTTTAGGTTCGGGATTAAAAATAGCTAAAAATACGGGAAAATTACGGGGCTTTGGTGGGAGGTTAATTAAGTAGTTAGTAACCTTCTATTACGATTTGGACAGGTTTGGGAGTCCCGGTGACAGTGATCGGCTCGGGGAGCCGTATGGCACGCAAATCGAGGCGGCAGCTCGGACGGTCTGTGAGTGGACCTTGTTTTCTAAATTGGTGCATGCATAAATGTTTGTTATATGTTTTAATACATGTTTGATGATGCCATGGGTGCATTTCTATGTGGTTACGTATAAGCACGTATTTCGAGGTTTCGACCTTATACGGTGCTTATACGGGTCTGTATTTCTTTATTGATTTAAATGAACTGGATTTGGATTTCAAAAGGATAAACTCGGGTATGAGACCCATTTGGTTTTGTCTCGGGCATATGACCTCAGATATCGGGAACGGCGCCCAACTGATGTCCTATGTTCGGGTACGAGACCCAAGCTACTTTACGGTTTTGATTTCAGGTCAGGGAACCTTAAATGGATTTCCCGGTTCATGACGGTTTATGGGAACCGGCACGAACTCTTAATATGGTATCATGGTTCATGACGGTTTATGGGAATCGGCTTGAACCCTTGTTGGTTATTACGGTACATGACGGTTTATGGGAACCGGCATGTTACCTGGTTATGTTACTACGGTACATGACGGTTTATGGGAACCGGCATGTTACCTGATTATGGATATTATGGATCATGACGGTTCAGGGGAACCGGTCATGAATGTTTATGTTATGTATATATGTTCATCTACCTTCCTTTACTTCTATTATCTCATCTGGGGAGGGTCGTTGGCCTGGGTGGACCCCGGAGTAGTCACGGAGCACCGACTGAGTGGAGTCACCCCCAGTTGGGTTCCTTACTCTCAAGAAGGCTATGGTTACTATTACCTCGGGTAGGGTCAGTGGTCTGCGGACATTGACCTTGACTTTGAGATGACTCAGATTGAGTCCCGGGTAGCACGCGCGTAGCTTTGGATACCATGACAGGATTGGTTGTGTGACTTATATATATGTATGTGATGTATATATGATATATGATATGTGGTGCGCACAGGTGTGCACAGGATTTGAGCAGTGGCTCGTGTACTTGGTTTCTTTATGGTTTGGGGCCGAGTCCCTTATGGATTTGGGCAGTGGCCCGTATGGTCGTTTTCATTGTGGTCCCTTCGACCTTGGTTTATATCTGCTTTGGGCTTAGTCCCACATATGGTTTGTTTTGGATAAATGGTTTTCGAATGCATGCATGCTTTTTAGTGAAGGGTACAAATGTCTTTCTTATTAAATGTTTTTATAAACTCTTGTTTTATCCACTCACAGCTTTTAATGTTTTGACTGCCCTTCAGGTTGACATCGGATGTGGACTGTAGCAGAGATCGAGATATCACATACCTCCTCCGGATCCTGGCGTACTCTTATAGCCCGGGAGGGCAAAGGACGAAAATATCCCTTGTCTGACACTTCGTGTCAGACGGGAGCAGGGTCATCCCGCACTAATCCCGGGGGGATTGGGATGGGTCCTGTCACTCTGAGTCTCTCCACAGCAGAATGATTCCAAATGAGCTCCCAGACTCAAAGGCACACCGTTAATCGATCAAAGCGGCCAGCAACCCGTGGGGGACCAACTGAGGTCTCTGCAAATGGTTTCCCGCACGCATAGAGACCACGACCATTTTCTAAGCTCTCCCGTGCACTGAGCACTGGTCGGTCGACCATGTGTGCCTCCCACTGCCTCAATTCTCATAAACTAAACCCACTCACCAGTCCACTAAGCTATAAACAATTTGAACGCACAAAACACCATGGCACGGTCGTGTGCTCTGTTTTTCACGGTGGTGCTACAGTAACCGCCGTGAAATGACCAAAATGCCCCTCTGAGCAATAATTACCAAATTGCCCTCCAACTTCCGTGACCCGTAACTCGGTCACCCGACGTCCGTTTCACGCGTGCCGCCCGTCGTCGTACTCAGGGCGTCGAGACGAACATAACGGTCTTCGAGTCATGTGAATATCAATTGTCAAACAAAAATTCAACTTTTTCCCCTATAACGTCCAATTTACGATAATGCCCCTGTACTTCCGCACGTCATAACTTTCACCCTGTTTGTCCGAATCGGACGTGCCACCTGTCTATGAACTCGTGACGTCCCAAACTACGTCACGGTCATCGCTCAACGTCTGTTCGACCCCCCGATCAAAAAGTCAACAAATTGACCATACGAATCACAAGGATAAACACGACATTTTATTCATTATTTTACAATATTACATTTCCCGAATTTCCGGGGCGTTACAACTGCGCTTAATGAACTCAATTTATTCTTATAAGCTTAGCTACCTTATTTGTGTATATTTGTCGATGTAATTGCTTGACGATCACCTCGATGTTTGTATTCACCCTGCAATTTGTAGCATCACGTTTTAAGAGGGGGAATATTTTTCGTATCAAAACTCATGACTTCCTAGGTCTGCACATCACTTTTCTAGGGATAGTGTAGTATCATTAAATCGTCTTTATGTTTCATGCATTATCACGCACCATCGGTAATAGTTGTTTAAGGGCGGGCACATCACGCTTAAACATGCAATCTAAGAGAAGATAATATGTGTAGGGTGAACCTTAGCCGGGCCCCTGCACAGACACTTAATTCAGATACATGCAGAGTAATCTAATCAAGGAAACCTAACGGAACTTTAATGGTAAAGGTGGATAAAAACCCTAGCTCGACTTAGTTAGTTAATCTTAGTTAATTTACTTACATTTCCCCCTTACCCCCCCCCCCCCCCCCCCACCCCCCAATATTTGCATTTTAATTACTCCACTTAAGTCAATTGAGTTAAACGGAATTAGATATCATTGAGCAAGTCTTTGTGGGATCGACCTTTGCTTGCATCTATACTATCTACACGTCTTATGCGCTTGCAAATTTTATTACACATAGAGTTTTTGCCTAGTACATCTTTTGTGTTTGATAAAATCTCTATCAAGTTTTTGGCACCGTTGCCGGGGACTTGATAGAGATTTTATCAAGTGGGATATTGGTATAAACACTTTCTAAACTGTGATCATTTGGGATATTTGTAACAACCCGTACCTTCGGGAAGGATAAACATGTAATTTTGTAAAAGTTTTGTATATAAAGGACGATTTTACCCTTGTGAATAGTAGGCAAAAAGTTGACTTTTTGATTTACCCGTTGGATGAGTGTTGACTATTGACCGTGACGTAGTGTAGGACGTCACGAGTCCGTTGACAGGTGGCAGGTTTGATTTGGACAACCGGAGGAAAAGTTATGACGCTCGGAAGTTGGGGGCGTTACCGTAATTTTGAATAAATGAGGAAAATGTTGACTTTTTGGAGGACTTGTGATTTTCACGTAGACCGAGGACCATTAGATAGGTCTCGACGTCCTGAGTACAACGACAGGCGGCACGCTGTCATCGGACGTCGGACGGAAAAGTTACGGGTCTAGAACGTTCGAGGGCAAAACGGTAATTATTAAAATGAGGGGTATTCTGGTCATTGTTTTCAGCCAATCAGATTAAGACAAGTGGCTGAGTGGGGTAAGATATTTTGTGTTGTTGTCCATAGGATTGTGGACACGTGGGGAGAAGCCAGAGGCTTCTGGAGGAGTCTACGTGTGCACGACCACAAACTGTTCAAAAATCAAATCGTGCATTTGGTTCAAACACAGAAAACAGAGGGTGAGAAACTAGGGAGGAGTGATCGATTCTGTGCAAGGGAGAGTAAAGACTGATTCGTGAGAGTGTTAGGGAGATAAGAGTGAGCTGGTGGTCGTGCTGTTGGACGGAAATCGTGCACAGGGACACGGCGGAGGACGGTTGCAATTTCTGGGGGAAACAGAGAGAAGGTGGACTGTGGCGGTGGCTACGCCGTGAGGTGGCTCAAACCCAAGCAGTGGGAGGCTTAGGAGGTTTCAGGAGACCCAACGAGTACCGTGGCACGCGGCGGTGCGCACGGCGGTGACGGAATCGAAAGGTGAGTTCTTTCCCCTGTTTTTATCTTGAGTTCCCAATTGAAAATCGTGGACCTGGAGCTAGAGTCGAGGGGATTGGTGAGTGAAGTGAGGTTTAGGGAGGTCCTAGGAGTAGTTTAGGACGGTTGCCGTGACGGGGGAGTTCACGGTGGAGGTGGTGCGACGGCGGGTACTCTGTTACCCTGTTTGGTCGTGAAATTCAAACGGGGAATCGTGGACTTAGAGAGTGAGTCGAGGTTTCCTGTGAGTTGTGTGTGACTCAGTAAAGTCGTGGGCGGAGTTTAGAATGACCACCGTGAAGGGAGAAGAACTGGGTGGCCCGGAAGGAAAACAGAGGGTTGTTTGGTTTTTTTTTTCGAGCTTCAGTCGTGAAGCTGTGGGTCGAGTCGAACCAAGAGAGTGAGGGGGATGAATTCTTTGAGAGTGGATGAAGCTTTAGGTGAAGATAGGAGGGGAAACGGTGGCCGGACGGTGGAGAATGGCTCTCGCCGGTCCGGGTTGCAGCCTGGTGCAAACCGGGTTCGATCGAGGAAGACAGTGGCACTGTAGCAGGCGCGTGAGGCCCACGCGCAGCCACTTTGGGCGGCTCGTGGAGGCGCGTGGGGAGGAATCCGGCTAAGCTTCCAACATGGTTTTCGTTCTAAATGTTCTACGGAATCCAATGGTATATTTTTCGGGTTAATCGGACGAAGTTACGAGATGGTTCGGGAATCCGGACGGTTTAGGGTTTATGAATAAAATATTATTTAAATTCCCAAAAAAGTAGGGGAACTACGGTGAGTATCCTTGATGTAATTGTAACCCTATTTGGTGCATATTGACAGGACGGGAGACACCCGAGACAGTCGAGGAGCGCACGGAGCGCGATTGATTCGTTCCGAGCTGTGAGTGGACTTCTTCTTTTCTTTCGAGCATGCCTAACTGTTTTCATTGATGTTTTATGGTTTTAAGCATGATTTTATATGTGTTGATGATGCTCATATGTGGTTGATATATTTGCACGTTTTTCGAGACATTTCCGAGATTTTGCACGTTTTTCGAGAAAAAGCTGGTTTTCGGATTTTGATGCCATATTTGCGATTTGACCTATAAATGTTTTCTGATGATGATACATGGATTAGGAAATATGATTTGTGATTATATGTGGGTCTTGGTATAAAATGGATTTTCAGATTTGAGTTCAGAATGCCGGTTCTGAACGCCGGAAGGGCTTCGAACCGGGGATTTCGAATTCGAGTTTGGTTATGAAATTGAAAATGGTTCTATATTGAATTTGGATTGGATTTGCTGGATCTGGATATGGGTTTAAAGACCCGGATACTGATTTGACGGGGGACGGGCCCGTATTGAGTTTAAAGACTCGGACATTTATGATATTACCCCCATAGGCCTTTGAGTTTAAAGACTCAGGAGTTTAAAGACTCGGATTACATTTAAGGCCTGGTTGAGTTTAAAGACTCGGATAGACCCAGCAGATTTGATCGGAAAATGGTATTTTATAGTGTATCTGTTTCTTATGATATTTTATAGTGTTTCTGTTTTTATGATGTTTCATATTATGATTTGTTTAGTACTTCGTTGGGCATGCCTGTTTTCAAAACGGAGGGAACAATGATTCTTATTTTTCCTTAACCTTGAATTAGTGATAACCTGATTTTAAAACTTTTGGTTATTCTAGTCCACTCACACTTTTAGTTTTAAATTTTCCCTCCAAGTCGTGGTGATAGCGCTGGGGTGAACGTTGAGGCAGATATCGAGGCATAGAGCTTACGACGTTCTTCCGTTGCAGGACTAGCATTGTAGGATTTTTGTGCCCATTTTGTAGAGCTATGCTCTGGCTGACTGTTGTATATATTTACTCCTTCGTCTGATAGTTATGCTTATAGTAGTAGTGAGATTATTGTTGGTACTGTAGGTGTGATTGTCAGACGGGAGCAGGGTTCGTCCCGGGTATCGTGGCGATATTTGGGACGGGTCCTGACAATATTGGTATAAACACTCGACACCTTGAGTTCACGGTTATGACAAGTTTCTTGGTTTGTGTGAGTTTGTTTTCTATTCTTGATTCTTATTAACTAGTTGATGCATGATTTCTAACATCCTTTGTGTTAAGTGAAACGTTTGTGGGTATCGTTCTACTATAACCCTCAAGAGACAAAACTCCTCCTATCGAGGAGGCATCATATGACGGTCTGTGAGTGGACCTTGATTTCTAAACTGTGATGCATCCATAAATTTTTTATGTGTTTTATAGATATGATTTCTATCATGATGATTATGGAATGGTAATTTACATGATTTCACGTATTTCGAGGAAATTTACGTATTTGCACGTATATCGAGATCTGTGGTTATGCACTGATTACACGTGCTTATGGTTTTGGTAATGGTTTAATGAAACTGTTTTGAATTGAAAAGGTAAACTCGGGCACGAGGCCCATTTGTTTTGGAAACCCCGGACTTGAAGTCCATTTAGTTACGTTATCGGGCTAGAGGCTCAATTGGTTCTTGAATTGATTTCGGATTTGAAAATGTGGAATCGGATATGAGACCCATTTGATTTACGAACTCTCGAACTTTGCGTCCATTTGATTTAATGAGGCATTGGGCTCGGGGCCCAGTTGGTTTACAAATTGGGCTCGAGGCCTATTTGGTTTACGAAATCGAGCAGGAGGCCTAGTTAGTTTACGAATCGGGCTCGAGGACCATTTGGTTTAAGAAATCGGGCTCGAGGAACAAGTGAATTGACCGTTTTGCCCTTGGAATTGGGCAAAATGTTGACTTTTGACCCGAATGGTCAAATGCACGAGGACCGAGGACCGTTATGTAGATCGAGTCGATACGAGTCCGTAGACGGGGGCACGTCGAAATCGGATCTTCGATGGAAAAGTTACGGGTCACGGAAGTTTTGAGGTACTATTTATGATGGCACATTTTACGAGGCAAGAGTGACATTTGTCCTGTAGTGCGGCCCATATATTTTTAACAGGCCCAATGGATGAGTGACAAGTGTTACCCATCCATTGCCCATTCCTTTTACATTTATGCACCTAATCCCTCTATCTCTCTCATTTTTTCACAAAGACCCGAAATCCCAAAAATCATCCCTTCCCCCCACTTGATTCCGTTTTAGGCCAAGTGAAAGGCTGAGGACAAGTGAGAAGATGAGACGACGACGTCGAGAGGGTGGCAGGACTGCCGTGGACGGCGGAGGAGCCCAGAACACAGGTAAAACTCGACGACCTGTTTAATTCAAATTTTGAGTTTTTTGAGTTTTACGTTTTGGGTGAGTTTTGATGATTGAATGATGTTCATGGGACCCTTGCGAGTCGAGGAGGATTGAAATCTTGGAAGAAGCACGGCGGAGTAGCCTAGACGGAGGCCTGGGAACTGGGTCGTGAGGTTTTTGATCGATAGGTATTTTCTAGCCCGTTTTACATGTTTTTTAGTCCATAGATCGCTTAGGATGGACTGGACGATCACGCAGGAGCTAGTGGGATTGAAAACGGAACGAAATTGAAGGTTTTTAGGTCGGGTAGGGTCGTTTCTACTGTGCGACCCGGTTGAAAACCCGAACTGAGGAAGGAGACGACATGCCGTCAGCGGTGATGTCATCACATCACCATGTCAGGTCTGACAATGTTAGACTGACGTGTCAGACGGGGGACCAATGACATGCCGACATGTGGCACTGTCAGTGCTGACGTCAGTAGGTTATGTTCACACGCTGACTTCTCGTTCACCAAGTGAGTGGTTGCACATGGGCTCAAATTTCGAGGTGAGCCCAGTGTCATTTTAAAGGTTTCGACGATCAGGATCCAATGGTGGTGGTTTCGGGTCGATCAGAGATCCTTAGGTTGGCCAAATCGAGGATTTTCACCACGAGAAACGTGTTCGGGACATGTTGACTTTTCTTGGAGTTTTGAGGGTTTATCCTATATACTTGTATAGTTGATTAGTGACCTTCGAGTATGATTTGGACAGGTCCGAGAGTTTCAAAGATGATGATTTAGCTGCCGAGGATTTTGACACGCGTATCGAGGCGACAATTAGGACGGTCTGTGAGTGGACATTTTCTTTCTAAATATGATGCATGCATAACTGTTTTATATGTTTTGTATCGATGATCTGAGATGCCTTGAGTGCATTTGATTGTGGTATTTAGTATTTACGTATTTGCACGTATTTCGGGATTTATGATTTTATACTATGCTTATACGTGCTGAGATTTCTATGATGATTTGATGGAATGGTTTTGGATTTGGAAAGATGGAATCGGGCATGAGACCCATTTTATTTGGAAACTGTCGGACTTGAAGTCCATTTGATTAAATGAGATATCGGGCTAGAGGCCCATTTGGTTTACATGATCGGGCTTGAGGCCCAGTTGGTTATGATATCGAGCTTGATGCCCAATTGGTTTATGATATCGGGCATGAGTCCCACGGTGGTTTATAAAATGTGATTTCGGGTTCGGAAATCCTAAAATGGAATTTGAATTTGAGAAATTGGATTTGTGGAATTATGATGGTTTTATGAAAAACCCGGGCATAGCACTTTGAACAGTTTTGAGATGAATTATGAAATGGTTCTCCATATACCATCCTCATGAGTGGTTATCCTCCAGACGTTCCGTAGTATCCCGGAGTGGTTGGTTGTCTCCTCCAGACATCCCGTAGTATCTTGGAGTAGTCATAGAGCATTGCTTGCGAGGCGTCATTACACGGAGCGACCAGTCCGTATAGTTACTTAGGAGTAGAATTGCTAGAGGTTAAAACCTCCCCCCATGGAGGGTCATTGATCTACGAGTCATTGACCTGGGTGGACCGTGGGGATACTTGAGATTGAGATCTCGGGTAGCACACGTAGCTTTGGAACAATGACGGTATTGATTGTGACATCTAGGATGTTATGTAACTACCCTTCCCAAATTTCGGGATTATATTAGTGACTAATCAAGGATTAGTGAGATTTAATCGGTGATTAGTGGGGTAATTTCGGACGGACGGTGCAAAATGACGATTTTGCCCTTAGAATGGGTAAAACGTTGACTTTTCGTTCTGATGGTCAAATGGACTTTGGTCGATGAGTGTGACGTACTTCGGGAAGTCACGAGTTCATAGACAGGTGGAATGTCCGATTCCGACGTTCGAGGAAGAAGTTATGACGTTCGGAAGTTAAGGGGTATTTTGATAATTTGGTTAAAAAGGGGCAAACAGTTGACTTTTGAACCGGGAGGTCCGATGGCCAAGGGCCGAGAACCGTTACTTAGATAGGGTCGATACGAATCCATAGATAGGCGGTACGCCGAAATCGGATTTCAAACGGAAAAGTGTTATGGTTCACGGAAGTTCGATTTCACTATACACGTATTATGAGACGATGATTAGGTGGCAAAATCTGATTGGTTGACTTTTTAAGTGGTATCCATGGATGAGTGATAAGTGTCACTCATCCCATTGATGGCTTCCTCAAAAAGTGGATCTATCCTAATTAAATAATATTAATCTAATTATTTTATAATTTAATCCTACCACCTCTCATGCTAACCATTCAACTCATCTAATCTCTCAATCCCAACCATCCATTTCCTTCTCTTTCCTCAGACCTAAGTCCTCACTTTAAAATCAAATCTGTTTGGCTCCCTACAAAATTAAAAAAGCAGCAGATGCCATTACTAAAAGTAAAATTTCTCTTGCTTTGTTTGTTTGTTTGTTTTGCAGATCTTTACTCGGTACGAATACAAGGGTCAAGGTCGGCCCAGATTCGGAATCACTTTGGGGCTCTTTGTGGATTGCTTGAACACATTTTCAGTTCCTGACAATCAAGCGGTCTTGAAATTCGATATCCCGGGCCAGATATGCAGCTTCTTCTCAAGTATCATCTCATCTACTTCATATTCCTCCCTGCTTCACTGCATGTTAGTTTAATCAATTGCATGATGAACCTTGTATTGCATGATGAAGCATGACAAAATCGTTACAACTAAATTTGCTACTTTTTAAGCTTTGCATAAAGTTGGGGTTATTTTTTTAAAAAAAATTTCGTACATGCCATCTGAATATTCCTTGATATAGGATAGAAAAAAATGAGGTTCGTATTTCGTTTGCGGACTCTTATGTTCACAATAGTAATCGTAATAGAATAGCTGCTTGTTCATGATCCTTGTATTTATGCTTTCAATTCAGGAGAAATCAATCAAATAATTTTGTGACAATGTTTTCTTAAATGTTCCATTAGGTCTGTTGATTCGATGGATGCTTGCATTTATGCAGAGATCAGGACAAGAATCCCAGATACAGTTTCATGGGACTACAATTTTGAACCTGCAGGGAGCACCCCAGTTACTTGTACTGTTAAGGTATGCTCATTCGTACATGCTCGTATCTGGCGCGGAGAACCTGCTGTCTCTTTCATCATTTTGTCTCTCAATAATTACATGTGCATCATGACTTATGAGCCACCTCAGTTTTTTTTTTCTTATGCTATCACGGTAAAATAGATCAAAATATCAGAACTAATTTTTTTTTTTTTTTTTAATTTGGGGAACAAGAAATGGATGGAAATATTTATTCAGGACAAACAATACAGTAAGGTGGATCAGTAATCCACCTGGATAAGAAACGAGAACATTCAAAATAAAACCGTCTACATCTACTTTAATATCCAAAAAAAACTATTCCAGACACCATAGCTTTCCCGTCTTGGGTAATCTCGCAAAAGAATTGTTTCTAAAAGCAAGAGAATTAGTGCTTGACCTTCTCCCAGACCTCATCCACTTCCAGCTACCTAGAATCTTCAAAACTCCACTTATTTGAGCCCCCTACCTAGCACCTGGTCCGTCTTGCTTTGTTATAGGTACATACGCAATGCCCTTTAGCATGCTGCTTCAAGTGCAACAAGGTCGAAAATGAGGCGTCCCCACATAGATGCATAGACATTCATGTTTTTTTCTTTTAAATATACAAGAGTCCATATCCTCATTAAATTAACCGCTTTTCCACTTCATTAGTTGGTACTGACCAAAAAATATCTTCAAATCAACTTCTGTTAGTCTCATTATTTTTCATCAGTTTTACCTGCAGCTATATGTGCATAGTTATCATTTTTTTGGGATGAAAGGAAAGTTTGTTGTTAATGAAATTTCAATGTCATATTGTATTTTGGACTATTTTTTTGGATGTTGCATAAGTGACTACTGTCCTTTCTCTGAATCATGAATCAAATTAAAGCCTTGGGTGCTATACTCTATATACAATTCAGTAGTATGTCTTACGCTTTAGATACTCGATTACAGTATGCTGTATCACTTAGTGTAAATTCTAGGTCATAAATCCAGTGTAGCGAAAAAAGGTGGCAATGAGTACGATAAAGAAGACATAATCGGAGGTCCTCTAACTGAAGCAGGTGCCATTTAAAATTTTCTCTCTATCGATATGGAACTTTAATTATGGGTTTGAATGAAAGATAGTCGTGTATACACTTAGTAGTAATCTAGTAGGTTACTACTTACTACTACTCATATATAAATCTCGTGGTTATACTTAAATATGTTGTTGACTCATGTTGAAATTGTTTTACCCTATTGTGTTGTATGACATATCATCCAAACCATAGTCTGCAGCGCTGAAGGAAGCCATTGACGATCTTGAGTGGCCTGGTTCAAGCATCCAAATCGTTCTGCAACCACTTCCTCCGACTGTTACCTTCAGAAGTGAAGGCCATGGAGATTTGCAGGTAAATAGCGTACAAACTTACTTACAAGCAAGGCACACACAGAAAGATGATTGGGATTTGATGTATTTATTAGCAGTGTTAATTTTGTCGTTCTTGCAGGTAGACTTGATGTATTATGCGAACGCCGATCTTTTGTTTGCATTTCATTGTGATCGCCAAGTATCTTATAGGTATGTATTTAAATAAATATCACTTTCGAAATTTGAGTCCTTACAGATGACACGTACGTCACTGTGCCAGCCAGCCATTTCTAGTTTCTCAGCCCTGACCTCCTGACCTGATTGATGTTAGGTATAAATACAAGTTCCTTGGAGCTACAACTTCAAACATTCCCAGCAGCGTTATTAAAGATAATAGAGGAAGCAAGTTGACTATCGGGAGAGGTGGGCTGCTGAAAGTTCAACATCTTGTTTCGGTAGCAAGAGCATCCGCTGCACTCCCACCACAACCGCGCATTGATTCTGCTGGATATCAGCAACCGAGTCGAATTGCATATATCGAGTTCTTTTTGAAACCAGAGGAAGATGAATCGGTAAGCAATTAACTTCAAGGTTATGGAAGATACGTACCATCGAGTTGGTAGCTAGCTACAGCTTTTCATTGTAATTTCACTATTTCTGTGCGAAATGTGTAGTTGCCCACTTTATGCATCAAACTAATGGAGAGTTGGTTTCCAATGGAGTTCTTTGGCTGGTTTGTGTCTAGGATTGGATTGGAAAATCATTATTTTTTTGTCAAAGTGAAAATAGTCATTAATTAGAAGTGCCCAATAATGCATCAAAAATTAAAACGTCCCAACCAAAAAACGAACAATCCAAAACAAAATAAAAGTAAAAAGAATAAATAAAAACACAGAACAAATAAAGTCCCAAACCAAATGAAATCCAAACAAACCTTAGAATCTAAATAAGTACTCCACTAGTCGTTTTTGAGAAACAATCCTCCGCGCAGAACAAGAATCATTTCAAAGAATTAAAGAGATTGATCTGTAGAGCATGGATTGGTGATAAAAATCCACCAAGGATCATCATACTCAAGCAACCGAAAAGGTCAATAATGACCAATAACCTACACAACTCAAACTCTTAAATCGGAGTTACAAACTTGGAGAAGAGTTGCAGGAGAAAATCAACATGGGCTAAACTCATTGGAGTAGCCCAGAAAGAACCCAAAATAGATCCCAAAGTGATGGAATTCGGGGGGATGGAGGTTGGGGGTGGATGATGGGATTTAGAAGGATCTGAAATTATGAATATGGTTTGGTGAGGCAAGCCTTAGGCTCACAAGAACAAAGCAGAAAATAAAAAAACCAAAAATGGCCAAACTGACCATAAGGCATGGCGGAGATGGAGGAGAATGGAAGAGAAGAGGAAAATGGAGAAAATAGACGAGGAGCAGAAGAGAAAAAAGAGAGGGGAAAAAGAGAGGGGATGAGAGGAAGGAAAAAAAAAGGAAGGGGGGCGTTGGTGCCGGTCAGGCTAAAGGTTCAAATTTTCTCTGGTCTGATACTCTGTGTCAGACGGGATCAGGAGCGTCCCTCGTTAATTGCGGGGGGATTGGGACGGATCCTTACATGTTAGGCATCAAGGATGCCAAGGATTAGTTTTGGGCTGAGTTCCCATATACTTGGTTTTTGACTGAGCTCCCATATGAATGGTTTTGGGGCTAAGTTCCCATATACTTGGTTTTGGGCTGAGCTCCATACGATTAGTTTTGGGCTGAGTTCCCATATGTTCGGTTTTGGGCTGAGTTCCCCTATACTTTGGTTTACGGTTTTGGGCTAAGGCCCTAATTATTTAAGTAATGATAAATGATTTGATTCCTGGTTTTCAAATGCATGCATACTTATTAGTGAAGGGCATAAATGTCTTTGATGAAATGAGTTTTATTAAATTATTGGTTTCGTCCACTCATAGCTTTCAATGGTTTTAATGCCCTTCAGGTTGATCGCGGATGCAGGCTGTGGCAGAGACCGAGACATCACTCCCCTCCACTGATCCTGGTCCAGTTTGGAAGCCTAGAATGGGTTGAGGTTTTAGGTTATCCCTTGTCTGATACTTCGTGTCAGACGGGAGTATGGAACATCCCTTGTTAATCCCAGGGGGATTGGGATAGGTCAGGTCAGCATAACTATTTTATATGGTTTATATATGTGATTTCTATGATTATAATTGTGGTATTTATGATTTATGTATTTGCACGTATTTCGAGGTTTATGATTTTATATTGTATTTATACGTGCTGGTATTTCCATGATGGTGTAATGGAATGGTTTTGGATTTGAAAATATGGAATCAGGCATGAGAGCCATTTTATTTGGAAACTATCGAACTTGGAGTCCATTTGATTCAATGAAGTATCAGGCTGAGACCTATTTGGTTACATTATCGAGCTAGAGGCCCAGTTGATTCGATATCAGACACGAGTTCCATTTGTGGTTTATGAAATGGATTTACAGAGAGGGTTTATGAAATGGATTTACCATGGTTTTATAGAAATTCCGGGCAAGGGCCTCTTTGAGATGTTTTGAAATGATTTTCTAAAATGTTTTACATATACCTTCCTTATATGTGGATATGTGGATGGTCTCCTCCAGCTGTCTGGGACACTGGAGTAGTCACGTCGCATTGCCTATGAGGGGTCATTGCACGGAGTGACTGGACCGTATAGTGACTCAGGAGTAGAATTGCTATTATTAGATGTCTGGGACGTCAAACATTTGGGATGTCATAGATAGGCTCAAAGAGACCTCGAGCGGCACGCGTAGCCTTAGACCATGACATGATGTCTGGGACGTCAAGCGTCTGGGATGTCAAGGATTGATATAAACATGTTTTATTGGATATACGTCTTTACAGATTTAATAGATTTGAGGAATTGGATTTACGGTTTTGGGCTGTGTTCCCATACGATTAGTTTTATAATTTTGCAAGACCCTAATGATTTGAGGAAGGAAATGGCTTTGGTTTTATAAATGGTTTTATTATATTTGAATTAACTAGTTTTTGTATGCATGCATGGTTTTACGTGAAGGGCATAAATGTCTTCTCTATGAAACGAGTTTTACTAAATTAATTATTTTCGTCCACTCACAGTTTTTATGGTTTTTAATGCCCTTCTGGTTGATCGTGGATGCGGGCTATAGTAGATACCGAGACATCACAGGCCTCCACTTATCCTAGCACTCTGGAAGCCCTGATTGGGCTAAGGTTTGGGTTATCCCTTGTATGGCCCTTCGTGTTACACGTGGGTTAGACGGGAGCATGACACATCCCGCATTAATTCCAGGGGGATTGGGATGGGTCGTGTTAGTTTTGTATTTCAGGACACACAGGACGTGTCGGGGTATCCCCAGGTAGCTCAGGGAGCTTGGAGAGAGTTAGTTGGGCCTAGTTTTCTGTGGACACATGAGTGGTGTAGTTGATGTTTAGCAGAGGTTTGGCCGAGTATGTAACCCATTTTGTAACCGATTGTCAGAAGGTACCGACAGAGTTGAGAGTGTAGGAGTCCAGTGGTAAGACTCAGTGGAATTGGACGATCAGTTGACTTCGAATGTCACTGATAGGAAACCCAAGATGCTTTTCGGTGGAACTTCGGGAGTCAGTTTCGACCAGACTGCGCGTGAGTGCACATCTCCTTCTGCTAATAAGAATATTTACTTTCTAGTTAACTTCTCATCGCCCTGGGTGGTATGAGTTGTCAGGTTTGAGCTGAAGTAAGGAGTAACTTGTTAGTGGAAGAATCACTACAGCAGTTGTCAACAAATAGTATTGGTTGGTGAAGGAGATTTCTCATTTTCTGCTTCCGTGGTTACAAATTCTTTTGGTACTTGGATGTTAGGACAGGTAGAGGATCAATTGTGATTGAGTTGAGGAGCAGTTGTGGTTTATGTTACCTGACGTTGTTAAGTGTAGTTGGATTGGTGATGTAGGACGAATTTTGATGTCATCATCTTGGATTATCCAAAGTAGGACATTATCATGGACTTAAGTGAAGGAAATCTGCAGCCCATGGAGTAAGTGGTGACAAGTTCTATAGAGTCAAGGAAATCTGCAGTCCATGGAGTAAGTGGTGACAAGTTCTATAGCTTTTGAGTTTTAGTCATGACAATCGAAGAGATCGAGATTGTGGACGAGTGGTTGGTCGAGTTGGTTGGAGCTCGAGTGGTATGAGGACTGAGGGAGAGTTTGGAATTGGCATTTTCCAATCAGGATGTTGGAGTTGGGATTCACTCAGTTAGGATGAGTGTCACTGATGGTGGGATAGAGGTTACCTCATAGTAAATAAGACGATGCTTTGAGTATCATTCAGGAAAATATGAATAGCCGATGCCTCAGTAGGATGTTGGCAGGTAACCGACATGTTCGGGATTGGTACGTCTTGGTGGACGTCAGTGAGTTTGGACATCTCAGTCATTGGTCAGGTGTTGGTCAGGTGACCAGGAGACTCAAGATGGATACAAAGTTAAAGTGTACGATCTGTTTAGAACGAGATTGGATAGACAGGCTCCATAGTGGAATCGTGATTGGTTGGTCACTAGGTAGTGGACGGACTAGATCCGAGGTTATGGTGATACGAGGACTGGTGTGGAGTTGTGGGTACTGTACACTTGAGTACCAAGTTGAGTCCGAGATGGACGTATGGATAATCGGATTGGTTTCGATATCGTGTGGGGTTGTGAAGGTTCAATGATCATATGAGCTTGGAGCTCAGAGTCGTGGATGGTCAGTAGAACCTTAGAGAGTGAGTAGTGTTGTCACTGCAGGAGTCTGTATTCGGTGAGGTCTAGATACAATGAGGGGAGTGAGATGTTCGTTTAGTATTAGACGACAATTTGGAACTCTATAGTGACTCGAGCCTTTCGAGTCAGGATTACAGTGTTGGACACTGAGTGAGACGAGGTTTGGTACGAGGTACTTAGTGGGACTCTAGAGCGAGTTGAGATTTTGTTGGTGACTCGAGTAGTGACAGTGGAGCCGTGCGTACCGGCTGAGCACGATAGAGTGACACGAACGTGGCTTACGGTTAGGAGATCGTCTAGTGAGGAGGGGGATTTGTCAACTTGAGTAGATGACTTAGAAGAATCGTCAAGCTGAAAGGCTAAAGGATATCAACTTGATTTGATAGAATTGTTAGCTTGGTGGCAGACTTGTCTGTTTTGGGTTCCAAATATACATGTGTAGGTGACAGGTGAGATCGACGAGTGTCGATGTCCCGAGTAAGACTAACGAGCAGATGTTTGGACTCTCGAGACTTGGGGATTGAGATTCGGAATTTGAGGTTTGAGACTTACGAGTTGACGTGTGGCTCCTCGAGAATTGGAAATCGAGACTTGTATTGTAAATGTATCCCAATCCAATGATCAATGCTGTTCTAGATGGATGTTGGATGGTGGTAGACGTCGAGTGACGTTTAGGCACATACGAGTAATGTGGTGAGTTGTTCGACGTGGTTGGGAGTGACGTTTGGGTACAGACGAGTACAGTGGTTAGTAATTAGACGTGTACGTTTACACAATAGTGCCCCGAGTTGGAGGCAGAATTGGATTTCCACAATTTGGATGTGGACTTGGATTAGTTTGAATTTCGAGGACGAAATTCTTTAAGGAGGGAAGGTTGTAACGACCTGTCCTGAGTTTACAGGATTAATTAAGGATTATCTGACTAATCGGGGATTAGTCGAGGGATTTCGGACAGTCTGAATAAAATGACGATTTTTCCCTTGGAAATGGGCAAAAAGTTAACTTTTTACCCGGGAGGTCAAATGCACAAGGACTGTTACATAGATTGAGTTGATACGAGTCCGTAGATAGGAGGGACGTTGAAATAGGACTTCGTACGAGGAAGTTATAGTTCAAGAAAGGAATCTGAACTATTCATGCATACCGAAAAATTGGACAAGTGCCTTGTTTCGATTTGTTCAAATAACTGGGAGGACCATTTGATGAGTGACAAGTGCCCATTACCCCAAATATTTTGGGATCCAATATTTCATCTTCTTTGTTTCCTTCACACCCGAAACCCATACAAACCCACCCTTACCGCTATTTTCAGCTGAGACCAGAGCGAGGGTGAGGGAATGAGAGTGACAAAGAGATAGAGGGGACAACGAAGACGGCAAGACCGCCGTGGACGGCAGAGGAAACCCAAAACCAAAGTAACCTGAAACCTAGTTTTTGACCCAAAATGAGAAAATGAGTTTGGACGTCTATTGAAGGATATGATTGATCCTATTGTGTTCTAAGGACCAGTACGACTTTGTAGGAGCTAGTTTCAAAGGTAGTGGTGGTCGGACATGGTTGGAAACGTAGGAGGAACATCACGGCCACTGTTCATCGTTTGGAGGTGAGTTTAGTTGGTTTTTAGTGATTTTGAGTAGTTAGATCAATTTTTGGGGATTGGACGATCGTGTAGCAAGAAACTGGATAAAAAATGGACTAGACTTGAAGGTTTTGGATTGGGTCAGGTTGCGGGTCTGCGCGACCCGATATAGTGGAAATGGGTCTACCTGTCGCGAGGTTAGGGACGATCACCTCAGCACGTTAACATCATCATGTCAGACTATCATGTCAGAGGTGGACCAATAGGAACGTGACACGTGTCACATGTTAATGATGTTGCCTAATCAGGTGTTGCCACGTGTCACTGACATGTTAGTGACGTGGACTAATGAGCAGCTAACACGTGGCACTACCAGACTTGTTAGAGATGACGTCAGTGTTCACCGTTAACCGCTGACGTCAACGTTGACTTTGCTGACATCATCTGTTGATATGAATCTCGAGGTGGGAATAGTGTCATTTTGAAGGTTTCGACGATCTGGATCCAATGGTCGTGGTTTTGGGTCGATCAGAGATCATTATATTGGTCAAATTGAGGTTTAAAGCCTTGGGAAACATGTTCGGGACACATTGACTTTTCTTGGAATGTTGGGGGTTCTTACTTAGGACTTATCTAGTTTGGTAGTGACCTTTGGGTGTGATTTGGACAGGTCCGGATGATCTGGAGAGGTTGGATTAGCTCGAAGAGGCTTATGGTACGTGTATCGAGGTGCATCAAGGACGGTCTGTGTAACGACCCGTCCCAAATTCCATGATTAGATTAGTGACTAATCACGATTAGTGAGGCTAATCCGTGATTAGTAGAGCGAAATCGGACGAACGGTGCGAAATGACCGTTTTGCCCCTGGTGGTGGCAAAACGTTGACTTTTTAATCGGGCGGTCAAATGGACTTTGACCGATGACCGTGACGTAGTTCGTGACGTCACGAGTTCATAGACAGGTGGCACGTTCAATTCCGACATTCGAGGAGGAAGTTATGACGTTCGGAAGTTTAGGGGCATTTTGGTAATTTGGGTGAATAGGAGGTCAAATGTTGACTTTTTGACCAGGAGGTCCGATGGCCGAGGGCCGAAGACCGTTACGTAGATAAGGACGATACGAATCCGTAGACAGACGGCACGTCGAATTCGGACGTTCGACGGCGAAGTTACGGTTCACGGAAGTTCCCGGTTACTATTCACGACGGCACGTTTTACGAGACAAAAAGTGCAGTTTGTCTTTAGTGGGTACAGTTACTTTTCAGCAACCAATGGATGAGTGACACTTGTCACCCATCCACTGGCCAACCTCACCCACTCATGCACCAAAACACTCAACCGTGCATCCATTTTTCCATTTTCCTCCAACCATTTCCCGATCCCATTCCTTCCATCTGTGCAACCCAAAACCCATCCATTCTTCATTCAAGCAACCAGGGATGGAAGAAGGGACTGAGGAGGTGGCTGGGCGGCCAGAACCGCCATCCACGGCGGCGAGAGGGACGAGAACCCGTGAGGTTCACGGTGAGGCCCTTTTGATCCGTTTTTACATTTTTGATGTTATGATTCATTTCTAATGATTTTAATGAGTCCATTGAGTTGCTAGGGGGTGATTAGTGAGGTTTTGGTGGTTAGGGACGGCTGAGCAGCCGTGTGGGATGATCGGAAAAACAGGGACCGTGAGGTCCATGTAAAGGAAGGTAGACGAACATATATATACATAACATAAACATTCATGACCGGTTCCCCTGAACCGTCATGATCCATAGTATCCATAATCAGGTAACATGCCGGTTCCCATAAACCGTCATGTACCGTAATAACATAACCAGGTACATAACCAGGTAACATGCCGGTTCCCATAAACCGTCGTGTACCGTAATAACCAACAAGGGTTCATGCCGGTTCCCATAAACCGTCATGAACCTGGGAATCCATTTAAGGTTCCCATAACTGCCCTTCAGGTTGACATCGGATGTGGACTGTAGCAGAGACCGAGATATCACATGCCTCCTCCGGATCCTGGCGTACTCTGATAGCCCGGGAGGGCAAAGGACGAAAATATCCCTTGTCTGACACTTCGTGTCAGACGGGAGCAGGGTCTTCCCGCACTAATCCCGGGGGGATTGGGATGGGTCCTGTCAGTCTGTGAGTGGACATTTGCTTTCTAAATATGATGCATGCATAACTGTTTTATATGTTTTAAATACATGATTTGAGATGCCTTGAGTGCATATGTTTGTGGTGTTTTGGTATTTACGTATTTACATGTATTTCGAGGTTTGTGGTTTTAATAATGGATTAATGGAATGATTTCGGATTTGGAAATATGGAATTGGGCTTGAGACCCATTTGTCGTATGAACTATCGGACTTGAAGTCCATTTGATTTAATGAAGTATTGGGCCGGAGACCCATTTGATTTAAACGATCGGGCTTAAGACCCAGTTGGTTATAATGTTAGGACCCGACCCTCCTCGGTCAAGACCCGACTCATCTAGCACCATATTGTCCGCTTTGGGCCTCGCCCTCACGGTTTTGTTTTCGAGAGCTCATGGTACAACTTCCTAGGAGGTCACCCATCATGGAATTGCACCAGTCTCAACTCGCTTAACTTTGGGGTTCCAATCCCCCCCAAAGCCACTTGAGCTCCCAAAAGGCCTAGTGCTAAATAGGTGTGTACCTACACCTTTAAGGCACACCATCATCCTCTCCCAGACCATTCCCCCTCGCAGGAATGTGGGATTGTTCACCGTTCCCTCTAGGACACGGGTCTTACAATCCACCCCCCTTAGTGCCTAGCGTCCTCGCTGGCACACTTCCCGGTCGGGGTCTGGCTCTGATACCAAATTGTCAGGACCCGTCCCTCCTTTGTCAAGACCCGACTAATATAGCACCATATTGTCCGCTTTGGGCCTCGCCCTCACGGTTTTGTTTTTGGGAGCTCATGGTGCAACTTCCCAGGAGGTCACCCATCATAGAATTGCACCCGCCTCAACTCGCTTAACTTTGAAGTTCCCCAAGAATCCAAAGCCAGTGAGCTCCCAGAAGGCCTCGCGCTAGATATGTGTGTACCTACACCTTTAAGGCACACCACCATCTTTTCCCAGACCATTCCCCCTCGCAGGAATGTGGGATTGTTCACCGTTCCCTCTAGGACACGGGTCTTACATATGATATTGGGCATGAATCCTATTTGTGGTTTATGAAATGTGATTTCGGGTTTGGAGACCCTAATGAGATTTGGATTGCAAATTTTTTTTCAAAATAGGATTTGTGGAAATTGTTTATGGACATTATATCTCGGGCTGAGACCCAGTTGAAATTGATTTTATTTCGATTTTCAAACTATACCATCCTATGCGTGGATTACACTCTAGGTGTTAGGGACACGGGAGTCAGAGCATTGCCTGAGAAGGGCTGCTCTACGTGAAAGACCGTAGAGAGGTCCATGATCAGGATTGCTAGAGGTTAAAACCTCCGCCTCCCAAGGAGGGTCAGGGACCTGGGTGGACCTTGGGGAGACTCGGCTTGAGACCGAGGTGCACGCGTAGCTTATGATAGTAACATCTGGGATGTCAGGCATCTGGGATGCCAAGGATGGTTTAAATATATTTTACTGGATTGGAATTTCTATATTACTGGATTTGGGTTGTGACCTTACTTGGTTTTGGGCTTAGTTCCCATGTGACTGGTTTTGGGTTGAGTTCCCACATGGTTGATTTTATGGTTTTGGGCTAAGGCTCCAATGATTTGAGGAAGGAAATGGCTTTCCTTGAGAAGCATTTTTCATTGAGTTTGAATTTGGAAAACCTATGGTTTGATTTACAACAAATGATTGAGTAATTGGTTTTCGAATGCATGCATGCTTTTTAGTGAAGTTTATAAATTTCTTATGTGGAATGTATTTTATAAACTATTTATTTTCGTCCACCCACAGTTTTTAATGGTTTTTAATACCCTTCAGATTGATCGCGGATGCAAGCTATAGTAGAGACCGAGACATCGCACTCCACCCTTGATCCTGGCATACTCTGGATAACCAGGTGAGGTTTATCCCTTGTCTGAAACGTGGTGTCAAATGAGAGCATGGCACATCCCGCGTTAATCCTTAGGGGATTGGGATGGGTCGTGTCAAATTGTGCAAGCCGATGGAGAGCTATTTCATGAGTATTGAGATAGGTTTAAGACATTGTTGCATTCATGCCCTCATCACAACCTTGAAGAACCATGGCTACTCATGCATTACTTCTATGAAGGTTTACTCGATTCTGATCATACAATGGTGGATGCTACTACTGGTGGTTTAATGAACAAAATGGTTGATGAAGCTAAGACAATGTTTGAGAAGATTTATGAGGTTAGTACTACTTCTAATGAAAATTCTCAAATTTCTGAATTAATTAGCCTTATTAAGCAGCTTGCGCCCCAAAAGAAAGTTGTGGCTATTTTTCAAGTGTGTCCCTTTCATGGGACATTCTTCTGAAGCATGCCATCAAGTGCAAGGGCTTCATGAAGAATCCAACATGGTTAGAGGTTTTCAAGGAAATAAGAGGCCAGGAAATGATCCATTTGCTCCAACTTATAATGCAGGCTAGAGGAATCATCCGAATTTCAGATGGGTAAACAACAATAATGTTCAAAATCCAAAACATCCCCAAGGTTTCCCCAATCCACAAGGGTCGACCATCCAATCTGCACCAAACAAATCTCTTAAAGACATTGTGAGCACATTGGCTGGAAAAGAGTGCTCTTTAGCTCAAAACACTCAAGACCTCAAGGTTTCAACCCATTCTTCCAAGAATAGGATTTATCGATCCATTGCAAAACTAGAAACCCAAGTTGGACAGATTGCAACCGCCTTAAATGAGAGGGAACTTAGTAAGCTTCCTAGTCAAGTTATTGCGAATCCTAAAGTTCTAAACAATGTGCAGGTAAATGTTATCACTTTGAGGAGTTGAAAGGAGCTACGAGGTCCCAAGGATCCATTAAAAATTGATGGAGGTCTGGCGATACAAGATGAGGAAGAAAAGAAAGATCAGAAAAGACTAAAAGAATCCAATTCAGCCCCTCTTGTCGAAACCACAATTCCAGCCAAGCTAGATACTTCTATGGTAACTTCTAATCTTGATAAGTTTATTTCTAACCCTAAGGTGGAAGGATGTATTCCACCTATGCCTTACCCTCACAGGTTTTCCATTCAAAAAAAAATTAGCTTGAAAAGGATTTTTAAGAGACGATCAAGAAACTACAAATTGATATTCTTCTTTAAGAAAATTAAGCATATTTCAGGTTATGCGAAGTTCATCAAGGTGCTTTATACAAACAAGATGATGGCGGAGATCAATGTCGTGGTTGCAGTTGGTGAAAAAGTCTCTTCCGTTTGCAAAGGAAGCTGCCACCAAAACAGGAGGATCCCGGAAACTTAAATGTTTCATGCCAAATTGGTTAAATGAGGTTTAATAGATTCTTATGCGACTTAGGTGCTTCGATTAACTTAATGTCGTATTTTGTTTATGCAGCACTGCAGCTAGGTGATTTCAAGCCAGCTCACATGATGATTCATTTGACAGGTTGTTCTATTACTCATCCAAGGGGAGTGGTGGAAGATGTGATTGTCCAAATAGCTAACCTTGTAATGCCAGCAGATTTCTACATTCTAGACATGGATGATAGTCCTTTGCCAAATCATCTCCCACTCATTTTTGGCTAGCCATTCCTAGCATTTTCTCATGCTATCATAGATTGCCATTCAGAAAAGCTCACCATTACTGTTTTAGGGGAAACAAGAAATTTTCAAATTCTTGATGCCATGAGGTACCTCAGTGACATTCACGAATATAATTCCATTGATCTATTAAGTTTAATGTTGCAGGCACCATTTACAACTTAAGGAAAGGAAGATCCATTAGAAAGAGCACTTATGTAACAACCCGTCCCGAGAGCCGGGATAAGTAGAATGGTTAAGGTGTGATTAGTGAGGTTAATCGGCGGTTAGGTGGTCCCGATAGGTCCGTAAGTGTAGAATGATGATTCTGCCCCTAAATCGGGCAAAAACGTTGACTTTTAGTTTGTAGGACGTCACGAAGCCATAGGCAGGTGGCACGCCTGATTCCGACATCCAGGGAGGAAGTTGTGATGTTCGGAAGGTCGAGGGCATTATCGTAATTTTGGTAAAGTAGGGGGAATAGTTGAATTTTTGAATAATCGAGTTTTGGTAGGTTGACCTAGGGTGGTTAGATAGATTTCGTCGTCCTGAGTTCGATGACAGGCGGCACGTATTCATCGGACATACGAGACGAGAGTTATGGGTCTAGGAAGTTTTGGTAAAACCGTAAAAATGAGTAAAACAGGAGGGTATTTTGGTCTTTTGGTTTCTGGGGATTTGTGCAGAGAGAAAGGAGATGGACGGCTGGGGTTTAACCAAGTGGGATCAGGATTGAGTGGATGGTGACATGTGGCATGTGTGTAGAGGCTTCTGGTGCAATCCTGTGTGTTCACGGTCCTAATTACTTGGGTGAACCCGTGTGTGCGTGTGTGGTTCTTCGACAAGCACAGAGAAACAGAGTGAGCTTGTGAGGGAGAATTGAGGAAGGATCTTGGCTGGTGTTGAGCGTGGGTGAGTGAGGGAGAGACAGGGAGGTCAGTGTGAGCTGGTGGTGGTGAATTGGAGCTGTGATCGTGCACGGCGGCACGGTGGAGGTGCGGAGGAGTTTGGGGGAAACAGGGAGCCTGAGAGTTCGAAGTGGTGGCTACGCCGTGAGGTGAGGCAAACCAAGGCAAGGGGAGGCTGTGGAGGTTGCAAGGAGTCCAACGATCACAGTGGTAGGCGGCGGTGCGCACGGCGGAGCTGCAACCGAAGGGTAAGTCTTCCTGCTCTGTTCTTCCCTTGATTTTCATTTGGAAAGTCGTGGGTCTGGGCTGAGAGTCGAGAGGATTGGAGGTCGGGATAGTGTTCAGGGAGGTCCTAGGTGTCGACTAGGATGGTCGCCGTGACGGGGGTGTCCACGGCGGAGCTCGGGCGATGATGAGCACTTTGATGCTCTGTTTGGCCGCGAAATTCAAATGGTGAGTCGACGAGTTTGGGGGTGAGTCGAGGGTAACGGAGGTTAGGTCTAGGTTCAGTAAAGCCTTAGGAATCGTCTGATGTCGCCACCGTGACGGGAGGTGACCGGAGCAGATGGATCGTGAAACAGGGGTGTGATGGCCGTCTGGTTCGAGCTTGAATCGACGATGACGGGACTGTGTCGAGGTTAGAGGAGTTGAGGGATGGATTCGTGGTGTCTGGACGAAGCTGTAGGAGAAGAGAGGGAGTGAATTGGTGGCCGGACGGCAGAGAATGCCTCTCGCCGGTCCAGTTGCAGCGGCCGGTTCAGCACAGTGCACTCGAGGTTGGGGGTGACACTGTAGCTGGCGCGTGAGGGCCACGCGCAGCCACTTTGGGCAGTGCGTGGTGGCGCGTACGGCGGCGTATGGAGAAGTGGTCAACATGGATTTTAGTCTAGAAGTTATGGTGAGTTCAATGGAGTTGGTTTCGGGTCAATCGGAAGCCGTATGAGTTTGGTTCCGCGAGGGTGAATGTTTAGGGTCCCGGGTTTTCGGTTTTCGATTCGGGGATTTTTGAGGGAATTTAGGTAATTGTTTGTAGATGTATTAGTGACGTATTTTGACGATGCTTGACAGGATCGGGATTTCCCGAGGAAGCTGAGGAACGGGCTGGACGTTCGGGACGCGAGTAGCGCTCAGTACTGTGAGTGGACCCTTTCCTTAAACTCGATCATGCATAACTGTTTTTATATACGTTTTTGATGGTTTTACATAAGACACTGTGTTTATTGCATATGTTATGATGGTTTTACGTGATTATAGACGTTTTCGGGATTTTGCACGTTTTTCGAGAAAATGCTGGTTTTCGGATTTTGATGTCACATTTGGGGATTTCCACCTATAAAGGTTTTCTGATGATGATAAATGGGTTATGAAATATGATTTGTGATTACATGTGGTTTTGGTATGAAAATGGATATTTTTCCGGATTTGGGTTCGGAATGACGGTTCTGAACGCCGGAAGGGCTTCGGACCAGTGATTTCGGATTCAGGTTTGGATGAGGATTTGGAAAATGGTTTTAAAATAGTTTTGGGATTGGATTTGCTGGATCTGGTTATTGGGTTTAAAGACCCGGATATATGTGACGGGGGACCGGCCGGATTGGGTTTAAAGACCCGGATTGAGTTTAAAGACTCGGGAGTTTAAAGACTCGGATATATATTGATTTTCCCCCGTAGGCCTATTGAGTTTAAAGACTCGGGAGTTTAAAGACTCGGATATGATAAGGCCTGGATTGAGTTTAAAGACTCGGGAGTTTAAAGACTCGGATAGGTCCAGCAGGTTTGATCGGGAAAATGATGATTTGATGTTTATGGTTTTTGGATACGGTTTCTGATACTCATGCTGTGGTTTCTTAAGATATTTTATAGTGTTTCTGTTTCTTATGATGTTTAAGAATGATTCTTTTATAAATGTGTTTATAACTGTTGGTTATGCATGTGGTTTCAAAACGGAGGGTTAAACTTGATTTTCGTGTAAAATGGTTTTTGAACTTTCGTACCTTCTGGTCCACTCACATTTTCTGTTTTAAATTGCCCTCCAGGTTGTGGAGCTAGCGCGGGGTCTTGACGTCAAGGCAGAGTCTGAGGCATAGAAGTGACGTGAGAGTTCCCAGAATAGATTAAAGGCTTTCGTGTGCGTGTAGTTATCGGTTTTATTTTCTTTGTATGTTCGTACTATGTTCTGTAAATGCTGCCTTCGGGACATTGTGTCTAATTACTCCTGCGTCCGACTGGATTTGAGTGAGTTTTACTTGCGTTTGTGTCGAGAAGTCAGACGGGAGCGGGATTTACCTCGGGTTTCGGGGTGAAACCGGGGTGGGTCCTGACAACTTAGTTTATCTTCAAGCGAGGAGCGTGTGCAAGATGAAGAACAAATGGAAGTACTCTCTGCCCTAGAAGCTATTCCATCTTGTGAGACATCAAGGTGGCGATGTTTTGAGCCGCTCCCTAACTCAACAGCTAAGCTAATTGCTTCAGTCATTCTTGCACCAAGGTTAGAACTCAAAGCACTTCCTGAACATCTTAAATATGCTTATCTTGGTGAAGGAAATACTTTGCCTGTCATTATTGCTTCCAATTTGAGTGATGTGGAGACAGAAAATTTAGTGAGAGTTCTAAGAGAGAACAAGATAGCCATAATATGGACTATAGCTTATATCAATGGAATTAGTCCTACAAAGTTCATGCATCGAATTCTCATGTAGGATGCATCAACACAAACTAGAGAGGCTCAAATATGGCTAAACCCACCTACGAAGGAAGTAGTGAAGAAGGAAATGCTGAAGCTACTAGATGTAGGAATCATTTACCAATTTTTCGATTCTAAATGGATAAGTCTCGTACAAGTGGTTCCTAAGAAATCAGTCATCACTGCTGTCAATAACGAGCATGATGAAACGGTCCCAACGAGGGTGCAAAAAGGTTGGAGGCTGTGCATCAACTACCGCAAGCTCAACATAACAACTCGTAAGGAACATTTTCCTTTACCTTTCATTAATCAAATGCTTGAGGGACATGCAGGTTATAGCCATTATTGCTTCTTAGATGGATACTCTCGGTTATAACCAAATAGCATAGCTCTCGAGACCAAGAGAAGACCACATCCACGTGCCTTTTTGGCACATTTGGATATAGAAGGATGCCATTTGTCTTCTGCAATGCATCTGCCACATTTCAGTGATGCATGATGAGCATATTCTCCGACATGGTTAAGGATATCATTGTGGTTTTTATGGATGATTTTTCTATTTTTGGTAACTCCTTTGATTTATGTCTTCACCATTTTTCTATGGTGTTGCAAATGTGCAGGGAATGCAACTTAGTTCTTAATTGGGAAAATTCCATTTTATGTGGTACAACAAAGTATTGTCTTAGGGCATGTGATCCCAACTCGTGGTATTGAGGTAGACAAAGCCAAGGTGGACATAGTGAGCATGTTTTCACCCCTACATCGGTAAAATAAATCAGATATTTTCTTGGACATGCTAGATTCTACCGTCGATTCATCAAAGTCTTCTCTAAGATTTCAAGATCTCCATGCAACCTGCTAGCTAAGGATGCTCCATTTGATTTTGATAGAAACTGCCATGAAGCTTTCGAAAAGTTCAAAAGCCTCCTTACAACTACCCCTATCATAATGCCACCAGATTGGAACCTTCCTTTTGAGCTTATGTGTGACACATCTGATTATGTTGTAAGGGTTGTTTTAGGGAAGCATGTCAACAAGCCTTCACATGTCATTTACTATGCTAGCCGCACCTTAAATTATGCACAGCTCAATTACTCTACCACTGAAAAGGAGTTTCTTGCTGTTATTTTATCCTTCAAAAAATTTAGATCTTATCTAATTGGTACTAAAGTAATTATCTATTATGATCATGTAGCATTGACATACCTACTGCCCAAAAAGGATGCCAAACCAAGATTGATTCGTTGGATGCTTCTATATTAGGAGTTTGATGCGGAGATCTGAGATAAGAAGGCTTCTGAAAATGTTGTGGTTGATCATCTCAGCCGACTAGTGCATTTGTCCAATCAAGAGGAAGATCACTTTCCATTACAAGAATGCTTCCCAAATGAGCAACTCTTTGCCCTTAGCACTTCAAATCCTTGGTTTGCCAACATCATCAATTACTTAGCGACCAAGCAAGTCCCAAGCACTCTTAGTTAATCCCAAAGACATAAGCTGGTCAAGCAAGCCAAGTACTACGTGTGGGATGATCAATTTCTATGGAAACATTGTCCAGATCTCATCATAAGGTGTGTACCTGAATCTGAATTCCATTCTATTCTAACCTTCTGTCATGCTTCACCTTGTGGAGGTTACTTTGGAGCCAAGAAAACATCCCTTAAAATTCTTCAAAGTGGTTTCTATTGGCTAAGCTTGTTCAAGGATGCTTATGAGTTTGTGGCTACTTTTGATTGCTATTAATGTACATGTAACCTATGTTCTCGTGATCAAATGCCTCTAACCCAATTCTAGTTGTCGAAATTTTTGATGTTTGCGGCATTGACTTCATGGGACCTTTTCCTAACTCTCATAGTTTCTTATATATTTTGCTTGTTGTTGATTATGTTTCGAAGTGGGTTGAAGCAATCCCCACTAGGACTAATGACTCTAAGGTTGTTCTCAGTTTTCTCAACGAATATGTATTTTCTAGATTTGGGACCTCTTGAGCAATCATCAGCAACGAAGGAGAACACTTTTGCAACCAATCATTTGAGGCGTTATTGAAACATTATGGAGTAACGCACGAGATCTCTACGGCATACCATCCTCAAACAAGTGAACAAGCAGAAATCTCTAACGATGAAGTTAAGTAAATCTTGGAAAATACGGTAAGCCCTAAAAGGAAAGATTGGTCATTGTATTTAAATGATGCTTTATGGGCCTATTGAATGGCATATAAGACTCCTATAGGCATGTCACCCTTCTGGATTGTCTTTGGAAAGCCTTGCCATCTTCATGGAATGAGAACATAGAGCCTATTGGGCATTTAAGAAGCTCAACTTTGAGCTGAAGGAAGCTGGCCAATTACAAAAGCTTCAGCTTAGCAAGCTTGACGAGTTGAGGAATGATGCCTATGAAAGTTCCTATATCTACAAGGAGAAAACCACAGCTTACCATGATAAGGTCATCCATAGGAAGACGTTTGAGATAGGGTAGAAAGTTCTCTTATTCAATTCACGCCACTAAATCTTTCCTGGTAAGCTCTGTTCTTGACGGTATCGTCCTTTTCTTATCGCTAACATTTACCCCCATGGTGTAGTGGATATTCAGAACATTCAAATAGGGAGCACATTCAAAGTAAGTGGACATCATCTTAAGCCTTTCTATGATGTTTTCCAACGTTCCACTGAAATGGTCCAAGCTCTGCTTTCACCATCATCCTCCTCTTAATCTCCAAGCTACGTCGGGCTATGACATTAAAAGAAGCGTTGATTGGGAGGCAAACGAATGGAGGAGAAAACACCATTCTCATTCTTCAATAGCTATGTTTTCTCTTCCCTCTCCTTTTGATTATTTTTTTTTCTTTAGTCCAACTATTTCCATGCTTTCCTATCTTATGCATTTGGTTTCCATTGAGGACACTGTTCGATTTATGTTTGGGGGAGAAGTTTATTGCTTTGAAAATAAAAAAAAATCATAAAAAAAATTAAAAAAAAAACAAAAGGAAATATAGTCTGTTTTGTTTTGTTTTGGCACGTTTCTTTGATGATTATGATGAGGCAATCTTGAATATATGGTACTTTTAAATTGGCTATGACTAACCTGTGACTAGTTCTCACTCATATTTTAGCTTAATTTCATGTTTAACTATACTCTAGAAGGTCGACTTGTACAACTCTATTCGGTATGATGATTGCTGATCCTAAGCTTGATAGAAATATGTTAGCATGTATACATGTGAGTTATTTGAGCCCATTGCTAATTTTATCATGAGTGTATACTTTAACTCTTGTTTTTCTTATCATCATTACCAATTTTTGATCTCATTATCTTTACTTTGATCAATTGCTTGAATGAACATCTATTATGAACTCATAATACTAGAACTTACTCTCTAATGGATGCAAAATGTGTGTCTAACTTCATTGTGTTAAGAAGTACTTAAAGGCATTAGGTTTATGTGTGCTAGCCTTTGAAAAAGCCTATTCCAAACCTGACCTTTGTGTGCTCCATCAACCCCCCTTGTAGTCAAACACTCTAGCCTTTCTTTCATATACTACACCCATCCTACTTCCATATCTCAATATGAGATTGTAACCATAATTCTGGCCATACGCTTTAAAACTCAAGAATGTACCAAGACATTGGAAAACAAGTGTTGAAGCAAGGGAGTTGTTGTACAAGATTGTGACGACCCGAAAATTCGAAAAATAGAAATTTGGAAATTTTAGAAGGAAATGACGATTTTACGCTTAGTTTCTGGTGGCCAAAAGTTGACATTTCATTTTGATTACTTTTTGCACATCTTACAATGACTGTTGTGTAGGTCTCGGAATCCTAAGTTCGTAGACAGGTGGCATGCTGAAATCGAAGTTCAGACGTGATAGTTACATGTCTAAGAATGACAAGGGCATTTTTGTAATTTGAAGCCCAAAGAGCAAATGGTCATTTGGTTAATTTAGGCGAGTCAACAAGTTTTTGTAAGGTGGTGACATTTGTCACCATTCGAGACTGATTGCTAGCCTATACTTGTATGAATTTTTTGTTGTCACACGTTCTTCTTTGAACAAGAAACTAAAAAGGATTCAATTGATTTAACCTTAAGGGATACACTAAGAAACAGAGAGAGGGTGGGACGAAGCAGTAGGAAAATAAAAGAACATGATAAGGAACCTAATCCGAACCCAGAAGAACCCCAGACCCGAAACACCCAAACCCGAAACCTATCATTTCAATTCGAATTCAATTTTCGTGTTAGACGAATTGGTGAGTGAATTCGAGGTTATGAATCTCTTTATGACACTTATACGAGTCGAAGTGAGGAGGAGTTGAAGAAAATTACTCACGTACGAGCTAGTAATAGTGTTTGACGTTGAAGTTCAGAGTTTGAAAAAATCAATGGACCTAGGTAAGAAAATACACAAAATTGAGCTCATATACTTGTGTATAGGATGATTCCGAGTAGATTGATGCTTTGAATTGTGAAAAATAGAATAAAATTGAAGAATTACAACTAGGTTGGGAAACCGGGTCGCGTGACCCATTTTGCAAGAAAACAGGCGAGAATGATGAACAATAACCAGGGGTACTGTAACAAGCGTGTGGGCTCTATTTTTGAGGTATGGTCAACTTATGATTTGGTGCTTTCGATGTAACGAACATTTTGACACAGGTTTCGAGTCGATTGGAGACCGTTTCGATATAGTTTCGAGGGTCAAAAATGTTATGTTCGTTTCAAATACGTATTTTAATTGCGGAAAATTATGGGAAACTTATGGGATTTTAATATGACATTAATTGATATGTTAGTGACCCTTAGTGGTGGTTTTTTTACAGGATTCGTGATTCTTGGAATTTACGGAAAAGCGCACAGCTTGGACGGTGTGTGAGTGGATGTTTGTTTTAGAAATTGTAATGCATGTATAGTTAAATTTTTACATGATTAATTGCATGATTTGAGTTACAGTGGATTGAATAATGATTCGATGTGATTACGTGTTGATTTTATGGAAGATTTAATCGGTTTTTGAGCATGTTTCACGAGAATGATGAAAACGATGTTTTTGGCTAGGCCCGGGTTTCAAAAGGGTGTTTTGACTTGTTTTTAAGTCAACGATTGTGTTGAAAGGTTTTTGGTATGTAATTCCTGAACGGTTTGCATTATGATTGTGATGAGTTCCCAAACGTTCGAAGTTAGGGGTATTTCCCAGACGACCGAAGCTTGGGGTGATTGTGTTTGTTTCCCAAGAAGCCGAAGCTCAGGGTTTTTCCCAGACTGTTGCCGAAGCTCGGGGTGTTTCCCAAACGGCCGATGCTAGGGGTTATTGACTTATTGTTGATTGCCTACTCGTAGTGCTGATGTGATTGTGTAATTGATTGTGCACTTGTGAATAGTGCAGATAGTATGATCATTATGATTGATATGTGAGTACTGGTGACGAGTACTGTTATTGATGGTCTTTGTGACTGATTTGATGATTTTCATGTGGTTTAGCTTGAGGGCCGGTTTCCTTTTGTTTTACTCTATGCATGCATGTTTTATAATTGGAGGGTAAAGTGATTCGCTTCGAAATGTATTTTCAAATGATATTATTTTTTGTCAACTCACACCTTTTATATTTTTTATGACCCTCCAAACCGTGGCACGAAGTTCGGGGCTGATCGGGAGGCGGAGGCATGAGCAAAAATCTGTACAGTCATCCCTTGTCCGACATGTGTTAAGGGTGTTTTCGGAACTTCAGTTGACTTGTCAGACGGGAGCAGGACCAGACATAGTTATCAAAATCCAGTTAGGACGGTCTTTTCAAAGATTCATCATACTTGAGAAGTGTTAGTTCAGAAATCAGTTAAGTACAAGCTCACTATGTTTCAAAAAAAAAAAGCAGAATAAGAAAAAAAACAAAAACGAAAAAAAACAACAAAAATGATGTTGTGTACCTCAAGAAAAATAAAGAGATGATTCAGTTCGAAGTTATGAAAGGTCAAGTTCGTGCATTCAACTCTTAGATGCAGCTCATCCTCAACCTTGTCGTGTTCCTTAAGAAGACCTTTGTATGTTCTAAGCTTTTGTTGTCTTTCCCTTTCTTCAATTAGCCTTCACCTTACCCCGTTACATCCCATTTAGAGAAAAAATCTTTCTGATCTTATTGCATTGTGAAGTTAAGTTTTTGCAGATAAAGCATAGGTAAGCTTATGGCATTGTTCATAAGTTCAAGTACTTGGTATTCCATTCATGAGATCTTTCAATTCTGCATTGAATAGCATTTTTCCAGTCTAATTATGTGAGCTATTTGCATTTGAATACATAAATTCTCTCACATAACTTTTCCGAGTTATCAAATGAATTAGCCAAAAAAATTTGAGTGTTTGAAATGAGAGTAAACCTAGAGAGATTTTGGAAGTCTAACTTGTATCTATTTTGAGCTTTTGTTGGTAGCATCATGTTGAACTTGGATTTGTGGTTAGGAACATACTAGGTGTGCTTAACTATGATATTGAGCTAAAATTTTAGTGTTTTTGAGCCATGGTTGATACTTGGTTGATTCAGGGTACAATGTGTTTAGGATTGTTAAGATGTAAGAATAAGAGGAACTTGTCATCCCTTGAAGTTGCCCTTTTGTTTTCAACCTGGTTTGCTAAGGGACTAGCAAATCTATGTTTGGGGGAATTTTTTGAGAGCATAAAACTATATTTTTACATCCTCTTTTACTTTAGTTTTGGATTGAAATCTCTATGCAATACGAGGTATTTTGTTGTTTTTGATGTTTTCAGGACAAAAGTAAGGATTTAACAAAATCAACTTAATCATAAAGACCTGAGGAGATAAGAATGGATTACTTGAAGCCCAAGAAATGCAAGATGTGTCCCTAGCTCACAAGTGGCCCAAGATCAGCCCAGAGAGTTTTCTACAGAACACCAGACTTGTGGGCTTTACCCAGATGAGCGCAGAACGAATTAGAAAATGGGCCAAATATAGTTGGAAATGACGCGATCCATCCCAATCCACCTAGGATTATCGCGGGATGTCCCATGCTCCCGTCTGACATGAAGTGTCAGATAAAAGACAACTAAAACCCTCAGCCTGACCGAGGATTTCAGAGCGCGTCAGGATCGCTAGACGAGTGCGATATCTCGGTCTCTGCTACAGCCTGCATCCGTGATCAACCTGAAAGGCATTAAAACCATTTAAAAGCTGTGAGTAGGCGAAAAATCAATAGTTTAATCAAAATGCATTTCATAAAGAAACATTTATGCCCTTCACTAAAAGTATGCATGCATTCAAAAACCAGTAATCAAACCATTTACTTAAATAAACCATTAGGTCCTTAGCCCAAAAACCGTAAATCCAAACATATTTGGGAACTCACCCCAAAACCATAGAATACAAAATTCGTAAATCCAGAACCAAGAGGGCCACTACCCAAATCCATTAATACAAATCCATAAACATCGAAATACCATTTCATAAATCCAATAATCCATATTTACCAAATAACCATCTTCGACATCCTAGATGCCTAGCGTCCCAGACACGTCATATCTCACCGTAAAATTTAACGCGTGCTACCCAAGGGTCTTTCCGGGTCCATATCTCTGACATTCCAGATGTCTGACGTCCCAGACATCTAATCATAGCAATCTTGCTCCTGAGTCCCTATACGGTCTGGTCGCTCCGTGCAGTGACCCCTCGCAGGCAATGCACCGTGACTTCCCTAGTGTCCCAGACACCTGGAGGAGGCCATCCACATATCCTCGTATCATGATAGTATATGGAAAGCAGTTTTATAAAGCCAATTTGAAACATCTCAAAGGGCCCTACCGGGAATTTCCACAAAACCATCACAAATCCATAAATCAGATTTCTCAAATCCAAAACCATTTATCCAAATCCATTTATGGGTCCCCGACCCGAAATCACATTCATAAAACACAACTGGGCCTCATGCCCGATTCCTTATTTCCCAATGGTTCTCAAGCCCGATTCCATATTTCCAAATCCAAAACCATACCATTGAACCATTATTAAAACCACAATCACGTATAACCACAGTATAAAATTGTAACATCGAAATACGTGAAAATATGGAATTACCTCGAAATACGTGCAACCATGTAAATCACTAATGTTATAATCACTATAGAAATCACATATATAAAACATATAAAATAGTTATGCATGCATCACAGTTTAGAAAATATTTTCCACTCACAGACCGTCCTACGGTGCCGCCTTGATACGCCTGCCATACGCCCCTCCGAGCCACAAAACTATCACTGGGACATCCAAACCTGTCCAAACGATACTAGAGGTTTACTAACCACTTCATTAACCTCTCATTAAAGCCCCGTAATTTTCCTGAATTTTTAAATGTATTTAAACTCGATCCTAAACCTTTGGACATCCCGAACTATATCGAAACGATGCCTGATCGACTCGAAACTAGTCCTAAAATATTCGTTACATCTAACACTTAAAAACTCATGTTGACCATGCCTCAAAAAGAGGGCCCACATACCCTCACGCGCCGCCCAAAGGCACTATGCATGGGTGCCACGCGCCAGAACAGTGTCACCTCTATCCTTAGGTGAACCCGGTTCACTCGTTATCCCCAGTTCGACCAAACCAGCAAACCGACCTGGCTGGTTCTTCACCGTCTGACCACTTAACTCCTTCCCGTTTCTTCCATTTTCATCGTCTCATCCCCCACAATCGATCTATAATCTCAAAACAAGAAACAGGGCCAAGATCATACCTATTCGAAGAGGAACAGTAACCGGCCCCTGCAACTGTGAACTGCCATCAACTCCAGCCACCGTTGCCCTCAATTTTGACCTCCACGAGTTCGTCTCCCTTACTAGAACATCATCCCAGCAACCGAATAGATCAACCAACCCTAAAACTCAACTTTCCATTTTTTAACTCAAGCCTTACCTTCAAGGGTTTTCCGACCACCCAGCACGACGACCTATTGCAATGCCACTTTCCAGTTCGTCTCAGTTCACTCATCCTTTTTCATTAACAAGATAACCACTAATGGTGAGGTTTGGAGGGCTAGTGTTTGGGCGTTCACGGTCGAAGAAGAAAATAAAGAAGAAGATGAATGTTGATACGTAAGGAGGAGAGAGAAATATTGGAGAAAATTTATAAAATAATAATATAATAATTAATATTTTTTTAACTATTAATTAATCTCCCAATCCTAGGCTAGATCCACAATTTAGGGGAAAAGACTAATGAGATGAGTGAAATTTGTCACTCATCCAAGGGCCCTGACACGACCCATCCCAATCCCCCCGGGATTAATGTGGGATGTGCCATGCTCCCGTCTGACACGAAGTGTCAGACAAGGGATAATACATACCTCAGCCCATACGGGGCTCCCAGAGCGTGCTAGGAACAGTGGAGGAGTGCGATGTCTCTGTCTCTACTACAGCTCGCATCTGTGATCAACTTGAAGGGCATTAAAACCATTAAGAATTGTGAGTGAACGAAAAACAATAAGTTTATAAAAACACATTTCATAAAGATTTTTATGCCCTTAACTAAAAAGTATGCATGCATCGTAAAATTAATAATCAAAACATTTAGTCAAATGAACCATTAGGGCCTTAGCTCAAAAACCGTAACTCAAAACCAAATGTGGGAACTCAACCCAAAATTGTAGAATATCAAAATTCGTAAATCCAAAATCAAGTGGGCCACTGTCCAAATCCATAACCACAAATCCACAAATACCGAAATACCATTTCAAGATTCCAATAATCCATATTTACCACATAACTATCCTCGGCTTCCCAGATGCCTAGCGTCCCAGACGCTTGACTTCCCAAACGTCATATCTCACGGTAATAAGCAACGCGTGCTACCCGGGGTCTCTCCGGGTCAATATCTCTAACATCCCAGATGTCTGACGTCCCAGATGTCTAATCAAAGCAATCCTGCTCCTGAGTCACTATAAGGGCTGGTAGCTCTAAATAATGTCCCATCGCAGACAATGCACCGTGACTTCCCTAGTTTCCCAGACACCTGGAGGAGACCATCACATATCCTCGTATCAAGATGGTATATGGAAAACAGGTTTGCAAAGCCATTTCAAAATATCTCAATGGGCCCTGCCCGAAATTCCCATAAAACATCACAAATCCATTTAGGATCCCCGAACCGAAATCACGTTTATGAAACATAGGGTCCCAGACTCGAAATCACATTTATAAACCTCAAATGGGCCTCATGCCCGATTTTGTAAACCACTAGGCCCCCAGCCCAATCACATAACTCAAAAGGGTCTCAACCCGATTTCGTAACCTGATCACATAATTCAAATGGGTTTCATACCCGAGTTCATCTTTCCAAAACCAAAACCATGCCATAGAACCATTATTAAACTCACAATCACATAGCAACAGCATAAACTCGTAAACCTCAAAATACTTGTAAATACGGAATTACCTCGAAATACGAGCAATCATGTAAACCACTAGTGCCACAATCATCATCATAGAAATAATGTATGTAAAACATATAAAATAGTTATGCATGCATCACAGTTTAAAAAACGAAGTCCACTCATAAACCGTCTTACGTTGCCACCTCAATATGCTTTCCATAACCCTCCCCGGGCTAAATCACCATCTCTGAATCATCCAGACCTGCCCAAATCACACCTAAAGGTCACTAATCATCTATTTAAGTCCATAGGATAAAACCCCAAAACTCCCGAAAAAGGTCAACGTGTCCCGGACACGATTCCCGAGGTGAAAAACCTCGATTTGACCAACCTAATGATCTCTGATCGACTCGAAACCACCACCATTGGATTTGGATTGTCAAAACCTTTAAAATAACACTAGTTCCACCTCGAAATTTGAGCCCACGCGCCCCCACTCAAGTAGTCAACACAAAAGTCAACATGTCAAAGTCAATGGGTCAAAGTCAACGAGTCAAGTCGCCGGTCAACGAGTCAACTCGCTGGCGACTCACCGAAAAACTTCATTGATGCCCCAAACTTCAAACTTCGATATCTCACTCGTTTCACAACCAAATTTGACGTTCTACCTATGTAACTCCATCTAATCGAGCCAATGATTCCAAATATAAGCCCAGAAATTGCAGAAAGCACTTGGATTTAATGTTATGGCCATTCAAAGTTTCAGCCAGAATTCCGGTCACCATTCCAGACACCTCCGACGTCCAAATCCGTCCCAAATTTCACCTACAAGCTCGTGAGAGCTGAAGGAACATCATCCTAAACTTAGAATCGATCAACAACCATCAAAATCAAAAACCCAAATTTGAATCCCACAGTTTACCTTCCAAAATTCTGGCCACCGTGCTTGACGGTCCTTGTCGTGGCCACCATTGGGTTCGTCTCAACATCCTCTCCAACATTTATTCACGGATCACTAGCAATGGATGATGATTGAGAGGAGGTTGGGGTGCACGGTTGTGATGGAGGAAAATGATGAAGATGAGTGCATAGGAGGGAGAGAGAGAAAATGAGTGAAAAAAACAAAAATATTAAAATAAAAATCTCCCAATAAACATAGATCCCCATTTTAAGGAAAGTGACCAATGGGATGACCAAAGGCCCCACATTAATTAATTAACCAATCACATTTTATTATTAATTAATTCAAATTCTGATACGTTAATTAAATCGATTTCGATCTCGTGAACATAACTTCCCCGTTCGACGTCCGATTTCGACGTGGCGCCTATCTACGGACTCGTGACGTCCCGATCTACATCACGGTCATCGATCCTCGCATGTTTGACTAAGTTAATCCCTGATTACTCATTCTAAATCCATAATTAATTAATATTTAATCTCGATATTCGAGATGGGTCATTACAGGCCCCACATAAAAAATCAGCCAATCGGATTTAATTAATAAATAACGGGAATTCTGAGATGTTAAATTCCCAATTTCGATCTCGTGGCGACTCAAATTCCCAATTCTTGAGACTGGTATTTTGATGGCGACTCAAACGTCGAGCCAGGAGTGTAACAACTCGTCTCGAATTCCGGGATTAGATTAGTCACTAATGGAGGATTAGTGAGATTAATCGGTGATTAGTTGGGCGAAATCGGCTGGAAGATGTAAAATGACCGTTTTACCCCTAGTCAGAGGCAAAATGTTGACTTTTGGCTCGGAGAGTCAAACATACGAGGATCAATGATCGTGACGTATCTCGGGACGTCACGAGTCCATAGACAGGCGGCACGTCGAAATCGGACGTAGAACAGAGAAGTTTTGGTCACGGGAAGTTCAATTGGACTATGCATGCATTACGAGGCAGAAATTATGTGGCAAAATCTGATTGGGCAGATATTTATGTGGGACCCATGGATGAGTGACAAGTGTCACTGATCCCATTGGTCATCAACCCTAAAATGTGGATCTAAAATGTGATTGGGCCACTTGTATTAAAATACATATATATCCCACCCACTTCTCATCCTAACCATTCATCTCTACCTCAACCTCTCATCTCCACCGTCCATCTTCCTCTCTCTTTCTCTCTCATCTGATTATCATCATCAGATATCATCTTAATTGTTCGCCCCCTAAAACCGAGCACCATTCTCTAATTTCCTCTAAACAAACAATCACACAACACTTAGCACCTAACTACCATTATCCACCTTTGTGTGCGTGTGAGAGAGTGAGAGTGACAAGGACAACGTGACGATGAGGCTGAGCACGGTAGTCCACGACAGAGGTAGCTCAGATAGAGAACCCGTGAGTTTTCAAAATTGGAAATCGAGTTTTGGTTGTTGTTTTGAGCCTCTTTTGATTCTAACATGACCTAGGGACAAGGACAACTCGATGGGGATCAATTTCGAAAGAAATGGACGACTGGAAGGATGGGAAACTGAGCTTGAAGGTTAAGCTCACTGTTTGATCATGGGAGGTATGGTTTCGTTGGGTTTTCTCATGTTTTGAAGTCTTAGATTGATAGGAAATAATATTAGGAACCTATAGGAATGAAAATGGACAGAAATGGATCGAAAATGAGAGAGAAGGAACATTGAACCAGTAACGCCAGTCCAGATCGGTCCGGTCTGGTCGAAACCAGTGAACCCGGTTGGCTGGAGGTTAGGGGTGATCAACAGTGCAAGAGTGTGGGCTTCACGCGCAGCCCCTTTGGATGGCGCATGAGGGGCGCGTGATGGGTCTTTTGGGGATCACTTTAATGTGTGAATTAATCTATTCGATGTAAAGAACATTTTGGGATTGGTTTCGTGTCGATCGGACATCGTTTCGATATAGTTCGGAATTTCCGAAGGTTTAGGATCGCAATTAAAAATAGTTAAAATTTTGGGAAAATTACGGGACTTCAATGAGAGGTTAATAAGGTAGTGAGTAACCCTCTAGTATGATTTGGACAGGTTTGGGAGTCCCGTTGACGGTGATTAGCCCGGGGAGGCTTACGACACGCAAATCGAGGTAGTAGCATAAGATGATCTGTGAGTGGACCTTGATTTCTAATCTGTGATGCATGCATAAATGTTTTATATGATTTACATATGTGATTCTATGATGATGATTTGGATATTGGCCATTTATATGATTTCACGTATTTTGGGGTGATTTACGTATATGCACGTATATCGAGGTTTATGGTTTTGTACTGATTATACGTGCTTATGGTTTTGGTAATGATTTAATGAAATGGTTTTGGATTTGAAAAGGTAAACTCAGGCTCGATACCCATTTTTTTTTAAACCCTCGGACTCAAAGTCCATTTTAGTCACGTTATTGGGCCAGGGCCCAATTAGTTCGTAAACTGATTTCGGATTTGAAAATATGGAATCACGCACGAGACCCATTTGATTTATGAACTCTCGGACTTGAAGTCCATTGATTTAACAAGGCATCGGGCTGGAGCCCCAGTTGGTTTACGTATCGGGCCCGAGGCCCAGTTGATTTGCGTATCAGGCTCGAGGCCTAATTGATTTATGAATCGGGCTCCGGGCCCAGTTAGTTTACAAAATAGGGCACGAGGCCCATTTGGTTTGAACATATGATTCGATAAATGGTTTTTGTATGCATGCATGCTTTTTAGTGAAGGGCATAAAGGTCTTTTACGAAATGTGTTTTATTAAACTTTTGCTTTTCGTCCACTCGCAGTCTTTTCTCTTTTTTAATGCCCTTCAGGGTTGATCTCGGATGTGGACTGTAGTAGAGACCGAGACATCACACTCCCCCACTGGATCCTATCGTGCTCTAGAAGCGGGTCGGGCTAATGGTTTTATTTTATTCCTTTATCTGACACTTCATGTCAGACGGGATCATGACGTATGCCGTGTTAATCCCTGGGATGGGTCGTGTCAAGTGGTATCAGAGCAGGTTTGCTCTTTCGATGCACGTTGGTCGAGGATGTGATGTCTCTATGGGCTGTAGTTCGTTATAAACCTGATAGTTAGGATGCCGGTATGATAGTTAGTAGGATTGGATTGTGGATAGTTGGTTCGGAATTTAATGCCTGAGGATGCCATGGTTCTTTCGTCGTTTGGCAGTGTGGGACCCTACGGAGGGATGGACGTAACAATACCTTAAAGTTTTGACCGCGGGACGACTATGTCGGGATCGTCGATGTTGTAGGATCGGTTATGACGATAGTATGGGGTGGCGACCATTATGTGGTCGGATCATGTAGAGTTAGATGGTTATGCTACTGGGAGCAGCCGGGTTTCCCCGAACCCCAATTGACTGTTGGAAACCATTTGCGTGATGGTCAGGAAATACAAACCCCATTTGAGTTGATGGTAGGATTGGATTGACGTCCATACGATATCAGGACCGAGGGGTCGGTCAGATCGTGGATTATACTGCCTCTGCAACTAGGTTTAGAGGAACCTTAAGGTGTGATTGTAGAAACCCAAATCATGAGGGATAGTTGGTGCAACTAAGGTCATGGACGACCTGGTAGAAGACATTGGTTGAGTCTTGTTATGATTGGCTAGAGATTGGTTGGACAGGTTACTAGGGTTGGTACTTGTTGATGGATGCGGAGTCTCGATAGCGATGTTTGGTAATTGGGTATGCTCAAGTTGTGGTAGGTACAACTACCGAGAGTGGTTGTAGTTGTGGTTATTTTGAATCGGTGGACGTTCAGGGAACGTTTCCTTTTCATGTATGAGTTGTTAGGGTGACTATACCCGGAGTGCTGGGTATGAGGGAGGCAGGATTACTCCAACTTTAGCAGAAGTGCGGGGTCGTTGCTCGGTATGAGCAAAGATACAGGGTTGTCTGATTTTCACATGGAGTGCTGTTGCTAGTATGTTGGTGCTGGTGCCGTTGATCATGCTAACGATGAGTCACGGGTCGGGATGTGACTCCGTCGAGATGGGCATATATTCGGTACCTGGGATCCGGCAGTGGATCTCAGATAGTGATGGACTGGATGGGATCCGGCAGTGGATCTCAGATAGTGATGGACTGGATGGGATCCAGCAGGGGTTGAGACATGTGAATCGAGTAGTAATGGACCACATCCTTTTGGATGTACATAAATGGTATAAACCGATAGGCAAACTTGGTAGTGAGTTAGACTGGTTACGGACACGTGGTTGATATCCGAGTGTGTTGGTTCCGACATGGTTGGAACTTCGGAATCGAGAGAGGTTGTGTTTGTGGCGACAAGGAGAGTGTTTGATTTCGCATCGGTAATGGGTATTTTCGAAGTCACTGAGGGTGACTTCTCATTGCTGCCCATGGCAGATGATGTTGTTGTCACCAGTACGTTGATCATGTATTGGTTGGTGGACCCATGATTTGTTTTGGGTCATCACGAGGAGTTGGGAATTCCGAAGTTAGGCGAATAAGATTTCTCATTTTCTGCTTGGTGGCAGACGATGTTGGGTTACATGGTGTGGTGAGTGCAGTGAGTTTTTGTTGGCATTGACGTAGGATGAATTTTGATGTCACCAGATTGGATCATCCTTGGTTTTCCCTAGGTAGGATGATGATGATCGATATGAGGTAATTGAAGAGGACCCACAGTCTCGACGTGTCTCGTCGTTGCCTGATCTATTTAGATGTGGGAAATGGTTGAGGAGTGAGGTGACTGACGGAGGATTCAAGAGGGTGTAAAACCCTATGATCAGATTTCGGGTTGATTGTTAACTGAGTGAGCATGTGTGGATCCTAGGTGGATCAGGATTTTTATGTTGAGGATTTTGGGCATTGTGACGACCTAGGATCGTGATGTTAATGGTCGGATGAAGTGGAGGTGGATCTGGATCGTGATCTTGTTGATTAGGGTAAGTGGAGAGTTTATTGCCCTGTCTTGGATTTTTGGATACAGGAACGTTGGGACGACTTCCTTTCAAAGTCAATATGGTATAAGATGATAGTTGGGTGAATCGAGGTGTACGATTATCTTGGACATTTGAGGATGAGGATATTAGGAATGAACTTCTTTTTGAGGTTAATCCCGTATGTTGTGTTAATCAAACGAGTAGGTGTCTGACGGGGTCAGATTTGGTCAGCCTTAGATGTGTGAGGGATGGGATTGACTTCCCTATGAAGTCAATCGAATGTATTGTGTTAATCGATTGAGCAGGTAACCGTTAGGTTCAGAGTTGGTGTGTCTCGGTAGACATGGGTAAGATTAGATACTCAGTTGGCATGAGTGGGTACGCCTTGGTGGGCATGAGTCGGATTGGTAAGTAGTGGATGACGTGTATGGGAGTAGACGTGTTGATGCTGGTCAGGTGACCATAGGACTCAAAATGAATGATGAGTTGGAGTTTTCGATCTGTCAAGTACTGGATTGGACAGATGGACTCCAGAATTGAAACGTGATTGGCTATGATCTAGGTTGTAGGCTGGTTGGTGGATGGAGGTACGTACCATGTACGTTGTACGAAGACCAATACCGGACTGGCCTGAGGGGTGTCTGGTGACGGTAAGTGGAGGACTTGGATTGAACATTAGATTCTATGCCCTGGTCGGGGTGATTCTTATGGGTCTAATTACACATAGGTCGAGTGAGATGTTGGTAGATGTGTACTCAGGTTGAGTGAGTTGGTGGTTTGTATAACCACAAGTAAGTATAGTGTCAACTTTTGATTGGTAACTGTCAAGTGGTGATAGTTTGGCGGGATGTGTCAACGTGGATCGGTGAGTGAGATTTGGTGACTCCTAGTGGGAGCAAACGTCAGGATAGACTGGTAATTGTGAAAGGAATCGTCAAGTTGATTGTGTCAGCGTAATGGTAGAATTGTTGGGTGGTATTAACTCTGAACGTTTGATTACTGTCACTCAACGTGGTCGAGCGTAGTCGATGCGACGTGAGGGTTAGTGGAACGTCTGGTTGCAGACAAGTATCGTGCTGGTTAGTGGGTGTACAAGTGTACATTTGATTTGAGGTCGAATTTGCTTTCCACAAGGTAGTTGTGGAATAGGAATAGTTGGAATTTCGAGGACGAAATAAATTAAGGGGGAAGGTTGTAACAACCTGTCCTGAATTTCGAGATTAGATTAGTGACTAACGAAGGATTAGTGAGATTAATCGGTGATTAGTTGGGCAAAATCGGACGGATGGTATAATATGACCGTTTTACCCCTGGTCATGGGCAAAATGTTGACTTTTGAACGTACGAGGACCGATGACCTTGACGTAGCTCGGGACGTCATGAGTCCGTAGACAAGCGGCACGTCGAAATCGGACGTCGAACGGAGAAGTTATTGTTACGGGAAGTTCAATTGGACTATGCACGTATTACGAGGCAGAAATTATGTGGCAAAATCTGATTGGGCAGATATTTATGTGGCACCCATGTATGAGTGACAAGTGTCACTCATCCCATTGGTCATCAACCCTAAAATATGGATCTAAAATGTGATTGGGCCACTTGTATTAAAATATATATGTATCCCACCCACTTCTCATCCTAGTCATTCATCTCTACCTCTCATTCTCATCTCCACCATCCATCTTCGTCTCTATCTCATCTCATTTTCATCATCAGATATCATCTTCATTGTTCATCCCTTAAACCCAAGCACCATTCTCCATTTTCCTCTAAACAAACAATCACACAACACTTAGCACCTCACCCCCATTATCCACCTTTGTGTGCGTGTGAGAAACTGAGAGTCACGAGGACGACGTGACGGTGAAGCTGAGCACAGCGGTCCACGGCGGAGGTAGGTCGGACCGAGAAACCGTGAGTTTTCAAAATTGGAAATCGAGTTTTGGTTGTTGTTTTGAGCCTCTTTTGATTATAACATGACCTAGGGACAAAGACGACTCGATGGGGATCAATTTCAAAGGAAATGGACGACTAGAAGGACAGGAAACTGAGCTTGAAGGTCAAGCTCACTGTTTGATCATGGGTGGTATGGTTTCATTGGTTTTTCTCATGTTTTGAAGTCTTTGGTCGATAGGAAATAATGTTAGGAACGTATAGGAATGAAAATGGGTAGAAATGGATCGAAAATGAGAGAGAAGGAATACTGAGCCGGTAACGCCGGTCCAGATCCGTCCGATCCGGTCGAAACCAGTGAACCCGATCGGCTGGAGGTTAGGGGTAATGAACAGTTGAGGCACCTGGGCTTCAAGCGCAGCCCCTTTGGGTGGCGCGTGAGGGCCCGTGAGCGGTCTTTTGGGGATTACTTCAATGTGTGAATTAATCTATTCGATGTAACAAACATTTTGGGACTGGTTTCGTGTCGATCAGACATCGTTTCGATATAGTTCGGGATGTCCGAAGGTTTAGGATTGAGTTTTAAAATAGTTAAAAATTTGAGAAAATTACGAGACTTCAATGAGAGGTTAATAAGGTAGTTAGTAACCCTCTATTATGATTTGGACAGGTTTGGGATTCCCGATGACGGTGATTAGCCCCTGGAGGCTTATGACATGCAAATCGAGGCGGTATCATAGGACGGTTTGTGAGTGGACCTTGATTTCTAAACTGTGATACATGCATAAATTTTTTGTATGATTTATATATGTGATTCTATGATGATGATTTGGATATTGGTGATTTACATGATTTCACGTATTTCAGAGCGATTTACATATATACACGTATATCGAGGTTTATGGTTTTACACTGATTATACGTGCTTATGGTTTTGGTAATGATTTAATGAAATGGTTTTGGATTTGAAAATGTTAACCCGGGCTCGAGACCCATTTTTTTTTGAAACCCTCGGACTCGAAGTCCATTTTAGTCAAGTTATCGGGCCAATAGCCCAATTGGTTCATAAACTGATTTTGGATTTTAAAATATGGAATCGGACACGAGACCCATTTGATTTACGAACTCTCGGACTTGAAGTCCATTTGATTTAACAAGGCATCAGGCTAGAGCCCAGTTGGTTTACGTATCGGGCTTGAGGCCCAGTTGATTTGCGTATCGAGCTCGGGGCCCATTTAGTTTACAAAATAAGGCACGAGGTCCATTTGGTTTACGAGATCGGGCACGACGCCCATTAGGTTTACAAAATCGGGCACGAGGCCCAGTTGGCTTACTAATCGGGCCAGAAGCTCAGTTGGTTTACCAAATCGGGCGTGAGGTCCAATTAGTTTATGAATTCGGACTTGGGGCCCAGTTATGGTTTACGATTCCAATTTCAGGTTGGGGACCCATAAATGGATTTCTGGTTCATGACAGTTTATGGGGGCCAGGCATGAACCCTTGAAAGGTTTTGAGAATGATTTCAAAATGATTTTTCATATACCATCCTTATATATTATGCATTGTCTCCTCCGGGGAGGGTCGTTGGCGTAGGTAGACCCCGGAGTAGTCACGCAGCACTAACTGAGTGGAGTCGCCCTCGTTGGGTACCTTACTCTCAAGAAGGCTATTATGGATTATAATCCCCAGGGAGGGTCATTGATCTGCGGACATTAACCTGGGTGGACCTTGGGGAGACTTGGGATTTGAGACCCCGGGTAGCATGCACGTAGCTTTAGAAACCGTGACATGATTGGTTATATGATATATGATAAACATGATTTCTTGGATTTGTGAAATTGTGTTTTATGAATGATAAATGGATTTGGGCTGAGTTCCCACATATGTCTACTATGTTATGGATTTTGATAAATGGTTTTGGGCAGGGGCCCGTGTGACTTGAATTTACGGAACTTGGGGCTAAGACCCTATTACTGGTATTTTGAGCATATGATTCGATAAATGGTTTTTGTATGCATGCATGCTTTTTAGTGATGGGCATAAAGGTCTTTTATGAAATGTGTTTTATTAAACTTTTTCTTTTCGTCTACTCACAGTCTTTTCTGGTTTTTAATGCCCTTCAGGTTGATCTCGGATGCGGACTGTAGCAAAGACCGAGACATCACATTCCTCCACTGGATCCTGGCGTGCTCTAGAAGCCGGTCGGGCTAATTGTTTTAATTTATTCCTTTGTCTCACACTTCGTATCAAACGGGATCATGATGCACCGTGTTAATCCCGATGGATTGGGATGGGTCGTGTCAAGGGGCTACAAATCTTTAGTCGGATTTCACTCAGACGTTTAGATGGAGGCTCCGAATCCCTAGTTACTGTGTGATGGCCTACCGGTAGTGCCCTTGTGATGTGATGCTTGTTTTTGTGCTTGTGCTTGTGCTTCGAGGATTATTTGAATGTGATAGATTGTGTATGAGTACTGTGATCACATTGAGTTAACTAAATGTGAATTATGTGGTGATATTAGATATTGATTGATTGTGTGTTGTTTATGTGATGCTTTGTGATGTATGATGTATGTTATGATGTTTGTTGACTATTTTGATGCAGACTCAAACGTCGAGCTGGGCTCCAAATCCTGAGTTAGTCTTCACTCAGACGTCGAGCAGGGCCCTAAATCTAAGTGAATGTGAGGTCCCCACTCAGACATGGAGCTGGGCTCCAGATCTCAAGTGCTGTGCTTGTTTACAGTGCAGTTGTTTGATGATTGATATTGTGATTATGATGGGTTGACTATGAAATTTATAAATTGATGTATCAGTGGTTATGGTCTGATTAGTTGGCATTGAGGTGGTAGACGATTATGTTATGACATGTTAGTATTGCATGGTTAGGTTGGATTGAGATATATAGATGATTTCAAGTATTTCGAGAATGATAAACTTTGTCTCATTTTTTTCGGATAGAAATGGTTTTCGTATGCATGCATGGTTTTGAAAAATGGAGGGTAAATGCTAGTTGTTTTCAAAGTGTGTTTTAAAAATATTTCTTTTTGTCCACTCACACGTTTTTCTTTGTTTTGTGACCCTCTAGAGGCGTTGCAAGGGAATCGAGACTCTAAAGGCGGAGACATGAACTAGAGACAATTCTGTGTATCACATGTCAGACAAGATTGCTAACGTATATCTTGATTCTTGTCAGACTGGAGCTGGGTCCAGATGTAGTTTATAGTGTTTTTCGAATGGAGTCTTGTCAACTTGGTATTAGAGCTAAGATTATGAGTGGTTGTATACGTCCTGATGATGAGACAAGTAGACGAGCCTAGGACAGTTATGGGGCTATTAGTGGTTTTGGATACTTAGATCAAATTGTGGACGTTTTGCTCCTTTGTATGAGAGATTGTGTTTGTTGGTTATTGTGTAAGCTTCAAGATAATTGTTGATTTTGTTTTTTAGACGAGATGGTTCAGTGTGATTGTCACGACCCGACCTTCTCGAACAGGATATTGTCCTCTTCGAGCCCAGCTCTAACGGTTTTGCTCTTCGGAGCTCACGTGCAACTTCCCAGTGGGTCACCCATCTTGGGATTACACCAGCCCCTACTCGCTTAACATTGGAGTTCCCTAGGAATCCAAAGTCAATGAGCTCCCAAAAGGTCTCCTTTTGGATAGATGTGCACCCACACATATAAGGCGCATCAACCATATCCCCCCGGCGATGTGGGATTGCAAACCATGCCCCTAAGTCACAAGTCCTCACAATCCACCCCCCTTGGGGCCCATCGTCCTCGTTGTCACAATCAATTCTGACCGTGTCAGGACCCGTCCCAATCCCCCCAGGATTAATGCGGGACATGCCTGATTCTGTCTGAGTACTCCAGTACTCCAGGATTCGGAGAAGGAGTGTGATGTCTCGGTCTCTACTACAGCCCGCATCTGCTGTCAACCTGAAGGGCATTCAAAACATTAAAAGCTATGAGTGGACAAAACAAAGAGTTTATAAAAACATTTTCACAAAGACAGTTTTACCCTTCACTAAAAAGCATGCATGCATTCAAAAATCATTTACCAAACCATTAAGGCCTTGGCCCAAAATGGTAAATGAAACCAACCATACGTGCCACTGCCCAAATCCAGGTGGGAGTCAGCCCAAAACCAGTATATCATATCATATAACATATAACCAATCCTGTCACGGTTTCCAAAGCTAGGCACTTGCTACTCGGGGTCTCAAATCCCAAGTCTCCCCAGGGTCCACCCAGGTCAATATCCGCAGAATAATGACCCTCCCTCGGGGTTATAATCCATAAGCCTTCCTGAGAGTAAGGTACCCAATGGGCGTGACTCCACTCAGTTAGTTCTCCGTGACTACTCCGGGGTCCACCTTGGACAACGGCCCTCCCTGGAGGAGACAATCTATAAATAAGGATGGTATATGAAAATCTATATAAAAGAAAATTCTTAAAACCTTTCAACAGATCCATGCCCGGTCCCCATAAACTGTCATGAACCCAGAAATCCATTTATGGGTCCTTGACCCGAAATCACAAACATAAACTAACTGGGCATGAAGCCCGAACATATGACACAACTGGGCATCTAGCCCGATAACTCAGGGTCAATCACGATTTCAATCGTAGTGATGTGTACAACCATCCGTCCAGGACCGCTCTCGATCCTGGTATGTCGCCATGAACATAACAACCGACGCAACCACTTCTAAATCATGGTGCACATATCACCAATCGATCTCCTAAACCGTCAGCACTCTGAAGTTGAGCCTCTAAGGGTTGTACGACAACGGAACATGCATCATGACCTCTCCTGAAGGAATACATCCCACTCCAGAGGCGAGCGTTGTATCGTCCGTCGCCGTACACATAGTACTCGCCGTGACCACGACTCAGACCCGTAGTTCATCAATAGGGCCACATGCTGAGACAAAACCAAATGGGTCTCATGCTCGAGTTTACCTTTTCACATCCAAAATCATTTCATTAAACCGAAATCACAAACAGGTAGAAGCACCGTATAAAACCGAAAACCTCGAAATACGTGAAAATGTGTAAATACGAAGACACCACAAAAAAATGCACTCATGGAATCACAAAACGTGTATACTCATCTATAACATTTATGCATGCATCAATTTAGAAAACAAGGTTCACTCACAGACCGTCCGAGCTGCCGCCTCGATATGCATGCCAAATGCCTCTCTTAGGCCAAATACCATCTTTGAGACTCCTGAACCTGTCTAAATCTTAATAGAGGGTTACTAACTACTTAAATAACCCCTCATTAAATCCCCCTAATTTTTCAAAATTTTTAGTTATTTTTAAAGTCGATCCTAAACCTTCGGACACCCCCAAAACATATCAAAACGATGTCTGATCGACACGAAACCTGTCCCAAAATGTTCATTACATCGAAAGGATGATTTCATGTGTTGGAAGTTTCCCCAAAAGAGGCCTCACACACCCCCACGCGCGGCCTGAGTGTCCTGGGCGTGAAAGCCCGCGCAGCTAATGTTTATCCCTGACCTTCGGTAGACCGGCCGGTTCGGTTCGGTCTCTACAATCCGGTCCAGCCGAATCGACGAAACCGGTTCGGTTCCATATCTTCTTCATTTTTCATCCTTTTTCATCCATTCCAACTCTTATGGCTTCCTTTCTTCATTTCCTATCTAACCATATCCTTAAATCTAAGAAACTAAGAATAAAACCCATTGGTTCTGAAAACCATTTTGAACCAAAACTTCCATCCTAAGTTCAAGGTACTTAAAGGGGTCAAACCTTCATCCTAAGGGTCCCAATAGGTTTAGAATCCCTAAAAACGTACTAGGGGTGTCGATTTGGGTTAACTTGACCGGAAAACAAATTCGGTGGGGAGCCACAGAAAACTTCCTAGCCGTCGTTCCGAGGTTTCTCAGTCGTCCTCAGCCCCCAAAACCTTCTCCAAGACCTCCTACCAATCCTCTAAACCCATCCTAACCAACATCTAACTCCCCTAACGCCCAAAACATGAAATTGAAATTTTGAAATAAAAGGGGTCACAGTTTTTACCTTTTCCCTGGGCCAACGCCGTCGTCCATGGCCGTCCTGTCTTTACCCAGCCACCATCACGTCCTCACGTGACAGGACCACCCCCGAAAGGGGCATCGATTACCCTGCCCGGTCCTACTCCCGCCTGGCAAGAGGACTGAAAATCCCAAGTTACCCTCAGTACTTGCCAAACCAGGGATAGCCACACGTACTTACTCATGCCTCCGCTCCTCGTACAGCCTCGAACAACGCGCCACGATCTGGAGGGTCAATAAAAACCAAAAGGTGTGAGTGGACAAAAATAATTCAGCTTGTAAAAACAGTTACAAAAGGACGTTTTTACCCTCCGCGTAAAACCAATGCATGCATACAAAAAAAAAACATTTCGCAATCGGTTAACTTTTTCCACATAAGAAAAACTGTGTATCAACATAAGGAAAAACTCGTATGAACCTCAAAGTCATTTTTCCTTTCTCAACCATCGGGTCTTAGCCCGCAATCATGAACACCGGGCCTCAGCCCAAAACCACGAATCAAAACCAAATGCACAACATGATCCAAAACCATCAACCACATACCGGGCCACTGCCCAACTCAACCGAAAAGTCATAAATCATCAATAAACCACAAGTCAATCATTTTGCTGGATATCAAATGCGCCCGAGTCTTTAAACTCAAAACCATGCGCATAAACAGGCCTTCCCAGGATATCAACGAGTCTTTAAACTCAGAACATAATCAATAGGCCTCGGGGGTATCACAGTAACCGAGTCTTTAAACTCACGAGTCTTTAAACTCATTAAGGGCCCTCCCCCGTCATCAATTAACCGAGTCTTTAAACTCAAAACATGCTCCAGCAATAGCACCCGGGTCTTTAAACCCAAAACAGTTTTCAACGGGTCTTTAAACCCCAAAACGTTTATCAATCACAACAACGCGGGATCCATCTCGAAATCACATTTTTCACAACAGGACCCATGGTCCGAATTTCCACATTCATTTTCCCAAATCATACTTCACAAACATAATCAAATTATCATGAAACACGGGGCTTGCAAAATCAGACCAAATGACTTTATTAAATCCTTTTTCATTCCCGAATTCGAATTCGCAACAATGATTCCGTAAGCCGGCATCCAGAAGCATCATCCCGAACCCAAACCAAGAATCCGCTTTATTATTTCCGAAAACCGAAATCTCGTAAATCAAGTTACTTTTGAGCCCCGAGCATCAAGCCCGAAATCACCTTTTTCAAATCCATTTTAATTCTTAGAAATCACTTATTTCTCAAATCTTATTTTCAACACACCAAAACCACAATCATAATCACCAAAATCACGATCCAATCAAAACATACTCAATACCCATTTTTTAAAATCCTCAAAATTACAAGTCTTATTTCAATTCCCAGATTCAAACATCAACAGTGATCAAATCACAATAACTCGAAATCTCGTAAAACGTGCAAATTCGGAACGTTCTCGAAAAACGTGTCAAAATCGTAAGTCACACTCGCAAACCATAAACAACCTTCTTAAATCATTTTACACCCATTTCATATGACTTCTTTCATTAAACCATCATTAAGCACACGAGTGACCATAGTCTCGAAATACGTGTAATTTCACATGTATAGTAAAAAATACGTATAAATACGGGAATCGAATACGTATAAATACGGAAATCAAAATCAATCACAACTTATAATCATAATCATAAAATCATAGAAATAATTTATGCATGCATTAAATTTTGAAAGCAACGTCCACTCACACACCATCCTTAAGGCTCAGTTTTGCGCCGCACGCATGCCTGTAATTTCCGATATTTCCAGAAATTCCAAATCCTGTTCGAAAACATACTTTAGTGTCACTAAGGGCTTACATAACAGCATACTAATTTCCCATAATTTTCCGGGAATTAATCGTTAATTACAAACGTAACATAAATCTTCGGACCCTCGGAATAACATCGAAACGGTGTCCGATAAATTCGATATCAACGTTAAAATGTTCGTTACAATGTGTAGGACAAAAGTCATTTTGAACTCACCTTGAAAATCGGACCCACGCGCCGTCACGCGCCGCCGCAAGCGGCTGCGCGTGACACCCACGCGCCTGCTACAGTGACGGTGAACAGTTCGCCTTCTTCGCCCGTTTCCTCTGCAAACGGGTCCTGCAAACCGCGTGACAACCCGGTTAGATAGCTATCAATTCTCAATCAATTCCTTTCCTTTTTGATCCTAACCTCTTCTATAACCATTTAATTCCAGTTCTATGTCATCTATTAGCCTCGACACTGACTAAATCGATCCATCCAAACTCGGACCTCAAATCGGGTCGACATTCCAAACTCACTCAACTCAATTCCATTTCCAAATTAACCTAAACAGGAGCTTAAGGGGACCTAATAGAACACTCTAACACGACCAATTGAACACGAACTCACCTGGAAGTCGTCGTCCGCAACACTGCGATTTTCCAGAAACTGGAGCTTGAGTTCCTGGACAAACCGTGATCAACCTCCCCTCAATTTTTGTACGGTTGGGTTCATAATGAACCCAGAAAACTAATCCCAATCACTGTTTGGCTTAACACTCCTCACAAATTGAAAAACCAATTTTCCCTCCAATTTCTGATTTTTCCTTCCCGACCCAGTTCTCTCAACTCTCAGCTCTCTCTGTGATTCCAAAATGAAAACTAACACTTCCAACACTTTGTTAATCGATCAAAATGGACGGCAACTCGTGGGAATCCCTCTGATTCCACTGAGACTTTGTCCCTGCAACGGCTCCCAAAACCCAGAATTTTAAATTGTCCCCGTGGCCTGATCCAGAAACCAAACCATGCTCCATTGTCCCAATTTGCTTAATTAAATCCCCACTAACCAGCCCACTAATTCCTTAAACAATAGCCCGATCAGAGCACCATCCAGCACGGCGTGTAGGCTCTGTTTTCACGGTTGAGCTACAGTAACCCGTGCAAATGACCAAAATGCCCTCAGGGCAATAATTACCAAAATGCCCTCCAACTTCCGTGACCCGTAACTCGGTCATCCGATGTCCGTTTCACGCGTGCCGCCTGTCGTTGTACTCGGGGCATCAAGACCTTCCTAACGGTCCTTGGCCCTCGGCCATCGGACCGCCCGATCAAAAAGTCAACATTTTCCCTTATTTCGTCCAAATTACGGAAATGCCCCAAGACTTCCGAACGTCATAACTTTCACCACGAATGTCGGAATCGAACGTGCCACTTGTCTATGAACTCGTGACGTCCCAAACTACGTCACGGTCATCGGGCAAGGTCCATTTGACTGCCCGAATAAAAAGTCAACGTTTCACCCACGACTAGGGGCAAAACGGTCATTTTGCCACGTTCGTCCGATTCCACCCAACTAATCACCGATTAACCCCCATTAATCATGGTTAGTTACCAATCTAATCCCGAATTCCGTGATGGGTCGTTACATCACGGCCCTCAGTCACTCTCTGTTCCTATCTCAGGTCGAAACCAGTTGGGGGAAGGGATTTAGGGTTGTGTTCTATGGGTTTTCGGGTTTGGTGGGTAATGGAACAGGAAAGGGGGAAACAGATGCATGAAAGTAGGGAAGGGACAATGGATGGGTGACACTTGTCACTCATCCATTGGGCCACTTCAAAAGATCTGGGCCCACTTGAGGACAAAAGTCCACTTTTGTCTCATAAAACGTACCACCATGAATAATACCTTGAAACTTCCTTGAACCATAACGTTTTCGTCGAATGTCCGATTTCTACATGCCGCCTGCCTACAGACTCGTATTAACCCGATCTACGTTATGGTCCTCGACCCTCAGCCATCGGACCTCCCCGGTCAAAAGTCAACTTTTAGCCCTCGTTCAGGGGCAAATCGTAATTTCGTCCTGAACGTCCGTGAATCGTCGGCTAATCCCCGATTAGCCCCACTAATATGTAATTACTTCTTAATTAACCCCTAAAATCAGGGACGGGTCGTTACAGACCGGGGTTGGGCTCTAATACCAAATTTTCACGACTCGACCTTCTCCATAAAGTTATTGTTCGCTTTGGGCCCAACCCTCATGGTTTTGTTCTCGGGAGCTCACGTGCAACTTCCCAGTGGGTCACCTATCCTAGGATTACACCTTACTCGCTTAACTTTAGAGTTCCCTAAGAATCTAAAGACAGTGAGCTCTCAAAAGGCCTCATGTTGGATAGATGCGTGCCCACACATATAAAGCGCATCCCCCAGATCCCCCGGGCTATGTGGGATTGATAACCATGCCCTCAAGGGACGGGTCCTCACAGTGATTGCTTTTTGATTTTCATGTATCGGGATGTTTGTATATGTGCTAAATGTTATTTATGGACATGATACGTGTAGATGTGTGAAACTCCCCGATATTTGTGCCTTGTCGGGTGGACTAAGTGTGAGCTATTTGTATCAGTATGTTCAAGTACGTGTTGGTTATGGATATGATTTTTAGCCTTGAATATGGAATAAGGGCTTAGGTAAGATTTAAGACATTACGAGCACGCTAAGTATGTTATTGAAATGAAAGTGCATTTTGTTCGGAGTCCCTTTTGATTGTGGATTGGAGTTGAGATATGCTTGTGTGATGTACATGTGAGATTCCTCAAGTTTGATGCATTGTGTTGTGAACCATATGTGAACTTGTGCGTGTGGGATTGATTTGGATTTTTTATTAGAACTCGAATGGGGATTCGATTTAATTGTAAATTTTGAGGACAAATTTTTTTTAAAGATGGATAGGTTGTAACGATCCGGACATTCAACGAGGGTAAAATAAAAAACAAGTCAAATGAAATTAACCATTTTGCCCTTTAAAGTCAAATGTTGACCTTTTTTGGTCAAACTCTAAGGGTTAACTTTTTAACCAAGGTCACTGAGGATCGAACAACAAAACCATGGACCGAAAAATGAGGTATGGTTTTTTGTTATTTGATTGTTCTTTTGAGTTTTAAGGTCATAGATCCAATTGTGAGGTGGATTAGATTGTGTTGGTCGAAACAAAAATGAAAAAAAGTGAGAAACCATCTTTTTAGGACCAGGTTGACATTGAGCTCACACATATCGACAAGTAATGAATCAAGAAGTTAGAGATGCATCTTCTTCAAGTTGAGCTCACACATATCAACAAGTAACGAGTTAAGAAGTTAGATAAGTGTAAGAAAATAAAAACAGAAAATTTAGAATATGTAGTGTAGAGTTCCGGGAAACAGAAAATGAAAACATATTTAATATTTACAATTACAATTAATGTACAAGGATGAAAGTTATGCACAAGAATGATATTTACATTACGACCATATTTACACAGACGAAATCACACGAGATTTTTCAATCCCCGGAAAAGGCACCAAAAATTGATACGCAAAAACCAAGCATTAAAGTATACACAAAGTCACACTCAACACTTAAAGGAAAACGTATGCAATTAAAAATCCTTTTTTTTTTGTAGATGTAACATTGGTAAATAGGGAACGTTCTTAACTAGGGATTGAGGGTACCTAAGTATGATTGTCGCTTGATTGGTTAATTGGGGGTAAAGATAGTTTTTAAATTCCTAAGTAATTAAACTAAACCTAATCTATTATTTACACATGGTCAGCTCATTCTTATTCCTAATTCATTCATGATTTAAATCAACTTCAAACCTACGAAATTGTATAACCTTAGTTCTACGAGATGATTTCATATTCTTAAGTATGTGTAGGGAGGCACTCATGCCGCTCTTTCAGTGATTTAGACTTGAAGACACTCCTCTATCTAATCAAACATTAAGTATCAACATACAAGCATAACAAAACTAAAATATTAGAACACATGGAAGATTATTAAAATTAATACAAAGCATAAAACTAAGGTAACATTAATAATTAGTTCATAAACCAAGATATTCAAGCACAAAATATAACTACAAAGTAAAGAGGTCGTGTTACACTTTTTCTCTTTAAGACACCCTACGGATACGAAGTGATTGGGCACTCTTTGGTGTGACACTTGGAGACACTCCTCTACACCACAGATGAAGGTTGTAGAAGGTGAGATATGGTGTAATTAGTTTTGCACAAGAAATCTTGAATTCAATGAAAAGGGAAAATTGTTTTAAGCAGAACATCGGTACAAAGAATGAGCGACTCCTTACAATTAGCCTAAACCTCTCTATTTATAAGAGAAAATTAATCCTCAAATAAATAGGACCTTACAATTTATTCTACAAGGAAAAGGTTTCCTAAATATTTAAGAAAGCTAATTAAAAACTTTTCCTACAAGTAAAAGGAGTGAAAATAGTAAAACAAAAGGAAATATGATTGAAATCTTTATACAATATGGAGAATAAGTGTGAAAGAAAATTAGAATTATCCCAAAATATTGCATAAATCTAGGAATAAAGCTTCAAGAATATTTTCAGTCAGCGCTGGCTGAAAATTAGGGTGAATTATCCCAAAGAGGCTGGTCAATGCGGTGGGGGGATTGGAGCTGTTTCGGTGTGCGCTGGCCGAAAGGAGCAAGGAAGGTCTAGAGTTAGCGTCTGGTCAACACACTAAGGCAAGGTTAGACGGTTCGATACACGCGCGCCGAAACTGCTTCAGGTTCTTCAGGGGGCGTGCGCCAAGGGAGGAGCTACAGAATTCGACTAGTGGGTGCCGATACTTGTTCCTGGCTGTTTTGATGGCTTCGGTAGCCCCTTACCGAAATTTCTAGCACTTTTTGGTGGCCTCCTTTGTAACAACCCGTCCCAAATTCCTAGATTAGATTAGTGACTAATCATGTTTAGCAAGGTTAATCGGTGATTAGTTGGGCGAAATCAGACGAACGATGCAAAATGACCATTTCACCCCTAGGTGTGGGTAAAATGTTGACTTTTCATTCCGGAAGTCAAACAGACTTTGACCGATTACCGTGACGTAGTTCGGGATGTCACGAGTTCATAGACAGGTGGAACGTTCAATTCCGACATTCGAGGAAGAAATTATGATGTTCAGAAGTTTAAGGGCATTTTGGTAATTTTGGATAAAAAGGGGCAAATGTTGATTTTTTCATCGGGAGGTCCGATGGCTGACGGCCAAGGACCGTTACATAGATCGAGACCATACAAATCCATAGACAGGCGGCACGCTGAAATTGAACTTCGAACGGGGAGGTTATGGGTCACGGAAGTTCAGTTTTACTATGCATGTACTTCGAGACGATGATGATTTGGCAATATCTGATTGGGCAGATATTTTGGTGGGTCCCATGGATGAGTGACAAGTGTCACTCATCCCATTGGCCAATTCCCCTAAATTGTGGATCTCACTAATTAAATAATATTAAATTAATTATTTTATAATCTAATCTTTCAACATTCAATCCTAGCCATCCATTTCAACCTAATCTCTCAATCCTCACCACTCATCTCATCTACCTCTCTTCTCTCATCAGATCAAATATCTTCTTCTTTTTTGTTCTTCCTTACAACCTGAAACCCATGCTTCCTCTATTTCTCCATTTTTCTTCAAAACACAAACACACCTCACCATCCATTATCTGAGCCGTGTGTGATCGTGAGAGAGTGTGAGGATAAGGGTAATGACAAGGACACGACAGTGGCTCACGGTGTTGGCCACGACGGAGGGAACCAGTGAGGTAAAAATATTCAAAATTCGAACCTTGGGTTTTATTGAGTTTTAATCGAACATAACATCTAGGTTATGTTTCTGGGGAATCTAGGAGATGAATGGGGTTGGTTTCGAGGCATAGAATGGACGGGAAGGACCGTGAACGGCGGAGGGAATCACAACCGCCATGGTCGACGTAGGAAGGTACGAATTTTACGGTTTTCTTTCGTTTTTAATAATTAAAATGATAAGAAATAGGATTGGGAAGGTATTAGAATTAAAATGGGACAAAATGGACCGAAAATGAGGGAGTTTGGGCCTTGAACCGGTCCAGACCGGTTCGGCCAGTTCACACCAGTCGAACACGGTCCAGTCGAAGGTTAGGGACAGTGAATAATGGCGCGTGATCTCACGCGTAGTAAACTTCTTAGGGCGCGTGGGGGCGTGTGAATGACTATTTGGGAATATTTTCGACACGTGAAAACTTTTGTTCGATGTAACGAACATTTTGGGATTGGTTTCGTGTCGATCAGACACCGTTTTGATAATGTTCGGGGCATCAGAAAGTTTTGGATCGGGATTTAAAATAGTTAAAAATTCCAGAAAATTACGGGGCTTTAGTGGGAGATTAATTAAGTAGTTAGTAACCTTCTATTACTATTTGGACAGGTTCGGGAGTCCCGGTGATGGTGATTGGCTCGGGAGAGTGGTATGGCATGCATATCGAGGCGGCAGCTCGGACGGTCTATGAATGGACCTTATTTTCTAAATTGGTGCATGCATAAATGTTTATTATATGTTATAAAGACTTGTTTATGATGCCATGTGTGCATTTGGATGTGTGGTTACGTATTAGCACGTATTTCAAGGTTTCGGCCCTATACGGTCCCAATACGGGTTTGTATGTCTTTATTGGTCTAAATGAAATGGATTTGGATTTCAAATAGATAAACTCGGGTATGCGACCCATTTGGTTTTGTCTCGGGCATATGACGCTATTCATGACCTACGGGTCTGAATCGTGGTTGTGGCGAGTGCTATGTGCACGGCGACAAACGATATGACGCTCGCCTCCGGATTGGGATGTGTTCCTTCTGGAGAGGTCACGATGCACGATTCGTGGTCGGACAGCCTGGAGAGGCTCGACTACGGAGTGCTGACGGTTCAGGATAGCGATCGGCGATGAGTGCACCATGATCTTGTGGTGATCGCATCGGTTGATTCGTTCACAACGACATACCAGGATTGAGGGCGGTCCTAGATGGATGGTTGCACACATCACTACGATCGGAGTCGTGACTGACCTCTAGATATCGGGCACGGTGCCCAACTGATGTCATATGTTCGGGCACGAGACCCAGTTGCTTTACGGTTATGATTTTGGGTTAGGGACCCTAGATGGATTTCCAAGTTCATGACGGTTTATGGGAACCAGCATGAACCCTGGAAAGGTTATTGTGGTACATGACGGTTTATGGGAACTGGGCATGGAGGATGTTTTCTATATGTATATGAATGGAATGGATATTATGGATCATGACCGTTCAGGGGAACCGGACATGAATGTTTATGTTATGTATATATATGTTCATATACCTTTCTTTACTTCTATTATCTCCTCCAGGGAGGGTCGTTGGCCTGGGTGGACCCCGGAGTAGGCACGGAGCTCTGATTGAGTGGGAGTCGCCGTAGTTGGGTTCCTTAATCTCAAGAAGGCATGGATCGTAACCTCAGGGCGGGTCAGTGGTCTATGGTCATTGACCTTGACTCTGAAAGACTTGGGCATGAGACCCCGGGTAGCACGCGCGTAGCTTTGGAAACCGTGACAGGATTGGTTGTGTGAATTATATGTATATATGATATATGATTATGAGATGTGATATGTGATGTGCACAGGATTTGGATGGTGGCCCGTGTACTTGGTTTCTTTATGATTTGGGCTGAGTCCCACATGGTTTTGGGCAGTGGCCCGTATGGTTGAATCTTTACGGTTCTTTCAGTTATGGTTTTGGGCTTAGTTCCCACCTTTGGTCCATTTGGTTAAATGGTTTTCGAATGTATGCATGCTTTTTAGTGAAGGGTACAAATGTCTTTTTATGGAAATGTTTTTATAAACTGGTTGTTTTGTCCACTCACAGCTTTTAATGTTTTGACTGCCCTTCAGGTTGACAACGGATGTGGACTGTTGGAGAGACCGAGATATCACATACCTTCTCCGGATCCTAGCGTAGTCTGATGTCCCGGGAGGGCTATGGTCAGAAATTTCCCTTGTCTGACACTCCGTGTCAGGCGGGATCAGGGTCGTTCCTCGTTAATCCCAGGGGGATTGGGAACGGGTCCTTACATCCTTTATTTCAATCTTAACTTCTTCAATATAACTCCGATTAAGTGATGTTTTCGCCTAAATTCTCGTAATTCTGAGCTTAATCCAATTCTGCTCATTTTTCACAAAATATGTTATTTTCTCCTATTGTTTGTCATTTTTATATTAATAGATAAGCATAAATGGTATAAAACGATGCTTAATATAAGGCTTATCAAGAAGGCATGGATCGTAACCTCAGGGCGGGTCAGTGGTCTACGGACATTGACCTTGACTCTAAAAGACTTGGGTGTGAGACCCCGGGTAGCACGTGTGTAGCTTTGGAAATCGTGACAGGATTGGTTGTGTGAATTATATGTATATATGATATATGATTATGAGATGTGATATGTGATGTGCACAGGATTTGGGCGGTGGCCCTTGTTCTTGGTTTCTTTATGATTTGGGCTGAGTCCCACATGGTTTTGAGCACTGGCCTGTATGGTTGAATATTTACGGTTCTTTCAGTTATGGTTTTGGGCTTAGTTCCCACCTTTGGTCCATTTGGTTAAATGGTTTTCGAATGTATGCATGCTTTTTAGTGAAGGGTACAAATGTCTTTTTATGTAAATGTTTTTATAAACTGGTTGTTTTGTCCACTCACAGCTTTTAATGTTTTGACTGCCTTTCGGGTTGACAACGGATGTGGACTGTAGCAGAGACCGAGATATCACATACCTCCTCCGGATCCTTGTGTACTCTGATGGCCCGAGAAGGATAAGGTCGGAAATTTCCCTTGTCTGACACTCCGTGTCAGGCGGGATCATGGTCATTCCTCGTTAATCCTAGGGGGATTAGGGACGGGTCCTGACAGGTGGTATCAGAACTCAGTTAGCTCATATCAGAGCAGGGTTGTCTCTATTCGAGCAACCGTGTAGCTCTTAGAGTAATGCGCATGTCGAGGATGTGATGTCTCAATGGGCTACAGTTCGTCATCAACCTGATAGTTGGGATGCCGGTATGATAATTAGTAGGATTGAATCGTGAAACTTCTTGGTTCGGCATTCGATGTCGGGGTTGCCATAGTTCTGTCGTGGTTGGCAGTGTGGGACCCTACGGAAGGATGAACGTAACAGTACATTAGCGTTTTGATCGTGAGACGGTTAGTTGGGATCATCTTTCACGATGTCGTAGGATCGATTTGACGACAGTTCAAAATTGTGACCAGCGGAGGGTCAGATTTGGTTGGGTTAAATGGATATACTACTAGGAGCAGTCGGATTCGAGAAATCCTAGTTGATTTGACGGTATGATTGGGTTGACGTCTGTACGATGTCAAGACCGCGGAGTTGGTCAGATTGTGGAGTGTACTGCAGTTAGTAGTTAGCAGTTGGGTTCAGGGGAACCCTAGGGCGAGATTGTGGAACCCTAAGGTAGTGTGTATGGTTCGGAAAGGTAATTTGGGGAGTGGTTTGACTTAGATGACTATTCGGATTTGAGGCCGTTAGTCGGTCTAGTCATGTCAGCTTTATTGATGGGACTGCACTTTGCAGTCGAGGGTTTACTTATCGATTAGACCTAGTTGGTTGTTGTACTACTTTAGTTGGGATGGACAGCTACAATCATGGACGACCTGGTAGACGACATTGGTTGAGTCGTGATGCGACTGGTTAGATTGGTCGGACAAGTTATCAAGGTTGGTACATTTCGATGGAATCCCTGAGTGGGATACATAGTGGTTAGTACAGGCGGTTGATTCCGTTGGATGCGGAGTCTCGATAGCGATGTCTGGTGGTTAGTTCTGTATAAGTCTGTGGCAGGCGCTACTATCGAGAGTGGTTGTAGTTACGGTTGTTGGGAATCGGGGACGTTCAGGTGACGTTTCCTTTTCTCGTATGAGTTCTCAGGGTGACTGTACCCAGAGTTGTTGGGTACAAGGGAGGCAGAGTTTCTCCAAGTCGAGAAGAGGTACGAGATCGTCGCTCGGTATGAGCGGAGATCCACGGTTGTCTGATTCGCACACTTTGTGCTGATGCTGACAGGTGGTGGTACGAGTCGGGATGTGACTCCGTCGAGATAGGCATATGTTCAGTATCTGTGGTTCGGGAGTGGAACATGGATAGTGATAGACTAGATAGGATCCAACGGTAGTTGAGACGCAAGGATCGATCTGTCATGGGATTTAGCGACCAGTTGGTCAGTATTGGCCAGAGTCGGTCAGAATTAGTCAGATATGGTGGTATGCAGAGATTTGACTGCAGATCACAGCAGGTGTCTATTGTGACTCTTCAGCCGAGCGGTACATCAGGTTAGAATGCATTGACATCCTTTTGGATGTGAATAAACGGTGTAAACCGACAGTCGGACTTGGTAGTGAGTTTGACTGGTTAAGGACACGTGGATGATGTCCGAGTGTGTTGGTTTCGACATAGTTGGAATCTCAGAATTGCGATAGGTTGCGAATTAGGTGACGAGAGGAATGCGGGTTTTCCGCATTGGTATTGGGTAATTCGAAGTCATTATGGTGACTTCTTAGGTTCTGCCGTGGCGGATGACAGATGATGTTGATGATGTAGATGTTGTTGGTTGCCACTAGTACACCGATCGTGTATTGGTTGGTAGACCCGGATTTGTCTTGGGTCATCAGGAGGAGTTGAGCACAACGAAGTTAGGTGAATGAGATTTCTCATTTTCTGCTTGGTGGCAGATGAGGTTGTATTATATGTCGTGGTGAGTGCAGCGAGTGTTGTTCGCATTCACGTAGGATGAGTATTGGTGTCATTGGGTTGGATCATCCTTGATTTTCCTAGGTGGAATGACAAGGATCGATACGAGGTAATCAGTGAAAACCCACAGTCTCGACGTGTCTCGTCGTTGACTGGTCTGTTTAGATGTGGAAAATGGTTGAGGACTTTGGGCGTCGTGACGATCCTTGATCGTGACTCTTATGGTCAGATGATGTAGTGATGGATCTGGACGTGATCTTGGTGATCCAGATAGGTGGAGATTTTATCACTCTTACTTGGATGTTTGAGTTGAGGATGATGGGACTGAACATCTTTTCGAGGTAAATCCCATATGGCTTGTTACTCGGGTGAGTATGTGTCCGACGAGATCGGATTTTGTCAACCTTAGACGTGTGGACGTTGGGATTGGCTTTCCTATGAAGTCAATCGAATGTATTGAGCAGGTAATCGATAGGTTCAGTTTTGGTGCGTCTCAGTAGATGTGAACGAGATTTCGGGTTTTGGAATCAGATTTTTGGATGACGATTCAGAATTCGATTTTGGAACTTGAAAGTGGATTTTCTGGATTTGGGTGCGGAATGGTCATTTCTAATGCTAGCTTACGGAATGATGATTTCGAACTCAGATTTGGACATGGTTATGGATATGATTTCTGGGTTTAGATTTGGGATTTCTTACGAAATTGCGGATTCGGATTCGGATTTGGAAATGGATGAAGGGTTGGAGTTTCAATTTGTCTAATACTGAATTGGACAGATGGACTCCATTATAGAAACATGATTGGCTACGACCTAGATGGTTGTAGGCTGATTGATAGGAAGATGTACGTACCTTGTACGTTGTTCGAGGTATGATACTGGGTAGACTTGTGATGCCTGGTGATGGTATATAGGTTATACTAGTGGTGCGTTTGTGAGCGTGTTGGTAGTCGACTTAGTTCCGATACCATTGGATTAGTCGAGGACGTGAACTGGACATTGGATACTGTGCACTGGGTCATGGTATTTCTGATGGGTCTAGTTAAACACAGGTCGAGTGAAATGTTGGTAAGTGTTTACTCAGGTTGAGTAAGTTGGTGGTTAGTGTAACCACGGGTGAGTATAGTGTTAGTTTTCAACTGACGACTGTTAAGTGGTGACAGTTTGTCGGATGTTTCATCGTGGATCGATGAGTGTGTTTTGATGACTCCCAGTGGGAGCAGACGTCAGGATAGATTAGTGATTGAGCAAGGAACCTCCGAGTGTTTGTGTCAGCGACTCGGTAGATTTGACAAATAGTGTCAATTCGGCACGTATGGCTACTGTCATTCGACGTGATCGAATGTAGTCGATGCGAAGTGAGCGTTAGTGGTACGTCTGGATGCGAATAGGTACTTTTCTGGTTAGTGGGTGTACCAGTGTACACGTGTTGCGAGGTCGATTGTACTTTCCACGAGGTGGATGTGGAATCAGGATAGTTTGATTTTCGAGAATGAAACTAATTAAGGAGGGAAGAACGGTTGGAGTTAGGTAGGTTGGAATTTCGAGGACGAAATTAATTAAGGTGGGAAGAACGGTTGGAATTAGGTAGGTTGGAATTTCGAGGACGAAATTAATTAAGGAGGGAAGGTTGTAACAACCCGTCCCAAATTCCTAGATTAGATTTGACAGGACTCATCCCAATCCCCCGGAATTACCGTGGAATGTGCCCTGCTCCCGTCCAACAAGGGGTGTCAGACAAGGGATAACCAAGAGCTACTGCCCAAACGGGCCATCCAGAGTGCGCAAGGACCGATGGAGGAGGTGTGCAATGTCTCAGTCTCTGCTGCAATCGCATCCGTAATCAACCTGAAGGGCATGAAAACCAAAAGCTGTGAGTGGACAAAAACCAATAAGTCATCAAATACATTTATAAGACATTTATGCCCTCCAATAAAAACGTATGCATGCCACGAAAACCAGTGACCAAAACATTTGTTCAACTGAGCCATTAGGGCCTTAGCCCAAAAACCGTTAACCAAAAACCAAGTGTGGGAACTCAGCCCAAAACTGTGGAATACCGCAACTATACATAAGCAACCATGTGGGTCACCACCCACGACCATAAATGAACATCAATTCATTAAAATCACACAATCATAAATCCACCCGGAAAGCCATTTCATTAATTTGTATTTTACCATTACCATCTCCAGCATCTCAGATGCTCAGCGTCCCAGACGCTAGACGTCCCAGACGTCATGTCTCACGGTATAATAAGCTACGCGTGCTACCCGGGGTCTCTCCGGGTCCATGTATCTGACATCCCTGATGTCTGACGTCCCTGACGTCAATCATAGCAATCCTGCTCCTGAGTCATCATACGGTCCGGCTGCTCCGTATGGTGACCCTTCGCAGGCAATGCACCGTGACTTCCCGAGTGTCCTAGACATCTGGAGGAGACCATCATATATCCTTGTATCAAGATGGTATATGGAAAACAGTTTTTTATTAATTCATTTCACAACATCACAATGGGCCCTGCCCGAATTTTCCATAAAACAACACATTTCCATTTAGGGTCCCTGACCCGAAACCACATTTATTAAATATAGGGCCCCTGACCCGAAATCACAATTTTAATCCAACTGGGCCTCATGCCCGACTTTATGAACCACTGGGCCCACGACCCGATTTATAAACCAACTGGGCCCGCAGCCCGACTTATAAACCAACTGGGCCCGCAACCCGATTACGTACTCAAATGGACTCCAAGTCCGAGATTTCCAAAACAAGTGGGCCTCAAGCCCGAATTCATCTTTCCAATATAAAAACCGTTTTATCATATTATTTATTTAACCACAAGCACGCAAAACCACAAATAAACCGTTAATCCCGATATACGTGAAATACGAAAAACACCTCGAAATACGTGCAACATACCCGAAATCATTACTCACAAATACCATCATAGAAATCATGTATATAAACCATATAACACATTTAAACATGCATAGGATTTATAAAACCAAAGTCCACTCACAGACCGTTTTAACGGTATGCCTCGATACGCGTGCCACCGGCCCTCCCGGGTCACACCACTATCACCGGGACTCCCAATCCTGTCCAAATCACATTAGAGGGTCACTAACCTCAACATTAACATCCTATCAAAGTCCCGTAATTTTCCCGAATTTTTACTTATTTTTAAACTTAATTTAAAACCTTCGGACATCCCGAACAATATCGAGATGGTGTCCGATCGACACGAAACCAATCCCAAAATGTCCGTTACATCGAATAGATTAAAAGTCATGTTGACCTCACCTCGAGATTCGTGCACACGCGCCGCCGTGAGTGGCTGCGCATGAAATCCACGCGCCGTGAACAGTGTCACCAGCCTAACCCGTATCTCTGGTAAACGGGTCCAAATTGTCCGTGACACGACCCGGTTCAATGTCCATCAATTCGATCCTAATTCCTTCAATTGATCATTCAGTTAGTTTCGTTCTTAGTTCAATTACAGGTCTGTAACTCAATTACACAAATCCTTACCTACAATTCCACGATTCGATGATGAACACCAAGAACACTCTGGTTACTGTTCGTTCATGGAATTCCTTCAATTCCAATTGATTTCCTTAAATTGAATCAACTAGAAGCATCAGTGGACCATGAGGAACAATTCCCCCACATCAATTTCGTCGTTGGATCACTAAATGGTCGCGACTCAAGCTCGAACACCGTCCACTGTGCAACCATGGAGCTTCATCGATCTCAGCCGGTTTCCTTCAATTGATCCTTCCAGAAGCATCGTGGGATCCTCAGGAACACAATCCCCACATCAATTGCACCGTTTGAACACTCCACGATCACGACTCAACCCCGAAATTCCTCCTCTGTCACCAAGTGGGTTCAGAGCCAAAACGTTGCCAATTTCCTTCGTTCTTTCGACGATTCTGATCGTTGTGATCCCAGGAAGCTGAATGTGAGCTCAATTGCGATCCTCACGGCCTAATTCTTTCATTTCGAATTTTTCCTCCCAAAATCCACAAATTAAATTCTCACTCTCCAGCCCCTCTCTGTCCCTCGTGTTTACTCAGCTGTGTTAGCCTCATCAAGCACACGATTTTCCCTTCAAAACCAGTTAGAGAAGACAGCCAAATCTCCCCAATCTGATTCCCCAAATTTGTGCACGGTTTGAAGACAAAGAGGAATTAATGGAAATTAAAAGAATAATTAATTAATAAACATAATAATTAGGTCTCCCCCAAAAACAAGGATTCTGGGCTTAAGCCCCAATTTAAGGGATGAGTGACACTTGTCACTCATCCAGGTGTGTTCAGTCACCGGGTACTGTTCATTATTATATTATTATTTTAATCGAGGCCTCGGTTCTTTAGTTCGTTTCCTTGACCATAACTTCGTCGTCGAATCTCCGATTTCGGCATGCCGCCTGTCATTGGATTCGTATCTACGATACCTACGTAACGGTCCTTGGCCCTCGTCCATCGGACCTCTCGGTCAAAAAGTCAACATTTAGCCCCTAGTATGCCAAATTACCAAAATACCCCTCAACTTCCGAACATCAAAACTTTCTCTACGAATGTCGGAATCGAACGTGCCACCTGTCTATGAACTCGTGACGTCCCGAACTACGTCACGGTCATCGGTCAAAGTCCGTTTGACCGCCCGATCAAAAAGTCAACATTTTGCCCACGACCAGGGCAAAACGGTCATTTTGCACATTTGTCCGATTCCGCCCTACTAACCACCGTTCAACCTCACTAATCAAGATTAGTCACTAATCTAATCCCAGAAATTCGGGACGGGTCGTTACAAGATTAGTAACTAATCACGATAAGTGAGGTTAATCGGTGATTAGTTGGGCGAAATTAGACGAACGATGCAAAATGACCGTTTTACCCTTGGGCGTGGGTAAAATGTTGACTTTTCATTCTAGCGGTCAAACAGACTTTGATCGATGACCGTGACGTAGTTCGGGACGTCACGAGTTCATAGACAGGTGACACGTTCATTTCCGACATTCGTGGAAGAAGTTATGACGTTCGGAAGTTTAAGGGCATTTTGGTAATTTTGGATAAAAAGGGGCAAATGTTGACTTTTTGACCGGGAGGTCCGATGACTAATGGCCAAGGACCGTTACGTAGATCGAGACAATACGAATCCATAGACAGGCGGCACGCTGAAATCGAACTACGAACGGGGAAGTTATGGATCACGGAAGTTCGGTTTTACTATGCACGTACTTTGAGACGATGATGATTTGGCAATATCTGATTGGGCAGATATTTTAGTGGGTCCCATGGATGAGTGACAATTGCCACTCATCCCATTGGCCAATTCCCCTAAATTGTGGATCTCACTAATTAAATAATATTAAATTAATTATTTTATAATCTAATCTTTCAACATTCAATCCTAGCCTTCCATTTCAACTTAATCTAATCTTTCACCTTGTTTTCCAAATTGGTGCATGCGCAAATGTTTATTATATGTTTTAAAGACTTGTTTTTTATGCCACGAGTGCATTTAGATGTGTGGTTACGTATTGGCACGTATTTCGAGGTTTCTGCCCTATACGGTGCCAATACGGGTTTGTATGTCTTTATTGGTCTAAATGTAATGGATTTGGATTTCAAATGGATAAACTCGGGTTTGAGACCCATTTAGTTTTGTCTCGGGCATATGACGCTATTCATGACCTACGGGTCTAAATCGTGGTCGTGGCGAGTGCTATGTGCACGGCGACAAACGATACGATGCTCGCCTCCGGATTGGGATGTGTTCCTTTTGGAGAGGTCACGATGCACGATTTGTGGTCGGGCAGCCTGGGGAGGCTCGACTTCGGAGTGCTGACGGTTCAGGATAGCGATCGGTGATGAGTGCACCATGATCTTGTGGTGGTTGCGTAGGTTGATTCGTTCACGGCGACATACCAGGATTGAGGGCGATCCTGGATGGATGGTTGCACACATCACTACGATCGGAGTCGTGTCTGACCTCTAGATATCGGGCACGGTGCCCAGCTGATGTCATATGTTCGGGCACGAGACCCAGTTGCTTTACGGTTATGAATTCGGGTCAGGGACCCTAGATGGATTTCCAAGTTCATGACGGTTTATGGGAACCGGCATGAACCCTGGAAAGGTTATTGTGGTACATGACGGTTTATGGGAACTGAGCATGGATGATGTTTTCTATATGTATATGAATGGAATGGATATTATGGATCATGACGGTTCAGGGGAACCAGGCATGAATGTTTATGTTATGTATATATATATGTTCATATACCTTCCTTTACTTCTATTATCTCCTCTGGGGAGGGTCGTTGGCCTGGGTGGACCCCGGAGTAGTCACGGAGCTCTGATTGAGTGGGAGTCGCCCCAGTTGGGTTCCTTACTATCAAGAAGGCATGGATCGTAACCTCAGGGCGGGTCAGTGGTCTACGAACATTGACCTTGACTTTGAAAGACTTGGGTGTGAGACCCCGGGTAGCACGCGCGTAGCTTTGGAAACCGTGACAGGATTGGTTGTGTGAATTATATGTATATATGATATATGATTATGTGATGTGCACAGGATTTGGGCGGTGGCCCGTGTTCTTGGTTTCTTTATGATTTGGGCTGAGTCCCACATGGTTTTGGGCACTGGCCTGTATGGTTGAATCTTTACGGTTCTTTCAGTTATGGTTTTGGGCTTAGTTCCCACCTTTGGTCCATTTGGTTAAATGGTTTTCGAATGTATGCATGCTTTTTAGTGAAGGGTACAAATGTCTTTTTATGGAAATGTTTTTATAAACTGGTTGTTTTGTCCACTCACAGCTTTTAATGTTTTGACTGCCCTTCAGGTTGACAACGGATGTGGACTGTATGAGAGACCGAGATATCACATACCTTCTCCGGATCCTGGCGTAGTCTGATGTCCCGAGAGGGCTAAGGTCAGAAATTTCCCTTGTCTGACACTCCGTGTCAGGCGGGATCAGGGTCGTTCCTCGTTAATCCCAGGGGGATTGGAGACGGGTCCTGACATCCTTTATTTCAATCTTAACTTCTTCAATATAACTCCGATTAAGGTGATGTTTTTGCCTAAATTCTCGTAATTCTGAGCTTAATCCAATTCTGCTCATTTTTCACAAAATATGTTATTTTCTCCTATTGTTTGCCATTTTTATATTAATAGATAAGCATAAATGGTATAAAACGATGCTTAATATAAGGCTTATCAAAGGCCTTGTCGTGTCTTCTGTTTCCATCATTATTTTAATGGCTTAGTACTTCTAAACTTGATTCTCTTTACATTTTAATGCAATTCAAATTCATTATGTCTTCAATCATCAACATGTGCGAGTAGACTTTTTTTTAATTGGGGTTGCTTGAGGCCCTAATCATGAGGGTTGTTTGATGTATTTTTGTTCTTGATTTATGTTATTCTGCATAGTACGGATGTGATTGTGGTTACAAGAATTATGTAATTTAATCTTTTTATGTAACAACCCGTACCTTCGGGAAGGGTATAAATGTAATTTTGTAAATAGAATTGTATAAAAGGACGATTTTGCCCTTGTGATTAGTGTGTCAAAAGTTGACTTTTTGATTTATAGGTTGGATGAGTGTTGACCATTGACCGTGATGTAGTTTAGGACGTCACGAGTCCGTAGACAGGTGGCATGTCCGATTTGGACAATCAGAGAAAAAATTATGACGTTCAGAAGATTGAGGGCGTTGCCGTAATTTTGATTAATCAAGAAAAATGTTGACTTTTTAGTGGACTTGTGATTTTCACGTAGACCGAGGACCGTTAGATAGGTCTCGACGTCCTGAGTACAACGACAGGTGGCACGCTGTCATCGGACGTCGGACGGAATAGTTACGGGTCTGGAAAGTTCGAGGGTAAACGGTAAATTCTTAACACTAGGGGTAATTTGGTCTTTTCCCTTATGCCCAATCAGATCAGAACAAGTGGCAATAGTGGATTGGGATATTTTAGTTTTGGTCCATAGGAATTGGACACGTGGGAGAGAACTAGAGGATTCTAGGACTGCCTAAACTACACACGGCCACACATTGTTCTCGTTCAAACTGTGTATTTTGGGTTGAGCAACAGAAACAGAGGAGGTTGGTGATCGAGTTTTGGGAATGAGATCGTGCACGGAGACACGGCGGAGGTGAGGTTGAGTTTCTGAGAAAACAGAGGAGCCGTGGGACTGAGGCGGTGGTTGTGCCGTGTGGTGGCTCAATCCAAGGCAATAGGAGGCTTAGACGACTGCAGGGGACTTAACGAGTACCGTGGCACGCAGCGGTGCAGACGGCGGAGGAGGAATCGACGGTTTAACCCGAATCCCCTGTTTTCCCGTTTTTATTATTTTCAAAAGTGGTGGACCTAGGGCTAGAGTCGAGGGGATTGGTGAGTGAGGTGAGCTTCAGGGAGGTCCTAGGAGTCGTCTAGGATGGTCGCCGTGACGGGGGAAGGTCTGGGTGGCCGGAGGCCAAAACAGGGCTTACGGGCAGTTTTGTTCCAGGTTGAAGATGATGGGTTTTGGGCTTCGATTTCTAGGTTTTAGGATGGGAATAGATTGCTAGGAACTAGACGCAGCTAACAGGATTGAAATGGTGGAAATTGGTGGAGGAATAGAGGAGAACCGGTCACGCCGGTTAAACACAGTTGAACCGGATGACTCGAGGTTGAAGAAGCACTGTAGCAGGCGCATGAGGCCCACGCGCAGCCACTTTGGGTGGCGCGTGGGGGCGCTTGGGGAGGATTCCGGCCAAACTTCCAACATGGTTTTGGTTCTAAATGTTCTAAGGAATTCATTGGTGCAATTTTCGGGTTAATCGGACGATGTTACGGGATAGTTCGGGAATCCGGACGATTTAGGGTCTAAGTTTTAATTACGAATAAATTTCCGAAAATTCGGGGAAATTAGGGTTAGCATAATTGATGTAATTGTGACCCTATTTTGTGCCTATTGACAGGACGGGAGACGACTGAGATGGTCGAGGAGCGCACGGAGCGCGAGTGACACTTTCTGATTCGTGAGTGGACTCTTTCTTTTCTTACGAGCATGCCTAACTGTTTTATTTCTGTTTTATGGTTTAAAGTATGTTTTTATGCTTGTTAATGATGACTAGATGTGATTGCTATGCTTGCACGTTTTTCGAGACATTTTCGGGCTTTTGCACGTTTTTCGAGAAAAAACTAGATTTCTGATTTTGATGCTATACTTTGGGATTTCAAATTATAATTGTGTTCTGATGGTTAAAATGAATTCTGAGACATGATTTTGGCAACCTTGTTTTAGTTTCAAATTGGATTTCGTGGAATTCCGGATTTGGGTTCGGAATGACGGTTCTGAACGCTGGAAGGGCTTCGGACCGATGATTTCAGATTTGGGTTTGGATATGGATTGAGACTTGGTTTTCAATTGGTTGTTGGATTGGATTTGCTGGATCTGGATATTGGGTTTAAAGACCCGGATTCTGATTGATGGGGGGACGGGCCCGGATTGAGTTTAAAGACTCGGGAGTTTAAAGACTCGGATATTTACGATATTACCCCCGTAGGCCTATTGAGTTTAAAGACTCGGGAGTTTAAAGACTCGGATTACATTTGAGGCCTGGTTGAGTTTAAAGACTCAGATAGACCCAGCAGGTTTGATCGGACTTTGATATTTGTGGATTTGGTTTTATGATACGATCTTAGCATAAATGATACTGTTTTATGACGTGGTTTTCTGATACTTCGTTAGGCATGCATGTTTTTAAAACGGAGGGAAAAATGTTCTGGTTTTCTTAACCCTAGTTTGATGTTAAACGGTTTTTGAAACTTTTATTTCTTTTAGTCCACTCACCCTTTTGTTTTAAATTTTCCCTCCAGGTCGTGGTGATAGCGCTGGGGTAAACGTTGAGGCAGGATCCGAGGCATAGAGCTTACGACGTCCTTCCGTTGCGAGATTAGCCCTAGTAGGATTTTGTGCCTACTTTGTATAAACTATGCTCTGACTTACGGTTGTATTTTATTTACTCCCTTGTCTGATAGTTATGCTTATGGTTGTGTTGAGGTTATTTTGGTACTTTAAGTGTGATTGTCAGACGGGAGCAGGGTTCGTCCCGGGTATCGAGGTGATATTTGGGACGGGTCCTGACATTTTAAGTGATTACTTGATTCAATGATTATTGGCAAATGGTTTCATATTGATTGATCACCATTGCGTAATATTTTGGATCAAAGGTTGTGGATTACATTTTGCATGTAATCTAATCAACGACGAAGCTTTACCTTGACGTCAAGGTCACAATCCCAGTTTCAGGAACTGCAAAGCTTTACCTCAACGTCTGAGATTGCTCACAAGTCTCGGGAACTACGGAGCATTACCTCGACATTCGAGACTATCCATCACAATATCGGTCTCGGGAACTACGGAGCTTTATCTCGACGTTTGAGACTATCCAACCGATCTGGCTTCTAGATTAGGGTTTCCACATCACATCATATACATAACATAACCAGAATCCAAAGTATCCAAAATCAGATAATCATATCACTTATAAACATTTCCATATTCCAAACCAAATTCAGAACCCCGAATCAAATAGAAAAACTCGGGCCTAAAGCCCAAACCACAATTCAATCCCAAACACCGCAAAACGTGAATACTTCCAAAAATCACGCAAAAATCATAGGAAATTACCAAGACTTCAATATCACAATATATCGTATCATAAATCATATCCAAACCAAAACCATCTTCGAATGATATTAAAAAACGTAATTTACCAAAACCTCGTAAAACGTGAAATAAAATAATAATTAAATGTACAATCACCGAAAATCACAAAAAAATTCCAATCACCCATATATCACCAAAAAAAATAGAAACACATTTAAAACACTTAAATATGTATGAGTAATATTTTAATAAAATAAAAGTTCACTCACACGTACCCTACAGCGTCGAATCGCATTGCACGTTTTCTGTAAAACCCAAGAACATCACCTCCTGTCAAAAATCACTTCTAAGGATCATTAATCATATCACACTTTAATCCCATAATTTTCTGCGATTTTTAAATTAATAAAACGGATCCTAAACTTTTGGATAGTCAAAACTGCCCCAAGACGATACCCGATCGTCTCAAAAATTGTAGCTGCGCGCCACTTGATGTAACTGCGCGTGGGAGCCACGAGCCACTTGATGTAGCTGCGCGTGGGAGCCACGAGTCTACTGTTCATTGTCTTCAACCTCAAGCAGACCCAATTTCCTGCAAACCGGGTCACCTGACCCGACAATCTCGAACTGCTCAAAAAACCGCCATTTCTTATCCATGTCTATCATTCTAAGCGTCTATCCTCACATCTTCAATCCTAGAAACATTTATATAGCTTCAAAAGAGGAAAACAACATACCTTGACCTCAACTCGAAATCCAAACTTTTGACCTTGTTTCTCCTTTACTATTTTCGGGCCTTCCTTCATCCCAAACTTGTTGTTCTTTGATGTTTTGGGTTCCTGGAAGCATAAGGTAGCCATTACAGTCCTTATTTCGACGTTTGAACAACTCAAAAAATCCAACTTTCAGTTTCCAAGTTCCTGGGTTTGTGGGTTCTTCCTTACCACACCACGTCTCATCACGATACTTTCTCACCACACCACACCACACCACATCCAATTTCCAGTTTTCGAGCTTGGTAAGCTTGTAAGGACTAACACCAGCTTTTGGGGCCCTTGGTTCTGCATTACGAACCCCAAATTCAACTTGCACCCTCCACTACAATGGTTGCACCACACTGATTCTGGGCCCTTGAATCTGGGCCCTTGAATATCCCAAAACTTCCATCTTCCCTCTTCTCTTCTTTAATTCTTTCCGCCTCCCTAACCCTCATCATATGCTTATCATTTTCCTCATATTTCCCTCACATGTTGGTAGTGGGTGTAGGTTTTCTTCATTTCGGTGAAAGCCCACCGACCAGCCCCAAATCCTCTCACTCTTCTTTTTTTCCACACATTGTTATATATATATATATATATATATATATGTGAGTATAAGGGTAGGTCGGTATTAGGGAAATGAAAAGAAAATTTTAGAACCATCTAGGGTACTCTAGGTCCATGCAAAAAGACCAAAATCCCTTGGTGGCAAAATTACCATTTTGCCCTTCACCATTCTGACCCATAACTACTTCACCCGATCTCCGATTCAAGCATGTCGCAAGCCCATGAACTCATGACCTCAAGAGCTTCGCAAGGGGTTTCTCGGAATTCCTAACAAACTTGCATATCAAAAAGTCAACTATTTGACCTTATATGGGCAAAATCGTCTCAGTCTCTCAAAATTTACTTTGCCTCAAGGGTCCGGGTCATTACAGTTCACTTAGTAAGTAAAATCAAACAACATTGTTCAACCTTTGTTTTTTTTCTTACTTGCAACTTAAGTTCCTGTTTTCTTGTTTTCCAAACTAGAGCGTAATCCCCAACCCCCTTCTTGTCGTGTGTTTTGTGTTTGTTTTGTCTTTCACTGAATTGTGAATCTAAATTAAGTGACACACTTGTTGAAAAGAGTCTTCAAGGGGTCGACTTTATCCTACTCCCTACGATATTGTGCACTTGCAAGATTTATCATTTGGATTAAATAAGTTACATATTTGTGTGCTTGTTTAATTTTGACCAGACATACCTCAATAGGAATTCTTCTAAGACTCGATTGGGGCTTGGTAGGATCTATCTGGACTAAAATTAGGCGTGGTTCTTGGATTGCGCCAGGACCCAATTTTGGACTTGGATTAGGCCTGATATTCATTATGAGACATCTCCTTTGTTATGACTCATAATTGAACTTTTTTTGCATTCTTCTCAAAATTCACCTGTCTTTCTAAAGACGCACATGTTGCACAATATTGATCATATTCTATCTGGTTGGCACGAAATCATTCAAAAGGCATGTAAGAGACGTACTGAGTGATAATAAAATGATGCTTAATTCATGACTAAACATTCTCCCTTTTGAGTTTTTTAGACCTTCATATCAGCCTTACCATACAAAAATTTAACTCATAATACAGGCAATTTAAATTTTTTCTCTAATCCGTAATATCAAATGCTTGTGTTCATATGAGCCTTATAATTTAAAAATCAAGGTTGGAAATTTTGAAAAAAAAAACAGAACATTGAACTTTGAACCTTAATCCAAACTTCAAATTTTTAAGAAATTAAATTTTGAAACCTCATTCTCATATTGTTAGAGTTCACAACAACCGTTCTATGAAAAACCAAATTTAAAAGGAAAAAAATTCGAAACTTATTCTTCAATCTATAATATCAAACTCTATAATTCATATGAACCCACGATTCTAAAATCTAAACTCAAAATTTTGAAGGGAAAACAATTGAACTTTGAAATCTCAATCTTATTTTATTTATTGTAGTACAAATCAACGCTCCTTAGGTAAAATCGAATTAACAACAACTATTAGTTAGAATTCATCATTTAACGCGCAAGAACAAATGCTAGAGTTTATATAAATTTTATAATTCCGAAATCCAAACTCGAAATTTTGAATAAAAAAATTAACCATCGAAATTCCAAAATTATTTTGGAATTTATTTTGTTGGAAACAAATTTCACTTGGTAAGTTTTGGTAAATCCTTGTCGAATCCTACAAAAAAAACTTACCATAGAAGGGTGCATGGGAATTTCAAAATACTAATTTTTGATTAAGTAGTATGTAATTTTCCTCATCCAAATACCCGTACGGAATTATTAATCCATCATTAATCCTTCAAATTGTAGGCTAAGGGTAGACACAGTTTGGATCGATATAAATATCAACCAAAACCAAAACCATATCGATAAAAAATTTAATAGTTCAATATAGTTCGACGTTTTAAGAAATTGAATTGAAATTGTTCCATTCCTAATTATTAATAATAGTAGGGTTTGGATTGGTTACGACTATTCTGGTATGATTTTTCATGTAATATATTCACACCAAAAAAAACTCCATTAAAACATCACGACACAGTTTGGATCGATATAAATATCAACCAAAACTAAAACCATACCGATAAAAAATTTAATAGTTCAATATAGTTCGACGTTTTAAGAAATTGAATTGAAATTGTTCCATTCCTAATTATTAATAATAGTAGGGTTTGGATTGGTTACGACTATTCTGGTATGATTTTTCATGTAATATATTCACACCAAAAAAAACTCCATTAAAACATCACGACTTAAAAAGGTTTTAACATTCTCAGCATTTCATTCATCAACATCAAAACTTCATGTACATGAGGATTTCACTCATGTACATCAAGATTTCTTTCATATATATCAACAAATTAAAAACTTTTAACATTTTAAACTTAAAATATAGCAAATTATGTTTAAATATAATTTAAATTCGTAGTAATACAAAATGAGTAAAGATTTAGTGAGAATAGTCTCATAAAACACTTACACTAACAAATTAAAAGATGACAAATATTAACTAATAAACTATATATAATTAACAATCCATTTTAAATTCCAAAATAAAAATCTAAAACCTTTGGATTTTAAAACCGTAGTTAAGATCAACCAAAGAGTCAATAACAATTTGAATCGAATTGAGTTTTACACATTGTCTACCTCTAATAATTTCCAACCGTCTGTCCGCATATGAGATTTACAATATACTTTTCCACCAACAATCATTGATTCAATCATCACTAAGTAGGCCTCGTCATTGGGCCGGGTCGGGCAAGCCCGGCCCAAAATTTTTGGGCTTGGGCCGGGCCGGGCCGGGCCTATTTCATAATTTAAAAAATACCGGGCCGGGTCGGGCGGGCTTGATCATAAATATGAAAGCCCATGCCCTTTGTCGGGCCGGGTTTGGGTCGGGCTTTTATCGGGCTTTACGGGTCGAGCCTACTAAGCCCACTTGGGCCGGGCCTACTAAGCCCATTTGTACCTACCTAATTGTAAAAAAAAAAAAAAAGTGAGTTGAGCTTAAATATTATTATCGAATATTGAAATAAGCTAAGGAGGGGTACTATTGGATTTGGAGAATTGACTTAACTTTTAGACCATAAAGCCGAGATAGGATAAGGAGGTCGATAAGAGAATCAGAGACCTAGAGAGTTTTTTTGAATTTAGGGTTAGGGTTTGGTTTGGCCATTGGCTTTTAATTGACACTAGGTTGAGATTTGGTTGGATTTTTGGATTTTGGCTATGATAGTAGTAACAAGATTGGATTGAGTATCAATTCCTAATTTATAATTATTTTATATTTTCGGGCTTATGGGTCGGGTTTACCTGGGCTGGTCGGGCTGGGCTTACCGGGCTTTATCGGGCTCGGGCCTATCGGGCCTAGCGGGCTTGAATACCCTAAGCCCAAGTCCAGCCCGTCAACATGCGGGCCGAGCCGGCCCACGGCCCATATCGGGCCGGGTCGGACTTTTTGTCATCGGGCCTATCGGGTACCCATAAGCCCGTGGGCTTCTGGGCCAAATGATGAGGGCTATCACTAAGGATGAAAAATGTTGCGAGTTCCAATTGCGATCGCTCATGAGTTGAGTTACCCAAGTTATAACCTGTGAAATTCGAGCTTACGTCTAGTAAGCCTTTCTCTCTTCATAACATCCTGATCCAATCATTCATATCGTGTGCCATACTACGAATTTAGAAATAAAACTCATTTCTACTCGATTGTTTTCAATTTTATTTCCACTACCTCACATAGTTATTTGTTTTAAGTTGTAAACATCAGCTTAGATATAAATTTTTATGGTCATAAATCTCGAATTGGTTCCTCACTTCGATTTTAAGTTTCAAGTATTAAATACACTCCAAATGACCATTTTATACCGCAACTAATCTACCCCATCAATAAACATAATCAAAGTCGAATAAAATTGTGTAATCATAAAGTTTCAAGTAAGCGTCCTATTTTTTAGTAAAGATAGAAAGTCATGTAAGAGCTAGATGGTGAAAGAAGACCTCAGGGAATCATCAAAAGCGTGAAATGATCATGAGATAACAGCAGATGACTTTTCATTCATAAATGTGGTTCTTGTTTCCACAAAAGATAAATGTAAAGAAATAATATGAACAATTGAGTTCCTAATTACCAATGGGAAATTACAGCATCAAGAAAAAATGATTATTAAACCAAAGTAGCTTACTTTGTGAGCAAGTGAAATCGAATTTTGTTATGAACCTCAATGAAATCTTCAGATTTACATGCCTGGACTGAGAAGGGGAAGCCGAACCAGCTTGAGGAAAAAAGGAAGCTGAATGACTTCATTTCGTATCACTTCAAAACAAGAGGACCTCTACATCCTTATCTGCCTTTGACTTCAAAATACCAACTTGTTCGGAGAAAATCCATCTCGGAAAAATCTCATGTCAACCTATTTTACAAGAAGAATTTCTGAACAAAACAAAAGTAGAGGGATGATCAGTACAAGGAAAGCATTCTCAAAGCGAACAGCATAAAGCATAAACAATTAGAGCTCAAGTGGTACTTTTTTTAATGAACAGGGTATGACTACATTTTGACTTTCTATTATGACACAAAAGCGAAGCTCATTAAGAAGCAGCTTCCTCACAAAGTCAGATGCCAGTTCTTGTGGAGCACACCACCCCAAGGTAACCTCCTCAAAAGAGGGCTCGTTTGGTGAGGGCAATTGGATCTCTATTCAGAGTATTTTGAATAAAAATGGATGTGTTTTCATCATAAGGGGATTAGAGGGAGTAGGCATAGGAGAAAACTTATCCAATCCAATCCCCGCTTTTACACTCAAAATACATTGAATTTGGAAAGTTACCAATCCAAGCCGTTGAGGAATAGGCTACCTGCTCATTGGCGTCATCAATTAACAAGTTTCTCGTTACAGTACATAACCAATGGCTCTAAACAGTACACGGATAAAAGAGTCTAAACCCAAGGCCTTCGTCTCATCTAATTTGAAGCAAACAAAACTAGAGAGCAACGTCCTTTGTGTTCTACTCCCTATTTCTTTTGTCGTATCATATGAGTCAAGACCAAGGAGTCTAGAAGCATAACATAATGTTGACGTGTCTACTAGTAGGCTATAAGATCTCTTCTTTTTTTTTCTTTTTTCTGCAAGCAAAGAAGCTAATTTCCTCATTTATGTGTTTAATACTTTACATTTTTAATAGAACATGTATTTTATCGCATCTTTAAGTTTGGCATCTCTAGTTCATACTTCATATTCTTACAAAACATTAATATTAAATGAATTGCATCTGATATTAAATATTTATTGAGGTTCCTAAGCTACTAGCAGGTTATAATTTCATCTTTCCTCTATTAATGTTTCAGTTTCTGCTTAGGATTAGGATTTGGGAGCAGGGTTAGGGTTAGGATAAGGATTTCAATTTCTGGTTGAGATTATTTGGGCATTGCAATCTGAGGTATCTAAAATAAAAAAATAAAAAAATAAATGTGGTGTAGTTTAAGGTACGGCTGAGCTAAGCTGAATTTAGTTGCCAACTAGACACACAAAAATGCATAGTAACCTCTCACATCCAATAATGCAAGTACTTGACAATTCACAAAAATGAAAATTCTATAATTTCTCATATCCTTATTTCTGGCATGCAAATGATCTGATCTGTGGGGCAAGTGACTCATCCTCCAATATAATAACGGTGCAGGGAAAGTTAAATAGGAGGTCAGTGCATATATCCTGTTTCTATTATTCAAAATAACATCTTCATATTCTTATTTATTTAATAAAAGAATATTATTTTTTGAATCATTAAAATTGAAAGAAACCCAGCTTTAAAGGAAAATGACATTAGGGCACAGGAAAGACTTTACAGTTCCCCTACCTCTTATCATTCACCACTCCAATCTATTAAGTCACTGCGAGGTGCATAAAGCTTGGTAGCCCGCTCTTCTGCTTCAACATCATTAACCACCCCCCGACATCGTGGAAACCCACAATAACATGCTAGTTGTTCATCAATTGAAAAGAATCTGTAATATTAATGAGAAACTTGAGACTTGACACCTGAGATGAAATAGATAAACCGCATATAAAGCAAAAATTGAGGACAACCTGTAATCATATGTAAGTTCTTCCCATCGTTTAATGTCTCTCTTTGCAAATATGATAATGTGCTCATCATTATTAACACTTATGACTCTCGAGTAGCAATTTGGCTGCAAACAAAGGTAAAGTAGGTCAGGAAGTAACATATTCCAATAATATATAAAATAAAATAAAGCTTTCACAGAAGCCATGCATTATAAACTCAGTAATCACAAAAGTGTATGCAATATGACTGTATCATATGATTTCCGTGATATAAAATGGAAGCCGAAACCAATAAGTGAAATTCCCAGCATGTAAAAATAAGTAACAATTGGCAAAGAAAATGTTGTAAACAGAAGAACTGAAAGATCATAATTAATTGAAAACTTTATATGAGAAATAATCACAGTATATAAGCTTATACAACTAGTATTTTATTTGAAAAATATCAAATACAGCCAAAATTATGGGCGAGTAAAAGCCCACAAAAAACTACAACAGGTATTATGCTCCGACAGTGAAGATCAACTAAAAGAAAGTTAACAATGCAAAAATGTAGCATATGCAAATCATTGGAGGCCAAATGATTTTGCAAGCTAAAACAACTTTCACACTTTTTAGGATTTGCATATTTCTGAAGATATATATATCACCCAAGAAACAAATAGTTCTTGAAAGCTCTACGAGAAGCTGAAGCTTTTTCGAAAAGACATTCTAGATAACTGATCTTCTCAATACCACTTGGAAGAAGCTCCACCAAACAGATTCCAGCCTAAACCTTAGATACAACTCTAACCCTTAAAAAATAAGCACAATAGAAAGGACATCCATAAAACAGTAAAAAAAACACTTACCTCTGCTTGTTTTAAGAGCGATTTGGATTTGATAATAAGGCTAAATTTACTACAAAACTAGAAAACACGAGATTTAATGGATTTAACATGGTCATATGCACAAAGTCATCTGAAATCCATTTGCTTTCTTCACATTGCTTCTTATTCAAATCCTAGCATACATAAATTGTAATACAGAACCTACAAATTTAGCCTTATTATGAATCCAAATCCAAATCCAAATCCTTCCTAAAACAAAGGGAGTCGGTGGGGTTTTGGATTTGGTAACAAGGCTAAAGCTAGTACAAACATTAAAAAACACTAGACTGAATGGATATGAAATAACTAAATGTTACTAGATGTGGTGCTAATAGAAGGAATTTGAAATGACTAAATGCACAAAATAACTTCAAATCTATTAGTTTTCTTCATTTTTCATCCCATTCAAATCCTAACATATATGCATTGGAATAATTTAAACAACAAATTTAGCCTACTATCACATGCAAATCCAAATTCAAATCCAAATCCACCCTACTCCAAAGAGAGCCTAATATTTAATTTCCCATCAATTTTCTCTCAACTAACAGCAATATAACACTGAACCACCGTCAGGATGGTCTTTTCATTTCCAAAGTGATACACGAGTAGGAATGAAAAAAGTTCTCAATCTCTAAAGTTATGCTAGAATGTGATTCTCCCAGGAATTACTAATGCCCACACTTTTAGCTGGCTGCTACAATGTCAATGATATCATGTCACAGTGAATGGTGCGGAGTATTAATGCAATTCAAGATGATAAATATGTCATACGATTAAAAACCAACAAGCAGAGAAGGTCATATGATAAATATGTCATACGCACTTCACAAGAGTGATTAATCAGGTGAGCAATGCTTCCTGCTCTTGTGGCATCAATGACTCGTTCATCATCAATCCGAAACATATAAGTCCCAGCACCCTGCGTAAGAACAATTAAAAGTTTCAAGAGCTATTGAACTTTCATTTCATATGCAAGCAACAGTACATTTAAAAGGTCCACAACGAAAATTACTAGAAAAGCAAAATCACAAGTGTAACAAAAAAAATAAGCCTAAAATTTCATTCCTCACAACCTTTCAGTAGGCACCCTGAATTCCAAATAAACATACACGAAGGCAGGATAATTTTGGTAATCTAACAATGAAATAAATAAATAAATCTTAAAAGAGACCACAATATTGAACTAGATGTATATGCTCCTGTGTCAGTTACTAGTCCAAACGAAGTTTCAAAATCAGATGGGCAGTGTATAGGTAGCTGATCAAGGTTGGCCGGATATCTGAATGCCAAAGAGGAGCTCGTTTCCTGGGATGCACATTTCCCTCAAGAGAAGCACAAGTGCTTCATCCAGCTACACAACAATTAAGTGAGAGCTTGTCTTTCCTTGAAAGGTAACCCAGATCCCTGACCCACGCGGACTCTTTAGTCAGAACGGATAGGAAGCAAAGTCCATCCAACTCCTTATCACTGAAATTTCTCCGAAATGTTTGTTTCCAAGAAACAACCCTATGGGAGAAAAAGCCAAGGGCATGTAGCATTTTGATTCGATGAAGATCTATACAGTTCTGGAAATAGTGGTGCATATGATTGACTCACCTGACCAAATCTCTTTTAAGAATTGGATCTTAGTCCCACGGTCGGTAAGAATTTTTAAAAGTCCACACTAGACAATCCTAGGGCAACTACCATTCCATTTCACTGAAAAAACCCATCTAAACCAGGCAATCACTTATTGTCCTGGCTGCTCATGGTAAAAGAAAACCAGAAAATGAGAAATAAACCAAGTAATATTTTTTAATATTGTTAGAAAAATGACACATAATTGGACTAGCTTTCTGCTTTTCTTTCAGGAAGAAACGTCACTAGTGCTAAAATTAAGCACATCAAACCATGGGACAGGCAAACTACCAATATCCATCACCACAGACAAAATCTTCCCTTGTCATGATTTAATCGCTATACCCCCATATACACTCATTCCGACTCATCTGCCACTATAAGAAAACACAAGAAACTGAATATCTACCTATCCTATAGCCACCTTATGCAATCAAATGATAGTCTTATTAAACTTTATCATGTCAAAAATTGGTCGAAGAATATAAATCCATAGATTCCAAGAATTTTAATACCAGAGTATTCCCACTCCTAGCCTATGATAGGAATCTAAGATCAAATGGAGTATGTGAAACTTTATTTTCAAAATGTTTCCATAAGTGGACCATGGCATTATTTCAATGAGATTGTAATAGATCCAATTCTTACAACGAAGAGGGAAACAACAAATTTCTAAGATTTCGGGGAAAGTCCAAAAGCGGAGAAGCAACCCTAAGAATCATGTGCACACCTATGAAGCACAGATACGGACACTGACACAGGGATAAAATACGACATGATATGGGATATGGAAAATTTATAAAATATAAGACACGATGCATGGTGGATATTGATTAAAAAATATAAATTAAATCATAATAAACATTATAAGAGGATAAGACTATGTTGCTAATTGGAGACATCAAGAAACTAGAATCCTAGTTCCACTTAAATATAGAAGATGCAAAAGAAGAGGCATCAATCATTGTTAATCTACAGGGTGAAGAAGAAGAGGCAGAAAACAGTTCATTGCTAATGTAGGAAGCTCTTCATAATTCTTAAATTTCAAATTAAATCTCCTCAATCTACTCCTAATTAGTGTAATATGTAAAGTGGGACACTCGGCCCATGAGTCTGATACAAGTATCCCATGAGTCGGTATGCACATCCATCAAGTCAACGACATATTCGTTGACCCAGATATGTCAGATACATGTATCTGAGAGTATCTGGTGAGTTTCGTATCCCATAACCCAAGATGCTAGGTGTATATGCCACATCATAACTGGAAACCAAATTAATGCACATAGAATTTGAAGATTATGTGGCTAGAGCTCTTGAATCCAGAGAGACAATATCTCACGTCTTTTAAAAAATTTCATAAAGCTGCGACTTAATGAAATTCCCAACCCTATAGAAGCATAAAATACATGCTTGATGCATGCATACTGCTTTTGAAGGAAAAAAACTGTGTTCCTACTGATACCCACCATCATCCTTTGGGAATTCTTTGAGGAATTGAAAGGAAGGTCACTATAGAAGCCTATTTCGAATCCCATTCAATGTAGCAATGTGTGGAGCATACAAAGAACCGTCGTACACAAGGAGCTATGAAACAAGTCAGAAGAAAAGATGAGACATCTTCTACATGGAGGTGTTGTCAAATATCAAGAAATACCAGTGCCATTCTAGCAAGAAAAAGCATACAAGATGCTACCCTGTGGTCTTCCTGATGGAGGCCTAGATCAAAAGAACTATTGGTTCCCGTGGTCTTACACTTACCAAATGGAGTCTGAGAGGGACTACCCAAGCAATAGAGTTAAATTATCAAGGGAAAGTAGTGTGCTTCTACTTCCTGTAGAGGGAAGGCCAAACATATAATTTGGGCTAAAATAAATAGTCACTATCCAAGAATATTTTAAAATATATTCTGCTCTCATTTGTTAAGACTTAGGACCAAATAAATGCATGCAAGCATAATAAAGCATGAGTTCAAATGAGCAGATTATTGACTTGATTACATAACTTACCACCAATGAGTTATATATGAAGTGCTCTCTCCTGTCAGCTACAGGAGGTCTAACAAGCTCACCAGTGTATTCAATCACCTGGAAGAGATATAATCAGACCTCAAAATTATCTTCCACAGGTTCAAAATATAATAAGCCAATTACTTTACCATGTCCCCTGCTCTATGTGGGTGCTTGGCAAAGATACCAAAACCATGAATTCCTGATTTTCCTGCAGAACAAGTACCAAAGGAGTGAATTCAGAACAACAATAGTAAGAGTAACGTAAACACTGAATGGAATGACAGAGACTACACAAGCAAGGTCATGAAAACATGTATTATAGAGGATCTGCTAGAACCAATAGTTCAAGCTCTAGAATAACATATAAGAATACATCTTGTCTATTAAAATAAAAAATAAAAAAATAAAAAACTAGACTCCGGGCTCCCGCTAATGCTAATGCGAGTGCTATTAATCTTTAATTTTTTAATAAAAATAAGAGTAACTATCTTAGCACATTACTTTTTTTCTTTTTCTTTTTTACCCCCATTTCTCGCATTAACCTTTATTATTTTTTAATTTATAAATTTAATATTTAATTTTACTATTATATCCTTAAACTATTAAATAATTTAAACAGTACTTTTGTAAGAATTTTTTGGTGAAGCCTTTTAAGCCTCTTGGCTTGATAATAATAGAGTTAATAATTAAAAGGTCATGAAACTGTTCCTCAATCTTATCAATTAAAAGAATAACAAACGTCTACATTACCATATTAGTTATATGGTATAGCAAATTTCATCAACTGGATACACTTTTAAGGAAATCTCAGAACAATACAATGTGCTACCTAAAAGGCCTACGTATCCACTACTAGCTTCAAAGAAACAAAATTTGCTACGAAACCTAAATAGTGAGCTAAAGAACCAGATGGGAGACAAGTCAAGGTAATCAAAATTGAACGTAAAAAAGATGAACTATATTTATACAACTTGAAAAAAAAAATAAATAAATAAATAAAAAGAGTACCAAATGCTAGTCTTTTCCGAAAGGTGTCCCTCATGTATTTATACTTCTCAGCCATAGAAAGTATGTCATTAGGGGCATCAAGCTGAGAGGCTTTCAGCCTTTGAAGGCTAGAGCAGAACTTAGAGCCAGTGACACCACTGGAAGGCCTGGAATGACTTGAAAGTTCGTGTTGACTGTAACCACCAACTAAGTAAGGCTGGTTCTCAACAAACAATCGCTTCAAGGATGCAGCAGCTATAGCTTCAGGTTCTTTTCTCCCTCTTCTACAGAAGTAATTGTATGGCTCTGCACAGGGGTTGAAAAAAGACATCATAATTGTAGAACAGTCCTTACAGCCGTAGATCTTTAGGACAATGTATACTGTTAGACTTTAGGACATCTGTCCTTGGACAGTTATTTAGGTAGTTATCAGCAGTTCTAGGTTAGATTAGATAAGGAAGAGATAACTGCTTGTAGTTATCTCAACCTCAGATTTTTTGTATAAATAGGCCCTGCGGGCAGATTAATGAGATCAACAAGATTTCCCTGAATTTCTACATGGTATCAGAGCATAAAGCCTGACCACCATAATCGGTCCTGCCCTCTACTTCAACCTTTCCTTTCTGTTTTCTGAACACCACAGCCGTCTCAATTCCCTTCCTCCTCCCTGTCATGGCATCTGACTCTTGCTCCTCCCCTCACATCTCTCCCACTCATGTTTCTACCCTGGTTTCTGTCAAATTGACTGAAACCAATTATCTTCTCTGGGAAAGTCAGATTAAACCTTTCCTAATCGGACACAACTACTGGCGATATATTGATGGAACTTACCCTCCCCCTCCCTCCCTCTTATCACCTGATCTCTCCTCCCCAACATCCGCCGCCTCTGATTCTGCTCTCACTTCTGCCTCTGGACCTGTCCCTAACCCAGCCTATCATCAATGGTTTCAAATTGACCAGACACTGATCAGTATGCTACGAGCCACTCTCACTGAACCCATTCTTTCTCAAGTTGTCGGTCTCAACACTTCCAGAGATATCTGGGAATGCCTGCGTCAGAATTTTTCACAGCAATCTCTTGCCAATGCTACCAACCTTCGTTTCCAACTTATGTCCCTCACCAAAGGCTCCAAGACAATTTCCGAATATCTCTCACATGCCAAAACCCTTGCTGATTCACTCGCTGCCATCAATGAACCGTTTTCCTCAACTGATCTGGTCACCGCAGTCCTGCGTGGCCTTGGCCCAGAATACACTGTCCTAGTCACTACCATGCTTAACTTCCCCCCACTCCCTCCCTTCTCTGATCTGCGATCCCGTTTACTATCCTTCGAAGCCCAGCAGACTTCCCTTTCCTCTTATATCTCCCCTACAAATCCCACTGCTCTCTATACTGCCCATCCCAATCCCATACCCACCACCTCTGCTCACGGCTACTACACTGCCCGTAGCCGTCCACCCTTTCAGCGTGGTTACCGCCCTAACCGCGGATCCCGCCCCTTTAACCGCCGTGGTTCAGGTCGTTTCCCACCCACACATCCCTCTCCTGGTATCCTTGGACCGTCCCCTCATCCCACTCGATCTTCAGGCCCTCAATGCTGGTCCTGTAACCGGTTTGGCCATGTCGCTGCTCACTGCCCACAACTCACTCAGACTCAAGACCATGATCTATCTCAGGCCTTTGCTGGTCTCCATTTGGCCACAGTATCCGACCCCAACTGGTATCCCGACAGTGGAGCTACTCACCATGTCACTATGGCCCCTGCCACTTCCACTTCCTCGCCCACTTCTGCCCACGACCAGGTCATGGTAGGCAATGGCAGTACAGTCCCCATCACCCACACGGGTACTGTCACTTTTCCCTCTGGTTCGTATGTCTTTAACCTAAAAGATGTTCTTCATGTTCCTTCAATTCGTAAAAACCTCCTTTCTGTCGCTAAACTCACCCAAGATAGTAATGTCAGCGTTACCTTCTATCCCACCCATTTCATTATTCAAGACCTTACTACTAATGCTGTTCTATTTCAGGGCCCCTGTAAAGATGGCTTGTACCCTATCCCTCCACCGACCACACCTCAAGTCTTCCTTACCACTGCCTCCCCTACCTTGTGGCATCAACGGCTAGGGCATCCTTCCAAAGAAGTCCTCAAGCACCTGTCATCTCAACACCAGCTTCATCCACCTGCTTCTTTTAATTCAATTCCTTTCTGTAATTCTTGTGCTCAATCGAAATGTACTAGACAACCATTTAATTCTGTTGTACACACATCTAAGAAACCTTTTGACTTAATTCATTCGGATGTTTGGATGTCCCCTGTTAATTCAGTTTCTGGTTTTAAATACTACGTTCTGTTTACAGATGACTTTACCCGTTACACTTGGGTCTTTCCCATCCGTCTAAAATCAGAAGTTTTTGCACATTTTTCCCGTTTCTTCACCTATGTCCAGAGCCACTTCAACACCACCATCAAAACATTTCACAGTGATGGTGGCAAGGAGTTTGCAAATCAGTCTTTCCAAGACTTCTGTCACACACACGGCATCCATCAGAGATTCTCCTGCCCCCATACCCCTCAACAGAATGGTCTAGCCGAGAGAAAACATAGACACATCTTTGAAGTAGGCCGTACCTTGCTCCTCACGGCTAGCCTCCCTCCCTGTTACTGGGCAGATGCTATCACCACTGCAGTCTTCCTAATCAATCTCCTCCCTACCCCTGTTCTAAAGTGGTCCACTCCCTACTCCAGACTCCACGCCAAACCCCCTCCATATACCCTCCTACGCACATTTGGCTGCTCTTGTTTCCCCTATCTAGGAGACTACACTAAACACAAGTTAGAACCCCGATCTCTACCTTGTATCTTTCTCGGATACAGCCCTCAACACTCCGGATACCGCTGCTTACACGTCCCCACTGGACGTGTTTACCTTAGCCGTCATGTCATCTTTGATGAAACCACATTTCCGTTCACTTCCAACCCCACACCAGCACCAGAAAACCTTTCTTTCCTCCCCGTTATTTCACCTCTGGATCACAATACATCGGACCAACCTCTCATTCTTCCTCCAGTCCCACCACCTTCATCTTCTACTCCACACCTTGTTTCTCCCTGCCCTTCCCCCACCATTTCTACTGCCCCAACAGCCCCTTCTCCTCAGTCTCAAACTTCCACCTCCTACACCTCCTCCCTCCCCCACATCCGCCCCCCTCCAAATATCCATCCAATGATCACTCGTAGTAAATCTGGACTTGATACCTCTCGTCATCTCCTCCATGTTTCCCGTTATCCTCTTCCCCAGATTTTCACTGCACTTGCTCACAGCCCCATTGAACCCACCACCTACAAACAAGCCTCCCAATCTCCTCAATGGACTCAAGCTATGAACACATAATTCTCTGCCTTAATGCAGCAACAAACTTGGTCTCTCACCCCCTTTCCCCCTCATGCAAATGTCGTAGGATGTAAATGGGTGTTCAAACTCAAACGCAAAGCCGATGGCACCATTGAGCGACACAAGGCCCGTCTTGTCGCTAAGGGCTTTCACCAAACTGCAGGCCTTGATTATCAAGAGACATTTAGTCCAGTTGTCAAACCAGCTACCATCCGTGTGGTTCTAACCCTTGCAGTTTCACTTGGCTGGCCACTCCGTCAATTGGATGTCACAAATGCTTTCCTTCATGGTACCCTCACAGAAGAGGTCTATATGCAACAGCCCCCTGGCTTTGTTGATCCCCAGAAACCTCATCATGTCTGCCACCTACACAAAGCCTTATATGGCCTCAAACAGGCTCCACGTGCATGGTTTGAAAGATTCAGCACCTTCCTCCTTGCTTATGGGTTCCTTCAGAGCAGGGCAGATCCTTCTCTCTTTACTTTTCGCACAGACACAAGCTTAATGTTTCTCCTTCTTTATGTCGATGATATAGTCCTCACCGGGAACCTTCCTTCTGCCTTGTCCACCTTCATGGCCACCCTATCACATGAATTTGCCATCAAAGACTTAGGGCCCCTGCACTATTTTCTGGGAGTTGAGGCCACTACCACTGCTCAGGGCCTACATCTAACTCAGTCCAAATATACCACTGACATTCTTAAACGCAGCGGTCTCCTAGATTGCAAACCAGTCTACACCCCCGTGGCTTCCAAGAAACTCTTGTCTGCTCACGAAGGCACCCTTCTCCCAGATCCCACCCTCTATCGCCAGCTGGTTGGTGCTCTCCTTTACTTGACACTGACACGCCCAGATATTTCCTTTGCTGTTCAGCATACTGCCCAGTTCATGAATGCCCCCACAGATCTCCACCTCACCGCAGTCAAACGAATTATTCGTTATCTGAAGGGCACCCTTGGTACAGGCATCCACCTGCGCAGATCTGCCTTCCCACTGCAACTCCACGCCTACTCTGATGCCGATTGGGCTGGCTGCCCAGACACCCGCCGTTCTGTCACAGGTTCCTGCATCTACCTAGGCCCCAATCTGATATCCTGGTGTTCCAAGAAGCAACGAACCGTTTCCCGCTCCAGCTCTGAAGCAGAGTATCGCTCACTAGCCTACACTTGTGCTGATACTCTATGGCTCCTCAGTCTTCTTCGCGAGCTCCACTTTCAGCCCAGCAAGCCCATCATACTCCACTGTGACAACATCAGTACTAAATGCATGTCCTCCAACCCTGTCTTTCATGCACGCACCAAACACATCGCCCTTGATTACCACTTTCTTCGAGAAAGAGTTGTCTCTGGCACCCATCAGGTTCACTTTGTTCCTTCCCTACATCAGCTGGCCGATTTGTTCACAAAGGGACTCTCCACTGCTCGCCACTGCCAACTCAAATCCAAACTTGTCACCCACCGGGTGCCTAGTTTGCGGGGGGATGTAGAACAGTCCTTACAGCCGTAGATCTTTAGGACAATGTATACTGTTAGACTTTAGGACATCTGTCCTTGGACAGTTATTTAGGTAGTTATCAGCAGTTCTAGGTTAGATTAGATAAGGAAGAGATAACTGCTTGTAGTTATCTCAACCTCAGATTTTTTGTATAAATAGGCCCTGCGGGCAGATTAATGAGATCAACAAGATTTCCCTGAATTTCTACAATAATACAACACTAATAAACTTACAAAATAAAAAATTAGAAAATTAGAATATCGGAGTATCTATATAAAAATTCAGGGTTACAACCCCAAATACAAATCACACTCTTATCATACAAGTCAAAGAATAAAGCACTATTTCAATGTCATAGGTACATTAAATATGAAGACAATTTTTCCAAAACATGGACTGGAAACAGTATTCACACAAAGCATACGCTAAAAAATGGAGAAACGTTACAATTTATAATACCATATATGTTAAAACAGTATAATTTATAATACCGTATCTGTTAAAACAGTATAATTTACAATACTAAACTACACTCAAAGTATATTGATTATGCATTACACACTTGTACTAGTATAGATTACAATGCTAAAACTACACTATTAAAGCATATGAATTATGAATTGCATACCAGTACGAGCGCATCCAGATGGATTGGATGGCGGAGTGTACTCTGAGCAGCGACGAAGTGTTCGCCCAGCACGGTCCTCAGGAGCTGAACGGTCATTAGTGGGCTGCCTATGCTTTTTGCAAAACGAAAGAAGACGAATGCACTGATCTTCTTCATCATCTTCTACAGAAAGTAGATGCAGTCTGTCCTCATCCTCAAGCTTCCCAATAAAAATAAATAAATAAATAGAAAGAAATTAACCAAATACTCAACCAAAGAAGTAATGAATTACACTTAAAAAATAGAGTAACATAAACCAATACATTTAATACAGCCAGAAAGCGATTGAAACAGTTAATAGTAACATAAAACCAGTAATTTGAAGTCAAATGAGAAAAAAAAAATTACCTCAACACAAAGACCAGCAGCTCGTGCACAAAGTGGATGATATGCCACACAACAGGTATGGTTTGAACACTGGAAAGGAAAAAAAAAGAATAAAACAGAAATAGCATATTGTCCATGAATTCTGATACAATGATTTATGCATTTAGGAGGAGAAAATCAAACAGGGAAGAGACCGTGATGTACAGATGTAAGTAACATCATACAAGATAAGAACATCAATAAATTACATCAAAACAAACAATTTTTAGCATAGATGCTACATTCATGTATAGGGAGGAGAAAAATCAACAGCATTTACACATCCCGCCTGGGGTTTATACTAAAAGAAAATGAAGGAATTGACGGTGGAGCATGTGGTTGAATTTGATGCAAAGCGAAGAACATTACCAGGGCTTGATATGCTGCAAATCCTCTTGAAATAAAGAGTTTAAAATTTTCATATACAGGTTCAAATTTTTTCCGAAGAAATACCACCTGCCTTTCCAGAATTGAGACACAAAGTAAAGAAGATTGGTGACTAGCATAGGAGTGAATTGTTGTGCAGAAGCATCTCAAAACAATATATCAAAGTATGAAAATAAACTAAGAACACAAAGAATTACGTGGTTCAGAAATAAGCCTACATCCTCGGGCAAAAACAGGGAGGAATTCCACTAGTAACGAAAAGATTTACAAAAATGATTAACTCTCTCAATCCCCCACTAACAAACGGTGGTGTCCAACAAAAGGACTCCACACATAAGACTAAAGCCTATGCACCTATTAAATACTATTCTAGCTTAGACTAATCCTATCATGAGTACAAACCCAAAAGCCATATAAGACAGGAAACCAGGGTCCTACAAGGATTAGGAACTCTAATTCTTATAAAACACGGAACCAAAACAGCTAACAATAGCACGTACTAATTGACTTACAATTTAAGCCAAACTACAACAATATCCACCTTGACTTAGATTTTATTCATGTGTACAAATGGAACTTTTCCTCCAATACCTTCTCCAACAAGAAACATGCAAAAACATGCTAACTAAAAGTGCCTTGATCAAAACAGAAGTGATTCAAACGAGAACCAGAGTTCTCCAATATCACCAAACAAAGCTGAATAAACTAAATACTTGAATCATACTCCAACTGCTCACAAACACCATGGTCCGAAACTGCACATATAGACTCACTCCACAAATGTGTGGCATATTCTACAAAACAAAGCTGATCACAAGTTTTGGTGAAAGGTTCAAGTACCACAAACAAAACCATTCACCCCAAATACAAATCCTAGGAATACCTGCCTTCACCCCAAATACAAATCCTAGGAATACCTGCCTTTAACCCAAGCTCACCATCATTATCTGAGCACCAACAAAACAGAAAATCCAAATAACCTGTAGGAGTTCAAATCCATACCTAACCAGCCTTTAAAACAATTTGCAGTAGATGTAGACCAACAAACCAAATAGCAAGGACAGACAAATTCAGCCAAAAGTTCGTAAACCAACCAAATTAGAAAGCATGAGGCTTTCCCCAAGAGGAACCACAGATATATTCTACACTTTTGCAGAACCTACGAAATTGGCCCTCACAAATTATACACCTATCAAAACCTCCACCAACGGCTGAATTTGACAAAGAACAAATTGATGTAGAAACCCACATCCAAGTTTCTCAAATTCTGAACCACCAAGTCATCAAATTGGTTTTGCATAGGTCAACTTCAAATCAAATAGAAAGTACGAACGCTACTTTAACTATCGCCAAACTGGTGAGGAATTATCCAAAATCGCCAAGTCATTCATCTCGTTGAATTTTCCAATTCTATATTATGCCATCATGCAAACGTAAACAAAGTCAAAACTCAAGTTTTGATGCCAATTGTTGTGCGGCAGCATCTCAAAACAATACATCAAAGTACGAAAGTATCAAAGTATCAAAGAATTACGTGGTTCGGCAATAAGCCTACGTCCAAGGGCGAAAACAAGGAGGAATTCCACTAATAACAAAAAGATTTACAAAAGAGATTATCACTCTCAATCCCAAAGCCCAAATCCCGAATACTCACTAACAAACGGTAGTGTCCAACAAAAGGACTCCACACATAAAACTATAGCCTATGCACCTATTAAATACTATTCTAGCTTAACCTAATCCTATAAGGAGTACAAACCCATAAACCTTATAAGATAGGAAACCCGAGTCCTACAAGAATTAGGAACTCTAACCCTTATAAAACACGGAACCAAAACAGCTAACAATAGTACGTACTAAGTACTAATTGACTTACAATTTAAGCCAAACTACAACATGAATGATTCTGCCAAATGCACCAACTTTGGAGTATACATTAAGTTCATTCTTTTACTACGACCCAAGTAACTTTTTTCCTTCAAAAATGTAACATCACATAAAAACATATTGATGACCAGCATATAAGTAAAGGTTCTAGAAAACCCTCATTCTGAATCATACATTGAGTTAATCTCCAAACAAGCAAGGAAAAAAGTACTCAAAATTTTGCCTTACCAAGCATGTTGCAGCAAAATCAACAGGCAATGTAAATTCCATAGATAATTGTAGAAAGTTTCTCCAATCTTTACAGACTCAATTCTCGCTTCATGCAAATACACACAATCTAGAAGAACACAAAGAAGCCCTAACATATCGATAATGCCTAATAAATTGTCTTGCAAACACCATGATGTTTACACTTGATTACGTTAACTAGTTGGGGCACAATTATAAGACATACCTCCTCCATCCATTAGTTTTCTCTATATTTTTTGTCATGATGTTTCTATTTTTTATACTATTTAAAAAAACTGGGTTTCAGAACCAATAAAGCAGAATAAGCACTTCCCTTCAAACTGTTTCAGAATACAACAATAGGCTGGAACAGTGTATCATTTGTATGGCCGGTTGAAAAAGTTAATATAATCAGAAGTTTGGATAATGATACTTGTTATAAATACACCAAATTGACAAGCATTTGACTGCTATTAGACTATAAATAAACTTACTTGAATACAGGCTCCATAAGAAACTCCACAGATAGTACATAATAGCTTCCAACGATCCTGTCACAAAACAAAAGATTAGGAAAGCAGAAAGACCTTGACAGTAAGGTTTTTGGAGGATTCGGTTACAAATGATAAAATACAGGAAGTGGTTATCACTCCCCTTTCTCCTCCTGTACTCCTCAGCTTGTTTCTGACCATTGATTTTGTTTGATTTACTCAATCATAAGGCATGAAGAAAAATGGAGTGCATGAGGAGAAAAGAGAAATGTCAAAATGACTTCCCTAAAATAATGAGATCATTGCCGCACAAACAAGAAATCAACACAAAATAAAATTAAAAAGGTGACTATGTAAAGGAAAAAAGGAAAGGGGGAAGTCATAGAGTTACATATAAAGTCAAAAAAGAATACCTTGTTGATTCTACAAAGGCCATCAATTGGCTCCATTCTCTTAACATCAGATAGGCAGGTTTCTGGAATATTTCAGAGTCTTAACAAAAATAAACTCATAAGTATTTAAATGACCAGAAAACAAACTGTACTTTCATGAACCTGGTATCCATATGGCACAAGCCAGATGAGCCCAGCGCCCATCAGTTGTAGGCTTCATTGCACCCCCTAGAAGAAAATCAGTTCAATATTTGCTAATGTGATATCATAGCATTACAAACATAGAATATTGATGATTTCTAATTACCCATTACAGGACAAAGGCAGCAAGGAGGTGGAGGTTCAGGAGCCCCAGGCCGACATAAGTTGCATAACCACAGAACCCCACCAACAGGTTCCAATTCTCCATAGCATCTTGCATGGACCTAGAAAAACATTACTACTTCTGGTGAAACCAAGAACCAACCAGGAAAGGTACACATGTAACAAAGTAAAGCAAGAAGTGTTTCAAACAGCATGCAAATAGCAACTTAGTTGACTTAAGCAGATTAGACAAAACCAACTTAAATTTAATAGCTTAACTAAGACCACAGTAATGTAATCCCCAGAATTAGAAAAATCCTTACCATCATTCTGCATTTGTCACACTGCAGGAACAGGTTGTTTTCGTACTCCTACAAACAGAACACCAATTAGAAAACCAACAGGGAAAAAGGTTTATACAAACTACCATCCAAAAAGAAAACATACCAACTTGCGGAAAAAGAAAAGGAAATCTACACAGTAAATCTTTCAAAGTCAAAGAGACAAGATGAAATAAATACAAGCAGGCCGACAGACAAATATTATGCAGAAGCAAAGACAGTGATAAACAAAAAAAATGGGAAAAAAGCTTTTGTCTCCACCTCATCCATGTGGCAAACACTACATTTATCAAGGTCCTTCCAGTCGACACGAACAGGTCTGTAACCAACAGGAAGGTCTCGATACCTTCTAGAGGCTAACTTGCAGTTAGGAAATTTTGAAGAAAGCCTAGATTTTGCTAATCCCTGCGAAAACCCAGAGCTTCATATTAGGCTAGAGTGATGGAACAAAGGCAGAAGGAAGAATTTATCTCAAATTTTAGAATGGCATGGGCTTTAGCAAACAACAAGAAGGGTGTCGTACAAAATTAGAAGAGAACCATAAACTAAGCAAGAAAAGATCCACTTCTTGAACAAACTTCATTGTTATGCAATATTTATCTGAAATTGGTTAGACTTATGTGTGAGCACATACAATCATTTATGCTTGTACAGGCTAAAATATATCATCATGGCTGATCATGCCTCCAAGTTAACCCAATAGTACAGCAGTTCAGCCTGATTCCAAATCCTTAAAGTCAGCACAACAGAAAAACAAGCCGTACAAACTGACAAGCATGCTTACAGATAGCAATTCTCAAAAATCGATATTAAAAAGCTAGTAGATGACTTTTTTTCTCTTAATAGGAAAAAAATTCATTAGACAAGAAAGAGTACAAATCCGAGGACAAGATGTCCACAGAAGCAAAGAACAAGAACTCCAAAGAAGCGCCAACTATTAAGGATATAAAGGATCCTAGCCGATCACGGAAGATTGAGGATCAATCTCCTTGATTTGCTGGTCCAAAGTAAACAGAATCGTCCTGATTCTTCCCTAGTATATAATCTGTATCTATTTTGACACTTTCCTAATTTGCTAGATGTACATGTAAAGTATGAAAGTTTCTGGTACATTCAGATAATAAGAATTGTATACAGATGTCCTATATATAAACTCTAGGTAGCTAAGCTAGGTAGGTACATCTAGCTATACTAGGAAAGAATCAAATAGATACATGTTTACAGCAGGAAAGAATCAGGGATGATTCTGTTGACTTAGGCCCAGCAAACCAGGAAGATTGATCCTCAATCTCCTGGGATCCTTATTACGCCCCCGCAAGACGATGAAGTCGTCCACGACCCCGATCTTGGAGCAGAGGAGCTGAAAGCGTGGTCGTGGTAGTGCTTTAGTGAGGACGTCTGCAAGTTGGTCGTCCGTGGAGATGTGGGAGACCTGAAGTAGACCACAACTGACCTGTCCTCAAACAAAGTGGTAGTCAATTTAAACATACTTCATACGAGTGTGGAGTGTTGGATTTGAACAGTAGAATGTAGTGCCTATGTTGTCGCACGAGATGTTCGGCTTCCCGGTGATGGAGATTCCAAGGTCTCGCAGTAAGGTCTTGCAGCAAGGCTTGGACCTAGAGAAGTTCTGTGGTGGTAGATATTAAGGGTCCTACGGATCCTATCCAGGATCCCATCCGATCACAAGAGATCAGGGATATCTCTAAGTGATCTGCCGTATCCCAAGAATCCTCTCTGATTCCTTCCTATTGTAATTGCTTCCTAGTTAGTCTCTATATGCACTTACCTAGTTAAGACTCTACTAGTTCTATCCTAGATAGGACTCTACTTCCACTTGTATAAATAGGCACCACTGTATACTCAGTCAATTAATTAAAAAAACCACAAGTATTATTCATACCTTTATATGGTATCAAAGCCCTCACGCTCTCACGAGTATCTCGATCCCCTTTGTTCCCTGTTTTTTCCTCTATTCCCGCCATGGCCGCCCCAACCAACCCCTCTGTTATCATCGATCCTCCCTCCCTTGAGACTGCCCCTTCTCTTTCCGCGCTAATCACCATCAATGCCTTGGCCTAGCTTCCCCTGAAGCTCACCTCCAATAACTACTTCCCATGGCATTCCCAGTTCAACGCCATCCTCCTTGGCTAAGACCTCGTGGGCTTTGTTGACGGCACCGTCCCTTATCCTCCCGCCTCGAACCCTGCCCTTCGCACCTTCTGGGTTCGCCAGGAACAGCTCATCCTCAGTGCCATCCTGGCCTCTGTCTCCCCACAGGTCATCACATTGATCGCTGCTGCCAAAACTTCTGCCGCAGCCTGGGACCGCCTTGCTCGCCTTTTTGCGAGCACTGCCAGGGCCCGCGTTCTCAGCCTAAAGGAACGCCTTACCCTTCTCCGTCGTGACTCACGGGTATTGGTAATAAGTGGGTGTTCAGGATCAAGCGAACACCCAAGAGTGTTGTTGACCGCTACAAGGCCAAGCTGGTAGCTAAAGGGTATCACCAGCGTCCTAGCGTGGACTTCACTGCCACATTCAGCCCGGTGGTCAAACCTACCACCATTCGAACTGTCCTCCACATGGCTGTCACTCATGGCAGGCACCTCCGCCAATTGAACGTCAACAATGCCTTCCTCCAAAGCACTCGCCATGACGATGTTCACATGGCTCAGCCCGCTGGATTTGTTGATCCCCAGCATCCCACATATGTTTGCAAGCTGCACAAGGCCATCTATGGCCTCAAACAAGCCCTCGGGGCTTGGTATCAGGAACTTACCACCTTTCTCCACTCTCACGACTTTGTCAACACCCAGTCTGATGCCTCTCTTTTCATACTCCCAAAGGGTACTAATGTGTTGTATTTTCTAGTTTATGTTGATGATCTCATTGTGACAGGAACCAGCCTTGCGCTTGTCTCCACATTCATCCACACCTTGCTGCCCAGTTCTCTATCAAGAACCTAGGATCACTTCACTACTTCCTTGGTGTTAAGGTCTTTCCCACTGCCTCAGGTCTGTTCCTGTCTCAGCACAAGTATATTCACGATCTTCTCACCATGGCCCGTATGGATGGTGCCAAACCCGTGGACACCCATCTGGCTGTCTCACCTATCCTGCAGCTTTGGGATGGCTCCCCACCAGCCGATGCCACTCTATTCCAACGTCTCGTGGGCAGCCTGCAATACCTCAACCTCACTAGGCCTGATGTATCCTATGCTGTGAATAAACTGTCCTAGTCAATGCATGCCCCAACTGACCAGCATTGGCAAGCTCTCAAGCGGGTCCTAAGGTACTTGAAAGGCACCCTCACTTATGGTCTCCATCTCCACCGCAACACCTCCAGCCACCTCCATGCTGTACCTCATTCTTTCCACTCTTCATGCCTTCTCCGATGCAAACTGGGCTAGTGATCCAACCGACCGTAAGTCCACCACGGCCTACCTCATCTACTTAGATGGCAACCTGATTTCCTGGAGATCTCGCAAGCAACCATTTCCCAGTCCTCCACTGAGGCCGAGTACCGTGTTGTTGCCTCCACGACTGCTGAACTTCTCTGGGTGCAATCCCTCCTTCGTGAGCTGCGCCCCTCCATTCCCCGCCCGCCCAGCATCTCGGGTGACAATATTGGTATCACCTTCTACTGCTCCAACCCCACTACATTCCCGCATGAAGCATGTTGCCATCGACTACAACTTTGTCGGGGACCAGGTCAGCCGTGATCCCCTCCAAGTCTCTCACATCTCCACTGACAACTAGCTGGCCGATGACCTTACCAAGGCCCTTCTAAGACCTCTCTTTCAGCTCCTACGGTCCAAGATCGGTGTCGCCGATGGCTCCACCATCTTGCGTGGGCGTATTAAGGGTCCTACGAATCCTATCTAGGATCCCAAGCCGATCACAAGAGATCAGGGATATCTTTAAGTGATCTGCCGTATCCCAAGAATCCTCTCTGCTTCCTTCCTGTTGTAATTGCTTCCTAGTTAGTCTCTATATGCACTTACCTAGTTTGGACTCTACTAGTTCTATCCTATATAGGACTCTACTTCCACTTGTATAAATAGGCACCACTGTATACTCAGTCAATTAATTAAAAAAAACCTAAGTATTATTCATACCTTTATAGTAGAGGCCACAGCACGGTATTTTGCCTCCGTGGACGACCTAGAGACAACACGTTGTTTGCAAGAGCTCCAGGAGATGAGGTTTCCACACAGGTAGGCAAGGTAGGCACTAGTGGACTAGCGGTCTTCAAGGTCGCTAGCCCAATCTACATCAGAGTATGCGTGTAGGGTGTGGAAGGAGTGGGAGATTGCGTGCAGTTGGTTTTCAGAGATACGGTTCCGGTGGAGACCGCAGTACAAGGTGCCATTCAAGTAAACAAGGACCCTTTCCAGGGCTTTCTAGTGCTGCTCAGTGAGGGCATGGATGAACTGTGACAGTTTATTCACAAAAAAAGGACACATCAGTCCGAGTTAAACTGAGGTACTGGAGGCTGCCCACAAGTTTCCGAAAAAGAGTAGCATCTACGGGTGGGGAGCCATCCTGCAACATGAGTGGGGGAGACAGCCAGAGGAGTGAAGACAGGTTTGGCTCCATCCATGCATGCCATGGTGAGGAGGTCTAGAATGTATTCGTGTTGGGACAGGAAAAGGCAAGAGGTTGTGGGTAGAACCTCAACTCCGAGGAAGTAGCAAAGGGTGCCAATATCCTTGACGGAAAACCGGGTAGCAAAGGTTTGGATGAACTTAGAGAGTAGTGTTGGGTTGTTTCCTGTCACAATTAAATCATCATCATAGACAAGAAAGTAGAGGATGTTAGAAGCTTGCCTTAGTAAGAATAGGGATGCATCAGATGAAGCTGGGACAAAGTCGTGGGACACAAGAAAGGACTACAGCTCCTGGTAACAGGCCCATGGGGCCTGCTTCAAGCCATAAATGGCTTTGTGAAGCTTGCAGACATAGGAGGGGTGTTGGGGATCCACAAAACCTGTAGGCTGTGCCATGTGGACTTCCTCATAAAGGGTGCCCTGAAGGAAGGCAATGTTGACGTCCAGTTGGCGTATGGGCCAAGCTTGAGTTACAACAAGGTGGAAGACGAAGCGGATGGTGGTGGCTTTAACCATAAGGCTAAAGCTGGCTGAGAAGTCCACTCCCGGCCACTGGTGAAACCTCTCTGCGACTAGACGGGCTTTGTGCCTGTCCACAGCACTCGTGGGAGTTCTCCTAATCCTGAACACCTATTTGTTACCCACAATGTTTTAGGCAGGGTGAGTGGAACTAACTTCCAAGTGCCATTCCGAATAAGGGCATTCATTTCTTCCGACATGGCTTGGTGCCAATTGGGATCCTTGGAAGCCTGAGACACACAAGTGGGCTCAGCCAACAAAGGGATGGATTGGGTGGTTGTAGTTAAGGCATAGCTGGAGACTGATTGGACAGTGCCTGCTTGGGTGCGGGTTAGCATAGGGTGAGTGCGGGTGGATTGTGGTAGTGGTGAGGAGGGAGGAGGAGAGGTGTTTGGTGGTGGAGGGGGAGTAGAGGAGGTGATTGGTGGTGCTGGTGGGGGATTGGGAATTGTGGTGGTGCATGGTTGAGTGGCTACGGCTGCAAGTGGGCTGAGAGGAAGGCTGTAGAGGGCTGGTGTGTGTTGAGGTAGTGACTAACCTCCTATAAGGGGTGGTGCTGGTTCAAGGCATTGCTAGATTGCGGTGTCCGAGTGGTCCAGAGGACCTGGAGGTGCTGCCGGTGAGCTGGCAAGTGTAGTGGTGACCACGGGATGAAGGTAGGACACAAGAGGAAGAGTGGACAGCCAAGCATCAAAACTGGCAGAAGTGACGTGAGGGAGGTGGGAGGATTTTTCAAGACCTGGGAAAGTTCATTGACCGAACTGAACATGTCTGGACACAAAAAAATTTGGGAGGAGGGATCAAAACAGAGATAGGCACTCTGATTGAGAGAGTAGCCAAGGAAAATGCAGGCAGTAGATCGAGGTTACATTTTGTTGGAGGTACAAGGAAGGAGCCAAGGGAAACATAGGCAGCCAAAGGTACGAAATTTAGTGTAATTGGGTGGCTGGTTGAATAAGGCAATGAAGGGGCTGGTGTTTTAGAGAATTGGTGTGGGAAGCCTGTTTATGAGGTAGACCGCAGCCTTGAAGGCATACGGCCAATAAGTGAGAGGGACATTAGCTTGGAGGCATACGGCCAATAGTGTAGCTGTTCAGCGATTCCATTGTGTTGTAGGGCATGGGGAGGGGTGAGACCGCAGCCCTGCTCCCACAACCCCTACCACCAAAGACCTCATTCCTCCACCCCTCCGCACACTCAGAGACAACCGCGACTGCCACCATATCCACCACCACATCCAAGGCCCATCCTATGCTCACCCATGCCCAAACAGGGACCATTAAACCCATTTCCAACTACGCCCTCACAGTTGTTAGGTTTTTGGCTCGTCAATTATGTCCTAGTTTGTTTATGATTGTTTTAGGAAAATTAGAGGTATACCAATTCTTATCCAAAAGGGATTAGGAAAGAATTTCTAGTTTCCCAATTCAATTGGATTTAAAATAAGTCTAAATTTCTATCCCTCTTAGGAAGAGGAATTCAATCAGCCTTAGGACATGTATGCCAACTCTATATCTATAAATAGGGTGCGGCCAGGCTTATTTCTAAGAGAGGAAAAAGAGTTAGAACAGCCAAGAGTTTTTGAGATTAGTTCTAGGATTATAAAACTTTTGTAATCTCTATTATCAATAAATGGAGCCGTGATTTCTCTACCAAGAGAAATCACAACTGGACGTAGGCAAAAGTTCTGCCGAACCAGTATAATTCTTGTGTATTTCTAAGTTTACTAAATTATGCTAGTTTTAGTCTATTGTCGTTGGTTACATTAAAGAACCAGATCTGGCTAGGGTTATTTCACAATTGGTATCAAAGCTTGGCTCAAGGGGTTCTGCGATGTCCAAAGGAAAGATGAATGCAGATCTAGGACCTGCATTAAAACCTTTTGACGGCAAGGATGACTTCACGAACTAGCAAAGGATGATGAAGAACGTACTGATACAGCAAGACTTGGACGATGCACTCGACGGAGAGAAGCCGGTAAACATGGCAAACACAGCATGGACTAAGGTTCTCAAAAATGCCAAGAGTTCCATCGAGATCCAGTTCACAAGATCAATTCGGTCACACATCACCGAAAAGATGGCTGCCCAGGAAGCATGGAAAAAGTTGGAGAATGTTTATATGGGCAAAACCGTGTCCAATAAACCTTTTCTAAAGGATGAACTATTCGGACTTCGACTGTAAGGAGGAGGTGATATTGAAGATCACGTATGCAGGTTCCAGAATTGCATAGCTAATCTTCAAAAGGTCGGAGAAATGTACAAAGGTGATGATTTGGCTATCATCTTACTGAGGTCTCTACCTTCGTCTTTCAAGCACTTTCGAACAACCCTAATGTTTGGAAAGGAGTCTTTAAACTAGATGATATAACTGAAAGCTCTCAGGGTCTTTATGCCAAAGGCAAGGAGAGGGGGCGAGAAAAGACAAAGGAAGAGAAAACAGGCAACAGAGATAGGTCAAAATCCAAGAAGAAGAAGGAAACTAAGGTTGCTTCGAATGTGGTTTAGCTGATCATTGAAAGAGGAACGACAGGATTTGGAAAGAGAAGAAAGCCAAGATGGAAAGACGCTCAGGTTCAGCTCGTGCAGTCACCGAGCATGAGAGTGACGGGGAGCTTCTTTCAGTAACATCAGGTTCGAAGGCTCTCACAAATTGAATTTTGGATACCGGATGCACCTTTCACATGAGTGCAATAAAAGAATATTTTGATACTTACAAAGAAGTCAGCAGCGGGGAAGTTTTAATGGGGGACAATTCTTCATGTCCTGTAAAAGGAATCGACACTGTTAGAATCAAAATGTTTGATGGGATGATACGAGTTTTGGGGAACGTTAGATATGTCCCTGGACTAAGGAAGAACTTGATTTCCTTGGGTACCATAGATGAGGCTGGCTAGGGGTACGAGTCTAAAGTCGGAAGACTCAGAGTAACCAAAGAATCACTGGTGGTAATGCTGAGAGACCTACAAACCAATAAGCTGTACAAGTTAACTGGGACCACCATAATCGGGGGAGCAACTGTTTCTCAAGGTATAGAAGACAAGACTGAACTCTGGCATCATAGGCTCGGACACATAAGTCAAAAAGGGTTGCAAGAACTACACAAGCAAGGCCTGTTAGAAGGCGTGTCATCCTGCAAACTGGACTTTTGTGAATATTGTGTTCTTGGAAAGCAAAAGAAGGTATCATTCACGAGTAGCAGTGTAAATAACCGAAGCAAGGAGCAACTCAACTACATTCACTCAGATGTTTGGGGACCTGCACCCACCAAGTCAAAAGGTGGAGCTAGGTACTTTGTTACTTTCATGGATGATATTTCTAGGAAGATTTAGGTTTATTTCATGAAGCAGAAATCCAAGGTTTTTGCAAAGTTCAAGGAATGGAAAACAGAAACCGAGAATCAAACTGGAAGAAAGATCAAGTACCTGAGAAATGACAATGAAGGTGAATATACACGTAATGAGTTTACGGATTACTGCAAGCAAGAAGGCATAATAAGGCACTTCACAGTAAAGTAAAATCCCCAACAAAATGGAAATCGCCAAACCTTTGGCATTTCCTCCTTAAATAGCACTCGTCCTCTGGATTTAATATATAGTGATGTGTGGGGACCTGCCCCCTACACCTCTATCGATGGTTTTACCTACTATCTTATCCATGTTGACCATTTTACGAAATATACCTGGCTGTACCCACTTCGAAAAAAATTAGATGTTTATTCAACCTTCAAAGACTTCAAAACCTTGGTTGAAAAGTACTTTAATTCGCACATCATCTCTCTTTACACTGATGGTGGTGGTGAATTCATCAAACTGAAACCAATTCTTGCTGAAAATGGCATCACTCATCTTCTCACCCCTCCCTACTACTCAGCATAATGGTGCAGCCGAAAGGCGTCATAGACACATTGTTGAAACTGGTCTCACACTCCTTCATCAAGCCCGCCTCCCCCTCACCTACTGGTCCTATGCCTTTAAGACTGTTGTCTACCTTATCAACTGCCTCCCCACTCCTCTCCTACGAAGCCAATGTCCATACACTGCTCTTTTCAATGCCACTCCCAATTATGCCAAACTCTAGACTTTTGGCTGCCTCTGTTATCCATGGCTCAGGCCATATACCTCCAACAAACTGCAACCTCGTTCTCAACCATGCCTCTTCCTCGGCTATTCCCTGCACCAAAGTGCCTACCTATGCTATGACCCATCCACCAGCAAACTCTACACCTCCCGCCATGTACAGTTTGATGAGACCACCTTCCCTTCCACCACCACCATCTCCTCCTCCACTAGTGTGTCCCCTGAAACCTCCACCACGTGGCTCTCTACCGTTCCTCCTGTCACACATTCCCCACCCGCCATCTGTCATGCAACCTCCACCAGCGCCATTTTCTGCTCACCAACGGGACCCTCTCGACACATCATCCTTGCAGGAACTTACAGAAGCATCGCCCCCTGCTCCGGTCTCACAACCTGCACCCTTGCTCCCTGCCACCAGCAGCCCTCCTGCTGCCCCTGTCTCTGCCGCAGCCCCTGCTGCCCTTGTTTAGACCACTAGTGCCCCCCAGCAACCTCCCCTGCGCACCTACACAAGGCGCCCCCGACCTCCCCCACCTCCCTCGAGTCCTCCCCCACCTCCCCTGAGTCCTCCCCCCTCCCCCTCCAACCCACAAAGACCTACCCTATGTTAACCCGGACTCAAACAGGAACTGTAAAACCAGTTCCATCCTATGCTTTCATCGCCACCAAGCACCATCTACCTACCTTAGCCGAGCCCACCTGTGTATCTCAAGCCAAGAAAGACCCTGAATGGCGAGCAGCCATGTCCAATGAGTTGAATGCTCTCATCAAGAATGGGACTTGGGAGCTTGTTCTCTCTCACCCAAGTCAGAATATTGTTGGGAACAAGTGGGTCTTCCGTATTAAGCGGACACCTACTAGTGACATAGACCGCGTCAAGACCCGCCTTGTTGCCAAAGGGTACCATAAGAGCCCGGGGGTAGATTTCACAGACACCTTCAGTCCCGTGGTCAAGCCAACCACCATCCGTGTGGTCCTACACTTGGCTGTAACCAATGGCTGGCCTATCGGACAGTTAGACGTCAACAATGCCTTCCTCCACGGCACTCTCAATGAGGCTATCTACATGGCCCAGCCTGCTGGGTTTGTGGACCAGCAGCATCCCACACACGTGTGCAGGCTCCGCAAGGCCATTTATGGCCTAAAATAGGCCCCCCGGGCCTGGTACACAGAATTTCAGTCCTTCCTGCTCACACAAGGATTTGTGCACGCCAGCTCGAATACCTCCCTCTTTCTCCTCAGGCAAGGTTCCAGCACTCCGTTTTTTCTGGTTTATGTTGATGACCTCATTGTGACAGGGAACAATCAAACGCTCCTCTCTCAATTCATCCAAGCTCTTGCCACCCGATTCTCTGTTAAGGACCTTGGTGACCTGCACTATTTCCTAGGCGTGGAGGTCATTCCTACTGCACATGGCCTCTTCCTATCACAGCACAAGTATATCCATGACCTACTCCACTTCGCCCGCATGGATAAAGCCAAGCCTGTGGCCACTCCCTTGGCGGTTTCCCCTTCATTGTACCTGCATGATGGCTCTCCACCAGCAGATGCAACTCTGTTCCGTCGCCTTGTCGGGAGTTTGCAATACCTAAGCTTGACACGACCTGATGTTTCATTTGCTGTCAATAAACTCTCCCAGTTTATGCATGCCCCAACTAATCTCCACTGGCAAGCTCTCAAACGGGTCCTTCGTTACTTAAAAGGGACTTTGTTGTTTGCCTCCACCTCCATCGTAAGACCACCTCCAATCTCCATGCCGTCACTCACTCTCTACATGCCTATTCGAATGCTGATTGGGCTGGGGACCAGGATGACCGCAAGTCCACAACAGCCTACCTGGTTTACTTAGGCAGCAACCTTATCTCCTGGAGTTCCCGGAAACAGCGTACAATCTCCAGGTCCTCCACTAAAGCAGAGTATCGGGTTGTGGCATCCACCACAGCAGAACTGATCTGGGTCCAGTCCCTCCTCCGAGAGCTGGGCCTCACCCTTTCCGCCACACCAACCATCTCCTGTGACAACATTGGAACTACCTACTACTGCTCCAATCCTGTTTTTCACATCCGCATGAAGCATATTGACATTGACTATCACTTTGTTTGTGATCATGTCACCCGTGGTCGGCTCCAGGTGTCCCACATATCTACTGATGACCAGCTGGCCGATGCTCTCACCAAACCCCTGCCTAGACCCCGGTTTCAGTTATTGTGCACCAAGATCGGCATCGCTGATGGCTCCTCCGTCTTGCGGGGGCGTATTAAGGATCCTCCACGGGTCCACCAGATCACAGAAGATTGATTATCCAATCTTCCTGATCTGCCCGGATTAGTTAACAGGAATCAATACTGATTCCTTCCTGATGTATAAACTTCCTAGTCTAGATAGTCATTATTTCTTTCCTAGTTAGGTCTAGTCTAGGTTTGTATAAAACACAACTATACATCTTAATTATTCAATAGAACAAAAAGCTTCTATACCTCTTAACAAACTCCAACCAACAATTCATCTGCATTCCAGAGATGCATAGCACTGGACAAGCCTAATGGGAACAAAAAGAAACCTGAAAAATTTGGGTTTGACCAAGACGAAGTTAATTATGCTCTCAACATTAGTCAAGGAGATCCAACTACTTATTAAGAAGCTATAGCAGGTGATGAGCGAGTTAGTTGGATAAGTGCTATGACAGAAGAAATGGAGTCTCTTTACAAGAACTCCGTTTGGGAATTGGTTCCTAAGCCCAAAGACAGAAAGCTAGTTGGATGCAAGTAGATATTTAGGAAAAAGGAAGGACTACATGAACAAGAAGCCGTGAGATTCAAAGCAAGGCGTGTGGCTAAAGGTACTCACAAAAGGAAGGGGTGAATTACGATGAGCATACTTCTATCAGATTGCTTTTAGTAATAGCAACTCAGCATGATATGGAGATTGAGCAGATGGATGTGAAGACAGCATTTCTTCATGGGGATCTTAAGGAGACAATTTTCATGGCTCAACCAGAAGGGTTTGTTGAGAATGGGAAAGAAAACTTAGTATGTCAACTAAGGAAGTCTTTGTATGGCCTAAAACAGTCTCCAAGATAATGGTACAAAAGGTTCGATTACTTCATGCTGAAAATTAATTTTAGAAGATGTTTATAAGACTGTTGCGTGCACTATCATGTATTCCAAGATGGGATGATCATATTGCTATTGCTATATGTGGATGGCATGCTAATCAAGTGTCAAGATAAGTCTAGAATTCGAGACTTGAAGAAGATGTTGGGTGAGGAGTTCGACATGAAGGATCTAGGTGCAACTCAGAAGATCATTGGCATGAAAATTCAGAGAGATAGGACCGCAGGAAGGACCTGGATATCACAAGCCATGTATATTCAGAAGGTTCTTGAGAGGTTCAACATGCAAAAAGCAAAGGCAGTTTCGACTCCTTGGGCAGCCCACTTGAAGTTAAGTGAGCAACAATGTCCGAATTCTGAGGAAAGGCAGCAAGCAAGGGAGAAGGTACCTTATGCTAATGTCGTGGGCTGTCTCATGTATGCAATGGTATGCACACGTCCCGACATAGCTCAAGCAATCACTGTCGTTTCCAGATACATGGCAAATCTAGGAAGGCAACATTGGGAAGCAGTGAAGTGCATTTTGCATTATTTGAAGGGTTCTTGGCGACAAAAGATTATGTTTGAAAAGCAAAAAGAACATGCAAGGGTATTGGGATATGTGGATGCCGATTATGCAGGGGACTTGGATAAGAGAAGGTCAACTTCTGGTTATGTGTTTACATGCGCAGGAGGACCGATAAGTTGGAGGGCACTAATGCAACCAATCACAACTTTGTAGACCACAGAGGCAGAATATATTGCATTGGCTGAAGCTAGAAAGGAAGCAATTTGGCTTAGTGGTTTGGTAAGTCAAATGGGAATCACTCAAGATTGTGTGAAGTTGAAGTGTGACAGTCAAAGTGCCATTCACTTGGCAACGAATAAAGTTTTTTCTGGAAGATCAAAGCACATTGAAGTAATATATCACAGAATCAGAAATTTGGTGGAGTCCAAGGAGATTTGGATTGAAAAGATCCATACGGATGACAATCTCGTAGATTACTTTACAAAAATAGTGTCGGCCAAAAACTTCAAGTATTGCTTGAACTTGATCAATCTCGTTGATTGATTGAAGTAGAACACCTCCTCACTTCAGGTGCAATGAGGCAAGATGAAGATTGTCAAGGTGAAGACTCTTGAAGATTTCCAGAGCTGCTTCAAGGAAGTTTAAAGATACTCTGGGGTGCAACGATCAAGACTTTTTTTGACTCACCAAGGTGAAGATTGTTAGGTTTTTGGCTCGTCAATTATGTCCTAGTTGGTTTAGGATTGTTTTAGGAAAATTAGAAGTATAACAATTCTTATCCAAAAGGGATTAGGAAAGAATTTATGGTTTCCCTATTTAATTAGGTTTAAAATAAGTCTAAATTTATATCCCTCTTAGGAAGAGGAATTCAATCAGTCTTGGGACATGTATGCCAACTCTATATCAATAAATAGGGGGCGGCAAGACTTATTTCTAAGAGAGGAAAAACAGTTAGAACAACCAAGAGTTTTTGAGATTAGTTCTAAGGTTACAAAAATTCTGTAATCTCTATTATTAATAATAAGAGCCGTGATTTCTATACCAAGAGAAATCACAACTGGACGTAGGAAAAAGTTCTACCAAACCAGTATAATTCTTGTGTGTTTCTAAGTTTCCTAAATTTTGCTAGTTTTAGTCTACTGTCGTTGGTTACATTAAAGAACCAGATCAGACTAGGGTTATTTAACAACAGTCACCACTCATTCTCCAGGGCACCCTCCACAAAGATGTCCACATGGACCAGCCCACTGACTTTCTGAATCCCCAACACCGTACCTATGTCTGAAAGCTTCGCAAAGCCATCTATGGCTTCAAGCAAGCTCTGTTGGCCTGGTACCAGAAGCTCCACTCCTTCCTCATCTCTCAAGGCTTTGTCAAAGCTCTGTTAAATGCCTCTTTTTCCCCGTATATGTTAACGACTTGATTGTGACTGGAAACAACCCAGCCCTCATCTCCAAGTTCATCCACTCCTTGGTTGCCCTGTTCTCGGTAAAGGATCTAGGCACACTCCACTACTTCCTAAGTGCAAAGGTCCTTCCCACAACCTCTGGACTCTTCCTATCCTAGCACAAATATATCCACGACCTCCTCACCATGGCACGCATGGATGGTGCCAAACTTGTGTCCATACCCCGTTTTGTCTCTCCCCTAATGTTGCATGATGGCTCCCCACCAGCAAATGCCACTCTTTTGTCGAATTGTGCGCAGCCTCTGGTACTTAAGCCTGGTGGCTCCTATGTCGTGAACAAGTTGTCCCAATTCATGCACGCTCACACTGAGCAGCACTGCTAGTCCCTCAAAAAGGGTCCTTCAATACTCGAAGGGCACCCTATTCTTTGGCCTCCACCTACACCGTAAGGCCACCAACCGTCTTCACGCTGTCTCCCATTCCTTCCACACCCTCCACGCCTTCTCTGACGCAGATTGGGCTGGAGACCCTGATACTTGCAAGTCTACCACCGCCTACCTTGTCTACCTGGGCAGCAACCTTATCTCATGGAGCTCCCACAAGCAACATGCTATCTCCAAGTCTTTCACTGAGGCAGAGTATGGCACTGTCGCCTCCACCACTGCAAAGGTTCTCTGGGTTCAATCCTTGCTGCGAGAACTTGGTATCTCTTTCACTGAGAAACCAAGCATCTCGTGTGACAACATTGACACTAGCTTCTACTGCTCCAATCCTACCCTTCACACACGCATGAAGCAGGTTGCCATCGGCTACCACTTCGTCCGAGAGCATGTCCGCCGTGGCCTCCTTTATGTCTCTCATATCTCCACGGACGACCAACTTGCGGATGCCTTCACCAAGGCCCTGCCATGACCTCACTTTTAGCTCCTCTGATCCAAGATCGGTGTCGCAGACAACTCCACCGTCTTGCAGGGGCGTATTAAGGATATCAAGGATCCTAGCTGATCACAAGAGATTGAGGATCAATCTCCTTGATCTGCTGGTCCAAAGTCAACAGAATCGTTCTGATTCGTTCCTAGAATATAATCTATATCTATTTTGATACTTTCCTAGTTTGCTAGATGTACAAACCTAGCTAAGCTTTCCTAGAGGCTACGTAAGTAGGCACTGCTGTATACTATAACAAATCGATTCAGAAAATATTCTCAATACCTTTTTACCAACAACCTTACAAGGTTATGAAGTGATATTATTATCATCATTTCACCAACTATGAGAATAAATGTCCTAACGTTAACATATTTTTATCAACAATACGTCAACCTCTACTTTAAGTGAAACCTTTAAGAAGTTCATGTCCATAAATGTACATAATAACACCATAAATATTTAACAAATTGAGGAATTTCATTACAATGTTTGCAAGATGGCAGATCAGCCATTAATTAAATTCAGCATGAGAGCCATAAAACATAAAAGATATACTTGACGGTCCAAAAAAATAAAACATTACAGCACAGAAAACAAGAAAAATAAAGAGCAAACTGTATCCGCAAATATATTAACAGTAGAAGAAAATTAGCAGGGCTAAGGCACAAATGAGCTTAAGTACCTGAATAAGTTTTGCAACTTCAGGTATAGAGAAACCGAACATATGAGACCCAGACTTATAGGTCCCTTCTAATCCACCTTCAGCATTAGCATTAGATCCATCCACTGAAAGGTTTTGAATTTTCCTCACCCTTTTGTATATTTTATTCCAGCAAGCTGATGGTGTAGATCCCTTGAACTGGAAAAGAAGAGAATGTATATATATATATACATATTTTTCGCAGAATAACATTAGTATATGATCATTTCAGCTTTTCTTGCATTTGTGCATTCTACTCCTGTTGTCGATAAAGAAATCACCTTAAAAAGATAGCAAGACAAAAAAACAATATCATGTCCTTCACTACAAACTACGAAGGCAGTGCAATAAAATTTGAGAGCTTACACATCCATCATATCAAATAGACATTAATTTATGGATTACTTGTATAAACATTTAAGGCGTCTGGATTGTAAATATAGACCATGAGTTATGAGGCTTTAAACTAAGCAATGATATGTCTCTTGATCAGATGCTTAGCGAGTTTACAAATATTAGGATCCAAACAGAAGAGATTATAATTGCTTATATTATAATTCAAGAATATCATCAAGTTACCTACGGAAGTAAAAAAAAAAAAAAAGTATCACTACAGCTTGACAGGTGGTGGCACTATAAACTAAAAAAAAATATCATTGGAGAAAAGATGTCTAGGGAGAATATTCTCAAAAGAATTAAGAGAAGTCCAGCAAATTGGTACTTCATTTCCCATACAACAAATGAAACTAACTGCCTAAACTGAACACATACTTCAGTATTAGAAGTTCATTGCGGCATAATAAGCAAATGAATCTTATGGATGACTACCCAAACCAGAAATAGTGCTGTGGGAGCACTTTAAAGCTCCAAAAAAATAAGCCAAAAGGGAGCAAAGGGTTACCTGAGATCGGTATTAGACAGAAGCAAAGTTACAAGAGATAGTAACGGAAATCAAGCACCAAAAAAATTGCAGTTTTTTTTTTTTTAATAATTGTAAGATCCAATATTCAGTATCAATTATCAAATCATCTGGAAACAGATCCTATTTGGAAGATATGAAGGTAAAAAGCAAGAATTCTGAATTCAAAATCATCAATCCAACTAGGAAAGTTAATGTTCTGAACAAGGCATATATAAACTTTACAAGGAGAAAGATAAACACAATTGTGCACCCAGTCTCTAGGCAGACAAACTGGATGAGGGATCGGACTTGTATGAAAATTATCAAACCCAAGAAACCTTCCAACAAAAACCACAAACAAACAAAGAAACAAGCACCACATTCTTATCATACTTATTCCATAAACACAATTGTGCACCCAGTCTCTAGGCAGACAAACTGGATGAGGGATCGGGACTTGTATGAAAATTATCAAACCCAAGAAACCTTCCAACAAAAACCACAAACAAACAAAGAAACAAGCACCACATTCTTATCATACTTATTCCATAAACACAATTGTGCACCCAGTCTCTAGGCAGACAAACTGGATGAGGGATCGGGACTTGTATGAAAATCATCAAACCCAAGATACCTTCCAACAAAAACCACAAACAAACAAAAAAACAAGCACCACATCCTTATCATACTTATTCCTAAGCAAAACAATTTCAAGGGCAGTTGTAGTGTAAATTTCTATTCCCAAACACTACATAACTATCTCTGCTAAAATGGCATTACCCACAAACGGTTTATGATTAGGATAATGCAAAAGCATAGTTGCTCATAAGCACATGCCAAAACTAAACCACATGGAGCATTGACCATGTTTGATTAAATGTGCACATGACTGAATACATCACATATGCAGTGGAAGTGTACCCGCAACTGAGATATCAGAAGATTGATGACAGAACTCAAAAGTCAAGAAGAATATAGAACAAGTGCACTTTTGAGGTACAGATTGATCAACTTATGTAAGAAGTTAAAGAAACAAGTACAAACTATCAAATGCAATAAAATGAAAACTAGAGAAACCTAACCTGCTCTCCGGTATCTAATGTCACTTTGAACAGTGGTCGAATCTGTGATTCTGTATCTCTCAAAACCTCCATCTTATACAAGGAAAATAAGCTTGGATCTGACACAAATATATATATATATATATATATATATATATATAACAATGAAAGAATTTTATGAGATCGATATAATTGCATGTAGATGGCCTTTGAAATTTAACAGAAAAGGATAAATATATATATTATAATGGCGAGAGAGAGAGAGAGAGAATCCCACCTGAAATTGAAATAAACTTCCTTAAGGCAGTATAACCTTCAGGCCAAATACCTTTCTCATCTTGAAAACATTCGGAGTCCCTAACAATCTTTCCTGCAAGAAATTTGATATCGTGATGAGTAATATGACAATCCGAAGAACCAACTGGAACTCATTCTCTATGAAGAATCAACAATAATTAAAAAAATACCAGTTCCCAACAAAATTTCATAGGAAGGATCGAAACATATTTCTGGTCTCAAGATCTCTAAATCAATTAAATACAGAAACAGAAGAAAAATAAATTCCAGAAATAGGCATCCTTTCCTCGTACATTTTTTTCAACAGAAAGAGGAGCAGGCAAAAACTGGAATTTGACATTCACCCTCCCAACCCCTCCCCTCCCACACAGATTGAACCCAGGTCATTCCCCTAACAGGGGAAGACAGCCGCTACAAGAATAATGGTGTTTCCTTACATTGTTGGGATCCAGAAAAAAACTAGCTTTCAAGAATGAAAATGCATTTACAGATTATAACATCAATTTGTAAACGATGCAAGAGATCCATCTAGATTTACACTTTGCAATGTCAACGAAGAAGTCAAGACTTCAAAAAATTACCTAGGTTTATTATCTGCAAATCCCCGATCACATATGGAGAAGTTCCAAGACAATCCAGCATCCTCGACATCCCTATATCATCCCAACATCCTTCACCAGATTCTGCACTTACTTCTTCCTCTCCACTTACACTTTCACAGTCATCAACATTATTTCCATTTTGCAAACGTAGCATTCGTCTTGGAAGCTTTTGTTCATTGAGATACCTGATGAAGACCCAAAGATTGACTATCTAGTACTCAATAATGCAGTGACTAGGATATTCATGATAAATCAATCATAAGATCAACCAGGGTAAATCCTGAATCTCCTGAATCTTGCAAGTGATTGAGCAAATTTGAATGGGTGCAAAAAGAAAAACTTACAAGAAAAAGAAAGTCACTGAGACAGCAATATCCCATGAAAGCCATGTAAAGTGATGGATGCGGGTATTCAAACATTATCCATTTAAATCTAAAAATCTCCAATTCTATAAGTGCACATGATAATGTTCAACAACATAAAGGCTTTATACATTATTTTTAATTTTGTGAGTACAAATTTGTCTCATGAAAAATTGACACCAAGGTCATTATATATCTGCACAGATGTTCAAAAGCATATAGAGACAAGGTCACAACTTAAAATTTTAAACTGTCTGACTTCTGATGGACAGCAATATCCCATGAAAGCCATGTAAAGTGATGGATGCAGGTATTCAAACATTATCCATTTAAATCTAAAAACCTCCAATTCTATAAGTGCACATGATAATGTTCAACAACATAAAGGTCTTATACATTATTTTTAATTTTGTGAGTACAAATTTGTCTCATGAAAAATTGACACCAAGGTCATTATATATCTGCACAGATGTTCAAACGAACGTAGAGACTATTAAGGACACTCCTAGGATACAACAGATCCCTGAAGATTGAGTATCCAATCTCCCTGATCTGCTGGGATTAGTCAACAGGAATCAATACTGATTCCTTCCTAATGTATTTACTTCCTAGTCTAGATAGCCTTTACTTATTTCCTAGTTAGTTCTAGTCTAGGTCTGTATAAAATACACCACTGCTGTACATTCTAATTAATTCAATACAACATAAAACTTCTATACCTTCATATGGTATCAGAGCCCTAAAAGCTTAGCCGAGCAAACCCTAGGAAAAAAAACCCCAAAACACAAACCCTAATCCATGGCCGCTCAACCCACCGCTGCTGCTGCTCAAACCACTGCCGCCCCTGTCAATACCACCCTCCCACCAACCGCCGGTGAACCAAACCCTCATCTTCCCACCCTCGTCACCATCAACACTGCAGCCCAACTTCCCGTCAAGCTTACTGCCACCACCTTCTTTCCGTGGCGAGCTCAATTCAATGCCCTGCTTCGAGGGTATGATCTCATGGGCTATGTTGATGGCTCTCGGCCCTGCCCACCCACCACAGAAACAACCCTTCATGATTTTTGGGTTCGTCAGGATCAACTCCTGCTTCATGCCATTATGGCTTCTGTCTCCCCTCAAGTGATTCAACTCATTGCCGCTGCACCAGCTCCAGCCGCTGCCTGGGCACGGCTCACTCACCTTTATGCCAGCAAAGCCTGGGCCCGTGTTCTTGGCCTCAAGGAACGGTTGACCCTTCTGAGGCAAGATTCCCGCCCAGTTTCTGAATATCTGCAGGAAATTAGGGTTCTTGCAGATGAGCTGGCTACCATTGACAGACCACTGTCTGATGATGACCTCCTTCTCCATATTCTTAATGGAGTTGGACCCGAATTTAGAGAATTTGCAGCAGCTGTGCGGTCCAGGGACACCACTGTCCCCTTTGAAAACCTTCATGACATGCTTGTTCAGCATGAGGCTACTTCCAAACGTGCAGCCCACGTAGCACCCACTCCTCCAATAACAGCCCATCCAACTCAATCCTTTCGTGGTTACTCCTCCAACCGCAACACTAGGGGCTCCTCTGGCCAAAGGTCCAACTTTCAGCCCATGGACACCCACCGTGTCTCTGGAAACCGGCCCCACCAACAGTCCAATGACAGTTCCCGTCGCTCATCCTCCCAGCCAACTGGTTACCTTGGCTATTGTCAATGGCGTGGCACTCAAGGCCACAGTGCTAAGCGCTGCCTTCACCTTCAGCAGTCTGCCCCGCCACCTCCGGTGGCCAATCCAGCCACTCCTGCCTCCTCCCCCGGCTAGCTCCTTGATTCGGGAGCCTCCCATCATGTAGCAACCAGCTCCCACCACCTTTCTGATGCTACCCGCTACAATGGTCCAGATGCGATCATCATTGGCAACGGTAATGGCCTCCTTATTACTCACACTGGATCCACCTTACTTCCTTCTCCCCCCTCCCCCCCCCCCCCCCTTTCCATCTTAAGAATGTCCTATGTGCTCCATCCATGACCCGCAACTTAATTTCCATTTCCCAGTTTAATAAACAGAATAATACCTCTATTGAACTGTTTCCTGGTTATTTTCATGTGAAGGATCTCAGCACGGGGGCGGTTCTCCTACAAGGCCCGAGTAAGGATGATGTGTACGAGTGGTCATCGGTTTCTCTTCCCAAACCTCAAGCAATGGTGGCTGTGACAGTTTCCCCTCACTTTTGGCATCGTCGTCTTGGTCACCCTCATTCCAAAACCCTCAAAAGTGTCTTAAGTCAGTTTCATGTTCATTTTTCTTCCAAAATTCCAGACCCTATATGTAATTCCTGTGCTTGCAATAAAAGTCATCGCCAACCCTTTGGCATTTCCTCCTTACATAGCACTCGTCCTCTGGATTTAATATATACTGATGTGTGGGGACCTGCCCCCTACACATCCATTGATGGTTTTTCCTACTATCTTCTCCTTGTTGACCATTTTACGAAATATACCTGGCTGTACCCACTTCGAAAAAAATCAGACGTTTATTCAACCTTCAAAGACTTCAAAACCTTGGTTGAAAAGTACTTTAATTCACCTATCATCTCTCTTTACACTGATGGTGGTGGTGAATTCATCAAATTGAAACCATTTCTTGCTGAACATGGCATAAATCATCTTCTCACCCCTCCCCACACTCCTCAGCACAATGGTGCAGCCGAAAGGCGTCATAGACACATTGTTGAAACTGGTCTCACACTCCTTCATCAAGCCCGCCTCCCCCCCACCTACTGGTCCTATGCCTTCAAGACCGTTGTCTACCTTATCAACCGCCTCCCCACTCCTCTCCTACAAAGCCAATGTCCATACACTGCTCTTTTCAATGCCACTCCCAATTATGCCAAACTCCGGACTTTTGGCTGCCTCTGTTATCCATGGCTCAGGCCATATACCTCCAACAAACTGCAGCCTCGTTCCCAGCCCTGCCTCTTCCTCGGCTATTCCCTCCACCAAAGTGCCTACCTATGCTATGACCCATCCACCAGCAAACTCTACACCTCCCGTCATGTACAGTTTGATGAGACCACCTTCCCTTCCACCACCTCCCTCTCCTCCTCCACTAGTGTGTCCCCTGAAACCTCCACCACGTGGCTGTCTACTGTCCCTCCTGTCACACACATTCCCCACCCGCCCTCTGTCACGTCACTGCCACCAGCGCTATTATCTGCTCACCAACAGGACCCCCTCGACACATCATCCTTGCAGGTACTTGCAAAAGCATCGCCCCCTGCTCATGTCCCACAACCTGCACCTTTGCTCCCTGCCACCAGCAGCCTTCCTGCTGCCCCTGTCTCTGCCGCAGCCCCTGCTGCCCCTGTTCAGCCCACTAGTGCCCCCCAGCAACCTCCCCTGCGCACCTACACCAGGCGCCCCCGACCTCCCCCACCTCCCCCGAATCCTCCCTCCCTCCAACCCACTAAAACCCACCCTATGTTAACTCGAACTCAAACAGGAACTGTAAAACCAGTTCCCTCCTATGCTCTCACCGCCACCAAGCACCATCTACCTACCTTGGCCGAGCCCACCTGTGTATCTCAAGCCAAGAAAGACCATGAATGGCGAGCAGCCATGTCCAATGAGCTGAATGCTCTCATCAAGAATGGGACTTGGGACCTTGTTCCCTCTCACCCAAGTCAGAATATTGTTGGGAACAAGTGGGTCTTCCGTATTAAGCGGACACCTACTGGTGACATAGACCGCTTCAAGGCCCGCCTTGTTGCCAAAGGGTACCATCAGCGCCCGGGAGTGGATTTCACGGACACATTCAGTCCCATGGTCAAGCCAACCACCATCCGTGTGGTCCTACACTTGGCTGTAACCAGTGGCTGGCCTATCCGACAGTTGGACGTCAACAATGCCTTCCTCCACGGCACTCTCCATGAGGCTGTCTACATGGCCCAGCCTGCTGGGTTTGTGGACCAGCAGCATCCCACACACGTGTGCAGGCTCCGCAAGGCCATTTATGGCCTAAAACAGGCCCCCCGGGCCTGGTACATAGAACTTCAGTCCTTCCTGCTCACACAAGGATTTGTGCACACCAGCTCGGATACCTCCCTCTTTCTCCTCAGACAAGGTTCCAGCACTCTGTTTTTTTCTGGTTTATGTTGATGACCTCATTGTGACAGGGAACAATCAAACGCTCATCTCTCAATTCATCCAAGCTCTTGCCACCCGATTCTCTGTTAAGGACCTTGGTGACCTGCACTATTTCCTAGGTGTGGAGGTCATTCCTACTGCACATGGCCTTTTCCTCTCACAGCACAAGTATATCCATGACCTACTCCACTTGGCCCGCCTGGATGGAGCCAAGCCTGTGGCCACTCCCTTGGCGGTTTCCCCTCCATTACACCTGCATGATGGCTCTCCACCAGCCGATGCCACTGTTCCGTCGCCTTGTCGGGAGTTTGCAATACCTAAGCTTGACACGACCTGATGTTTCCTTTGCTGTCAATAAACTCTCCCAATTTATGCATGCCCCAACTGATCTCCACTGGCAAGCTCTCAAACGCGTCCTTCGTTACTTAAAAGGGACTCTGTTTTTTGGCCTACACCTCCACCGTAAGACCCCCTCCACTCTCCATGCCGTCACTCACTCTCTCCATGCCTATTCGGATGCCGATTGGGCTGGGGACCAGGATGACCGCAAGTCCACAACCGCCTACCTGGTCTACTTAGGCAGCAACCTTATCTCCTGGAGTTCCCGGAAACAGCGTGCAGTCTCCAAGTCCTCCACTGAAGCAGAGTATCGGGCTGTGGCATCCACCACCGCAGAACTGATCTGGGTTCAGTCCCTCCTCCGTGAGCTGGGCCTCACCCTTTCCGCCACACCAACCATCTCCTGTGACAACATTGGAACTACCTACTACTGCTCCAATCCTTTTTTTCACACCCGCATGAAGCATATCGACATTGACTATCACTTTGTTATTGATCATGTCACCGGTGGTCGGCTCCAGGTGTCCCACATATCTACTGATGACCAGCTGGCCGATGCCCTCACCAAACCCCTGCCTAGACCCCGGTTTCAGTTACTGCGCACCAAGATCGGCATCGCTGATGGCTCCTCCGTCTTGCGGGGGCGTATTAAGGACACTCCTAGGATACAACAGATCCCCGAAGATTGAGTATCCAATCTCCCTGATCTGCTGGGATTAGTCAACAGGAATCAATACTGATTCCTTCCTAATGTATTTACTTCCTAGTCTAGATAGCCTTTACTTCTTTCCTAGTTAGTTCTAGTCTAGGTCTGTATAAAATACACCACTGCTGTACATTCTAATTAATTCAATACAACATAAAACTTCTATACCTTCATAGAGACAAGGTCACAACTTAAAATTTTAAACTGTCTGACTTCTGATAGACGTGTTGCTATATTGAAAATGACATATTATGACATATGCATGGTCAGGTTAACAAATGCCAACGGATGCATCATTATAAATTTACGAGCTCAACAACAAGTTAAACTAAAAGTCATGTTAAAAATGGTATAAGCTTACATTTTTGCTTCTTCCAAGCTTTTGATGAATCCAGGTTTCTTGCACTTCAAATGGAATGAAGAAAGAAGTCCTTTGAGAAATGAGATTGCCTGTTTTACTTTAATCCTGTATAAATAACAGAGAACAGTGATTCAGAATTTAAAATGGAGAAATTCAGATCTAGTACGTGAGTAAGTTCACATAAGTTACATAAAGCCCCTAAAATGCCAAAGATTCCCAAACCTTGCAAAGTCATGGGTACCGAAAAACTGCACTGGAATTGATCTTCCTCCCAAGGTGCTGCTTAAGCCTTTACGATCACCAACAAGGGACTCATCAACAACAATTGCTGGCCACATAGCATAACCTGCACTACGGCAGTTGTGAGCAGTTTGACATCTAATAATTGAAATCAACAGTTAGTTTAAACTAGATAGTAAAAAGTGTAAAACAGCAAATGTAACTGAAAATTGATCTCTATGATTCATAGAACCTACTCTTTTAAATAAAGCCAGGTATGAAATGATATAACGCCCAAACCTTAGCATTTTTATTTCAAGAAAAAAACAGCAATATCAAAATAGATTATGCAGATAAATACATCACCATTTATTCTGGGGGGAATTTTGGGGTGAATATAATATGACATATGTTTCATGCTTTAAGGACTGACTTGATGAACACCATAAATCTCTTTGTAGCTTTCCTTTTATGTTTCTAGGACTGATTTGGATGAATGCTATCTCTTCGTTCCTTTCCATTTCTTTCTTCTCAATAAATGATTTTGTTTCTCATCCACAAAAAAAAAAAGATACTCATAGACACAAAGAAACCCATTCATTTGCAGACATATTATGTACATGTGCATCCTACAAGTTCATAAACGAAGAAGAGGCATATCTTGTGCTGTATTGCTCCTATGGAGATTTTGGACTATTGTTACAGCATTGTTAATTGACAGAAAATTACTGTACTTTAGCAAGGAATGCATGTGTGAAAACCTCATGGAAAAGGAAACCGCAATGAAATCTCTAACCTATTCCCCATATGAATTTTCAAAATGAGACGATACAATACAAGAAACTCTTAATTGTATTGCATTGGCATGATGTCATGATTTGAACTAAAAAAAGACAAGGCTACACACTAAAGCAAGGTGTCATCAAGATTCTGAAATGACATGCAGAGATATCTATGAAGTTGAAGTTCAGAAATATTCTGGGGCTTATGAGATTAAGAAAAACACCAATGTCTGCGCTTGTTTTAAATCAAAACTAGTAGTTGATAAAATACCAATCTGTCAAGTTTCTAAGGTTTGCCACCCATCCAATCCACATAGTAAGCTACTAAACCTCAAGTATCAAGAAAATACAGGAAGCATACTCTTTTAGTTAACATAACACAAGACGAGGAACCACTCATGCAAAACAATATAGCCCCATAACTGCTCCTTAACCATAAACGAGTTTACCAACAAATATAGAACACGTATCACAACCCATATTTACTACTTAAGCAATACTATGTTCACCAAGGAATTATTAAGGGTCCTAAGGATCCTATCCAAGATCCCAGCCGATCACAAGAGATCAGGGATATCTCTAAGTGATCTGCCGTGTTCCAGGAATCTTCTCTGATTCCTTCCTGTTGTAATTGCTTCCTAGTTAGTCTCTATATGCACTTACCTAGATAGGACTCTACTTCCACTTGTAAAAATAGGAACTACTGTATACTCAGTTAGAATCAATAAACCACAAGTATTATTCATATCATTATAGGCATATGGAACATGCACAGTTGGGCCAAAAATGGCTTAAATCTAGTTTTTTTTCAACAATTGGGACTGGCACTTTGCAGTGCAAACTTAGTACAAATCTAAAATAATTGGTGTCTAAATCCAGAACGAGGCTGATTCATCTAGGACGTGTACTCCTGTAAGGTCTAAGCGAAAATCAAAGAAAACCTATTTTTCTTTCCAATGTAAATACATTTACACCTTGATCTAATTAGTTTACTCTCACTACGACCATGGGCAAATAATAAGTGAAAACAAAAGTAAAATAGTAGATTAATCACACACCTGTAAGCTTGGCCCATACAATATCCCCAGGTTCTAGTTCTTGGCAGTCATCTAAACTCGCAGCCAACACAACCATCTCATTATAATCATATACATCACTGTCCCTAGTCTTGAGACTGCAACTCAAATTCAAACTCTCCATTTCTTCCCCAGAAATATAAAATTTAATTTTCTCGTTTGATAGAATCAAATCTTCTTCATCACCATCTTCATATTCAACCTACATTGCAATGATCACAAATTATGGCTCCAACAAGTTTCATGTCTTACGTTTTCCAAGCAAAAGAAGACAGAATGGATATGAATAGAGCCATACATGATGTCTATTAGTGTCAGAGTTGTAAGCCACGATGCGACCAGAATACGAATTAGCATCCAATGGCCAATAGACCTGCGCATAACAAGCAATTTTTCAGTATCGACTACAAGCACAGCAATGCTATGCTCACACTCCAAAGAAAAACTAAACATCAATCTCAAAAAACAGCTTACAGAGTCCTTGCCTTGCATTGTAACCCAATAAATGTTTTGGGATCAACATCGCTGAAACTCAACCTGTTGAAAAACAACCATTAAAAACTTTGTCAAAAATCCACTTTGTAAGAATTAAACACTTTCCACCCAAAAAGAAGGGGAATTGAAACCCTGCACTAGCACATACCCGACCCATTTCTTCAGAGTCAGAGAATCCGAAATAACTTTGTCGCAGTTAACAGAAGCATTCCGCTTCTTCAGCCGCAATTTCTCTCCATTTTTACTACTGTTGAGTTTATGATTGCTGCGTGAATCTCTCAATCGAGGCCCGTCCAAATTACACAGAATACTAGAATCGACCCCCAATTTCAATAACTCATTAATCCCGAGCTTCTTCTTCTTCTCCAAAACCCTCCCAAATTTATCATCTTCATTAACCTCCTCAATCTTTACCGTCGCCGCTGCGGTGGGCTCAGTCCGGGCGACCAAAGCCTCGAAGAACGAGGGGCTATCTGCGCAATGGCGGGGCCTCTTGGCACGGCGCGAGTAGACATTAACAATTGAGGGTTTGGGAGGGGGTTTCTGATTATTCAAATCCCCGACGTCGAAGTGATTGAGCTTGCGAGCTTTGACCTTCTTGGACATGACGTTGGAGGAGCCACTGGCGCTGACGCAGGGCGACGTGGATGAATAGACGTGGTCGAGAGAGAGGTAGCGGAGGGGGGCGGAAGCGTGGATGTCGATTGAGGCGTCGTCGTTTTGGTGCTTGAGGGGAAATGCCATGGAGAGAGAGCAAAAGAGTTTTGTGTTTTGCTCTCTCTCTCTTCGTGTTTTTTGACTCTTTTTGCGGTTAGGTATTGGGAAATTGGGGATTAAAATATACAACGGAGACGGATCTGACAGTGTCTCTGCGGTTTTTGGAGGGAGGGTTTTGCTCCCAATTATCAGTTTCCCGCCTGCAGTAGGACGACACTGATGAGAGATGCAATCAATGGAAACTATAGAAAGTGAGTTTTTCCTTTTTATTTCTTGGCTTATTTACACCAATGCCACTAAAGTGTAAAGTATGGTCAAAGTTAGCCCATTAATAATATTCCATATTACTTCACTCAATTGTTTTTTTTAATGTTTTCTTATTTATTAATAAAATCAAAATTCCAAAATTACCCTTCTTTCTTTAGAATTTGTGATATTTTTTTTTTTTATTTTTTTTTTTTTATATAAAACTTTTAAGCTTATCTTTTCTGGATAAATTAGACTCTTTTACAAGTAAATCAAAAAAATATGATATAATAAGTAATTTGCAGAGTGCCAAAATTAGATTTCTATTTTTCACTTCATTTGAAATTATATAGCCTTCATCTAGAAAAAAAGGATTTTGATTTCAAATAAAAGGATATGAAATCTATTTATTTATTTATTTGGATATATACAAGCTCATAAGGGATATGCTAGTGAGAAGGCAAGAACTCGCAAGAAAACCCACAAATGACAGACCAATTGAACAAAACTTAATCTGGGCATATAGTGAATAAACCATCATATCCAAAACTAAACTAACATAACTAAGTCCTAATGATGTAAAAAACTGAACAAAATTGGGGGGAGAAAACCCCAAATCCAATAGCGAATATCCTTAGGCACGATTTGGTATGATTTAGTATAGGAGTGATACCCAAATCATACCAGTTAATTTTAATTGGTTCGGTACAATTCAGTATTCCACAACGTGGAATTGATATCAAATCGTACTGTGTCAATTGTGTTAGGTGTGGTTTCGGTTTTGTTTCGTTTTTGTGCCAACATTTTGAGCAAGAAAATGTAACCATTAGTAATTATTTTCTAAGAAAATTGAATACTTCTTATAGCAGTTGAATACTTGAATATATGATGTTCTAAGACAATTCAAGAGGTAGCATATGCCCCACTCAATTAAATACTTGTTGTTTTAAAAGGAAACTAAATGTATTAGCAATACACTGCAAAATGATCAGGTAAAAAATCTCCATCTCATAGCTAAATATGAACAAAGATCTCCAACTCTAACGGCAAGTATTTCCACACAATTACTCAAAGTCAATCATCACAAATTGAACAACTAGAAAATTGAAGGAAACAAATAATATGAACTAATAAATACTCAATTTGCTCAATCTGCACACACATCAACAACAAGTATTAAAAGTCTAAAACAGCAACACACTGTGCTAATGCCAATACACTAAAACACTAAACATGTTACATATAATTCATACAATTCATATAATCTGCAAAACACTAAAATAGCAAGTACTCTACTCATCAACATATAATCCATACAATCCATGTAATCCAAAATCATAAACAAGCTACATAACTACATATTCAAAATAGCAGAAAAAAAGAAACAAAATTAACATCACAAGTTAACAACGCATACATGCTTGTTCTTCCTTGTTTATGCATCTATTATTGTGTAACAAACTTTGTGATTACTTCTGCCTTTTCTTAGCTGTGTCTCAATCTTTCCTTCGTAAAACCCTATATTCATATAATTATTGTAACGACCCATCCCGAATTTCGGAATTCAGTTAGTGACTAATCAAGGATTAGTAAGGTTAATCGGTGATTAGTTGAGCGAAATCGAAAGGACGACGCAAAATGACCGTTTTGCCGCGGGTCGTGGGCAAAACGTTGATTTTTTTACCGGGAGGTCTGATGGCTGAGGGCCGAGGACCGTTACGTAGATCGGGTCGATACGAATCCGTAGACAGGCGGCAAGTCGAATTCGGACGTTCGACGGTGAAGTTATGGTTCACTGAAGTTTCGGGTTACTATTGCACGTTTTACGAAACGGGGAGCTTTTGTACTCAAATGGACCAGATATTTTAGGAAGGCCCAATGGATGAGTGACAAGTGTCACTCATCCATTGCCCATTGAGATGGTATTCATGCAATTCCCATTCCTTGTTCGTGCAAAACCAAACCCGATCTCACATTTTGAACCAAACCCATATCCTATCCATTTGGATGCAGTGAGAGGCCAGGGAGGAGGGAGGATGAGTTTGTGATGGCTGGTGATGACAAGGGCCACCGTGGACGGCGACAATGACCCAGAGCCCCAGGTAACCCGACAGCCCCATTTTGATTGTTTTAAATAGAATCTTTGAGTTAGGATGTTATGGACGGCTTTGGGAGTTAGGATGATGATTAATGGGATTGTAGAAGAGTTAGGAATGATTTATGGTGGCGGTGGATGGCTGCACGGCCCAGGGAGGTGGCTGGAAAAACAGAGACTGTGATGGGTGTTTTGAACGGATCGATTTAAAGTGTTTTTATTAGGTTTGTTTACATGGTTAAGGTCCTAGAAGGGAGATAGGAAGATTAGGATTGAAAAGGGTTGGAAAAAGACTGAAAAACGAGGGGAAAACGGGACTGGATCGAAAACCAGCAGACCGATTCGGACCCAGTCTGCCGAAGGTTGAAGACTACTACAGTGCCCGGTGCGTTGCTCCAACGCGCAGGGGCTTCTGCCTGCGCGTGTGGGCATGTGGCCCACTTTCTGAGGAGTGTTCCAACATGTAATTTCATCTATTCTATGTAACGAGCATTTTGGGACTGGTTTTGTGTCGATCGGACATCTTTTCGATAGGTTTCAGGGTGTCCGAAGGTTTAGGATCGAGTTTAAAAATAGGTAAAAATTCGGGGAAATTACAGGGCTTTAGTGAGAGGTTAATTGTCAGGACTCGTCCCCAATCCCCCTGGGATTAACGAGGAACAACCCTGATCCCGTCTGACACGGAGTGTCACACAAGGGAAATTACCGACCTTAGCCCTCTCGGGCCATCAGTGTACGCCAGGATCCAGAGGAGGTATGTGATATCTAGGTCTCTGCTACAGTCCACATCCGCTGTCAACTTAAAGGGCAGTCAAAACATTAAAAGATGTGAGTGGACAAAACAAGAGTTTATAAAAACATTTACATAAAGACATTTGTACCCTTCACTAAAAAGCCTGCATGCATTTGAAAACCATTTAACCAAATGGACCATAGGTGAGAACTAAGCCCAAAACCATAACTGAAAGAATCGTAAAGAATCAACCCTAAGGGCCACTAACCAAAACCATGTGGGACTCAACCCAAATCATAAAGAAACCAAGTACACGGGCCACCGCCCAAAACCTGTATCCATCTCACATCATATATCATATATACATATAATCCACACAACCAATCCTGTCACGGTTTCGAAAGCTACGCGCGTGCTACCCGGAGTCTCAACACAAGTCTTCCAGAGTCAAGGCCAATGTTCGTAGACCACTGACCCGCCCTGAGGTTACGATCCATACCAACCTGAGAGTAAGGAACCCAACTGGGGCGACTCCCACTCAATCAGTGCTCCGTGACTACTCCGGGGTCCACCCAGGCCAACGACCCTCCCCGGAGGAGATAATAGAAGTACAGAAAGGTATACGAACATATATATACATAAAATAAACATTCATGCCTGGTTCCCCTGAACCATCATGATCCATAATAACCTTTCCAGGGTTCATGCCGGTTCCCATAAACCGCCATGAACTTGGAAATCCATCTAGGGTCCCCGACCCGAAATCATCAATGTAAAACAACTGGGTCTCGTGCCCCAACATATGACATCAACTGGGCATCCTTCCCAATATCTCAAGGTCAGTCACGACTCCGATCATAGTGATGTATGCAATTATCCATCCAGGACCGCCCTCAATCCTGGTATGTCGCCGTGAACGAATCAACCGATGCGACCACCACAAGATCATGGTGCACTCATAACCGATCGCTATCCAGAACCGTCAGCACTCCGAAGTCGAGCCTCCCCAGGCTGCCCGACCATGAATTGTGACCTCTCTGGAAGGAACACATCCCAATCCGGAGGCGAGCGTCACGTCGTCCGTCGCCATGCACCAAGCACCTACCACGACATTGATTTTGACCCGAAGGTCATCCATAGCGTCATATGCCCGAGACCAAACCAAATGGGTCTCATACCCAAGTTTATCCTTTTGGAAATCCAAAGCCAATTCATTTAGACCAATAAGGAAATACAGACCCGTATAGGCACCGTATAAAGCTGAAACCTCAAAATACGTGCCAATACGCAACCACATACAAATGCATTCATGACATCACCAAACATGTAATAAAACATATAATAAACATTTATGCATGCACCAATTTAGAAAACCAAGGTCCACTCAAAGACCGTCCGAGCTTTCGCCTCGATACTCGTGCCATACGGCTATCCCGAGCCAATCACTGTCACCGGGACTCCCAAACCTGTCCAAATTGTAATAGAGGGTCACTAACTACTTAAATAACCTCCCACTAAAGTCTCGTAATTTTCTGGAATTTTTAACTATTTTTAATCCCGATCCGAAACCTTTCGATGCCCCGAACATCATCGAGACGGTGTCCGATCGACACAAAACTAGTCCCAAAAAGTTTATTACATCGAATAGAAGATTTCGTATGTTGGAAGTATCCTCGAAATGTGGGCCACGCGCCCTCACGCTCCCTAAGAAGCCACTGTGCATGGGCCTCACGCGCCTTGAACAGTGCTTCTTCAACCTTGCGACTGCCAGTTCAGACCGGCCAGTCCGGTCTTTTTCTGCAACTGGACCGGCGTGACCGGTCCAGGCCCATACAATCCTCATTTTTCATCCGTTTTGTCCCTAATCAATCCTATAATTCCTATTTCTTCTTTTCCTATCATTCCCAATCCTTAAAACTAATTAAAACATCCTAAAACCCATAGTTCCAAATTGAACCTCACGGTTCAAGTTTCCCAAAACCTCCCCTGGTGTCCTACAACCTCTAACCATCCTCAAAATCAGTCTAACACCTTCCTACTAACCCATTTAATTCATTAGAAACATCCAAAACAAACCATAATGCATATATTGAATTAAAATGGAATTTGGGCCTTACCGAGTACCCTCTCGGGTTTGCCTCCTCCAAGCAGCCGTCCACGGTGGTTCTGGCCGTCCAGCCACCTCCTCTCAGTCCTCAGTCATCCTCTATCGTAGCCTCAAGTGGAATCAAATGGAAGGGAATAGTTTGGGTTGCACAGAGGAGAGGAAAATGGTGAGATCGGGTTTGAGTTTGAAATGAAGAAGAATGATCGATGCATGGAGATATAAGGATGGCCTGTGGATGGGTGACAAGTGTCACTCATCCATTGGGCCTCCATAAAATATCTGGGCCTACTAGTTGCCAAAAGTCACTTGTCTCGTAATTCGTGCAATAGTACTTTCGTACTTCCGTGAACCGTAACTTCGCCATCGAACGTCCGAATTCGACGTGCCACCTGTCTATGGATTCGTATCATCCCGATCTACGTAACGATCCTCGGCCCATGGCCATCGGACCTGTCGGTCAAAAAGTCAACCGTTGGCCCCTTTTCACCCAAATTACCAAAATGCCCCCGATCTTCCGATCGTCATAACTTCTTCCTCGAACTTCGGAATTGAACGTGCCACCTGTCTATGAACTCGTGACGCCACGTACTACGTCACGGTCATCGGTCAAAGTCCATTTGACCACCAGAATGAAAAGTCAACATTTTGGCCATTCTAGGGGCAAAACGGTCATTTTGCATCGTTCGTCCAATTTCGCCCAACTAATCACGGATTAACCTCATTAATCGTGATTAGTCACTAATCCAATCCTGGAATTCGGGACGGGTCGTTACAACCGTCCCTCCTTAATTAATTTCGTCCTCGAAATTCCATCCGACCTAATTCCAACCATTCTTCCCTCCTTAATTTAGTTGCGTTCTCAAAATTCTATCTTAGTTCCACAACCACCTCGTGGAAAGTACGATCGACCTCGCAACACGTGTACACTAGTACACCAACTAACCAGAACAATACTTGTTCGTACCCAGACGTACCACTAGTACTCATGTAGTATCGACTACATTCGATCACGTCGAATGACAGTAATCGTACGTTCCGAGTTGACACCACTTGTCAAATCTACCATTTCGTTGACACGAACAACTAGACGGTTCCTTTCTCAATCAGCAATCTATCCTGATGTCTGCTCCCACCGGGAGTCATCAACTCACTCATCGATCCACGATGAGGCACCCGTCAACCTGTCACCACTTGAAAGTTGCCAATCGAAAACTGACACTATAACCACTTGTGGTTACACTAACCACCAACTTACTCAACCTGAGTATACACTTACCAACACTTCATTCGACCTGTGTGTAACTGGACCCATCAGTACACTATGACCCAGTGCATAGTATCCAATGTCCAGTCCACGTCCTCGACTAATCCAATGGTATTGGAACTAAGCCGACTACTAACACGCTCACCAACGTACCACCGGTATAACCTATATACCGTCACTAGGCATCACAAGTCTGCCCAGTATCGTACCTCGAACCTACATTCGATCACGTCGAATGACAGTAATCGTACGTTCCGAGTTGACACCACTTGTCAAATCTACCATTTCGTTGACACGAACAACTAGATGGTTCCTTTCTTAATCACCAATCTATCCTGATGTCTGCTCCCACCGGGAGTCATCAACTCACTCATCGATCCACGATGAGGCACCCGTCAACCTGTCACCACTTGACAGTTGCCAGTCGAAAACTGACACTATAACCACTTGTGGTTACACCAACCACCAACTTACTCAACCTGAGTATATACTTACCAACACTTCCTTCGACCTGTGTGTAACTGGACCCATCAGTACACTATGACCCAGTGCATAGTATCCAATGTCCAGTCCACGTCCTCGACTAATCCAATGGTATTGGAACTAAGCCGACTACTAACACGCTCACCAACGTACCACCGGTATAACCTATATACCGTCACCAGGCATCACAAGTTTGCCCAGTATCGTACCTCGAACAACACACAAGATACGTACATCTACCCATCAACCAGACTACAACAACAACGTAGGTCGTAGCCAATCACTTTTTAGTTTTGGAGTCCATCTGTCCAATCCAGTATTAGGCAGATCCAAACTCCAACTCAACATCCATTTCCAAATCCGAATCCAAAATCATTATTCCGTAAGCTAGCATTTGGAATAACCATTCCGCACCCAAATCCAGAAATTCACTTTCAAGTTCCAAAATCGAATCCTGAATCGTCATCCTAAAATTCGATTCCAAAATTCGAAATCTCGTTCACCTCTACCGAGACGCACCATAACCGAACCTATCGGTTACCTGCTTAAATGATTACCACAATACGTTCGATTGACTTCATATGAAAGCCAGTCACAATATCAACTCAACTCTAAGGCTGACTAAATCCCACCTCGTCGAACACTTACTCTCCTGAGTAATACACCATACGAGATTTACCTCAAAAAGAAGTTTAGTCCCAATATCCTCAACTCAAACATCCAAGTAAGAGTGATAAACTCTCCACCTATCTGAATCATCAAGATCACGATCCAGATCCATCACTACGTCACCTGACCATAAACGTCACGATCGAGATTCACATAGGATCCACACAGGTAACTACCAGATTCCGAACCATAGGGTCTTACACCCCTCAACGAATCTGCATACTATCAGATCGTTCGTCAACCAATTCCCACACCTATACAGATCAGTCAACAACGAAATACGTCGGGACTGTGGGTTCTCACTGATTACCTCGTATCGACCCTTGTCATTCCACCTAGAAAGATCAAGGATGATCCAAGATAATGACATAAAAATCGTCCTACGTGAATGCAAACAAAACTCGCTGCACTCACCACGCCATGTAAACCAACATCGTTTGCCACCAAGCAGAAGATGAGAAATCTCAGTCACCTAACTTGGATATACTCAATTCCACCTGATGACCCAAAACAAATCCTGGGTCCACTAACCAATACACAACCAATGTACTGGTGACAACAAACGTCACCTGCTATGGCAGAACCTGAGAAGTCACCCTAATGACTTTGAAATACTCATTACCAATGCGGAAAACCCGCATTCCTTTCGTCACCTCAATCGCAACCTCTCGCGATTCCGAAATTCCAACTAGATTGGAAATAACATACTCGGACATCAACCACGTGTCCCCATTTTAGACTCGTTACGGACACATGCCCATCTCATACCTCTAGTCTCAACTACTACTGGATCTAATCCAGTCCATCGCTATCTGTGATCCACTCCCGAATTCACAGATACCGAATATAAGCCTATCTCGATGGAGTCACATCCCAACTCATAACTCAGCGTCATCACAATCACTAGCACTAGTACAAGTATCATCACCTGTCAGTATCAGCACAAAGTGTGCGAATCAGACAATCCTAGATCTCCGCCCATACCGAGCGACGATCCCGTACCTCTGCTCGAATTAGAGAAACTCTGCCTCCCTCGTATCCAACACCTATGGGTATAGTCTTCCTGACAACTCATACAAGAAAAGGAAACGTTCCCTGAACGTCCCTGATTCCCAACAACTGTAACTACAGCCACTCTTGGTAGTAGTGCCTGCCACAGACTCGTGCAAACCTAACCACCAGACATCGCTATCGAGGCTCCGCATCCAACGGGATCAATCGACCGTGCTAACTACTCTATATCCCAAACTTGGGATTCCATCGACAAGTACCAACCCCGGTAACCTGTCCAACAATCTCTAACCTGTCGTAACTCGACTAAACCAATGTCGTCTACTAGGTCATCCATGACCTTAGTTGTACCAACAATCCAACACAACTAAAGTAGCACGACAACCAACTAGGTCTACCCGATAAGTACAAACTCGACTGCAGAGTGCAGTCCCAACACAAGCTGACATGTCTAGCCCGACCGACGATCTCATCCCCAAGAAGTCGTCAAAGTCAAGCTACTCGTCAAGTCACCTTTCCGAACCATACAACCTAAGGTAGGGTTCAACAATCACGCCCTAGGGTTTCCTTGAACCCAACTGCAGAAAGCAGTATATTCCACAATCTGATCGTCTCCGAGGTCTTGACATCGTAAAGACGTCAATCCAATCTCACCGTCAAATCAACTAGGATTCCTCGAATCCTAATGCTAACTACCAGGAGCACTAAATCCATCTAACTCAACCATATCCGACCACCTAATGGTCATAACTCCAAATTATCGTCAAACTGATCATACCACATCGTGAAAGACGATCCCAACTAACCTTCTCACGATCAAAGATCTAAAGTACTATTACGTTCACCTTCCGTAGGGTCCCACAATGTCATCCACGACAGAACTATGGCAACCCCGACATCCAATGCTGAACCAAAATGATTCACGATTCGATCCTACTAACTATCGTACCGGCACCCTAACTATCAGGTTGATGACGAACTATAGCCCATTGAAACATCACATCCTCGACTTGCGCAATACTCCAAGAGCAAGCCTGCTCTAATACCACCTGTCAGGACCCGTCCCCAATCCCCCTGGGATTAACGAGGAATGAGCCTGATCCCGTCTGACACAGAGTGTCAGACAAGGAAAATTACCGACCTTAGCCTTCTCGAGCCATCAGAGTACGCCAGGATCCGGATGAGGTATGTGATATCTCGGTCTCTCCTACAGTCCACATCCGCTGTCAACCTAAAGGGCAGTCAAAACACTAAAAGTTGTGAGTGGACAAAACAAGAGTTTATAAAAACATTTCCATAAAGACATTTGTACTCTTCACTATAAAGCATGCATGCATTTGAAAAACATTTAACCAAATGGACCATAGGTGGGAACTAAGCCCAAAACCATAACTGTAAGAATCGTAAAGAATCAACCCTAAGGGCCACTGCCCAAAACCATGTGGGACTCAGCCCAAATCATAAAGAAACCAAGTACACGGGCCACCGCCCAAAACCTGTATCCATCTCACATCATATATCATATATACATATAATTCACACAACCAATCCTGTCACGGCTTCCAAAGCTACGCGCGTGCTACCCGGGGTCTCAACCCAAGTCTTCCAAAGTCAAGGCCAATGTCCGTAGACCACTGACCCGCCCTGAGGTTACAATCCATGCCAACCTGAGAGTAAGGAACCCAACTGGGGTGACTCCCACTCAGTCAGTGCTCCGTGACTACTCCGGGGTCCACCCATGCCAACGACACTCCCCGGAGGAGATAATAGAAATGCAGAAAGGTATATGAACATATATATACATAACATAAACATTCATGCCTGGTTCCCCTGAACCGTCATGATCCATAATAACCTTTCCAGGGTTCATGCCGATTCCCATAAACCACCATGAACTTGGAAATCCATCTAGGGTCCCCGACCCGAAATCATCAATGTAAAACAACTGGGTCTTGTGCTCCAACATATGACATCAACTGGGCATCCTTCCCGATATCTCAGGGTCAGTCACGACTCCGATCGTAGTGATGTGTGCAACCATCCATCCAGGACTGCCCTCAATCTTGGTATGTCGACTTGAACGAATCAACTGACGCGACCACCACAAGATCATGGTGCACTCATCACCGATCGCTATCCTAAACCGTCAGCACATCGAATTCGAGCCTCCCTAGGCTGCCCGACCACGAATTGTGACCTCTCCGGAAGGAACACATCCCAATCTGGAGGCGAGAGTCACGTCGTCCATCACCGTGCACCAAGCACCTGCCGCGACCACGATTTAGACTCGAAGGTCATCCATAGCGTCATATGCCCGAGAACAAACCAAATGGGTCTCATACCTAAGTTTATCTTTTGGAAATCCAAAACCAATTCATTTAGACCAATAAGGAAATGCAGACCCGTATAGGCACCGTATAAGGACGAAACCTCGAAATACGTGTCAATACGCAACCACATACATATGCACCCATGGCATCACCAAACATGTAATAAAACATATAATAAACATTTATGCATGCACCAATTTAGAAAACCAAGGTCCACTCAAAGACCGTCCTAGCTTTCACCTCGATACGCTTGCCAGACGGCTATCCCGAGCCAATCACCATCACCGAGACTCCCAAACCTGTCCAAATTGTAATAAAGGGTCACTAACTACTTAAATAACCTCCCACTAAAGCCTCGTAATTTTTTGGAATTTTTAACTATTTTTAATCCTGATCCGAAACCTTTCGATGCCCCAAACATTATCGAGACGGTGTCCGAACGACACGAAACTAGTCCCAAAATGTTTGTTACATCGAATAGAAGATTTCGTATGTTGGAAGAATCCTCAAAATGTGGGCCACGCGCCCCAAGAATCCATTGCGCGTGGGCCTCACGCGCCCTGCACAATGCTTCTTCAACCTTGCGACGGCTGGTTCAGACCGGCCGGTCTAGTCTTTTTCTGCAACTGGACCGGCGTGATCAGTCCAGGCCCATACAATCCTCCATTTTCGTCCGTTTTGTCCCTAATCAATCCTATAATTCCTATTTCTTCTTTTCCTATCATTCCCAATCCATAAAACTAAATAAAACATCCTAAAACCCATAGTTCCAAATTAAACCTCACGGTTCAAATTTCCCAAAACCTCCCCTGGTGTCCTACAACCTCTAACCATCCTCAAAATCAGTCTAACACCTTCCTACTAACCCATTTAATTCATTAGAAACTTCCAAAACAAACCATAATGCATATATTGAATTAAAATGGAATTTGGGCCTTACCGAGTACCCTCTCGGGTTTGCCTCTTCCAAGCAGCCGTCCAGGCGGTTCTGGCCATCCAGCCACCCCCTCTCAGTCCTCAGTCATCCTCTGTCCCAGCCTCAAGTGGAATCAAATGGAAGGGAATGGTTTGGGTTGCACAGAGGAGAGGAAAATGGTGAGATCAGGTTTGAGTTTGAAATGAAGAAGAATGATCGATGCATGGAGATATAAGGATGGCATGTGGATGGGTGACAAGTGTTACTCATCCATTGGGCCTCCATAAAATATCTGGGCCCACTAGCTGCCAAAAGTCACTTGTCTCGCAATTCGTGCAATAGTACTTTAGTACTTCCGTGAACTGTAACTTCGTCGTCGAACGTCCGAATTCGACGTGCCGCCTATCTATGAATTCGTGTCATCTCGATCTACGTAACGGTCATCGGCCTTGGCCATCGGATCTGTCGGTCAAAAAGTCAACTGTTGGCCCCTTTTCACCCAAATTACCAAAATGCCCCCGATCTTCCGATCATCATAACTTCTTCCTCGAACGTCGGTATTGAATGTGCCACCTGTCTATGAACTCGTGATGTCACATACTACGTCACGGTCATCGGTCAAATTCCATTTGATCGCCAGAATGAAAAGTCAAAGTTTTGTACGTTCTAGGGGCAAAACGGTCATTTTGCATCGTTCTTCCGATTTCGTCCAACTAATCACGGATTAACCTCACTAATCGTGATTAGTCACTAATATAATCCTGGAATTCGGGATGGGTCGTTACATTAATAAGGTATTTAGTAACCCTCTAACGTGATTTGGACAGGTTTGGGAGTCCCGGTGACGGTGATTGGCCCGAAAGAGCCATATGGCACGCGTATCGAGGTGACAGCTCTGACGGTCTGTGAGTGTACCTTATTTTCTAAATTGATGCATGCATAAATGTTTATTATGTGTTTTAATACTTGTTTTATGATGCCTTGAGTGCAATTGTGTTTGTTCAATTATTGGCACGTATTTCGAAGTTTTGGTTTTATACGGTGCCTATACGGGTTTGTTCTTCTACGTTGATTTAAATGAAATGGTATTGGATTTTAAAAGGATAAACTGGGGCATGAGACCCATTTGGTTTTGTCTCGGGCATGTAGCCCTATTGGTGACCTACGAGTCTGAGTTGTGGTCGCGGCGAGTGCTTTGTGCACAGCGACGGATGATACGACGCAAAATGACAGGTGGTATCAGAGCTAGGTTTTGCTCTCTTAGTGGAGCGCTGGTCAAGGATGTGATGTCTCTATAGGCTGCAGTCCATCATCAACCTGATAGTTAGGATATCGGTATGATAGTTAGTAGGATTAAGTCGTGGTTCGTCTTGGTTCGGCATTCGATGCCGGGGTTGCCATAGTTCTGTCGTGATTGGCAGTGTGGGGCCCTACAGAGTAATTAGTATAAGTGATCGATTCCGTTGGATGCGGAGTCTCGATAGCGATGTCTGGTGGTTAGGTCTGCACGAGTCTGTGGCAGGCACTACTACCGAGAGTGGTTGTAGTTACGGTTGTTGGGAATCGGGGACGTTTAGGGGACGTTTCCTTTCCTCGTATGAGTTGTCAGGGCGATTGTACCCAGAGTTGTTAGGTACGAGGGATGTAGAGTTTCTCCAATTTGAGCGAAGGTACGGGATCGTTTCTCAGTATGAGCAAAGATCCAGGGTTGTCTGTTTCACACACTAGATGTTGATGCTGATGCTATTGTGCTGGTATTGGTGTTGGTACTGGTTCTGGTGCTGGTGCTGGTGCTGGTGCTGGTGTCGTTGATTGTGTAACAACCGGTCCCGGGAGTCGGGATTAGCGAAGTGATTAGTGACGGATTAGCTGAGTTAATCGGTGGTTAGTTGGTTACTGTCGGACCTTGGGCGTAGAATGACGATTTTACCCCTAATTTGGGCAAATTGTTGACTTTTAGTTCGGGTGGTCAAGTGGGCATTGACCGATGACCGTGACGTAGTTCAGGACGTCACGAGTCCATTGACAGGTGGCACGCCCGATTCCGACATTCGAGGAGGATGTTATAATGTTCGGAAGGTCGATGGCACTTTCGTAATTTGGTTAAAATAGGGAGAAAAGTTGACTTTTCACACGACAGGGTTTTGCATGTAGACCTAGGACCGTTAGGTGGATCTCGTCGTCCTGAGTTTAACGACAGGCGGCATGTTTTCATCGGACGTCGGACGAGCGGGATACGAGTCTAAAACGGTGAAGGGCAAAATGGTAATTTTGACTCACAAGGAGCATTTTGGTCTTTTACACATTGGGAATTGTGCAATTCAGATGGGGACAAGTGTACAGCAAAGATTGGATATTTTTGAGTTTGGGACCATAGGATTGTGACAGGTGGCAGTTGGCTAGAGGCTTCTACAAGGTTTCACGGTGCAATTTAATTTGAGCCGTGTAATTGAGTCGTGCAAGGGAAAGAAGAACAGAGACTGGAGACAGTGAGGAGGAATCGATCCAATTGAGTGAGTGTGTGAGTGTTGTGAGGTTTTGTGGTGTTTGAATGAGAGTCAGGAAGAGTGTGTGATCGTGTTGTAAGGCTTGGAGAGTGACTGTGTGTGTGAGGTGAGTAGCAGACCAAAGAAACAGAGAGGGAGTTGGGAGGTGGTGCTGCCGTGTGTTGATCAATTGTGGTTTGTGGTGGTGTTCTAAGGACAGAGAAGGACCAGAGAAGAAGTTTGGGGGACCCTGAGACCATGGTGGAGCTCACGGCGGTGAGCAGAGACACGTGTAAGCTCTGGTTCCCCTGTTTTTCAGTTTTGGTTCGAATCAAAAGTCGTGACTTTTGGACGATTTTTGGCTTGTTTTGATGATCCTGGCAGCTTAAGGAGGTTGTAATTGAGCTTTGGGAAACGGAGACATGGCTGGAAGGACGGTGGGTGGCCGGAATCGGAAAACTGGTTTTTCTGGATTTCTGGTTCGAGCTTGACAGGTGAGGTTTTGGTTTCTAATTCGTGTTTTTAGTTAGTGGAATAGGTTGCTAGGAGTAGGGCGATCCTAATGGTGTTGGAAGGATAAAAAACAGACTGGATTTGGGGGGAAACCGGTCACGCCAGTTCAGTTCACCTGGACCGGTCTGAACCGGCTGAGCAGAAGGTTGAAGACGATGAACAGTGCAGGCGCGTGAGGCCCACGCGCAGCCACTTTGGGAGGCGCGTGGGGGCGCGTGCTGGCTTTTCTGGCGAAACTTCCAACATGGTTTTGAGTCTAATTGTTGTAACGAATCTTTTGGGGATAGGTTTCGGGACGATCGGACGTTGTTTCGGGTTAGTTCTGCGGGATCGAAGGTTTAGGGTTCCGTTTAAAGTACGTTTAGAAGTTCGGGAAAGTTATGAGATTTGAGTAGGACTTTTGTGAAGTAGTTAGTAACCTCGTTATGGGCTTTGGACAGGTTCGGGGAAAACCGAGGATAGCGGAATGGCCAGGAACGGGGTAAGTGTGCGCGTATCGAGGCGACGTCGGAATGGTCTGTGAGTGGACTTTGCTTTCTAACTCTTGATGCATGCATATATGTTTTTATATGTTTTCTATACTTGATTCTATGATTTGATTTATGATTGTGATGGTTTACGGTTTGTGCACGATTTTCGAGAAAAGTATGGTATTTCACGTTTTACGAGATTTTGATGGATATTGTGATTTGAACCTGGTTTTAATGATTTGATTTCGGGATTTGAAATACGAATTGATTTCAAAGAAAGTAAAAGGATTTTGGAAAATGTTTTCGAGCTTGAAGCCCAGTTCAGAAAAGTGGCTTTGAGAAATGAGATTTCGGGTTTTTGAATCGGAATTCCGGATGACGATTCAGGATTCGATTCGGGACTTGGAAGTGGATTCCGGGTTTGGGTTCGGAATGGTTATTCCGGATGTCGGCTCACGGAATGATGGTTGCGGACTCGGATCTGGAAAGGAGATAGATATGAGTTCTGGGTTTGGATTCGGGATCTTGATGAGATTGCGGATTCAGATTCGGAAATGGAAAATGGTTTTCAACAAGGTTTTTCGATGGTTTTGGGTTGAGGACAGGGATTTGGAAAAAAAGGAAAATGTGTTGGTTTTCGTACATGGTTTCATGACATGAAATTAATATGCATGCATTGGTTTTGAAATGAAGGGCATAAATGTCATTGTTTTATGAAATGTTTTTGAACTTAAACTTTATTTTTGTCCACTCACAGTCTTTTCCTGTTTTCGATACCCTCCAGGTTGTTGCGGCGCGGGCTGTTGGTCGAGAGAGACAGAGACATCACACGCACGATCCACAGTAGATTCGGCACATTCTGGGAAGTCCGGAAGCTTTGGTACGGTTGGATCGAGAATCCTTGTCCGACTTACGTGTCACATGAAGGTTGGACGTCAGTTTAGCCTACGTGTCATGCGTAAGTTAGACGGGATCGGGATTTAGCCCTTAATCCCGGGGGATTAGGGGTGGGTCCTGACAGATTGTGATGATGATGAGTCACAAGTTGGGATGTAACTCCGTCGAGATGGGCATTTGTTCGGTATCTGTGGTTCGGGAGTGGATCACAGATAGTGATGGGCTGGATTGGATCCAGCAGGAGTTGAGACGTGTGGATCGAGTACTGTCATGGGGATTAGCAACTAGTTGGTCAGAATAGGTCAAAATCGGTCAGATTTGGTCAGAATTGGTCAGATATGGTGGTATGTAGAGATATGACTGCAGATCACAGCAGGAGTCTGTTGTGACTCTTCAGTCAAGCGGTACATCAGGTTAAGATGAATTGACATCCTTTTGGATGTGCATAAGCGGTAGTCACAGACACGTGGATGGTGTTTGGATGAGCTGAGGACTTGCGAGTCCATTTCAGATTGGTGGTGGTTGACTGCGGTTGACCATACCTCCTGAGTTTCGGGTAGGCTTGTTTGTGGAGAAATTTGATTGTGAGAAATAGAATGGGTCATTACAATAGTTATTGACAGTCATCGTTTGTCGGAAAGGTCGAAGAAAGAGGACTTCTAGCTCAGGAATAGAACGAGTTAAGCACGCTTCCTACATGGTTGCAACTGCTTTCGTCCTAGAAGTCGATGAAAGAGACTTCTTATTTTCTACTCTTTAGCAGATAGTGTTGGGTACTGGAAGATGACGTAGGATGAACTTTGATGTCATCATCTTGGATTCTCCTTGATTCTTCCCTAGGTGGGATGACGAGGAGTGATTTGACAACTAAGTGTTCAAAGAGGGTATAAGAACCGAACACCTAGGCTATGGGTCAAATTTGAGTGATTTGAAGAGTAAAAAGTATTTGGCATCATTGGATGTGACGAGTGAGTGTCCGAGGTAAGTATGGACCGAGGTGATTGTGGCGAGCTGGAGGTTAGTGACCGAGGTCTGGTAATTAGTAAGGGTGAATTGCCTTGCTAATTATGATAAGTTAGGAGCCGAGGAAATTAATTAACGCGGGGACAAAATTAATTAAGGAGGGAAGGTCGGTTGGAATTTCGAGGACGAAATTATTTAAGAAGGGAAGGTTGTAACGACCCGTCCCGAATTTAGGGATTAGATTAGTGACTAATCAAGGATTAGTAAGGCTAATAGGTGATTAGTTGAGCGAAATTGGATGGACGACACAAAATGAACATTTTGCCCTGGGTCGTGGGTAAAATGTTGACTTTTTGACTGGAAGGGCCGATGGCTAAGGGCCGAAGACCCTTACGTAGATCGGGTCGATACGAATCCGTAGACAGGCTGACAGGACCCACCCCGATTATCGCATCGATAATCGGGAAGCATCTTGCTCCCGTCTAACAATCGAACACAAAAGACCGGAAAACCAAATAATATTACATCACCCCATTGTCAGACCAGAGAGATTAAACAAATACACCCAACTGGACATCAAGTCCATAGTTTCACAGATCATAATATTACAAAACAAGTTAAAGAACAAATCCTACTCTGTGAATCATCTACCCCGCAACAGAAAACTTTATGCCTCTGCCTCTGCCTCGGCGCTAGCCCCCGAACTTGTACCACGACCTGGAGGGTAATTAAAACAACAAAGTGTGAGTGGACCGAAACAAAAGTTTGCAGGAAACAGTTTAAGGAAATCGGGGTTCGCCCTCCAGTTTCATAACACGCATGCATAAGCAGATTTTTGAAAACCGCATACCAAATATTTGAAATCCATTTTTCGGAAACACATGGAAAACGTTACACTAAACCGTCATAACTCATGGAAAATAATATAATATTAACCAAAATCCAGAAATCGTCATTTTGAAACATCACTTAAGTAAATCACGTAAAAACTGAATCAATAATCACAATTAAGCCGTTGGATCCATCCGAGTCTTTAAACTCAATATCAGGCCTTCCCGGGATATCAACGAGTCTTTAAACTCAAAACATAATCAATAGGCCTCGGGGGTATCACGATAACCGAGCCTTTAAACTCACGAGTCTTTAAACTCAATCCGGGTCTTTAAACCCAATTTTCCGGGCCCGCCCCCGTCATCAATTAACGGGTCTTTAAATCCAAAACCAGATCCAACAATCAACCGGGTCTTTAAACCCAAAACCATTTATAAACACAATAAACCAGGATTCATCATGATCCGTTTCCCAAAAATCATTCCGAAAATCATATCTTGTCATAATAGGACTTATGTCCGAAATCACTTGCAAATTCCAAAACATGCAATTCCCGAAAACCACTTCACAAATATAATCAAAACATCATAAATACGTAACATGCATAATCATATCCAAATCCTTCATCAGAACATCATTCATGCATAGGAGAAAACCGTAACCTCGAAATGCGTGAAATGCGATAATTATCTCGAAAAGCGTGAAATCACGTAAAACCGAAATATCATATTTATCAACATAAAATCATATGTGAAAACACAAGATAAATAAGTAAAATAGTCATGCATGCACAGTTTAGAAATCAAAAGTCCACTCACGGTTTTCGGACGCGTCAATCGAGCCCCGTGCGCTCCTCAGTAGCTTCGGAAGTGTCCGGGCCTGTAAAAATGTACAAGGAGGGTTACAATCATCCCCAAATAACTCGTAAGATTTTCCCTAAATTTTCCGGATTTTGTCCGCATAATTAAACGTAAGGACCTAATCTTCCGAACCCTCGAAATTATCCCGAACGACTGCCGATCGACTCGAACCCTAAAGGTAAAATGTTAATTAGACTGAAAGGATTAAGTTTCATGTTGACCGTGATCGTAGATGACATCACGCGCCGCCCAAAGTGCCTGCGCGTGAAGGCCACGCGCCCAGCTAAAGTGTCGTCGCTCCTACCCGACTAGCCTGCTAAACGGACCTTCAACCCGCAACTCAACTCGGATGATTAACCTTCAATTCGCAATCAATTGCTCTCGTTTTTTATCCTAACTTCTTCTATAACCTTTTAATTTTCAGTTCTTTGTCGATTATTAACCTCGACTTGGACCTAATCGACCAATCCAAACTCGAACCTCAAATCGGGTCGAAGTCCACAACTCACCCAGATCGAACCCATTCCCAAATTAACTTCACCAGTAGCTTAAGGGAACCTATACGAACCAAAACACCCAATTAATTGACCCAATACTAACCTGGAATTCGTCGTCCGCAACACTGGTTTTTCTCTGAAACTGGAACTCAGGTTCCTGGGCAAACCGTGATCATTCCTCTTTAATTCTTGCACGGTCGTGTTAGCAAGGATTCTAGAAGACTAATTCCACCCTCAGTTTGGTTCAACTCACCTCAAAACCCAACCTTCGAATTTTTCCCTCCAACTGGTTTTTCCTCAGATTTTTACGCTCTGAAAATTACCAGGCCTGCCATAACGATCATTGCCTGCAGATGAGGCTCCACCATAACGATCATTGCCTGCAGATTACCAGGCCTGCCATAACGATCATTGCCTGCAGATGAGGCTCCACCATAACGTCCCTTCTTCGGGGCTCTCTGACCATACGATCCAAGATATGAACGCTCTCGACGTTGTCTACTACCAGAGTACTGTGGACGTGTCGGGAGACTAGCCTCAACCCGCACTGCGGCATCTGACAACTCTCTGAGAGTAGTAAAAGCTCCGGCCGTCACAATGGCCCGTATCTCACCCCGTAGGCCAAGCTCGAACCTACGACATTTCTCAGCCTCAGTAGAAACAAAGGTAGGAGCAAAACGGGCTAGCATCTGAAATTTCTGCTCATACTCTGCTACGAACATGCTCCCCTGTTGGAGCTGCAGAAACTCGGTCTCCCTATCATCACGGAATGAACGGGGATAATACTGATCTAGAAACCGTTCACGAAAGGTCTCCCAAGGCACTGTACGGGAATCCCAACCCGACAACTCCAGAGTATAACACCACTCATAAGCAGATCCATCAAGTAAAAATGTGGCCAACACAACTCGCTCCCCAGGAGGACAGTGCATCACAGCAAAAATCCGCTCACACCGAGAAATCCAACGGTGGGCATCCTCGGGATCCGCTCCAGCACTAAACACCGTAGCCCCAAGACGCTGGGCTCGCTCGATCGAAGCACTCTCGGCATCACCAGCGACGCCATCATCAGGTCGTGGAGGGGGTTCACGTCGCGGAGGCATGGCCGTTCGTCCTTTTCTGAAAGAGGCATAAGTTAGTACAATAATCGAGGCACACCCAAGTGCCAGGCACGAACCGTAAACCAATGCTCTGATACCAATTGAGAGGACCCACCACGATTATCGCCTCGATAATCGGAAATCATCCTGCTCCCGTATGACTATCGAACACAAAAGACCGAAAAACCAAATAATATTACATCACACCCATTGTCAGACCAGGGAGACTAAACAAATACACCTGACTGGACATCAAGTCCATAGTTTCACAGAGCATAATATTACAAAACAAGTTAAAGAACAAATCCTACTCTGTGAATTAACTACTCCGCAACGGAAAACTTTATGCCTCTGCCTCTGCCTCGGCGCTAGCCCCCGAACTTGTACCACGACAGGGAGGGTAATTAAAACAATAAAGTGTGAGTGGACCGAAACAAAAGTTTGCAGGAAACAGTTTATGGAAATCGGGGTTCGCCCTCCAGTTTTATAACACGCATGCATAACCAGATTTTTGAAAACCGTATACCAAATATTTGAAATCCATTTTTCCGAAACACATGGAAAACGTTACAGAAAACCGTCATAACTCATGGAAAATAATATAATATTAACCAAAATCCAGAAATCGTCATTTTGAAACATCACTTAAGTAAATCACGTAAAAACTGAATCAGTAATCACAATTAAGCCGTTGGATCCATCCGAGTCTTTAAACTCAATATTAGGCCTTCCCGGGATATCAACGAGTCTTTAAACTCAAAACATAATCAATAAGCCTCGGGGGGTATCACGATAACCAAGTCTTTAAACTCACGAGTCTTTAAACCCAATTTTCCGGGCCCGCCCCCGTCATCAATTAACCGGGTCTTTAAACCCAAAACCAGATCCAACAATCAACCGGGTCTTTAAACCCAAAACCATTTATAAACACAATAAACTAGGATTCATCATGATCCGTTTCCCAAAAATCATTCCGAAAATCATATCTTGTCATAATAGGACTTATATTCGAAATCACTTGCAAATTCCAAAACATGCAATTCCCGAAAACCACTTCACAAATATAATCAAAACATCATAAATACGTAACATGCATAATCATATCCAAATCTTTCATCAAAACATCATTCATGCATAGGAGAAAACCATAACCTCGAAATGCGTGAAATACGATAATTATCTCGAAAAGTGTGAAATCACGTAAAACCGAAATATTATATTTATCAACATAAAATCATATGTGAAAACACATGATAAATAAGTAAAATAGTCATGCATGCACAGTTTGGAAATCAAAAGTCCACTCACGGTTTTCGGACGCGTCAATCGCGCCCCGTGCTCTCCTCAGTAGCTTCGGAAGTGTCCGGGCTTGTAAAAACGTACAAGGAGGGTTACAGTCATCCCCAAATAACTCTTAAGATTTTCCCTAATTTTTTCGGATTTTTTCCGCGTAATTAAACGTAAGGACCTAATCTTCCGAACCCTCGAAATTATCCCGAACGACTCCCGATCTACTCGAACCCTAAAGGTAAAATGTTAATTAGACTGAAAGGATTAAGTTTCATGTTGACCGTGACCGGAGATGACATCACATGCGCCGTCACGTGCCTCCCCAAAGTGGCTGAGCGTGTCGGCCACGCGCCCAGCTACAGTGTCGTTTCTCCTACCCGACTAGCCTGCTAAACGGGCCTTCAACTCGCGACTCAACCCGGATGATTAACCTTCAATTCTCAATCAATTGCTCTCGTTTTTTATCCTAACTTCTTCTATAACCTTTTAATTTCAGTTCTATGTCGATTATTAACCTCAACTTGGACCTAATCGACCAATCCAAACTCGAACCTCAAATCGGGTCGAAGTCCACAACTCACCCAGATCGAACCCATTCCCAAATTAACTTCACCAGTAGCTTAAGGGAACCTAGATGAACCAAAACACCCAATCAATTGACCCAATACTAACTTGGAAGTCGTCGTCCGCAACACTGGTTTTTCTCTGAAACTGGAACTCAGGTTCCTGGGCAAACCGTGATCATTCCTCTTCAATTCTTGCACGGTCGTGTTAGCAAGGATCCCAGAAGACTAATTCCACCCTCAGTTTGGTTCAACTCACCTCAAAACCCAACCTTCGAATTTTTCCCTCCAACTGGTTTTTCCTCAACCCGTCTCAGACCTCTCACTCTCAACTCTCTCTCAGACTACCAAAGTGATCGAAATGAGTTCCCAGACTCAGTGACACTCAGCTAAACCCCCCAGAATGGAAGACAACCCGTGGGAATCAACTGAATATCTCTGGAAAATATTTCCCGCACACAGAGCCCATGGCCATTTTTAAAACTACCCGTGCACTGAAGCTCTGCTCAGCCATGATGGAATGCTTCCAATACCTCAAATTCCATAAACAATTCCCACCGTTCAGTCCACTATGGTTTAAACAATTGGATGGTGCAAAACCACCATACACGGTGGTGCAGCAACTGTCTCCCACGGCTGCTACAGTAACCCGTGGTGAAAAAGACCAAATTGTCCCTCAGTTGACAATTTACCAAATTGCCCCTCATCTTCCGTGACCCGTAACTTGGTCACCCGATGTCCGTTTCATGCGTGCCGCCCGTCGTTGTACTCGGGGCATCGAGACGAACCTAACGGTCTTCGAGTCATGTGAAAATAAATTGTATTTCAAAAAGTCAACATTTTCCCCTAAATCGTCCAAATTACGATAATGCCCCTGGACTTCCGAACGTCATAACTTTTTCCCCGAGCGTCCGAATCGGACATGCCACCTGTGTATGATCTGGTGACGTCCCGAACTACGTCACGGTCATCGATCAACGTCCGTTCGACCCTCCAATCAAAAAGTCAACAAATTGACCATACAAATCACAGGGGTAAAAACATCATTTTATTGATTAATTTACAAAATTACATTTTTCGAGTTTCTGGGGCGTTACACAGGCGGCACGTCGAATTCAGATATTCGACGGAGAAATTATGGTTCACTGAATTTTCGGGTCACTATTGCACGTTTTATGAAACGGAGAGCTTTTGTACTCATGTGGGCCAGATATTTTAGGAAGGCCCAATGGATGAGTGACAAGTGGCACTCATCCATTGCCCATTGAGATGGTATTCATGCAATTTCCATTCCTTGTTTGTGCAAAACCAAACCCGATCTCACATTTTGAACCAAACCCATATCCCATCCCTTTGGATACTGTGAGAGGCCAGGGAGAAGGGGGGATGAGTTTGTGATGGCTGGTGATGACAAGGGCCGCCGTGGACGGCGACAATGACCCAGAACCCCAGGTAACCTGACAGCCCCATTTTGATTGTTTTAAATTAAATCTTTGAGTTTGGATGTTATGGACGACTTTGGGAGTTAGGATGATGATTAATGGGGTTGTGGAAGAGTTAGAAATGATTTATGGTGGCGGTGGATGGCTACACCGCCCAGGGAGGTGGCCGGAAAAACAGAGACCGTGAGGGGTGTTTTGAACGGATCGATTTAAAGTGTTTTTATTAGGTATGTTTACGTGGTTAAGGTCCTAGAAGGGGGATAGGAAGATTAGGATTGAAAAAGGTTGGAAACGGACTGAAAGACGGGAGGAAAATGATTGGACCGGTCACGCCGATCGGACTGGACCGGGCCAAAGACCAGCAGACCAGTTTGGACCCGGTCTGCCGAAGGTTGAAGACTACTACAGTGCCCAGAACGTTACTCCCACGAGCAGGGGCTACTGCCGGCTAGTGTGGGCGCGTGGCCCACTTTCTGGGGAGGGTTCCAACATGTAATTTCATCTATTCGATAAAACCAACATTTTGGGACTGGTTTCGTGTCAATCAGACATCGTTTCGATAGGTTTCAGGGTGTCCGAAGGTTTAGGATCGAGTTTAAAAATAGGTAAAAATTCGGGGAAATTACGGGGCTTTAGTGAGAGGTTAATAAAGTAGTTAGTAACCCTCTAAAGTGATTTGGACAGGTTTGGGAGTCCCGGTGACGGTGATTGGCCCGAAAGAGCCATATGGCACGCGTATCGAGGCGGCAGCTCGGACGGTCTTTGAGTGGATCTTGTTTTCTAAATTCATGCATGCATAAATGTTTATTATGTGTTTTAATACTTGTTTTATGATGCCTTGAGTGCAATTTTGTGTGTTCACGTATTGGCATGTATTTCGAGGTTTCGGCCTTATACGGTGCCTATACGGGTTTGTACTTCTACGTTGATTTAAATGAAATGGTTTTGGATTTTAAAAGGATAAACTCTGGCATGAGATCCATTTGGCTTTTTCTCAGGCATGTAGCCCTATTGGTGACCTACGGGTCTGAGTCGTGGTCGCGGCGAGTGCTTTGTGCACGGCGACGGACGATACGACGCTCGCCTCCAGATTGGGATGAGTTCCTTCTGGAGAGGTCACGATGCACGATTCGTTGTCGGGCAGCCGATAGAGGCTCGACTTCGGAGTGCTGACGGTTCAGGATATCAATCGGTGATGGGTGCACCATGATTTAGAGGTGGTCGCGTCGGTTAATTCGTTCACGACGACATACCAGGATTGAGGGCGGTCCTGGACGGATGGTTGCACACATCACTACGATTGGAATCGTGACTGACCTTGAGATATTGGGCACGATGCCCAATTGAGTCATGAGTTCGGACACGAGGCCCAGTTACTTTACCTTTATGATTTCGGGTCGAGGACCCTAAATGGATTTACGGATTCATGACGGTTTATAGGGACCGGACATGAATGTTTTCGTTATATATATATATATATATATATATTCATATACCTTCCTTTATTTGGATTGTCTCCTCCGAGGAGGGTCGTTGGTCTGGGTGGACCCCGGAGTAGTCACGGAGTACTAACTGAGTGGAGTCGCTCCCGTTGGGTACCTTACTTTCAGGAGGGCTTAGATTATAACCTTAGGGAGGGTCATTGATCTACGGACATTGACCTGGGTGGACCCTAAGAGACTTGGGATTTGAGACCCCGGGTAGCACGCACATAGCTTTAGAAACCGTGACAACATTGGTAACATGACTTATATGATACTTTGGTTTCTAACTGTTTTAATAACTGGGTTATGCATGTGGTTTTCAAAACGGAGGGTTAAACTCGGTTTTCTGATAAATGATTTTAGAACTTCTCTTTTATTATGGTCCACTCACATTTCTGTTTTAAATTGCCCTCCAGGTTGTGGAGCGAGCGCGGGGTCTTGACGTCGAGGCAGAGTCGGAGGCATAGAACTTACGTGAGGGATCCCGGAATAGTTTAAAGTCTTCCGTGTGCGTGAACTTTCTCGGTTTTTATTTTTCCTTGTATTTTCGTACTATGCTCTGTAAATGATAACTTCGGGAGATATTTTTTTTAATAACTCCTGCGTCTGACCGGGTTTGAGTGAGTTGTTACTTGGGTGTTGTGTCGGGGAGTCAGACGAGAGCGGGATTTACCTCGGGACTGTCCATCGGTTTGAGGATGAAAGGCAGTACTAAAATGCATCTTTGTCCCAAAAGCTTCCTGTAAGCTCTGCCAAAACCGGGAAGTAAACCTCGGATCTCTGTCAGATACTATCGACTCTGGAGTACCATGCAGCCGAATAATCTCATCTATGAACAACTGTGCAAACTGCGTCAACCTGAAGTTCTCCCGTACTGGCATGAAATGAGCAGACTTTGTAAGTCTATCCACGATCACCCACACGCCATCATGTTCCTTCGGTGTCCTGGGAAGCTTGAATACAAAATCCATTGTCAGGTGATCCCATTTCCACTCGGGGATCGGCAAAGGTTGCATGGCTCCATAGGGTCTCTGCCGCTCGGCTTTCACCTGTTGACAGATCAAGCATCTACTGATATACTCTGCAATCTCCTGTTTCATACCGGACCACCAGTAATGCTCTCAAAGTGTATGATACATCTTGGTCCCACCAGGATGCATCGCATAGGCTGAACAGTGAGCCTCATCCAGTATCGTCTTCTTCAATGCTTCGTCCTCAGGTACACACAACCGTCCATCCTTAACCAAAGCTTCATCCTCGCGGATCTCAAAATCCTGTCTCTCTCCAGCCTCGACCTCAATTCGTATGATTCCCAAAATGGGGTCCTCAAACTGAGCATCAATAACCTGATCAATCAAAACAGGTCGCACGTGGAAACTCACTAGGAGTGCTCCCTGACCATCCACAGTCAACTCTACTCCAAGTCTACAGAGCTCAACCAACAAAGGTAACCGGACCGTCCTCAAATGCGACAGAGAACTAGCTGACTTCCTGCTCAAAGCATCGGCTACCACATTAGCCTTTCTTGGATGATACTCGATAGTACAGTCGTAGTCCTTAAGCAGCTCCAACCATCGTCGCTGTCTCAGATTCAATTCCTTCTGAGTAAACAGATACTTCAAGCTCTTGTCGTCCGTGAAAATCCTGCACCTCTCGCCGTACAAATAATGTCGCCAAATCTTCAGTGCATGAACCACCGCAGCAAGTTCCAAATCATGTGTAGGGTAGTTCATCTCATGGGGTTTCAACTACCGGGAAGCATAAGCAATCACTTTCCCGTACTGCATCAACACACAGCCCAAACCCTGTAAAGAAGCGTCACTATAAACCTCGAACTCCCCACTGTCGTCTGGAAGGGCCAACACAGGAGCCGATGTCAACCGCCTCTTAAGCTCCTGAAAACTCTGCTCGCAGTTCTCATCCTAGTCAAACCGAACTCCCTTTCGAGTCAGCCGTGTCAACGGAGCAGCAAGAATAGAAAAACCCTCAATAAAGTGCCGGTAATAGCCTGCTAAACCCAGAAAACTCCTGATCTCTGTCACCGTCTTGGGCTATTCCCAATTTGCTACCGCCTCAACCTTCTGAGGATCTACTCTAATGCCCTCGGCTGAAATCATATGACCTAGAAAACCAACACTGGTCAACCAAAACTGGCACTTGCTCAATTTCGCATACTACTGATGCTCTCTCAGGGTCTTAAGTACTATTCTCAGATGCTTCTCGTGCGCCTTCGCACTCTTCGAATATACCAAGATGTCATCGATGAATACGATCACAAAACGATCCAAGTACGACCGGAACACTCGGTTCATAAGATTCATAAAAGCTGCTGGGGCATTAGTTAATCCAAAAGGCATCACAACAAACTCATAATGACCGTACCTGGTTCGAAAGGCCGTCTTCGGTACATCCTCCTCCTTAACCCGCAACTGATGGTAGCCGGAGCGAAGATCAATCTTCGAAAAGTACTGTGCTCCCTTCAACTGGTCAAACAAGTCATCAATCCGGGGTAAGGGATACTTATTCCGAATGGTTACCTTATTCAACTGTCTGTAGTCAACACACAATCTCAAACCTCCATCCTTTTTCTTAACAAACAGTACAAGCGCTCCCCAAGGTCACATACTCGGTCGAATGAATCCCATATCGACCAACTCTTGTAACTGGGCCTTAAGTTCCCTCAATTCTGCAGGTGCCATGCGGTAAGGAGTCTGTGAAATAGGTTGCGTACCTGGTAGAAGATCAATCGTGAACTCGATATCTCTATGAGGTGGTAATCCTGGCAACTCCTTGGGAAAAACATCGGGAAACTCCCGCACCACTGGTATATCCTCCGCCCTCACTAGCGTAGCACGTGTATCCACCACGTGAGCAATATAGCCCTGGCACCTCTTCCGCAACAGCTTGCTAGCCTTAAGTGCCGAAATAACTTCTGTAGGAAGTGCACACTGATCACCCTGAAACGTGGTCTCTGGTAATCCTGGACTCCGAAAGGTCACTCTCCTATCGAAACACTCGATAGAACCATGATGTCTAGTCAACCAGTCCATACCCAGTATAACATCGAAGTCCCGTAGATCCAGCAGTAATAAGTCGGCCAATAACTCAACCTCGCCTACCACCACCGGACACTCTCTCAGAACCTGAGTCACTACCAACACCTCCCCAGTAGGTGTACTCACCCCTAAGGTACCATCCAAAGTAGACACCTCCCTCTCCGTCGCCAGACGACAACTCCGAGCTATAAACGAGTGAGTAGCCCCAGGATCTATCAAAGCAAAAACAGTGTGACCAAATATGGTGAGTGTACCTGTCACCACTCCCGGTGCTGATCTGGCCTCCTACTGGGTCATAGCAAAAATTCTCGCCTGCAGTCCTGATGACCTACCGCGCCCTCTGGAACTGCTCATGGCACCACTGCCACCCCTGACACAGATGCAGTACTCCGCCTAGGTTATGCTGTACCTCGACCTGCTCCACCCTCCTGGGCTAACAATGGGCACTCTCTCCGAAAGTGGCCACACTCTCCATAATAATAGCAGACATCTCTATTGGGTCCACCAGTCTGTCTCCCAGTAGAAGCAACAGAAGTTGCACTCGCTTGGGGAGTCGGCTGTGCTCTAGCTCCCTGAAATCGAGAGCCCTGAAAACTGCCTGGTCTACCAAACTAGGCTCCACCAGCCGATTAAGTACCACCATAGTTGCCCCGCTTCGAGGTCCTCTGACTCGACGCTTTAGGAAAATAATGCTCACGGCGTCGCACACTGCCCGAGTACTGTGGCTTGGCAGGTAAACTGGCCTCCACTCTAACAGCAGCGTTTAACAACTCCCTGAAAGTAGCAAATGAGCCAGATGTCACAATGGATCTAATCTCTCCTCGAATACCCAACTCAAACCGACGACACTTCTCAGCCTCGGTTGCCACAAATGCCGGAGCGAATCGGGACAACATCTGGAACCTCTGCTCATACTCGGCCACTGTCATGCTCCCCTGTTTCAACTGAAGGAATTCCGCCTCTTTGGCATCCCGAAAAGAGCGAGGATAATACTGGTCCAAAAATCGCTCCTGTAAAGTCTCCCAAGTCACGGTATGAGCGTACCAACCTGACAACTCCAGCGTATACCACCACTCATACGCTGCGCCGTCTAGTAAGAAAGTAGCCAACAACACACGATCTCCTGGAGGACAATGCATCACCCCGAAAATCCGCTCAAGCCGGGTGATCCATCGGTGAGCTTCCTCTGGATCTGCCCCACCACTGAACGTAGTAGCCCCGAGCCGCTGGGCTCGCTCAATCGACGCATTCTCTGCTTCTCTCGCCACGTCTTCACGTCGTGGAGGGGGTTCATGTCTCGGAGGCAAAGTCGAACGTACGATGAAAGAGGCATAGAGTTAGTAAAACAACCTAAAAATAACCTCGCACCGAGACAAACCGACAAACCTATGCTCTGATACCAATTGTCAGGACCCGTCCCAAATATCACCTCGATACCCGGGACGAACTCTGCTCCCATATGACAATCACACTTGAAGTACCAAAATAACCTCAATATAATCATAAGCATAACTATCAGACAAGGGAGAAATATAATACAACCGTAATTCAGAGCATAGTTATACAAAACAGGCACCAAAAGTCCTACTAGGAAAATCTCGCAACGGAAGAACGTCGTAAGCTCTATGCCTCGGTCCCTACCTCAACGTTCACCCCAGCGCTATCACCACGACCTGGAGGTTAAGTTAAAACCAAAAAGTGTGAGTGGACTAAAAGAAATAAAAAGTTTAAACGCAAGTTAAGAATAAAACAGTTTAAGGAAAACAATATGATTTACCCTCCGTTTTAAAATATGCATGCCTAACTAAGTACCAGAAAACCTCAATATAAAACAGTTTGATAAGTATGCTAAGATTGTATCATAAAACCAAATTCGTAAATATCAAAATCCGATCAAACCTGCTGGGTGTATCTGAGTCTTTAAACTCAACCAGGCCTCCAATGTAATCCGAGTCTTTAAACTCAACAGGCATACGGGGGAAATATCAATATATCCGAGTCTTTAAACGCCCAAGTGTTTAAACTCAATCTGGGCCCGTCCCCCGTCAATCAGAATCCGGGTCTTTAAATCCAATATCCAGATCCAGCAAATCCAATCCAAAACCAATTTAAAATCAATTCTAAATTCATATCCAAACTCGAATCCGAAATACCCGGTTCGAAGCCCTTTCGGCGTTCAGAACCGTCATTCCGAACCCAAATCCAGAATTCCACTTTTTAAACCGAAAATCGTGATTACCAAAAATCATCTTTCATAATCCATGTATAACCATCGGAAAGCAATTATAATTTGAAATCCCAAAGTATAGCATCAAAATCAGAAATCCCGCTTTCCTCGAAAAACGTGCGCAAACCCGAAAATGTCTCGAAGAACGTGTAAGCATAGCAATCACATGCAATCATCATTAACAAGCATTAAAACATACTTTAAACCATAAAACATAAATAAAACAGCTAGGCATGCTCATAAGAAAAGAAAGAGTCTACTCACGAATCAGAAAGTATCAATCGCGCTCCGTGCGCTCCTCGACCGTCTCAGGCATCTCCAATCCTGTCAATAGGCACCAAATAGGGTCACAATTACGTCAAAGATGTTAACCCTAATTTCCCCAAATTTTCGGGAATTTATACATAATTTAAACTTAAACCCTAATCCGTCCGGATTCCCTAACTATCCCGTAACATCGTCCGATTAACCCGAAAATTACACCAATGGATTCCTTAGAACATTTAGAACAAAAACCCTGTTGGAAGTTTGTTTGGAATCCTCCCCCACGCGCCCCCCACGCGCCACACAAAGTGGCTGCGCGTGGGCCTCATGCGCCTACTACAGTACATCGTCTACCTCGAGTCACCCGGTTCAACTGTGTTGAACCAGCGTGACCAATTCTCCTCCATTCTTCCACCATTTCCGTCCAAACCAATCCCAGAAGCTTCATCCAGTTCCCTGAAACCAAACCCAGTCCTAAAATCGAAGAATAATGGCCTAAAACCCATCGTCTTCATCCCTGAAACAAACGGCCCGTTTGCCCTGTTTTGGCCTCCAGCCACCCAGACCTTCCCCCATCACGGCACCACACTCAGACGATTCCTGAACCTTCAGGAGTCTCACCCTAACCTCTAAAACCCTCGACTCTAGCCCAAAGTTCACGACTTTCGAATTGAAGGAAATGGGAAAAACAGGGGATTCGAATCATACCTTCGATTTCTCCTCCGCCGTCTGCACCGCCGTGAACCACGGTGTCCAAAGAGTCCTCTGCGGTCGTCCTAACTCCTCCTCAGCTTGGTTTGAACCACAACACAGCACAACCACAACCTCTGTTCCACAATCTCTCTGTTTTCCCCGAAAACTCAGCCTCACCACCGCCGTGTCTCTTGCACGATCACACTCCCAAAACCCGATCACCAGCTTCCTCTCTTTTCTCTGTCACTCTCACAATTCACCAAACATTCACCCACACACTGAATCGATCACAAACTCTCCCTTTCTTCCTCTCTGTTTTTCTGTTCTCAAACCAAATGCACGGTTAAATTTTGGACAATTTGTGGCCGTGTACATTGTACACCATCCTAGAACCATCTAGCCCTCACCACGTGTCCATATTCCCATGGACATCAGTACAAATATCCCAATCCACTCAAGCCACTTGTTCCTATCTGATTGGGCCTTAAGGGAAAAAGACCAAAATACCCCTAGAGTTAAAATTACCATTTTACCCCCAACATTTCCAGACCCGTAACTATTTCGTCCGACATCCGATGATAGCGTACCGCTTGTCTTTGTACTCAGGACGCCGAGACCTATCTAACGGTCCTCGGTTTACGTGAAAATCACAAGTCCACTAAAAAGTCAATATTTTCTCCTAATTAATCAAAATTACGGTAACGCCCTCAATCTCCCGAACGTCATAACTTTTTCTCCAATTGTCCAAATCGGACATGCCACCTGTCTATGGACTCGTGACGTCCTAAGCTACGTCACGGTCAATGGTCAGCACTCATCAAACATGTAAATCAAAAAGTCAACTTTAGCGCACTATTCACAAAGGCAAAATCGTCCTTTTGTACAAGTCTTTTACAAAATTACATTTGTACCCCTCCTGAAGGTACGAGTTGTTACAAGTTTAGATCAGAGTTGCGCAGCGGCACCCCCTATCTAACCCTATATTGTCCTCTTTGGGCACATGATAGGACCTATCCCAATACCCCCGGGATTAACGTGGGATGACCCTGCTCCCGTCTGACACGAAGTGTCGGACAAGGGATATTTCTGACCTTTGCCCTCCCGGGTTATCAGAGTACGCCAGGATCCGGAGGAGGTATGTGATATCTCGGTCTCTGCTACAGTCCACATCCGATGTCAACCTGAAGGGCAGTCAAAACATTAAAAGCTGTGAGTGGACAAAACAAGAATTTATAAAAACATTTTAACGAGAAGACATTTGTACCCTTCACTAAAAAGCATGCATGCATTCGAAAACCATTTATCCGCAATAAACCATATGTGGGAACTAAGCCCAAAATCAAGATTTAAAGAACCATAATGACTCAACCGTACGGGCCACTGCCCAAAACCTGTGTAAACACACATCATATACCATATCATATAGCATACATCATATATACATATAATTCACACAACCAATCCTGTCACGGTTGCCAACGTGCTACCCAGGTCTCAATCCGAGTCTTCTCAAAGTTAAGATCAATGTCCGCAGACCACTGACCAGAACAATCCTTACTCGTCTGCAACTAGACGTACCGCTAATACTCACGTAGCATCGTCTACATTCGACCACGTCGAATAACAGAAGTCGTACGCTCTGAATTGACATCACTTGTCAAATCTACCAGTTCGTTGACACAACAACTCGATGGTTCCTTACTATATCTCCACTCAATGATCCACGCTGACACATCTGACAAACTGCCACCACTTGACAGTCGTCAGTCAAAAACTGACACTATACTCACCTGTGGTTATACTAACCACCAACTTACTCAACCTGAGTATACACTACCACAAAACACTTGACCTGTGTGTAACTGGACCCACCAGAAAGACTATGACCCAATGCACAGTATCCAATGTCCAGTTCACGACCTCAACTAATCCAATGGTATCAGAACTACTACGGTTATAACCTATATACCGTCACCAGGCACCACAAGTCTACCCGATATCATACCTCGAACTACGTACAAGGTACGTACATCTATCCCCCAATCAGCCTACAACCATCTAGGTTGTAGCCAATCACGTTTCTATAATGGAGTCCATTTGTCCAATCCAGGACTAGACAACTCAAAAACTCTAACTCATCATCTATTTCCAAATCCGAATCCGAATTCGCAATTTCATAAGAAATCCCGAATCCAAACCCAGAAATCAAATCCATAATCCTGTCCAAATCTGAGTTCGATATCATTATTCCGTAAACTAGCATTTGGAATAACCATTCCGAACCCAAATCCATAAAAGAAAATCCATAGTCAAGCTTCAGAATCAAATCCTGAATCGTCACCCAGAATCCGATTCCAAAACCCAAATCCAGAAATCCTCTTTCAAGTTCCAAAATCAAACCCTGAATCGTCATCCAGAAATCTGATTCCAAAACCTGAAATATCGTTCACGTCTACCGAGACGCACCAAAATCGAACCTATCGGTTACTTGCTCAACCGATTACCACATTACTATCGATTAACTTCATAGGGAAGCCAATCACAATATACGTACATCTAAGGCTGACCACATTCGATTACGTCGGAAAACTACTCACGTGATAAACTCTCCACCTATCTGGATCATCAAGATCACGATCCAGATCCAACACTACGTCAGCCGATCATGAACGTCACGATCCCCGATTGTCACGATGTCCAAGGTCCTCAACCATTTCCCACATCTAAACAGATTAGTCAACGACGAGACACGCCGAGACTGTGGGTTCTCACTAATTACCTCGTATCGATCATTGTCATTCATCTAGGAAAACCAAGGATGATCCAAGATAATGACATCAAAAGTCATCCTACGTGAATGCAACCAAAACTCATTGCATTCATCAAGTCACGTAATCCAACATCACTTGCGACCAAGCAGAAAATGAGAAATCTCAATCAGCCAAAACGACTTCGAAATACCCATTACCCATGCGGAAAACCCGCATTACTCGTGTCACCTCAATCACAAATTCCCGCGATTCCGAAGTTCCAACAAGTTTGGAAACAACATACCCGGACATCAACCACGTGTCCCTTAACCAATTTAACTCTATCTGTGATCCACTCCCGAATCACCGATACCAAACATATGCCCATCTCGATGAATGTGACTCAACGTCATCATAATCACCGGTACCAGCACCAGCGCTAGTACCAGCACCAATGCATTCTCACCTACACTAGTATCAGCACACATGCATCCACACTAGTAGCAGCATACTAACACCAGTATCTGTATTAGCACCGGCACACCGGTTGCAAATCTGACAACCCCGGATCTCTGCTCATACCGAGCGACGACCCCGTACCTCTGCTCGAATAGGAGAACTCTACCTCCCTCGTACCCGACAACTCTGGGTACAGTCACCCTGACATCTCACACGAGAAAAGGAAATGTTCCCCGAACGTCCCCGATTCCCAACAATCGTAACTAAAACCACACTCGGTAGTAGCGCCTGCCACACATTCGTGCAGACCTAACTACCAGGCATCACTATCTAGATTCGCATCCAACGGAATCAACCGCCTGTATTAACCACTCCAGATCCCACTCAGGGATTCCATCGACAAGTACCAACCCTGATAACTTGTCCAAATCAAACTCTAACAAGTTGTAACTCAGCTAAAACAAATTTCGTCTACCAGGTCGCTCATGACCCTAGTTTTACCAACAATCCATAACAACTACGGTAGTACGACGACCAACTAGGTCTAACCGACAAGTACAACCCCGACTGCAGAATGCAGTCCCAACACAAGCTGACATGACTAGACCAACTAACGAATCCAAATCCGAATAGTCGTCCAAGTCAAACCACTCGTCAACTCACATTTCTGAACCATACACCCAAGGTAGGGTTCCACGATCACACCTAGAGTTCCTCGGAACCCAACTGCTAACTGCTGACTGCAGTAAATCCATCTAACTCAACCAAATCAGATCATCAGATGATCACAATTCTGAACTATCGTCAAAACGATCCTACGACATCGTGAAAACGATCCCAACTAACCGTCTCACGATCACAACTCCAAAATATGAATACGTTAATCCTTCCATAGGATCCCACACTGTCACCCACGATAGAACTATGGCAACCCCAGAATCTAGTGCCGAACCAAGACATTCCGCGATCCAATCCTACTAACTATCGTACCGGCACCCTAACTATCAGGTTGAACACGAACTGTAGCCCCTTGACATATCACATCCTCGACCTGCATAATACTCCAAGAGCTCCACGGTTGCTAGAATAGAGACAACCCCACTCTGATACCACGCTGACAGTATCAGAGCTTCCTGGGTATCCGATAAGCAAACCTGCTCTGATACCACGCTGACAGGACCCATCCCAATCCCCCCGGGATTAACGTGGGTGACCCTGCTCCCGTCTGACACGGAGTGTCAGACAAGGGATATTTCTGACCTTTGCCCTCCCGGGCTATTAGAGTATGCCAGGATCCGGAGGAGGTATGTGATAACTCGGTCTCTACTACAGTCCACATCCGATGTCAACTTGAAGGGCAGTCAAAACATTAAAAGCTGTGAGTGGACAAAACAAGAATTTATAAAAACATTTTAACGAGAAGACATTTGTACCCTTCACTAAAAAGCATGCATGCATTCGAAAACCATTTATCCGAAATAAACCATATGTGGGAACTAAGCCCAAAACCAAGATTTAAAGAACCATAATGACTCAACCGTACGGGCCACTGCCCAAAACCTGTGTAAACACACATCATATACCATATCATATAGCATACATCATATATACATATAATTCACACAACCAATCCTGTCACGGTTTCCAAAGCTACGCGCGTGCTACCCAGGTCTCAATTCGAATCTTCTCAAAGTCAAGATCAATGTCCGCAGACCACTGACACTACCCGAGGTAATAGTAATCATAGCCTTCCTGAGAGTAAGGAACCCAACTTGGGGGTGACTCCACTCAGTTGGTGCTCCGTGACTACTCCGGGGTCCACCCAGGCCAACGACCCTCCCCGGAGGAGATAATAGAAGTAAAGGAAGGTATATGAATACATAAATATACATAACATAAACATTCATGCCCGGTTCCCATAAACCGTCATGAACCACAATGACATTTCCAGAGTTCATGCCGGTTCCCGTAAACCGTCATGAACATGTGAAATCCATCTAGGGTCCCTGACCCGAAATCATAAACCGTAAAATAACTGGGTCTCGTGCCCGAACATATGACATCAGTTGGGCACCGTGCCCGATATCTAAGGTCATATGCCCGAGACAAAATCAAATGGGTCTCATATCCGAGTTTATCCTTTTGAAATCCAAAACCATTTCATTTAGACCGATAGTCTCATATCCGAGTTTATCCTTTTGAAATCCAAAACCATTTCATTTAGACCGATAAAGAAATACCGACCCGTATAGGCACCGTATAGGGCTGAAACCTCGAAATACGGGTCTATACGTAACCACACATCCAAATGCACTCATGGCATCACAAAAAAGTATTTAAAACATATAATAAACATTTATGCATGCACCAATTTAGAAAATAAGGTCCACTCATAGACCGTCGAGCTGCCGCCTCGATTTGCGTGTCATAGGCTCTCCCGAGCCAATCCAACCTCTTCGGGTCATCCTGACCTGTCCAAATCATATCCAAAGGTTACTACTAACCTATACAAGTCCATATTAAGAATCCTAAACTTTCCCGGAAAAGTCAACGTGCCCCGTACACGTTTCCCGAGGTGAAAAACCTCAATTTGGCCAACTTAATGATCTCCAATCGACCGAAACCACCGCCATTGGATCCGGATCGTCGAAACCTTTAAAATGACCCTGGGCCTACTCAAAATACTGTTCACATGTGCCCGGTCAACGCGTGGGTCAACGTTGCTACAGTACCTGCTGACGTCATCACTAACAGTCCTGACAGTGACACGTGTCACACTCCTATTGGCCCATTTTCTGACATGTCAGCTGACATTTTCAAACTTGACAATGCTGACGTCATCCCTGACATGATGACGTCAGCTGGATGACATCACCTGTCATCCCTGTCCTCCCGCCGGGTCGACCCAAATACCTGCAACCGGGTCGCCGTGACCCGCGGCTTGACCCGGCCGGTTCTCCCAACTCCGACCACCAAAACACTCCCTGTTTGTCCCATTCTCTTCGTCTCATCCCAACCTAGAGTTCTATGGGTTTAAAAACTAGAAAACGGGTCAAGAGATTTACCTGTGATGCCAAAACCCGAAGTCCAGTTTCCGGCCGTCCCTCCTGCCGTCTCAGGCCATCCCCCACATTGAAACCAATCCCATTAGGTTCCTAGAATCCCCAGAAACATTCCCCAATTAAAGAAATCGAATAAAACTCATCACAACCCAAGTTTCGAATTTCAAACCCAAAACTTACCTTTTCGGGTTTCCTTCTGCCGTGCCTCCGTCGTCCCCATCCTTCGTGTCCCTCAGTCCTTCATCGTCACATCCTCACAATATCTCTCTGGTCTCAGTCGCAGATGAAGAAGAGGGAGTGTGGGTGTTGGCTGTGTTTTGAAGAAAATGAAGAAAATGGTGAAGGAGGGGGAGGGGGTTTCGGGTTTGTGAGGAAAAACAAAGAAATGAAAATGATGAAGATGAATTGATCTGATGAGAGAAAAGAGATGGATTAGATGATTAGATGATTATATGAGTGGTGAGGATTGAGTGTTTAATAGAAATGAAGGGCTAGGATTTAATGTTGGAAGATTAGATATAATAAAATAATTATAATATTATTTTATTAAGTAGATCGACCTTTTTAGGAACTAGCCAATGGGATAGGTCCACCTAAAATATCTGCCCAATCAGATATTGCCAACTCAGCCCCGTCTCGGAGTACGTGCATAGTGAAACCGAACTTCCGTGACCCATAACTCTCCCGTTCGAAGTCCGAATTCAGTGTGTCGCCTATCTATGGATTCGTATCGTCCCGATCTACGTAATGGTCCTTGGCCCTCGGCTATCGGACCTCTCGATCAAAAAGTCAACATTTGACTCCATTTATCCACAATTACCAAATTGCCCCTAAACTTCCGAACGTCATAACTTCCTCCTCGAACGTCGGAATGGAACGTGCCATCTGTCTATGAACTCGTGATGTCACGAACTACGTCAAGGTCATCGGTCAAAGTCCATCTGACCGCCTGAATAAAAAGTCAACGTTTTGCCACCATCAAGGGCAAAACAGTCATTTCGCATCGTTCGTCCGATTTAGCCTAATTAATCATGGATAAACCTCACTAATCGTGATTAGTCACTAATCTAATCTAGGAATTTGGGACGGGTCGTTACAACACACCTGCTTCCGCAAGGTTTTGTTCTTGGGAGCTCGCCGTGCAACTTCCCAATGGGTCACCCATTATGGGATTGCACCAGCCTCCACTTACTTAACTTTGGAGTTCCCTTGGAATCCAAAGCCAGTGAGCTCCCAGAAGTCCTAGTGCTAGATAGGTGTGTGCCTACAACTTTAAGGCACACCACCATCCTCTCCCAGACCATTCCCCCTCGCAGGAATATAGGATTGTTCACCGCTCCCTCCAGGACACGGGTCTTACAATCCACCCCCCTTATGGCCCAGCGTCCTCGCTGGCACACTTCCCGGTCGGGGTCTAGCTCTGAAACCAAATTGTCAGGACCCAACTCATCTAGCACCATATTGTCCGCTTTGGGCCTCGCCCTCACGGTTTTGTTTTCAGGAGCTCATGGTGCAACTTCCCAGGGGGTCACCCATCATGGAATTGTACCAGCCTCAACTCGCTTAACTTTGGGGTTCCAACCCCCCCCCCCCCCCCCCCCAAAGCCACTTGAGCTCCCAAAAGGCCTAGTTTAGACCAGAGTTGCGCAGCGGCACCCTCTATCTAACCCTATATTGTCCTCTTTGGGCACACCTGCGCCCGCAAGGTTTTGTTCCTGGGAGCTCACGGTGCAACTTCCCAGTGGGTCACCCATCATGGGATTGCACAAGCCTCCACTCGCTTAAGTTTGGAGTTCCCCCGGAATCCAAAGCCAGTGAGCTCCCAAAAGGCCTAGTGATAGATAGGTGTGTGCCTACACCGTTAAGGCACACCACCATCCTCTCCCAGACCATTCCCCCTCGTAGAAATGTGGGATTGTTCACCGTTCCCTCCAGGACACGGGTCTTACAATCCACCCCCCTTAGGGCCCAGCGTCCTCGCTGGCACACTTCCCGGTCGGGGTCTGGATCTGATACCAAATTGTAAGGACCCGACCCTCCTCGGTTAGGACCCGACTCATCTAGCACTATATTGTCCGCTTTGGGCCTTGCCCTCACAGTTTTTTTTTCGGGAGCCCATGGTGCAACTTCCCAGGGGGTTACCCATCATGAAATTGCACCAGTCTCAACTCGCTTAACTTTGGGCTTCCAATCCCCCCCAAAGCCACTTGAGCTCCCAAAAGGCCTAGTTTAGATCAGAGTTGCGCAGCGGCACCCTCTATCTAACCCTATATTGTCCTCTTTGGGCACACCTGCGCCCGCAAGGTTTTGTTCCTGGGAGCTCACGGTGCAACTTCCCAGTGGGTCACCCATCATAGGATTGCACCAGCCTCCACTCGCTTAAGTTTGGAGTTCCCCCGGAATCCAAAGCCAGTGAGCTCCTAGAAGGCCTAGTGCTAGATAGGTGTGTGCCTACACCTTTAAGGCACACCACCATCCTCTCCCAGACCATTCCCCCCTTGCGGGAATGTGGGATTGTTCACCGTTCCCTCCAAGACACGGGTGTCAGGACCCGACTCTCCTCTGTCAGGTCCCGACTCATCTAGCACGATATTGTTCTCTTTGGACCACATCAATACTCAACGACAAGCTTGCACCCTCAAGGTTTTGTTTTCGGGAGCTCACGGTGAAACTTCCCAGGGGGTCACCCATCATGGAATTGCACCAGCCTCAACTCGCTTAACTTTGTGGTTCCAATCCCCCCCAAAGCCACTTGAGCTCCCAAAAGGCCTATTTTAGATCAGAGTTGCGCAGCGGCACCCTCTATCTAACCCTATATTGTCCTCTTTGGGCACACCTACGCCCGCAAGGTTTTGTTCCTGGGAGCTCACGGTGCAACTTCCCAGTGGGTCACCCATCATGGGATTGCACCAGCCTCCACTCGCTTAACTTTGGAGTTCCCCCGGAATCCAAAGCCAATGAGCTCCTAGAAGGCCTAGTGCTAGATAGGTGTGTGCCTACACCTTTAAGGCACACCACCATCCTCTCCCAGACCATTCTCCCCTTGCAGGAATGTGGGATTGTTCCCCGTTCCCTCTAGGACACGGGTGTCAGGACCCGACCCTCCTCTGTCAGGTCCCGACTCATCTAGCATGATATTGTCCTCTTTGGACCACAACAATACTCAACGGCAAGCCTGCGCCCTCAAGGTTTTGTTTTCGGGAGCTCACGGTCCAACTTCCCAGGGGGGTCACCCATCATGGAATTGCACCAGCCTCAACTCGCTTAACTTTGGGATTCCAATCCCCCCCAAAGCCACTTGAGATCCCAAAAGGCCTAGTTTAGATCAGAGTTGCGCATCGGCACCCTCTATCTAACCCTATATTGTCCTCTTTGGGCACACCTGCGCCCGCAAGGTTTTGTTCCTGGGAGCTCACGGTGCAACTTCCTAGTGGGTCACCCATCATGGGATTGCACCAGCCTCCACTCGCTTAACTTTGGAGTTCCCCCGGAATCCAAAGCCAGTGAGCTCCCAGAAGGCCTAGTGCTAGATAGGTGCGTGCCTACACCTTTAAGGCACACCACCATCCTCTCCCAGACCATTCCCCTCGCAGGAATGTGGGATTGTTCACTGCTCCCTCCAGGACACGGGTTTTACAAACAGTCGGGTCCTGACAGAATGGTATCAGAGCCAGACCCCAACCGAGAAGCGTGCCAACGAGGACGCTGGGCCCTAAGGGGGGTGGATTGTAAGACCCGTGTCCTAGAGGGAACGATGAACAATCCCACAATCCTGCGAGGGGGGAATGGTCTGGGAAGGGAATGGTGTTGTGCCTTAAAGGTGTAGGCACACACCTATCTAGCGTGAGGTCTTTTGGGAGCTCAGTGGCTTTGGGGGGATTGGAACCCCAAAGTTAAGCGAGTTGAGGCTGGAGCAATTCCATGATGGGTGACCCCCTAGGAAGTTGCACCGTGAGCTCCCGAAAACAAAACCTTGAGGGCGCAGGCTTGCCGTTGAGTATTGTTGTGGCCCAAAGAGGACAATATCGTGTTAGATGAGTCGGGACCTGACAGAGGAGGGTCGGGTCCTGACATACTCCCATATATAATTTATCGAGACCACAATACAAATTACACCCCTTAGGATTTCCTGAATTCCTAAGCAATGTGGGGGCATTTGTACAACCCAAAATCACCAGAAGAATGTGGAGCTACCACGTGACCCATAATTTCCGAAATGATCAAATTGCCCCTCGCAATAATACTTAAAGCTCAAACACCGAACATAGCTTAAGCCCACATTACTTACATAGCCCAAATATTGGGCCCAAACCAGGATGATACGTGGAAGCCTCTCACCCTCGATCTGCGTAACACGTGTTAGCGCACAAATCAATGAGCATTTGTCCAACATCGGAACTATGGAAATTGAGCATCTCACTCACCCCTATATAAGGGGAACATATTTCTCAATAAAGGTAATTTTGTTCAACGCTACTTAAATTCTTGAGATTTCTCTTTTGAAGCTAACTTAAGTATTGAAGCATTCTTGGTCTAACACTCCCCGGGTCTCGATCATTGAACGAACGATAGCTTATTGTTTGCAGGGATCCTTGAGTTTTTTGAGTTTAAAGGACAAATTCTGCTTCAACAATTTTAACTTATGTGTTTTGTACAATTCGATCAGTTCATGATTTTGGAATGATACAACATTTTTACTTTGCTTAGTACTATATACCTACAAAATAGATACAATATTGGTTCTGTAGGTGCATAGGGTATTTTTGTCCCAATATTATAGGTAGTCTCTGTCCGTGGTGTATTAATCATTTAGGTGTTAATGGATGATTTTTTAAAAAAAAAAAAATTTGACATGATATTTCACTAATGGCAAGCAATTTTTTCTTTTATCAAATGAGGGATTCTCAAAATAAATTTATTCAAAATTCAAAATTCAAATTTATGATCAACAACGAATTTATAAATGAGGTAAGAAATTTTAATTTGATTCGGTTACTTAATTTAAGGGCAAAATTGGTATAGAATTTTGACAAAAAGGATCTAGATTAATATGTGGACTAGATTATAAGATAGTTTAAATTTTTGGACCAATCGAAAGGATTCGAGAAACGTCCACGCCACAATTCCGAAGCATCCCTCTCTTTCCAATTACGCAGATGATTATGCAGAGGTGCGTCTCTTTCTCTCAATACATTGCTGTGTTTGGCTGGTGAGGAAACGCTTGTAATCAAAATTAAACCAATACCAATGATTTTTCGCTACTTAATTGACATAGTATAGTGAAATTCTTCATCTCCAATATGGGGCCAAAGAGTTTCCTTTTTGTAATGCTTCTAAATTCATGCTGTTTTTTTTTAATTCTCCCTCACTTTCTCGGCAAGCAACCAAAGGCAGCACAGAAATCAGAATGGTCTTTTCCCTTGTAACCGATTTATTCTTGTTGATTACTTTTATGCTTCAGTAATTGAATATATGCTATGGAAGGGAAGGATTATGAGTAAATTAAAGGGCTTAGTTTTGTTGAATTGTTTTGTTTTGTGTTTTTATTTATGCAGATTCATTTCAGATTTGTGGGTCTTTCTTGATACAACTCTCCAATCTCATTGATTCACAACTCAAACTGAAGCATCATATGCTGCAACAATGACCAAAATGAACTTTGGGTTTCTTGATAATATTCCTTGGTTTAAGGCCCAATCAAACAATGATTTAGAGCCTACTCTTAAACCAACAACTACCTTTATAGAACAACCTAAGCCTAGTTTTGATGTCAAGTTGTTGGGACGGCCCCTTCTTTCGTTTGTTCCCTGGGTGACAATGAATTCTCATACTAAGATTCGAGCTCCATCCACTATCAACCGTGGGTTGAGAAGGCGCGCACAGCCCCATGGGCTGTTTGAGAACGTTAATCTCAATACCTCTTTGCGGTTTAGGCCATATGTTTCTAGAGTTCCATGGCATACTGGTGTAAGAGGTTTTCTTTCTCAGCTATTCCCTAGATATGGGCATTATTGTGGGCCTAATTGGTCCAGTGGGAAAGATGGAGGATCTCTTCTTTGGGACAAGCGGCCGATTGATTGGCTGGATTTTTGCTGCTACTGTCATGACATGGGTTATGACAGTCATGATCAGGCTGAGCTCCTCAAGGCTGATTTAGCTTTTCTTGAGTGCCTTGAGAGGACAAATATGACTACTAAAGGAGATGCTCACGTTGCTCATGTCTATAAGACAATGTGCATCACAGGTGTGCATAGCAACCCCATATTTATTTAAAGGATTCATTCTGGGATGGTCTACATTTCTCACATTGCAACTGATCAGAATTTTGTCATTTTTTACTTACTCTCTAAGATTTGAGTGGAGATGGTTGTTCGAAGTCCTCTTCTTTATACCGTTGTTATTCCATGTTATCTGTTCTGATTGCTGTTCCTACATGAATTGCAGGTCTGAGGAATTTACTTATACCTTATAGAACTCGCATTTTGAAGCTGCAAGCAGGACACCCTTTGATTCAGTTTGGATGGCTAAGCAATGTAAGATGGAGAGGTTGGAGTTTTCAGAAAACATGAACTGAATCATAAATTTAGACAAGTGGTAACCTACAGTACTCAACTCCTAGTGTTGCAACTTGAAATGATCTTTTTCAAATATTGTAGACTTAGTTGATCATTTATGTTGGAGAGGAAAATAAGTAATGTTGAGTTTCATCCATCAAGGATTTACTGTAAATAACTTGTTTCTCAAGGCTTTTGAACTTGCTTTTGTATTATGCATTAGCATGTTGTTTCAACTCTTCAAATTGGCTGGTGTGTATAGCATCTGTCTGTAAGTAATGACTATGACTTCTTTTCCACTTATTTTGGTAACAGATGGTGATGTTCCATTGTATTTTACTTACTTTGATCCCACTTCTCGTTGGCTCATCTTGTTTGATGGAGCATTATTTCTTAACAAGCTCTTTTAGGTTTTTTCTTTCTCTTCTCTTATCTTTTCACCATTCTATGTTATTAGCTTGATCAATCTATGTTTGGATGAGGTCACTCAAAAGTAGCAAGGGATTTAGGGGCTAAGTTTGTTAGAAATACACCACAAAACAAGAGATAGGGGATTTCAAGTGTCTAGATGTAATGCCTTTAGAGGGATTTGTAAGTAATTACTTGATAGTTGCTATTGGGCTAAGTTTGCCACCCCTCAGATTGTTGAAAGCATCCTCTACACCGCCTTTAAATTTTTTTGTAGTGTCATATAATGTTATGATATAACGATATTCCTCTCTACAGGTTATGTAAAGTGTGAGGTCGATACCAATTTGTAAATTGTACTTCTCTTCTTCTCTTGGTCCAATATTATTTTATGAAAGAAACTACATGTATAATGCAGATATGGTAAGGATTAAGAATTCCCGTTCGATCTCTAGACATGGCAAAGTGAGCTGATGCGTTTGATTGAACCGTGTTGTAATTAATAGATAATTCCTCAGCGAAGATGTTATCTAAAGAAAATTAGGATGAGCTTGGTTTAGTAACAAGTCTCCAACATTGTTTAGCAATAAGAATTGACTTTAAACTTGTATAGGTCCCGAAACACCACCCCCCGGCGGTCTCTTTGAGAAGACCCAAGGGACGCCTAACTAACCCGGTGAGTTTTTCTCTCTTCATCTGAATGCCCCTATTAGAATATAGCAATTTTTTATTCCAACTCCTGCCAGAAAGTTTTGGGAAATAGGAATAGGCTCATAGGATAGGATACGAGGGAATGGCCTGTTCCACTGCTTTAATCATGACTTCCCTGTTGGCATGGTTAAGGGTTTTCAATTTCCAGCCTGAAATTCTGTTCACCACCAATACATCTTTCTTAGATCTACCCCACAGAATTTCAGCCGCCAATGCATCTTTCTTAGATCTACCCCACAATGTTGGAAGGTCTTCGAAGCTGGCTTCTGCTTTGGTTCTTAGCACTTGATTTATGGCTATTTTAGTGTCTAGCTATGTTGTTTTCTTTTATTTGTTTCGTTTCCCTTGTTTCCTTGGGCTTGGCATGTTGTTTTCCTCCCTTTAATGAAACCACCACCATTGAATTCAGATCGTCGAAACTTTTCGAACAAGACCAGTTTGACTTAGAAATACGTGTCCATGTTCCCACACGCGCCAGTCAAAGTTTGGTCCACGGCAGTCAACGGCAATCATGCTAACGTCAGCTTGACATTTGATAGCCTGCTTGTAAAGACCCGTCCTGAATATTGGGATTAAATATTAATTAATTATGGATTTAGAATGACTAATCGAGGATTAATCGAGAGAAATCATACGGACGGTGTAAAATGACCGTTTTGCCCCTGAATTTGGGCAAAATGTTGACTTTTGATTCGGGAAATCAAACATACGAGGACCAAGGATCGTTACGTAAATCGGGACGTTACGAGTACGTAGACAGGCGGCACGTCGAAAACTGACGTTGGACTGGAAAAATATGAGTCTAAAACGGAAAACGGCACTATTGCACGCAAATTGAGAAACTGACACGTGGTAGGATTTGGTTGGGGAACTTTCTGGAAGGACCCAACAGATGAGTGACAAGTGTCACCCATCTGATAGGCCCAGACCCCAATTAAATGGGTCCTTATCTTCTCCATCATTCGACAATCTTCTCTATGTTTGTTTAAACACCCACTAACCCACGAAGGTCCTTAAACCGTACAAACCCATTCCATATAGCCCTTCAATCCTTATTATTTGTGATTGGTGTGTGAATGAAAAAGAGAGTGAAGTGAGACGATGATGATGGTGGCAACGGTGTCGACCATCGTGCACGGTGGCCCAATTCAGAGGTAAGGAACCGAAAACTCTATGTTTGAATTCAAAAATGGCAATTCATGGTTTAGTGGTTATTGATCAATTCTAATGATTAAAAAATGTTTATGAAGGTCATATAAGTCGATTGGGAATGGAAGTGAGGCTGGAGGTGGCTGGAGGCATGAGAACACAGCGGGGAAAGGTTGGCCGGTTCAAACATCGATCGGGAAGGTGAGTTTGATGCTTAGTTTTCAAGTTTTGAAATCATAGATCGATAGGTAAGGACTAGACGAAGCTATAGGAATGAAAATGGATGAAAACGAACCGAAAACATAGGAGATATGGCCCTGAATCGGTCACGCCAGTTCGGTTGGACCGACTGTACAGTAAACCGGTTTGGACCGGTTCATCCGTAGGAAGAAGAAGACCAGTACTCGGCGTGTGGGGCACTTCTGGGACATTTGATCAACATATGAAATCATCTGTTCAACGTAACGAACATTTTGGGACTGATTTCGTGTCGATCAGACACCGTTTTGGGGTAGTTTTGGGTGTTAAAAAGGTTTAAAGTCTATGAAAAATATGTTTAAAAATCCCGAAAAATTAGGGGGTTTTAATGAGAGGTTATTGAAGTATTTAGTAACCCTCTAGTATGATTTGGACAGGTTCGGATATTCCGAGGACGATGATTTAGCCCGGGAAGGCTTATGACACGCATATCGAGACGACAGCGTAGGACGGTCTATGAGTGGACATTATTTTCTAAACTGTGATGCATGCATAACTGTTTTATATGTTTTATATGTTTTATATATGTGATTTCTATGATGATGATTGTGGTATTGATAATTTACATATTTGCACGTATTTCGAGATGATTTTCGTATTTGCACGTATATCGAGGTTTATGATTTTATACTGTAGTTTTACGTGCTTGTGATTTCGGTGATGGTTTCATGAAATGGTTTTGGAATTGGAAAGATGAACTCGGGCGTGAGACTCATTTGTTTTGGAAACCCTCGGACATGAAATCCATTTGAGTTATATTATCGGGTCAGGGGCCCAATTGGTTTACGAAATCGGGCATGCAGCCCAATTGTGTTGTATGAATGTGAATTCGGGTCGAGGACCCATAAATGGATTTGGATAAATGAATTTGGAAAAATGAATTTGGAAAAATGGATTTGGATTTGAGAAATCGGATTGGTAGATTATAATGGTTTTATGGAAATCCCAAGCATAGGCCCATTTGAACGGTTTGAGATGATTTATGAAATGTTTTCCATATACCATGCTTATATCTATGGATTGTCTCCTTCAGTCGTCTGGGACGCTGAAGTGGTCACGGCGCATTGTCTACGAAGGGTCACTATACGGAGCGACCAGACCATATAGTGACTCAAGAGCAGGATTGCTAGACGTCTGGGACGTCAGACATATAGGATGTATAACGAACCGTCCTTGATTTTAAGGATTAATTAAGGTTAATTACGAATTAGCAAGGCTAATCGAGGATTATCGGACGTTCAGGGTGAAATTACGATTTTGCCCCTAAACGAAGATAAAAAATTAACTTTTGACCCGAGAGGTCCGAGGGTCGAGGACCATTACGTAGATTGGGTCAATACGAGTTCGTAGACAGGTGGCACTTCGAAATCGAATGTTCGATGGGGAAGTTATGGTTCACGGAAGATTTCAGAAACTATTTGGAACAGCACATTTTACGAGGCCAAGTGGACTTTTGTCCTATTGTGGGGCCCAAATATTTTAAACAGGTTCTATGGATGAGTGAAAAGTGTCACCCATCCATTGCATATCACCCCACATTCATGCATATCATCCCTTTGTCTATGTTCATTCAACCAAACCCGAGACCTTCCCATTTTTACAACCCACACTCACCACCCCCTAAACCTCATCTCATACTAGTGGATCGTGAATGAAGAAGAGAGGGTGAGGTGAGGGGATGATGGTGTTGACTGCGAGGACCGATGTGCAGGTTGGGCGGGAAACCGCGAAGGTAAGTTTTTGGTTTGAAATTCGAACATGGGTTTTTAGGGGCTGTTGGTTGATTTTAATGATGGGAATGGATTTCTAGTGATCATATGAGATGGTGGAGATTGGAATCGGGGGCTGAGGTGATCGAAGACGGCAGGAAACAGAGGAGGAAAAACAGGGCATGTTCTTCGATCTAAACAAGTAAATTCTAGACCCATTTTCATGGTTTTGATCACATAGATCGATACGAAATGAGGAGAGGAAGCTGTAGGAATTGGAATGGCTGAAAATGGATTGAAAATGAGAGAGTTATAGGGGTGAACCAGTTTCGCCGGTTCGGGTGGACTGGAGTTGCAGAACCGGTCTGAACCGGCCGGTCTACGAGAGGTTGAAGGAGGCACTGTGCAGGCGCGTGAAGCCCACGCACAACGCCTTTGGGGGGAACGTGGGACACTATTTGGGAAAGTTTCCAATATGTTTTTTCATCTATTCGATGTAACGAACATTTTGGGACTGGTTTCGAGTTGATCGGACATCGTTTCGATGTAGTTCAGGATGTTCGAAGGTTTAGGATCGAGTTTAAAAGATGTTAAAAATCCTGAAAAATTAGGGGGATTTTATGAGAGGTTATTAAAGTATTTAGTAACCCTCTAGTATTATTTGGATAGGTCCGAGAGTCCCGGTGACGGTGATTGGCCCGGAGAGACTTATGGCGCGCGTATCGAAGCGCATCATGGACAGTCTGTGAGAGGACCTTTTTTTCTAAATTGATGCATGCATAAATGTTTTATATGTGTTTATGAACATGTTTTGAGATGCCATGAGTACATATGATTTAATTACAATTATTGGGCATTTTCGGAGGAAAATGCATTAGTGCACGTAGTTCGAGATTTCTGTTTTATATGATGCTTGAGCTTCGGCCAAGTGTACTACGTGGATATGTTTTACCCAGTTTATATGTGATTCCGAAGGTTTCACGGAGAGGCGTGAAACCGAGGAACTGATCGATGGTTTTTGGAAATTTCACGGAAGTGCGTGAAATTGAGATTTGGGCATGAGTTCCAATTGAAAGACGATTTGAAAGCGGTTTTTGAAAATATCTTCCGAGCATATGACCCATTTGATTGAAAACCATCAGACTTGGAGTCCAGTTGATTTGATGAGAAATCGGGCTAGAGGCCCATTTGAGTTATATGATAGGGCTGGGGGCCCTATTGGTTTATGAATTCAGGCTTAAGACCCAATTAGTTTATGATATCGGGCATGAGTCCCATAGTGGTTTATAAAATATGATTTCAGGTCGAAGACCCCAATTTGATTTGATTTCAGTGATGGTTTTATGGAAAACTCAGGCGTAGCCCTTTGAACGGTTTTGAGTTGAATTGTAAAACGGTTTTCCGTATACCATCTTCATAAACGGTTGCCCTCCAGACGTCTCCTAGTATCCTAGAGTGGCGGATTGTCTCATCTAGACATCTCGTAGTATCATGGAGTAGTCAAGGGGCATTGCTTGCGAGGGGTCATTGCACGGAGTGATAAGTCCGTATAGTGACTCAGGAACAGGATTGCCAGAGGATAAAACCTCCCCCCCAGTGAGGGTTATTGATATGTGGGTCATTAACCTGGGTGGACCCTAGGGAGACTTAGGATTGAGACCTTGAGTAGCACGCATATCTTGGAACTATGACGGTGTAATTGTGACATCTGGGATGTCAGGCATCAGGGATGCCGAGGATTGGTTTTGGACTAAGACCCACATTTATTGGTTTTGGGCTGGAACCCACTGGTATTGGATTTGGGCTGAGACCCATGTGTAATGGTTTTGGGCTGAGACCCACTTGTATTGGTTTTGGGTTGAGACCCACTTGATTGGTTTTGGGCTGAGTTCCCACATGAATTTGGGCAGTGACCCATATGGTTTGACCTACTATTTTGGGCTAAGGCCCTAATGGTTTGATTAACTGGTTTTCGAATGCATGCATGCTTTTTAGTGAAAGACATAAATTTCTTCTTTGTGAAATGTTTTCTTTTATAAATTATTGATTTTCGTCCACTCACAGCTTTCAATGGTTTTAATGCCCTTCAGGTTGATCGTGGATACGCACAGTAGAGACTAAGACATCACACTCCTCTTCCGATCTGGCGCATTCTGGAAGCCCCAGACGGGCTAAAGTTGGAATTATCCCTTGTCTGACACTTCGTGTCAGACGGGAGCAGACACGTCCCACGTTAATCCCTGGGGATTTGGGACAGGTTCTATCAGGATGTCAGAGATTGATTCGGGTTGAGACCCTGGGTAGCACGCGTAGCTTGGACCGTGACATGACATCTGAGACATCAGGCGTCTGGGACGCCAGGCATCTGGGATGCCGAGGATTGGTATATAACGGTATTTGATTGGATTTGTGATCTATGGATTTACTAGATTTATGATTTGGATTTCTGTGGTTATGGATTTGGGCAGTGGCCCACTTAGATTTGGATTTACGAATTTCGGTGTTTTAATGTTTTGGGCTGAGTTCCCACACTTGGTTGATTTTATGGTTTTGGGGCGAAGGCCCTAATGATTTGAGGATGGAAATGACTTCGGTTTTACAAACAGGTTTTATCATATTTAATTTGATTGAGATAACTGGTTTTCGTATGTATGCATGTTTTTTAGTGAAGGGCATAAATGGTTCTTTATGAAATGTGTTTTATTAAATTATTGAGTTTTTGTCCACTCACAGCTTTTAAATGATTTTAATGTCCTTCAGGTTGATCACGGATGCGGGTTGTAGCAGAGACCGAGACATCACACTCCTCCACCGATCCTGGCGCGCTTTGGAAGCCCCTAATGGGCTGAGGTGTTGAGTTATCTCTTGTCTGACACTTCGTGCCAGATGGGAGCATGACACATCGCACATTAATCCAGGGGGGATTTGGGATAGGTCGTGTCAACTGGTATCAGAGCGTCTTGGGATGGGTCGTATCACACTGCTTGAGCCTTGACGCGCGCATATTGATGCTCTTGTTCCCAATTCGGTGGGCGTCTACCGAACCCTCCAAGCAGCAGCCTTGCACCGTTGACCAGGCTTTGTACGCACCCTTTGACCACCAAATTCGGTGGTTGACTACCGAACTTGACTCCTGAAGCTTTATTCCGTGATTTTCCTCATTTTTTAGGATAATTCCAACTTCCTTTCACCTCTATATTGTATAAGGATTTTAGTCCTACTTCCTTTTATATTCTTATTTTCAATTCCTTTACTTGTTGGAAAGGTTTTTAATTAGATTTCTTAATTATTTAGGAAGTCTTTTCCTTGTAGAATTTAATTGTAAACTTCTATTTGTAGGAGGATTAATTATTCTCTTATAAATAGAGGTATTAGGGTTTATGAAGAGGGGCCGAATTTACCGCTTGAAGGTCCCCAAAACTCTGTCAAAATTCGTACTTCAATTCATGTTCTTAGTTTAGAGTTTTGTAATCTTAATTCAAATACTCTTTACAATTCAAGCATCTTAATTTCAGCACATCTACCTTGAGGGAGTTTTCCTTCATCTTTTTTATTCATTGTCCTTTTATTATTTCTTGCTTTATTTATGTTTATGCACCTTTTAATTATGTCCTTGTTTTATTTAATAATGTTTGAGTAGTGTAATTAGGGCTAGGGGTACTTGAAGCCCTAGTCATGTTAGTTCTTACTTAGATTTCTAGCTCTTGATTATAATTGTTATGTATGCCTGGATTTGTTGGTTTACTGCGCTTCATGAACTCAATTTATGCCTATAATCTTAGCTACCTTATTTGTGTATAATTGTCGATGTAATTGCTTGACGAATCACTTCGATGTTTGTGTTCACCTTGCAATTTGTAGCATCACGTTTAAAGGGGGTGGGGGGACTCTTATTCGTATTCTAAACTCATGACTCCCTAATCGCACATCACTTTTTTAGGGATAGTGTAGTGTCATTAAATTTTCTTCATGTTTCATGCATTATCACGCACCATCGGTAATAGACTTTTAAGGGCGGGCACATCACGCTTAAAAATGCAATCTAAGAGAAGATAATATATGTGTGGGGTGATTCTTAATCAGACCCCTACACGGGCACTTAATTCATAAAGCATGCATAGTAATCTAATCAAGGAAATCGGAGGAGAACTATAATTGGTAAAGGGGAATAGAAACCTTAGATCGACTTAGTTAGTTAATCTTAGTTAATTTACTTACATTCATTCAATGTGACAACCACTCATATTTGCATTATAATTACTCCACTTAATTCAATTGAGTTAAATGGAATTCGATATCATTGAGCAAGTCTTCGTGGGATCGACCTTTGCTTACATCTATACTATCTACATGTCTTGTATGCTTGCAAAGTTTATTACACGTAGAGGTTTTGCCTAGTACATCTTTTGTTCTTGGTAAAATCTCTATCATGGGTCTTGGTCAAATTCCCAATAACCTCTCTTGTCAAAAGTCACCATTTAACCACAATACATATACAAGGGCAAAAAATGTCATTTTACATTCATTTTTCCAATTTTACATTAATTGAATTTTTGGGTCGTTATAAGCTACCCCTTAAGGAATTTTGTCCTCGAAATTTAATGAAACAAGTAGGGGTACTGCTCCCGCATTTGTTCTTTAGGTTCCCACCTAGCTTCATCTACATTGTAATTCCTCCCTAGTACCTTCACAAGAGGAACAGTCTTTCGTCGAAGCACCTTGTCTTTATGGTCCAGAATCTGTACATGACAGGACCCACCCCGATTATCACCTCGATAATTGGGAAGCATCCTGCTCCCGTCTGACAATCGAACCCAAAAGACCGGAAAACCAAATAATATTGCATCACACCCATTGTCAGACCAGGGAGATTAAACAAATACAACCGACTGTACATCAAGTTCATAGTTTCACAGAGCATAACATTAGAAAACAAGTTAAAGAACAAATCCTACTCTGTGAACTAACTACTCCGCAACAGAAAACTTTATGCCTCTTCCTCTGCCTCGGCGCCAGCCCCCAAACTCGTACCACAACCTGGAGGGTAGTTAAAACAACAAGGTGTGAGTGGACCGAAAGAAAAGTTTGCAGAAGACAGTTTAAAGAAATCGGGGTTCGCCCTCCTGTTTTATAACACGCATGCATAACCAGCCATTCGAAACCGTATGCTACATTTGAAATCCCTTTTTCCGAAACGCATGGAAAACATTATAGAAAACCGTCATAACTCATGTAAAATAATATAATATTACCAATTTTCCGGGCCCGCCCCGTCATCAATTAACCGGGTCTTTAAACCCAAAACCAGATCCAACAATCAACCGGGTCTTCAAACCCAAAACCATTTATAAACACAATTCATCATGATCCGTTTTCCAAAAAAAAAATCATTATGAAATCATAACTTGTCAAAATAGGACTTATGTCCGAATTCACATGCAAATTCCAAAACATGCAATTCCCCGAAAACCACTTCACAAATATAATCAAAACATCATTCATGCATAGGAGAAAACTATAACCTCGAAATGCGTGAAATACAATAATTATCTCGAAAAGCGTGAAATCATATATAACCGAATTATCATATTTATCAACATAAAATCGTAAGGGAAAACACAAGATAAATAAGTAAAATAGTCATGCATGCACAATTTGGAAATCAAAAGTCCACTCACGGTTTTAGGACGCGTCAATCGCGCCCCTTGCGCTCCTCAGTAGCTTCGGAAATGTCCGGGCCTGTAAAAACGTACAAGGAGGGTTACAAACATCCCCAAATAACTCGTAAGATTTTCCCTAATTTTTTCGGATTTTTCGACGAAATTAACCTTAAGGACCCAAATTTCCGAACCCCCGAAATTATCCCGAAAGACTCCCGATCAACTGATGAGTTTGACCTTCTCTAAAGATAAAATGTTAATTAGACTGAAAGGAATAAGTTTCATGTTGACCGTAATCGGAAACAACCTTACACGCGCCGTCACGCACCGCCCAAAGTGGTTGCGCGTGAAGGCCACGTGCCCAGCTATAGTGTCGTCTCTTCTACCCGACTAGCCTGCTAAACGGGTCTGTTACCCACGGCTCAACCCGACCATTTAACCCTCAATTCTCAATCAATTGCTCTCGTTTTTTATCCTAACTTCTTCTATAACCTTTTAGTTTCAGTTCTATGTCGATTATTAACCTCGACTTGGACCCTATCGACCAATCCAAACTCGAACCTCAAATCGGGTCGAAGTCCACAACTCACCCAGATCGAACCCATTCCCAAATTAATTCAGACAGTAGCTTAAGGGGACCTAGACGAACCAAAACATCCATTCAATTGACCCGAAACTCACCTGGAAGTCGTTGTCCTCAACACTGTATTTTCTTTGAAACTGGAACTCAGGTTCCTGGGAAAATCGTGATCAAATCTCTTCAATTCTTGCACGGTCGTGTTAGCAAGGATCCCAGAAGACTAATTCCACCCTCAGTTTGGTTCAACTCACCTCAAAACCCAACTTTCGAATTTTTCCCTCCAACTGGTTTTTCCTTCCCCGTCTCAGCCCTCTCACTCTCAACTCTCTCTCAGACTACCAAAGTGATCGAAATGAGTTTCCAGAATCAGTGACACTCAGCTAAACCCCCCCAGAATGGAAAACAACCCGTGGGAATCAACTGAATCTCTCTGGAGAATGTTTCCCGCACACAGAGCCCATGGCCATTTTTAAAACTACCCGTGCACTGAAGCTCTGCTCAGCCACAATGAGATGCTTCCAATACCTCAAATTCCATAAACAAATCATAAGTTCATTCCACTATGGTTTAAAAAATTGGATCGTGCAAAACCACCACACACGGCGGTGCAGCAACTGTCTCCCACGGATGCTACAGTAACCCGTGGTGAAAAAGACCAAATTGCCCTCAGTTGACAATAATTACCAAAATGCCCTCCCATTTCCGTCACCCGTAACTCGGTCATCCGATGTCCGTTTCAAGCGTGCCGCTTGTCGTTGTACTAGGGGCTTCGAGACGAACCTACCAGTCTTCGAGTCGTGTGAAAATCAATTGTATTCCGAAAAGTCAACTTTTTCCCGTATAACGTCCGAATTACGGAAACGCCCTTGGGCTTCCAAACGTCATAACTTTTTTCCCGAGCGTCCGAATCGGACGTGCCACCTGTCTATGAACTCGTGACGTCCCGAACTACGTCACGATCATCGGTCAACGTCCATTCGACCTTCCAATCAAAAAGTCAACAAATTGACCATACGAATCACAGGGGTAAAAACGTCATTTTATTCAATATTTTACAATATTACATTTTCTGAATTTCCGGGGCGTTACAGTACACACCGCTCTTCAAAACTTAAATCTTCCCTGAGCTCAATTGGCTACTCTTCTAGTACGTAAGATTCATCATGAGCGTGCTTTCGAAGCATGGATACATGAAATACACTGCGGACTCTGGAAAGTTGTAGGGGTAAAGCTAGTCGATAAGAAATAGGGCCAATCCTCTTTACATTCTCATATGGCCCAATGAAGCGTGGGCTCAATTTCCCACGTCTGCCAAACCGCACAATGCCCTTCCAAGAGGATAGCTTCAAGAATACCCAACCCCCTACTGCAAACTCGAGGTCTCTGGTTCGGCGATCGGTATAACTCTTCTATCGGTCCTAAGCTGCTTTGAGTCTGCCTCGGATCAATACGACTTTTTCTTTCGTAATATCTACCAACTTCGATGTCAACAATTCCCTTTCCCCCATTTCAGTCCAACATAAGGGCGTTCTGCATTGTCGTCCATACAAAACTTCACAGGGTGTCATTCCAATACTAGCCTAATAACTGTTATTATAAGCGAACTCCATCAGTGGCAGATGCAACTCCCAGGTGCCCTGAAATTGCAATATAGAGGCTCTCATCATATCTTCCAGAACTTCAATAGTCCGCTCAGACTGTCCATTGGTCTGAGAATGGAATGTAGTGCTAAAGTGCAGTCTCGTCCCAAAGGCTCTCTGCAAACTCTACCAAAACCTCGATGTAAATCTCGGATCTCGATCTGAGTCTATAGATTCAAGAGTACCATGTAAACATATGATATCATCAATAAACAACTTTGCATATTGTGTCATCTGAAAGTCTCTCGCACTAGAAAGAAATATGTTGACTTCGTGAGCCCAGCTCGACAGAGTGCGAACTGACTCAAGAATTACGGAGCCCGACTCGATGTCCATGTCACGGTCCTAGTCTTAGGAATTACGGAGCCCCATGCTCGATGTCTGAGATAAGTCTCGAGAATCACGGAGCCTAGCTCGACGTCCGAGACTATCCATCACAATCGGGAATCTCGAAGAGGGTCATCAACCACATCACATCATATCACAGTCATAACATCACAATCATCACACATCACCTCAAATGTCTCAAATACTAAGGAACCACAAATCCACATCAACAGTAACTCAAACCATCATCCAAAATCTTGGGCTTAAGCCCCAAAACCACAACTCAATCAAACCTCGTAAAACAAACCATTAAAATATTCAATAAAATCATATAAAAATCCCAAACATCAATCATCACCAAAATCACATAAGTATATCATAATGTGTATAAAACTGTTTCTCAAAACTCAGTTGACAGAACCCGTCCCAAATCCCTCGGGATTAGCGTGGGACGTGCCTGCTCCCGTCTGACACGAAGTGTCAGACCAGGGATATTTTCATCTTTTGCCCAACCGGGGCTATTAGAGTACGTCAAGATCCGAAGGAGGAATGCGATGTCTCGTCTCTGCTACAGCTGCATCCACGATCAACCTGAAGGGCATTCAAAACACAAAAGCTGTGAGTGGACAAAACAAATATTTTATAAAAACATTTCATAAAAGACCTTTATAACCTTCATTAAAAACATATGCATGCATTCGAAAACCATTTCTAGGGATTCATGCCCGTTTCCCATAAACCAACATGAACCATCAAACCATTTGGGCCTTGGCCCGAAATCCGTCAATCAAATACCTGGGACCTCCGCCCGAACCAAAACGCGTGGGAACTCGTCCCAAAACCATCTCATAAGGGTCTCAGCCCAAAACCAATACGCGTGGGTCTCAGCCCAACGCCATCTTAGTGAAAACTCATACACATATACATATATACATATATAACCCATCCTAGGCACTTCCGGAGGAGATGCCAACTCGGGGGACACAGCCACTAGGGAACACATCCCCGATATAGTCACGATGCCATCTCTATACTAATGTGCACACTACTCGGGGTCTCACTCCGAGTCTTCTCCCAGGAATTCTCCATCTGGGAGGCTCAATCTCTAGATCTAGTCCGAGCTTTCTCTCTGGATCTAGTCTGATCATCTCTCCGGAATCTGGTCCGGGAACACAACATAACGCCCACTCTTGGAACGGGATCCCTATGGGGATACCCACTCGGGTCTGTGGATAGTGACTTTCCAGGTCGACGTCAGGAGGAGACCAATCAATACACTCATAAGGAGGGTATATACATACTAGTATACAAAACCATAAAAATGGAACTCACGTTCGATCACACAAAGCAAATGGGCCTCCAACCCGAACATAGAACTCAACAGGGCCTCTTGCTTGATTTCACAATAACTGGGCATCGAGCCCGAACTCGTAAATCAATTGGGCATCGAGCCCGATATCTCAGGATCAGTCACGATCCCGATCATAGCGATGTGTGCAACCATCGATCCAGAAACGCTCTCAATCCTGGTATATCGCCGTGAACACATCACTGCTGCAACCATCTCGAGACCATGGTGCACACGTCGCCGATCGATCCTCTAAACCGTCAGCACTCCGAAGTCGAGCCTCCAGTGGCTGCTCAACAATGGGACGTGCATCGTGACCTCTCCGGAAGGAACGTATCACAATCCGGAGGCGAGCGTCACGTCGTCCGTCGCCTTACACACAGCACCCGTCGCGACCACGACTCAGACCTATGGGTCGTCAATAGGGTATCATGCCCGAGTCAAAACCAAGCTCAAATGGGTCTCATACCCAGTTTTACCTTTCCAAAATCATTTTTTGAAAACCGAAAGCGTAAGCGCGTATAAGCACGTATAAAACCCAAAAACCTCGAAGTACGTGCCCATACGTAAACACACACCAAAATGCACTCAAGGCATCCCAAAACACATATTAAAACACATATAAAACATTTATGCATGCATCGATTTCAGAAAGAAAGTCCACTCACAGACCGTCTGCGATGCTGCCTCGATATGCGCGTCGTACGCCTTCCCGGGTCAATAGTCGCCTTCAGGGTTCCAAACCTGTCCAAATCACTTTAGAGGGTTACTAACTACTTAATTAAAACCTCACTAAAACCCCCTAATTTTCCAGGATTTTTAAATATTTTTAAACGCACCGAAAACTTTGGACAGTCCGAACTATATCGAGACGATGTTTGATCGACTCGAAACCAGTCCCAAAATGTTCGTTACATCAAATAGATGATTTGACATGTTGGAACCATCCTCAAAATCCCTGCCACGTGCCATCATGCACCCTGGCAATGGCCTGCGCGTGGTCCTCACGCGGCCTACATACATCATCTTCTTCGTCGGTTAGGCCGGTTCGAACCGACCGGCCCAGTTCTGTTCTGCAACTGGACCGGTGTGACAGGTCCAGGTTCATATCTGGTCCAATTTTCGTCCGTTTTGTTCCTAATCAATCCTAATCCTTCTAATTCGATCTTAAGAATCTAAATATACGATTAAAACTACCTAAAACCCTTAAAATCTAACCTGTCCAAAACCTCCTCCGCAGTCCAGTTTTCCAAAACCTTCCCATGGCTTCGCAGTTGTCTACCACCTCCCAAAACCATCTTATTACAACCTTATCAACCCATTTAATTCAACACAATTATCCAAACAAGCCCAAAATGACTAGAAATCGAAAATGGATTAATTCGGTTAAAACCGATTACCTGGATTGGTTTCCTCCTCCGCTGTTCACGGCGGCTCTGCTTGGGCCAACCACCACATCGTCAGCTCCTCAGTTCACTCTCTGTCTTCTCAAATCGTTATAGGTTGAAGGGTATGGATTGGATTGAAAAGGGTTGATCGGTTTGGTAGGTTGAAAATGGGAAAATGATCGATGAACGGGGAAGGGATATGCATGAAAGAAAAATGATGGGGAATGGATGAATGACACCTGTCATTCACCCATTGGGTTTGAGAAGGAACTGGGGCCCACTAAATGCCAAACAAGCTTCTGTTTCGAAAAATGTGCAATAGTGCACTTGAACTTCCGTGAACCGTAACTTCGCCGTCGAATGTCCAAATTCGACATGCCACCTGTCTACGAATTCGTATCGTTCTGATCTATGTAACGGTACTCGGCCCTTGGTCATCGAACCTCCCAGGTTAAAAGTCAACTGTTGGCCCTTATTCAACCCAATTACCAAAACTCCCTCGAACTTCCGAACGACATAACTTCTTCCACGGATGTCGGAATCGAACATGCCACATGTCTATGAACTCATGACATCCCAAACTACGTCACAGTCATCGGCCAAAGTCCATTTGACTGTCCGAACGATAAGTCAACATTTTGCCCATTCTAGGGGCATAATCGTCATTTTGCACCAAACATCCGCTAATCCTCGTCTAATCCCCGATTAGCCTCGCTAATTCGTCATTAATCCTTAATTAATCCCGCTACTTCGGGACGGGTCGTTACACAGCAATAATCTAGAATATGACCAACCTAATTTCCTCGCAAAACGCCTTAATAATATTTTCCTTAAATATTCATAAAGATTCCAAAAATTCATATAAATTTTACGCAAATAACCATCATGCAATTCATGTAACGACATGTCACGAACATCGGGATTAAGTATTAATTAATTATGGATTTAGTATGACTAATCGGGGATTAGTTGAGAGAAATCGGACAGATGGTGTAAAATGACCCTTTTAACCCTAGAATTGGGCAAAATGTTGACTTTTGACTCAGAGAGTCAAACATGCGAGGGTCGATGACCGTGACGTCGATTGGGATGTCACGAGTCCGTAGACAAGCGGCACGTCGAAATTGGACGTCGAACGGGGAATTTACGTTCACGGGATCAAAATCGATTTAATTAACATCTCGGAATTTGAATTAATTAATAATTAAATTTGATTGGTTAATTAATTAATGTGGGGCCCTTGGATGAGTGACAAGTATCACTCATCCCATTGGTCACTTTCCTTAAAAAGGGGATCTATGTTTATTGGGATATTTTTATTTTAATATTTTTTTTTTTTCACTCATTTTCTCTCTCTCCCTCCAGTGCACTCATCTTCATCATTTTCCTCCATCACAGCCGTGCATCCCAACCTCATCTCAATCATCATCCATTGCTTGTGATCCGTGAATGAAAGTTGGAGAGGATGTTGAGACGAACCCAATGGTGGCCACGGCAGGGACCGTCGTGCACGGTGGTCGGAATTTCGGAAGGTGAGCCGTGGGATTCAAATTTGGGTTTTTGACTTTGATGGTTGTTGATCGATTCTAAGCTTAGGATGATGTTCCTTGAGCTCTCATGAGCTTGTAGGCAAAATTTGGGACAGATTTATACGTCGGAGGTGTCCGGAATGATGACTGGAATTCTTGCCGAAATTTTGAATGGCTATAACTTTAAATCCATGTACTTTCTACAATTGTTGGGCTTATATTTGGAATCCTTGGCTCGAGTAGATGGATTTACATAGGTATAACGTCGAATTTGGTTGATAAACGAGTGAGATATCGAAATTTGAAGTTTGGGGTATCAATGGAGTTTTACGGCGAGAAATTCTGGCGAGTTGACTCGTTAACCAGTGAGTTGACTCGCTGACTTTGACCCTTTCACTTTGACCCATTGACTATGACCCGTTGACTTTTTCTAAAGTTGAGATTTGCGTTAACTAGGTGCATGGGGGCACATGGGCTCGAATTTCTAGGTGGGCCTAGTATCATTTTAAAGGTTTCGACGATCCGGATCCAATTTTGGTGGTTTCAGATCGATCGGAGATTGTTAGGCTTGTCAAATCGAGATTTTTCACCTCGGGAATCGTGTTCGGCACACGTTGACTTTTCCGGGAGTTTTGGGGTTTTATCCTATGGACTTAAATAGATGATTAGTGACCTTCGGGTGTGAGTTTGGTAGGTCTGGAAGTTTCGGAGCTAATGATTTACCCCGGGGAAGGTTATGGCACACTTATTAAGGCGGTAGCGTAAGACGATCTGTGAGTGGACTTCGTTTTCTAAATTGTGATGCATGCATAACTATTTTATATATATTACATACGTGATTTCTATGATGATGAATGTGGCACTGGTGGTTTACATGATTGCACGTATTTCGAGGTAATTTCGTATTTACACGTATTTTGAGGTTTACGAGGTTATACTATTGCTATGTGATTGTGAGTTTAATAATGGTTCTGTGGCATGGTTTTGGTTTTAGAAAGACGAACCCGGGCATGAGACCCATTTGAATTATGTGATCGGGCCAGGGGCCCATTTGGTTTACGAAATTGGGCTGAGACCCTTTTGAGTTATGTGATAGGGCCAGGGGCCTAGTGGTTTACAAAATCGAGCATGAGGCCCAGTTGAGTTTTATAAATGTGATTTCGGGTCTAAAACCCTATGTTTCATAAACATGATTTCGGGTCGGGGACCCTAAATGGATTTGTTATGTTTTATGGAGATTTCGGGCAGGGCCCTTTGAGATTTTTGAAATGGCTTTGTAAAACTGTTTTCCATATACCATCTTGATACGAGGATATGTGATGGTCTCCTCCAGGTGTCTGGGATACTGGGGAAGTCACGGTGCATTGCTTGCGAGGGGTCATTATGTAACACCCCGGACATTCGGGGATTTTAATATTTCAATTTAATGTGTGAATTGACGCTTTTACCCTTGTGATTGGTATGGCCAAATTGTTGACTTTTTGATTGGTGAGTTAAATGGACTTCAACCTATGACTGTGACGTAGTACGGGATGTCACGAGTTCATAGACAGGTGGCACGTCCATTTCGGACGATCAGGGAAAAAGTTATGACTATCGGAAGTTCAAGGGCATTACCGTAATTGTGACGGTTAGGGCGAAAATGTTGGCCTTTCGTTTAATAATTAAGTTTCACACGACTCCAGGACCGTTGGGTAGGTCTCGACGTCCTGAGTCCGTAGACAGGCGGCACGCAAAAATCGGACTTCGTATGGCTGAGTTACGGGCCTAGGAAGTGAAGGGCATTTTGGTAATTTCTGAACTAGGGGCATTTTGGTCATTTTCACCCGTGGTCACTGTAGCAACCGCGGGGGAACAATTGCTGCACCACCGTGTGCGGTGGTTCTGAGTCTCAATTGTTAAATCAGTGTATGAGTTGGAAAGTTGGGATTGTTTAAAGCCTTATAAACATCAGAACGTGGCTGATCATGGACACCATTTGTTAATTCACGATTCGAACTTTTGCGGGAAACATTTCTCAGTGGACAGTGAGGCTTCCACGAGCTGTTGGCTGGCAAGGATTGTTTAAACTGAGTGGGATTTAAGTGTGCTTCACTCTGTTGCTGTGAGGGCTGAGAATTGAAGAGGAAAACCAGAGAATTCAGTTTCTGGAAAATTGGAGGGAATTTCGGAGTTTAATTTATGGTGCTTGACGGACCAAACCATGGCCTGGTTTAGTCTTCTGGGAGTATTTGGAACTCAACCACATCGAAATTGAAGGCTAACAGTCACGGTTGAGCTGGGACGGAGGCTGCTGTTTTCAGGGAAGTTGCAGAGCTTGGGACGACAACCTACAGGTACTTTCAGACACAATTGATTGTTCATTTTGGTTCGTTTTGATCCTGTTATGCTTCCTGTGAAGTTAATTGGACAATGGGTTTGAAACCAGGAAGTTCTGGTGATTGACCCGATTAGTTGATCGCGGGTCGATGGGTCGTTTGGGGATGTGTCGAGGTTGATTTTTGTCACAGAACCTAAATTGGATAGTTAATGAACATGTAGGATCAAATTGGATTGAAATCGAGTAGGAATTGATGGGTATTCAACCGGGTCAAGCCGCGGGTGGCAGACCCGTATGACACACAAACGGGTGAAGGAGGTGACACTGTAGCTACAGTGTCAGGCGCGTGACTTTCACGCGCAGCCACTTTGGGCGGCGCATGAGGGCGCGTTGGACCTTATCTCCGATCACGATCAACATGACTTTTATTCCTCTCATCATTCTGAACATTTTTGGTGATTTAACCATGTTGATCTGAGATAAGCTTTGATGGGTCAGTTTAGGGCCGGTTGCCTCGGGAAACGTGTTGTACGGTTTCCCCGGGCCGGTTTCTATTTCGGACTTTGTGGTTAAACGTTTAAGACTTGTAGTGACCCTTACATGTGATTTGAACTGATAGGAATTGTACGATAATCTCGGTACAGGTCCGTACGCGCAGATTCGCAGCGGAATCGTACTGTGAGTGGGCCCGTTTTCATTAAACCCTTGCATGCTTAAATGTTTTCTGATTTACTTATATGTTCACATGCTGGAATCTATAAATGGTTTTGATGATATTGAGATTTTGGTTATGGCACGTTTCACGGTATTTGGGCATGAGACCCGTGTGATGAAACGTAACAATCGGTTCAGATTTTACCTATGTATACATATATGTTGCATGTGGATATCAATAAAATGTATTTGGTGCTGCACTGTATAGATCCTTCCATATTATATTGTCTCCTCCGGATGAGGTACCCCGGAGAGGTCACAGACGTCTAGAACGTCCAGCGTCTATGACGCTAAGCATCGGGGATGCTGTAACCGAACAGGGTTCGGGGATTTAACTCGGAATTGAGACCCGAGTGGCACGCGTAGCCTTATGATTGTGACCTTATTGGACGTCAGGGACGTCAGACATCAGGGATGTCGGATTGGAGTGTATAGTGCAGTGGCTAAAATTATGGTTATGGTTTTATTACATGCCTTATGATTCATATTATATTATTTATGATTTTAAATGATGCTGCATGCATGTTTGGAAAACGGAGGGGTAAATTATATGTTTTCCTGTTCAAATGATTTTATAAACCTGAGTTCGGTCCACTCACCCTTAATGTTTTTGGTAACCCCTCCAGGCCGTGATACTGAGGTAGAGGAGGAACCTGAGGCTGAGGCATAGATCTACTTCTGCGTACCTGAACCCCTGTTGGGTGGTGTACCCGCAGGTTTACTATAGAGTCGTGCTGTAACTTGTAATTTTGGATTTCATCCCTTGTCTGACATTCGTTTAATTCGGATTTGATGTATGACTTTAACTTGGTTATTTATGCATTTGATGTTTTGAGGTTAAAATTGGTATGAATTATTGGGTGTCAGACGGGAGCAGGGCACGTCCCCTTGTGGTCCCTGTGGGATCGGGGCGGGTCCTGTCAGCTTGGTATCAGAGCACTAGGTTGTGGTCAGTACTAGGGTATGGTCTGCATGCTAGACTAGCGATTGGTACTAGTTACTTTTCAACTTTTAAGAATATTGTTATCTGATCTATGCCTCTTGACAGTTGGTTATGCCTCCTAGGAGAATTCCTCATACACGAACTGACGAGGATCTGGAAAGGGAGATGGAATGCGCGAGCATTGAAAGGGCTCAACGTTTGGGAGCCACTCCTTTCTGCGGGGGATCAAACCCCGAGGATGCTCATGATTGGATCACCAAGTGGGAGAGGATCTTCTCGGTGATGCACTGCCCTCCGGGCGAACGAGTGACCTTGGCGGCCTTCTTACTGGAAGGAGGAGCCTACCAGTGGTGGCACAGACTCGAAATGTCTGGGTGGTCTGTCCATACCACTACTTGGGAAGCTTTCCGTTCCAGATTTCTGGACCAGTACTACCCGCGATCCTTTCGCGCGGCGCGGGAGGCGGAGTTCCTGCGGCTGGAGCAGGGGGATATGTCCGTTGCGGACTACGAACAAACTTTCGGAAAACTATCCCGGTTCGCAGCATCATTCGTAAGCACGGAAGAGGACAAATGCCAAAGGTTCGAGCTTGGACTCTGAGGGGAGATCCGGGCAAGTGTGACTGCTGCTACTCATGCTTCACTGAGAGATTTGGTCGACGCTGCGGTGCGTGTCGAGGCAGTCTGGCGGCACACCAGACACGACCACCTTCGGGCGAGGGGCGACGTCAGGATCGCCCACGTCGTGGGCCATCGGTCCATAAGAACAATAAGGGAGGGGGCTACAGGGGAGCACCCTCATCCTTCAAGGGTCGTGGCTGGTCAGGTCGACGCGGAGGCTCTCAGGGCAGAGGATTTGGATACAACTCGGGGCAACGCTCATCTTGGAGCGGTGCTTCTGGCGGGCATTCGGACAGGCCAAGGCTAGTAACTTGTTTTGCTTGCGGAGAGGAGGGCCACTATGCCAGTGATTGTCCGCAGTTGTCCAAGAACAACGACGCTGGGGGCTCGAGTGTGGTGCAGAGCACGGCTTCCCACACTAATGGAGGTCGCGGTCAGGGAGGTGACCGTGGTGCTGGGCGTGGCGCGCGCGGGCGCGGACGGAACGGAGGGCCAAGGGCCCAAGTATTTGCAATGACCCAGCAGCAGGCGAGGACTGCCCCAGGCGTGGTCACAGGTACACTACATATCTTAAACCTTCTTGTACGTGTATTGATGGATACGGGGGCTACACATTCTTTTATTTCGAAGAGTTGTGCTGGTATGCTTGATTGTGTGGTATCAGCTTTAGATTGCGAAATGGGTGTTGGCACCCCGATGGGCATCGTGTACCTTGTGAATCAGGTGATTCGGAGGTGCCTGGTAAGAATTGAGGATGTGGATTTACCAGCAGACTTAATTATTCTGGATATCCACGACTTCGATACAATCCTAGGGATGGATTGGCTATCGGAGCACGGATCGCTCATCGATTGCTGTAGCAAGCAAGTGATTCTGCGAAGCCCGGGTTTGCCGGAGGTTATCTTCCAGGGGGAACGTGACGGTTCGCCTCCTGAAGTGATCTCTTCACTTACTGCTACCAAACTTCTACGGAAGGGATGCCAGTGTTATCTGGCGCATGTCGTGTCGGAACAGGTTGATACTCCGGGTATCGACGAGATACCGGTGGTATGTGAGTTTCCGGATGTGTTCCCGGAAGACTTACCTGGATTGCCACCATCGCGGGAGATCGAGTTTACTATTGAACTACTCCCGGGTACCCGACCTATATCCCAGGCACCATACCGGATGGCGCCAGCCGAGTTACGAGAACTCAAGACTCAATTGCAGGAGTTAGTGGATTTGGGATATGTCCGACCAAGTACTTCACCGTGGGGAGCATCGGTGTTGTTCGTAAAGAAGAAGGAGGGAAGTCTCCGTTTATGTATTGACTATCGACAACTCAACAAGGTGACGCTGAGGAACCAGTATCCTCTACCCAGGATCGATGACCTTTTTGACCAGTTGCGGGGAGCTCAGTGCTTCTCGAAAATTGATTTGCGGTCTGGGTATCACCAACTGAGGATTTCGGAGGAGGATATTCCGAAAACTGCTTTTCGAACCCGTTACGGACACTACGAGTTCCTGGTTATGCCTTTTGGCTTGACGAATGCTCCAGCAGCATTCATGGATCTGATGAACCGGGTCTTCCGACCCTATCTGGATAAGTTCGTGATTGTGTTCATCGATGATATTTTGGTGTACTCGAGGAGTGCCCGTGCACATGAGGAACATCTATGGTTGGTCTTGGAGAGGCTGAGACAAGAACAATTGTACGCCAAGCTGAGCAAGTGCCAGTTTTGGCTGAACAGTATTGGTTTTCTGGGACACGTGATATCGACGGATGGGATTTGCATGGATCCCCAGAAAACAGAAGCGGTAAACAACTGGGCTAGACCGACAACAGTGACCGAGGTACGGAGTTTCGTCGGATTAGCAGGTTACTACTGGAGATTCGTGGAGGGTTTCTCCAAAATTGCTGCACCATTGACTCGTTTGACTCGGAAGGGAGTGAAGTTTATCTGGGACGAGCAGTGCGATCGGAGCTTTCAAGAGTTAAAGGATCGATTGACCACTGCACCCGTCCTTGCATTGCCGGATGACAGTGGAGAGTTTGTGGTCTTCAGTGATGCATCGCTGCAAGGTCTGGGCTGCGTGTTGATGCAAACTGGCAAGGTTATCGCCTATGCATCCCGGCAGCTGAAGACCCACGAGTTGAACTACCCTACCCATGATTTGGAGTTGGCAGCGGTGGTTCATGCCCTAAAAATCTGGAGACATTATCTATTCGGCGCAACGTGTCGGATATACACCGACCACCAGAGTCTTAAATACTTATTCACTCAGAATGAGCTTAACATGAGGCAACGGAGATGGTTGGAGCTGCTGAAGGACTATGACTGTACGATCGAGTACCATCCGGGTAAGGCCAATGTGGTGGCTGATGCACTCAGCAGGAAGTCAGCAGGATCCGTTGCACACCTAGGGATGGTGTATCTTCCTTTGCTAGTGGAACTCCGGAAGGCGGGAGTTATTTTGGGTACGGATGCGCATGGAGCTTTGTTGGTCAGCTTCCATGTACGACCCGTATTGATTGATCAGATTATCGAAGCACAACTACAGGATCCGATACTCTGTATTTACAGAATTGAGGTCGATGCGGATGGGAGACAGGATTTTACCATCCGGGACGATGGAGCGCTTGTGAAGTTGGGCCGTTTGTGTGTACCTGCAGTGGCAGAGTTACGGGCCGAGATTCTTGAGGAGGCCCATAGTTCGACCTATGCTATGCATCCGGGAGGTACAAAGATGTACCGTACCCTCCGGAACTATTATTGGTGGCCAGGAATGAAGAAGGATATTGCCGAGTTCGTAAGCAAATGCTTAACCTGTCAGCAGGTTAAGGTGGAATGGCAGAGACCTTATGGGGCTATGCAGCCACTTCCGATTCCTGAGTGGAAGTGGGATCACATCACCATGGACTTCGTCTTTAAGTTACCGAGAACTCAGAGCGGAGTGGACGGAGTATGGGTGATCGTGGATCGGTTAACCAAATCAGGCCATTTTCTGCCAGTTCAGGAGACCTATAAACCTAATCGACTGGCTCAGTTGTTTGTGAAGGAAATCATACGATTGCATGGTACGCCGGAATCGATCGTGTCCGATCGTGATCCGCGTTTCACTTCCAGGTTCTGGCGGAGTTTGCAAGCTACTCTGGGAACAACCCTACATTTCAGTACTGCTTTCCATCCACAGACCGATGGACAGTCTGAAAGAACCATTCAGACCCTGGAGGACATGATGAGGTCATGTGTACTACAGTTTCAGGACTCTTGGGATACTCATTTGCCATTGATGGAATTCGCTTACAACAACAGCTATCAGGCAAGCATCGGGATGGCACCCTATGAGGCACTGTATGGTCGACAGTGCAGGACACCTATCTGATGGACGGAGATAGGAGAGCGAGTGGCGGTAGGGCCAGAATTGATGGACTTAACCATGGAAACTGTTCGTGTTATCAAGGAGAGATTGAAGGCGGCACAGGGTCGCCAGAAGAGTTATGTCGATCGACGGATTCGAGACTTGGAATTTGAAGTGGGAGATTTTGTCTTCCTGAAGTTATCACCGTGGAAGGGGATTATCCGATTCGGTCGACGAGGGAAACTGAGTCTACATTTTATCGGACCATACGAGATCGTGGAGAGAATCGGCAGAGTTGCTTACAGATTGGCACTACCTCCAGAACTATCTAGAGTTCACAATGTTTTCCATATATCGATGCTGCGGAAGTACGTACGTGATGCTTCTCATGTACTTGGGGAACAACCTATCGAACTACGGGGGGATTTGAGCTTTGAGGAACAACCAGTACAGATCTTGGATTGGAAGGACAAGGTACTACGTCGGAAGACGATTCCTCTCGTGAAGATTCTCTGGAGAAACCAGAATGTGGAAGAAGCCACATGGGAGCCTGAGGCTCAGATGCGAGAACAATTTCCTCATTTGTTTCTTTGAAATTTCGGGACGAAATTTCTTAAGGGGGGAAGGTTGTAACACCCCGGACATTCGGGGATTTTAATATTTCAATTTAATGTGTGAATTGACGCTTTTACCCTTGTGATTGGTATGGCCAAATTGTTGACTTTTTGATTGGTGAGTTAAATGGACTTCGACCTATGACTGTGACGTAGTACGGGACGTCACGAGTTCATAGACAGGTGGCACGTCCATTTCGGACGATCAGGGAAAAAGTTATGGCTATCGGAAGTTCAGGGGCATTACCGTAATTGTGACGGTTAGGGCGAAAATGTTGACTTTTCGTTTAATAATTAAGTTTCACACGACTCCAGGACCGTTGGGTAGGTCTCGACATCCTGAGTCCGTAGACAGGCGGCACGCAAAAATCGGACTTCGTATGGCTGAGTTACGGGCCCAGGAAGTGAAGGGCATTTTGGTAATTTCTGAACTAGGGGCATTTTGGTCATTTTCACCCGTGGTCACTGTAGCAACCACGGGGGAACAATTGCTGCACCACCGTGTGCGGTGGTTCTGAGTCTCAATTGTTAAATCAGTGTGTGAGTTGGAAAGTTGGGATTGTTTAAAGCCTTATAAACATCAGAACGTGGCTGATCATGGACACCATTTGTTAATTCAGGATTCGAATTTTTGCGGGAAACATTTCTCAGTGGACAGTGAGGCTTCCACGAGCTGTTGGCTGGCAAGGATTGTTTAAACTGAGTGGGATTTAAGTGTGCTTCACTCTGTTGCTGTGAGGGCTGAGAATTGGAGAGGAAAACCAGAGAATTCAGTTTCTGGAAAATTGAAGGGAATTTCGGAGTTTAATTTATGGTGCTTGACGGACCAAACCAAGGCCTGGTTTAGTCTTCTGGGAGTATTTGGAACTCAACCACATCGAAATTGAAGGCTAACAGTCACGGTTGAGCTGGGACGGAGGCTGCTGTTTTCAGAGAAGTTGCAGAGCTTGGGACGACAACCTACAGGTACTTTCAGACACAATTGATTGTTCATTTTGGTTCGTTTTGATCCTGTTATGCTTCCTGTGAAGTTAATTGGACAATGGGTTTGAAACCAGGAAGTTCTGGTGATTGACCCGATTAGTTGATCGCGGGTCGATGGGTCGTTTGGGGATGTGTCGAGGTTGATTTTTGTCACAGAACCTAAATTGGATAGTTAATGAACATGTTAGGATCAAATTGGATTGAAATCGAGTAGGAATTGATGGGTATTCAACCGGGTCAAGCCGCGGGTGGCAGACCCGTATTACAGACAAACGGGTGAAGGAGGTGACATTGTAGCTACAGTGTCAGGCGCGTGACTTTCACGCGCAGCCACTTTGGGCGGCGCGTGAGGGCGCGTTGGACCTTATCTCCGATCACGATCAACATGACTTTTGTTCCTCTCATCATTCTGAACATTTTTGGTGATTTAACCATGTTGATCTGAGATAAGCTTTGATGGGTCAGTTTAGGGCCGGTTGCCTCGGGAAACGTGTTATACGGTTTCCCCGGGCCGGTTTCTATTTCGGACTTTGTGGTTAAACGTTTAAGACTTGTAGTGACCCTTACATGTGATTTGAACTGACAGGAATTGTACGATAATCTCGGTACAGGTCCGTACGCGCAGATTCGCAGCGGAATCGTACTGTGAGTGGGCCCGTTTTCATTAAACCCTTGCATGCTTAAATGTTTTCTGATTTACTTATATGTTCACATGCTGGAATCTATAAATGGTTTTGATGATATTGAGATTTCGGTTATGGCACGTTTCACGGTATTTGGGCATAAGACCCGTGTGATGAAACGTAACAATCGGTTCAAATTTTACCTATGTATACATATATGTTGCATGTGGATATCAATAAAATGTATTTGGTGCTGCACTGTATAGATCCTTCCATATTATATTGTCTCCTCCGGATGAGGTACCCCGGAGAGGTCACGGACGTCTAGAACGTCCAGCGTCTATGACGCTAAGCATCGGGGATGCTGTAACCGAACAGGGTTCGGGGATTTAACTCGGAATTGAGACCCGAGTGGCACGCGTAGCCTTGTGATTGTGACCTTATTGGACGTCAGGGACGTCAGACATCAGGGATGTCGGATTGGAGTGTATAGTGTAGTGGCTAAAATTATGGTTATGGTTTTATTACATGCCTTATGATTCATATTATATTATTTATGATTTTAAATGATGCTGCATGCATGTTTGGAAAACGGAGGGGTAAATTATATGTTTTACTTTTCAAATGATTTTATAAACCTGAGTTCGGTCCACTCACCCTTAATGTTTTTGGTAACCCCTCCAGGTCGTGATACTGAGGTAGAGAAGGAACCTGAGGCTGAGGCATAGATCTACTTCTGCGTACCTGAACCCCTGTTGGGTGGTGTACCCGCAGGTTTACTATAGAGTCGTGCTCGTAACTTGTAATTTTGGATTTCATCCCTTGTCTGACATTCGTTTAATTCGGATTTGATGTATGACTTTAACTTGGTTATTTATGCATTTGATGTTTTGAGGTTAAAATTGGTATGAATTATTGGGTGTCAGACGGGAGCAGGGCACGTCCCCTTGTGGTCCCTGTGGGATCGGGGCGGGTCCTGTCACATTATACGGGGTTACCGGACCGTATAGTGACTCAAGAGCATGATTGCTGTGATTAGACATCTGGGATGTCAGACATCTGGGATGTCAGGGATATTGACCTGGAGAGACCCCAGGTAGCACGCGTTGCTTATTACCATGAGTTATGACGTCTGGGACGTCAAGCGTCTGGGACGCTAGGCATCTGGGATGTCGAGGATGGTTATGTGGTGAATATGGATTATTGGTTTTATGAGATGGTATTTCGATGATTATGGATTTGTGGTTATGTATTTGGGCAGTGGCCCACTTGGTTCTGGATTTACGAATTTTGATATTCTACAGTTTTAGGCTCAGTTCCCACACTTGGTTTTGATTTAAGGTTTTTGGGCTAAGACTCTAATGGTTTATTTCAGTAAATGTTTTGATTACTGGTTTTCGATGCATGCATACTTTTTAGTGAAGGGCATAAATATCTTTATGAAATGTGTTTTTATGAACTCATTGATTTTCGTCCACTCACAGTTCTTAATGGTTTTAATGCCCTTCAAGTTGATCACGGATGCGTGCTGTAGCAGAGACCGATACATCGAGCTCCTCCACCGATCCTCGCGCGCTCTGGGAGCCTAGTATGGGTTGAGGTATGTATTATCCCTTGTCTAACACTTCGTTTCAGACGGGAGTATGACGCATCCCACTTTAATGCCGAGGGGATTGGGATGGGTCATGTTAATTCTCCTAGTAAATCATTTAAAATCCATATAAAAAGGCATGCATAGTGTTTTGGGAAAACAAAAGTCCACCCACACGTACCTTTTAAACGAGTAAACCAAAACATACATTTTTCGGTAAAATCCACGAAGATCAATTCCTGCCAAAAATAATTTCTAAGGGTCACTAATTATCCCAATTGACTCACATATTAATCCCATAATTTTTCGGGATTTCTAAACGTATTAAAATAATGTCTAAAATCTTCAGATAGTCAAAACTGCCTTGAGAGGATATCTGATCGTCTCGAAAATTATACCGTTGGATTCGTATGATTGAATACTCTAATTTTCATCTTGGAAGCACCCTTATATCAGGTGGCATGCGCCCCTATGTGCCTCCCAAAGGTGCTGCGCGTGGTGGCCACATGTAGGCTACAATGTCACCTTCAACCTAGGGTCACAAACTCGTTTTACTGTAATCGGGTCATCCGACCCACAAGCTCAACACGGTTCAAAACCAATGATTTCTTCATATTTTCTTGTCTTTCAAATGTCTAACAGCATCTATAGGAACCCAGAAGGAGATATACGACCTTTAAACAAAACAAAAAAACTTACCTTAAATACATGGTTAGAAGCTTTGAACATTAGCCATGGTCGTACCTCCCTGCTTGGGCAATTCCTTCGTGCAACAACCACTCTTCTCATCTCAGGACTACCCTATGGTCTTCTAGGACACGATCAAATGCCTAAAAATAAGTCCCTTGTCCTAGAACTGATAACCCAATCAAAACCTCATAATTTCCTCCTCGGCCATTTTTAGGGTCTTCGCGTTCCCCTTCGTGTTTTGCTGCCAGTTCTTCCTTCTTCATCTCTTCTTGTGATCTCTCTGCTCTCAACTCTTCCTTTGTTACGCCTTTCTCAATGTCTCTGGGATATTCCTCCATGAGTTTCCCCCCCTCACTTTCACATTTTCGGACCTTCCTCCCAACAGACAACAACAACCACACACACACTTAAATACATAAAAAGAAAGTTGGTGGAAGGCTGAGAAATAATACAAGAATCATCTAGGGCAGGACACCTATCCAACTATAATCAGTCATTAAACAAACGACCAAAATTCCCTTGGTGGCAAAATTACTTAAATACCTCTTAGGGTTTTTGACCCGAAACGACCTCAAACGATCTCCAATTATGACATGCCGCCTGTCTACGAACTCAAGATTCAGAGACCTATGCAATGGTCTTCCTGAAATTCCCAGAAGCTATCCATAGAAAAAGGTCAACATTTAGACTTGGTCAACCCTTTGACTTTTACCAAAAAAGTCAACCTTTGACTTCTAGGGGCAAAATGGTGCATTACATCCAACTTTTCCGATTTTACCCTTGTTGAAGGTCCAAGTTGTTACAATCTACCCTCCTTAAAAGAATTTCGTTCTCAAAATTTCAAATCGCCAACTGGGGTAAACGCACAACCTCCCAACAGAGGACATCTCTTGCAATAACTGAGTTCCTTAAACGCTAAGTGATAATACTTCCCCATACACAAGTACTTCTCAAAGCATCATAACCAAGTAATTTCTCTCCTCCAAATGGAGAATCAACAGTAATCGCTATCATTCATTGAATCAATATAGGGTCGCCTTGCTACGTTCTTTATCAAAGTTCAAACATTATCTGTGATAACTGTAACGACCCGAACCTTTATTATTATTATTATTTTATTGTGAAATGACTATTTTACCCCTGAAGGGGGAAAAATTTAACTTTTGACCCGGGAAATAATTAGGACTTTGACCCATGACCGTGACGTAGATTGGGACGTCACGAATCTGTAGACAGGCGGCACGTCGAAATCGGACTTCGTATGAAGAAGTTATGGTCACATAAGCGATTTTAGCGAAACTTACGAACCGAGAACAAACTTAAAATAATATTAAAATATTCAAATCTGTGCAAATCCCTAGAATTAATATGAGCCATCGGATAAGTGACAAATGTCACTTATCCTAGATATTACTATTCCCAAAACGCTGGGTCTATGCCTATTGGTCCCTTTTTCATTATTATATTTTCTCTCAATTCACCCCAGCCCTTCATTTCCTGCCCATTTAGTATGGGTCGTCCATTTTCATCTCATTTTTCTCTTATATGCACGATATCTCCCTCTCACCCTCACACATATTTTCCTAACCGTGAAGAACATACACGGCTCACAGTGCACAGACCCCCCCTCCCCTAGACAACCAACCAGCCACCACTTTTGCCACCAGACCACGACCACCGTCCTCGCCACCTGCAACACCATCATCAGCCGCCCTCATCTCCTTCTCTCTGTCTGCAACACCAGGCTAAGATCGTTAGGACCCCAGGAGGATGGAGAGACAGTCGAGGCAACCCACGGCGGCGACACGACAGAGGTAAGACCTAAAACCTGAGAGGCCCTGTTTTTCCCCCATAGCTTGAACGACCCTCTAACGTGTACACTTCGATTCTCTCTATTGGGACACGTCCTAGGAGCAGCGAAGACGTGAAAGGAGCCAGATTTGACGTTGGAAACAGGCGGAAGTGACGTAGAAGACGACCGGAGCAGAACCGTGAGTTCCTTCGAGTCCCAGGTATAAATCTTGTCCTTCTTTCCAGTTTTTGAAGTCACAGAGCTGTAGAACAGACGTAGACTATCCTCTAGGAACAAAGCCTATAAAAAATGGTGGCCGAAAACGAGATCTAGAATCGGGTCAAGCCGCGGGTCAACGACGACCTGGTTTCAGGGTTTCAGGTTGACCAGTCAACTATAGTAGTGATGACGTAATCATGCTGACGTCAGCAGTGACGTCATGTTGACGTCATCTTGTCAAAAAATGTCAGACCAGGGACAAACCAGAGAGTGACACGTGTCCTCTGACATGTGTCAGAGATTACATCATGCTGATGTCAGCAGTCACTATAGCAGCGTTGACCAGGCACGTGGGGGCGCGTGTGAACAGTACTTTTTGTGGGGCCAGTACCATTTTCAAGGTTTCGACGATATGGATCCAATGGTGGTGGTTTCATGTCGATTAGAGATTGTTAGCTCAGTCAAAATGGGGTTTGAAGCCTCGAGAATAGTGGTTGGGCTACGTTTTCGTGACGAATCTGCTATAGGGTTTTAGTATTAGAACCGTGACATCATTATTAGGCATCGGGGATGACGGGGTTGGGTTTTACAGTGCACTATTATGTTGGTTTTTCCCTTTTCGATTATTATATGATTCTATGATTATGATTCTATTATGATACTATGTTTACTTCAAAGCATGCAAGTTTTGGAAAACAGAGGGGTAAAACCTTATGATTTATTATATTATTAAATTAGTTTTATAAACTATTTATTTTCGGCCCACTCACTCTTTAATGTTTTACTGATCCCTCCAGGCCGTGCCACGGAATTAGAGGAGGATCCGAAGGATGAGGCTTAGTCTAGTTCGTTGTGCACCTGTACACCCCAAGTGGGTAGGTTGAGCACTAATTATGTAATCTGACTATTATGCTCATGTTTTGTATTGTACTATCCCTGGTCTGACAGCATATTACTCTGAACTTTTATGTTTGAACGTTAATTGTTTAATTTGAAGTATTTTGATTTCAAGTAAGGGTACTTTTGTTATGTTTGGAGTCGTTGTTAGACAGGAGCGGGACACGTCCCCGGGTGGTCCCTGTGGGATTGGGACGGGTGCTGTTAATAACTCCACTAACCACAAGAACTACGTAAAATGACATCTAAATCACAACCAACAATGTCAGCGACAACTGAAAAGAAGTCCAATCTCATGTCCATACTCAAATTAGACAACTAAGTTCGTTCATAATCAATTTCGTAACACAAAGAAACGGTACTCGACAAAAACAATTTCGGAACCACGTGACCACTATCACTGATAATCGACCCATTTATGGTACCTTACTATCACTTGTAATCTCATATAACTGTTCAGGAATAGAACATCGAGCATCATCCACAAAATCATTGTACACAATTATACCAGGTTACGATTCAAGTCTCATTTCACTTCCTAGGGTATAGCCTCCATCAGGTGACCATCAACTATGTTAAAATTGAAGCCTGCATTACCATGAACAACAAAAATATTAATAATTTTATATCATGAACCTTGTCCGTCAAATATCAAGATGAAGGGTAACCTGTAATGACCCGTCCCGAATTTCAGCATTCGATTAGTGCCTAATGAAGGATTAGTAAGGTTAATTGGTGATTAGTTGAGAGAAATCGGACGGACGGTGTAAAATGATCGTTTTTCCCATAGTCGTGGGTAAAATCTTGAATTTTGACCTAGGAGGTTCGATGACCAAGGGCCGAGGACCGTTACGGAAATTGGGTCGATACGAATCCGTAGACAGGCGGCATGCCGAAATCGGACTTCGAACAAGAAAGTGATGGTCACGGGAAGTTTGGTTGTACTATGCATGCATTACGAGGTAATGATTAGGTGGCATTATCTGATTGGTTGACTTTTTAGTGGGACCCATGGATGAGTGACAAGTGTCACTCATCCATTGGTCATTAACCGCAAATTGTGGATCTCTTTCTTGATTGGTGAGATTTGGATTAAAATAATATTATTTTTATTATTTTATAATTCTCACTCATCTCATCCCTTAATCCCAACCATCCATTTCCCTCAGATCACTCATCCCCACCGTCCATTTCATCATCATCACAAATACAAACTTCATTTCTTCTTCCCCGTGCACGATACCTTATTCATTCTTTTCTTCTTCAAACTGTGAAACAAACAACCAACCCACACCCTCAAACCAGCAACCTCACCCACTGTTGATGGTGTGAACATGAAAATGAAAGGGGAGACTGAGGCAAACCAGACGGTGGCAGCGCGGTGGGCCGTCGTGCTGGGTGGCCTGAAAACCGTCGAGGTAAAGTATTGATTCAAAAATCAAAGTTGAGATTTTAGGGTTTATCAATCTATCTGATGGACTGGGACATGACCTAGGGACCATGACGAGCACATGAGACTCATTTTCGAAGGGAATGGTGGCCGGAGTCTATGGCAGAGAAAGGTTGCAGGGACCGTTGCCATTTTTCAATCTAGTAGGTACCTTCTCGTGTGCTTCTTGACCTTTTGAGATTATAGAATGATTAGGAATGATTAGAAAAAAACTTTAGGGATTAAAAGGATTGAAAAACAAGTCAAAAATGGAGGAAACTGATCGTGCTGGTCCGGTCCAGTCGAGAACCAGCAAACCGGTTCAGACCCGGTTTGTTGGAGGTTGATGGTGACTGTAGCTAGGCACGTGGTGGCGCGTGAAGCATATTTTGGGGGTGGTTCCAACATGTGAATTAATCTATTCGATGTATCGAACATTTTGGGACTGGTTTATGTCGATCGGATAACGTCTCGATATTGTTTGGGACATCCCAAAGTTTAGGATCGAGTTTAAAAATAGTTAAAAATTCAGGAAAATTACGGGACTTCAATGAGAGGTTAATAAGGTAGTTAGTAACCTTCTAGATTTATTTGGATAGGTTTGGGAGTCCCGGTGACGGTGATTAGCCCGGGGAGGCTTACGGTACACAAATCGAGGCGGCAGCTTATGACGGTCTGTGAGTGGACCTTGATTTCTAAATTGTGATGCATGCATAAAAAATTTATATGGTTTATAAATGTGATTCTATGATGATGTTTTCGATGTTAGTGATTTATATGGTTTCATGCATTTCGAGGTAATTTACGTGTTTACACGTAAATCGAGGTTTACAGTTTTGCACTAATTATACGTGCTTATGGTTTTGGAAATGGTTTAATGAAATGGTTTTGGATTTCAAAAGGTAAACTCGGGTTCGAGACCCATTTTTTTTGGAAACCCTCGGACTCGAAGTCCATTTAGTTACGTTTTCGGGCCAGAGGCCCAATTGGTTCTTAAATCGATTCCAGATTTGGAAATATGGAATCGGGCACGAGACCCATTTGATTTAAAAACTCTCATACTTAAAGTTCATTTGATTTAAAGAGGCATCGGGTCGAAGGCCCAGTTGATTTACGCATCGGGCTCGAGGCCCAGTTGGTTTACGAATCGGGCTCGGAGCCTAGTTGACTTACGTATTGGGCACCCTCGGACTCGAAGTCCATTTAGTTACGTTTTCGGGCCAGAGGCCCAATTGGTTCTTAAATCGATTTCAGATTTGGAAATATGGAATCGGGCACGAGACCCATTTGATTTAAAAACTCTCATACTTAAAGTTCATTTGATTTAAAGAGGCATCGGGTCGAAGGCCCAGTTGATTTACGCATCGGGCTCGAGGCTCAGTTGGTTTACGAATCGGGCTCGGAGCCTAGTTGACTTACGTATTGGGCACGAGGCCCATTTGTGTCAGGACCCGACCCTCCTTGGTCAGGACCTGACTCATCTAGCACGATATTTTTTGCTTTGGACCTCCTTGCCCTTACCCTCACGATTTTGTTTATACGGTACCTATACGATTTTATATTTCTACGATGGTTTAAATGAAATGATTTCGGGTAAAAAGGATAAACTCGGGTATGAGACCCATTTGGTTTTGTCTCGGGCATGTAGCCCTATTGGTGACCTACGGGTCTGAGTTGTGGTTGCGATGAGTGATTTGTGCACGACAACGGACGATACGACACTTACCTTCGGACGGGGATGCGTTCCTTCCGGAGAAGTCACAATGCACGTATTGTCGTCGAGCAGCCGATGGAGGCTCGACTTCAGAGTGCTGACGGTTCGAGATATCGATCGGTGATTAGTGCACCATGATCTAGATGTGGTCGCTTCGGTTGATACGTTCACGGTGACATACCAGGATTTAGAGCGGTCCTAGACGGATGGTTGCACACGTCACTAGGATCGAAATCGTGACTAACCGTGAGATATCAGGCACGATGCCCAATTGAGGCATGTGCTCGGGCACGAGACCCAGTTACTTTACGCTTATGATTTCCGGTCAAGGACCCTAAATGGAATTCTAGTTTCATGACGGTTTATGGGGACCGGCATGAATGTTTTCGTTATGTATATGTTCATATACCTTCCTTATTTGGAATGTCTCCTCTGAGGAGGGTCGTTGGCCTGGGTGGACCCCGGAGTAGTCACGGAGCACTAACTGAGTGGAGTCGCCCCTGTTGGGTACCTTACTCTCAGGAAGGTTGGATTATACCCCAGGGAGGGTCATTGATTTACGGACATTGACCTGGGAGGACCCTGAGAGACATGGGCTTTAAGACCCTGGGTAGCACGCGCATAGCTCTAGATACAGTGACAAGATGGTTATGTGATTTATGTATATATGTCGTATGATGTGTGATGTGTACAGGTTTTGGGATGTGGCCCGTGTGGTTGGTTTCTTTATGGTTTTGGGCTTAGTTCCCACATATGGTTCTTTTGGATAAATGGTTTTTGAATGCATGCAGGCTTTTTAGTGAAGCGTATAAATGTCTTTATGAAAATGTTTTTATAAATTATCATTTCATCCACTCACAGCTTTTAAATGTTTTGACTGCCCTTCAGGTTGACAGCGGATGCGGACTGTAGCAGAGACCGAGACATCACATACCTCCTCCGGATCCTGGCGTACTCTGAAGCCCCGAGCGGGCTAAAGTCGAAATTTTCCCTTGTCTGACACTCCGTGTCAAACGGGATCAGGGTCGTCCAGCGTTAATCCCGGGGGGATTGGGACGGGTCCTGACAATTTGGTTTATGAAATTGGGCACGAGGCCTATTTAGTTTACGAAATCCAGCAAGAGGCCTAGTTGGTTTGTGAATTCGGGCTTAGGGCCCAATTATGGTTTACGTTGTGATTTTGGGTCAAGGACCCATAAATGAATTTTCAGTTCAAAATGGTTTATGGGGACCGGGTATGAACCCTTGAAAGGTTTTAAGAATGTTTTCAAATGGTTTTTTGTATACCATCCTTTATATATGGATTGTCTCCTCCGGGGAGGGTCGTTGGCCTGGGTGGACCTCGGAATTGTCACGGAGCACTGATTGAGTGGAGTCGCCCCGTTGGGTTCCTTACTCTCAGAAAGACTATGGATTATAACCCCCAGGGAGGGTCATTGATCTACGGACATTGACCTTGGTGGACCCTGGGGAGACTTGGGATTTGTGACTCCAGGTAGCACGCGCGTAGCTCTAGATACCATGACAAGATTGGTTATATGATATTTATGATAAACATGATTTCTTGGTTTTATGGATAATAAATGGATTTGGGCTGAGTTCTCACATATGTTACTATGTTATGGATTTCTGCAAATGGTTTTGGGTAGGGGCCCGTATGGTTTTGGTTATTGAAACATATGTGGTTTGATAAATAAGTTTTCCTATGCAAGCATGCTTTTTAGTGAAAGGCAAAAATGTGTTTTATGAAATGTATTTTACTAAACTTATTGTTTTTCGTCCACTCACAGTCTTTTCTGTTTTTCAATGCCCTTCAAGTTGATTACGGATGCAGACTGTAGCAGTGACTGAGATATCACACTCCTCCATCGGATCTTGGCGTACTTTGGTAGCCGGTCGGGCTAAAGTTTACAATCACATCCTGATCCCTCGACTTACCTTTCAAATCAAAACATTACCAACTAACGTTGAACACAAAGGCCATTCTACAAGATACCACACATAACTGTGTCCAAGTCGGAACTAAACTCAAATATCCCAACCTCAAGAATTCTGAAGTATTCGTATCCAATTTATACAAGACTTAGCTTAACCCAACTAAGACAATCCAAACTAGCTCTGTAACCATACTTTGAGCTCCTTCCAAACTCCTTCTTACTCAGGACGGTACTTGGCAATTCCATCTTCCATCTTCCTTTTGAACTCTAATTCTTAGTTCTAATTTCATTTAGGTTGCGTACTAAGAACCCATTTTGTAAAGACCCGTCACGAATTCCGAGATTAGAATAATGACTAATCAAGGATTAGTGAGGTTAATCGTGATTAGTTGAGCGAAATCGAACGAACGACGCAAAAAAACTGTTTTGCCCCTAGTCGTGGGTAAAATGTTGATTTTTGACCTAGGAGGTCTGATGGCCGAGGGCCGGGGGCTGAGGACCGTTACGTAGATCGGGTTGATACGAATCCATAGACAGGCGACACGTCGAAATCGAACTTCGAACGGAAAAGTTATGGGTCACGGATTTTTGATATCACTATGCAAGCATTACGAGACAGGGATGACGTGGCGATATCTGATTGGGCAGATATTTTAGTGGGACCCATGGACTCATCCCATTGGTCAATTCCCTAAAAAATGGATCTATCCTAATTAATTACTGTTATTATTATTTTATAATTAAACCTCACCCACCTTCCATCTCCACCCTTCATCTTATCTAATCTCTCAATCTCCACCGTCCATCTCATATCTCTCTCACTTGATCATCAGTCATCCTCTCTGTCCATTCACAAACCGGAAAGTTTCCCCCCATCCTCCATTTTTTTCTTTGAAAAAACAAACACATGACACCATAACGCCACCACAACATCCTACCTCCATGTGCCATTGTGATTGACTGAGAGGGAATAACCCGAGGGACATGTCGACTTGACGGTGACGGCGGGCCATGGCGGGAAAAACCCGAAACCATAAGTAAATGGTTTTGAAATTTCGAACTTGGGTTTTAAGGGGCTTTGGTTGATTTTATTGATGGGGTTGGTCTTCTGGAGGATGTAGGGACTGATTGGGATTGAACATGAATGCTGGGACGGCCGAAGTCGACGACGGAGGAAGGTTGCAGGTGGCCGGTTCGGTCTTCAATCATGGAGGTAACCGTCTTGACTCGTTTTTCATGATTTTAGTGGCTGGATAGATTGGGTTCATGGTTAGGAACATTTAGGAATTAAAATGGAACAAAATGGATTGAAAATGGATGAAATAGGACCCTGGACTGGTCCGGTCCAGTTCGAACCAGAGAACCGGGTTTTCTGGAGGTAGACGATGACACTGTAACAAGTGCGTGGCCTTCATGCGTAGCCCCTTTGGACGGCGCGTGAGGGTGGGTGGTGGACATTTTGGGAGTGCTTCCAACATATGAATTAATCTATTCGATGTAACGAACATTTTGGGACTGGTTTCGTGTCGATCGAACACTGTTTCGATATTGTTCGGGACGTCCGAAGGTTTAGGATCGGCTTTAAAAATACTTAAAAATTCGGGAAAATTGCGAGGCTTTAGTGAGGGGTTATTTAAGTAGTTAGTAACCCTCTATTACAATTTGGACAGGTTTGGATGTCCCGGTGACGGGTTTGGCCCGGGAGAACCGAATGGCACGCATATCGAGGCCGCAAATCGGACGGTCTATGAGTGGACCTTGTTGTCAGGCCCATCCCAATGCCCCCAGGTTAACGAGGGACACTCCTGATTCCGTCTGACATGGAGTGTCAGACTAGGGAAAATTTGAACCTTTAGCCCGAACGGCTTCCAAAGTACGCCAGGATCCGGAGGAGGAATGTGAGGTCTCGGTCACTGCTACAGTTCGCATCGTATTCAAGCTAAAGGACATTGAAAACAGAAAGACTATTAGTGGACTAAAATAAAAGAGTTCATAAAAACATATTTCATAAAAGACCTTCATGCCCTTCACTAAAAAGTATGCATGCATAGTAAAACCATTTATCAAACCACATATGTTTCAATAACCAGATCCATACGGGCCCCTACCCAAAACCATTTAGATAATTTCATAACATAGTAAACATATGTGGGATCTCAGCCCAAATCCATTTAAAATCTTAAAACACAATTTCGCAAAACCAAGAAATCAGGTTCATCAATATATATCATATAACCAATCCGGTCATGGTAATCTAGAGCTACGCGCGTGCTACCTGGGGTCTCAAAGCCCAAGTCTCCCCATGGTCCACTCAGGTCAATGTCCGTAGATCAATGACCCTCCCTGGTGGTTATAATCCATAGCCTTTCTACGAGTAAAGAACCTAACGGGGGCGACTCCACTCAGTCAGTGCTCCGTGACTACTCTGTGGTCCACCCAGGCTAACGACCTTCCCCGGAGTAGGCAATTCATATATAAAGGATGGTATACGAAAAACCATTTGAAAACATTCTCAAAACCTTTCAAGGATTCATGCCGGGCGGGCCCCTATAAACCGTCATGAATCATAAAAACCTTTCAAGGTTTCATGCCGGTCCCTATAAACTATCATGAACCATAAATTCATTTATGGGTCCCCGACCCAAAATCACAATCTTAAAACATAACTGGTCCCTAAGATCGAATCCACATACAAACTAGGCTTTCGGCCCGAATCGTAAACCAACTGGGCCTCGTGCCCTATTTCGTAAACTAAATGGGCCTCGTGCCCGATTTCGTAAATCAAATGGGCTTCGTACCCGATACGTAAGTCAACTGGGCCTTGAACCCATTACGCAAACCAATTGGGCCTCGAGTCCAATACGTAAAACAACTAGGCCTCCTGCCTTATTCCTGGTTAAATCAAATGGACTTCAGGTCTGAGAGTTCGTAAATCAAATGGGTATCGTGTCTGGTCCATATTTCCAAATCTGAAATCGATTTAAGAACCAGTTGGGCCTCTATCCCGAGAACGTAACTAAATGGACTTCGAGTTCGAGGGTTTCCAAAACAAATGGGTCTCGAACCCGATTTTACCTTTTTAATTCCAAAACCATTTCATGAAATCATTTCCAAACCAATAAGTATGGAAAATCAGTGTAAAACTGAAAACCTCAATTTACTTGGAAGCACGTAAATCGCCTCGAAATGCATGAAACCACGTAAATCAAAATCATCCAAATCATCATCATAGAATCATATCTATAAACCATATAAAACATTTATGTATGCATCACAGTTTAGAAATCAAGGTCCACTCACAGACCGTCCTAAGCGGCCGCCTCGGTTTGCGTGTTGTAAGCCTCACCGGGGTAATCGTCGTCATCGGAACTCCCAAACCTTTCCAAATCAATCTAGAGGGTTACTAACTACCTTATTAACCTCTCACTGAAGCCCCGTAATTTTCCAAAATTTTTAAGTATTTTAAACTCGATCTTAAACCTTCGGATGTCTCGAACATTACCGAGACGGTGTCCGATCGACACGAAACCAGTCCCAAAATGTTCGTTACATCGAATAAATTAAAAGTCATGTTGAACACTTCCCCAAACTACCCTCCACGCGCCCTCACACTCCGCCCACAGAGGTTGCGCGTGAAAGCCACGCGCCTGCTACAGTGTCACCATCAACCTCGCGTGAACCCGGTCCACTTGGTTATTCTGGTTTGACTGAACTGGTCAATCGATACGGCCGGTTCTCTCTTGTTTCTCAGTCATTTTGACTCCCGTTTGTTCCTATGTTATCCTCTAATCCCCAGCAACCATTCTATGATTGAAAAACCAAGAAAACTAGGCCATAGACTCACCAGAAAATGATGAACAGTGACCACGGCCTTCCTCCTCTGTTTCTAGCCGTTCCAGTCGTCCATTTCCATCAAAACCAATCCCAAAAAAGTCTTCCTTGACCCTAGACCATAATAGAATCAAAAAGGGGTTCAAAACGATAACCAAAACTTGATTTCCAAATTTGAAATCTCACGGGTTCACGGTCAACCTTACCTCCGTTGTGGACCGCCGTTCCCGTCGTCTTTAAGCCTCTCAAGTCACCCTCTCACGGTCACACACGAGCACCGATGGACATAGAGGTGAGGTGGTTCAAGTGTGGGTTAGTTTTAGAAAGAAAATGGAGAATGGGTGCTCGGGTTAGGAAAAATGAAAACAAAGAAGATGATGGCTGGTGATGATGATCAGCTGAGAGAGGGAAGAAAATGGACGGCCAGGATTGAAAGATTAGATGAGATGGATGGTTAGGATGAGAGATGGGTGGGTTTAATTATAAAATAAGTAGGATAATATTATTTACTTAAAATAGATCCACTTTTTTGGGAAGCCACCAATAGGATGAGTGACACTTTTCACTCATCCATGGGTCCCAATTAAAAAGTAAACCTAAGATATTGACACCTAATCATCACCTCATAATGCATGCATAGTGTAACAACCTGTCCCGGGAGTCGCGATTAGTGAAGTGATTAGTAACGGATTAGTGAGCCTAATCGGTGTTTAGTTGGTTACTTTTGGACTTTGGGCATAGAATGACGATTTTGCCCCTAGTATAGGCAAATTGTTGACTTTTAGTTTGGGCAGTCAATTGGGCATTGACCGATGACCGTGACGTAGTTTGGGGTGTCACGAGTCCGTAGACAGGTGGCACGTCCGATTCTGACATCCGAGGAGGAAGTTATGATGTTCGGAAGGTCGAGGGCACTTTCGTAATTTGGTTAAAATAGGGAAAAAAATTGACTTTTCGTACGACATGGTTTTTGTACGTAGACCGGGTACTGTTAGGTAGATCTTGTCGTCCTGAGTTCAACGACAGGCGGCATGCTTTCAACGGACATTGGAAGAGTGAGATACGGGTCTGGAACGGCGAAGGGCAAAATGGTAATTTTGACTTACAAGGGGCATTTTGGTCTTTTGGTGCTTTGGGATTTGTGGAAAGCAGATTGGTACAAGTGTACAGGTACAATTGGATATTTTTGAGTCAGGGACCATAGGATTGTGACATGCGGCAGTGAGCTAGAGGCTTCTACAAGTTTGGACGGTGCATTTAAAATTGGACTGTGTGTGGGTTGTATTTGTGTGCATTTGAGAGAAACAGAGACTGAGATATAGGGAGGAATTGATCGAGTGCAGTGTGTGTTTGTGTGTTCTGGTGATCGAGTGAGGGAATAGTGACGACGGGAGAGCTAATGAGTGGTTCTGGGTGGAACTGTGTGATCATGTGTGTATGAGGTGAGCAGAACCCGATAAACAGCGAGGACAGAACCAGAGAACCACCGTGTACATTTGTACACTTCCCGTGACTAAACCATCAAATTGGACCCATGGTGGTGTTGTGAGGACTGAGGCGAGACGAGCAGACCCAGCAGAGCTCATAGTGGTGGTCGTTGTACAGGTAATTTCTTTAATTTCCTTTGCCTGCTCTATTTTGTCGTTGGATTTCAAAGATTAAGTCGTGGCTTTTGAGAACGAGTCGAGGTGTCTGGTAGGTCCTAATGGACTCCTTAGGTCCTTAGGAACCTTTTTGTGACGAAGCCGTGATGGGGGATTTCACGGGTGGCTGGATTGAGAAACAGGGGCTTACGGGTGGTTTCTGTTTCGAGTTGGGGAGGTGAGTTGTAGGTCTTGTTGTCGTGTTTGGTTGAGGGGAATAGGTTGCTGGGTTGAGGACGAAGAGATTGGTGAAAAGAGGGACAAAAATGGTGGACGGACGGCGGAGAACCGGCCACGCCGGTCCGGAACAGTACACTGTTTCGATGTTGAAGATGAACAGTGTTTCTATTCAAGCGCTTGAGGCCCACGCGCAGCCACTATAGGCAGCGCGTGGGGTTGCGTGGGGAGTTTTCTGGGGAAACTTCCAACTAGGTTTTTGGTCTAGTTGTTATAACGAATCTTTTGGGATAGGTTTCAGGTTAATCGGACGTCGATTCGATTTAGTTCTGCAGGTTCGAAGGTTTAGGGTCTCGGTTCGCGCGGTTCGTTACGTTTAGAACCCAGGGAAGTTCGTGGGGAACTAGGAGAACCTTGGTGGACGTGTTAGTGACGTATTTTGGTGCCTTGTGACAGGTTTGGGAATCCCCGAGGAGGTCGAGGAACGTACAGGACGTTTGGGACGCGAGTGACGTGCCCGGTATCTGTGAGTGGACCCCTTCTCTATAACTGTGCAATGACCCGTCCCGAATATCGGGGATTGAATAGTAATTAATTATGGTTTAGAATGACTAATCGGGGATTAGTTGAGTGAAATCGAACGAAACGTGCAAAATGACCGTTTTGCCCCTGGCGTGGGTAAAACGGTGGCGTGGGCAAAATGACCGTTTTACCCCTGGCGTGGGCAAAATGTTGACTTTTAGTTCGGGCGGCCAAACGGACTTTGACCGATGACTGTGACGTAGTTTGGGACGTCACGAGTTCATAGACAGGTGGCACGTTCGATTTCGACATTCATAGAGAAAGTTATGATGTTCGGAAGTTGAGGGGTATTTTGGTAATTTGGCATGTTGGGGGGCAAATGTTGACTTTTTGATCGGGAGGTCCGATGGACGAGGACCAAGGACCGATACGTAGGTCTCGTCGATACGAATCCAACGACAGGCGGCATGCCGAAATCGGAGATTCGACGACGAAGTTATGGTCACGGAATCGGGCTCGATTAACCGAACGAACCGGGATTAAAATAATATTTTAATATGAACAGTACCCGGTGACTGAACACACTTGGATGAGTGACAAGTGTCACTCATCCCCTAAATTCAGGCATGAAACCAGATCCCATGTTTTAGGGAAGACATAATTATGATGTTTTATTAATTAATTAATCCTAATTATTTTTAATTCCTCCATTAATCTCCTTTGTTCTTCAAACCGTGTAAAATTTGGGAAGAAAATTGGAGAGAGTTTGCTGCCTTCTCTAACTGGTTTTGAGGGCAAAATCGAGTGCTTGTTGAGACTAACTCAACTGGGTAAACACGGGAGATTGAGAGTGAGCTGAGGAATTGAATTTCGGATTTTAGACAATTTGGGGGGAAAATCAAATTGGAAGAATTGAGCCGTGAGGAGTGGAATTGAAGCCTCATTTAGCTCTCTGGGATCAATACGAATCGATCTGCAACAAGAACGAAGGGAATTGGGGTCGAATTGAGGAAGAACAGAAGGAAGGAGGTCTCTGAAATGTCGAGGTTGAGTCGAGGAATTGGAGGCTTTGATTGACGAAATTGAGCTGGGGATTATGTTCCTGAGGATCCCACGATGCTTCTGGGTTCATCAATTGGAAGAAACCGGTTGGGATTGACGGAACTCCATGGTTACACAGTGACGGCTGTTCTTCCAAGAATCGAGTTTGAGTCGTGGAGTTTGAGCCATGAATCGATTCAATTGAGTTGGGGAAAAGGTTTACCTGAGTTCATTGAAGCTTCTTGATGAATCAATTTAGGGAAATCGTGTGAAATTGAGGGATTTCTGATGATGAACAGTGGCCGGATGTCCTTCGATTGATCCTCTGTGATCGTGAGGATTGAGGTATTGTTTCATGTAATTAATATTACAGAACTCTAATTGAACTTAAAATGAAACTAACTGAATGCTCAATTGATGAAATCAGTGTCGAAATGATAGGATTGGAACCGGGTCTGATCGCGGGTTAAAGGATCCGTTTATCAGACAAACGGGTTAGGCTGGTGACACTGTAGCAGGCGCGTGGATTTCACGCGAAGCCACTCACGGCGGCGCGTGAGGGTGCGTCCGGCCTAGTCTCAAGGTGAGGTCAACATGACTTTTGATCCTCTCAGTGTAACGAACATTTTGACGTTGATTTCGAGGAAATCGGATATTGTTTCGTTAATGTTCCGCGTATCCGAAGTTTTGTTTTACGTTAAAAATACGTATTTAAATTCCAGAAAAATTGGGGAAAATTATATGAAGTATTTTGAGATGTTAGTAACCCTCTATAATGATTTTGGGCAGAAGTTGTGATTTCCAGATTTTACGGAAAAACGTGCAGCTCGGAAACGGACCATTTTGAACGGTGTGTGTGAGTGGACTTTGTTTTCTAACCGTGATGCATGCATATATGATTTAAAATGCTTTATTATATGATTTGGTATGCTTTGGCATGATTGGTATTTCAATTCGGTGATTTCTCGGTTTTATGATTATTATATTATTATATTTTAGCACGACTTTCGAGAAATCATGAAATTGGTTAAAAATGATATTGTGGGTGTGAGAACCCAAGTAAATAATGATTTTGACTCGGATTTGGAGTTACATGTGAATTTAATGATTTTTGGTATTCTCGTGATTTTGTGATTATTTTAATCAGTCTTTCGGGCACGTTTTACGAGGAACATGCAAATGATGTTTTGGGCTAGGCCCGGATTGAAAATGATGTTTTGTCTCGGGTTATGAGTCAGGAAATTGAAAATGATATTTGGACTCGGATTATGAGTCAGTGATTGATTTTATGGATTTACGTGATCGTGGCAACTCGGGTTTACGGTTGCACGGATTTACGTGAAATTGATATTTTGGGCTTGAGACCCAATGGAATTGTGATTTTGATTGGATTTGTATTTCCATGTGATTACATGATGATATTGATGATTTTCGGATTTATAAAGTAAATCGGGACTTGGGGCTGAGACACTGTATTGTAAATGATTTGGTTTTCAATGCAACTGTTTTCACTGGTTTTTGTGATAATGATATGTTGCGGATAATTAGGGCTTTCGGGAGAAAATATGTTTTTCCCCAGAGTGCACCCTGGAGATAACGCTCGCCTTCGGGATGGAAGTGTTTATCCCGAAGAGCTCATGTAGCACGATCTTTGTCGAGCAGCCGAGGGAGGCTTGAATCAGATCAGATGTGCTAGATTATATGGATCGGTAAGTGATGTGTTCACGAGATCCGGATCGTCGGCTGGTGAGGTTTTCACAGCGACAGATTGCTGACTGGTGATGTGTTCACAGTGGCGGGTGCTCGGATTTTGAGCGGTCCTTGAGCCTATTGATATGCACGCGTTGCAGGGATAAACGTGACTCTAAGCAACAGGATATGGAAATAAGTCCCGTGGATTATGAAAAATGATTTTGAGGAAACCGTGGTTTAGCGGTTAAAATGATTTATGGAAACATGTTGTTTGTGATTACGTATTGGTATTGAGTACGGGTTTTTGGTCTTTGTGGCCAGTGATTATGTTTTCACATGTTTTGGCCTGAGAACCGGGATTTGATGTTTTATAACATGAACTGTTTTGGTGAACACGAGTTTTATGGACCATGGGAAAATATGTTTTGATTTTATCGTTCCACTGTTCATACTATTACTCATGTTTTATGATATGCATGCAAGTTTGTGAAAACTGGAGGGTAAGAATATATTTTGATAAATGTTTTTATCAAACTTTATTTTGTCCACTCACACCTTTTCTGTTTTATTGACCCTTCAGGTCGTAACGCGATGATCGAGGCTATTCCAGAGGTAGAGGTATGTGTGGGCACAGGCGCAAAATTCCCTTGTCTGGCAGGTGCTGAAGGGTTATTTCGGCCTTTCAGTTGACTTGTCAGACGGGAGCAGGACCGGGCACGGTTATCTATGTCCTTCGGGGACGGGTCCTGTCAAACTAAGCATGCATAACTTTTTTTAATTATTTGTTTTATGGTTTTCATTATGATTTCATGATTATTGAATGCTTTATACTTGTTTCATGAAATGACACGGTTTTCGAGAAATTACGTATTTGGTACGTTTTACGAGAAAGGCTTGATTTCTGATTATGATACTATAATTTTGGGATTTCAACTGATAAATGGTTTTCAATGATTATAAATGGATTTGAGACATGCTTTGATAATCAAGGGTTTTCGGTTTTAGAATCGGATTTCGGAAAGCGGAATTTGGTTTTAAAGTTGAAAAGTGAAATTCCGGATTTAGGTTCGGAATCACGGTTCTGGATGCCGGAAGGGCATCAAACCAGTGATTTTGGATTCGGGTTTGGATACGGATTTAGAATTGGTTTTCAAATGGTTTTCGATTGGATTTTCTGGATCTGATTATTGGGTTTAAAGACCCGGATATTATGATTGACGGGGGACGGGCCCGGATTGGGTTTAAAGACCCGGATTGAGTTTAAAGACTCGGGAGTTTAAAGACTCGGATATATTGATATTTCCCCCGTAGGCCTTTTGAGTTTAAAGACTCGGGAGTTTAAAGACTCGGATAGATCCAGCAGGTTTGATCGGATGATTATATTGGTATCTCAGGTTTTACTGTTAATGTTTTATAACGCTTAGTATACTGTGTTTATGTTGTTGTGGTTTCCATGATGAAAATGAAATGATTTATAACTGTTTTCAGAAATTGGGATATGCATGCATGTTTTCAAAACGGAGGGCCAAACCCTGGTTTGTTTATGAAATGGTTGTTAAAACTTTTATTCTTTATGGTCCACTCACACTTTCTGTTTTTAATTGCCCTCCAGGTCGTGGAGCTAGCGCGGGGGTTGACATTGAGGCAGCGTCGGAGGCATAGAGTACTCGAGAGTTTTCCCGGAGTGGTTTCATTTTACCATTGTGCGTGTACTCTGTGTATCGGTTTTGTTTTACTTTGTTTTTGGTACTATACTCTGTATAACGGTTGACTTTGGATGTTTTAAATTCTCCTGCGGCTGATAATGTAATTTGTGGTTTTTGGTGAGGTCATTTCGGTCTTTCGTTTTGAGTTGTCAGACGGGAGCAGGATTTACCTCAGTTTTCGGGGTGGAACCGGGGTGGGTCCTGACACATAGTGCAATCAAACTTCTGTGACCCATAACTTTCTCGTCTGACGTTCGATTTCAACGTGTCGCCTGTTTGTGGATTCGTATCGACCCGATCTACGTAACGGTCCTCGGTCCTCGGCCCTCGGCCATCGGACCTCCCGGGTCAAAAGTCAACATTTTGCCCACGACCAGAGGCAAAACGGTCATTTTCCATCGTCCGTCCGATTTCACTCAACTAATCAACGATTAACCTCACTAATCCTTGATTAGTCACTAATCAAATCCCAAAATTCTGGATGGGTCGCTACATTGTTTTCTAAATTGATGCATGCATAAATGTTTACTATGTGATTTAATACTTGTTTTGTGATGCTATGAGTGATTTTGTGTGTGGTTACGTAGTAGCACGTATTTCAAGGTTCGACCTTATACGATGCCTATACGGGTTTGAGCTTTCTTTGTTGGTTTAAATGAAATAGTTTTGGATTTAAAAAGGATAAACTCGGGTGACAGGACCCACCCCCAATCCCCTTTAATTAAGGGCTAAGTCCTGCTCCCGTCTAACTTACGCATGACACGAAGGCTAAACAGACGTCTAACCTCCATGTGACACGTAAATCGGAAAAGGGATTTTTCAATGCACCGTTCCAAACTTCCGGACTTCCCAGAGCGCGCAGACTTAACTGTGGTTCGCGTATGTGATGCCTCCATCTCTCTCGCCCAACAACCCGCACCGCAACAACCTGGAGGGTATCGAAAACATGAAAAGACTGTGAGTGGACAAAAATAAATAATAAGTCTAGAAAACAGTTACCAGAAAAATACAAGTTATACCCTCAATTTAAAAACCAATGCATGCATATAAAATCCATGTCATGAAACCATTCCATATCCAAAACCATCAATGAAAACCATAATTGAAAACCCGAATCAATTCCGTCATTCAAATCCAGGGCCTCAGCCCAAAATCACAAATCAATCTCAAAGTACAAGAACTCAGCCCCAAAACACATCAAATCCAAATCATCTGTGCCACTGCCTAAAACATCTGAAAACCAGTTAAAAACATCAATCATGCGAGTTACTGGATCTCAAGTGCGCCCGAGTCTTTAAACTCAAAACCATGCGCATAATCAGGCCTTCCCGGGATATCAACGAGTCTTTAAACTCAAAACACAATCACAGGCCTCGGGGGATATCATAACCGAGTCTTCTCAAAACATATCAATCCAGGGCCCTCCCCCGTCAATCAACCAAGTCGTTAAACTCAAAACCAGATCCAGCGGTTTTCTTTTCGTTTTCTGGGTCTTTAAACCCAAAATCATTTTTCAATCAAGTGAAAACCATAGAAAATCCATATTCGAATTCGCAACAAGGATTCCGTAAGCTAGCATCCGGAACCATCATCCCGAACCCAAATCCAAATTTCCTTTCCAAGTTTCAAAACCAAATCCGAAACATTGTTTCCGAAATCCAGTTCCAAAATCGAAATCTCGTTATCGAAATCACATGAACAGGGCTCCAAGCCCAAAATCACTTTCCAAAATTCATTATAAAACATATTTCAAATCTCGAAATCCAATCATCAAAATCATGTTCAAATCACGATATAAAGCGAAACCTCGTAAAACGCGCAATTACGTAAATATCTCGAAAGCCGTACAAAACCGTAAATCATCAAGATCATAATCATAAACATAGAAAACATATAAAACGTATATGCATGCATCATAAGTTCGAAAACAAAGTCCACTCACATACCATTTCGCCGCTACCTCGACACGCGCGCACTTATGCCGTTCCCGGCCAATCCACTATCACCGGCTTTCCCGAACCTGTGCAAATCTCATAATAAGGTCACTAACCACTTCATTAAACTTCTACTAAATCCCCGTAATTTTTCTAAATTTTTAACTATTTTTAAACGAGCCCTAAAATCTCTGGACATCCTTAAACGTATTGAGACAATGTTCGATCAACTCGAAACCAGCGCTAAAATGTTCGTTACATCGAATACTTTAAAAGTCGTGTTAGAACCTTCCTCGAAATCTGTGCCACGCGCCCACACGCGCCGCCCAAAGGGGCTGGGCGTGGGAGCCACGCGCCAAGTCACTATTCATCGTCTTCCTCAAGTCGACCTGTCTGAACTGGCGTGGCCGGTTTTCGTCCAATTCTTAACCATTTTCACTCATTTCAATCAAGTTAGCTTCGTCCTACACTAAGTACTCAATCTTACTATTGAAATCTAGAAATTAAGTACAAAATCTTACCTCCCAAACTATGTGTAAAACTCGACCTGTCCACGATTCCGGCCATTCAAATCTGTTTTTCCAGGTCCATTCATTCCTTTTCAACCTCCAAAACATTATTCGACCAGTGATATCAGTTAATAAGCACCAAAAACCAACTTACCAGTTCTGAACTTGATGCTTACCGTATCGAGTTCTCCGGTCACAGTGTAACGACCCCTCCCAAATTCCTTGATTAGATTAGTGACTAATCATGATTAGTGAGGCTAATCCGTGATTAGTAGGGCGGAATCGGACGAACGATGCAAAATGACCGTTTTGCCCCTACCATGGGCAAAACGTTAACTTTTCGTTCGGGCGGTCAAATGGACTTTGATCGATGACCGTGATATTTTAGGACGTCACAAGTTCATAGACAGGTGGCACGTTCAATTCCGACATTTGAGGAGGAAGTTATGACGTTCGGAAGTTTAGGGGCATTTTGGTAATTTTGGTTTAAAAGGGGCAAATAGTTGACTTTTTGACCGGGACGTCCGATGGCCGAGGGCCGAGGACCGTTACATAGATAAGGACGATACGAATCCATAGACAAGCGGCACGCTGAAATTGGACTTCGAACGGGAGAGTTATGGGTCACGGAAGTTCGGTTTCACTATGCACGTACTTCGAGACGAGGCTGAGTTGGCAAGATCTGATTGGGCAGATATTTTAGTGGGTCCCATGGATGAGTGACAAGTGTCACTCATCCTATTGGTCAATACCCCTAATTTGTGGATCTAACTCATTAAATAATATTATAACTATTATTATATAATTAATCTTAATAACTTTAAATCCTAACCATCCATTCCTTCTAATCTCTCAAATCCTCACCACTCATCTAATCATCTAATCAATCTCTCTTCCCTCATCAGATCAAACCATCAATTATCATCATTTTCTTCTATTTTTTTTCATCAAACCCAAACCCCCCCTCCTCCATATTTTCTTCATTTTTCTTCGTAACCCAAACACCACCCATCACACTATCACCCTTCATTGGGTGAGCTTATGTGAGACCGTGAGGGAGCGAATGATGAGGAGGTCACGGCGGGGGTGGCACACGGCGGGTAGTGGACAGCGGAGAGGCCGTGAGGTAAGGAAAATATTTGGAAAATTCAAATTTCGGTTTTAATGGTTTTTACTCGATTTCATTAATTGGGTAAGGTTTCTGGGGACTCTAGGAGTAGAATGGGATTAGTTTTGGGGCTTGGGATGGCCGGAAATGGCCATGAAGGGCCGGAGAAAATCCGGCCACCATTAATGGCGGATGGAAGCTCAGTTTCGGGTGGTTTTTCTTAGTTTTAGGGATTGGGTTAGATAGGAAATGAAGAAATAGGAATTTTGGAATTAAAATGGGACCAAACGGACCCCGAATCAGTCCAAAAACCCGAGAAAACCGTACGGTGAACAGTACCTATGAATAGTAACTAGTTCAATTCTGAGGTAGGTGATGATGAACAGTACCCAGGGCCTTCTAGGGGCTCGTGAGGACGCGTGGGCCATTTGGTTTGCGATTCGGGTTTGAGGCCCAGTTAGTGGTACTATCGGGCTTGATGCCCCGTTGATTGATGATATCGGGCCTAAGACTCATTTAGTTGAGATATCGGGCTTAAGGCCCCGTTGGTTGTGAAATCGGACGTGAGGTCCTGTTTGGTTATGGTTTCGGGCTTAAGGCCCTGTTGATTGTGAAATCGGGCTTGAGTCCCAGTTCGATTTGTGAAATGAGTTTTGAGAAAGAAAGAAATTATTTGAAAATGAATGAACCCTCCATATGATTATATGGTCTCCTCCAGCGTCGACTCGGAGAGTCACGATCCACAGACCAGAGTGGGTATCCCCATAAGGATCCCGTTCCAGGAGTGGTGGTTACTTATGATGTGGTCCCGGACCAGATTCCGGAGAGATATGTGGACTAGATCCAGAGAGAGAGCTCGGACTAGATCCAGAGATTGAGCCTCCCAGATGGAGATTCCTGAGAGAAGACTCGGAGTGAGACCCCGAGTAGTGTGCACACTAGATAGATTTGATATTGTGACATTTATCAGGGATATGTTCCCTAGGGGCTGTGTGCCCCGAGTTGGCATTTTCTCGGAAGTGCCTCGGATGGGTTATACGTAATACGTATGTGGTTTTATGAAAAGTGATTTGAGGGCGGAGACCCTATGTTTTATGATTTCGAAAGTGATTTGGGGCGGAGACCCCGTATTCGATGTTTTAGAAATGAATTGGGGGCGGAGACCCCGTACTTGATGTGATTTAGGCTGAGTCCCTATTGATTTGACCTACGGGTTTTAGATTGTGATTTCGGGTCGAGAGGACCCAAATGGATTTATGGTTCATGACGGTTTATGGGAACCGGGCATGAACCCTTGAATGATTATGAGAATGTTTTCAACTGATTTTATGAATGTTTTACTAAACGGTTTTTGGAATGCATGCATATGTTTTTATGAAGGGCATAAATGTCTTTAAGTTAAAATGTTTTTAAATGAAATGTTTATTTTTGTCCACTCACGACTTTTTATGTTTTCATGCCCTTCAGGTTGATAGCGGATGTGGGTTGTAGCAGAGACGAGACATCACTCCCCTCCTCATATGATCCTGATGCACTCTGATGGCCTCGACGAGGGCTAGAGATGGAATTTTCCTTGGTCTGACACTTCGTGTTAGATGGGATGAGGCGAGCCCCACATTAATCCAAGGGGATTTGGGACCGGTCCTGACAAATTGGTATCATAGCATAGGATTGCTTATCAGAGCATGGTTGCTCGTGTTACTCTGAATTCCAGAGCGTATTTTGCGTACTACTCCTTACGCAGGTCGAGGATGTGATATCTTAATGGGCTACAGTTCGTGATCAACCTGATGTTGGGATGCCGATTCGATAGTTAGTAGGATTAACTCGTGGAATGTCTTGGTTCGGCACGTGATGTCGGGGTTGCCATAGTTCTGTCAAGGTTGACAGTGTGGGACCCTATGGAAGGATTAACATATTCGTACGTTAGCATTTTGATCGTGAGATGGTTAGTTGGGATTATCTTTCACGATGTCGTAGGATCGGTTCCGACGACTGGTTGGATGTTGTGGCCATTCGATGGACGGATATTGTTGAGTTAGATGGACCTACTGCTGGGGGCAGCCGGATTCGAGGAATCCTAGTTGATTTGACGGTAGGATTGGATTGACGTCTTTACGATGTCAAGACCGTGGAGTCGGTTAGATTGTTGATTTTATTGCTTTTCACAGTTGGGTTCAGGGAACCCTAGGGCGTGATTGTGGAACCCTACCTGGGTGTATGGTTCGGAAATGTGAGTTGGCGAGTGGTGTGACTTTGCGACTATTCGGATTTGGGGTTCGTTAGTCGGTCTAGTCATATCAGCTTGTGTTGGGACTGCACTTCGTAGTCGGGATTGTACTTGTCAGTTAGACCGAGTTGGCTGTCGTGCTACTCAGTTGTGGTTTGGTGCAACTAAGGTTATGGATGACGTGGTAGACGACATTGGGTTAGTCGAGTTGCGACTGGTTAGTGATTGGTTGGACAAGTCATCAGGGTTGGTACTTGTCAATGGAATCCCTGAGTGGGATACAGAGTAGTTGGTACGGGCGATTGATTCCGTTGGATGCGGAGTCTGGATATAGTGAGGTCTGGTAGTTAGGTCTGCACGAGTCTGTGGCAGGCACTACTACCGAGAGTGGTTGTAGCTGTGTGATAGGTCCTCAAATAAGCATTATTTTATATTATTTTATACCCTTTATACTTGACTTTTAATATTAAAATAATAAATAATTAGATAAAATAATTTATTTTGTGTTATTATTGTTTAAATAAATAAAGTTTGTAATTTGGAGTATTTTGGTGAAAGAATCGTCTCGATCGGAATTTTAACGAATAAATTATGGACGAATTTCGGTGAAATATTACTAAATCAATTAATTAACTTTCTTTGCAGCCCAAAACAATTCCAGAGCCCAAATACATTTCTTCAGCCAGAGGCCCAGCCAACACAGCCAAGGATCAGCCCAGCAGCTCGCACGGCCCAAGCCCACAGTCATTCCACTCAGCCCAAGTTGCATCAGTCAGCGGCCTTGTACCGATGTGCTTCCCATCTTCTCGGCCCGCGTGTACCGAACGAAACTCCCACCTTCAGCGCGCGCCTACCGACGACAGCCTCTGCACTCCAGCTCACGCCTACCAACCAGCCGCCCACTTTCCAGCGCACGCCTGCCGGCCCAGCAGTCCCTTTTCAACACGCCCATGCCGAATATTCCTTCCCTTTTCAGCTGTTTCTGACAGCCCATTTCCAGCAGCATTTCTTTTGTTTTCTTTAACATCTTTTCCCCACAAACACCACCCAATCTCATCATTTCACTTTTTAATATTTTTATTGTAATTTTTATTTGTTTTTATTTATTTTTTTTAGTGTAATTAGCTTTTTCCCCCTATAAATAGGGATTCAATTCTTGTATTTGGGGAGTCCCTAATTAGTTTCATTCTTCCATTTCTTTCATTTTTCTTAGTTCTAGTTCTTAGTTAGTTCTTTTGTTTCTCTCTTTTGAGAGACATTTTTGGGGACCATTTTAACTTCTTGTAGATTTTCTTATTAATTAGTTTCCTTTTAATTCTTATTCTTAATTTATGTTATTTTTATTTTTCTTAATTTCATTTCTTCTTTACTTTGTTCTTGTGATATTTCTTTGAGATCTCTTAAACACATTTTTATGCTTTCCTTAAGAAATACCTAGGCCAAGTAATTCTAAGGCAATTCAAGAGTTTTAAGACCGAATTCCTCGTATTTCTTCTTCCATCTTCACAAGTTTCCTGCCGCTGTTCGGTGATTCTTGTGAAAATCCATACTTCTCTACTTAAATTCTTGTTATTGTTATTGGTTTTACTTATAATTCAATATATGTGTTGGTATTTTCTTTCTAACATTTGTAAGTAAGAATGCAATCTCCATATGTTTTACTTTTTGAGTTTCTTTTACTTCATATGTTTTAGTACTTAAACTTCAATTCGAAACTAAATGTTGATCCGTTGTTCGGGGCATTTAGAATAGAGTTGAAGAGATTTAATGTTTGATCGCTGTTCGGCGCATTAAATCACTTACTTAAGGTGGATCATATTGTAAGTAATAATCCGCTGTTCGGTGCATTTATAATATGAAAAATGTATGCATGTATTTGAGATGATTAAGGTATGATTTCGTGATTGGTTCAATATGAGCATGATGTTAGAGTGTTGGTAAAAATATGTGTTTGAAGAAAGTTCACTAGTACAAAGGTTAAAGTAGAAGTAAAATTAAGTATTTAATTATTTTTACTTGTTTTCTTTATTTTATATTTACAACTCTTTTCAAAACCCCCATTTTCAATTCTTTATTCTTTATTCTTTTATTATTTTATTATTTTATTATTTTATTCTTTTTTATTCTTTATTATTTTTTATTCTTTTATATTTTATTCTTTTATCCTTTTTATTCTTTATTCTTTTATTCTTCTTTTCTACTTTTAGTTTATTATTCTTTGATTCTTTCATCTCTTTATTCTTTTATTCTTTAATACTTTTAGTTTATTATTCTTTGATTAATTAATTCTTTAATTCTTTAATTCATTAATTCTTTAATTTGTTAATTCTTTTATTATTTAATTATTTAATTCATTAATGTATTCATTATTCATTTATTCATTACTCTTTCCCACTAACAAATTATTAATGTTCCCTAATTTCCCCGGTTAAGAACGATCCCTATTTACCAATACTACATCTACACAAAAAGGGTTTAAATTGCATAACACTCAAATTACGTGTTTAATTTGATGCGTAGTTTGGGCGTAGTCAATTTTTGGCGCCGTTGCCGGGGAAATTGAAAATCATTTTTAATTTGTTAGTATATGTATATAAATTGTGCATATTATACTTGTTTATAAATTTTACTTTTGTTAGTATTATATTTGTTTATATCATTTACTTACTTGTTTATATTTTATTTATCCACCTTATTTTTGTTCTTATTATTTTTGTTTATAATGTTCATACTTTACTTATTCATAGTTTCTAATTTATACTTGTTCATAAATGTTCATAATTTTATTTTTATTTTTTATATTTGTTCATATTCAAATTGTTTATGTAAATTTAAAATTCTATCATACTTGTTCATAATTTAATTTTATTTGTACTTGTCATAAATGCATATTGTACATATTCACTTTTCCTTACTCTTATTTTATTTTATTTTATTTTTCTTTCCTTTATACACTTTATTTCTTTACACTTTAATCCATTAACTTTAACTTTATTCCATAACTTTAAATTTATTCAATTACTTTAAATTTATTCCATTAACTTTTTCTTTATTCCACTAACTTTTACTTTATTCCATTATACTTTATTCCATTAACTTTATATTCACATTTTTTTTATTACACTTTAAATATATTCCTTTAACTTTATTCCATTAACTTTCTTTTTCATAAATTTTTTCAACTTTATATTCCACTAACTTTATGTTTACACTTATTTTATTTTTATGTAATTAATTGTTTGTTTATGTTTTTTTAGACTTTATGTTAGTATTAATTCATACTTGTAAATAAATGTAGTATATATGTTACTTGTTACCTTTTATACATGTTCATAACTTTTATATTTCTGAGAATACATACATACTTGTTCATAATAGTCTTTCATTTATGTTTGTTTATAATTCTCTTACTTGTTATTTTATTCTTGTTCATACTTGTACATAATGTTCATTCCTTTTAATTGTTCATAAATGCTTATAGTAAATATTCACTTTTCCTTATTTTTTTTATTTTTTTTTTGGTAAATTTTTTTTTTTAAAAAAAAGAGCATAAAATTCGTTAAAAAAAAATTCTTCATTTATTTAATTTTTAAATTCCGAAAAAATAAAAAAATAATAATTATAAAAAAAAAATTGTTCATACGTAAATGAATTATTTTCTTTTTCTTCATTTATTTAATTCTTAACTTACATTTCATCTTTCATTCTAACTTGCATTTCATCTTTCATTTAACTTGCATTTTCATTTAACTTGCATTTTCACTTAACTTGCATCTTTCATTCTAACTTGCATTTCATCTTTCATTTAACTTGCATTTTTAACTTCACTTGCATATTTAGTTTAACTTGCATTTGCACTCTTCCTCTAACTTACATCTTTAATTCAAATTGCATCCTTAACTTCAATTTGCATATCTAACTTGCATTCTTGACTAACGTACATCTCTGACTAACTAACTTGCATCTCTGTCTAGGCTGGATGGACGTTAAACTTCAAGCGCTTGTTGGGAGGCAACCCAATGTGTTCCCGGGATGTGAAGGAGTCATCAATACAGATTTGTTATCCTTCTACCCTTCACTCTCTTTTATTTTGTTTATTTAATGTTTTCCTATTATTTTCGTAAATCATCTTCCTTACTTTGATTCTATGTTTAATTACTTTGTATTTTCCTACATTGAGGACAATGTAGAATTTAAGTGTGGGGGAATGGTTTACAATTTTAATTTTCCAAAAAATTAAAAAAATAAAAATTGAAAAAAAATTAAAAAAAAGATGAAAAAAAAGAAAAATTTGTTTTCTTGAATCTTTTAACTTAGTGTTTTTATGAGTCTTAAGTTGCCATTTAACTTGTCAATGATATAAATGAACGGAAATGAATATGTTATGGCTATAAAGATAATCACTACAACTTGAATTTGTTTGTTAATATTTTGTGATTAAGTGTTATAACTTGAAGATAATGCATGTAAATTGGCATATAAACGAGCATGATAAGATAAGTATGAATCATATGAACCTTATGTGAGCTTTAGAACCTTATATACATCTTTGATGAGTGATTCATAAGTTCTTTGTTTAAATTGATATACATATGTCTCATAACTGCTTGTCATAGCTTTTAATGAACTCTAGAGTACTAGAACTTATTCTATGTGATTTTCAAAGCTTTTAAGTCAATAAACTCTCTGATTTTGGAAATGATTAAGGCATTAGGGTTAACACCACAAATTCAAACATCCATGTTCCCTATTTTGTGCGCACAAGTTGCGACCCCCTTAGTTTTAACCCTTTTGAGCCCACATTAAGCCTTTCTTTCATCACCATGATTATCTAAACACTTGAACTTAGTATAGACATCCTTTACCCTTGTTCCAAGAACTCGGTTGAAGATATAAAGATTGTGTAAGGAGAAAATAATGATGATTGAAAAGACTTTTATGTGAATTATTTGGATTTACCAACTCAAGCTTTGTTGTATTGTTGACACATGTTATTACCTTGATATAAAAAAATAAAATAAAAATAAAAAAAAAGTTGAGTCTCGATCAAGGTAATAAGGTTTGGTTATGTAATGTTTGAGTTAAGTCCTTTACATTTGTAAATCCGACACAAAGAATGATTGTGAAGCCCAACATGATGGAATTAGGCCTATGTTCGAAAGGATGGATTACTGACATCATTGCACTAAGGTTGGGAAGCTATGATACGTTTTGGGAGTCTATTGAGTCTTGGAACGAATTGAGCACCACTTGTCCTATATTTTCCTTGCCTCTAATCTTAGCCTCATTACAACCTTCGTAAAGACCTTATGATCCTTAAGATGGTAAATTTTGATTAGTGGAGTCAATCACTTGAGTAAGCTTATGGTTTTGGTTCATTTGCGCAAGTATGTTTTGTTTTTATCTTGAGGTGTTTGTTTGAAATTTTGCAAAAGTACTTCATTTCGATTATGTGAGTATTTATCACATACTTGGAGTGCAAACACAAACCTCACGAATTGAGTGACCTTATGAGTGCATATCCTTGTGAGTTGATTCATACTTGTTTTATTCATGTTGAGATCCATTTCACCATATTTACTCATTATCTTACTTGTTGAAGCATTTTGTTACAAAGTATTAACTCTTGAATTCTATATGCTTAAACGCTTTAAGTGAAAATCTTTTATGCCATGATTGTAATAATGAAATATTGAGACAAATGGTTAAAGGTTACTTGTTTTGATTTTGTAGTTTAATTTTAGTATTTGCTAGGGACTAGCAAAGTTTAAGTGTGGGGGTATTTGATAGGTCCTCAAATAAGCATTATTTTATATTATTTTATACCCTTTATACTTGACTTTTAATATTAAAATAATAAATAATTAGATAAAATAATTTATTTTGTGTTATTATTGTTTAAATAAATAAAGTTTGTAATTTGGAGTATTTTGGCGAAAGAATCGTCTCGATCGGAATTTTAACGAATAAATTATGGACGAATTTTGGTGAAATATTACTAAATCAATTAATTAACTTTCTTTGCAGCCCAAAACAATTCCAGAGCCCAAATACATTTCTTCAGCCAGAGGCCCAGCCTGCACAGCCAAGGATCAGCCCAGCAGCCTGCACGGCCCAAGCCCACAGTCATTCCACTCAGCCCAAGTTGCATCAGTCAGCGGCCTTGTACCGATGTGCTTCCCATCTTCTCGGCCCGCGTGTACCGAACGAGACTCCCACCTTCAGCGCGCGCCTACCGACGACAGCCTCTGCACTCCAGCTCACGCCTGCCGACCAGCCACCCACTTTCCAGCGCACGCCTGCCGTCCCAGCAGCCCCTTTTCAGCATGCCCATGCCGAATATTCCTTCCCTTTTCAGCTGTTTCTGACAGCCCATTTCCAGCAGCATTTCTTTTGTTTTCTTTAACATCTTTTCCCCACAAACACCACCCAATCTCATCATTTCACTTTTTAATATTTTTATTGTAATTTTTATTTGTTTTTATTTATTTTTTTAGTGTAATTAGCTTTTTCCCCCTATAAATAGGGGTTCAATTCTTGTATTTGGGGAGTCCCTAATTAGTTTCATTCTTCCATTTCTTTCATTTTTCTTAGTTCTAGTTCTTAGTTAGGTCTTTTGTTTCTCTCTTTTGAGAGACATTTTTGGGGACCATTTTAACTTCTTGTAGATTTTCTTATTAATTAGTTTCCTTTTAATTCTTATTCTTAATTTATGTTATTTTTATTTTTCTTAATTTCACTTCTTCTTTACTTTGTTCTTGTGATATTTCTTTGAGATCTCTAAAACACATTTTTATGCTCTCCTTAAGAAATACCTAGGCCAAGTAATTCTAAGGCAATTCAAGAGTTTTAAGACCGAATTCCTCGTATTTCTTCTTCCATCTTCACAAGTTTCCTGCCGCTGTTCGGTGATTCTTGTGAAAATCCATACTTCTCTACTTAAATTCTTGTTACTGTTATTGGTTTTACTTATAATTCAATATATGTGTTGGTATTTTCTTTCTAACATTTGTAAGTAAGAATGCAATCTCCATGTGTTTTACTTTTTGAGTTTCTTTTACTTCATATGTTTTAGTACTTAAACTTCAATTCGAAACTAAATGTTGATCCGCTGTTCGGGGCATTTAGAATAGAGTTGAAGAGATTTAATGTTTGATCGCTGTTCGGCGCATTAAATCACTTACTTAAGGTGGATCATATTGTAAGTAATAATCCGCTGTTCGGTGCATTTATAATATGAAAAATGTATGCATGTATTTGAGATGATTAAGGTATGATTTCGTGATTGGTTCAATATGAGCATGATGTTAGAGTGTTGGTAAAAATATGTGTTTGAAGAAAGTTCACTAATACAAAGGTTAAAGTAGAAGTAAAATTAAGTATTTAATTATTTTTACTTGTTTTCTTTATTTTATATTTACAACTCTTTTCAAAACCCCCATTTTCAATTCTTTATTCTTTATTCTTTTATTCTTTTATTATTTTATTATTTTATTCTTTTATTCTTTTTTATTCTTTATTATTTTTTATTCTTTTATATTTTATTCTTTTATCCTTTTTATTCTTTATTCTTTTATTCTTCTTTTCTACTTTTAGTTTATTATTCTTTGATTCTTTCATTTCTTTATTCTTTTATTCTTTAATACTTTTAGTTTATTATTCTTTGATTAATTAATTCTTTAATTCTTTAATTCTTTAATTCTTTAATTCATTAATTCTTTAATTTGTTAATTATTTAATTATTTAATTATTTAATTCATTAATGTATTCATTATTCATTTATTCATTACTCTTTCCCACTAACACATTATTAATGTTCCCTAATTTCCCCGGTTAAGAACGATCCCTATTTACCAATACTACATCTACACAAAAAGGGTTTAAATTGCATAACACTCAAATTACGTGTTTAATTTGATGCGTAGTTTGGGCGTAGTCACTGTGGTTGTTGGGAATCGGGGACGTTCGGGGAACGTTTCCTTTTCTCGTATGGGTTGTCAGGATGACTGTACCCAGAGTTGTTGGGTACGACGGAGACGGAGTTTCTCCAATTATAGTAAAGGTATGGAATCGTCGTTCGGTATGAACGGAGATCCAGGGTTGTCAGTTTTGAACACGGTGTGCAAGTGTCAGTGTTGATGCTAATGTGGATGCTTGTGTGCTGATGCTGATCGGTGATAATGGTGATACTGGTACTGGTGCTGGTGCCGGTGATTGCGATGACGATGAGTCACGAGTCACGAGTCGAGATGAGACTCAGTCGCAATGGGCATATATTCGGTATCTGTGGTTCATGAGTGGATCACGGATAGAGTCAAATTGGTTAGGGGACACGTGGTTGATGTCCGGGTATGTTGTTTCCAATCTTGTTGGAACTTCGGAATCGTGAGAGGTTATGATTGAGGTGACGAGTGGAATACGGGCTTTCCGCATGAGTAATGGGTATTTCGAAGTCGTTTGGGTGACTTCTCAGGTTCTACCATAATTGATGATGGTAGACGATGTTGATGGTTGTTACAACCAGTACGCTGATCGTGTATTGGTTGGTGGACCCGTGAATTGTCTGGGGTCATCAGGTGGATTGAGTATATCGAAGTTAGGTGACTGAGATTTCTTATTTTCTGCTTGGTGGCAGACAATGTCGGGTTACATGACGTGGTGAGTGCAGCGAGTATTGTTTGCATTCACGTAGGATTGATTTTGATGTTGAGGACTTTGGACGTCGTGACGATCCTCGATTGTGACGTCTATGGTCGGGTGACGTAGTGATGGATCTGGATCGTGATCTTGATGATCCAGATAGGTGGAGAGTTTATCACTCTTATTGGGATGTTTGAGTTAAGGATGTTGGGACTGAACTTCTTTTCGAGGTAAATCCCATATGGTATATTACTCAGGTGAGTAGGTGTCTGACAAGGTTAGATTTTGTCAGACATAGTACTAGTGTTGATGTTGGGATTGGCTTCCCTATGAAGTCAATAAGGTAATGAGCAGGTAATCGATAGGTTCAGTTTTGGTACGTCTCGGTAGACGTGAACGATATTTCAGGTTTTGAAATCAGATTTCTGGATGACGATTCAGGATGTGATTTTGGAACTTGAAAGAGGATTTCTGGATTTAGGTTTTGGAATCGGATTCTGGGTGACGATTCTGGATTTGATTCTAGAGCTTGACTGTGGATTTCCTTTTATGAATTTGGGTTCGAAATGGTTATTCCAAATGCTAGCTTACGGAATGATGATTTCGGATTCGAATTTGGACATGATTATGGATATGATTTCTGAGTTTGGATTCGGGATTTCTTACGAAATTGCGGATTCGGATTCGGATTTGGAAATAGATGATGGATTGGAGTTTCGATTTGTCTAATTCTTTATTAGACAAATGAACTCCATAATTGAAACGTGATTGACTATGACCTAGGTGGTTGTAGTCTGATTGATGGATAGATGTGCGTACCTTATACGTTGTTCGAGGTACAATACCAAGTAGACTTGTCGTGCCTGGTGATGGTATATAGGTTATACCAGTAGTACGTTGGTGAGCGTGTTGGTAGTCGGATTAGTTCCAATACCATTGGGTTAGTTGAGGTCGTGAACTAGACATTGGATAGTGTGCGTGGGGTCATGGTGACAGGACCCATCCCAATCCCCCCGGGATTACCATGGGATGTGCCCTGCTCCCGCCCAACAAGGGGTGTCAGACAAAGGATGACCAAGAGCCACTGCCCAACGGGGCATCCAGAGTGCGCAAGGATCGATGGAGGAGGTGTGCAATGTCCCAGTCTCTGCTGCAATCGCATCCGTGATCAACCTGAAGGGCATTAAAACCAAAGGCTGTGAGTGGACAAAAACCAATAAGTTTACCAAATACATTTATAAGACATTTATGCCCTCCAATAAAAACGTATGCATGCCACCAAAAACCAGTAACCAAAACGTTTGCTCAACCAAGTCATTAGGGCCTTAGCCCAAAAACCGTCAACCAAAAACCAAGTGTGGGAACTCAGCCCAAAACTGTGAAATACCATAACTATACATAAACAACCATGTGGGTCACCACCCACGACCATAAATGAACATCAATTCATTAAAATCACACAATCATAAATCCACCCGGAAAGCCATTTCATTAATTCGTATTTTACCATTACCATCACCAGCATCCCTGATGCTAGACGTCCCTGACGTCATGTCTCACGGTTTCATTAGCTACTCGTGCTGCCCGGGGTCTCTCCGGGTCCATAAATCTGACATCCCTGATGTCTGACGTCCCAGACGTCAATCATAGCAATCCTGCTCCTGAGTCATCATACGGTCCGGCTGCTCCGTATGGTGACCCTTCACAGGCAATGCACCGTGACTTCCCCAGTGTCCCAGACATCTGGAGGAGACCATCATATATCCTTGTATCAAGATGGTATATGGAAAACAGTTTTTATTAATTCATTTCACAACATCACAATGGGCCCTGCCCGAATTTTCCATAAAACAACACATTTCCATTTAGGGTCCCTGACCCGAAACCACATTTATTAAATATAGGGCCCCTGACCCGAAATCATCATTTTAATCCAACTGGGCCTCATGCCCGACTTTATGAACCACTGGGCCCACGGCCCGATTTATAAACCAACTGGGCCCGCAGCCCGATTACGTACTCAAATGGACTCCAAGTCCGAGATTTCCAAAACAAGTGGGCCTCAAGCCCGAATTCATCTTTCCAATATAAAAACCGTTTTATCATAATATTTATTTAACCACAAGCACGCAAAACCACAAATAAACCGTTAATCCCGATATACGTGAAATACGGAAAACACCTCGAAATACGTGCAACATACCCGAAATCAATGCTCACAAATACCATCATAGAAATCATGTATATAAACCATATAACACATTTAAGCATACATAGGATTTATAAAACCAAAGTCCACTCACAGACCGTTTTAACAGTATGCCTCGATATGCGTGCCACCGGCCCTCCCGAGCCTCACCACTATCACCGGGACTCCCAATCCTATCCAAATCACATTAGAGGGTCACTAACCTCATCATTAACATCCTATCAAAGTCCCGTAATTTTCCCGAATTTTTACTTATTTTTAAACTTAATTTTAAAACTTCGGACATCCCGAACAATATCGAGACGGTGTCCGATCGACACGAAACCAATTCCAAAATGTCCGTTACATTAAATAGGACAGAAGTCATGTTGACCTCACCTCGAGATTCGTGCCCACGCGCCGTCACGCGCCGCCGTGAGTGGCTGCGCGTGAAACCCACGCGCCTGCTACAGTGTCACCTTCTAACCCGTATGTCTGGTAAACGGGTCCAGTTCACCCGCGACACGACCCGGTTCCAATCCTATCAATTCGATCCTAATTCCTTCAATTGATCAATCCATTAGTTTCGTTTTAAGTTAAATTAAGGTTCTGTAACGTTGATTACACAAAACATTACCTACAATTCCACGATTCAACGATGATCCACGAAGAACACCCGGTTACTGTGCAATCATGGAACTCCCTCAATTGCTGCAGGTTTCATCCAATTGATGATTCCAGAAGCATCAACGGACCCTGAGGAACAATTCCCCCACATCAATTGCATCAAACCGGTGCTCAAACGTCACGACTCAAACTCGAGCACCGTCACTGTTCAACAATGGAGTTCCATCGATCTCGATCGGTTTCCTTCAATTGATGAACCCAGAAGCATCGTGGGATCATGAGGAGTCATTTCCCCACAACAATTGAGTCAATCGCAGCTCCAAACTCCACGACTCATCCTCGATTTCTTCCTCTGTCACCAAGCTCGATCAGAGCCAAAACGGCACCAATTCTTCTCGTTTTTGACGTGGATCGACTCGTCACAACCTCATTAAGATGTTTCCAAGCTCCAATTCGATCATCGCAGCTCAATTCGTCCAATTTGATTTTCCCTCCCAAAACTTAATCTTTCGAATTCTCAGTTCCTCCTCACTGTCAATCTCTCGTGTTTACCCAGTTGAATTCACTCTCAAATTGCTCACAAATTCACACTCTCAGGTTCAGCAATGGAAGGGGAATTGGTTGGGAGAGTATTGGATTTGGTTGTACACGGTTAAGGAAAATATGGAGATTAATGGAAATTAAAAGATTAATTAATTAATTAAAAACTAATTAAACATCATCATGAGGTCTCCCCCAAAAACATGGATTCTGATTTCAAGGGATGAGTGACACTTGTCACTCATCCAGGTGTGTAGGGTCAACGGTCACTATTCATTATTATATTATTATTTTAATCCCAGCCTCGGTTCGTTAGTTCGTTTCCTTGACCATAACGTTGTCGTCGAATCTCCGATTTTGGCATGCCGCCTGTCGTTGAATTCGTATCGACGATACCTACGTAACGGTCCTTGGCCCTCGCCCATCGGACCTCCCGATCAAAAAGTCAACATTTGGCCCTTAGTATGCCAAATTACCAAAATGCCCCTCAACTTCTGAACACCATAACTTTCTCTACGAATGTCGGAATCGAACGTGCCACCTGTCTATGAACTCGTGACACCCCGAACTATGTCACGGTCATCGGTCAAAGTCCGTTTGACCGCCCGATCAAAAAGTCAACATTTTGCCCACGACCAGGGGCAAAATGGTCATTTTGCACATTTTGTCCGATTTCGACCTACTAAGCACCGTTCAACCTCACTAATCGAGATTAGTCACTAACCTAATCCCGGAATTCGGGACGGGTCGTTACACATGGTATTTTCGATGGGTCTAGTTACACACAGGTCGAGTGAATGGTTGGTTAGTGTTCACTCATGGTTGAGTAAGTTGGTGGTTAGTGTAACCACAAGTGTATCGTGTTAGTTTTCAACTAACGACTGTTAAGTAGTGACAGTTTGTCGGAGGTGTCACCGTGGATCGTTGAGTGATTGGTAACTCCCAGTGGGATTAGATGTCGGGATAGTTAGTGTTTGAGAAAGGAACCGTCGAGTTGGTTGTGTCAGCGAAATAGTAGATTTGACAAGTGGTGTCAATTCGGGACGTATGGCTACTATCATTCGACGTGGTCGAGTGTAGTCGATACGACGTGAGTGTTAGTTGTACGTCTGGTTGCAGACGAGTATTGTTCTAGCTAGTGGACGTACTAGTGTACACGAGCGTGAGATTAGAATTTCTTTCCACGAGGTGGATGTGGAACCAGGATAGTTGGAGTTTCGAGAACGAAACTAATTAAGGAGGGAAGAACTGTTGGACTTAGGGCGGTTGGAATTTCGAGGACGAAATTAATTAAGGAGGGAAGGTTGTAACGGACCATCCCAAATTCATAGATTAGATTAGTGACTAAGCACGATTAGTGAGGCTAATCCGTGATTAGTAGGGCGGAATCGGACGAACTATGCAAAATGACCGTTTTGCCCCTACCGTGGGCAAAACGTTGACTTTTCGTTCGGGCGGTCAAATGGACTTTGATCGATGACCGTGACCTAGTTTAGGACGTCACAAGTTCATAGAAAGGTGGCACGTTCAATTCCGACATTCGAGGAGAAAGTTATGACGTTCGGAAGTTTAGGGGCATTCTGGTAATTTTGGTTAAAAAGGGGCAAATAGTTGACTTTTTGACCGGGACGTCCGATGGTCGAGGGCTGAGTACCGTTACGTAGATAAGGACAATACGAATCCATAGACAGGCGGCACGCTGAAATCGGACTTCAAACGGGAGAGTTATGGGTCACGGAAGTTCAATTTCACTATGCACGTACTTCGAGACGAGGCTGAGTTGGCAAGATCTGATTGGGCAGATATTTTAGTGGGTCCCATGGATGAGTGACAAGTGGCACTCATCCTATTGGTCAATACCCCTAATTTGTGGATCTAACTCATTAAATAATATTATAACTATTATTATATAATTAATCTTAACAACTTCAAATCCTAACCATCCATTCCTTCTAATCTCTCAAATCCTCACCACTCATCTAATCATCTAATCAATCTCTCTTCCCTCATCAGATCAAACCATCAATTATCGTCATTTTCTTCTATTTTTCTTCATCAAACCCGATCCCCCCCTCATCCATATTTTCTTAATTTTTCTTCATAACCCAAACACCACCCATCACACTATCACCCTTCATTGGCTGAGCTTATGTCAGGCCGTGAGGGAGCGAATGATGAGGAGGACACGGCGGGGGTGGCACACGTAGGGTGGTGGACGGCGGAGAGGCCGTGAGGTAAGGAAAATATTTGGAAAATTCAAATTTCAGTTTTAATGGTTTTTACTCGATTTCATTAATTTGGTAAGGTTTCTGGGGACTCTAGGAGTAGAATGAGATTAGTTTTGGGGCTTGGGATGGCCGAAAATGGCCATGAACGGCCGGAGAAAATCCGGCCACCATTAATGGCGGATGGAAGCTCGGTTTCGGGTGGTTTTTCTTAGTTTTAGGGATTGGATTAGATAGGAAATGAAGAAATGGGAATTTAGGAATTAAAATGGGACCAAACGGACCCCGAATTAGTCCAAAAACCCGAGAAAACCGTACGGTGAACAGTATATATGAATAGTAACTGGTTCAGTTCTGAGGTAGGTGATGATGAACCGTACCCAGGGCCTTCTAGGGGCTCGTGAGGACGCGTGGACCATAATTTGGGAAAGTGTTCAACACGGGAAATCTTCCATTCGATGTAACGAACATTTTGGGATTGGTCTCGCGTCAATCGGACATCGTTTCGATAGTTTTCGGGGTATCGGAAGGTTTAGGGTCGGTTTAAAAATAGTTAAAAGTTCGGGAAAATTACGGGGCTTTAATGGGAGGTTAATTAAGTATTTAGTAACCTTCTATTAAAATTTGGACAGGTTTGGGAGTCCCGGTGATGGTAATCGGCTCGGGGAGCCGAATAGCACGCAAATCGAGGCGGCAGCTCGGACAGTCTGTGAGTGGAAATTTCTTTCGAAATTGATGCATGCATAAATGTTTTAAAATTATTTTAGAATATATTTTGTGTTGCCATGAGTGCAATTGTTTGTGGTAGCCTAGGATTTACGTATTTGCACGTATTTCGAGATTTCTGGTTTTATACGATGCATATACGTTCTAGGTATTCAACGAGGGTTTGATAAATGGATTTCGAATTTAGAAACATGAAATCGGGCACGAGACCCATTTGAATTACAACTCTCGGACTTGGTGTCCATTTGATTTGATAAGGAATCGGACCTGGGGTCCATTTCAGCCATACGATCGGACAGAGGGTCCATTTGGTTTACGATTCGGTTTTGAGGCCCAGTTAGTGGTACTATCGGGCTTGATGCCCCGTTGATTGATGATATCGAGCCTGAGACCCATTTAGTTGAGATATCGGGCTTAAGGCCCCGTTGGTTGTGAAATCGGACGTGAGGTCCTGTTTGGTTATGGTTTCGGGCTTAAGGCCCTGTTGATTGTGAAATCGGGCTTGAGTCCCAGTTCAATTTGTGAAATGAGTTTTGAGAAAGAAAGAAAGTATTTGAAAATGAATGAACCCTCCATATGATTATATGGTCTCCTCCAGCGTCGACCCGGGGAGTCACGATCCACGGACCAGAGTGGGTATCCCCATAGGGATCCCGTTCCAGGAGTGGTGGTTACTTATGATGTGGTCCCGGACCAGATTCCGGAGAGATATGTGGACTAGATCCAGAGAGAGAGCTCGGACTAGATCCAGAGATTGAGCCTCCCAGATGGAGATTCCTGGGAGAAGACTCAGAGTGAGACCCCGAGTAGTGTGCACACTAGATAGATTTGATATCGTGACATTTATCGGGGATATGTTCCCTAGGGGCTGTGTGCCCCGAGTTGGCATTTTCTCGGAAGTGCCTCGGATGGGTTATACGTAAAACGTATGTGGTTTTATGAAAAGTGATTTGAGGTCAGAGACCCTATGTTTTATGATTTCGAAAGTGATTTGGGGCGGAGACCCCGTATTCGATGTTTTAGAAATGAATTGGGGGCGGAGACCCCGTACTTGATGTGATTTGGGCTGAGTCCCTATTGATTTGACCTACGGGTTTTAGATTGTGATTTCGGGTCGAGAGGACCCAAATGGATTTATGGTTCATGACGGTTTATGGGAACTGGGCATGAACCCTTGAATGATTATAAGAATGTTTTCAACTGGTTTTATGAATGTTTTACAAAACGGTTTTTGGAATGCATGCATATGTTTTTATGAAGGGCATAAATGTCTTTAAGCGAAAATGTTTTTAAATGAAATGTTTATTTTTGTCCACTCACGACTTTTGATGTTTTCATGCCCTTCAGGTTGATAGCGGATGCGGGCTGTAGCAGAGACGAGACATCACTCCCCCCCTCCTAAGATCCTGATGCACTCTGATGGCCCCGATGAGGGCTAGAGATGGAATTTTCCCTGGTCTGACACTTCGTGTCAGACGGGATCAGGCGAGTCCCACATTAATCCCAAGGGATTTGGGACCGGTCCTGACACACTGTCCACGGCAAGTCACCGTTCCACGTTTCCTCAACTCCTGGCAACCCCAGAATCATTATCCTGTTCACCCATTTGTCTGTTAACCCCTCAACCAAACTTCACCATTTCAAACTCAAACATGGGATGTTACGGGTTTTTTGGGTTTTTCAACTCCTCTCGTCTTCGTGGACCACCGTGCCACCGCCGTTAACTTTGTCTCATCACTCTCATCAACCTTGATGAACAAATCATAAGAAAAGGTTTATTTTGTTAAGGGGTTTGGTTGATTGTTTGTTCATAGTCTCTGTTTTCCTTCACAACCATCATCGTGCAACATTTCTAATTTAAAACCGTGTAATCGATTTTGAGGCGGTGGGAGACCTACCACAGCCATCCAGAGAAGGGACAAGTGTCCCAAATCTGGTGGTCACAAATCCCCATGCGCTAGGTGTCCCAATTTCTCTGGGCATGGATTCCAAGACAGCCAAATTACTATTTTACCCTGCCTTCCAAAATTACAGTTTTGCCTTTGGCGTGTTTAGACTCGTAAAGAAACCATCCGACGTCCGATGACAGCCGCCTGTCGTTGTACTCAGTGAATCGAGGCATATCTAACGATCCTCGAATTTTGTGAAACGAGCTTGTCGTTCAAAAAGTCAACCATTTGCCCCTATTCACCCAAATTACCAAAGTACCCTCAAACTTCCAAACGTCATAACTTTCTCCTCGAATGTCAGAATCGGACGTACCACCTGTCTATGAACTCGTGACGTCCCGAACTACATCACGGTCATCGGTCAAAGTCCATTTGACCTCTTGAACTAAAAGTCAATATTTTCCCCATTTCAGTGGCAAAATCGTCATTTTTCACCGTCTGTCTGAATTCGTCCAACTAATTATTGATTAACTTCACTAATTCATCATTAATCACTAATCTAATCTCGATTTTCGGGACGGGATGTTTCAATCTACCCCTTTAAAGAATTTCGTCCCCGAAATTCTGAATCTCGTACTTCCGTATCTAACTGGGGGAAATCCAACTGATCTTACACCTGGGTCTCTTATCCATTGTCCATCATCTACCAATCCAAATTATCCTGATAGTTCCCAAACTACCACCCCAACTCGGTCAAGCGAACCAACTCATCTGACTTCCAACCCGTCTGACGATCATCTCATTCTTATCGGGGTCAACACATTCCCAACTCTTACCCAAGGTACCTCTAATGTCACGCCAACCAACCCCCATGGCTCCACCAACCTTAAGTACAGCACAACGCCACTTCTACCAATTTCAACACTTCCAACTCCTTTCTGAGTCTAGCGTACCTCGTACTAATGTCCCAGTCCATCCTGCGAGTTCGCCATCAACAAACACAAACCTCAAGTACACCCATTCACAAGACGACATCTACTGGTCTCAGTACTCCTATGCATCACGATTCATATAACGTTCCATACAACTTCCGTCAGCGATCCGCGCCGATCTCACCGGAGTCACAACGTACTCGTCTATACCCCTAATTCATCCAATCCTCTTACTAGTGGTTTCACTAACCACTAACACCGTTAACATGTGGGAACACCATCCATGTCCCGCACTACATGTCTGCCACCGGACCCTACCACAGATCTGGTTAACCGACATATCTCAATATCATGGTCCCACCAGCCACTCATGACTCTGAGCATCCAACTCATGTCAGTACACTCTGGATCACCTGGATCGAGTCCACATGCTCGGCCAAAATCCATCATATCGGAACTACGCCGATCATCCATCTATCCACAACACCACTCGGCACTAAGCCGATCACCAACACTTTTATATCAGGACATCCCGTTGCACGTCCAAGTACATCGGCATGGTGCCAACCACTATACACACGGAAGGACAACCTTATGAACTTAAATAAAACAAAGGTCTTTTAGAATACCTCAACATAACTCATGGAGAATATCCTCACGTACTTCTAACGTTATCTTTATGGTACGTCCACTACGCAACCAGAGCAACATCCTCCATGCACTACGACATCCAGCGTCCAACGACATCCTAGTGTACCCGTCACCCTCACAATGTAACTCTAGGGTACACAAAAGGTCCTCGTAACCATACTAATTATCGCCTGACGAAGAGCCAATCACGTTTCACTTTTGCAGTCCGTCAGTCCTATTCGACCGCTAGGCTGATCTACACATCTTTCGGGGAAATCCAACTCGAATCCCGTCCAAGTCTCCCAGTCTCCTGGGTCTCCCGATCAATATGAAATCCCATCACATCTCAACTACGAATACAGGAAAGACCCAGTACCAAATCTAAGCCCCGGACCACACGCGTTCTGCACAACTCCAAGATGGTCAAGATGTTCAGCCACATCCACTACTACAAGACAGGGCAATCTCCTCATCTGCATGTCCAACATATCCAACCTCTGTCTTGTCATCTTATCCTACTAATCCACCCTACTTCAATCTTGAGCCCGAAACTATTCAGTCCCGATCCACTCACTCCTAAGTGGATCCCACCTACTCGCTCACTACTTCGCCTTTACTTCCCACAAAGGATTAGATCACCACGTCGGATCAAATCGATAGAGTACTCAACACGTTTACGGCACGTCTGGGTTGTAGGTTCTCTTCAATAAACTATTACCGATCAGTCGTAGTCACTCTTTTTTCTATTTCCTTCAGTCATCCTTCAACGGAACAGACCTTGGTGCTCAACATGTGGTCACAAGTCATGCTACCTTACTTCATCTTAACACCATCCCCTGACACTCGCCACACAGGCCACTCCTAGTGTCACCAAGTACTCTTCCTACTCCCGAACACAACCACGTGTGTCTACAATTAAGGGGTGTCCCATTCTTGACGTCCCATCAATGAATCTCCCAAGTCAACTCCAAAGGATCCACCACACAACCTAATCACCAACTCAGAACCAAACACAGTATCTCATCGTCTTACTCTTAACATCTCCTAATTTCGAGATTCCAACTAGGTTGGAAGTATGTCCACCTTTTCCAACCATGGAACTCAATCCGCATCACGAATACCAATATTGGACAAACCGTCCAAACGTCAACTCCGCTATACTTAGGCGATCCTCAACTCCTACGGATCACGACCATGTGTCCGTAACCAAACCAACTCACCGACCAACTTGTCTATCGGTTAACACTGTTTATGTACATCCAATAGGATGTCAATCATCACGTCTCAATCTTCCCGAAGTTCCATTCCTGGTCACCAACTCTCGGAATCACAATCAACAATCACTCACCTCAGACCCCTCAGTCACTATCCTTGAAATTGTCAATCACCAAGTGCCATCCTCGCATCACCACATACAAACTTTGGCATATGCCGACATATACTAACACATCAGGGGAAGTCCACTAAATCAACCTCACGGATGGTCAAACCCGACCATACCAACCTAACCCGTTCCAACACGAGGCATAGGTCCATCGCGCTTCAGCTGTGCTACTCTGATCCACCTACCGACATCCTGACCGTTCGTCCCAAACATGACCTACCAAGGGTCATCACACATCCCAGCTTTATGTATCTCATGCCTGGTTACAACCTCAACTCATGATGTGCTCGTCCCACCGTTCACAAGCATCCCAGCTCATGGCACATCATTCTGATCTAGTGCTCACAACACACCAGTCCCGAGCCTCTGCTCCTACTGAGCCAAAACCCTGAATCTACGCTCGAGTCGGGGGAACTAACCTCCCTCGTAGTCCACAACTCTGAGCAACTCACTGCTCAACCAACGTCGCAGTCTCATTGGACTCGTCCAGAGTTATCACCAACCATTCGTTACCTCGGCTGCACCTAGCAACACCATCTCCAATCCAGCCATAAGTTGGCCCAAGCCACAACCACTAACTCAGGTTTCCCAACTAAGCACTTCCTCTGGGTTTCTCTCCAATGAACTCACAGTCCAGATCAGTCATCCCATGGGGTTTCTCAAATCTTCCTCGTCATACGGGTTATCCAAACCCTCAACAGCCACTGGTTCACTACATCCATAACACTCGGGTCGTTACACCCGACTAAAACCATCCCTTATCATAACTCTACACACCAACATCAACCAGTATCCATCGCTAGGGGGAAATCTCTCAAATCCCCAAAATATCTTCCTATGCCCCGACACACAAGGCATCCGACTCCTCGCAGCCATATAATCCAATCTCGACCCAAATCGACCAAAAGGTCACCAGTCCATACTATCATCATCCCGCCTCCTAGACCCACATGTACTACCAGCTCAACAGGCTGCCATTGGGCTCCACAGATTGACAAGTCGACCCTCCTGACCATCAATCGTAGTTCACTGGTTACCGTCCAGGTTAACCACTCTGGCATACATCTGATCCTTAGGTCCAATCATCGAGCATATCTACTCTAGGCTTAAGCCGACATACATCTCGCCACACCCCGCGTATCGGGTAACACATCACCTAGTCGCTTACAATCGCCGCTAACTAACCACTAGCGAACGTATTATCACTATCGCATCCAGGTTGATAACGGGTTGTTCCGCGTCGAGACATCATATCCACAGTAACATCACAATACCCAAGTCAACGAACCAACAACTCTAGGAACCAAACCTTGCGCAGAGCGCACAAAACCTGCTCTGATGCCAATTTGACAGGACCCACCCCCAATCCCCATTTGACAGGACCCACCCCCAATCCCCATGAATTAAGGGCTAAGTTCTGCTCCCGTCTAACTTACGCATGACACGAAGGCTAAACTGACATCTAACCTTCAAGTGACATGTAAGTCGGACAAGGGATTTTTCAATGCACCGTTCCAAACTTCCGGACTTCCCAGAGCGCGCAGACTCTACTGTGGTTCGCGTATGTGATGTCTCCATATCTCTAGCCCACCAGCCTGCACCGTAATAACCTAGAGGGTATCAAAAACATGAAAAGACTGTGAGTGGACAAAAATAAATAATAAGTCTAGAAAACAGTTATCAGAAAAATACAGGTTATACCCTTCATTTAAAAACCAATGCATGCATATAAAATCCATGTCATGAAACCATTCCATATCCAAAACCATCAATGAAAACCATAATTGAAAACTCGAATCAATTCCGTCATTCAAATCCAGGGCCTCAGCCCAAAATCACAAATCAATCTCAAAGTACGGGTACTCAGCCCCAAAACTCATCAAATCCAAATCATCCGGACCACTGCCAAAACATCTGAAAACCAGTGAAAAACATCAATCATGCGAGTTGCTGGATCTCAAGTGCGCCCGAGTGTTTAAACGAGTCTTTAAACTCAAAACATATCAATCCAGGGCCCTCCCCCGTCAATCAACCGAGTCGTTAAACTCAAAACCAGATCCAGCGGTTTTCTTTTCCTTTTCCGTGCCTTTAAACCCAAAACCATTTTTCAATCAAGTGAAAACCATAGAAAATCCATATTCGAATTCGCAACAAGGATTCTGTAAGCTAGCATCCGGAACCATCATCCCGTACCCAAATCCAAATTTCCTTTCCAAGTTTCAAAACGAAATCCGAAACATTGTTTCCGAAATCCAGTTCCAAAATCGAAATCTCGTTATCGAAGTCACATGAACAGGGCTCCAAGCCCGAAATCACTTTCTAAAATTCATTATAAATCATATTTCAAATCCCGAAATCCAATCATCAAAATCATGTTCAAATCACGATATAAAGCGAAACCTCCTAAAACGCGCAATTATGTAAATATCTCAAAAATTGTGAAAAACCGTAAATCATCAAGATCATAATCATAAACATAGAAATCACATATATAAAACATATAAAAAATATATACACGCATCATTAGTTCGAAAGCAAAGTCCACTCACAGACCATTTCGCCGCTGCCTCGATACGCGCGTACCTATGCCGTTCCCGGCCAATCCACTATCACCAGCTTTCCCGAACCTGTCCAATTCCGATTATAAGGTCACTAACTACTTCATTAAGCTTCTACTAAATCCCGTAATTTTCCCGAATTTTTAACTATTTTTAAATGAACCCTAAAATCTTCGGACATCCAGAAACATATCGAGACGATGTCCTATTGACTCGAAACCAGTGCTAAAATATTCGTTACATCGAATACTTTAAAAAGGCGTGTTGGAACCTTCCTTGAAATCTGTGCCAAGCGCCCACACGCGCCACTTAAAGGGGTTGCACGTGGGAGCCACGCGCTAAGCCACTATTCATCGTCTTCCTCAAGTCGACCGATTTGAACCGGTTCGGTTCAGCCTGAACCAGCGTGGCCGGTTTTCATCCAATTCTCAACCATTTTCACTCCTTTCAATCCCGTTAGCTTCGTCCTACACTAATTAATCAATCTAACTATTGAAATCTGTAAATTAAGTCCAAAATCTTACCTCCCAAACGATGTGTAAAACTCGACCTGTCCCCCCTTTCTGGTTCCACGATTTCGGCCATCCAAATCCATTTTTCTAGGTCCATTCATTCCCTTTCAACCTCCAAAACATTATTCGATCAGTGATATCGGTTAATAAGCACCAAAAACCAACTTACCATTTCTGAACTTCAAGCTTACCATATCGAGTTCTCCGGTCATTTTCCACGGCGAGTCACCGTTCCACGCTTCCTCAACTCCTGGAAACCCCAGAATCATTATCCTGTTCACCAATTTGTTTTTTAACCCCTCAACCAAGCTTCACCATTTCAAACTCAAATAGGGGATGTCAAGGCTTTTTCGGGTTTTTCAACTCTTCTCGCCATCGTGCCACCGCCGTTAACGGTTTCATCACTCTCATCGACCTTGATGAACAAATAATAAATTAAGGGTCATTCTGTTAAGGGGTTTGGTTGATTTTTTGTTCATAGTCTCTGTTTTTCTTCACATCCATCATCTTGCAACATTCCTAATTTAAAACCGTGTAATCGATTTTGAGGCGGTGGGAGACCTTCCACAGCCATCCAGAGAAGGGACAAGTGTCCCAAATCTGGTGGTCACAAATCCCTATGCGCTAGGTGTCCTAATTTCTCTGGGCATAGATTCCAAGACAGCCAAATGACTATTTTACCACTGCCTTCCAAAATTACCGTTTTGCCCTTGGCGTGTTTAGACTCGTAACAAAACCATCTGATGTCCGATGGCAGCGTGCCTACTGTAGTTGTACTCAGTGAATCGAGGCCTATTTAACGGTCCTCGAATTTCATGAAACGAGCTTGACATCCAAAAAGTCAACCATTTGCCCATATTCAACCAAATTACCAAAGTACCCTCGAACTTCTAAACGTCATAACTTTTTCCTCGAATGTCAGAATCGGACGTACCACCTGTCTATAAACTCGTGAAGTCCCGAACTACATCCCGGTCATTAGGCAAAGTCCATTTGACCGCCCGAACTAAAAGTCAACATTTTTGCCCATTCCAAGGCCAAAATCGTCATTTTTCACCATCCGTCCGAATTCGTCCAACTAATTACTGATTAACTTCACTAATCCTTCATAAATCACTATCTAATCTCAATTTCTAGGACAGGATGTTACATCGGGGATGAGACCCATTTGGTTTTGTCTCGGGCATGTAGCCCTATTGGTGACCTAAGGGTCTGAGTCGTGGTCGCGGTGAGTGCTTTGTGCATAGTGACAGATGACACGACGCTCACCTTCGGACTGGAATATGTTCCTTTCGGAGAGGTGATGATGCACGTACCGTCGTCGAGTATCCACTGGAGGCTCGACTTCGGAGTGCTGACGGTTCGGGATATCGATCGGTGATGGGTGCACTATGATCTAGTAGTGGTCGCGTCGATTGATTCGTTCACGGCGACATACCGAGATTGAGGGTGGTTCTGGACGGATGGCTGCACGCATCACTATGATCGGAATCGTGATTGACCTTGAGATATCGAGTACGATGCCCAGTTGAGTCATGAGTTCAGGCTTGAGGCCCAGTTACTTTACGTTTATGATTTCGGGTCGGGGACCCTAAATGGATTTTCGGATTCATGACGGTTTATGGGGACCGGGAATGAATCCCTTGAAAGGTTTTAAGAATGTTTTCTATATATATATATATATATATTCATATACATTCCTTTATTTGGAATGTCTCCTCCAGGTAGGGCCGTTGGCCTGGATGGACCCCGGAGTAGTCACGGAGCACTAACTGAGTGGAGTCGCCCCCGTTGGGTACCTTACTCTCAGGAGGGCTTGGATTATAACCTCAGGAAGGGTCATTGATCTACGAACATTGACCTGGGTGGACCTTGGGAGACTTGGGCTTTGAGACCCCGGGTAGCACGCGCGTAACTTTAGATACCGTGACAGGATTGGTTATGTGATTTATATGTATATGTTATATGATATATGATGTACTGGTTTTGGGCTGAGTCCCACATGGATTTGGGCAGTGGCCCATGTATTTGGTTTCATTTACGATTTTGGCCTAAGGCCCCAATGGTTTGGTAAATGGTTTTCGAATGCATGCATGTTTTTTAGTGAAGGGTACAAATGTCTTCGATAAAATGTTTTTATAAATTATTTGTTTTATCCACTCACCGCTTTTACATGTTTTGACTGCCTTTCAGGTTGACCGAGGATGCGGGTTGTAGTAGAGACTGAGATATCACATACCTCCTCTGGATCCTGACGTACTCTGAAGCCCCGAGCGGGCTATAGTCGGAATTTCCTTTGTCTGACACTCCGTGTCAGACGGGATCAGGAACGTCCAGCGTTAATTCCGGGGGGATTAGGGCGGGTCTTGACACATTTAGGAAGGTGGTAACATATTTATTGGGAAATGTGTATCTCTTATGTATGGGTGAGTAAGTAACTTTGTTCGTAACTTTGGAAAGGTGGTACCGAAGATCAAGTTAGTAACTTTGTTCGTAAAAGGAAACGGTAAGCAGTAAGTTTGGTAGAGTAATAATGAATAGTAAATATTAGTTACCTTTATTAGAAAATGTGTATCCCTTATGCATGGGTGAGTGAGATGTTCAATTCCTATGGTTTCGATGTGGGACAAATTCTCCTTGATATGCATGCTAACACGTGTTACGCAGATATGGTGTAAACGACATGGGCTTGGGCCATGTTTCGTGCTTGGGTTTTAGGTATATAGTCCAATGAGTCTGGTCAGATATGTTGTCAACACACTCAAACATCATCAAAATCACATAGAAAACCATTTAAAACAATTAAATTTTCATACATAATATTTTAATAAATAAAATGTCCACTCACAGTGCAATTTCACCGCTTATTCTTGTTCCAAACATTCCTTGTTAACTCCGGGAACTAAGTCTCCTGTCCAAAAAAATAATTCGAGGTGAATAAAGTCTCAAGAACCTTCAAGTAGCCTTCTCGTACAAACCCTAACTCCCGAGAATTTAATAATAGTTTTTAAACATTAACTAGGAGTTTTGGACACCCAAACCTACCCTTAAACGGTGTTCGAATAACTCGAAATGACAGGACCCGACACCGAAGGACAAAGTTAACCGTGCCCGGTCCTGCTCCCGTCTGACAAGTCAACTGAAAGTCCGAAACTACCCTTCAGCACCTGCTAGACAAGGGATATTTGCGCCTGTGCCCGCTCATACCTCCACCTCGAATAGCCTCGATCATCACGCCACGACCTGAAGGGTCATTAAAACATAAAAGGTGTGAGTGGAAAAAATGACCTTCGATAAATACATTTGCCAAAACACATTCTTACCCTTCAGTTTTCACAAACGTGCATGCATATCATAAAACATGAGTAACAGTATGAAATTATTCAAGTATGAACAGTGGACCGATAAAATCAAAACATGTTTTCCCATGGTCCATAAAACTCATGTTCACCAAATCAGTTCAAGTTATAAAACATCAAATCCCGGCTCTCAGGCCAAAACTTGTGAACACCATTACCTAGCCATAAAGACCAAAAACCCGTACTCAAAACAGGTACGTAATCACAAACCTCATGTTTCTAAATTCCATGTCCACATCTTCCTTGAAACTCATTTTTATCAAATCAATTTAATATCTCAAAAAGTTTACAGTTTCCTTAAATCATTTCAACCGCTAAACCACGGTTTCCTCAAAATCATTTTCCATAAACCACGGGACTTATTTCCATATCTTGTTGCTTAGAGTCACGTTCATCCCTGCAACGCGTGCATATCAATAGGCTCAAGGACCACTCAAAATCCGAGCATCCGCCGCTGTGAACACATCACCAGCCGGCAATCCAGATCTAGTGAACACATCACTTACCGATCTATGTATATCCAGCACATCTGATCTGAGTCAAGCCTCCCTCGGCTGCTCGACAAAGACCGTGCTACGTGACCTCGTCGGGGTAAACACTTCCATCCCGAAGGCGAGCGTTATCTCCAGGGTGCACTCCGGGGAAAAACATATTTCCACCCGAAAGCCCTAATTATCCGCAACATATCATCATCACGAAAACCAGTGAAAACAGTTGCATTGAAAACCAAATCATTTACAATACAGGGTCTCAGCCCCAAGTCCCGATTTACTTCATAAATCCGAAAATAATCAATATCATCATGTAATCACATGGAAATACAAATCCAATCAAATCACAATTCCATTGGGTCTCAAGCCCAAAATATCATTTTCATGCAAATCCGTGCAACCGTAAACCCGAGTTGCAACGATCACGTAAATCCATGAGATAAATCCCTGACTCATAATCCGAGACCAAATATCATTTTCAACTTCCTGACTCATAACCCGAGTCAAAACATCATTTTCAATCCGGGCCTAGCCCAAAAACATCAATTTCATCCTTTCTCGAAAATCGTACCAAAATATAATATAATAATCATAAAACCGAGAAATCACCGGATTGAAACACAAATCATATCAAATCATAACAAATCATATAATAAGGCATTTTAAATCATATATGCATGCATCACGGTTAGAAAACAAAGTCTACTCACACACACCGTTCAAAACGGTTCGTTTCCGAGCTGCACGTTTTTCCGTAAATTCTGGAAATCACAACTCCTGCCCAAAATCATTATAGAGGGTTACTAACATCTCAAAATACTTTATATAATTTTCCCCAATTTTTCCAGAATTTATATACGTATTTTTAACGTAAAACAAAACTTCGGATACGCGGAACATTAACGAAACGATATCCGATTTCATCCAAACCAGTGTCAAAATGTTCGTTACAATGAGAGCATCAAAAGTCATGTTGATCGTACCTCGGGATTCTCACTCACGCGCCCCCACGCGCCGCCGTGAGTGGCTGCGCGTGAAACCCACGCGCCTACTACAGTGCATCGTCCTAACCCGTATGTCTGGTAAACGGGTCCAATTAACCCGCGAGATGACCCGGTTCCAATCCTATCAATTCAGCCTTAAACCTTCCAATTGATCATTCAGTTAGCCTCGTTTTAACTTAAATTAAAGTTCTGTAACGTTAATTACACAAAACATTACCTACAATCCCACGATTCCATGATGAACAATGAAGAACACCTGTCACTGTGCAATCATGGAGTTTCGTCAATCTCAACCGGTTTCTTCCAATTGATGCACCCAGAAGCATCACTGGATCATGAGAAGTAGTTTCCCCACATCAATTACACCGTTTGATTGCTCCAAGATCACGACTCGACTTCGAATTTTCCTTACTCTCACCCAGTCTGTTCAGAGCCAATTGATGGCCAATTTCCTTCGTTCTTTCGACGATTCAGATCGTAGTGATCTCAGAAGGCTCGAATTGAGCTCCATTTCGATCCTCACGGCCCAATTCCCAGTATTTGAATTTTCCCCCCAATATCCAAATTTTCGAATTCCCAGTTCCCAGCCATCAATCGATCCCAGTGTTTCCCCAGGTATCTCAATCCATTAATCTCTCATTTTTCTCTCAAGAACGGCAGAGGAAGGGAGCCAATTCTCCCAGTTCTCCCACACTGATTTTTGAAGGTCCACTGGTAAGAAACAAAGAAGAAGAAAATGGGGGAAAAAGATGGAGAAGGAATGATGGTGTTGTAATGATGGTGTTTGGAAGGAAACAAGGAGCTGGAAACAAGGGATGGGTGACACTTGTCACTCATCCGGATGTGCACAGTCATCGGTTACTATTCATTATTATATTATTATTTTAATCCCGGTTCGTTCAGTTAATCGAGCCCGATTCTGTGACCATAACTTCGTCGTCGAATCTCCGATTTCGGCATGCCGCCTGTCATTGGATTCGTATCGACGAGACCTACGTAACGGTCCTTGGCCCTCGTCCATCGGACCTCCCGATCAAAAAGTCAACATTTGGCCCCTAATATGCCAAATTACCAAAATACCCCTCAACTTCCGAACGCCATAACTTTTTCCTCGAATGTCGGAATCGAACGTGCCACCTGTCTATGAGCTCGTGACGTCACGAACTACGTCACAGTCATCCGTCAAAGTCCGTTTGACCGCCCGAACTAAAAGTCAACATTTTGTCCACGCTAGGGGCAAAACGGTCATTTTGCACAATTCGTCCGATTTCACTCAACTAATCCCAGATTAGTCATTCTAATTCATAATTAATTAATATTCAATCCCGATATACGGGACGGGTCATTACACGAAACCTGCGACAAAATGTCCGTAACATCGAAATATGTGAAAGACATGTTGGTCGCATCTCGAGATTCACTGGCACGTGCCAGCACGTTCTGCTTGAAGCAGGTGCGCGTGGAGCCCCACACACTAGCGCCAGTCCTCATCTCTACTGTTTCTCTCGTTTTTCGGGACGCTTGACTAGGCGACCCGACTCGGCCCTAACTCGCTCAAAACTAGACCTTTTCCATCCGTGTTTTGTTCAACCTACTCTGACTTAGCTTAGGACGAGATCTATATAATCAAAACTAAAAGGTAACTTATCCTAATCTGTCACGCAACCTCTCAACTTTCGACCAAAACTCTTCCTCAGTTTTTGGGTGATCTCGACGTCCAAACTCATGAACCAGGGCCTTATTAGGGTCGCAGGAACTCTAAGAAGGTGATAAAGACCTTGTTTCCAAGGTTCCCAGTTGAAAACTGGGTTGAGCAACTCCAAACCCTAAAATTCCTTCTTGGGTCCACTCTCCCTATCTCCCTCTCGGTCTAAGTCCAACACTTCCCTTTTTCTTTCTGGTTTTCACCTCTTTCTCTTCTTACTTTCCACTCTTCTCTCTTCTCCCCTGTACTTTTCTTCATTTTTTTCTTCTTTTTCCTTTTTCTACCTCTCGGTCGAACAACACACCAACACACACAACATTCACCTTAAAACACACACACAAGCACACACGTACATACATAGTTGGTGCACACTTCCCTAAGGGATAGAGGGACACTTGTCACCTCCTTAGTCCATCCATAGAAAAATCTCCCACAAGAAATTACCAAAATACCCCTACTAGCCAAATTACCAAAATACCCTAATATCGTTTAAACCCAAAACAAACCATCTAAACTCCATTTTCGGCATGCCGCCTTCCGACATACTCGGGAGGCCGAAACCTTTACAACGGAATTCACGGAATATCCAAAAGCTCCCTCAGTCAAAAGTTAACTATTTGATTTCAGATGGTCATTTTATACCTTTATTGAAAGTCCGGGCCATTATATATATAACTATATATATATATAAGAACTTATATAACTAAATATATATATAAGGATATACATGCAAATGTTGTATAATAAAATTAATACTTAGTCAATTTAATTATATAAGTTATTTTATTTACACGTCCAAAATCCTTATATAACTAAATTTATTATCACTGTAAAAAAAACTTATACAGCACCCGCCACAACCAACTTATATAAATTTATTATCACTGTAAAATAACTTATACATCACCCCTTCAATCATTATGCAGGGTAGTTTCTCATCTTTGAGGGCTTAAGCGCCATCTAAACAGACTAAACGGTTGTCATTTTGAACAGTAATTGTCATTGCCACGTTGACTTGTGGGTAGCATAATTTTGATAATTGTACCTTTTATTTTTGATATATAATGATATCATTTTTAATTAAAAAAGAAAAGAAAATAAAGGATTGAGGAAACTAAAATAAATAAATAAATAAAAATCCTGAAGAATTTCCCTAGCTTGGCCAAACCCCTAGCAGTCATCGCTCAAACTCTTATTGTGGAGGAATCGACAGAAACGTGTAGGATACGCAGACCAAAAGGAAGCTGTGAGCAAGGCAATCAACAACCATATAATTGCTCTCACCCGTGGGGGTCTTTCAAAAAGAGAAAAACAACAGCCGAAGGAGTTGAAGATGTCGACCAAAGTGTTGGAGCAAAGGACTAATTGGATTTTAGCACGAAGATACTAAAGGTGTTTTACATCCACTTTATTGCTTGAGTAAATACCAGCAGATTTCGAAGCCAATACCTGTTAGTTGAATAGGCGTGAGCAGCGTCTAGCGGGTTTGGAACTTAATATTGGACATAGGGTTAAGATATAATAATATAATATAAAATTAATGTTTGATATGATTAATATTAATTAGTTATTGAATAATTTAATATGATTAACTACTTTTATATGATCTAGACTCCTAAAATAATATTCTTAAAATTGTCTGTATTAGATAATTTTTTTGTATAATTAGATGACTAGTAATTTTAAAAAAAAATAAATTTTTTTAATAATGATGATAACAATAATATTAATAAAAAGGGATAATAATAAAAAAGTTAATATTAAATAATAATTAAATAAATAGAAATAATAATATTAGTATTATCAATAGTTAATAAAAAAATATATATATAATATATAATTGAACCGGTATGACATTTTAATCAAGAAACACACTAAATAGTAAATTAAATAGTTAATTTATCCCATAAATATATTAACTTATTTGATTAAAATAATTATTATAATATCTCATACTAAATGAGACGTAGGAGGCTAGGATTCAAAGAACTTGGGGATGGCTTCATGGTTAATTTTTCGTGAGCACAGGGGTCCACAAGTTCGCACGTGTCTGGTTTCATGTAGAGTCGACCGTAGCTGACCGGTGCCCAGCATTCAGATTCCTAGCCCCCATGCCATTAAACGCCGGTCTCTACGGATCATTTTAGAGTTTGAGACAACAAAGACAACTCTCTTGGCCTCTGTGTACCATTTTCCTTTTTTTTTCTTAAAAAAAAAATAGCCAAATTACAATTTCTTGATATCCGTTATGATGTCGTGCATTCGCCGGGTATGGCCTGGTGTCGGAGCTCCGGACCGACCGATTCGGATCCGGCAACCGCCACGGGCGGCTGAGATCTCATTTCTCCCGCAGAAATATTGCGGGAATCAACGACCAAGAATTGCCCTCCGAACGACGCAGTCTGAACATTTGTGGCAGCTGTTGTGGACGGTTGAAGCGGTGGGGCGAGGAGGTGCGTGGGAGCGATCAGAAAGCGGAGATGGAGCGGAGGCCTCGAAGGCGGGGCCATGCTCGTGTGCGGTTGGGGAGTATCGGACGGTGGAGCAAGAAGGGATTAGTAAAGATCGGAGAGTGGAAGTGTTGGTTGCGGCGGGGTTTACGGTGATTCTGGGTGTAGGCAATCGGGTGCTGTATAAGCTGGCTTTGGTTCCTCTGAAGCAATACCCATTTTTTCTCGCTCAGCTCGCCACTTTCGGGTACTTCCTACTGCCACCGCCTCTCTCTCTCTCTCTCACACACATGTACACACAGCTATTATTTTCTTATTATTTTATTTTTCATTTTTGCTGCTTAGAAATAATTAGTTATAAATTTTGATCACCGTAGGTCATTGGCCATCTCCCACACTTATATCTTTTTTTTAGAGAGAAAATAAAAATACAACACGGGAGCTACAGAGAAAATCCCCTAGAGCACCCGCTACTAGTTTCAACTTTCAGGGTTGTTTAGTTAACCGTTGATAAGTATTGGAGCCAATAATACGAACATTAACGAAAATTACGAAATGGCCGATAGCAATAAAAATTAATAATAAAGTATATATCTTGCCCAAATTATTAATTAAAATTATGGTAAAAAAAGTTTACTTGTGGCAAATAATTATTAATTAAATTAAAACAAATCCAGTCCTCTTGTTGCATTCCTTTTCGAAGTTCAAAAATAAAGAAATAATTTTCCTCACACAGCCACAGCCATACCTGTTCGTATACGGCGCGGTCGTGCAACTCTAGACCCATATGATCATCAGTGTACCCGACCCGATGCCATGCTTATTAAAGCGCGCAAGGCCCCAGCTGAACCAATAAGTTCTGGATCGAGAAAGTCCAAGAATTAATTAATAAGTAAATAAATAAAAAGAACAGAAGGTTTTATTCCTTAATTTTATTTTTTCAATTACAACAAATTTGAAGTGGAATTGGGTTTTACGTCAATGAATCAACTTTTGAGCGTTGATATCAAAAATACCACAAGACCGTAGTTAATAGTTATATTAGCTTGGAAAGTTGAATTAAAGTCCCCAATTATAAAATACTGGGCCATTCTGGTTTTGGAGCCTGAGGGTTGGACAAAATGAAATTGAGCTTTTCGTAGCTATGTGATCTGAGTCCGCTTGGTTGAGTTGAATAGATTTATTTTCTTTTAGCAAGGATTGCATGTTGAATGTTTTTGGTCTGAGAATTGCGTCAGATAAACAAATATTTTTTTTGATAAACAGATAATTATATTTTTATAATTTCAAATTTGGGTGAGAATGACTGCCCAAGCTAGGCTTGTCTACTTGTGATTATCTTTTCGTTTGGGTGAATATGACTACTTTGTTGGTTGTTGAATCCAAATTAGACTTGTCCGCTGGTTTATTTTCATGTTTTACACACTGCAAAGTGCAAATGCTTCCTTTCTCTCTATTTTTCTTGTAGGCCCAAGTGGGTCAAGTCATGATTTCTTCCTTTTCGATTACACTTTTGCTAGAGGTATTTGCAGAATATAGCTTGTTTACACTAATGGGGTTTGACAACAATTCTTTATAACTTTATAAGCCAAATTCAGTGTTTAAATTGTCATTGCCATCCCCACCCACCGCCAGTCTCATGAAAGCCGCCACCATTTTTTTGCATCCTTACTTCCTCCTTTGCCCTTAGTTAATTAAAAAAAAAAAAACAGAAATGAAAACCTGTTCGCTAACCGACAACCTTCATGACAACCTAATTTCCTTTGCCAGTGGCAGTCGCCGGTGAATCCAATTCTTCATCCAACCATCCAACATGCACACCGTCGCTGCCGAGAGATGTAATGGTAACAACTCCTTCTATGCCATCCGTAGTTACCCTCATTTCCTCTCTTAAATCCATCACAATTAATTCAAATTCAAAGATTGATTCTTTGATCACTGAGTTAACCAAAAAAAGAGGGAAAAAAAAACTAGAGATTGTTCATATCATGAATTCAAGGGAAAGTGGTACTACATGCTGAGGAAGGGGACATCGGAAGGAGAGATGGGGTGGTTCAATCGCGAAGGTGATAGTGGTAGCAGGATAGCTGGAATTGTTAGGTTATTTTTCATTTCCTATTTTTTATTTTTACAAACTACATAAAAGTACCAAAACTGTAAGGGTCATTTCAATTCATTCCGTGAAAATTCGATTTTAAGTACCCAAATTATCAAATTATAACATCTAGGTAACCATGGTTATTAATTTGTTAAAAAGTTTATTAAATACTCAAGTGGCACTTCTGGACTTTTTTATGTTGAAATGGATGCCATGTAGATAAAATAAATAATAAAATTTAAATATATTAAGTAATCACTAAAATCTTAAAATAAATAAACAAAAATTGAAAAAAAAAATCTTGAATATATTCAATGATATTGATTCCCCCCATCATCATTCTCGAACTCCACGATTCACCACCTCACGCTAGATGCAAAACCACCACAACCATTGAACGATGTGAGACTTAGTTGAGGACGAGAGGAATTTGGATTGAATCATGGCCAACTGCCGAGCTGTCGAGATTGAGCTTGATACCCTCGACGGCGGTCATGCCTCTCACAAGCTCCCCCACCTCCTTTTAACAAAGTCTATAAATCCGGCTCTTTCGGGTCCAAACCTGGTGGGCCTATAAATCCGACTCTTTCGGGTCCAAACCTGGTGGGCCTCTCACGACCCATAATAGTTTGATGCGGTTGAGGTTGGGCTTGGTAGTGTAGCCTGGGTTGAGCTCGTTGCAGAAGTCGATGAGGTTGAGGACGGGCTCGGCGATGAGGGTTGTGTTCGGGTGTGAATTTTGTTTTTGTTTGTTTTTTTTTTAAAATTTTGGCACCCATTTCAGAAAAAAAAAAATGAGAAGAAAGAACTCTTATTCGTAGAAACACAGAGAATTTCAAGTTGTTCTTGTCTCGGATTCGTAGAAACCCAGAAGAAAGGTTAAGATACTTGTTAAGATTGCTTCTCTTTTTATTGTTCTTTCAATTTCCTGTTGATGATGTGGTTTCATATGATGAATTGGGGAATAGGAAGAAGGGGATTAGTGAGGATGAGATGATGATTGATGAAGATGATGAATTAGAGAAAAGGGGAAGCCGATGATGAATTAGGATTTTCTTTTTAATAATTTTGTATGGTTTAATACATGGCATTATTAATTATTTAATATTGTGACTAAAATGTCCTAATCTTGGCCACCTCACGAGTTATTGGACCATTTATTTGCTATTTGTCTGTTTAACGGCTTAATAGATGAAAAATGTAACGAAAAAACTCTTCTGTTAGTTGCAATATAGTTTAGATACTTAAAATTCAATTTTTACCGTTAGGGTACGAATTCAATTTTTATCGTTGGGTACTTTTATAATTGTATTCATAAACCTGTCCAAACAGAGATATTGTTTGTTTTCACTCTAAAACTTTGCTCTCCCTTCTCTCTAAAACCTCACCCCTTAGTCGGCCTTAGATTTGCAGTGGAGATTTTTCCTTTGTTCGTCACCTCTTGGTGGTAGATCTAAGCTAAACCTCTACCCCTCAGTCCCTTGCCTCTTCCCTACCCCTACCCTCCATCGCCTCTGCTTCTCCACTAATTCGGCTCCCCTATCGCTGTCGTGGGTCTTGCTTTCATGCCTTGGTTGTTGGTCTCCGGTTTTCGTATCGTGGGTCTGCATCGTTGGGCTAGGTGGTGCTTCCTCTCTTGCGGTCCCGTGGTGGTTGGCTATTCAGAGTGGGGTGTTTTCCGTTGTTGGGTGTAATGGTTCTTGGTTTGGGTAGTTTTAATTTTTAGCTTGTTTTAATTTTTACTTTGGGTTCTTTCTTAAATAATCCAGTAACTCTATGATTGTTTCGATCTCGTGCTTTGCCAAAATTCTTAGTTGTCTTTCTGCTATTGTTATTGTGGTTGTTGGTGCTCTTGATGATGTTTGGCCCGAGTAAACTCCACTTCGGTTGGAGACCATCCTCACCAAAGTCGTAGCTGGTTTTATTTCCACCTAATCTAAGTTTGTTTCCTGATTTAAAAATAAATAAAAATAAAGGTTAAAGTTTGCATTATTAAAAAAAATAAAAATAAAGGTTAAAGTTTGCATTTTAAGAACCAACTTGGAGGGAGGTTGTTTCAGCATATTGGGGGTGGGAATTACTTTAACTAGTAAAATAAACTGTTTTTCTGTAATAATGAAAAAACAAGTGAAATGAACTGTTTGAAAAACATGCTTGCTTTTCTGTTTTTATCTTTCCTTTTTATGGCATTATGGTCTTTCGAATGAAGTCTCTTTTTCAAAGATAATTAAAGAAGCAGACGCTGCGAAAGTGAACATGTAATGGTGGGCCTTACTTGAATCTAAACCACGGATCTAATTAAGGCGCAAATTCTAGCAAGGGATGGAGGGAGGAGGGTGGCCCACTTCTATCATCACCTGTCCTCTTTTTTTTTTTTTTCCTGGTGATATTATTAGATTCTGTGCTTTACGACTGTGTCAACTTGGGGAGGTGTCGGCGTGCAAAAAAAAAACAACTTGGGGAGGTGTCGGGGTGGTGGTGCACGAGGAGCTGCCCACTGTCCTTTTCTACTTTTTTATTTATTTATGATTTTTTGGTGTGTGGTTCGCAAATAAAAGTTTAGGATCTTAGCACCTGCGATCCTTTATTTTGCATACCAATTTTAACTTTTCTTGAATTATAATGATATATATATTTTTTTATACGTATAATGATATATTTTTACTCTTCAAACATTCAGTATCTAATGATTCATCTTGTTTAGTTAGTTCTTATAATATTGGTTTATAAAACTTGAGCAATTCTTTATGTTTTAAATAAAATAAAATTCTTTTAATTTCAAATTTATTCCTCTTTTATCAAATAATTCATTCCTCTTCAATATTTTCTTTGTCACTTTCAATTTTTCTCATCTAATAATACTTCGGAAATAGAATCAGCTAGAAGGGTTTGGGCTAAGCCACACAATGGGTGAACCACTATCTCTCATTTATTAGTAGAGTTTAATACCGCTGGACTGTAATGCTATAATGGCACCTACTTATGTTTTTAATTTATGTTAATAAATATTTAGGGTTTTTTGGGACTGACTTTAAGGTTTAGGATTGAATGTTTGCGAGGTACAAGTTTGCGAGTTAGCTTTTTTTTTTTAACATGAATAAAAGATCAACGCTTACAATAGAAAATACCTGAAAGCGGTTGGGTCATTAATCACTTCAACGAATGGTCAACTTACTAGTAAAACCGAAGCCATAATGATGCAATATCTGATCTTTCATCATTGAAACCATAGTTTAATTTTTAAAATAATAAAGCAAAATATACATAAGAAAAGGAGAAAATATGTGAAATTTTCTAGGATTTTTAATTATTGCAGTATGTCACAGTTTAAAACAATATATGTACATATTTTTCTGTTTCTTTCTCCTATTTTCAGTTTATATTCCTATTGATTTCAAGCATTAACTCCTAGCTCCAATACTATGGACTAAAGCTCCAATACTATGGACTAACTTTAATGCCTGCCATTTAATTTTGCTTCTCAGATATGTAATAGTATATTTCTCAGTCTTGTATCTCCGGTACCGCGCTGGTATTGTCACAGATGAGATGATTTCCATGCCAAAAGCTCCTTTTCTTGCTGTTGGCCTCTTGGAAGCGCTTGGTGCTGTTACTGGAATGGCAGCTGGAGGTAATTTTTCTAACATTACCTAATTTGCTTCGAACTTTATTTCTCTCAACATCTACAATCATTGGACTTTTCATTGTTTATGACTATCGGACAGTTATATGAGCTTTATATCTGCTAAATTCATTTTCTGTAAACATTTAATTAATCATGTACCGTATGAGTCACTTTTCCTACCTTAATTACGGAAGTTATTCTTTTACATAAGTTGTTATTATATTGTATAGGTTTAGAACGCACGTCTCATGTGTCATTTCTGAAATTCCTTTTTCGATATATATATATATATAAATATATTTTCTTGAATCTTATTAACTAATAAGTTTGTCACTTTCTGAAATTTCTAGCTCAATTATGTTGATTCTTAAGGAATGAAATCCCACACGTATGCCACTAGTACTAGGGTCTAGTAGAATTCGTACCCAATGTGTACTGAGAGGTCTTAAGTCAACTCTTGTAGAGAGCGAGGTAGATACCCAATGTGGATAATTCCCTCCCCAACATTGTTATACCAAAAAAAAAAAACCCAAAAACAAAGTCTGATTTATGCAATTGAAGCTCTTATCCTTCCTAGAGGCTAGAGTTGACTTTAAACGTATATACTAGTTCTTGGGCTCTTTTTATTTTCATACAGTTCGTTTATTGAATGTGTGACTCCAAACCAGTCTACTCCTGAATGTTTGCCCTTCGTATGAAACTCACTAGTACTACTCATGAATTTGGTTTTTTACTTTTGCTTTTAAGTATTGACATACAAGATGCTTTTAATTCCGCAGATCAAATAAATTTCTGCTAAACTAATATACTTTGATGGGTAGAGAAATATTTCAGTAATACTGAGTATTATTAGTCTGTTATACTTCTTGATTCATACGGAATTATCATTTATTATTGTTATTTATTTTCTCAACCTTGAATCAGCAATCCTTTCTGGAGCATCTATTCCAGTTTTGTCTCAGGTAAGCTGGTTCTGCGCATACTTTCCAGATACAGCTGTTTATTCTTATATGTCAACTATACACTGGTGCTCTAGTTATACTGTGTTTCCCAAAACAAGTGTATCTTTCCCGAGCTATCTCACTATGGTTTGAACAAATGAAGGGATGATTCAAGATCTGACTAAATGATGCATGCGTTTCGAGAGAAGGAAGAAGAAAATAATTGAATAAAAGCTATAGAAATGCAACTGTAGATTAAAAAATATTAAATTTAATTAAGTGGAGGTGATGCATGCAACACAATCTAAATATTTCTTTTATAAATGTACGTATTAAATTTATATGCGAACAGTTGATCGGTAGAGTCGATGCAGGAACTGAGTAACAACTGAACTGTGCTGGAGTTTTGTGCCGGGGAATCAGGGTTAATCAGTCAGTTGTTTGGGGGATTTAAATTTTACGTTGGGATATTAAAAGGATTCTGATGATTGGTGCAAAACCAACACCAATTGAAAAACTATAACCATTGATTGACTGAAATTTTGAAAATCTAAGTATGAAAGTAACCTTTGTACTGTCACCAGTAAATCATGTGGCTTGGTACCATTCAATATGAGTATACTGAAAGTTGGATGTTTGATTTATTGCTATTCTTATGTTGCAGGCTTTTCTTGTTTGGCAAATTCTCCTGTCAATTGTTTTTCTTGGAAGGAGATATAGGGTCAATCAACTTGTAGGATGCTTTCTTGTAGCCATTGGTGTAATCATAACTATAGCAAGGTAAGCCAGATACTTAAATATCTTCTTTGTCATTTTAATTTAGCTAAACTTATGATCTTAGGACGAAAGTTGTCTGTGAACTGCATTTTCTTTTTCTATGTCAATCCAAACAATCTGTTCCTCTACGAATGTGAAACTTGAGTGACAGAGGTTGAAAGAGGGAAAAAAACTTTCAAGAGCATGGCGGTGCAGCTTCGTCAAAAATCCTTAGTGTGTATTTTAGACTTTGAATTCAAACTTATTAGGACTATTAATTACGTTGGTATGAATAAAGTCCTGCCATTGCATAGTTATAGATTGGATTCAGGAAGCTTTCCTTCTGAAGGACTGGTCAGACCCTTTTACGATTTCAGAGCTTGTTAAGGCTGTTAATTATGCTCTTGCGAGTATAGATCAGCTATTGCGTGGGTTCAGTTGCTCACCATGCACACACACACACGCACACACAATTTTGTGGATGTCGCAGATCGCTGGAGGATGTTGACTGCATTGATCTCAGAGTTTGCTCACCCATGCGCACACACACACACACAAAATTTTGTCGATGTCGCAGATTGCTGGAGGATGTTGACTGCATTGATCTCAGAGTTAATTCAATGCGATAAATGCTGCCTTAGGGAGAATGGGGCATTATAGGTGATTAGTAGATTCTTTCCAAAACTTTGGCATTCAATACAAAGAACTTTGATATATATTGCCTTTTCTAGTCAGAGCCACATGTTGTTCGCCTTGGTAATTATAGGAAACTGTAAATCCTAGTGGCTACAAGAATAAATTTATTAACTTCCTTCCTTGTATGTATTTATGGCCAAATTAAGTAGTTGGTGGTATCACTAAGCCGAAAGGCAACCATAAATTCCTGACAAGACCAGCCTTACATGATATACTTCAGAAGCTGATATTTTTCACTTTTTTTTTTCTTTACTGATTCCATTACACAGCATGCAATTTTATGTTCATGAAGATTTCTCAACTGGAATGTGGGTTCTTCTTTAGTATGTACATTATGGTTGTCTTCTTTACAGTATTAGCATGTCAAGTAATTACCTTTCTCTTTGTCTGAAGTGGATCTAATGCTGGACATTCATTAAAAGAAGCTGGTATATTTTGGAGTCTTCTCATGATAGTTTCATATTTGTTCCAAGCAGCTGATACAGTGCTGAAGGTTGTAAAATTTTCTAATAGTTGTGACTTTTCCACTTTTTGACAATATAATACGTTCTCTGTAACAGGAAATTTTTTTATCATTTTGTAGGAAGTAATTTTTCTCGATGCTCGTGAACAATTAAAGGTACAAATGGCCTTTTATAGCTTTCGTCTTTATGTACCTAGATTGGGTGTTAGTTGTAACTTCTGCTTCTGAAGGAATTTTTGCAAGCAACAAGTATGCTAAAAGCTATATAGCCTATGGGGCCATTGAATTTCATTAGAGGAAAAGGGTTATGGATCATTAAAGATTTATTGTTGAAAGCAAGATTGAAAACCAATAGGGTATAACTTATTGGAATGTTAAGATGTTGTTTACGTCTCTTTTTTATTTTTATTTTTCTAGTTGAGATTAAAAAGCAGCTGCATGATGAAATTGTACTAAACTTTTGATATTTTTTTGTGGGTTTTGTTTTAATCTGAGAATTTTTCTTACATTCAATCTGTTACAGGGAAGTTCGGTGGACCTATTTGTTGTAAATTCTTTTGGATCTGCTTTTCAAGTAAGTGACAAGAAAATGGTTCAAATTCAGATTTTGGTGTTTTGAAGTTGAGTTCCCCTTTCTTATGTTGTGTTTTACCCTTCATTGTAATTGCAGGCATTTTTTATATGCCTTCTCTTACCTTTTTTGTCAAAATTATGGGGTATTCCATTTGGTCAACTCCCAACCTATCTTAAAGACGGTGCAGCTTGCTTTCTAAACATCGGTACTTTGTCGAGCGGTAAGATATTATTCGTTGACTTTGTTTCTGAAGTTGTGTAATTAATTTACATACTAGCTAGTAGACAGTACAAGCCAATAGATTCATTCATTCACTATGATTATACCAATGATACAAGGTCAGCAGTTAATCTATAGTTGTGCTTTCTTTATTCAGATTGATAACTTGTTTTTGTTGAAATTTATTTGAGACGTTTATATTTGATAATATGCTAGTCAAATGTCTTATGAGGGTAAAATGAATCAAATGGTTTATGATGAATCTATGTTCTGTAGGATCAGCGGCATGCATCGTTTTAAAAATGAAGAAAATTTGGTAGCTCTTATGTATAAGTAGGCATAGCATATTTGGATGGAACAATATGGCCATTAGTTTCATTGTCCTCCATATCACACTGACTCCATAGAGGAAAAGAAGTGGGATTTTGTGGTCACCATGTCAATCATCAGTCAAATACATGTGATATAGATTCAAACAAGATTCAGCATATGCATCGATTGTATCGATTATGACTTGATGGAAGATAATTAACATGTCAAATGATAAAGATAGGTTGGGCTTTCCAAGTACGACCTTACTCATATTGGCAAAGATTGTTATGTTTAATTTTGCCCCTCTTTCATAATCATCAAACTGAAATTGGCGTGTGCTCATATTATCATTTGCCCCCGCCCCCCTTTCTTAATCTTTACACTGAAGTGACATTGCAGTTAATTGGTGTGGTTGATTTGATTACATTATAATTTGGTTGGCCACAGGATGTGATGGTGCCCCGTTACTTCCTTTACTCTTTATTCTTGTCAACATGGGTTATAACATATCAATGCTGCATCTTCTCAAGATATCTTCTGCTGTGGTATCATGCCTCGCAGCAACATTTTCAGGTATGCCAATTGGTTGAATTAACTTCTATACAAAAGCTCTGATATATAAAGTTAATACAGACATAAACATCCATGTGAAAACTATAACAGCCTGCCACTATCACAGTTGGTAAGTGGAATGGAAATCGAAGATTTTGTATTGATTTGTGTGGTTAGTCTTCCATGAAGCTGGATGATGGATCAACAAATGTTTTGATGCTCAGCGTGCATATCATTTAGGTGAATGCAGGTTTGGATAAAAGGCATCAGTTAAAACTAAAACAGAGCCCTAAATGAATATCAACTCGCTAAAGCAAACCTTTTCAGCCTTCTAGGCTATAAGTTGTCCACATTCCTTGTACAATTTAGAGTGTTGAAAAATTGGACGGTATTGGTGTCTGTTTGAAGTTCGGATTTTCTGATTATCCGCAAGTCCATGAACCTTAATCATCACATTGCCAATAGGAGGCTAGATTGTATATACTTCATCTTTTTATTTGTTCTGTGTGGTAAATGTGGATTGATGGAAATTTATGCGTTGACTGGTTTGGAACATCACCCGCAGTGCCAATATCAGTGTTTGTCTTCACGCTGCCACTACCATACCTCGGTGTTGCAGCATCATTGCCCACAGGCTTTGTTTCTGGAACTATTATTCTCGTGATTGGGTTGCTCAGCTATGCTTGGACACCTTCAGTCTATCCAACTAGTGACTCCCCATCACCCCCGACTATCTGACGGTTAATATCATCAGCATATTCCAACCCAAGGCAAAATGCAGGACACCGATCTCTTCATGGTTATGGCAGTTAGAGGAAGATAAACGATGTCTGTCCAGTCATGATCCTTCATTCACAAGCACTAGAGATAGAAACAAGGTTATAATCCTTGTTTGGCTACGGAGAAACTAGTGTCTGATGAGCAGTAATGACGCTGAGGATGCAAAACAAGTAGAACCAGAAACTGGAATTCTGATCTGGCGGGGTTATGGCAATTGGACTGAGACTGCCATGAACTTTGGCCTTGGGATGTAAGGGAGGGAATTTGGTAGTTGTTTGCTTTGTAAGTCTCTGTTGACTCTAACTTTATGTTTTTTGTTTCTTTCTTTTTGTTTGTTTTGTTTCTGAGATGTGGGTGAGGTTGAGTATAAGCATTCCCTGTAATCTGAGGCGCTCCTTCTAATTCAATTTTCTTAGGCTGCGTATAAACATTCCCTGTAATTTGAGGCGCTACTTCTAGTTCAATTTTCTTAGTCCATACTGCGGGCAACTCCCTTCTCACCCCACTCTTGGTTTCTTTCATTATCTTCTCCCTCCAATTTAGTTTCATGCACAAGTTATTACCTTGAATAAAAGTTACCAGCTTCAAAATATATGGATATGCTGGGTCTTACTAACAGAGCGTTATAAAGAACTTCAAGATTATAAAATGACATAATCGGAATCAACGGAAATTAAGGGCCTGTTTGGTGCATTTTGTATGGCATTTTTTTTGTTTTGGTTCCGAGATACAAAATTGGATGGAAAATGTGTTTGGTAATTTATTTTTGAAGAATGAATTTAGAATATGAAAGCGTATGATAGAATAATTTTCCTGCGTTCCGTAAAATGCCAAATTGTTTTTTTGAATTATAATTTATTGATGCAAAAAATGTAATAATTTAGATGTGATATTTTGTTCACTTTATTTGTGCCACACTGCCCCGTGCTCTTTGTTTGATCGGTAAAAGAAAGTAGATTAGTTGTCAATAAGAGATAAGCGCTGGTGTGATACTGGTCTAAGGGCTTTTCCATGCCTAAGTTAGTATGTAGGCCTTTGTATATAAGAAGTATGTGACAAATGGTAGTTTTCACAAAATAACAATGAATAGTATATCTTAGTTATCTTTTTTCGAGAAATGTCTCCTTTTGTATTAGTGTTTGAGGGAAATTTGATGAATAATTTTGATGTGAGATAAATGCACTTCTGCTATGAGACTAGCACATGCCATATGGATGGATGATGTATGATGTGTCCACGTTTTAGCAAGTAATTGGCCCTTGTTAGGGTTGCTTGGCCATGTGGGTTTAGGCCCATGTGTTGTTTTGAGTTTGTAGGCAAGTTCTGGGCCCGTTTATTGTGTTTGGGCTTGAGGTATTTTGCCTATAGAGTTTAGTCCATTATGATGTCAATAGAAGTGCTCTAAATTCTTGACTAAGGTGGAATTTCTCAGTTGGGGACTTATTTGTTTTTCCAGACTCGATGGGGAGATATACTTCTAGCCTCCCAAGTCGCCCAGGTAAAGGAGAACAACAAGAGACAAGTTGGTGTGTCCTGCAGTAGAAGCTAACTGGTGTTTTTGCAATTGAGTCGGAGATATGGAGTTGTAGTTGTGTCAGTCTCAAATTGAATCTGACCGGTGTTGAGCTTGGTAAGCTGACCAATGATGAGTATTGTGTAAGTGTGGACTTGCGCAGCTCGGATGGATTGGGTCCCCTAGGGTCTATCCAGAATTGTTAACTGTTTGGTTTGTTGGCTCGATGGACTCGGTGTTAATGGCTAGTTTGTATGAGGGTAGGCCATATACAGGGTGGGCCGGCCGGAGATGTTGTCCGCTTGGTTGGTGTGTGAAAGGGTGCTTGCAAGCCTACAGATGACGATGTGTGGGTACTAGGTATGCGTGTGACCACTGTATGTTGACCACGTGTCACCCTTCGATGATTTTTATTTTTACCAAAGTGACATTTGATAGAAGATTTATCAATCAAGAAATTATGAATGATAACTCCTAATGTAATACTTTGCAAGTGCACAAAATCGTATGACGAGTATAATAGGTTTGCAAAGGTCGATCCCTCGAGGACTTGTTTAACGTGAATCCACTTAGTTTGGAATGAAACAACTTGAGAAAAAGTACAAAAACGTTGGGGGGTTTTGAGTGATGATTAGAACGAAATTAAATGATGAAAACAAGTGCAAAATGATGAAAAACTTGATTTGAAAGTTGATTGGATGATTAGGGCGAATTAGGACATATTATCCACCTTTACCAATTATAGTTCTCCTTAGATTTCGTTGATTAGATTAATTATGTATGTATTTGAATTAAGTGCCCATGCAAGGGTCCGACTAAGGCTCACCCTACACATTTACCTTCTCTTAGATTGCATGTTTAAGCGTGATGTACCCGCCCTTAAACAACTATTACCGATGGTGCGTGATAATGCATGAAACATGAAGAAGATTTAATGACACTACACTATCCCTAGTAAAGTGATGTGCAATCCTAGGAAGTCATGAGTTTAGATTACGAATAAGATTCCTCCTCTTAAACGTGATGCTACAAATTGCAGGGTGAACACAAACATCAAGGTGATCCGTCAAGCAATTACATCGACAATTATACGCAGATAAGGTGATCAAACTTACAAGCATGAATTGAGTTCATGAAGCATAGTAATCCAACAAATCCAGGCATGCATAACAACCATAATCAACAACCAAAAATCTAATTATAAACTAACATGGCTAGGGCTTCAAACAGCCCTAATCCTAAAGCAAACTACTCACACATAAATAAGTTAACAAACATCATAATTGAATGCATAAAAACTTAAAGAGATTAGGGATTAAGAAACACAAATACTAAGATGAATGATGTGTGAGAGAAGTGGCACAAACACTTCTTCTTCTCCCAAGCTTCACGTCACAAAGAAGATGCAAGACTTGAATCCAAAAGCATGAACAAAAGGGTAAATTCCGGCTACTTGTGTATAAACTTTGAGCAGAAATTTTTGCTAAGTTTTGGGACCTTAGGAGGTAAATTGGACCCCCAAAAAAATGAGAAAACCTCTATTTATAACCCCTAACACCTGCCCTAACATCTCCCTCAAAGAAAAGGGAAAACAGCCCCAACGCACCATTATACTCAGGTGGTCAGCCACCACGTTTTCACAACCTTTCTTGTCCCTAATTTCAATATCGAATTCTTGAAGTAGGAGCATCCAACGAATGAGCCTTGATTTGGCCTCCTTTTTGGTGAAAAGATACTTCAAGGCTGCATGGTCAGTGAAAAAAATTACTTTAGTACCAATTAGATATGATCTAAATTTATCTAAAGCAAATACAACCGCCAAAAGTTCTTTTTCGGTTGTAGAATAATTCAATTGAGCATCATTTAAAGTGCGGGATGCATAATAAATAACATGCGGCTATTTGCTTTTCCTTTGACCCAAAACAGCCTCCAAGTGCATAATCTGATGCATCACACATCAATTCAAAGGGAATGGACCAATCCGGTGGAGTGATGATTGGTGTTGTGGTTAGTAAGTCTTTGAGATGGTTGAATGCTTTCTCACACGCCTCGGTGAACTCAAAAGACACTCCCTTTTAGAGGAGACGGCATAGGGTTGTGCGACCTTGGAAAAGTCCTTGATAACTCGTCTATAAAATCCTGCATGACCAAGAAAAGAACGAACCTCTCTAACCGAAGTAGGTGAGGGTAAGTAGCGTACAAGATCTACCTTAGACTTATCAACTTCAATTCCTTTTTCAAAGATTATATGACCCAAAACAATACCTTGTTTAACCATAAAATGACATTTCTCCCAATTTAACACAAGGTTTGTTTCAACACAACGTTTCAATATTAAAGTGAGATTATCCAAGAAATCATCAAATGAATCACCAAAGACACTAAAATCATCCATGAGATTATTCATATGCATGTGGTGGACACTTTGGCACACAACGCACAGCGCATAAGGTTCTTGAATGTGGTTTTTTTTTGCCTACGTAGTTTAGAGATGCTAGGATTTTTTGTTTGACATGTGATAGATGCCAAAGGACAGAAAATTTAGGCCAAAGAGACCAAATGCCGCCCATTCTTGTTGTGGAAATCTTTGATGTATGGGGTATTGATTTTATGGGTCATTTCCCTACATCTTTTGGTTTTACTTACATTTTACTTGCGGTTGATTATGTGTCGAAGTGGGTGGAAGCCAAAGCCACCCGAACTAACTACAACGCCCCGGACGTTCTGAAAATGTAATATTGTAAAATATTGAATAAAATGACGTTTTTACCCCTGTGATTTGTGTGGTCAATTTGTTGACTTTTTGATTGGGAGGTCGAACGGACGTTGAGCGATGATCATGACGTAGTTCGGGACGTCACGAGTTCATAGACAGGTGGCACGTTCAATTCGGACGAACATGGTGAAAGTTATGATGTTCGGAAGTTCAGGGGCATTATCGTAATTTGGACGTTATATGGGAAAAAGTTGACTTTTTGTTTGACAATTGATATCCATATGATTCAAAGACCGTTATGTTCGTCTCGACGCCCTGAGAACAACGACAGGCGGCACGCATGAAACGGACGTCGGATGACCGAGTTATGGGTCACGGAAGTTGGAGGGCAGTTTGGTAATTATTGCACAGAGAGGCATTTTGGTCATTTTCACGGCGGTTACTGTAGAACCACCGTGAAAAACAGAGTGCGGCCGTGGAGCTTTGTGCGTGCAATTGTTTATGGCTTAGTGGACTGGTGAGTGGGTTTAGTTTATGGATTTTGAGATTGTGGGAGGCATCCATGCGTGTCTGGGCTGAGACAGAATGCACGGGAGAGGTTTTAAATTTGTTCTTGGGGTCTGTTTGCGGGAGGCAGCTGCGCAGTGACCAGCTGAGGGATTCTCACGGGTTGTTGTCTCACTGCGATCGATTAACTGAGTTAGAGGTTGTGGGGAGGTCATTTTGGTTCAGTTGGGAGCTGAGAGTGTGAGGAACTGTGAGAGGAGCCGTGAGGAAACATTTTCGGGTTTTAGGAGGGAAGTTTCAGGGTTCAATTCCTACGGTTTTGGGACCAAACTAAGGACACTGAGGGACTTCTGGGAGTGAAAGAATCACGTTGGTGCAAGATTTGGGTGAGGACGACCACTGTTGGCCCTAGAACCCGAGTGCTGTTCAGGGAGGAACCAGTTGGAGGGAAAAATCTCATTCAATTTCTGGAGCCTGTTGATCGAAACCAAGGGCCGTGTTAGACTTCTAGGGCCACTACGAGCACAACCGTGCAAGAATTGAAGGAGGAGGAGGACGATTTGGCCGGGAACCTGAGTCTCAGTTTCAGAGGAAAACCAGTGCTGAGGACGACGACTTCCAGGTAACGGCGAGTTAAATTGTTAGTGCCATTGTGTTCGTCTAAGTTCCCTTAATCTACTGGTGAAGTTAATTTGAGAATGGAGTTAGTTTGGGAGAGTTCTGGGTGACGACCCGTTCGTCTGTTCAAGTTTGGGTTGAAATGATTTAGGGTCAGTCGACGTTAATCACCAGTATAGACCTTAAATTAATAGGTTAGAGAAGGTAATAGGATTGAAAACGGGAGGAATTGATTGGGAATTGAGCTTGAACTGGTCGGGTTGTGTCGCGGGTGACAGACCCGTTTATCAGGCTATCCGGGTAGGAACAATGACACTGTAGCTTGGCGCGTGGCCTTCACGCGCAGCCATTTTGGGCGGCGCGTGACGGCGCGTGCGATGACATCTCCGATCACGGTCAACATGGAAATTGATCCTTTCAGTGTAATTAACATTTTATCTTTAGAGTTCAAATTGTTCGGGAGTCATTCGGGATAATTTCGGGAGCTCGGAAGTTTAGGACCTTAAGGTTTATTTCGCTGAAAAATCCGGGAAAATTAGGAAAAATCCTACGAGTTATTTTGGGATGTTTGTAACCCTTCTTGTACGTTTTTACAGGCCCGGACACTTCCGAAGCTACGGAGGAGCGCGTGGGACGCGATTGACGCGTCCTAAGACTGTGAGTGGACCTTTTGATTTCTAAATTGGGCATGTATGACTATTTTTCTTATTTATCTCATGGTTTTACATATGATTTTATGATGGTGATATGATATATGGGTTTTACGTGTTTTCACGTTTTTCGAGATATTTACCGTATTTCACGCATTTCGAGGTTATGGTTTTCGCTTATGCATGCGTGGTGATTTTGATGAAGTACCTGGATATGAATATGCATGTTTCGGATTTATGATGTTTGATCATATTGTGAAGTAATTTTCGGAAATTGCATGTGTTGGAATTTGCATGTGAATTCGGACATAAGTCCTGTTATGATGTGATATGTTTTCGGAATGATGTTGGAAAACGGTTTGTGATGAATCCTGGTTTATTGTGTTTAAAAACGGTTTTGGGTTTAAAGACCCGGTTGATTGTTGGATCCGGTTTTGGGTTTAAAGACCCGGTTATTTAATGACGGGGGTGGGCCCGAAAATTGGGTTTAAAGACCCGAATTGAGTTTAAAGACTCGTGAGTTTAAAAACTTGATTATTATGATACCCCCGAGGCCTACTAATCATGTTTTGAGTTTAAAGACTCGTTGATATCCCGGGAAGGCCTAATGTTGAGTTTAAAGACTCGGATGGATCCAACGGCATAATTGTGATTATTAGTTTACGTTTTACTTGATTTGTGCAAATAATGTTTCAAAATGACGATTTCTGGAATTTGGTACTATTAAATGGTTTTATATGAGTTATGACGATCCTTATTACATTTTTCATGTGTTTCGGAAGATGAGTTTTCAAAAGTTTAATACGCAAGTTTTGAATATTTGGTTATGCATGCGGATTACAAAACTGGAGGGCAAACCCGATTTCGGAAAACTATTTTTCCTGCAAAACTTATGTTTCGGTCCACTCACACTTTGTTGTTTTAAATTCCCTCCAGGTCGTGGTACAAGTGCGGGGGCAAGCGCCGAGGCAGAGGCGGAGGCATAAAGTTTTCCGTTGCGGAGTAGTTAGTTCACAGAGTAGGATTTGTTCCTTAACCTGTTTTGTAATTTTATTGCTCTGTGAAACTGTGGACTTGACGTCCAGTCGGTTGTATTTGTTTAATCTCCCTGGTCTGACAATGGGTGTGTTGTAATATTACTTGGTTTTCCGGTCTTTTGGGATTCGATTGTCAGACGGGAGCAGGATGCTTCCCAATTATCGAGGCGATAATCGGGGTGGGTCCTGTCAATTGGTATCAGAGCCTAGGTTTGCGATTCGTGTCTGGCACTCGGGTGTGCCTTGATTATTGTACTAACTTATGCCTCTTTCAGAAGAAGGACGACCGGCCATGCCTCCGCGACGCGAACCCCCTCCACGACCTGATGGCGATGCCGAGAGTGCTTCGATCGAGCGAGCCCAGCGTCTTGGGGCTACGGTGTTTAGTGGTGGAGCGGATCCCGAGGATGCTCACCGTTGGATTTCTCGGATTGAGCGGATTTTTACTGTGATGCACTGTCCTCCTGAGGAGCGTGTGGTGTTGGTCACATTTTTACTTGATGGGTCTGCTTATGAGTGGTGGTATACTCTGGAGTTGTCGGGTTGGGATGCCCGTACAGTGACTTGGGAGACCTTTCGTGAACGGTTTCTGGATCAGTATTATCCCCGTTCATTTCGTGATGCTCAGGAGACCGAGTTTCTGCAGCTCCAGCAGGGGAGCATGTCCGTAGCTGAGTATGAGCAGAAATTCCAGATGCTAGCTCGTTTTGCTCCTACCTTTGTATCTACTGAGGCTGAGAAATGTCGTAGGTTTGAGCTTGGCCTACGGGGTGAGATACGGGCCATTGTGACGGCCGGAGCTTTTGCTACTCTCAGGGAGTTGTCTGATGCCGCAGTACGGGTTGAGGCTAGTCTCCCGACACGTCCACAGTATTCTGGTGGTGGACAACGTCGCGAGCGTTCATATCCTGGATCGTATGGTCAGAGAGCCCCAAAGAAGGGACGTTATAATGGAGCCTCATCTGCAGGCAATGACCATTATGGCAGGCCTGGTAACTATCAGGGTTCCGGATTCCGAGCGCCTAGGGCGCAGACTGCTCCGCATGCGAGCGCGACTTCTGTTGCTTCCCCGGGACGGCAGGGTGGTGGATTTGCTCGCGATGCTTCCAGTGTTATCTGTTTCTTCTATGGCGAGCGGGGCCACTATCAGAGGGAGTGTCCATCTTTGCCACAGGGTGGTGGCGCAGGTCGAGGTGGAGCAGAGCAGGGACGGAGCACAGCTGCAGTTTCTGGGACTGGGAGCACTCGAGGAGGTGGTACTGGAGCGGCTAATGGACAGAGGGGCCGGGGCCGTGGGCGAGCAGCTGGACCACAGGCCCGAGTTTTTGCTGTTACGCAGCAGGAGGCCAGGGCAGCACCTGATGTTGTGAAAGGTACACTCACGATCTTTGGGCATGATGTTTGTGCTTTAATTGATCCCGGAGCTACTCATTCATTTATATCACGGGACTGTGAGTTGTTGGCGGGTAGAGAGGTGTCCGCCTTGGACTGTGACTTGGGTGTGAGTACACCCACGGGAGATGTATTTGTGGTGAATCAAGTGTTGCGGGAGTGTCCCGTAATGGTAGGTGATGTTGGTCTGATAGCAGACTTGATACTCTTGGACTTGCACGACTTTGATGTCATTTTGGGAATGGACTGGTTGACGCTCCATCGTGCTTCTATCGAATGTGTCGATAAGAAGGTTACTTTTCGGAGCCCGGGATTACGAGAAACCACTTTTCAGGGAATACTACGAGCAACTCCTATCGGAGTGATTTCAGCCCTGAAGGCAAGTAAGTTGTTGAGGAAAGGGTGCCAGGGATACTTAGCCCAAGTGTTGGACTCACGAGCTGCACCATTGAGGGTGGAGGATATACCGATTGTACGGGAGTTCCTGGATGTCTTTCCGGAGGATCTACCGGGATTGCAACCGCATCGAGATGTTGAGTTCACTATTGATCTGGTTCCAGGTACGCAACCTATCTCTCAGACTCCGTATCGTATGGCGCCAGCTGAGTTGAAAGAACTGAAGGCGCAGTTACAAGAATTACTTGAGATGGGGTTTATTCGACCGAGTGTATCCCCCTGGGGAGCCCCGGTGTTATTTGTGAGGAAAAAGGATGGGAGTTTGAGACTCTGCATCGATTACAGGCAACTGAATAAAGTAACAGTCAGGAACAAATACCCGTTGCCTCGGATCGATGATTTGTTTGATCAACTGCGAGGAGCGCAGTACTTCTCCAAAATTGATCTACGTTCTGGGTATCATCAGTTGCGGGTTAAGGATGAGGACGTACCCAAGACAGCCTTTAGGACCCGTTATGGTCATTATGAGTTCCTTGTGATGCCGTTTGGTTTGACCAACGCACCCGCAGCTTTTATGGATTTGATGAACCGAGTGTTGCAGCCTTACTTGGATCGGTTTGTCATCGTGTTCATTGATGATATCCTAGTTTACTCGAGGAGTGCGAAAGCGCACGAGGAGCACTTAAGGATGGTGCTAGGTACCTTGAGGTAAAACCAGTTGTATGCGAAGCTCAGAAAATGTCAGTTTTGGTTGACGAGCATGAGTTTCTTGGGGCATGTGATCTCAACTGACGGGATCAGTGTGGATTTTCAGAAAATTGAGGCAGTGGCGAAATGGGAACAACCGAGGACCGTCACTGAAGTCAGAAGTTTCTTGGGTTTGGCTGGTTATTACAGGAGGTTCGTAGAGGGTTTCTCTACCATTGCTGCCCCGTTGACACGACTGACGCGGAAGGGAGTCAAGTTTGAGTGGGATGACGATTGTGAGCGTAGTTTTCGGGAGCTAAAGGAAAGGTTGACATCTGCTCCCATACTGACCCTTCCAGACGATAGTGGGGAATTTGAGGTGTACAGTGATGCATCCTTACAGGGTTTGGGATGTGTACTAATGCAGCATGGGAAAGTGATTGCCTATGCTTCGCTGTAACGACCCGTCCCGAATATCGGGATTTAATAATATTTAATTATGATTTACTAATCTGGGATTAGTTGGGTGATTTCGGACGAATTGTGCAAAATGACCGTTTTGCCCCTGGGCGTGGGCAAAACGTTGACTTTTATTTCGGATGGTCAAATGGACTTTGACCGATGACCGTGACGTAGTTCGGGACGTCACGAGTTCATAGACAGGCGGTACGTTCGATTCCGACGTTCGTGGTGCAAGTTATGATGTACGGAAGTGCAAGGGCATTTTCGTAAGTTGGCATATTAGGGGCCAAATGTTGACTTTTTGACCGGGAGGTCCAATGGACGAGGGCCAAGGACCGTTACGTAGGTATCATCGATACGAATCCAACGACAGGTGGCATGCCGAAATCGGAGATTCGACGACGAAGTTATGGTCAAGGAAACGAATTTACGAACCGAGGCTCCGATTAAAATAATAATATAATATTGAACAGTAACCAGTGACTGAACACACTTGGATGAGTGACAAGTGTCACTCATCCCTTAATTTCAGGCATAAGACCAGGATCCATGTTTTGAGGGAACATTATGATTATGTTTTATTAATTAATTATGTTTAATTAATGTTTAATTTCCATTAAACCTCTTCTAATTTCCTAACCGTGTACTACCCAAAACCACAATTCATTCCACCCTTAATCTCCTCTCCATCAGCTGATCTTGAGTGTGCAAATTGGAGACAATTCAGAGACGGATTTAGTGAGGGAAACACGAGGGATTGAGGGGGACCGTAGAACTGGAATTCGGAAATTTGATTTTTGGGAGGGAAATTCGAATTGGGAGAATTAGGCCGTGAGGATCGCAATTGAGCTCACATTCAGCTTCCTGGGATCACAACGATCATAATTGTCGAAGAAACGAGATGAATTGGTGTCGTTTTGGCTCTGATCGAGCTTGGTGACAGAGGAAGAAAATCGAGGTTGAGTCGTGATCGTGGAGTGTTTAGACTGCGGAATTGAGGTGGGGAAACTACTTCTCATGATCCCACGATGCTTCTGGGTTCGTCAATTGAAAGAAAACGGCTGTGGTTGACAGAACTCCATGGTTGAACAGTGACGGTGTTCGTGCTTGAGTCGTGACGATTGAGCGCGGGATTGAAGCAATTGAGTTGGGGGAAATGCTTAACGGAGTCCATGGAAGCTTCTGGTTGAATCAATTTAAGGAAATCAATTGGAATTGAAGGAATTCCATGAACGAACAGTAACCGGAGTGTTCTTGGTGTTCATCATCGAATCGTGGAATTGTAGGTAAGGAATGGTGTAATTGAGTTTACAAAACTTAAATTGAATTTAAAACGAAACTAACTGAATGATCAATTGTAAGATTTAGGGTTGAATTGATGGACTTTGAACCGGGTCGTCTCGCGGGCTGTTTGGACCCGTTTACCAGACATACGGGTTAGGCTGGTGACACTGTAGCAGGCGCGTGGCTTTCACGCGCAGCCACTCACGGCGGCGCGTGACGGCGCGTGGGCACGAATCTCGAGGTGAGGTCAACATGACTTCTGTCCTATTTAATGTAACGAACATTTTGGAATTGGTTTCGTGTCGATCGGACACCGTTTCGTTATTGTTTGGGATGTCCGAAGGTTTTAAATCAAGTTTAAAAATACTTAAAAATTCGGGAAAATTACGGGACTTGAATAGGATGGTAATGATGAGGTTAGTAATCCTCTATTGTGATTTGAACAGGATTGGGAGTCCCGGTGATAGTGGTGTGGCCGGGAAGGCCTATGGCACGCGTATCGAGGCGCTCGGTTAAACGGTCTGTGAGTGGACATTGGTTTCATAAATTCGATGCATGCATAACTGTTTTATGATTGTTATAATTATGATTGTTAAATGATTTACTTTGGATAGCGGTGAATTTAAAGTGATTTCACGTATTTCGAGGCGATTTACGTATTTGCACGTAAATCGAGGTTTTCTGGATTTGCACCGATTTCCATAAATATGGTTGGATATGATTTCATGAAACGGTTACGAACTTGAATAATGTAAAATCGGGCCAGGGGCCCAGTTAACTTGTGAAATCGGGCCAGGGGCCCAGTTGATTTCTACATACGATTGCGGGTCGGGGACCCTAAAATGGAATTGAATAAATGTTTTCTGGTTTACATTTTATATATGTTCACATGCTGGAATCAATAAATGGTTTTGATGATATTTCGATTATGGCACGTTTCACGGTATTTGGGCATCAGACTCGTTTGATGAAACGTAACGATCGGTTCGGATTTTACCTATGTATACCTATATGTTTTGCATGTGGATATCAATAAAATGTATTTAGTACTGCACTGTATAAATCCTTCCATATTATATTGTCTCCTCCGGATGAGGTACCCCGGAGAGGTCACGGACGTCTAGTACGTCCAGCGTCTATGACGCTAAGCATCGGGGATGCTGTACCCGAACGGGGTTCGGGGATTGAACTCGGAAATTGAGACCCGAGTGGCACGCGTAGCCTTGTGATTGTGACCTTATTGACGTCAGGGACGTCAGACATCAGGGATGTCGGATTGGAGTGTATAGTGCAGTGGCTAAAATAATGGTTATGGTTTATATTATATGCCTTATGGTTCATATTACTGGATTTATGAAACAACTCTTGGATTTACTTTTGGAAATTAAAACTATGCTTTGGTTTCCGGGCTAAGGCCCTAATGGTTATTTCTAAATAAATATGGGATTATTGGTTTTGGTGCATGCATATGATTTTACTGAGGGGCATAAATGTCTTATAAATGTTTTAAGCAGACCTGTGTATTTTCGTCCACTCACAGCTTTTGTTTTCAATGCCCTTCAGGTTGATTCCGGATACGACTGCAGCAGAGACTTGAGCATCGCACACCTCCTCCATCGATCCTTACGCACTCTGGAAGCCCGTCTGGGCAATGGCAATCGGTTATCCCTTGTCTGACGCCTCTTGTCAGACGGGAGCATGATACATTCCATGGTAATCCCGGGGGGATTGGGATGGGTCGTGTCATTCGCGCCAGTTGAAACCGCATGAGCGCAATTATCCTACGCACGATTTGGAGTTAGCTGCTGTTGTGCATGCATTGAAAATTTGGAGACATCACCTATATGGTGCGACTTGCAGAATGTTCACGGACCACAAGAGCCTGAAGTACTTGTTCACTCAGAAGGAGTTAAATGTGAGGCAGCGACGGTGGCTAGAGCTAATTAAGGATTATGATTGCACGATTGAGTACCACCCGGGAAAAGCCAATGTGGTGGCTGATGCTCTAAGCCGGAAGTCAACGCATTCTGTAGCACATCTACGGACGGTTCATTTACCACTTTTGGTTGAACTCCGTAAGAATAGCATTGATTTGGGTTTGGATGGCCAAGGTGTCTTGCTGGCTAATTTTCATGTGAGACCACTTCTGGTCGATCGGATCGTTGAGGTTCAATCTCAAGATCCTGTCTCATGTGTACTTCGGATTGAAGTGGAAGCCGGTGAACGGCTAGATTTTACAGTCAGAGAGGATGGAGCTTTGCTAAAGGAAGGACGGTTGTGTGTGCCCGACGTTGAGACACTGAAGAAGGAGATCTTAGACGAAGCGCATAGTTCGGCCTACGCGATGCATCCTGGTGGGACCAAGATGTATCGTACCTTGCGAGAGCACTACTGGTGGCCGGGAATGAAACGGGAGATTGCCGAGTTTGTCAGCAGGTGTCTGATTTGCCAGCAAGTGAAGGCTGAGAGACAACGACCTTATGGAGCCTTGCAACCCCTACCTATCCCGGAGTGGAAATGGGATCACTTAACGATGGATTTTGTGTTTGGACTTCCTAGGACACCCAGAGGTCACGATGGAGTTTGGGTGATTGTGGACAGGCTTACGAAATCAGCTCATTTCTTGCCAGTGCGAGAGAACTTCAGGATGACATAGTTGGCCCAGTTGTTTATTGATGAGATCATCCGTTTGCACGGTACTTTGGAATCAATAGTTTCTGACCGAGACCCGAGGTTTACTTCTCGATTTTGGCGGAGTCTACAGGAAGCCTTTGGGACGAAACTTCGTTTCAGTACTGCATTTCATCCTCAGACTGACGGCCAGTCTGAGCGGACCATCCAGACTTTGGAGGACATGATGCGAGCTTGCGTTTTGCAATTTCAGGACACTTGGGAGGCACATCTAGCCTTGATGGAATTTGCCTACAACAACAGCTATCAGGCGAGCATTGGGATGGCTCCGTACGAAGCCTTGTACGGACGGCAGTGCAGAACCCCGTTGTGTTGGACGGACATGGGCGAAAGGGAGCTGACTAAATCCGAATTGGTGGAACTAACGACCGAGAAGGTCAAACTCATCAGGGATTGGCTCAAGGCAGCCCAAGACAGACAAAAGAGCTATGTGGACCATCGGATTCGAGATCTAGAGTTTGCAGTTGGAGATCGGGTATTTCTGAAATTGTCCCCTTGGAAGGGTGTGGTGAGATTTGGCAGGCGAGGAAAGTTGAGCCCTCGTTATATCGGACCTTATGAGATCACTGAGAGGATTGGCTCGGTGGCCTATAGGTTGGCGCTACCGCCAGAGCTTTCGAGGGTCCACGATGTTTTTCATGTGTCGATGTTGCGAAAATATATGTTTGACGCATCTCATGTACTGGAGGAACAACCCATTGAACTTCGAGTTGATTTGAGCTTTGAGGAACAGCCGGTGTAGATTTTGGATCGAAAGGATAAGGTACTACGTCGGAAGACCGTTCCTCTGGTAAAGGTTCTCTGGAGGAACCAGAATGTGGAGGAAGCCACATGGGAACCCGAGGCGCAGATGCGAGAACAGTTCCCCTACTTGTTTCCTTGAAATTTCGGGACGAAATTTCTTAAGGGGGGGAGATTGTAACGCCCCGGACGTTCTGAAAATGTAATATTGTAAAATATTGAATAAAATGACGTTTTTACCCCTGTGATTTGTGTGGTCAATTTGTTGACTTTTTGATTGGGAGGTCGAACGGACGTTGAGCGATGACCGTGACGTAGTTCGGGACGTCACGAGTTCATAGACAGGTGGCACGTTCGATTCGGACGAACAGGGTGAAAGTTATGATGTTCGGAAGTTCAGGGGCATTATCGTAATTTGGACGTTATATGGGAAAAAGTTGTCTTTTTGTTTGAAAATTGATATCCATATGATTCAAAGACCGTTATGTTTGTCTCGACGCCCTGAGAACAACGACAAGCGGCACGCATGAAACAGACATCGGATGACCGAGTTATGGGTCACGGAAGTTGGAGGGCAGTTTGGTAATTATTGCACAGAGGGGCATTTTGGTCATTTTCACGGCGGTTACTGTAGCACCACCGTGAAAAATAGAGTGCGGCCGTGGAGCTTTGTGCGTGCAATTGTTTATGGCTTAGTGGACTGGTGAGTGGGTTTAGTTTATGGATTTTGAGATTGTGGGAGGCATCCATGCGTGTCTGGGCTGAGACAGAATGCACGGGAGAGGTTTTAAATTTGTTCTTGGGGTCTGTTTGCGGGAGGCAGCTGCGCAGTGACCAGCTGAGGGATTCTCACGGGTTGTCGTCTCACTGCGATCGATTAACTGAGTTAGAGGTTGTGGGGAGGTCATTTTGGTTCAGTTGGGAGCTGAGAGTGTGAGGAACTGTGAGAGGAGCCGTGAGGAAACATTTTCGGGTTTTTGGAGGGAAGTTTCAGGGTTCAATTCCTACGGTTTTGGGACCAAACTAAGGACACTGAGGGACTTCTGGGAGTGAAAGAATCACGTTGGTGCAAGATTTTGGTGAGGACGACCACTGTTGGCCCTAGAACCCGAGTGCTGTTCAGGGAGGAACCAGTTGGAGGGAAAAATACCATTCAATTTCTGGAGCCTGTTGATCGAAACCAAGGGCCGTGTTAGACTTCTGGGGCCACTACGAGCACAACCGTGCAAGAATTGAAGGAGGAGGAGGAGGACGGTTTGGCCGGGAACCTGAGTCTCAGTTTCAGAGGAAAACCAGTGCTGAGGACGACGACTTCCAGGTAACGGCGAGTTAAATTGTTAGTGCCATTGTGTTCGTCTAAGTTCCCTTAATCTACTGGTGAAGTTAATTTGAGAATGGAGTTAGTTTGGGAGAGTTCTGGGTGACGACCCGTTCGTCTGTTCAAGTCTGGGTTGAAACGATTTAGGGTCAGTCGACGTTAATCACCAGTATAGACCTTAAATTAATAGGTTAGAGAAGGTAATAGGATTGAAAACGGGAGGAATTGATTGGGAATTGAGCTTGAACTGGTCGGGTTGTGTCGCGGGTGACAGACCCGTTTATCAGGCTATCCGGGTAGGAACGATGACACTATAGCTTGGCGCGTGGCCTTCACGCGCAGCCACTTTGGGCGGCGCGTGACGGCGCGTGCGATGACATCTCCGATCACGGTCAACATGGAAATTGATCCTTTCAGTGTAATTAACATTTTATCTTTAGAGTTCAAATTGTTCGGGAGTCATTCGGGATAATTTCGGGAGCTCGGAAGTTTAGGACCTTAAGGTTTAATTCGCCGAAAAATCCGGGAAAATTAGGAAAAATCCTACGAGTTATTTTGGGATGTTTGTAACCTTTCTTGTACGTTTTTACAGGCCCGGACACTTCCGAAGCTACGGAGGAGCGCGTGGGACGCGATTGACGCGTCCTAAGACTGTGAGTGGACCTTTTGATTTCTAAATTGGGCATGTATGACTATTTTGCTTATTTATCTCATGGTTTTACATATGATTTTATGATGGTGATATGATATATCGGTTTTACGTGTTTTCACGTTTTTCGAGATATTTACCGTATTTCACGCATTTCGAGGTTATGGTTTTCGCTTATGCATGCGTGGTGATTTTGATGAAGTACCTGGATATGAATATGCATGTTTCGGATTTATGATGTTTGATCATATTGTGAAGTAATTTTCGGAAATTGCATGTGTTGGAATTTGCATGTGAATTCGGACATAAGTCCTGTTATGATGTGATATGTTTTCGGAATGATGTTGGAAAACGGTTTGTGATGAATCCTGGTTTATTGTGTTTAAAAACGGTTTTGGGTTTAAAGACCCGGTTGATTGTTGGATCCGGTTTTGGGTTTAAAGACCCGGTTATTTAATGACGGGGGTGGGCCCGAAAATTGGGTTTAAAGACCCGAATTGAGTTTAAAGACTCGTGAGTTTAAAGACTCGATTATTATGATACCCCCGAGGCCTATTAATCATGTTTTGAGTTTAAAGACTCGTTGATATCCTGGGAAGGCCTAATGTTGAGTTTAAAGACTCGGATGGATCCAACGGCATAATTGTGATTATTGGTTTACGTTTTACTTGATTTGTGCAAATAATGTTTCAAAATGACGGTTTCTGGAATTTGGTATTATTAAATGGTTTTATATGAGTTATGACGATCCTTATAACATTTTTCATGTGTTTCAGAAGAAGAGTTTTCAAAAGTTTAATACGCAAGTTTTGAATATTTGGTTATGCATGCGGATTACAAAACTGGAGGGCAAACCCGATTTCGGAAAACTATTTTTCCTGCAAAACTTATGTTTCGGTCCACTCACACTTTGTTGTTTTAAATTCCCTCCAGGTCGTGGTACAAGTGCGGGGGCAAGCGCCGAGGCAGAGGCGGAGGCATAAAGTTTTCCGTTGCGGAGTAGTTAGTTCACAGAGTAGGATTTGTTCCTTAACCTGTTTTGTAATTTTATTGCTCTGTGAAACTGTGGACTTGACGTCCAGTCAGTTGTATTTGTTTAATCTCCCTAGTCTAACAATGGGTGTGTTGTAATATTACTTGGTTTTCCGGTCTTTTGGGATTCGATTGTCAGACGGGAGCAGGATGCTTCCCGATTATCGAGGCGATAATCGGGGTGGGTCCTGTCACTAACGATTCTAGAGTTGTTGCAGATTTCATTAAATCTAACATTTTCTCTAGATTTGGGATGCCTAGAGTGCTCATAAGTGATGGCGGATCTCACTTCTGCAACCGCACCATTGAAGCATTGTTGAAGAAGTATAATGTGATGCATAAGGTTTCCACACCTTATCACCCCCAAACAAGTGGCCAAGCCGAAGTTTCGAATAGAGAAATCAAGCAAATCTTGGAGAAGACCATTGGGCCAAATAGAAAAGATTGGAGCTTGCGTTTGGAGGATGCATTGTGGGCGTATAGAACGGCTTACAAAACACCCATTGGTATGTCCCCATTTCGGCTAGTATATGGCAAGCAATGCCATCTGCCCGTGGAGCTTAAACACAAGGCACATTGGGCGGTCAAAACCTTCAATATGGATGTGGACACGGCTGGAAATCATAGGAAGCTACAATTGAACGAGCTTGAAGAGATTAGGTATGATTCGTATGAGAATGCCCAGATTTACAAAGAAAAGACGAAGGTATTCCACGACAAGATGATTAGAGGCAAAACCTTCTCAATTGGGCAGAAAGTGTTGCTATTTAACTCTCGTCTTCGTCTATTCCCCGGTAAGTTACGTTCTAAGTGGGTTGGTCCATTTGTTATTACTAATGTTTTTGTGCATGGTACAGTCCAAATACAAAGTTCGATTAAAGTCGGAAACAGTGGATTTCCGGATTTGGGTTCGAAATGACGGTTCTGGATGCCGGAAGGGCATCAGACCAGTGATTCCGGATTCGGGTTTGGAGATGGATTGGTTTGGATTGGATTTGCTGGATCTGGATATTGGGTTTAAAGACCCGGATTCTGATTGACGGGGGACGGGCCCAGATTGAGTTTAAAGACTCGGGAGTTTAAAGACTCGGATATTTACGATATTACCCCCGTAGGCCTATTGAGTTTAAAGACTCGGGAGTTTAAAGACTCAGATTACATTTGAGGCCTGGTTTGAGTTTAAAGACTCGGATAGACCCAGCAGGTTTGATCAGACTTGACATATGTGGAATTGGTTTTTGTGATATGATCTTAGCATATTTGTTATACTGTTTTATGTTGTGGTTTCTAATACTTTGTTAGGCATGCATACTTTATTTTAAAACGGAGGGAAAAATCTTATTGTTTTTCTTAATCCTTGTTGTTTCTAAATCGTATTTGAAACTCTTATTTCTTTTAGTCCACTTACTCTTTCTGGTTTTTAACTTTCCCTCCAGGTCGTGGTGATAGCGCTGGGGTAAATGTTAAGGCAGGAACCGAGGCATAGAGCTTACGACGTTCTTCCGTTGCGAGATTAGCCTAGTAGGACTTTTGTGCCTGCTTTGTATAACGCTATGCTCTGTGTTACAATTGTATTCTATTTACTCTCTTGTCTGATAGTTATGCTTATGGTTATTTTGAGGTTCTTTTGGTACTTTAAGTGTGATTGTCAGACGAGAGCAGGGTTCATCCCGGGTATCGAGGTGATGTTTGTGATGGGTCCTGACAGTCGCCCATCTTGAGATTGCACCAGCCCCTACTTGCTTAACTTTGGAGTTCCCTAGGAATCCAAAGCCAGTGAGCTCCCAAAAGGCCTCTTGTTGGATAGATGCACGCCCACACATATAAGGAGCATTCCCTAGATCCCCTAGGTGATGTGGGATTGTTAATCATGCCACTAAGGCACGGGTCCTCACACTTCTGGCACAGGTAGTTTAAAATTTTGAACTAATGAATCAAAACGATTATGTTACAAAGATATCCACAGATGTCAGTGAAAGAACTTACTCCTGAACAAATGATTTTCCAAGCTGCCACGAGGCATGAACTTATACACCAAGAGCCGATGTTCATCCTCCAAGCAATATCCAATTAGTTTCATGAGATTATGATGGTAGAGCTGTCCCATATAATTCACTTCTACCTATAAAACCCGAATAAAAATGGACCAACCAATCTTAGCAATGAACTAGTTATCCTTTGTCACTTACATAACTCTCCAGAGATTCGCCTGATTTCGATTGAATTCAAACCCAATAAAATTTTCCCCTAATTTCGATTTAGAACATGAACGAGAGAGGGAGAGTAGTGATTTGGCATTTGTGGGTTCCAAATCCCTTTCACGTGAGTCTTACATGACAAAAGTGTGTGCGTGTCAAAAATCCGAAATTTTCCCTTAGTTTTAACGACCACTTAACATTTGTAACGAAAATGGAGTTGGTTGGTATAACTCGACCGCTTCATATAGTTACGTAAGCGAATAATGAGTTGGATACAATGTGTGATTGTGTGACAAATGTGTGACTTAAATGTGCATTTAAGCTAAAAGCCCAATTATTATTTTATACTCTAATCTTAAATGCTGGTGTTTTTTAATAGACTCATAACTTCTTGGAGGGGAAAACAAAAGGAAATCTAACGCTAACCACCAACACGCACACACACTCTGGCACACACTCCTCTGTCCAAGCCACGAACACTCGATTACTGCTGGTCGATTAGTTTGAAAAACAACGGCCGCAATGTTAAGAGCTTCTTCTCATCTGACACCAATAGCGCCTCCGGCGCTGAATGCTCTAAGGCTATCTATCAACGTCTTTTCTTTTCCCAGCCTTGACAAAATCTCTGCTTTTCCAGCGCCTCAGAATCTTCTCTCCAACACATTCAGACCCAGGTCGCTTCATTCTTCTGGGTCCTCTTCTCCTTTTACCCAATTGAGCGTGAAGCGGCTTCCGCTGCGAATGTCGCCCAATCCATATCCGAAGGGTACAGCTTTCCAATATTGGAACCCATTATCCATTTCATTTATTTACTTTGCTTCCTGCTTTCTAACTATTGTATTCATTCACTCTGTCTGTTTTAAATTTTATTGTTTAGTTCTGGATAAACAAGTAGGATGTTTGTGGCCGTTGCTTCAAAAATTTGGCAATCGAAATACTCACATCTATGACTAAATTTTAAAACCCACCTCCCTATAACCCAGAAAGGTTATGACAATATAAAATATCTCTGTCACATCAATGCCACTTTTCAAGCTGAAAGGCGGAATTTAAGCTGTTTGGTTCCTTTAGATTCCTCATTCATAGGAATAAACTTAACCAGATACAGAACAAATTTAATTGTCTTGTTGAATACTTGTGGTTGGTTTTGTAACCTTTGTTAAGAAAACGAATTGGCATTTTGTTTATTTTTCATTTCGTATCTGGCTGCATGTGTTCCAATTTTGATTTAGATATTGAGTCATTTTTTGGTCCTACTATTACTCCTGTTAAGCTTTTTTGTTTCCTTGTCTTAGTTCCTAATCCTCATTGGATTTTGGTTTCTTATCTGATAAGGTTTATGAATTCGTACACATTATAGGTTTCGGGAAAATCATAATATTATAGTAGGCATATTGGTTTGTCTTTGTAGGGTTGTGTGTCCAGCCATGGATTTGTGAAACAACTAAAAATATATTTTCTGTTTTGGATGTGGTGCCACACCGTTTGTAATAGGGAGTGCTTTGCGTGTATTGAGATTTGGGTTTGTGAGAGTATCTCTTTTGTAATCTCCTTTTGTTATGAGTGAAATATCCTTACTCTTCGCCCATGGATGTAGCCTGTCCTGCTGAACCATTTTAATCCTTTGTGTTCTTTGTGGACTATTAGCTTTCATATTTTGTGTACATATGTATTTTCTTGTTATGAGTCGCTTCAGCACAATAGCATGCTCCCTGTCATGTTTGTGAGATGAATAAAGATTTCAACCTCTCGCTCATCTCATGTATGGGAACACATGTGCACACTCTCACTTACACGCACCATATGCTATTACATTTCCTTGTTTTAAAGAGATCTAAATTTTATTTCTTTCAGCTTCGTTTAGTACGGAAAGTACCTCTGGAGATGGAAGAGAAATATTGGTGCAGCACTTGCTTGTTAAAGAAGACAACCTTAAGCTTCTGGTAGATCTTCAGCAGAGAATTTCGGGAGGTGAGTTGCCATAATATTTCAGAACTTAAGTATCAGTTTAGAATTATTATGACAATCCTTCAGAAACTTTGAAATTTTTTATGGATGCTGTAAAATCCTTCATAAACTTTGAAAGTTTGAAAGTTTATGACAATCCTTCATAAACTTTGAAATTCAAATTTGAAAGTTTGAAAGTTTATGACAATCCTTCATAAACTTTGAAATTCAAATATTTTATTCATTCATAATGGTGGATGGCTTGCCCATCTCCTTTTTACTTGCGTTCTTTTCCACCATGAAGTTTTCGTTGCTTATTAAAAAACCACTCATAATGATGAAATAACTAAATTCAACATTCTACTTTTTCTTCCAAATTTTTTCTATTTAATGTGGTGCCGTTCTGATTCCATTTGCGACATTCAGGTGAGGACCTTAGCGATCTTGCTGCTGAATACTCAATATGTCCATCCAAACAAGATGGGGGGATGCTTGGGTGGGTGAGGAAGGGGCAAATGGTATGCTGTTGAGATAGATATTTTTCTTCCGATCTTTCTAAAATATTAGGTCACAGGGAATTACTTTCTTGTATAAGTATAGTTTTATAAGGTATTTTGTATGTCTTGGGAGCATTAGGCTTAAGTAGAAATTGCCATATGATTCTGGGATTATTTTTAACTTGGAAGTGTGACTGTGTATCCTTTCAAATAATTTCTTAAAGAATTTACAGGAAACTATTTTCTTTTCATGGGAACTAGTTCTGTTTAATCTATTTTATTCGAAGGCAGTGTCAATGAAAAGTAACTGTTAGCGGAGGTTTTAGACCACTTAATTTTGTACGACATTATCCCTGGTCCTTTATGCTTGCCTCCCTATTATTGCAGCGCTGATAATTGATGCTGTTTAATTATGAGGAAGGCCACAGTCTGTGGCATTTGGAAACTATAAATGGAAAAGCCAAAGGAGCTTAGTCTAAAAGTAACCATTATCAATTTATCATTCACATTCACCACAGCACTGTTATTTTTTCCATGTTTGCTTTTTCGATGATTCACTGCCTTAATTTTGTTGTTTATCATGAATCTAGTGATTTTTGGATCATACATGATGATGATGATGTGTTTTAATGTGAAACTAAACTGAATGCCAAAGACATGGTTGATAGGAAAAGTACGCCTATTAAGTGTTAATATCTGTTACATCTTTTGAATCTGGAGCCAATATGATTTTACAGACTCTGGCACAATGTCCCAGGTACCTGAGTTTGAGGAGGTTGCATTTAATGCATCTTTGAACAAAGTTGTAAGGTGCAAAACAAAATTTGGATGGCATTTATTGGAAGTACTGTCAGAGAGGTATGTCCTTAACACTTTTCTCTTACAGAAAATGTATTTGAGGTGTGAAATCACACTTGAATATGCTAATCTGCTTCTGTACGTGCACCTTATTCTCTAGGGAAGAATCAGTACTTCAAGACATTAAACCTGAGGAGTTTCACGTGAAAATTCAAGATCCCAGTTTCTCAGCACAGTTAATTGATGTTCGAGAACCTGAAGAAGTGTATGCTCTGATCTTTTATCTTCTGTTTATGCGGAGCATTTTTCTTTTTTTCCTTCTAAGGATGTAAAATCCTAGAATTCCTTAGAATTTAGGACGTTGTTGATAAGTTGTTTGTCTCTATTTGTGGGTAAGCTTTAGTATTGGTGTCTGTGTGCAATCAAATTATACTGATAAGTTCAAATTAGAAGCTTAGTAATAGACCAGAAAACTATTAAGATATAATTTGTGAACTATCATAAAAGAGCATTATATTGCAGGGATATTTCCTTTTTATAAGTAAATCAAGAATTAAGTGAGTTATAATAAGGAATTCTTAATTTGAGGAAAATTGGACAAAATTGCAGTGTCTAGTACAGTTGTGAAAATTTGAGGAAATGTCATATATGCATTATTGTTTTCTGTTTAATGTACAATGCTAGTTGTGAGATAGAGGTTTATCTTCTTTATTTCCTTAACTACTCGGTAAAGATTTGTATTGCTTTGTTATCTCTCAACTAGATAGGGCTAGGTCCAGTCTTGTTAATTTTTATTATTCTCTCCATTAGTGGCCCCTGCCTCTTCTTATAGCCTTATGTTGGAGAACTGTTAGATCAAGTTAACTTTAAATCACAGTTTTTTTTTTCTTCTTATTTTAGTGTGTCTTTTGCGTTCTTTTTCTTCTAAACACAAGAAAGCTTTTTCTTTAGGAATTAAAACAGAAAAAAATGTTTTATGCGTGGAAAAACTCCTTTTTAGGAGCTTTTGGCTTTGGTCAGTATGGACTTTTCTCTTTTGTTAGCTTGGCAATTCCGTTCTTTTGAAGAATCATATCACCTTTTTTTGACAGGGCCAAAGCTTCTTTGCTGGGTTTTCAGGTTCTACCCCTTCAACAATTTGGAAGCTGGGGACCTGAAATAACTACGAAATTGGATCCTCAAAAGGATACTTATGTTATGGTAGGTGTTTCCTTTTTGTGCTAATGGTTTCTTCTTTATATTAATTAAGGGGATAAATCCTTGTTGTGAAAATAACTTAGCATAACATAGTGGCTTTAACAAATTGAACATGACAAACTGTATAATTAAGTTCTGTTCCTAAATTTTCATTGGTTGAGCCTTGACTGTAGAGATGTTATCTGATCTTGTTTTTAGCTTAGCAATCTTCGTATTACAATTTCTATTTGGTTGTAGTGATAATTTAAGATATGTAACACCCAATGCACGTATCGAGGTCAATACTTCTCTTCTTGGCATTATGAAGTTGTTAGTTGTAACTTGTAACATCTGCAATCACTTGTCAATCATGATCTTACTGAACCTTAGGTTTTAGCTTTGATGAAATGGCTATCTATTTAACATAATTTTGTTTCCTCTCACCTCCTCCAGATCCAAAATAAGAAACAACCAAAATAGAAAAGAAGATTTAGTTGTTGATAAAATCCAGTTTGGAAACTATCTATGGCTGTCTTTAACCCTGTCTCTGAATATCTAAGGAGTAGTAATCTAACTATAAAGGAATGCATCCTTTCCTATATTTATCAAATGCAAGGTTTTTGACAGAAATATATTAGAAATCAAGGGAAGAAATGGTAGTTTTGTTCTTCTTGGGCATGGGCTAGTGATAAGCTCTCATAAATGTTTACAAATAAACATTGCTACTATTGAGTAATTGACAGAAAATTATGGTGGGATATGTATGGCTAGGATGGGAACTGACATCTTGGATGTTACTCTCCGAATCTTCTTTCTGCTTGTATTAGTTGTTGGACAAGGATATTGGTTATAGGCTACTAGCCTTTCAATTAAAACATAGGGAAGTGCTATTCATACTACCTTTTCCTCTTCCTGCATTCCTCAGCTTGTTTGTATCCATTGGTTTTTTTTTTATGTACACCTAAAAAAAAAAAGGGAAGGAGTACATGGTGAAAACTGAGGTGAAATTCACATCCTCTTAGAGTGAGTAGAATTTTATAAATTGTTTAGAGGAATCCCAGTGAACCGTATGTATGCGTATGTGTGTGTAAGGAGATGCATTATATAGGGGATGATTTTACTACCATTTTGAAGTTTCACATGAGATTTTAGACACAGCAGCAAGTTGATTGAAAATGACGTCTAATATACAAATTTCTCTTCTTTTCCTCAAGTCCATTTGTACATTTACAGGAAAAAGAATGTTTTACAAGCAGATTGTTTTTCGCTCTAGTTTCTTTGGTTTAATCTGTTTAAAGGAAAAGCGGTTGTTTCTTAATATTAGAATCAAAGTGTTGGTTGAAGCGTGTATTCATTTATGTGCTACCTATAGTCCGTAATCCCACTTGAGATTTTATGCTCAGTCTTTGGTTTCACACTACTTTGTTTTTACTGACTTTCATCTTCCATTATGCAGTGTCACCATGGCATGCGATCATTACAGGTTGCCAAGTGGTTGCAGACACAGGTAGAAATGTTTTGCTATTTTATTTATTATAACTGGAGCATCCTACTAAGTTAGATGACTCCATTTCCTTATGAGGTCCAGATACTCCCTCGGTGAATATTTCTTTTCATTTTGCATCTCTACACTGGGTATTCGGGGCATTATTTCTGTGCTTCGTGGTGACCAACTTTATGGTTTCTAAGATTGAATTGCCTTAGTGCTGTCATGCATTGGTAAGTGTGGGAAAAAGTCTACTCTTTTAACATCTGAAGAAAAGTTGAAAGAAATATTTGGTGTTTAACTTGTTCAAGGGGTTAAACACTTATAATGACCATTACTTGGAAGCTATCATACACCATCAAAATTCCAAAAAAGAAAAATATAATGAGCTTTACTTCCACCCTGCCCCTCAGAAACTCTCGAGTCTTGTACGTTAATGTTGTGAAAAATCAATGATATATATATCCATGGTAATGTTCTACATACAGAAGGCTTTTTTTATATATCGAAACTACTTGTTAAACGTTTCACTTACCCCGGTTGTTTACTTGCTTGCACGTTCGACTGTCTCTTGCATCTTACTTAATCACCAGAGTGAAAGCTTTCATGTTCCCCTTTGCACATTAGTTTGCACATATTTTGTGATTTTAGCTATCGTCTGGTGTTTCTGTTATTAGTTTGTACTTATTAGTTTCTACAAACTATTGCTAGCATCTTTAAACTTTACATTAATTTTAGCTATCATCCTAAACTTTATTATTAGTAGTAGATGTTCCTGAAGGTATCTGAACATATAAGAATTATCCTTATATTAAATATTTCACCGATTTTTGTTGAGAATAAGGATAAAGTTGTCCTATCAAATGTGTTTTTTAAACATAAATAGTTAAGAAATTTAACAAAATGATTGTCCTTACACGTTTAGATATAATTGAGGGACATTTGGTGCTAAAAATAAGTATAGGGATGATCGTTAAAACTAGTGTAAAGTTCAGGCACACTGATAACCATTTTCCTTTTCCTAAATAACTGGAAAACTTTACCCTGCACATCCAATATACATTGCATGCCAGTGCCACCACCTTTGTTGTTTGAAAGATGTTGGTTCTAGCCTGGTTATATTTCTTATGCTGTAAAATGATTGCAATTTTGGTTTTGATGGTTTAGGGTTTTACAAGAGTATTCAATGTTTCTGGTGGCATTCATGCCTATGCTCAAAGGGTTGACCCAACGGTTCCAACTTATTGATGTTGCCCACCAAGCTATTGCAAGATTTTGGCTGCCCCCAGTTCTAGCTGTAACAAAAAAGTACAAATAGGGTTCGAGATGAAGAGATATCCAACTCCAAAGGGATGTTTCCTTTTACATCAAAATGGGCACATGAACATGAACAAGAGTTGGGTATCCGGCAAGTATTGTTTACCATATTTTTCTTGAAAATTTTGATGAAATTCAATTCAATTTCAAGAATTATTAATGAAGAGGCGATTGTACCAGAGATAATGGCTCGAGGCCATGAAGTCCGATACAAGAGATCAATGATGATAAAATGCGTCTCTTCTGATTAAGATCAGGGGTGCACTGAAATGCTGTCTTTTTGGCTCCTGAATATTTTGGTTCGTCACTAGCTGATCCCAGCTGATCCCATTTTTAAGGAAAAAACAAAACAAAACGAAATCTCTCCTTACTTCCTCACTGCATGAACATTGAAAATATTATAACATATTAGCCACAGATTAACGTCATATTGATTTTTCTTTTGAGGTAATGTTATGGGGAGAGCTACATTATGCACATTAATTATTAATATTATTTTTTAACGAAAATTGAATTCAAGACTTCTTACATAACATGTTAAGAGGAGTATTACCAAACCATAGTATGAAGTAACAATAATTGAAAACATAACATGATCACATAAATCTCAATTATTAGTATTATTTAGGGTAAATTACATGTTGTAGTATTATTTAGAAAGTTTAAATGTGGATGCTCTATGAAATTCAATATTGTTATTTTTACATACACAGATGAGTTCCATTGATTAGTAAGAAGACGTTTTAAAAGAAATAAAATATTATCCATGGCTTTAGTACTTTGAAAATTTTGAGCCACTGCTTTGGGAATTAGTTGGAAAATCTCAACTGAAATTGTTTAAGACACGTTATAGCAATTATTCTGAAATATGACGAATAAGCCCAAAATAATTGCTATAACGCATTTTAAACCATTTCAGCTGACTCTGGTATTGGGAATAATTTTTTTCACATCCCAACTTTTTATTTAGCACAGGAGTATCTTAGTGAGTATTTTTTTTTTGTCAAATTGCACCTCGATTGACAACATCAACCATGAGTCTTGGTGAAATTAAAGCAAATAATAACATACTCTAAATTCAACCGTTAAAATCTTGCATGCAGACAAATAAGAAGATAATTAGTGGTTTAGTAAGGATTGATTCCACAAGAATTATGTATCAACGTTGTATCCAAATATGTTTAAATCACTTGTAACTCATATTACCAAACTCACACGCACACAAGGGGTGAGAATTTTTGGTATGTTTATAAACATAATTTTAATGATGCAAAGACAGGTATCACAAAGAATGAGAATGCTTGATTGATTTTATTAACGAAGTCGAACCAAGGCTTACTATCCACCCTAACCGATCATGATACTTAGCTAAATTTACTTGGCCTAATTACTATGCAGGTTATAAATTAGATGCCCACACAAAAGATCTCATGTTGATTCTACGACACATTTTTATCTTTACTTGATTGGCATGTCATGACATACTGTTTACTTAGAACTTGTATCACCTACCATTTAACACTACAGGAAAAAAAGATTTTACCCGAAAAATTGAATAAAAATTCATCGGGCAGCAATAAAATTCACCGGGAAACATTAAAATTCGTCGAGTAACATTAAAATTCGTCGGGTAACAACAAGTCGGCTAATAGCCGTCGGGTTAGAGATTTACCCGATGAATTAAAATAGATTCGTCGGGCAATAGTCAAATCATCCGAAAACGACGCGAAATTCGTCGGGCAAGATTATTTTTCGTCGAGTAAGGTCAATTTTTTTTTTCCGCGCCTAAGGCATGAGATTCGTCTGGTAAAGTGAGTTTCGTCGGGTATTCCCTCCATCGGGAAAAATTTCGTCAGGCAATTGAACTTTTCTTGTAGTGTAAGATGACGCCTTAAGTATTAAAAAGATTTCATGACACTACATGTCAGGACCCGTCCCAATCCCCCCGGGATTAACGCGGGACGCGCCTGATCCCGTCTGACACGGAGTGTCAGACAAGGGAAATTCCGACTTTAGCCCGCTCGGGGCTTCAGAGTACGCCAGGATCCGGATGAGGTATGTGATGTCTCGGTCTCTATTACGGCCCGCATCCGCGATCAACCTGAAGGGCAGTCAAAACATTTAAAAGCTGTGAGTGGACAAAACAAATAATTTAGTAAAAAGATTTTATCAAAAAGACATTTATACCCTTCACTAAAGCATACATTCGAAAAGCAGTTAACAAACCATTAGGGCCTTGGCCCAAAATCGTAGATGAAACCAATCATACGGGCCACTGCCCAAATCCATGTGGGACTCAGCCCAAAACGAGAAATCCGATCACATAACATATAAATAGAAATCACATAACCAATCCTGTCACGGTTTCTAAAGCTACGTGCGTGCTACCCGGGGTCTTAAATCCAAAGTCTCCCCAGGGTCTACCCAGGTCACTATCCGTAGATCAATGACCCTCCTGGGGGTTATAATCCATAAACCTTCCTGAGAGTAACGTACCAGGGGTGACTCCACTCAGTTAGTGCTCCGTAACTACTCCGGGGTCCACCCAGGCCAACGACCCTCCTTGTAGGAGACAATCCAAATAAAGGAAGGTATATGAATATATATATCGAAAACATTCTTAAAACCTTTCAAGAGATTCATGCCCAGTCCCCATAAACCGTCATGAACCAGAAAATCCATTTAGGGTCCCCGACCCGAAATCATAATCGTAAACCAACTGGGCCTCGTGCCCGAACTCATGACTCAACTGGGCATCGTGCCTGATATCTCAGGGTCAGTCACGACTCCGATCGTAGTGATGCATGCAACCATCCGTCCAGGACCACCCTCAATCTTGGTATGTCGCCGTGAACGAATCAACCGACGCGACCACCACTTGATCATGGTGCACTCATCACCGATTGATATCCTGAACCGCCAGCACTCCAAAGTCGAGACTCTAGTGGCTGGTCGACAACGGGTCGTGCATCGTGACCTCTCCGGAAGGAACACATCTCAGTCCGGAGGCGAGCGTCGTATTGTCCGTCGCTGTGCACATAGCACTCGCCGCGACCACGACTCAGACCTGTAGGTCATCAATAGGGCCATATGCCCGAGACAAAACCAAATGGGTCTCATGCCCGAGTTCATCCTTTTTTAAATCCAAAACCATTTCATTTAAACCATCGTAGAAAGCATAGTACGTATAAGCACCATATAAGGCCGTAACCTCGAAATACGTGCCAATACGTGAACACACACAAATGTACTCATGACATCACAAAACATGTATTACAACACATAATAAAAATTTATGCATGCATCAATTTAGAAAACAAGGTTCACTCACAGACCGCCCAAGCTGCCGCCTCGATACACGTGCCATACGGTTCTCCCGGACCAATCATCATCATCGGGACCTCCAAACCTATCCAAATCGTAATAATGGGTTACTAACTACTTAAATAACCCCTCACTAAAGCCCTGTAATTTTTTTGAATTTTTAACTATTTTTAATCCCGATCCTAAACCTTTGGACGTCCCGAAACATATCGAAACGATGTCCGATCGACACGAAACCAGTCCCAAAATGTTCGTTACATCGAATAGGTGATTTCACATGTTGGAACTTTCCCCAAAAGTGGCCTCACGTACCTCCACGTGCAGCCTGAAGTTCCTGCACTTGAAACCCACGCTTCGGAGCAGTGTCATCTTCAAGCTCGGTCAGGCCGGTCCAAATCCGCCGGTCCGATCCAACTGCACAGCCTGTCCGCCTGAACTGGCGTGACCGGTCCAGCCTTGTATCTCCCTCATTTTTCATCCTTTTTCATCCATTCTAACTCCTATGGCTTCCTAACAACATTTCCAATCTAACCATGTCCTCAAAACCTAGAAACCAAGCCTAAAACCCATTGGTTATGTAAACCATTTTAAACCAAAACTTCCATTCTAGGTTTAGGGCACTTCTAGGGGTCAAAGCTTCATCCTAAGGGTTCCAATAGGTTCCTAGGATCACTAGAAATAGATTGGGTGGATCGATTTGGGCTAACTTGGCCGGAAATGGAATTCGGTGGGTAGCCACCGAAATCTCTCCGGCTGCCGTTCCTAGCTTTCTCAGCCGTCCTCAGCTACCAAAATTACCTCCTAGACCTCCTATTAATCCCCTAAACCCATCCTAACCAACATCTAAGCTCCCTAACGGCCAAAACCCGAATTTGAAATTCAAAATGTATAGGGGGTTGAGTTTTACCTTTTTCCCGCGGTTTCCTCCGCCGTCCACGGTGGCTCAGCCGTCTCCCTACCTTGCCTTGGTTCACCAGCCACCCTCAACTCCTCTCCTGGCCTCAGATTCACAAATGGGAAGGGTTTGGATTTGGGGTCGTGTTTGAAGGGGTTCGGGTTTGGTTGGAAATGGAACAGGGAAGAGGGATACTGATGCATGAAGGAAAAGGAAGGGGCAATGGATGGGTGACACTTGTCACTCATCCATTGGGCCACTTCAAAAGATCTGGGCCAACTTAAGTCCAAAAGTCCCCTTTCGTCTCGTAAAATGTACCATCGTGAATAATACCTCTAAATTTCCTTGAACCGTAAATTTTTCGTCGAACGTCCGAATTCGACGTGCCACCTGCGTACAGACTCGTATCGACCTAATCTACGTAACGGTCCTCGGCCCTCGGCCATTGGACCTCCTTGGTCAAAAGTCAATCATTCGCCCTCGTTTATGGGCAAAATCATAATTTTGCCCTGAACGTCCGTTAATCCTCGGCTAATTCCCAATTAGCCTTGCTAATCCATCATTAAGTCTTAATCTAATCCCGAAATTCGAGACTGGTCGTTACACTACACTAGCGTATAATAGTGATGTGCTTCCTAGTTTGTCATGAGTTCCGATTACAAGATTGTTTCTTGTATAATATTTGGCCACCCAAACAAACAAACCAGAAATCATGTTATTAAGCTTAGTGAAACAAAACTTCAATCAAGAATCATAAGGGACAGAAATTGGACGTTATTGCATATAATCAAACATGTTTATGGCTTCAAAATAGCCCCTAGTTACAGAAAATTAGCCAGCCATAATGTCTAGCATCCTAAACTGAAATAAGAAAGAAAATTGAGATAGAACCGATGAAAATGGAGAAGAGGAAGAGCCACAGCCAAGAAGCACGAATTCTCCCAGGTAAAATAGTTTTTGCGGTTGCACAAAGAGAGTAAAAAGAAGAACCCCTTGGCTTTTAGCCGAATTTTCCTTATATAGGCACTTGGGAAACCCTAATTCGCCCTCTGCATAGGTGGCACTCTTATTTAAAACAGCAAACTGATTAGGGTTTCTCCAAGGAAGAATTTGGGCTTAGTCTTGGGATTTCTTTCACATGTGGACATCGTCTTGACTCATCTTGATGAGTCTTGAATTATTCTTCATAAATTTTGGCCCGTTCTGAATTATGTTTTCCAGCCATGATCGTTCTCCCGTTAGGATTTGTAGTTTTTTCTCCCAACAACATTAGGAAAGGTTTCCTACTCCAATTAGGAAAGTAATCCAATCCTACTTTGATAAGGACTCCTAGTTCAATGAGGTTTCCCACTTTAATGAGGACTCCTAGTTGAACAAGGATTCCCACTTTAATGAGGACTCCTAGTTTAACAAGGATTCCTACATCAGACAGAATTACTTGTTTTAGCTATTTTAGAATCCCTTTTGATCCAATACTCCATTTCTCCTACAAAACATTAAACTGAAATACAAATCACTAGTAGTGAAGATTTAGTTGCTTATTGTAAGGTAATTGAAGCTTGAAACATGTAGAGATATGCATACATGTTAGGACCTGACCCTCCTCGGTCAGAACCGGACTCATCTAGCACCATATTGTCCTCTTTGGGCCTCGCCCTCACGATTTTGTTTTCGGGAGCTCATGGTGCAACTTCCCATGGGGTCACCCATCATGGAATTGCACCAGCCTCAACTCGCTTAACTTTGGGGTTCCAATCCCCCCCAAAGCCACTTGAGCTCCCAAAAAGCCTAGTGCTAGATATGTGTGTGCCTATACCTTTAAGGCACACCACCATCCTCTCCCAGACCATTCCCCCTCGCAGGAATGTGGGATTGTTCACCGTTCCATTCAGGACACGGGTCTTACAATCCACCCCCCTTAGGGCCCATCGTCTTCGCTGGCACACTTCTCGGTCGGAGTCTGGCTCTGATACCAAATTGTCAGGACCTGACACTGCTCGGTCAGGACCCGACTCATCTAGCACCATATTGTCCGCTTTGGGCCTAGCCCTCACGGTTTTGTTTTCGGGAGCTCATGGTGCAACTTCCCAGGGGGTCACCCATCATGGAATTGCACCAGCCTCAACTCGCTTAACTTTGGGGTTCCAATCCCCCCCCAAAGCCACTTGAGCTCCCAAAAGGCCTAGTGCTAGATAGGTGTGTGCCTATACCTTTTAGGCACACCACCATCCTCTCCTAGACCATTCCCCATCGCAGGAATGTGGGATTGTTCACCGTTCCCTCCAGGACACGGGTCTTACAATACATCAAATACCCCCACACTTAGCATTTCCTGGTCCTTGAACAAAACAGAACAAAGAAAACGACCAAAATAAAGACACTCACACAAAGACTCACTGAAAACTAACCTTCCAAATTTTTTTCCAGGGAACAAATGATTGCCTCAAGATTAACATAAGGAGTACATCGAGCCATGGGTATTCAAGAGCTAATACATGTTCATGGTGATCACGTTTGAATGCAGTGTGCAATAGCTTCTGATAAACTCGTTATAAGCACAAATAACCAAAGAAAATTAAACTCAGTTTTAATCCCTCACAGATTCATACAAGTGTTTGCGCTCAAAGTGTTTAGGGTACTCCATGCCACTCAATATTGTACATGCACCATCTACCATAAGCTTGTAAATCGATCTAATCTCCAAAGAATCAATTCTTCCCCTTGGATCAATTTGGCAAGTATCAAGGTTGTAAAGGGGTTTAGGGTCACGGTTTAAAGAAAAAAAGGATATGGATATCACAAAAATTCATTGGGACATACATGTAGAGTATATGAAGAAGTTATAGACGTGCTTGCATCACGAACATGTAAGTACTAAAAGTCATCAAGCATACGTCCATATTGAGAGCAGATTTGATCATATTGTCCCAAGATGTCAATCTATGCATCATATACACTTCTAAGGTTCCAAGGACAATTTTTACGCATCATTCTTTTAACCAGAACGGAAACATGATTGCTGAAAGTAAGTTTTTTTTTTCTTTCCTTTTGAAACAAAAAATGCATACATATGAAAACCATGCTCCCAAAATTATTGTCGCAACCCCCACACTTGAAATTTGCAATTCACAACCATGAAAAAGTGACACATTTTACTTTTACTCTTACGTCCAATGAATTAGGGTAGGATACCGTGTTTAGGCTATAAAGGGAGTAAATGTGGTTACATGAAAGAAGGGCTAGACATTGTAGGCTCAAAGGGTTAACTAGTTGATATAAATAGGACACAGGTCATGACAGGACCCGTCCCAATCCCACTGGGACCACCCGGGGACGTGCCCCGCTCCCGTCTGACAACGACTCCAAACATACCAAAATTACCCTTAAATAAAACTAAATACTCAAATAGATAAATAACGTGCAACAACATTATTCAGAGTGATAGCTGTCAGACAAGGGATAGTAAAATAACAAAACGTGAGCACAATAGTCAGAGTACATTATTTGGTGCTCAACCTACCCACAAGGGGTTGTACAGGTGCACAGCGAATAAACTAAGCCTCTTCCTCCTCCTCTGGATGCTCCTCTAGTTCTGTGTCACGGCCTGGAGGGGTCAGTAAAACATTTAAAGAGTGAGTGGGCCAAAAATAAACAGTTTATAAATCAATTTCATAATAAAGTAAATCATAAGGTTTTACCCCTCCGTTTTCCAAACCTTGCATGCATTGAAAACACAATATCATAATGAAAACATAATCACACAATCATAATCATAATCGGAAGGAGAAACTAACATATTAGTGCACTGTAAAACCCAACCCAAATGATGTCACGGTTCTAAGGCTACGCGTTGCCACTCAGGGTCTCACACCCAAGACTCTTTAGGTACAACAGTGCCCGGTATCCCGGTCACTTTCTTGAGGTATACGAACATGCCTTCTTGAGAGTAAGAAACCCAACGGGGGTTCAACTCTACTCAGTCAGGGCCCCGTGACTACTCCAGGGTCCACCCGGGCCAACGACCCTCCCTGGAGGAGACAAGATAGACAGGTAGGAAAGTATAGTACAATAACAGTATAGTTTACCCGATGTCCCCCGGACCTCCCAGAACACAATCCACATATAATCCAGATGGGTCTCATGCCCAAAACATTATAATAAGAGATATAAATAGTTCATATAATACTCATCTAAATCATAAGTGGAAATAGTAAAACAGTTTATGCATGCAAGCCTTTTATAAATCAACAACCCATTCACACTCGGTCCTCGCTGCTCAACAACCGCTAAAACCTATAGTCACATATCTAAGAGTCACTAAAGGACCCTACAACTCCAATACTAAGACCCTAGAACAGATCCGTCTCGAATACGTAACCCGGGCACTATTCCCGAGGCTTCAAACCCCATTTTGACTATCTTAACGATCTCCGATCGACACAAAACCACCACCATTGGATCCGTATCGTCGAAATCTTGAAAATGGTACTGGTCCCACCAAAAATACTGTTCACACGAGCCCCCACGCGCCTGGTCAACTCGTGGGTCAACGCTACTATAGCGCTGCTGACGTCAGCAGTGATGTCATGCTGACGTCAGCATGACGTCATCACTGACACTTGCCAGGTGACACGTGGCATGCTCTGGTTGACCCCTGATCTGACAATCTCTGACAGGATGATGTCATCATGACGTTAGAAGTGATATCATCACTGCTACAGTATCAGGTCAACCCGTTTACTGACACTTGCCATGTGACACGTGGCATGCTCTGGTTGACCCCTGATCTGACAATCTCTGACAGGATGACGTCAGAAGTGATATCATCACTGCTACAGTATCAGGTCAACCCGTTTACTGGAACCGGGTCGCCGTTGACCCGCAGCTTGACCCGTTTCCACAGTCCGTTTCCGGCCACCATTTTCGACGGGGTTCAATCCTACAGAGTCGTCTAGGTCTGTTCTACGGTTCCATAACCTCAAAACTGGAAGAAAAACGGTAGAATCGTACCTGGACCTCGATGAAGTTCACGGCCAAACTCCTGTCGTCTTCTCCTGCTATCCACTCTGTCTTAGTCATCCAAACCGGTCCCTCTGAGTTCGCCACTGACCCTAGAGCACGTCCCTAACCAAAGAGTCGAACTCTAAACGTTGAAATGGGTTGTTTCAAAACAGGGAAAATAAACGGGTCTCTCGAGTTTTGGACGTTACCTCCGTCGTGTCGCCGCTGTACCCTTCGTCGTCTGTTCAGTCGTGTTAATGGGGTCCTCAAGACATCAACTGGAGCTCTGTTCAAGTCGAGAAGATGAGGAGGTGCGGTTTTGCTTCCTGGATCCGATTCCTCTATGTTTTGGGTCTGGGGTTTTTCAGGTCTGTTTAGACCGGGAGGAGGGGTTTTGGTTGCTGGTGGTGCACAGTGGTGTTCTGGAGATGATGATGGTGCTGAGGACGGCCGTCTCGTGGTGGAAGAATGGCTGGTTCAATTGTTTGGGTTGAGAGAAAATGGAAGGGTTCGGTTAGCATGGGTAAGGAATGGATGTGTTTGTGTGCTTTCCCAGAGAGAGAGATGATCGTAAAAAAAAAAAAAACAGAAGAAAATGAAGGATTAGGACCAGTTTGGGTAGAGAGATCAAGGGATAGGGTTAATTGAAAGGGAATAAAATATATACAATTGGACCTATGGGTGTAGACCCAACTTTATGGGAATAATGTTCACTTGGATGAGTGACACTTGTCACTCATCCGCTGGATCAGTTTGAAATTAGGGTTTGCACGGATTCCCATAATAATAATTATTTTAATCGTTTGCTCTCGGTTCGTAAATTTCACTAAAACGTTTTCATGACCATAACTCTTTCATACGAACTCCGATTTCGGCGTGCCGCCTGTCTACTGATTCGTTACGTCCCGATCTGCGTCATAGTCATGGATCAAGGTCTAAATTATTTCCCGGGTCAAAAGTCAAAGTTTTCCCCCCTCAGAGGCAAAATAGTCGTTTTACATTAAAATATTAATAAACTCGGTTCGGGTCGTTACAGGTCAGTTTGGCCATGGTGGTTAAGTCCTAATACCTCATATCACATCCAAGTTTTGGGTATCATATGATTAAAACGTCACAAAAAGTATCTCAAAACAAGTTCTAGAGATGCATGACATGTACAACCACTCCAATAAAAATTTAGTGTATGAGATGATGAATACACTGTTGTTAAGGCTCAAGAGCTCAACTAAAGGCGGGTTTAATCCAAGTGTTCACATGCTCAGATCACTTACACTTACAACTTGCCAATATTTGGTTATGTGCACAAAGTTTCAAACATGACAATCATGAACACAGATTAACCAAAGAATACTTAGTAATATCAAAAGCTCCATGGGGAAATATATTAGTAATATCAAAAGGACCAACCCAGCGAGAGCGTAACTTACTAGGAAACAACTTGAGGCCTGAATGGAACAAAAGGACCTTTTGACCTACAACAAAAGTCTTTCATTGGATCATGTTATCATGAAAGGTTTTAGTCTTCTCCTTGTACATGTGTGAACTCTCATACGCCTCATTTTGGTTCTCCTCAAGCTTATTCAATTGTAACTTCCTATGAATGCCAGCCTTATCCAAGTTCATGTTGCAGCGCTTGACCGCCCAATAAGCTCGATGTTCTAAGCCCACAGGAAGATGACAAGGCTTACCGTAGACCAGCCGAAAAGGAGACATCTCCAATAGGTGTCTTGTAGGCTGTTCTATATGCCTAAAGTGCATCGTCCAATGTCAAAGTCCAATCCTTTCAGCTAGGTAACACAGTTTTCTCCAAGATGAACTTTATTTCACTGTTGGACACCTCAGCTTGCCCTTTTTTTTTGTGGGTGATATGGCGTGGAGACCCTATGCGTAACGTTGTATTTCATCAATAGTGCCTCAAATGATCGGTTGTTGAAATGGCTTCCTCCATCGCTTATAAGTGCTCTTGGTGTTCCAAACCTTGCAAAAATGTGATTTTTGACAAAATCTACAACAATCTTAGAGTCATTAGTCCTGGTGGCTTTAGCTTCCACCCATTTGGAGACATAATCAACAACAAGGAGTATGTATAAATGACCATAATAGGAAGGAAAGGGACCCATGAAATCGATTCCCCATACATCAAAAAGTTCAACAAATAAGATGGGAGTTTGTGGAATTTGGTTCCTTGGGCTAATGTTACCTATAAATTAACATCTATCACAGGTCTTACGCATCCTTAAACAAGGTAGGCCAGTAGAAAACACTCTCTAGAATTTTGTGGGTAGTCCTCTTCGCACTAAAATGCCCTCCACATGCATAATTATGACCAAAGGTGACAGGACCGCCCCCGAAGGGACATTGAAAACCGTGCCCGGTCCTGCTTCCGTCTGGTAAGACGACTGAAAATCCCAACTAGCCCTCAGTGCTTGCCAAACCAGGGATAGCCACACGCATACTTACTCATGCCTCCGCCTCACGATCAGCCTCGATCAACGCGCCACAACCTGGAGGGTCAATAAAAACCAAAAGGTGTGAGTGGACAAAAAATAAATTAGCTTATAAAACAGTTACGAAAAGACGTTTTTACCCTCCACGTAAAACCAATGCATGCATACAAAAATCGTTTCGCAAACCGTTACATTTTCAACACAAGAAATCCGTATATGAAAATAAAAAACATTTTCCATTTCTTAATCTTCGGGTCTTAGTCCGCAATCGTAAACATAGGGCCTCAGCCCAAAACCACGAAAACAAAAATCCAAGTGCACAACATAGTCCAAATCCATCAACCATATGAACCGGGCCACTGCCCAACACATCCGGACATCATAGAAACAACAATAAATCACAAGTCAAACATTTTACTGGATATCAAATGCGCCCGAGTCTTTAAACTCAAAACCATGCGCATAATCAGGCCTTCCCGGGATATCAACGAGTCTTTAAACTCAGAACATAATCAATAGGCCTCGGGGTATCACAATAACCGAGTCTTTAAATTCACGAGTCTTTAAACTCAATCCGGGTCTTTAAACCCAATTTCGGGCCCGCCCCCGTCATCAATTAACCGAGTCTTTAAACTCAAAACGTGCTCCAGCAACAGCACCCGGGTCTTTAAACCCAAAACAGTTTTCAATCACAATTTTCACAACAGGACTCATGGTCCGAATTTCTACATTCAAGTCCCCAAATCGTACTTCACAAAACATATCCAAATCATCATTAAACACGGGGCATGTGTAATCATACCAAATCACTTTATTAAATCCTTTTCCATTCCCGCATTCGAATTCGGAATAATGATTCCATAAGCCGGCATCCGGAAGCATCATCCCGAACCCAAACCAAGAATCCACTTTAAATTTCTGAAAACCGAAATCTCGTTAATCAAAGTTACTTTTATGCCCCGAGCATCAAGTCCGAAATCGCCTTTTTCAAAATCCACTTTAAAATCCTCAAAATCACAAATCTCATTTCAAATTCCAAATTCAAACATTAAACAGTGATCAAATCACAATATACTCAAAACCTCGTAAAATGTGCAAAACTACAGAAATCTCGAAAACCGTGTCAACACCGTGAGTCACACTCGCAATCATAAACAACATTCTTAAAACATCATACGCACAAATCATGCAAATTCTTTCCTTAAACCATCATCAAAGCGTAAGTGAAGCCATAGTCTCAATATACATGCATTTCGTATGTAAAGTAAAAATATGTATAAATACGGAAATCGAAATCAGGCACAATTCATAATCATAATCATGGAAATCATAGAAATATTTATGCATGCATTAAATTTTGAAAGCAACGTCCACTCACACACCGTTCTTAAGGCTCGGTTTCGCGCCGCACGCGTTCCCGTAATTTCCGACATTTTCCAGGAAACCCGAATCCTGTCCGAAATCACATTCCAGGGTCACTAAGGTCTCAAATAACAACAAACTAATTTCCCATAATTTTCCAGGAATTAATCGTTAATTAAAAACATAACCTAAACCTTCGGACCCTCGAAACAATATCGAAACGGTGTCCGATAAATTCAAAACCAACGTTAAAATGTTCGTTACAATGTGTAGGACAAAAGTCATGTTGGAATTACCTCGAAAATCGGACCCACGTGCCGTCACGCGCTGCTACAGTGGCAGACACTGTTCATCATCGTCCTTGCCCGTAACCTCTGCAGACGGGCCCTGCAACCCGCATGACAACCAGGTTAGATAGCTATCAATTCTCAATCAATTCCTTTCCTTTTTGATCCTAACTTCTTCTATAACCATTTAATTCCAGTTCTATGTCATCTATTAGCCTCGACATTGACTAAATCGATCCATCCAAACTCGGACCTCAAATCGGGTCGAAGTCCATAACTCACCCAACTTAACCCCAATCCCAAATTAACTCAGACAGTAGCTTCCTAGGGCTAATACGAACAATTTAGCACAGCCAATTGAACAAGAACTCACCTGTAGACGATCGTCCTCAACACTGTGAATTTCCAGAAGCTGGAACTTGAGTTCCTGAGAAAACCGTGATCAATCCTCTTCAATTCCTTCGTAATTGAGTTCGTAGTGAACCCAGAAGGCTCACACGAACCTTGGTTTCGTTCAAATGGCTTCACAATTTGATCTTCGAATTTCCCTACAAACTGGTTTTTCTTTTTCTCGTCTGTTTCTCTCCACACTCAACTCTCAAACTGATTCCAAATGAATCCTCTCACTCAATAGCACCCAGATAGTCGATCAATGCGGCTAGCAACCCGTGGGAAACACACTGAATCTCTCTGGAATTTTTTTCCCACAAACACAGAAACCATGGCCATTTTTAAAACCTCACCCGTGCACGACATACAGTCCCAACCATCATGCCTTGTTTCCAATATCCTTAATCCAATTAAACAATTACTCTGATCAGTCCACTACAGGATTTAACAAAGAAATCGTGAAGGGCACTCACGGCTACACTCTGTTTTTCACGGTGGTGCTACAGTAACCCGTGTAAAAAGACCAAAATCCCCTCAGGGTAATAATTATCAGAATGCCCTCCAACTTCCGTGATCCGTAACTCGGTCATCTGATGTCCGTTTCATGCGTGCCGCCTGTCGTTGTACTCGGGGCCTCGAGACGAACCTAACAGTCTTCGAGTCGGGTGAAAATTTAATGTATTTCAAAAAGTCAACTTTTTCCCCTACATCGTCCAAATTACAATAATGCCCCTGGGCTTCCGAACGTCATAACTTTCACCACGAACATCGAAATCGAACGTGCCACTTGTGTATGAACTCGTGACATCCCAAACTACGTCACAGTCATTAGTCAATGTCCATTTGACCGCCCGAATTAAAAGTCAACGTTTTACCCACAACTAAGGGCAAAACGGTCATTTTGCATCGTTCGTCCGATTCCACCCAACTAATCACCGATTAACCCCATTAATCATGATTAGTTACTAATCTAATCCCGAATTCCGGGACGGGTCGTTACAATCTTCTCCCCTTAAATAATTTCGTCCTCGAAATTCCAACCGATCAAAACTCAACCGTTCCTCCCTCCTAAAACCAGTTTCGTTCTCGAAATTTCCAATTATCCTTATTTCACATCCACCTCGTGGAAAACTTTCCGACCTCGCAACACGTGTACCCCCGTACACCAACTAACTCATCTGTACTCAGACGTCCCATCACAGTCTCACGTCATACCGACCACACTCGACCACCTCGAGTGAAAATGATCACTTGACGTCTGCTCCCACTGGGAATCACCAAATCTCACTTGTCAGTCTGTGCTGACGCTACCAGCCAAATTGTCACCACTAAACCACCCTAGTAAAGCAGCAATCAACAACCAATTGGTGTCACTTAAAGTAGCGTAAGATTAATGACACGCTCTCATCTCGCAGGGCAAGCCCAACCCTGCGGCATATATCAAGCTCAAATTCCAGTTTACAACAAACTCCAAGTGTGTCGGAACTAAGCCGAATGCCAACACGTACGACCACACCACTGGTACCTCCCACGTACCGTCACTAGATACCACTCGGCCTGTCCGGTACCAATCCTCGTACACCGTACAGGGAACGTACATCCATCTCCAACAAGTCCACTACAAGGTTCACAGTCAATCACAACCTGACACTGGGGTTTCTTGTCCAATCTCATACTAGACAAATCGATCATTCCAACTCATCATCCATTCTAGATCCCATGGTAACCCGACCAGTAACACAACATCAACTCCCAAACACGTCATCCAAGATGTACCCATCCATGCACGCTCACCAAGGCATGTACAGTCATGCCGAATAGGCATCTAATCTCATTCAAAAATACCGAGGCGTACCAACCCCGAATCTATCGGATACCCGCTCAAACGGTTACCACATCACATCCGATTGACTTCGAAAAAGAAGCCAACCCCAGTCTCACATATCTACGACTGACCAATTAGACCATTTTGGATATCCACTCATCCACAGGTCAAGCCTCGAGTCCAAATCATAAACATTCCCACTCGCTCGAGTACGGATTACCTTCGAAAGGAAGTTCAGTCCAACTATTCTCATATCCAAATATCTATGATAGGGTGATAGGCTCATCACTAACCTGATCAAAACGATCACGATTCAATCCGTCACCACGTCACCCGACTGGTATCACCACGATCCTAGATCGTCACCAGGTCCAATGTCCACAACAACACAATCAAGATCCACCTAGGATCCACACGACACTTCTCAACTATTTTCACATCCAATCATTCACTCAACAACGTAATACGTCCACTCTGTGGATCCCCCCATTTACCTCACATCGATCCCTACCACTCCACCCAGGAGAGACCAAGGATGATCCAATACGATGTCACCAACATCCATCCTATGTGAGTGCAAACACAACTCTCTGCACCCACCGTACCAAATATCCAACATCGTCTGCCACCAAGAGGAAAATGGGAATCCCGTTTACCCAACTTCGAAAAAATGCAACTCCTCCTGAGGACCCCAAAACACACATGGGTCCGCCAACCAATACACGCTCGACGTACTGGTATCCACGATCAACGTCTGCCAGGGCAGAAGATAAGAAGTCAACCCCAATGACTTCAGAATACCAATCACCAATGATTTCCTCATTCTTTTTCGACTCAGTAATTTACTTGTACTTTCTGGGAATATAAGGAACGCATGGTCACACCATTCTCGGGGTTGACAACAACTCCCCAAATCCTCCAACTCTTATGACACAGGGAACGTCGTCCCAAGATTCCTCATGTCTCAAACACACCGTTTATCCACTAATCTCTTGTCACCTCATCACTGTTGGGACTTATCCCAACACATCACAATCTCCGCCGGATTCCATCCAGTCCATGAGTCAACCACTACTGAATCGCAAATACCAACGCACGCTCATCATGACAGAGTCACACCCCAACTCGTGGCTCAACACAATCTCACTCACTGACACTAGCACCAGCGCTAGTACCAGCACCAACATACAAACATCCACACTAGCACACCGTGTGCAAAGTGGGTAGCCCTGGATCTCCGCTCATACCGAGCGACGATCCCGCATCACTACTCGTACCCCGCAACCATGGGTACCACCATCATGACAATCCACATCAGGATAGATGAACGTTCCCTGAACGCCCCCTGATCCTTAACTACTACCACGACAACAAGTTCCCCCGATAATCAGTTATCTCCACTAGACTACCGTCCCATAAAACCAAGCCATAATTTCCTAACTCCTCAATTCCTGTCCATATTCCGGTCCTTGGCATCCTAAGTGCCAAACGTTCCTCACTCAGCCTTTTTGGCTCCCCTCGAGCCTTGGTACCTTACCATGACTCATCTCACATTCCTAACCCAAAATCCTGACTCCTCGTGAGTCCAATCTCATACCAAACCAATCATGTCATCACTGACATACCTAGTCCCCGAGCAGTTTCCAATGCTCAACCACATTCTATACGACCAATAGGGCCTAAGAGATAGTACAATTTGCCCAATTATGCGGCCTTCGAGCCACCGGTCTCGTTGGTCCCTGCGACCCACGCAATTCTATGTCCAACAAATCGCAGTTCAAAGTGTACACTACCCGACATGTAACCCCCAAACCAGGGTCAATCTCACCCGAGATCTAACACGAGGTCCCAAACACCCTCGCCTACTCGTCTCACTACCAGGTCGCGCACGAGGCTAACGCTTCGGAGGCATAATGTGGCAACAGAATCAGCAACCTAGTGCTCTGATACCAAATTGACAGGACCGCCCCCGAAGGGACATTGAAAACCGTGCCCAGTCCTGCTCCCGTATGGAAAGACGATTGAAAATCCCAACCAGCCCTCAGTGCTTGCCAAACTAGGGATAGCCACACGCGTACTTACTCATGCCTCCGCCTCACGATCAGCCTCGATCTACGCGCCACAACCTGGAGGGTCAATAAAAACCAAAATGTGTGAGTGGACAAAAAATAAATTATCTTATAAAACAGTTACGGAAAGACGTTTTTACCCTCCACGTAAAACCAATGCATGCATTAAATTTTGAAAGCAACGTCCACTCACACACCGTTCCTAAGGCTCGATTTCACGCCGCACGCGTTCCAGTAATTTCCGGCATTGTCCAGGAAACTCGAATCCTGTCCGAAATCACATTCCAGGGTCATTAAGGTCTCAAATAACAACATATTAATTTCCCATAATTTTTCAGGAATTAATCGTTAATTAAAAACGTAACCTAAACCTTCGGACCCTCGAAACAACATAGAAACGGAGTCCGATAAATTCAAAACCAACGTTAAAATGTTCGTTACAATGTGTAGGACAAAAGTCATGTTGGACTTACCTCGAAAATCGGACCCATGCGCCGTCACGCGCTGCTACAGTGACAGGCACTGTTCATCATCGTCCTTGCCCGTATCCTCTGCAAACGGGCCCTGCAACCTGCGTGACAACCTGGTTAGATAGCTATCAATTCTCAATCAATTCCTTTCCTTTTTGATCCTAACTTCTTCTATAACCATTTAATTCCAGTTCTATGTCATCTATTAGCCTCGACATTGACTAAATCGATCCATCCAAACTCGGACCTCAAATCGGGTCGAAGTCCATAACTCACCCAACTTAGCCCCAATCCCAAATTAACTCAGACAGTAGCTTCCTAGGGCTAATACGAACAATTTAGCACAGCCAATTGAACAAGAACTCACCTATAGACGATCGTCCTCAACACTGTGAATTTCCAGAAGCTGGAACTTGAGTTCCTGAGCAAACCGTGATCAATCCTCTTCAATTCCTTCGTGATTGAGTTTGTAGTGAACCCAGAAGGATCACTCGAACCTTGGTTTCGTTCAAATGGCTTCACAATTTGATCTTCGAATTTCCCTCCAAACTGGTTTTTCTTCTTCCCGTCTGTTTCTCTCCACACTCAACTCTCAAACTGATTCCAAATGAATCCTCTCACTCAATTGCACCTAGATAGTCGATCAATGCGGCCAGAAACCCGTGGGAAACACACTGAATCTCTCTAGAAATTTTTTGCCACAAACACAGAAACCATGGCCATTTTTAAAACCTCACCTGTGCACGACATACAGTCCCAACCATCATGCCTTGTTTCCAATATCCTTAATCCAATTAAACAATTACTCTGATCAGTCCACTACAAAGAAATCGTGCAGGGCACTCACGGCTACACTCTGTTTTTCACGGTGGTGCTACAGTAACCCGTGTAAAAGACCAAAATGCCCTCAGGGTAATAATTACCAGAATGCCCTCCAACTTTCGTGACCCATAACTCGGTCATCCGTTGTCCGTTTCACGCGTGCCGCCTGTCGTTGTACTCGGGGCCTCGAGACGAACCTAACGGTCTTCGATTCGTGTGAAAATCAATTGTATTTCAAAAAGTCAACTTTTTCCCCTACATCGTCTAAATTACGATAATGCCCCTGGGCTTCCGAACGTCATAACTTTCACCATGAACGTCGGAATCGAACGTGCCACCTGTCTATGAACTCATGACGTCCCAAACTACGTCACGGTCATCTGTCAAAGTCCATTTGAACGCCCGAATTAAAAGTCAACGTTTTACCCACAACTAGGGGCAAAACGGTCATTTTTCATCGTTCGTCCGATTCCACCCAACTAATCACCGATTAACCCCCATTAATCATGATTAGTTACTAATCTAATTCCGAATTCTGGGACGGGTCGTTACAAAAGGTTAGTATAGAGAGAAATTCAGAAATTGACACGCATATTCTCATGACTTGGTCAGGACAGTATTTCCACAAGTAGGGATCATCCCACTCATAAAACTTAGCCTCATTCTTGAGATTATCTTTCTGTGCACGTTTGAGGTCATCTGGAATTTTCTTTGAGACTTTGAAGTTGACAATATCAGCAAACCAAATGTCCGGAACATCAAGTCTGAATAACTGCTCATCAGGAAAACTTTCACATAATGAAAGAGAATCCTCCACATCATTGGAACCTTTCACAAGTCTGCTAAGATGATCGACAACCACATTTTGACTCCCTTTTTTGTCTTTGATTTCCATATCAAATTCTTGGAGGAGAAGCAACCACCTAATGAGTCCCGGTTTTGCATCTTTTTTTGTCAACAAGTACTTCATAGATGTATGGTCAGTATAGACAATGACGTTAGTACCAATTAGATAAGAGGGAAATTTTTCAAGCGCAAAAATCACTGCTATCAGTTCTTTCTCAGTGGTGGAGTAGTTGAACTGTGCATCATTCAAGGTCCTAGATGCATAGTAAATGGCATAAGGGACCTTGTCAACACGCTTCCCTAATACAACCCTAATAGCATAATCGCTTGCATCGCACATCAATTCGAAAGGTAGATCCCAATTTGGTGGTCGAATGATAGGTGGTGTGGACAACAACTTCTTTAGCCTTTGAAATGCCTGTATTCACTCATTATCAACTACAAATGCCAATTCATTTTGTAAGAGTCGGGTTAGAAGCCTTGCGATCATTAAGAAGTCCTTGATAAAGCGTCTATAGAAATCTGCATGACCAAAAAACGAACGAACCTCTCTCACACAAGTGGGAGAGGGTAAGAAGCGCATGATATCTATTTTAGCTTTATCTACTTCTATTCCCTTAAACGAGATGATATGACCCAAAACTATCCCTTGTGTAACCATAAACTGGCACTTCTCCCAATTCAAAACAAGGTTAGTTTGTTGATAGCGAGCAAGAACTATAGAGACGTTATTTAAGCAAGCATCAAATGAATTCCCAAAAAGTGAAAAGTCATCCATGAATACCACTATGATCTTCTCAACCATGTCCGAAAAGATGCTCATCATACATCTTTGAAATGTCGCAGGAGCATTACACAAGCCGAAAGGCATGTGTCTATAAGCAATGGTACCATAAGGGCATGTAAAAGTAGTCTTTTCTTGATCCTCAGGTGCAATCACAATCTGGTTGTACCCAGAGTGTCCATCTAAGAACCAATAGCAATTGTGACCTGCAAGACGCTCCAACATTTGATTAAGTAAAGGCAAAGGGAAGTGATCCTTATGTGTTGTTGTGTTGAGCTTTCGGTAGTCAATGCACATTCTCCAACCAATTTGCAATCTTTGAGGTACCAATTCGTTGTTATCATTCTTCACAATGGTGGCTCCAGATTTCTTTGGAACAACTTGAAAAGGGCGAACCCATTTACTATCAGATATAGGGTAAATGATACCAGCATCACGAAGTTTAATCACCTTTTTCTTTACAACTTATGTCATTGGCAGATTAAGCCTACGTTGGCCCATTCTAGATGGCTTTGTTCCTTCCTCTAGAAATATCTTATGCATGCACATCGCCAGGCTGATTCTCTTTATGTCTTTAATGGTCCACCCAATGGTGGTTTTGTAATCCCTTAGCACACGGATCAACTTGTCTTCTTCTAAGGTTGAGAGGGTAGAGGAAATGATTACATGCAATGAGTTTTCTTCTCCCAAATAAACATACTTCAAATGGTCTAGAAGTGGTTTAAGCTCTAACTTAGAGGCCTGAATAAGTGAAGGAAGATAATTATTAGTAGACAAAGGAAGAGGAAGAAAGGAGTTGTACTTACAGGGAATGGTTTGTAGTGACTCAAGCGAAGTCACTGTTTGGACTACACCTTCATTGTAGTTGAAATTAGCGTTTCCTATCCTCTTTGTGAAGCTATTTGGCTCAAGTTCTAGCCCTTAAGTGATGTGACCTCCAATTCGTCCTCATTCATGGCTTCAAATAATCGCTGGGATAGATCTTCAAGCACATCAACGAAAAATCAAGTATGCAAAACACTAGGGTATCTCATTGCTTCGTACATGTTGAAGCTGATCACTTGTCCATCAAATTCCATTGTCAATGACCCGTTATAGCAATCAATCTTTTTCCTCGCAGTGTGCATGAAAGGTCTTCCAAGCAACAAGGGTGTGGCATCATGGGCAGGTGACTCCTCCTCCATTTCTAGCACATAAAAGTCTGCAGGAAAGATGAATTCTCCAACTTGCACAAAAACATCTTCCAACAAGCCTTTAGGGTAAATATTCGAACGATCAACAAGTTGAATAGTAATACCATCATATTTAAGTGCTCCAAGACTTAAAGTCGCATAAATTCTATATGGTATAATGTTGATAGAAGATCCTAAGTCTAGCAAAGCACGTTCAAACCTGGTTTCTCCAATGGTGCAAGGGATAGTGAAACTACCTGCATCTTTACATTTAGGTGGTAGCTTTCTCTGAATAATCGCAGATACATTCTCACTTACCTTGATGATCTCACCTACTTGACACCTCCTCTTTGTAGTGCAGAGTTCATTCAAGAACTTTGCATAAGCAGGAATTTGCTTGATGGCATCTAAGAGAGAAAGGTTCACTTGGACCTTGCGAAATGTATCCAAAATGGACTTCTTGTGCTCGTATTTCTTTGACTTTGCAAATCTGTGAGGAAAAGGGACACATGGAACATTAGTAGGAACTTGAATCTCACTATGTACCTTTTCATTGAAAGGAGCTGATTTCATGGTTTGAGAACTAGGGAAGCCTTGCTCAATGTTTGTTGTAGCCTTGCCCTCCTCTAATGACGATGAGTGCTCTTCTTTATCACCAAACACTTTCCTTGCTTTCTTGGTCAAAAGAGGCTCTTCCAAAGCTTGCTTACCACTTCTTAAAGTGACAGATTTTGTTTGCTCGAATCCACCTTTTGGATTAGGGAGAGGTTGGCTTGGTAACACTCCATGTTGATTGAATTGATGCAGAGAGGACGCCATTTGGCTCATGGATCTTTCCAAGTTATTGATCGCCTTCTTTGTTTCTTGATTCATACCTTCTTGGCGCTAATTAATGCTTCTTTGTTCTTGTTGAATGTAAGGACCCGTCCCAATCCCCCCAGGATTAACGCGGGACGTTCTTGATCCTGTCTGACATGGAGTTTCAGACAAGGAAAATTCTGACTTTAGCCCTCTCGGGCTTTAGAGTACAGCAGGATCCGGAGGAGGTATGTGATGTATCGGTCTCTACTACAGCCCGCATTCGAATTCCACCTGAAGGGTAGTCAAAACATTAAAAGCGGTGAGTGGACAAAATAATAATTCATAAAACATCTTCATAAAGACATTTGTACCCTTCACTAAAAGCATGCATGCATTCGAAAACCATTTACCAAAACCTTACATGAAACCAATACACGGGCCACTGGCCAAATCCATGTGGGACTCAGCCCAAAACCTGTACACATCACATATCATATATCATATACATATAAATCACATAACCAATCCGGTTACAGTTTCTAAAGCTACGCACGTGCTACCCGGGGCCTCAAAGCCCAAGTCTCCCAGGGTCCACCCAAGTCAATGTCCGTAAATCAATGACCCTCCCTGAGGTTATAATCCAAGCCCTCCTGAGAGTAAGGTACCCAATGGGGGCGACTCCACCCAGTTAGTGCTCTGTGACTACTCCAGGGTCCACCCAGGCCAACGACCCTCCCCGGAGGAAACAACCCAAATAAGGAAGATATATGAATATATATATATATATATATATACAGAAAACATTCTTAAAACCATCCGAAGGATTCATGCCCGGTCCCCATAAACCGTCATGAAACTAGAAATCCATTTAGGGTCCTAGACCCAAAATAACAAATGTAAAGTAACTGGGCCTCGTGCCAGAACTCATGACTCAACTGGGCATTGAGCCCAATATCTCAGGGTCAGTCACGATTTCGATCCTAGTGATGTGTGCAACCATCCTTCCAGGACCGCTCTTAATCTCGGTATGTCGCCGTGAACGTATCAACTGATGCGACCACCTCTAAATCATGGTGCACACATCACCAGTCGATATCCTGAACAGTCAACACTCCGAAGTCGAGCCTCCAGTGGTTGCTCAACGACAGTACATGCATCGTGACCTCTCCGAAAGGAACATATCCCAGTCCGGAGGCGAGCGTCGTATCATCCGTCGCCGTGCACATAGCACCCGCCGCAACCACGACTCAGACCCGTAGGTCATCAATAGGGTCATATGCCCGAGACAAAACCAAATGGGTCTCATGCCCGAGTTTATCCTTTTTAAATGCAAAACTATTTCATTTAAATCAACGTAGAAATACAAACCCGTATAGGTACTTTATAAGGTCAAAATCTCAAAATACGTGCCAATACGTAACCACACACAAATGCACTCATGGCATCACAAAACATGTATTAAAACATATAATAAACATTTAGGCATGCATCAATTTAGAAAACAAGATCCACTCACAGACCGTCTGAGTTGTCGCCTCGATACGCGTGTCATACGGTTCTCCTGGGCCAATCACCATCACCGGGACTCCCAAACCTGTCCAAATCACTTTAGAGGGTTACTAACTACCTTATTAACCTCTCACTAAAGCCCCGTAATTTTCCCGAATTTTTAACTATTTTTGAACTCGATCCTAAACCTTCGGACATCCTGAAACCTATCGAAACGATGTCCGATTGACACGAAACCAGTCCCAAAATGTTCGTTACATCGAGAGGATGATTTCATGTGTTGGAAACATCCCCAAAAAGTGGGCCACGCCCCCACATGGGGCCTGAAGTCCCTGCGTGTGAAGCCCATGCGCCGGGCACTGTATAATCGTCTTCAACCTCGAGACCGGTCCGAACCTACCGGTTCATTGCAATCTGGTTCAGCTGGACGGGCGTGACCGATCCAGGGTCCTATCCTCCTATTTTTTTGTCATTTTTCTTCCTTCTTTCCACCAATCTTCCTAAATCTATCCTATGAATCATTTTATGAATTCAAAACATGGAAAACAATCCTAAAATCCATCCGTTCTAAACTCTTCATTTCGGTCCAAGTTTCCATTTCCTCCCCAGGGCCTCCTCGGCCGTGAACCACCACCAAAACCATCATATTAACTTCGTAGAAACCTAATAAACTCACCCTAATCACTAGAAATGGTCCATAATGTCACAAATCGAAAATCAAAGGAAATGGACCAAACCGATTACCTTGTCGGGTTTTCCTTCACGTCGCCATCCACGGCGGTTCAGGCCGCCCTATAGCCACCTCTCAGTCCTAAGCCACTCTCTGCCTCATCCTCAGATTGAACCAAGTGAAGGGGGAAGGATTGGGGTGTGGTCATGGTCGATGGGCATTTGGTGTGATCGAGGAAAATGTATGAAATGGGGAAGTGGGGATATGCATGTATGTAAAATACTGGGCAATGGATGGGTGAATCTTGTCACTCATCCATTGGGCCAATTTAAATATCTGGGGCCCACCTAATGCCATAAGGCATTCGTCACGTAAAATGTGCAATAGTGACGTGAAACGTCCGTGAACCATAACTTCTCCATCGAACGTCCGATTTCGACGTGTCGCCTGTCTACGGATTCGTATCGACTCGATCTATGTAAAGGTCCTCGGCCCTCTGGTATCGGACCTCCGGTCAAAAAGTAAATATTTTGCCCACTACTAGGGGCAAAAATGGTCATTTTGCATCGTTCATCTGATTTCGCCCAACTAATTACCGATTAACCTCACTAATCAATGATTAGTCACTAATATAATCCTGAAATTCGGGACGGGTCGTCACATTGAAACTGCACCATACTAGCAGAAGATTGTAAGATCATATTACGCTTTTCATTGATAGATGACATACATTAAGGTGTTTGTTGGTTAGTTGAAGCTTGGGGCTTTAGTTGGTAAAAACTAGCTGGGCCATTCTTGAGGTGGTTGGGGCACCTGATCATTGTTGCTCCACTTACGGTTAGGATGATATTTCCAACCCTCATTATAAGTGTTGGAAAATGGATCATTTCTTGGCCTTTGCTGCGCTTGGAAACCTCCACCTAAAGTGTGCGCTTGTTCCGATGTTCCCTCCATCAAGCTTAGACATGCATCAGTTGAATGTCCATTCATTGAGCACACACCGCAGACCTTCCTTAGTTGAACTACCACTTTTTCGACAAGGTTTGTTAGTTTAGTAATATGAGCAAGCAGTTGATTATTTGAACTTACTTCAATAACCTTGTGAGAAGATGGTCCTCTTGACCCAAATGGTTGAGTTTGAGCAGCCATAGTGGCCATCAACGTCCTTTCTTGTGTAGGAGTTTTATCAATAAGAGCTCCCCTAGCAGTGGAATCAAGCATGGCCCTATTCGTAGGACACAATCCTTCATAGAAATATTGCACAAGTGACAAATCAGTGAACTGGTGCCTAGGACATGCAACTCATAGCTTCTTGTAACGCTCCAAATATTCACATAGCAATTCCCCATGCTCTTGTTGCAACCTTAGAAGCAGGGAAATACTTCTCCAAAAATTGGCGTTGCATTTCATCCCATGTGGTGATTGATCCAGGTGGAAGGTCATAGAGCCACTCTCTTGCACTATCAACCAATGAGAAAGGAAAATTCTTTAACTTGACATTCTCACTCACCCCTTCAAGTTTCATCCCTAAGCAAACCATATGAAATCCCTTCATATGTGTATGAGGATCATCACCAGCGAAACCATGAAAGATGGGTAGGTAATGCAGCATTCCAGATTTGAGCTCGAACCTTCCAGTGGCTCGATATGTTATACATAGTGGTGTGTCAGGTCCGTTAGTGTTTGCCATGAGTTTCCTCATGGAGAGGTTGGCATTGGCTGCCATCTCTTCTTGTTGTTCTTCCTCTTCTTCACTTGAATCTGAACTTTAAGGTGAAGGTGGAAGGGAAGTGTTCACAACGTGCTCAAATTGAATCGAGTTCTTGAGTCGTTCAAGTCTCTCAACAATGGTGGCTAAAGGATCACTACCTTTGGACATGAACAAGAGTACCTAAGAATCTGGAAAACAAAACTAATGTATTAGTTAAGACGAAACATAAAGCAAATATGAAACAAAAAATTAAACAAACAAATTTCCAATTAACAATAACGGAAACAATCCTCGGCGACACGCCCCCAAAATCGTTGATGTCTTGAATAAACACACAATTAACCTTGCTTTGATAAGTCGTTATTAAGTATAGATTGAAGCAAGGGTGTTCCTGCAAAGGATTGTTGGAAATTATCAACCGAAAATAGAGAAACAATATGGTATGTAAACCTGGGGGTTTTAAGATTTGTGATTTAAGAACTAACGAGAGAAAGACTAGAGACATATTATCCACCACCAAGCACATTCAATTTCATGCAATTTCCAGGTTACATCACTTATAAGCTTAATTGAAATCATCCCAAACTAATTCACAAGCTCGAACCAGTTTATTACCCTTTTTCTTAGTTAATCGTTTAATGTACACAAGCTCGACACTTAATCTATTTTGAACATGCAATCAAGACATAAGCTCGGAAGATTTAACAAATCAGAATCAATGCACAAGAAAAAAGGTTTTAGGATGAGACTAGGGTTTACAAGTACTAGAGCAGTCTTGTCAAAACCTAGAGATTGTTTCAGAAGTTAAATCATTAACTTTGTTACCTAGGGTACATATGCATAATCATTACGTATTACACAAATGTACCTAACATTAGAATCCTAGCATGCTTATCTAGTTGGCCACCCAATCAAACAAACCAAAAATCATCTGGACGTTATTGCATATAATCAAACATGTTTAAGGCTTCAAAATAGCCCATAGTTACAGAAAATTAGCCAATCATAATGTCTAGCATCCTAAACTTAAATAAGAAAGAAAATTGATATAGAACTGATGAAAATGGAGAAGAGGAAGAGCTACAGCCAAGAAGCACGAATTCTCCAAGGGAAAATAGTTTTTGAGGCTGCACCAAGAGAGTAAAAAGAAAAACCCCTTGGCTTTTGGCCGAATTTTCCTTATATAGGCACCTGGGAAACCCTAATCCCCCCTATGCATAGCTGGCACTCTAATTTAAAACAGCAAACTGATTAGGGTTCTCCAAGGATGAATTTGGGCTTAGTCTTGGGCCTTCTTTCACTTGTGGACATCATCTTGACTCATCTTGATGAGTCTTGAATTATTCTTCATAAATCTTGGCCCATTTTGAATTATGTTTTCCAGCCATGATCCTTCTCCCGTTAGGATTTGTAGCTTCTTCTCCTAGCAAAATTAGGAAAGGTTTCCTACTCAAATTAGGAAAGTAATCCAATCCTACTTTAATGAGGACTCCTATTTGAATAAGGATTCACACTTTAATGAGGACTTCTAGTTGAACAGGGATTCCTACATCAGATAGGATTCCTTCCCGTTTTAGCTCTTTTAGCGTCCCTTTTGATCCAATATTCCATTTCTCCTACAAAACATTAAACTGAAATAAAAACCACTAGTAGTGAAGATTTAGCTGCTTATTGTAAGGTAATTGAAGCTTGAAACATGTATAGATATGCATACATCAGATTCACTTTCACATTTGAACATGGTTTCATATCTCTTATTCTCATATGACAATATTCTTTTTGTGAATATGATTACGTCATATGATGACATGCTCTATCCCTAAAAGCATCTCTATCAAAGCCTTCAAATTTAATTTTTGGACAAATTTAGCTCAAAATTTATCCAAAAGCCTTAATATGGATATGCAGCAGACAAATTAAACTTAACCCCTAAATTTAACTTTTTGTATAGCATCAAGCCTATCTCCCTTTTGCTATCTTCTTCGTTTGTGTTTCTTTCTCCTCTTTCCTCTCTCCTCTCTCCTTCATCCACTTCATCCTCTCTTCTTCAAAGAAGTGAATAATTATTGGCCATCTAGCCATATAAATGTAGCTGGGGAGTGGGGCAAACCTAGAAAACCCCAAAATTCTCATTCTATCCAATCCCAAACCCAAAAATTCCAAGCGCACCCCAAAACCTAAAAATACGCCTCCTAACTCTCACATTTCCCTTATTAACCACACCCACCTCCTCAATTTATTGAAATCCTACATAAATAACCCACCTTTCATAGCCCCAACGCTCTTCTTTTTCCTTAAGTCCAAGCTCCACCACCACCCCAATTCATCCATTTTGATTTCAATGTGTTCAACTAAGCCTCCTCAATTAACTCCTTCCCCATGATTATGCCACATTCAAACAGATGGCTCGTACCTTTGGAATCACTAACCGATTTTTCCGAATTGGGTTTTCTCCTTAACTTCATGGTTTGCAACCCATGTACTTTCTTGGACGGTACCTTTTCTTATCCACAAATAGAATCCATTTTAAATATGCCATTAATTGTTATTATAGAATGTAGAGTGGGGAAACTTAAGTCTAGTTATTAAAAAAAACGTCTCTGGCAAGGGAAGCTCCTTTCAGTCTGCTAGGTTTAGGTTTTTAAAGAATTTCATCACTACACGGTTACGACGTTGCTCTTTGCATTGACAGCAAAAATTACGTACGACCTAAGTCTAGGTTGTACCATGGATTTGAAGAGCTAGAACAACGATTTGGGAAAGGACTAAGGTTATCGGCCTGAGAGCGTGTGGGTGTCCGTGTGGAGCTGGAGAAGGCCAACAATGTTTCGATGGGATTTCAATTTTGTGTTGCGATCGATTAAGGTTCTATCCCATATATCTGTCAATCTTGAGGCTTTTATCTCTCTTTTCAAAGGTCTGTAGAGGGGAATGGAGGTTTTTTTATAACTAGTATTGGGGATAAGTGGTTCTTGGCCAAATTTTCAAACTCTAGGGATCCGAGGAGGGTTTTGGATATGCAACCACGATTGTTTGATGATGCCATGGTGCTCATGGAGGTGGGTACATGGGCAAGGAATCTAGGTCTATGAAGCTACAATGGTACAATCTTTGGGTTCAGTTGCATGAAGTCTCAAAGTTGTGTATGACAACATGCGTCGTCCGAAAAAATTGGTTGTTTGATTGGGATGATGATAGCAGTGGAGAAGTTGAGGGGTATGGATTGCATTGGGAGGTTTACCAGTGTCAAAATTCGTGAATATTTGGGAGTCACTGATGAGGGGTGCCATGGTGGAGTTCCCGAGTTTGGGTTCATGTTGGGTATACTTCAAGTATGAATTCTTGCCTACATACTATCTGGTTTGGTGAATTGTTCAACGTAGTTCTAGGCGGTGTGTAAAGATAGATGCTGCTAATGATGAAGGAGATAATGTTTTGGATAAGTCTAAGTTTGGATTCATGAACCTAGAGGCAATAAAATATTTACCCACGAAACCCATGAAAAGTGTTTTACGGCGTAACCGCAAGGTGGTCCCTCATGATCAAGCTGGGCGTGGTGATGGCATGCGGTCTGGACTGAAAACCCATATCCTGGCATAAAGAGAGGAGGAGAAGGAGCGACAGCTAGCCATCTTGGCTTCTGCTATTGATGTAAGCCGAATTAGCCATGGTAGCGTGGTTAGGAAGGAAGATCCATTGTTTGAGGTGAATCTGGTTGGAGTTGCTACCATGGGGGAAGCTCAGGAGAAGTGCACATTGGAGGCGCACTTGCTGATATGGAAGCCAGATGGGAGTCTTTGCATGCTATGACTTTAGGAGCAACGTGGTGCCTCCGGGAGGTGCACTAGTAGATTTAGATCCCATTAATGGTGAACCAACACTGTCATTTGACCCCTTCATTTTACGGCCTACCATAGCTACTCTTTCACGGCCGAAAAAAGAAAGAGGAGAGGCCTAGGTGGCTAGGTACACTAGTAAAAAAGTTGTCTTAGGCGGCAAACACAATTTGTCGGCAAAAGTCAAAATTTGCCGCCTAAACTCTATCACGGCGAAATTATTTGTCGCCCCATTCGTCAGGAAAGCCTCGCCGCGAAAGGTCTATGACGGCAAACTTTAAACTTTTGTCGGCACAGAATGACTTTTCGCGGCAAATCTTTCGCGGCAAAACATTTGTCACCTTGTGCCGTCAAACACACTTTCGCCAGGAAAGAAAAGTTGAGCTGGCAAATATATTTGTCGCGAAAGAAGGCCTATGGCGACAAATACATGCGCCGGGACAGATGTTCTATGGTGGCAAATGTATTTGTCGCGAAAGAAGGCCTATGGCGACAAATACATGCGTCGGGACAGATGTTCTATGGTGGCAAACTCGGTTTGTCGTGATAGGTTCTCTATCGCGACAAAGTATCTTTGTCGCAATGTTACTCTCTGCCGACAAATATATTTGCCGTCTAAGGTTTATTTCACAACAAAAATATACATAATAATTATTACAAAGATTCAACTTCCAAATGCCACAATACACCATATTTGGAGAATAGTGACAATACAACAATTGTAGAACATTTTAATACTCATTATAATAATATAATATATACATTCAAAAGAGTTATAGGTTTTCAAGTGCAAGTTAGATATATAATGTATACATAAACCCGAAAAAAGACTACCCTAGTTAACTATCATCCTCATTGTGTGCTTCATCAGTCGATGGTACTTCCAAATCAATCGGCGGTAGTTCAAACCCAGGCACTTTTGACATACTTTGTACTATTTGCTGGAGATACAACTGCATATGTTCAATTTTCTTGTCAGATGTCTTTTTTGCTATCGTCAACTCATCTCTCAAATGATCGACTTCCTTAGTAGCTACCTCTTGAGCTGTCTTTGCTGCTGTCAACTCATCTTTCAAATTATCAACCTCTTTTTGTAAGTAATGAGTGGATGTTGAAGACCGAGAACTTCCAGCCTCACAAACACATCCATATCCTAATCCACGTATCTGTGTTCCAGGCTTCTTTCCAAGTACATCCATCAAAATATTAAGGCCAACATTAGTATCAGATATAGGTATCTCATCTAATGGAGTACCCTCGGGATATTCCTTCGCTACCTCTTGGAGATAATTATTCTTTTTGTCCATCATTTCATCCTTCAAATGAAATCAACATAAAAAATATGTTACCATATCGCATGAAGATACACTAAGAAAAGATACAAACATGTTGCCTTAATGTCTGATGATAATTTTACCATTCATATTATCCTTCACAATCAAATATATGAATGATAAGTTCTCTAACAACCAATGATATCTGGGCACAACCAATCAAATAAAGCATAAAGATAAGTTCTCTAACAACCAATCAAATAAAGCATAAAGATAAATTCTATAGCAAACAACTAATCACAGAAATCCAATAATCAAACCAAAGCCTGGAACAAACTCATTCTGCATCAAGACAAGCAAACCAAGCAGTGTAAAAAAACTCACTTGTATTAACGAATGAAAATTTATAGGCTTTTCCTCATTCAAAACCCACAAAATGAGGGTTTGTTGAAAGAAAAAAGAGAGTGTAAACAAACAACCAATAAAAATCCATTTGAACGGTAACAAAACTTTGAGTAGGCAAACCCATAGCAAATCAAGACAAGCAAAATCTCACCGATAACAAATCATGCACCAAACCAAGCAGTGTACTCAGTTTCAGTATCAATATTGTAAAAGGCTGTTTGACTATACTTGTCAAGCCCACTTTACTTGAAACGAAATGCCAGCAAGTGTACTTAGTGACCAAACATATAATTACATAAATACTTACATATTTAGCTTTGGCCTTATCATTGGTCCATTGGTTGGTTTTCGTAGAATACGTTTTCCCATAAGTGTCTATCTCCACAAATTTTGAACCCTCCTAATGTGGAATAATAGCGTATAAAAAAATTAATAAATGTAGTTTAATGCTCAATACAAAATAATATCTTTAATACAAAACTGCTATATTACCTTAACACACTCCATTGCTATGTGTGCGAAAGATTTCGAACCAGCATGATGCTCTATCTCCTTTTCAGCTCGGTTCGCTATATTCGCCTTAGATGCTTTCTGCACAGTTGGATGACTAATGAGTTCGTTAGCATTAAGAGAGATTTTTTCTGTATAATTTTGCAAAATAATAAAACTACCAAAAACTTCGGTGTCTGAAAATGGCCACACATAAATGCCCATTGGTCTTGAGCGTCTCTAAGTACCATCTCCAATGGTGGGTTGGCCAACGCTTCCTCAACTGTTGGGAAAAGCTGAAAGTACTTGTGTAACTCATGCTTGAAGTCTCTAAACCTCCTAGCCATGACATCATTGACATATTTTTCACTCTTTGGATCTTTCAAGTCTATGTCAAAGTTAAGCTACAACCAATTTGAAAAAGTGTCAACGATATGTTTTGTGCAAATAGAAGATTTTCTACATAAAGTATCAGCAAAAACTGTGAACCAAAATAAAATATAATTCAAATATAAAATGTTTGTTGAAGAGAAACAAACTAAATAAAGAGTAAGGAAACCCAATTATTCAAAAACCTAAATGCACAAGTAATGAAAATTGAAGTGGATGACAAGTAATTTACTCACGGTGATCTCATTCATAAGGGCACTCCTATCATTTTCCTCAATGTCGGTCCAATATGCTTTATTCATGGTACAATTCCTTCGGATAATTGCTCCAAGGTCATGGGACAGCAAGCTCGAAATCCGCTGACTCACAGGTCTATTAAACAGAGGATCAAATTCAACATGAATCTTTTCCAAGGTGGTGCGAACAATCCGATTTGTCGTGTTGGGATGCAGTGAAGCAAGCTGAGGAAGAGTTGAAGTCGGGCAGGACAAATATTTTGTCCTCAACAAATGAAATAAAACGGCGCCGTTTGGACACTTCACTAAACCTAAGCCGACAAACCAAGTTTGCCAGTGTGACCAAAATTGTTTTTAGAGGGAACACATTCCCGCCTATTATTTTTTCCCTAAGAGAATTGGAGCGAATTTAATCCAGTTAGAATAATTTTTTTGGAAAAAAAAATTGCGAGGAAACAATTTGTCGCCATAGCTTCCTTGTTTGTCGCCTTACATTTCGCGCCATAATCAAAAGTTCCCGGTCAAAGTTTAACGGCAAATTTTACTCTTTGCCGTGCTAGATAACCTATCGCGACAAAATTACTTTTTGCCGGGAAAATTTTTGCCGCAAAAGCTATATATTCTACTAGTGGTAGAGGTTTTGGTGGTTGGGGAGGTGTCTCATAGTGTGACTAATACCCAGAATGATGATACAAGATCAAGAAAAATAGGGGCAAGTTGTGAGATGCAGTATTATGGACATCGAGCACAGTTCTTCTAAGGTGGTTGAGGTCTCCCTTAAAGGGTCTGGTGGACATGCCTCCCCAAGGGTTGTAGTAAACATGCTGATTCGTTTTTGGAATTTCCAGGGCATTGGGGATCACCTAACAATTCATAATTTGGTGGAGCAGAATCGGCTCCTCCAACCTAGTATTGTAGTTATTCTGGAAACAAAGAATAAAAGTTCACATTTTCCTTTTTTGAAACAAAGTTGGGGCATGGATTTTATGCAAGTTGTGGAGCCACGAGGGCTTGGTGGAGGTATGTGTGTTTTTTGGATAACTGCAGGTCATGTTGAACTAATTAAGTATGAAGATTTTGTGATTGAGGTCATAGTGTATGATAAGGACAATGGATGTAAGTGGCATTTTTTTTTCGATTTATTCCAGCACAAATGATAACACTAGACTAAGGCAATGGGATGTTTTACGAACTAGATTGAATGAGGAGTCAGATTCCTCTCTACTTATGGGGAATTTTAATGATATTCTAAACAAGTGAGAATGAATAAGGCAATATGAGATCCGTGTCTAGCATGAGAGCCTTTAGGAATTTTGTGGCAGATGGAAAGTTGTTAGACTTAGGTTACACAGGTCATCCGTACACCTAGAAGAATAAAGAGGACAATAGTTTTGTCCAAGAGAGACTGGATCGGGGCTTGGCATCCAAAGTTTGGATGGTGACATATCATCATGTTTAGATTACCCATATTCTGCTTACTGGGCCAGATCACTCTATTTTTGCATTGGAAACAGCGTCTTGCATTCGGCAGCAGCGGCGATGCTTTATTTATGATCCTCAGTGGAATAAGGAGAACTCTTGTGCGACAATTTTGCTAATTGAGCGGAGTCAGACTTTGTGTGGCTCTCCGAGTCACAGAGTGTTTGAGAAATTAAAATGGTCCCAGAAGGGGTTACATGCGTGGAAAAGGTAGGAGGAAGAAATGCTCAGAAGCTGATAAAGAGATGGAAGGAGCAACTTTGCGATTATTATCAAACAGTACGCTTTGATAGGCCACGTGGTAAAGCGATGGAAATGGAGTTAAAAAATGCAGTAAAGGAAGATGAAACCTATTGGAAACTTCAATCCAAGTACAATGTTTGAATAAAGGTGACTAGAATACAAAGTTTTTCCACTCTAAAATGATGAAGATAAGGCGTTTGAACTGAATCTATGGTCTTTAGGATGGGTTGGGTGTTTGGAGGAATAAGGATGAGGATCTGGAAGATATTGCCTCTGGCTTCTTTTAGGAGATTTTTAAGTCCTCACTACCTTCCCAATTTCGGAAAATCATTGATTGTATTACACCTAAAGTTTCAGACTCTTGCAATATTGCCTTGGTATGACAGGTCACTCCTGAGGAAGTCCACAGAGAGCTCAAGCAGATTCACCCAACTAAGTCACCTGGGTTGGATGGTTTCACTGCTAGTTTTTTTTCCCCAAAAACTCTAGGGTTTTTTTTGGAAATGAGGTAATTCCTCTTATCTCTCGGTTTTTTTTTTTTTCAATCTGGATGTATGCTAAGGAAGTTGAATTTTACTTATTTGGCTTTTATACCTAAAACTCCAAGTCCACTTAATATGACACAATTCTGCCCTATATCCTTATGTAGTGTCATTTATAAAGTTATTAACAAAGTACTTACAATTAGATTGAAGGGTTAATGATGAAGGTGATTAGTGGTTCTCAAATTCCCTATGTGATTGGAAGGCGAATCACGGATAATGTCCTTGTTCTACATGAGTTATTGCATACCATTAGGAAGTAAGTGTGGCAAGGAAGGGGGAGATATTATGCTTAAGCTTGACATGCTGAAAGCTTATGATAGAGTGCAATGGGATTTTCTACTAGAAGTTATGGCACAGTTGTGCTTGAATTCAGCTTTTTGTTAATGAATTAAGGAATGCATCTCCACAAATTCTTTTAGTGTGATCTTGAAAGGCTCTCCCTTGGCAATGTTCGACCCTACTATGGGCTTCGACAATGTAATGACTCGAAAATAAGAAAAAAAGGCGATCTCAGAAATTTAAGAAGGGAATGGACGATTTTGCTTTTATAAGGTTAAAGATTGACATTTTGTCTCAACCACTTTTTGAATTTTTCGCAAGGACCATTGCGTTGGCCTCAAAATTATGTATCCATAGACAGGCGTTATGTCGGAATTGGAGATCGAACAAATTCGATAAGATCAAAATTGATTAGGGAATTTTGATTGTTTTTCCATTAGGGGCATTTGGTCATTTCACAAGTGGGATATTTTGTGATGATTATATGTGTCATCCTTATCACTTTCCTCCTCCCTTATCTCTTGTGCATGGACTTAGTGTGTGTGCATATGTGTATGTGTGTACTGGTGTGTGTATGGTGGTGTTGTTTTAGAAATCCAATCAAAAACGCAACCTGTGAGCCAAAACCATGAGAGGGAAAAAAAATGAGAAACTAGAGAGAAAGAAACAAGAAAGTAGCGGAAATGAGAGAGAATAAGAAAGTAAAGAAAAAAAGAAGGAAGAGAAAAGTAAGGTAGAAGCCGAGAGAGAAGAGGAAGAAAAATCGAAAATCGAAAAATCATAAATCGATCCCTTGAATCATTTGAAGCTTCCAAATTTGAAAATAACGTTTCCAAGCTCATAGTTGAGCTCTTGGGATGGATTTGAGTTAGAAATATGGAAGGTTAGGTAGTGGGAAATCTTGGAGCACGAAGCTTGAGTTAGCCGATGATTTCGAACCTTTTCTCTAGAAAATCTAGGTACTTTCTTGAAATTCTTGGTTGAGATTTGAATTCCTAGGGTTGAGTAGATGAACTTGCATATAATTTTTGACCGATTTTGTTAAGAAATGATGAGTTATAAAGGTTTAAAGTTTAGGACAAAAATGGAGCTTTCCTGCTAGTTTTTCTAGTGAAGGCGAACAATGAAAAAGTACAACAGATCAGGCCACCATCTCTGCCGACTTGGTTCAAGTCTAGAAATGATGTGTCACTGACGTGGCTTGAGACGTGTCAAGCCATATGGTCCTGAGGTGGCTTGGTGCGTGTACGCACGCGTGGGGATTTAGCCTTATGGGAAAGCCGCCACTTTCAGCGATGCGTTACGGTGCATGGTTCCATCCCACTGGTCATGTCAGTACTTGTTTTCGAGATCTTGATGATACAGATATAATGGCGCTAGTTTTAGGCAATGAACAACATTTGGGGGTGTTTCTAGGCGTCCGATAGTAACGATGTTTAAGTTTAGGACACGTTTTTTAGCTTATAAAATTGGGGGTTCAACTATGGGCTTACAGGAGATACTTCTCCAAGGACCTTAGAGGAGCGCACATATCGAGATTTAGCTATGTGGACATTGTGTGAGTTGACTTTGCTTTTTCTAAATTACTAGGCATGAATGGTTAAATATTTTAATTGTTTAAATGCATTATTTATGTGACAATGATTTGAATATGATTTTTGAATGATTATTTGACAATTTTTTGGATTTATTGATTGTGTCTTGGACATGAACGTTCGGTTATTGGTGGAAATGGTATTTTGGGCTTAAGTTCGGGGTTTTGATGTGTTTTGAATTGGTTTTGAGTAAATGATTGTGTTAAATGGACTTGTTTGGGTTTTAAATTATTTTCCCTTGGTCAACTATTGGATGTGGTCAGTGCTCAGATGTCCGGAGCTCAACCTAACTACTCTTCAGGCTGTGCTGGGTATTTGATGAGTCTTCGATATGGCCCGTGACACGACCCGCCCCGTAATCCTCTTCGATTAGTAGGGAAGGTCATGCTTCCGTCTGACAGTTCCTTGAAAAATTACCAAAATACCCCCGGTAATCATACTGGACACGTTTCAGACTAGGGATACACTACGTCTTACCTAGGATAGTCAGAGTGAACAAAACTCGTGATGCATTGACCTTCCTGCAAGCTGCGTCTGCAACCAACTTGGAAGGTGCCGAAACCAAAAGCAAAGTTTGAGTGGACAGAAAATAAAACGATGGAAAACCATTTTTCGAACTATACATTTACACCTTTCGTTTGTATAAAACATGCATGTATAGCCAAGAAATCATTACTTTAAAATTAAACAGCAGTATATATATAAGCATGGGTCCACCCAAAAGTACATAACACATAAAGATAAAAGGCCATATGACCCACTAGTCAATGAAATCATCTACTCTAAGCCATTTGAAAACTGTTACACATATCATGAGTATTGAAAGCCAAACTTGATCACGCTGGTCCAACCAGTCACAAGTCAAACTTTGTCTTGCTGGTCCAACCATCTCGCTAGCCCACTAGCATCCCATATGTACCACCGGTAGACAACTACAAATCTACAGAGTCTAACACCGTTGGCACATGTCGAGCCCAGCTTTGACCACGTCCGAGTCCATTTCTGGGTATTCATGGAGTCCAACTCCAGAATAGCGATCCAATCACCTGAGGTTGACTAATCCCCGAACATATAATATCATCAAATCAAAATACAGTGAAAACATATAATAATGCATGCATGAAGATTATGAAAGAAACTGTCCATTCACAGTACCGTCGTTCGTTCAAAATTCGAGCCGTAAGCTAATCCAAAGCCACCAGAACGTTCGGGCCTGTCCAAATCACACACAAGGGTCATTATCAATCTATACACGTCCATATCAGAAATCCCCAAAAACTCCAGAACAGAATATGTGCCCTGAACACGCATTGCGAGGATAAAAACCTCCAAAGCACCCATAAAACAATCTCTGATCGACCTAAAACCACCATCATTGGATTCAGAATGGCGAAACCTTCCAAGCAATACTGGTTTGAACTCGAAATTCCTAACCACATGCCCACAGGCGCCAATCAAATTTTGGTCAATGCTGATGTCATCGAACCATATGGAAATCGTACAGCTGCCACATGGCACCCCTTTACTGGTGCCACGTGTCACATGTGGATGTGATGCTTACATCATCCTACCACGTCACCTGCCAGTCAGCTCTGGTAACTTCTAACACCCCGCCACAATGCCCCAACTAGACTTACCCACGTAGCCCCAACTAGACTTGGCCATGTGGCCAGACATGATGACATGGACTGCCGCATCATCATCGTCAACCTCTAGCCTGGTTGACTGGAATGACTGTAACGGGTCGTTCGACCCGTTTTGATGACCTAGTGCATTCTTCGCTATTTCTCAACCAAAATCCACCATTTTTTCACCAATCTACTTGTCTCCTACCCAGAAACTGTTCTACAAGCTTGAAATCAAGAAAACTCACTTGAAACCGCTTGGGCAAGCTTGAATCCTCACGGCTGTTTTTTGAGCTTCCACCTAAGCTCCTCCCAACGTCCAACGCCGTCATTTTGGTCTCTATATACTCGCAACGTCTCATAGAACAAGACCCTGGCCTTAGAACACGGTTTCACACCCCAAAAACGAAACTCAAAAATCCAACCTTTAAAGTTTCTTGGTTTTTGTCTGGTTGCTGGGTTTCCAAGCAGCCACCACGGCCTCACGTCCCTCCATCATCCCCCTTAGCCTCTCCCTCACTCTCTTTTTCCCTCAAACCAGAATAAGGGCATGAAGACAATGATGAAATGGGATGGGGGTGGTTACAGGTGTGTGTTTAAACAAAAGGGAGAGATGCATGTATTTGGAATATAGGCCAATGGGATGAGTGACATTTGTCACTCATCCATTAGTCTAGAACAAATATTTTGGGCCCTATAAAATAATAACCAAAGTCAACTTCCTCGATAACCGTGCAACCGAAAAAAACTTGTACAATCATTCTAGACCCATAAAATACCGGTCCTATGTCCAAAATCGACGTGTCTCCTATCTACGTAATCAAAATCTCTCGATCTACGCTGTAAGTCTCGGTCAAGTCCAAATAACCTCCAGGTCAAAAATAAACATTTTCCCCATCCACGGGTATAATCGTCATTTTTTCTCGACTAATCCAAATTAGTCTTGATGATTTACCGATAATTCTGTAATTTCCGGGCCGGGATGTTACATCCCGGATGATGCTATGTGTAGTTCCTAGAGGGATATTATTACCTTCTGGATGGTGCTACTTGTAGTTTCCAAATGTGTATGGATGATGTGTGAGTGCAATTCTTGAACCTGACTTAGATGGTGCTTCACGTAGTTCCCGAGTTAGTCTTCGCGTAGTGCTGTTGTTCATCTTGACTAGTACTTGAGTGGAACATTAGTTGTGCCTAGTTATGAGGCTGTCTACATATACATGATATTTGGCTAGAAGAGGCCAGGATGTTCAGCTGGCAGAGGCCAGGATGTGCAGCTGGCAGAGGCCAGGATGTGCAGCTGGCAGAGGCCAAGTTATTGATGATTGATTTGTTGATTTATTGATATTGGTTTGGCAATGATTTTGGTTTGGCTTACTCATCTTTGTGTCTACGTGATTTCATATGATTTGATGAGCGTGAATTTCAAGAAATGTGGGCCACATATTCTTTAAAAGTGTTTTAGGATTGTTGTGGTCTCACGATCTATAATTTATGTGATTTGAAACCTAATTATTTGTTTGTTTACGTTTTATTCTATGCATGCATGTTTTATAAAACTAGAGGGTAAATGTTCATTTTCCTCGTAAAATGTGTTTAAAAATGTTTATTTTTTTCCACTCACACTTTTTGTGGTTTTGTTGATCCTCTAGGCCGTAGCACAAATGTAAGACCCGTGTCTTAAGTAGAACGGTAAACAATCCATCATCGCTCGGGGAGGGAAAGATAAAGTGCCTTAAATGTATTAGCACATATCTATCTAGCATGAGGCCTTTTGGGAGATCACTAGCTTTGGGTTTGGTTGTAACTCCAAAGTGAAGCGAGTTTGGGTTGGAACAATCCTAGGATGGGTGACCTACTGGAAAGTTGCACGTGAGTTCTCAGAAACAAAACCGTGAGGGTCAGGCCAAAAGCGAACAATATCATGCTAGATGGATTGGGTCATGATAGAATGGTATTAGAGTTGGACCCCGAATGGAAGTGTTCCAGCAAGGACATTGGGCTCCAAGGGGGTGGATTGTAAGATCCGTGTCTTGGGAAGAACGGTGAACAATCCCACATCATTCGGGGAGGAAAAGGTGAAGTTCCTTATGTGCGTGGGTACGTACCTATCTAGCATGAGGCCTTTTGGGAGCTCATTAGCTTTGGGTTTGGTTGGAACTCCAAAGTTAAGCGAGTTTAGGTTGGAGCATTTTCGAGATGGGTGACCTACTGGGAAGTTGTACGTGAGTTCTTAGAAACAAAACCATCACGGTTGGGCCCAAAGCAAAAAAAATCGTGATAGATGAGTCGCATCGTGACATCCGATGTCGTGGTAAAATATAATCGGTGTAGACAGGACCTGTCCCAAATCCCTTGGGATTAGCGTGGGACGTGCCTGCTCCCGTCTGACACGAAGTGTCAGACCAGAGATATTTTCATCCTTTGCCCAACAGGGGCTATCAGAGGGCCCCAGGATCCTAAGGAGGAATGTGATGTCTCGTCTCTGCTACAGCCGTATCCGCGATCAACCTGAAGGGCATTCAAAATACAAAAGTTGTGAGTGGACAAAATAATTATTTTATAAAAATATTTCATAAAAGACGTTTATGCCTTTCATTTAAAACATATGCATGCATTCGAAAACCATTTCTAGGGTTCATGCCCGGTCCCTATAAACCTTCATGAACCATAAAACCAGTTGGGCCTTGGCCCGAAATCCGTAAGTCAATACTTGGGACCTCATCCCAAACCAAAACACGTGGGAACTCGTCCCAAATCCAGCTCATATGGGTCTCAGCCCAAAACCAATACACGTGGGTCTCAGCCCAACGCCATCTAAGTGAAAAATCATACACATATACATATATACATATATAACCCATCCTAGGCACTTCCTGAGAAGATGCCAACTCGGGGCACACAATCGCTAGGGAACACATCCCCGATATATGTCACAATGTCTCTTTATATATAAGTATGTATACTACTCGGGGTCTCACTCCGAGTCTTCTCCCAGGAATTCTCCATCTGGGAGGCTCTATCTTCTGATCTAGTCCAAATATCTCTCCGGAATCTGGTCCGGAACCACATTATAACGCCCACTCCTGGAACGGGAACCCTATGGGGGATACCCACTCTAGTCTGTGGATCGTGACTCTCCAGGTCGATGACTGGAGGTGACCAATCAATAAGCTCGTAAGGAGGCTATATACATACTAGTATACAAAACCATAAAACGGAACTCACGCCCGATAACATAAAGCAACTGGGCCTTCAGCCTGAACATAAGACTTAATAGGGCCTCTTTCCTGATTTCACAATGAACTGGGCATCGAGCCCAAACTGGTAAATCAACGGGGCATCGAGCCCGATATCTTAGGGTCAGTCACGATCCCGATCATAGCGATGCATGCAACCATCAATCCATAACCGCTCTCAATCCTGGTATGTTGTCGTGAACACATCACTGTCGCGACCATCTCGAGACCATGGTGCACACGTCGCCAATCGATCCTCTAAACTGTAAGCACTCCGAAGTTGAACCTCCATTGGCTGCTCGACAATGGAACTTGCATAGTGACCTCTCTGGAAGGAACGCATCCCAATCCGAAGTCGAGCTTCACGTTGTACGTCGTCCGTCGCCATGCACACAACACCCGTCACAACCATGAATCAGACTAGTAGGTCATCAATAGGGTTTCATGCCTGAGTCAAAACCAAATCCAATTGGGTCTCATGCCCGATTTTACCTTTTCAAAATCATTTCATGAAAACCGAAAGCATAAGCGCGTATAAGCATCTATAAAACCAAAAATCTCAAAGTACGTGCCCATATGTAAACACACACACAAAATGCACTCAAGGCATCCCAAAAAACATATTAAAACATATATAAAACATTTATGCATGCATCAATTTCAGAAAGAAACTCCACTCACAGATCGTCTGCGCTGCTGCCTCGATACACGCGTCGTACGCCTTCCCTGGTCAATCGTCGCCCTTGGGGTTCCGAAACCTGTCCAAATCACTTTAGAGGGTTACTAACTACTTAATTAACCCCTAACTAAAGCCCCCTATTTTTCCAGGATTTTTAACTATTTTTAAATGATCTTCGAAACCTTCGGACAACCCGAACTATATCGAGATGATGTCCGATCGACTTGAAACCAGTCCTAAAATGTTCGTTACATCGAATAGATGATTTCACATGTTGGAACCACCCCCCAAATTCCTCACCATGCACCTGCACACGCCCTGGGATGGCTCTGCGCGTGGGCCTTACGCGCCACTGCACAGAGTCATCTTCTTTCTTCAGCCGAACGGTCCGACCGGCCATTTTGGTTCTCCCCTCCAACTTGGACCAGCGTGACAGGTCCATCCTCATTCCTCTTTCAATTTTCATCCTTTTTCTTCCTAGTTAAGTTTAAACTTCCTAATTCGATCTTAGGAACCTAAACATATCAATGAAAACACCTAAAACCTACAAAACTACCCCGGTTCAATCTTCCCTCCACGGTTCAGTTTTTCCAAAACTTCCCCAGGGGTTTCTCAACCTCCAACCGTCACCAAAACCTTTCTAACATCTTCCTAACAACCTATTTAACTCATTCCAATCACCCAAAATGGCCCATAATGATAAAATTGAAAATGGGGGAAATCGGGTTAAACCGATACCTTTGCCCGGGTTGGCCTCCGCCGTCCACAGTGGCGCTGCTCCTGGCCGGCCACCAACATCCTCAGTCCTCCTCTCACTATCTGGGTCTCAATCATGGTCATAGGAAGGGTGATCGGTTTGGTGGATGGGGAATGATCGAACTAGGGGAAGGGGATATGCATAACTGTGTTTAGGTTGGGCAATGGATGGGTGACACTTGTCACTCATCCATTGGGCCTGTCTAAAAAGCTAGGCCCCACTTACTGCCAAAAGTCTCTCGTCTCGTAAAACGTGCAATAGTACGTTCGAACTTCCATGAACCATATCTTTTCTATCGGACGTCTGAATTCGACGTGCCATATGTCTACGGATTTGTATCATCCCGATTTACGTAATGAGCTCGACCCTCGGCCATCAGACGTCCCGGGTCAAAAGTCAACTGTTAGCCCATTTTCAACCAAATTACCAAAATACCCCCGAACTTCCGAACGTTATAACTTCTCCCAAAAATGTCGAAATCGAACGTGCCATGTGTCTATGAACTCATGATGTCCTGAACTATGTCACAGTCATTGGCCAAAGTCCATTTGAACGCCTAAAAGAAAAGTCAACGTTTTGCCCATTCCAGGGGTAAAACTGTCATTTCGCCCTGAACTCCCGTTAATCCTCGTCTAATCTCTGATTAGTCTCGCTAATTCTTCTTTAATCTTTAATTAATCCCGCTAATTTGGGACGGGTCGTTACAAGTGTTCATTGATTATATTTCCCTTAACCCTTTAAAATTAAGCATTTTATTTTATGTTGTCTTTTGTCATCTGGATGTCACCATCCAAATGTCGGCAGCATGCCTTAATCTTGGTTCCCAAGTGGACTTTCCGAATTGGGGTGCGTCAAGAAGGAGTAAAGGCACTTTGGAAATCTGAAATTACCTTAAGCATAACACACTTCAACCTGTTTACAATAGCTTGGAAATAATTTTAAAAATTACTCTACATAAAGCAATAGGCCGAAAATCAATTACCTTAGTAAGGCGATCCACCTTCTAAATAAAAGATATTAGGGTGTGGTTGATAGACAAGAAACTTGCCCCATCATTAAGCATCGTAAGGCAAAAAGTAGTGACATTGTTGCCAACAATGTCCCAATACTTATGGTAAAAGAGAATAGGTAACTCGTCATCCACTAGAGCCTTGATTGCAAACATACAGAAGTGAGCCTTCTCAAGTTCCCGATGAACAAATGATCCACATAACTCAGGGTTATCTTGAGCCCCCAAAACTGGTTAAATCACCTCTAACACCATCCCCAAATCAGCCTCCTTAGACCAAGCAAATAACTGACTAAAATAAGCCACAAATTCACACCCAACCTCTGAATCTGTGGACTTCCAAAACCCCTACTCGTAAGATACCCTCATAATGAAATTACTCTACCAACTCTCTCTAGCAAACTAGTGGAAAAAATCAGTATTCTTATCCTTTAACCAAGACACCCTTGATCGCTGATGCCATAATATCTCCTCCTTAGCTCATAGTCTGTCCAGCTCCCTATCCAAATTGACATGAAGCTGAAAGAATAGGCTGAGGTAGAGGAAGAAGTAAAGGCATCCAAACATGCCTAAAGCTACTTAATTCTACTAGGAATATTGCCCATTAATGGAATACTCTAACCCCATAAGACCCTCTCAACACGACTAATGCTCCACGTCACATTACCCACTTGAGTTTCCTCCCATCCAGCTCGGATGGCATCTTTACAGCCCTCAGTTGACACCCAAGGCTCTTCAAAGAAAAATCTGCACCCACCCCTTCCTTTAGGCACATTAAGGAGGAGACAAATCCAAATAGGTAAATGATCAGAGGCCTAAGAGTTCACATGATGTGTGATAACGTTCAGATAACATTGAAGAAATTCCTAATTGGCCTTAGCACTATTAAGGTGTAGTTTTACAAGACCATCGCCTCCCCACCCGTTACTCTAAGTACACTTATAGCCCTTAAAAGGTACAATCAATAAACCATCTTCCTCCTAAGCATCATAGAAATATGTGATCTGATTGAGAGGTCGTGGCCTACTGCCCTGTTCCTCCCTAAAGAGCTCAATTTCATTAAAATCACCGCCCACTAACCATGGACTTTAACTATCATAGTTCAACCTACGCATAAGTTTCCAAGAGCACCTTTGTAATCGAACCTCTAGATTACCATAGAAACCTATATGCCGGAAGGGAAATTCACTCGCCCCCTCAACTAAGACATCAATGTGTCCAGAAGAATAAGACCTAATAGATACTTGAATACCTTAACCCCAAACCAATGCTAAGCCTCCACTTAGTCCTTTCCTACCCATACCAAAATTGCCCCGAACGCTCAAAGCAAGTTTCACAAAATTCATTTGTCTAACAGTTTTTTTTTAGTTTCCATTAAAAATAAAAGACTTGGTTTCCTTACCCTAAAAAAATACTTCAAGGCTCTCATCACTTGTGGGAATCCTAGCCAGTGAACATTCTAGCTTGAGATACTCATTAATGCTCAAATGGATCAACCCCATCACTTTTGTGGATTAATTAACCACCAATTTTCCAATAGAGGCACTAGAGTTCAAACCACCTGTAATCCATCCAGAAGATAGTCAGTTTTAGGGACTTAAATTTAACCTAGAGCCCCCCCCAAAGTTATCCCTTGGTGACCACTATTTCCCTGTTTACCCTTCTCAACACTTTGATCCTACCCATGACAATCAACCACAGACCTGACTGCTCACCATTCCACGGTAGAATGTTGGAAACAAAGCCCCTAGTCGCAACACTCGATGTTGAACTGCTCAGCGTGAGGGTTAGATGACACAAACCGAAATCATAAACCCTTTGTTGAAACTCAATGACTGCTGCGGATCCCTTTGGTAGCCATTGCAGGAAGACCCATAATAGGATTCGGTAGAGAATGGTCAAATCTTAAAGCTCCGCATGAGGACATGACATGACCCCACCCGAAATACACTAGAATAGTACATTCGGGTTTGGAGAGTTACAAAACCAAGAAAACCGTGTGAGTGATAAAAAGAAATATTTGAAAACATAATTTGAAAACATGAGTAATTACCCTCCATTATCTAAAACTATGCATGTATATAAAAATCGTTTGAATTCTGATTAAAAATCGAACACAATTAACGATCTTGAAATACGTGAAAAGAATCTTCACGTTAAAAGCCACATTAAACCAATAAAACCAACAAAACCACAAGTAAGTCAACACAATCATCACACAATCACCCAAGAGTCAACACAAAGCCAATATAGCAATCACACATAACGAAATCCATATCTTACATCACCATATAAATTCATCCATCATCGACATACAATATCAAACATCATAACCACTACTGGTAGGCACATCACTCATTCAGGATACAGAGCCCAACTCGACTTCTGAGTGAAAACCGACTTAGGATACAAAGCCCTGCTCAGCGTCTGAGTCGCCATCATATACTAGTCTCAAGATACAGACGTCTGAGACTACTCATCACAATACCAGAGACATATCGACATGAAATCACATCAGGCATCATAATCACAATCATACACAATACTGGTCTCAAGATTTGAAGCCCCTGGATCGACGTCTAAGACTAACCCACCAATCGGCATAATCATAATACATATCATACAACACAAATCATCATATCCATAACAAAAAATCAAGCCATATCCAACCTGTCCTCATAGCACAACAATACTCATTACATCAACTGTACTACCGGTAGAGCACATTACATACTCACTCAGGAACTAGAGCCCCAAGCTCGACGTCCGAGTCACCACAATACCTGTCTTAGGAAGCAAAGCCCTTGGCTCAACGTCTGAGACCACTAACAAATCAACACACATTTCGAGGAGGGCTATCCATAACCATCACGGTCATCACAACATTTCACATACCACAACATGTTATAACTCATGGATATCAAGACACATATTTTCACGACCCACAGATAACACTTTAAACCGAATGTCATGAAATCACATGCTCATATCACATATCAAGTGCACAAATCAATTTCATTATTCAAAATCCAGGCCTAAGAACAAAACAAAACTCAAACTCAATTCTTGTAAAACGTGCCATAAAATAATTTTCGTAAAATAAATCACCAAAAATCATACGATATTCATAAATATTCCAATATCACAATCTCTCATGTCACAGACTATATTTAACCCAAATCTACAATTTAAACGAAATCCGAAAATAGAATCTCAAGAAACTTCGTAAAATGTGCAACGAAATAACTTTCGTAAAATCCGCCAAAAATCATATAAAAATTCCAATCAACAAGATATCACCGAAATCACATAGAAACACATTTAAATCATGTTAATATGCATGCATAATCGTTTAGGGAAAAGAAAATCCACTCACACACCATCTATAGCGTCTAATCCCACTTTGCACGCATTTCTGTAATTTTTGAGAATCTCAGAACCTATCATAAACCACATACAAAAGTCACAAATCACCTTAATAATCTCATACTTCCATCCCATAAATTTTCGAGATTTTTAAACGAATTCAAAACAAGTCATAAGCCTTCGGATAGTTAAAACTGTCCCACAACAATATCTGATCGCCTCCAAAACTGTACCATTGGATTCGTAAGATCGAATACATGAACTTTCATGTTGATCACATTTTCAAATAGTATCCCACGTGCCCACACGTGCTCAGTAAAGTCCCTGTGTGTGGGCCTCACGCGCAAGGGGAATTGTTCATCGTCTTGAACATTGGTTTGACCCGTTTTCTCTGCAAACGGGCTCATACGACCTGCAACATGACCCGACCAGAAAACTGTCATTTCTTGATCATTTCTTACATTCTGTGGGTTGATTTAACTCATCTTGAACCTAGGAACATATCTATGGTATGAAAACAAAGTGAAGCTTACCTGAATTTGTGATATGAATCCTCAAAGTTTCGGCCAAAACTCATTTTCCATCCTAGACTGTTTCCTGCATCCAAATTCCATTCCTTCTAGCTTAGGACAATCCTAGAGACTCCAGGAAGATGTTAGATCACCTAGGTCCAAGCTCCAAAGTTCAAAGTTGGGTTTTCAAATGCAACAGTGCATGTAAACCCACGGGTTTCTCCGTTTTTCTCCTCCCCTTTCCCCTGTTCCACTTCCTTTCTCCTCCTATCTTAATCTCCTCTCTCTCTTTCTCTAATCTTGGGTGATAGTCCCTCCTTTTCTCCCTTATTTGCTCATGGTTCATCTCTCTCTCTCCCTTCTCTTCTATCACTCTCGCCCGAGAACACAACATCACACACACATAACAGTTAAGCATAAACATAGACACACACACACACACACACACACACACACACACACACACACACACACACACACACACACACACACACACACACACACACACACACACACACACACACACACACACACACACACACACACACACACACACACACGTATATATTATTAACCAAATAAAGTTCCATAAACATATAAATTACATTTCTTAAATAGCATAAATAACCTAAAACTCTAATTAGGAATAAAAATACATAAGGAAAGCAAGTAATTAGATTCTCAAATAGGAAAACATTAATATAAAATAAGTAATATAACTTAAATGAAAATAACAATAAATACCTTTATTTGATCATGTATCAAACTCCCCCTATTGGAAATGATTCGTCCTCGAATCTAAAGGGGTGTATTGAATATAAAATTTGGTCAACTTTTATAGAGTTTTGGTTGATTTCTAATTCAATGTATATTCAATTTAGAGTTTTAAAGAGTTTGTATAACTCAACAGGTACCGAGTTTTAGAAACTCTATAAAAGTTTTGAGGTATTCAATCATAACTTTTCAAGAGTCAACAAAAGTTGGGTGGTATATTCAAGATTGACATTTATGGAATTAATTAAATGGTCAACTTTTGTAGATCTAGAGATTAAAATATACATACTAATATTATTTCACTTTCTTACCTCTCCCTCAAGTACTTTCATTAACATTTTTCATGTGATTTTTTTTTGCTAGGTAGGCTTCTATCTTATTCGTTAAACTGATCAGTCCATTTGATTTTTTTCCTTTGATGGAAACAATTTCTAGGGTGTTTGTGTTCATAATTAGGGTTTCAACTAATTTCTCCATGGAATAATTATTCTTTTCTACTGTAAAACCCTAATAACATGTACAAAAAAATCCAGATTATAACACCTTAATCACAAGTTGGGTAAAAATTCGGGTTAGATTGATCAATACAGATTTACGAACCAAATTTTGTTATCTCCATGATTGATTTAGAATGAGAAATCTAATTGATTTATATATAATTTTTTTATTAAATTGGATTTATCAACTGTATATTTACTGATTAAGAAATTTTAGGTGATTTATTTTTCTATAGGTGTCAAAGGAATCTTGTAATGTTCAATTATTAGACCTTATTGTTGTGTGAATATTGATTTTCATCCTGTAAGAGGAATTTCTTCTCACATATGTGTGTGTGTGTGTATATATATATATACATATATACATACTCGAATTCTCAAGTGTACTCCTATTTCTTTACCGTGTGGAAATATCCATCTTGTATAGCTCTAGCTTGGACTTGATCATCAATTATGATCATTGTCCATAGAACTTGTACTTTTATGATGATATCAAATTATCATATGTTATCACAATGATGACTAGCATGTCATTAATTGTTGCGATTTTGAGTGTTAAAAATATTTTATTTTTCAGATTGATATGTTTGTAAACCTATTATGTGCTTATAATTTTTTTTTATTTCAGATTGATTTGTTAGCCTTTCATTGGTTTTATTAAGATAATTAATTAAACCTAAACTATTATGATATATTTATAAAATTCAACAAATTTCCTCAAAAGAAAAACTTCAAATTGAACTTTTTTTATATAATTTTACAACACTCAATCTAAAATTCTGCAAAACTCTGTCACATTTTATAAATCTCAATAAAAAAATCTACAAAACTTTATAATATAACTCTATATAATTTCATCATTAACTTTGTAAAAGTTAATATAATTCGATAGGTTAAATCTATTAAAATCAATCACTTCAACAAGTCTATAATTGTCTATATTAATCTGAATTCAATACACCCTCTGTAAATCTTTCACGATTCCATCATAATCTTGAAATTCAATTTTCCAATAAATTATTGGATTGTATTGCAAGGTTACTTGGGATATTAGTGACCCTCTATAGTGGTTTTGACAGGATTGGCGATTCATGAAAATTACAGAAAAGCGCACAGTTCGGAATTGACCAGCTTGGATGATGCGTGAGTGGATTTTTGTTTTATAAACTGTCATGCATGCATAGTTAAATGTTTTTCATGATTTGTTGCATGATTTGAGTTGAAATGATTGCATGATGATTCCATATGATTGTTTGTTGATTTTATGGATTATTTAATCGGTTTTTGGGCACGATTTACGATGAACTGTGAAAATGATGTTTTGGGCGTGGGCCCGAGTTTGAAAATGTTATTTTGACTTGGATTATAGGTCAAGAATGATTATATGGATTTAATTAATGATTTTTCGGATGTGATTTAACGAATTCGGGTTAAAAAAATATTTTGGGCATGAGTCCCTGTTGGAAGTGGTTTGACTTGGGATTGGAGTCAAACGTGTGTTGTACTTGAAGACGTGATGATATGTGTTGTACTTGGTAATGTGATGACATGTGTTGTACTTGATGATGTGATGGTATGTGTTGTATTGTGATTGTGGATACTGGTATGTGTCTGGACGGTGCAAGTGCAGTTCATGGACGTGCCTCAGATGTGACGGTGGTACGGTTCCCGAGTGCATGTATGTCTAGATGTACGTGTGCAGTTCCTAGATGTGCCTTGGATGTTGCAGTGGTGCAGTTCCCGAGTTTGCCTACGTGTAATGACGTTGTGATGGTATGATTGATTGTTCACTTGTGAGTGGTGCTGTGATAATACTGTGATTGATATATGTGCAGTTCCTAGTAGTGGTGTTGTGATATTGTGACTGATGTCTATGCACTTGTGAGTAGTGCTGGTTGACGATCGTGATTGATCTGTAAGTACTGATGACTGGTACATGGGAATTTTTAAAACTGATATGATTTTATTGGTCCAATGTTTATGTTTGAGTCAAAATCTAATTTTTTTTTTTTTTACTCTATGCATGCATTTTTTTTAATTGGAGGGTAAAAGAGTTCATTTTGAAATGTATTTTCAAACGATGTTATTTTTGTCCACTCACACCTTTTATTTTTTTGATAACCCAGTAGGCCATGGCACGAAGATCGAGGCTGATCGAGAGGCGGAGGCATGAATCGGAATCAATGCAACTATCCCTTGTTTGGCAAGTGTTAAGGGTGTTTTTGGAACTTTAGTTGACTTTTTTTTTTACGGAAGCAGGACTGAGCCCGGTTATCAAAGTTCTTTCGGGACGGGTTCATTGTAACGACCCGTTCCAGAAATCGGGATTAGATTAGTTGTTAATGATGGATTAGTGAAGTTAATCTGTGATTAGTTGGATGTGTTGGGACGGATGGCGCGAAATGACGATTTTGCCTTTGGAATGGGCAAAAATGTTGACTTTTTGTTCGGTCGGTCAAATGGACTTTGACCGATGACTGTGATGTAGTTCGGGACGTCACGAGTTCATTGACAGGTGGCACGTCCGATTCCAACATACGAGGGAAAAGATATGACATTCAGAAGTTCAAGGGTACTTTGGTAATTTTGTTGAATAAGGGTCATTTGTTGACTTTTTAAACGACATGGACTTTTCTCACATCTCAAGGACCGTTAGAAAGGTCTCGATGTCCTGAGTACAACAACAGGTGGCACATCGTCATCGGACTTCAGATAAATTAGTTACGGGTCTGAGTATGTGAGGGGTAAAATGGTAATTTGGACATTCAGGGGCAAATTGGTCTTTTGATACCTAGGGATTTGTGGACAATCAGATGAGGACACCTGGGCTTGGAAGGTTGGATATTTTTGGCAAGAAACCACTGAGATGAGTACACCTGTCCACTCTCAGTGGCTTCTAACCAAGTCTCACACGGTCTGAGTTATGTTTAATTTGGCTGATCGATCAAAGGGGGGAAAACAGAGACAGAGAGGAGAATGGTCCAGCTTCAGTATGAGTCGTGGGTGTGAATTTATCATGTCTGAGTGAGAACACAGGGACGTGTGGTGATTTGAGTGTTTGTGTTAAGTGAAGGATTGAGTGAGAAAGTGTGTGAGCTATGCGACAAACCTAGAAAATCGAGAGGGCTACAACATGGACAAACCCAGAAAATCGATAAAACTCATCGAAATCTAGGTTGTGGTAGTGTTCAGTACGCATAAGGGAACCTAGGACGATTGTCCATCCATGGAGGAAGTCACGGTAGAGAACAGAGAGCAGGTAAGTTGTTTTGATTCCTCAGTTTTCCAAAAATAATTCAAAGTGAGAATTGAAAGGTTAGCTAGGTTTTTAAGTGACTCTGATGACCTTTGCAGTCTTATAAGGTTCCTATTGAACCCAGGAAGTCGAAACCATGGTCGGAAAGCTTGGTGGTGGCCGGAAACAGAGGATTGGAAAACTTAGCGTTTTGGGTTCGACTTTGGAAGGTATGAAAAAGGACTCATTCACATGTTTTATGTAACGACCCATCCCGGAAGTCATGATTAGCTTAGTAGTTAATGACAAATTAGCAAAGTTAATCGGTGATTAGTTGGATACTTGTGGACAGTCGGCGCAGAATGATGATTTTGCCCCTAGAATGGGCAAAATGTTGACTTTTAGTTTGGGTAGGTCAAATGGACTTTGATCGATGATCGTGACGTAATTCGGGACGTCACGAGTTCATAGACAGGTGGCACGTCCGATTCCGACATCCGAGGAGGAAGTTATGACGTTCGGAAGGTCGAGGGAATTTTCGTAATTAAGTCAAAAAGGTGGAAATTGTTGACTTTTTGCACGATAAGTATTCTTCATACAAACCGAGGACCGTTAGATAGGTCTCGACATCCTGAGTACAACAACAGGCGGCACGCCTTCATCGGACATCAGACGGATAAGTTATGGTTCTAGAAAGATGAGGGGTAAAATGGTAATTTGGACTTGCAGGGGTATTTTGGTCTTTTAACATCTGGGGAAGTGTGCCCAATCAGATAAGGCCACATGGGCTGAGATTATTGGATATTTTGGGGCCGGTCCACAGGATGATGGACACCTGGTGGTTTGCTAGAGGTTTCTACACGGTTTCACTTTTTTTTAAAAAAATTGGTTGTTAAACCGTTCAAACAAGGGCAGAGCAGAGACGGTGAGGCCGTGAGCTTAATCGATCCATTTCCGTGAGTGTGTGAGTTTTGTGAGGTTCCTTTGTGATTGAGTGACAGTTTGAAGGTGTGTGTGAGGTGAACAGAAACTCAGAAAAAAAAAAGGGAGTCGAGAGTCGTGGTCCAACCACAATCGATCAATTCGATCCAATCTGGGATTGTTAGGAAGGCTGAGGACCGCCTTTTGAGCCTAGAGGAACACGGCGGCAAGTTCGGCGGAGGTCAGAAAACGGGTGAGTTCTCGATGTCCCCTGTTTTTCTGTTTAAGTTCAAATTGAAAATCGTGGATTTTGGAGCTTAGTCGAGCTGTTCTATTGGTTCTATTAGTTGAAGGGCGTTGTATTTGACCTGAGGAGTCGAACCCGTGGGTGAGAAGACGACGGGTGGCCAAGAACCTGTGACTGGGAATTTCAGAGTTTTAGTCGAGCTTTGGACGGTAAGATTTCGTGCTTTCTTTCATGTTTTAGTTAAGGGAATCGATCATACAAACTAGGACGAAACTAATGGGATTAGAAGGACTGAAAATGGACTGGATTTGAGTGAGAACCGGCCTCACTGGCTCGGTTGGATCGGATCGGTCTGGACCGGTCTGAACTGGGTTGGTTGAAGGTAGGAGACGATGAACAGTGTAGGCGCGTGGCTCCCACGCGCAGCCCCTTTGGACGGAGCTTGAGGGTACGTGGCCCTTAGTTTGGGGAAGTTTCCAACATGACTTTTAAAGTATTTGATGTAACGAACATCTTGGCGCTGGTTTCGAGTCAATCAGACATCGTCTCGATATGTTTCAGGATGTCCGAAGATTTTAGGGCTCGGTTAAAAATAGCTAAAAATATGAGAAAATTACGGGGCTTGAGTATAAGCTTTGTGAAGCAGTTAGTGACCTTGGTATGGGATTTGGACAGGTTCGGGAAAGCGGAGGATAGCGGAATGGCCGGGAATGGCATAATTACGTGCGTATCGAGGCTACGTCGAAATGGTCTGTCAGTGAACTTTATTTTCTAACTTATGATGCATGCATATATGTTTTAATATGTTTTCGTACGTGATTCTATGATTTGTTTTATGATCTTGATGGTTTACGGTTTTGCACGATTTTTACGAGGTTTTGATTTCTCTTATGATTTGACGATGGTTTTAATGATTTGATTTCGGGATTTGGAATATGATTTGATTTCAATGATTTGAAATGGATTTCAGAAAAGTGATTTTGGGCTTGGAACCCTGTTCATGCGATTGAAGTTTGGTTTTTGAAACTGCATTTTGGAAATGAGATTTCGGATTTGGTTTTCAAGATTTGAAAAGGAAGTCTGGATTTGGGTTCGGGACAGTGGTTCCTGATGCCGGCTTACAGAATCATTGTTGCAAATTCGACTGTGGATTTTCTATAGTTTTCACTGTTGCTTGAAAAATGGTTTTGGGTTTAAAGACCCGGAAAAAGAGAACAATCCACTGGATCTGGTTTTGAGTTTAAAGACTCGGATTGATTGACGGGGAGAGGGCCCTGGATTGATATGTTTTGAGTTTAAAGACTCAGTATATGTTTTGAGTATAAAGACTCGGTTATGATACCCCCGAGGCCTGCGCTTGTGTTTTGAGTTTAAAGACTCGGATATCCCTGGAAGGCCTGGCTATTTGTGCATTGTGTTTTGAGTGACTTGGGCGCACTTGAGATCCAGTAAACTTGTATGATTGATATTTTCACTTGTTTTTCACTGGTTTTCAGAATGTTTTGGGCAGTGGCCCGGATGAATTGGATTTGACGTGTTTTGGTACTGAGTTCTCGGATTTAAGCTTGATTTGTGATTTAAGGTTGAGGCCTGGATTTGCATAGCGAATTGGATTCGGGTTTTCAAATGATTGGCAAAGATGGTTTTTGATATGAATGGTTTCATAACTTGACTTGATATGCATGCATTGGTTTTTGCGTGGAGGGTAAAAATGTCATTGTTTTATAAACTGCTTTTAAACTTATACTTTATTTTTGTCCACTCACAATCTTTTCGTGTTTTCGATACCCTCCAGGTTGTTGCGGAACAGGCTGTTGATCGAGAGAGACGGAGACATCACACCCGCGATCCACAGTAGTTCGGTATACTCTGGAAAGACCGGTTACTTTTCGGATGGTTGGATCGAGAATCCCTTGTCGGACTTATGTGTCGCATGAAGGTTGGACGTCGGTTTAGCCTTCGTGTCATGCGTAAGTTAGACGGGATCGGGATTTAGCCCTTAATCCCGGGGATTAGGAGTGGGTCCTGACATTTTAGTTAGTTAAACCAGTTCTAAACGATGGGACGCAGTTAATGGTGAAATCAGGATAAAAAAATTAGGCTAAAATGAACGAAAACCGTGAACGCCAGTTCGGGTCTGGTTCGGGTCAGCCTGGACCAGTTCGAACCGGGTTCACCTGAGGACATGGATGAACAGTGCAAGCGCGTGAGGCCCACGAGCAGCCCATTTGGGCGGCGCATGTGGGCACGTGGCACGAAATTTGACGAAGGTTCCAACATAACTTTTAAAGTATTCGATGTAACAAACATTTTGGCACTAGTTTGGAGTCGATCGGTCATCGTCTCGATAGGTTTCGGGTTGTCCGAAGATTTTAGGCCTCGATTAAAAATAGTTAAAAACTCGGAAAAATTACGAGGCTTTAGTAGAAGCTTTATGAAGTGGTTAGTGACCTTATTATGGAATTTGGATAGGTTCGGGAAAGCCGGTGATAGCGGATTAGACGGGAAGACATTAGTGTGCGCGTATCGAGGCGACAACGCTATGGTCTGTGAGTGGACTTTGTTTTCTAACTCTTGATGCATGCATATATGTTTTTATATGTTTTGTATACGTGGTTCGATGATTTGGTTTATGATTTTGATGATTTACGATTTTGCACGTATTTCAAGAAATTGACGTATTTGCACGTTTTCCAAGATTTCGATTTATCTTGTGATTTGATCATGATTTTAATGATTTGATATTGGGATATGAAATATGATTTGATTTCAAGGATTTGAAATGAATTTCGGAGAAGTGATTTCGGGCTTGAAGCCCAGTTCAAAAAAGTGTTTTGAGAAACGTGTTTTCGGGTTTTGAAATCGGATTCCAGAATGACGATTCTGGATTCTGTTTCAGTTCTTATTACAAGGTTTGCTTAACCGGAATATTGAATGGTTTTATGACATGAGTTTGATATGCATGCATTAGTTTTCCTTGGAGGGTATAAATGTACTAGTTTTATGAACTATTTTTAAACTTATATTTTATTTTTGTCCACTCACAATCTTTTTGTGTTTTTGATACCCTCCAGGTTGAAGCGGTGTGGGCTGTTGGTCGAAAGAGATGGAGACATCACATACGAGATCCACAGTAAATTTCTGTGCGCTCTGGGAAGTCCAGAAGTTTTGAGGTTGGTTGGCTCGAGAATCCCTTGTCCGACTTACGTGTCACACGAGGTTGAACGGCGATTTAGCCTACGTGTCTTGTGTAAGTTGGACGGGAGCAGGACTTAGCACTCAATCCCGGGGGATTGGGGGTGGGTCCTGTCATTCTGTCATTAAATGGTCAAATTGTGTAGATTTAGGGGTGTAAAATATGCATACTAATATCACTTTACTTTCTTACCTCTACCGCAAGTACTTTCTCTGACATTTTTCATGTGAAATTTTTTTTTTGCGTGGGAAGGCTCATATCTTGTTCGTTGAACTGGTCAGTCCATTTAATTTTTTCCCTTGATGGAAACAATTTCTAGGCTGTTTGTTTTCATACTTAGGGTTTCAACTAATTACTCCATGAAATAACTATTCTTTTCTACTGTACAACCCTTATAACATGTGCGAAAAAATCCAGATTATGACACCTTGATCACAAGTTGGGTAAAAATTCGGGTTAGATTGATCAATATGGATTGATGAACCAAATTTTCTTATCTCCATGATTGATTTAGAATGAGAAATCTAATTGATTTATATAAAAAAAAATTATTCAATTGGATTTATCAACTGTATATTTACAGATTAAGAAATTTTTAGTGATTTATTTTTCTATAGGATTCAAAGGAATCTTGTAATGTTCAATTATTAGACCTTATTGTTGTGTGAATATTGATTTTCTTCCTGGAAGAATAATTTCTTCTCACATATGTGTGTATACATATACATATATACATACACTAATTTTCAATTGTACTCATATTTCTTTACCGTGTGGAAATATCCATCTCGTATAGTTCTAGCTTGGACCTGATCATCAATTATGATCATTGTCCTTAGAGCATGTACTTTTATGATGATATCAAATTATCATATGTTATCACAATGATCACTAGCATGTCATTAATTGTTACGATTTTGAGTGTTAATAATATTTTTTTTTTCAAATTGATTTGTTTGTAAACCTATTATTTGATTATAATTTTTTTTTTACAGATTGATTTGTTACCCTTTCATTGGTTTTATTGAGACAATTAATTAAACCTAAACTATTATGATATCTTTATAAAATTCTTCAAATTTCCTCAAAAGAAAAACTTCAAATTGAAATTCTTTTATATAATTTTACAACACTCAATCTAAAATTCAGCAAAACTCTGTCAAATTTTATAAATCTCAATACAAAAATCTATAAAACTCTATAATATAACTCTATATAATTTCATCATTAACTTTGTAAAAGTTAATATAAGTCGATAGGTTAAATCTATTAAAATCAATCACTTCAACAAGTCTATAATTGTCTATATTAATCTGAATTCAATACACCCCCCCTAAATCTTTCACGATTCCATCATAATCTTGAAATTCAATTTTCCAATAAATGAGAGGATTGTCTTGCAAGGTTACTTGACAGGACCGCCCCCGAAAGGGGCATCGATAGCCGTGCCCGGTCCTGCTCCCGTCTGGCAAGATGACTGAAAATCCCAAGTTACCCTCAGTACTTGCCAAACCAGGGATAGCCACACGTACTTACTCATGCCTCCGCCCCTCGTACAGCCTCGAACAACGCGCCACGACCTGGAGGGTCAATAAAAACCAAAAGGTGTGAGTGGACAAAAATAAATCAGTTTAGCAAAACAGTTACAAAAAACGTTTTTACCCTCTGCGTAAAAACGAATGCATGCATACAAAAAACCATTTCGCAAATGGTTAAGATTTTCCACATAAGAAAAACTGTGTATCAAATTCCGACATAAGGAAAAACTCGTATGAACCTCAAAATCATTTTTCCTTTCTCAACCATCGGGTCTTAGCCTGAAATCATAAACACTAGGCCTCAGCCCAAAACCACGAATCAAAACCAAATGCACAACATGATCCAAAACCAACAACCATATACCGGGCCACTGCCCAACTCAACCGAAACATCAGGAATCATCAATAAAACACAAGTCAATCATATTGCTGGATATCAAGTGCGCCCGAGTCTTTAAACTCAAAAGCATGCGCATAAACAGGCCTTCACGGGATATCAACGAGTCTTTAAACTCAAAACATAATCAATAGGCCTCGGGGGTATCACAACAACCGAGTCTTTAAACTCACGAGTCTTTAAACTCACGAGTCTTTGAACTCATTAAGGGCCCTCCCCCATCATCAATTCACCGAGTCTTTAAACTCAAAACGTGCTCCAGCAATAGCACCCGGGTCTTTAAACCCCAAAATATTTATCAATCACGACAACGTGGGATCCATCCCAAAATCACATTTTTCACAACATGACCCATGGTCCGAGTTTCCACATTAAAATTCCCAAACCTTACTTCACAAAACATGTTCAAGTCATCATTAAACACGGGCATGCACAATCATACCAAATCACTTTATTAAATCCTTTTTCATTCCCGAATTCGAATTCGCAACAATGATTTCGTAAGCCGACATCTGGAAGCATCATCCCCAACCCAAACCAAGAATCCACTTTCAATTTTCGAAAATCGTTCTCTCGTTAATCAAAGTTACTTTTGTGCCCCGAGCATCAAGCCCGAAATCACCATTTTAATTCTTAGAAATCACTTCTTTCTCAAATCTCATTTTCAACACGTCAAAACCACAATCATAATCACCAAAATCACGATCCAATCAAAACATACTCAAAACCCATTTTTAAAATCCTCAAAATCACAAGTCTCATTTCAATTCCCAGATTCAAATATCAACAGTGATCAAATCACAATAACTCGAAATCTCGTAAAACGTGCAAATCTGGAACGTTCTCGAAAAAACGTGTCAAAATCGTAAGTCACACTCGCAATCATAAACAACCTTCTTAAATCATTTTACCCCCATTTCATATAACTTCTTTCATTTAACCATCATTAAGCACACGAGTGACCATAGTCTCGAAATACGTGTAATTTCACATGTATAGTAAAAATACGTATAAATACGGGAATCGAATACGTATAAATACGGAAATCAAAATCAATCACAACTTATAATCATAATCATAAAATCATAGAAATAATTTATGCATGCATTAAATTTGAAAGCAACGTCCACTCACACACCGTTCAATAAGCTCGTTTTCCCGTGCTACGCGCATTCCTGTAATTTCCGATATTTTCCAGAAATTCCAAATCCTGCCCGAAAACATACTTTAGTGTCACTAAGGGCTTAGATAACAACATACTAATTCCCATAATTTTCCGGGAATTAATCGTTAATTACAAACGTAACATAAATCTTCGGACCCTCGGAACCATATTGAAACGGTGTCCGATAAACTTGAAATCAACGCTAAAATGTTCGTCACATCGTGTAGGACAGAAGTCGTTTTGAACTCACCTTGAGAAACCGTCCCACGCGCCCTCACGCGCCGCCGCAAATGGCTGCGCGTGAAAGCCACGCGCCTGCTACAGTGCGGTGTACAGTCGTCGTTCCAACCCGGATTACTGGTAAACAGGCCATTTCACCCGCGACTCGACCCGATCAAATTCCTGCGAGAAACCATCTAATTTCTTTAATTGATCCCACAAATAGACTCGCAATACACTCAATTAGGGGTCTGTAACACTCATTCAAATCGACACGGTCTAAAACCAACTCAACTGAACTCAAATCGTACTTGAAGTTCATCATCCCAGTTCAACACGATGTCACTGATTTCCTTCAATTGATTAGTGGGGAAGCATCGTAGACTCACCCTCACGATGGTTATGAACTCAATTTCACAAGAGCTTACCTCCATGACCACGACTCCAAGCTCGGTTTTTCTGCAACTCAGTCGACTGTCCATGGCTCCCCGGTTGCGACCCAACACCCGTGGAAACTCACTCAGACTCACTGAGTCTCTGTTTCCTGCAAACAAACCCAGACCAATTTTTAAAATCCTTCCCGTGCTCTACCTACACACACCCACAATCTCTTGTTTCCCACACGACGCATAGAAAATCCCGTAACCATTAAACAACTCATCAGCCCGATACTCCCCTCAATTGGTCGTGTAGGTGGTCGATTAGGTGTGGGGAACATCCCCTGTTTTCTTCCATTTTCAGGTGCACCAGCCACGGTTTGGTTGCCCATTTCCACCGTCCACACGGCCATGTCTCCCACTAGCACGATTAACAATCCAATAACCCTTAAACTACAATTTAGCCCATCCAATTTGCCCCAAAAACCAACCACCCGTGCATTGGAATGTCTCCCATTAACAGGTGCTACAGTAACCGTTCAAACAGCCCATGCGAAATTACCATTCTGCCCTTGTGCAGAAATTACCAAAATGCCCATCACGCATCCATGCTCGTAACTCGGTCACCCGACGTCCGTTTCACGCGTGCCGCTTGTCGTTGTACTCAGGGCGTCGAGACAAACATAACGGTCTTCGAGTCATATGGATATCAATTGTCAAACAAAAATTCAACTTTTTCCCCTATAACGTCCAAATTACGATAATGCCCCCGGGCTTCCGAACGTCATAACTTTCACCATGTTCGTCCGAATCGGACGTGCCACCTGCGTATGAACTCGTGACGTCCCAAACAACGTCACGGTCATCGGGCAAGGTCCATTTGACCCCCCGAATAAAAAGTCAACGTTTCACCCACGACTAGGGGCAAAACGGTCATTTTGCCACGTTCGTCCGATTCCACCCAACTAATCACCGATTAACCCCCATTAATCATGGTTAGTTACCAATCTAATCCCGAATTCCGGGATGGGTCGTTACATTACTTGGGATATTAGTGACCCTCGATAGTGGTTTTGACAGGATTGGTGATTCATGGAAAATTGAATTATGATTTCCACGATTTGTTGCATGATTAGTGACCCTCGATAGTGGTTTTGACAGGATTGGTTTTGACTCGTAGTCAGATGGTAATCTTTATAGTTACGAAAATTTTTGTGTGCCCTGAAGATACACTATGATGTTGTTGGTTGGACTTTGGGTGTAATAGAATGTGGCTGATGCCGATGTGGTTGATTAGTGGACGTACCGTAGGATGTCGTTGGAAGTTCCTGAGGGTTTACTCTACGAGCTGTGTTTGAGGTATTCTAAAATATCTTTGTTTTATTCAAGTCGTAAGGTTGTTGTTGCGTGTGTTTGGTGGTATGTACCGTTATTCTGGTTAGTTGTGATTAGTGCATGTACTTGAGATGTGTTTCGATGCGATTGGACGTGCATCGTGATGTTCTGGTAAGATGTTGATGATCGGATTACTGCCGAGGTATGCTGTTGTAGGATTGATGATCGGCGTAGTTTCGATATGCTTGATTTTGACGGAGCATGTAGATTGGATCAGAGTGATCCCGAGTGATTGATTGATTATGGCAGGAGTCAGTACTGATATGAGCTGGATGCTCAGAGCTATGAGTGGCTGGTGTGACCTGGATATTAAGAGGTATGATCATGGTTAAACAGGGATGTGATAGGGTCCAATTGCAGACAGGTGGTGTAGGATGTGAATGAAGTTTCCATAGGTTGACAGTGTTGGTGGTTAGTGAAACCACAGGTGAGATGGTTGCTTAAGTTAGTGGTGTGAACGAGTACGTTGTGACTCCAGTGGGGTCAGTGCAGATCGCTGACGGAAGTAACACGGGTCGTTGAATAGGTATGGATTCCTGAGAGTACCGAGATCGACAGATGTCGTCTTGTGAATTGGTGTACTTGAGATTTGTGCCTGTTAACGGCAAACTCGTACGATGTACTGAAGTGTTGGTATGAGGTACGTTGACTTGTGAATAGATCAAGAATGATATGACTGGTAGCAGTGGTGTGGTGATGTACCTCGTATTCGTTAAGCCGTGAGTAACGACTGATGTGAGGTTAGAGATACCTCGGGAATATGTTGACTCTCGGTGTGGATAAGATATTTTCCAATGGTACTAGAAGTTGATATGAGTTGGTTTGCATGCCAAAGACAGCTTGGTAGGTGACGTACACTGGGTAGAAGACCCAGACTTGAGACAGTTTGGATTCCCTCGGTGAGTTACGGACGTACGTTATTCGGAATTTCGGGGACAAAATTCTTTATGGGGGAGATTGTAACTACCCATCCGGGGAATCGGGATTAGATCAGTGATTAATGACGGATTAGTGAAGTTAATCAGTAATTAGTTGGACAATTGCGGACGGACGGTACGAAATGACGATTTTACCCCTAGAATGGGCAAAAATGTTGACCTTTCATTCGGGTAGTCAAATGGACTTTGAACAATGACTGTGACGTAGTTTGTGACGTCACGAGTTCATAGACAGGTGGCACGTCCGATTCCGACAGTCAAGGAAAAAGTTATGATGTTTGAAAGATTTGGAGAATTTTGGTAATTTCGGTAAAAAGGGACAATTTGTTGACTTTTCATACGACATGGCTTTTGCAAAAAGTTCGAGGACCGTTAGGTAGGTATTGATCCCCAGAATACAACGATAGGTGGCATGCCTGAATTGAACTTCGGACAGTTTAATTACGAGTCTAAACGTGCGAGCGGCAAAATGGTAATTTTGGAAGGCAGGGGTAAAATGGTCTTTTATTGCCTACGGAACTGTGCCCAGCAGGATGAGAACACTTGGCTGTTCTTGGAATTGTTGCCCACAGAAATGTGGACACATGTCCCTATCTGGAAGGTTGTGTAAACGTTGGGGCTGATATTTGAAAATGGTGGCACGGGGTTAAAAAATAGAGTACCTGAGTGAGCCGTGAGGAACCCACTCCACAACACCCTTCGATCTTCATTAAGTGCCTCTGATGGGTGAATGAAAAAGATTGAGGAGGATAAGAAATAGATGACGGTGGTAGCTTGGCTGTTCACGACGACGAGAGGTGGTGGAAGCCTGACCAAAACCGTGAAGGCCTCTATTTTAACTTGAAAATGGTGGTGGTCAATTGAAGGGCTAATGATTGATTTGGTTCACAAAGTGATTGGTCTAAGGTTGTAAGGAACTGGTGGAGCCTGTTTGTGAGTCCTGAACAGAATGGTAAGTGAGCTTTCCCTGAAGCTTTTGTTTATAATTCGAAAATGGCAATTTATGCATTAGTGGTTATCGATCAATTTGATTTGTTGGATGATGATCTGGAAGTCCAGGTGAGTTCGTAGGACTTGAAACTATGGAGAACTGTGGCTAGAGGCAAGGGAACCATCAAGGTGGTGGTCGGGCGGTTCCAAAAATCAATTGAAGGTATGATGTTTTGGCTTGGTTTTCTCATTTTGAGCTTATGGATCTTTTGGGAATGCTTAGAAAGAAGTATAGGACTAAATAGGACTGAAAACGGGGTGGAGAAAGGATGGAAAGAACCGTGAACTAGTCACGCCGGTTCGGGTTGAACAGGACCGGTCTAGACCTGGTTTACTCAAGGAAGAAGACAACTGTTCCTTGGCGCTTGAGGCCCACGCGCAGCCCTTTTGGGCGGCGCGTGAGGGCATGTGGGACATATTCCAGGGAAGTGTTCAACGTGTGAAACGAACATTTTGGCACTGGTTTCGAGTCGATCGGACATCGTATCGATATGTTTCGGGATGTCCGAAGGTTTTAGGGCTCAGTTAAAAATAGATAAAAAATCGGAAAAAATTATGGGGACTTAATAGAAGCTTAATGAAGTAGTTAGTAACCTTCTTATGAGATTTGGACAGGTTCGGGGATTAGCCAGGAAAGTATAAGTGCACGCCTATCGAGGCGACGCCGCTAACAGTCTGTGAGGGGACTTTACTTTCTAACTTATGATGCATGCATATATTTTTTTATATGATTTCTATGTTGTGATTATGATATTGATGATTTACGGTTTTGCATGTATTTCGAGATAATTACGCATTTGCACGTTTTACGAGCTTACGATTTATGTGGTGATTTGACTATGGTTTTGATGATTTGATTTTAATGATTTATCATGAATTTTGGAAAGTGATTTCTGTCTTGAAGCCATGTTCATGTGATTTTGATAAACGAGATTTTGGTTTTGGAAATTGATTTTGAAAAGATAATTCTTGATTCGGTTTTGAAACTTGAAAGTGGAATTTTGGATTTGGGTTCGGGATGATGGTTCCGGATGCTAGCTTACGGAATCATTATTGCGAATTCGGATATAGATTTTCTATGGTTTTCACTTGGTTTTGGGTTTAAAGACCCGTTAAAAACTGGTTTTGGGTTTAAAGAGCCGGAAAATTGCTGGATTTAGTTTTGAGTTTAAAGACTCGGTTGATTAACGGGGGAGGGCCCTGGATTGATAAGTTTTGAGTTTAAAGACTCAGTTATTGTGATATCGCCCGAGGCCTATTGATTGTGTTTTGAGTTTAAAGACTAGTGGATATCATGGGAAGGCCTGATTATGCGCATGTGTTTTGAGTTTAAAGACTCGGCGCAATGGAGATCCAGCAACTTGATTGATTGATGTTTTTCACTGGTTTTGCACTGGTTTTCCGAGGTTTTGGGCAATGGCCCGGGTGCTTTGGATTTTGTGGATTTTCGGCTGAGTTCCCGTACTTTGATGAGAATTTATGATTTTGGGTTGAGGCCCTGGATTTGAGTTACGGATTTGAGGAAAGAAATGATTCCGATTTTCATTGATGGTTTTTGGATATGAAACGGTTTTATGAAAAGGTTTCCATATGCATGCATTGGTTTTTATGTGAAGGGTATAAATGTAATTTCCTATACACTGTTTTCTGAACGTATTGATTATTTTTGTCCACTCACAGTCTTTTTTTTTTTGTTTTTTATACCCTCCAGGTTGTTGCAGTGCGGGCTGTTGGTAGAGAGAGACGGAGACATCACACACGCAATCCACAGTAGACTCTGAGCGCTCTGGGAAGTCCGGATGTTTGGACGGTTCATTTGGAAATCCCTAGTCCGGCTTACGTGTTAAATGGAGGTTGGATGTCAGTTTATCCTTCGTGTCACGCTTAAGTTAGACGAGAGCATGACTTAGCCCCTAATCTCGGGTGATTGGGGGTGGGTTGTGTCAAATTGGTATTAGAGCCAGGTTTTGTGCGCTCTGCGCGAGGTTTGGCTCCCAGGGTCGTTGGTTTGTCGACTTGGGTGTTGTGATGCTACTGTGGATGTGATGTCTTGTCAGGACCCACCCCGGTTTCACCCCGAAAACCGAGGTCAATCCTGCTCCCGTCTGACACCCCGACACAACACGAAAGTAAACTCATGTTAAACCACCAAAAGTATACAGTCAGACGCAGGAGAAAATATACAAAACATTCCGAAATTGAAATTTACAGAGCATAGTACTAAATACAAAAGAAAGAAAAACCGAAACTAGATACACACACAAGGAAAGTTTAAAACACTTCGGGATCGCTCTCGTGACTTCTATGCCTCCGACGCTGCCTTGACGTCAAAACCCCGCACTAGCTCCACGACCTGGAGGGCAATTAAAACAGAAAGTGTGAGTGGACCATAAATAAGAAAAGAATTTCCGAAAACCATTTTATAAGAAAACCGGGTTTGGCCCTCCGTTTTGAAATCACATGCATAACCCAGTTACTAAAACAGTTATAAATCACATAAACCTCATCAGAAAACTTTTACAAAAACACTATAAAAACAGTTATAGAAATCATATCATCATCGTCATAAAACCGTATCATAAAACATAAGTACCAAGCCATAACCATCCGATCAAACCTGCTGGATCTATCCGAGTCTTTAAACTCCCGAGTCTTTAAACTCAATCCAGGCCTCAATAATATCCGAGTCTTTAAACTCCTGAGTCTTTAAACTCAATAGGCCTACGGGGGAAATATCAATATATCCGAGTCTTTAAACCCAATCCGGGCCCGTCCCCCGTCAATCAATATCCGGGTCTTTAAACCCAATAACTAGATCCATTAAATCCAATCCAAACCATTTGAAAACCATTTCAAAATCCATATCCAAACCCGAATTCGAAATCCCTGGTATGATGCTCTTCCGGCATCCAGAACCGTCATTTCAAAACCAAATCTGGAATCCACTTTCAACTTTAAAACCAAATTCCGTTTCCGAAATTCGATTCTAAAACCGAAAAACTTGATCATCGAAATCACGTTCCAAAATCCCTTATAATCATTGAAAATCCTTTATCATTGGAAATCCCCAAAACCATAGTATTCTACTCAGAAATCGACATTTCTCGTAAAACGTGTCAATTACGTTATTTCTCAAAAATCGTGCAATTGTGTCAAACTAACATCATATATTCAACAATAATAAATCACATATAAAACCATAAAACGATTATAGAAAAACGGTTATGCATGTTCGAGTTTAAGGAAAGGGTCCACTCACAGTACCGAGCCCTCAATCGCGTCCCGTACGTTCCTCGGCTTCCTCGGGATGTCCCAATCCTATCAACAACCACCGAAGTACGTTACTAACACATCTACGAAGGTCCTCCTAATTTTTCCCAAAAATCCCCGGGTCCTAAACATAACGATCTGGAACCCTAAACCTTCACCCTCGCGAAACCATCCTCAAACGATGTCCAAACAACCCGAAACCAGATCCAATGGACTCGTCACAACACCTAGACCAAAAACCATATTGACCACTTCCCCAAACACCGCCGCACGCGCCCCACGCACAGCCCAAAGTGGCTGCACGTGGCCCTCACGCGCCAGCTACAGTGTCACCAGCAACCTCTGGTCGACCCGGTTCGAAACAGTCACTGCTACAAGAACCGGCGAGAACGGTTCTCCGCCGTCCGTCCACCATTTCAACTCCTATCTTCACCATCCTCTTCGTCCCATCCTAAGCTATCAATTCCCCTTACTCAAACATCTCGACACCGTCCCAAACTCGTCGACTCGAGCTCGAAAACAAAACCCAAACTGTCCCCTGTTCTTCCTCCCGGCTAACCAGGTCTTCCCCCGCCACGGCAACCACCGTAGACGGTTCCTAGGACCTCCCTGAAGTTCACCCAACTCACCAAACCGTCGACTCACACCCAAAACCCACGACTCAACGTTTGAAGCAAAATAGAAAAACAGAGAACGCCGGGTACTCTCCATCGTTCTGGACTCCTCCGTCACGGCTGCACAACCAGCAGCTACCTAGGACCCTACTGAGTCCCCTAGACCTCACTAGCCTCCTCTATTCAACCCATAAGCCACGACTTTCGATTTGAAAATCGCTGGAAAAACAGAGCATCGAAAGGAAAACCAGAAATTACCTACCCTCTGGTCGCTGTCGTGAGCTCAGCCGTGAGTAAGTATCTCCTCCCGTCCTCCTCCGTCCTCTGGACGCCACCACCAGTCTCGATTGGTCGAAAATGGTAGCACCACCACTCAAATTCCTCTCTGTTTTCTCTGAGTTTCCCGCGAGCTCACGCTTCACACACACACTTACACCTTATCGCCCAACCTTCTCATTGTCTCCCTCTTAATCTCTGATCACTCCTCACCCGTCAATTCACACAACACACACACAACCACCGTCCAATTTTCCCAACTCTCTCCCTCTGTTTTCTGTTCTTCGAACACACACAACACACACCTACACGATTACCCCAAATAATTGGGACCGTGCACACGCCTAGAAGCCACTAGGCTCTTGCCACACGTCACAATCCTCTCCCTTTCTCTCACAAGTGGCTCAATCCCGGCCATCCACTTGTCCCTCTTTGTTGCACCAGACCCAAAACACAAAGACCAAAATTCCCTTCCTTTTAAGTCAAATTTACGATTTTGCCACTACCTTTCTAGACCCATAACTCACACATCGTAAGTCCGATGAATACGTACCGCCTGTCATCGAACTCAGAACGACGAAATCTATTTAACGGTCCTAGGTCAACGTGCCAAAACCCGATCGTACGAAAAGTAAACTTTTCCCCCTAGTTTAGCCAAATTACGGTTATGCCTTAACCTTCCGAACATCATAACTTCCTCCTCGGATGTCGGAATCGGGCGTGCTGCCTGTCTACGGATTCGTGTCGACCTAAACTACGTCCTGGTCATCGGTCAAAGCCCAATTGACCGCCCAAACTAAAGTTAACTTTTTGCCCAGACTAGGGGCAAAATCGTCATTCTAGGCTAACGACCTTATCAGGACCAACTAACCCCTGATTAAACTCACTAATCTCATCTTAAACACTTCCTTAACCCTAATTTGTAGGACGGGTCGTTACATGTCTCGACGCGGAACAACCCGTCATCAACCTGGATACGCGAGTGATAGCTAGTGGCGAGAGTATGAGCAACTGGGTGATGCGTTTCCCGGTACGCGGTGTGTGGTGAGATGTTTATCGACTTAGGGCCGAAGTAGTTAGCGTGTTTGGGGCTGGATGTGCTCGACGATTGGACCATAGGGTCAGATGTATACCAGCGTGGTTAACCTGGACGGTAACCAGTGAACTCCGATTGATGGTCGACTGGTCAGCATGTGGAGCCTGATGACAGCTTATTGAGCTGGTGGTACACGTGGGCCGAGGAGGCTGGTTGACGGTGGCGTGTTAGCCCGGGTTGGGTCGGATGATGAAAGTATGGATTGGTGACCTTTTGGTCAGTTGGATTGAGCTTGGATTTGTGCGGCTACGAGTAGCCGGATGCCTCATTTGATAACCCGGGTGTGACGACCCAAGTGGAGGTCTAGTGGATGCCATGGGTTTTGATAACCTGAGTGAGGCCCACACGTAGCCCCTTTGGGCGGCGCATGAGGGATCATGGGACATATTCCGGGGAAGTGTTCAACATGTGAAATGATGTAATTGGCGTACCCAACATTTTGGCACTGGGTTCGAGTCGATCGGACATCGTCTCGATATGTTTCGGGATGTCCAAAGGTTTTAGGGCTCGGTTAAAAATAGCTAAAAATTTGGAAAATTATGAGGACTTAGTAGAAGCTTAATGAAGTGGTTTGTAACCTTATTATGGGATTTGGACAGGTTCGGGAAAGCCGGTGATAGTGGATTAGCTGGGAAAACATAAGTGCACGTGTATCGAGGTGGCGACGCTAACGGTCTGTGAGTGGACTTTGCTTTCTAACTTATGATACATGAATATATGTTTTTATATGTTTTCTATAAGTGATTTCTATGTTGTGATTATGATATTGATGATTTACGGTTTTGCACGTACTTCGAGATAATAACGCATTTGCACGTTTTACGAGCTTGCAATTTATGTGGTGATTTGACTATAGTTTTGATGATTTGATTTTGGGAACTGATTTCGGGCTTGAAGCCCTGTTCATGTGATTTCAATAAAAGATATTTCAGTTTTAGAATCGGATTTTGAAAAGATGATTCTTGATTAGGTTTTGAAACTTGAAAGTGGAATCCTGGATTTGGATTCGAGATGATGGTTCCGGATGCCGGCTTATGGAATCATTATTGCAAATTCGGATATGGATTTTCTATGGTTTTCACTTGGTTTTGGGTTTAAAGACCCGTTGAAAACTAGTTTTGGATTTAAAGACCCCGAAAAATGGCTGGATCTGGTTTTAAGTCTATAGACTCGGTTGATTAACGGGGGAGGGCCCTAGATTGGTATGTTTTGAGTTTAAAGACTCAGTTATTGTGATATCCCCCGAGGCCTGTTGATTGTGTTTTGAGTTTAAAGACTCGTTGATATCCCAAGAAGTCCTGATTATGCGCACGTGTTTTGAGTTTAAAGACTCGGCCTACTGGAGATCCAGCAACTTGATTGATTGATGTTTTTCACTGGTTTTCCGAGGTTTTGGGCAATGGCCCAGATGCTTTGGATTTTTGGCTGAGTTCCCGTACTTTGATGAGAATTTATGATTTTGGGTTGAGGCCTTGGATTTGAGTTACGGATTTGAGGAAAGAAATGATTCCGATTTTCATTGATGGTTTTTGGATATGAAACGGTTTTATGAAAAGGTTTCCATATGCATGCATTGGTTTTTATGTGAAGGGTATAAATGTAATTTCCTATACACTATTTTCTGAACGTATTGATTATTTTTGTCCACTCACAATCATTTTCTTTTTTGTTTTTGATACTCTCCAGGTTGTTGCGGTGTGGGCTGTTGGTAGAGAGAGACGGAGACATCACACAAGCAATCCACAGTAGACTCTACGCGCTCTAGGAAGTCCGGATGTTTGGATGGTTCATTTGGAAATCCCTGGTCCGGCTTACGTGTTACATGGAGGTTGGACGTCAGTTTAGCCTTCGTGTCATACGTAAGTTAGACAGGAGCATGACTTATCCCCTAATCTCAGGGGATTGGGGGTGGGTCGTGTCAAGTACAACACGTATCATCACATCATCAAGTACAACACACTTTTGACTCCAATCCTAAGCCAAGCCACTTCCAATAGGGACTCATGCCCAAAATATTTTTTTTTAACACGAATACGTTAAATCACATCCGAAAATCATTAATTAAATCCATATAATCATTCTTGACCCATAATTTAAGTTAAAATAATATTTTCAAACTCGAGCCCACGTCCAAAATATCATTTTCACAGTTCATTGTAAATCGTGCCCAAAAACTGATTAAATAATCTATAAAATCAACAAACAATCATATAGAATCATAATGGAATCATTGCAACAAATCATGGAAAACATTTAACAAGGATGTTGACTCGTAGTGGTTTTGACAGGATTGGTTTTGACATGATTGGTTTTGACCAACTCATATCAACTTCTAGTCCCATTGGCAAACATCTTATCCACACCGAAAGTCAACATATTCCCGAGGTATCTCTAACCTCACATTAGCCGTCACTCACAGCTTAACGAATACGAGGTACATCACCACACCACTACTACTAGTCATATCATTCTCGATCTATTCACAAGTCAATGTCCATCGTACCAACACTTCAGTACATCGTACGAGTTTGCCGTCAACATGCACAAATCTCAAGTACACCAATTCACAAGATGGCATCTTCCGATCTCGGTACTCTCAGGCATCCATACCTATTCAACGACCCGTATTACTTCCGTCAGCGATTTGCGCCGACCCCACTGGAGTCACAACGTACTCGTTCACACCACTAACTTAACCAACCATCTCACCGGTGGTTTCACTAACCACCAACACTGTCAACCTATGGAAACTTCATTCACATCCTACACCACCTGTCTGCAACTGAACCCTATCGCATCCCTGTTTGACCATGATCATACCTATTAATATCAGGGTCCTACCAGCCACTCATGGCTCTGAGCATCTAGCTCATATCAGTACTGACTCCTGCCATAATCAATTAATCACTCGGTATCACTATGATCCAGTCCACATGCTCCGTAAAAATCAAGCATATCGGAACTACGCCGATCATCAATCCTACCACAGCATACCTCGGCATTAATCCGATCATAAACTTCTTACCAGAACATCAAGATGCACGTCCAATCGCATCGAAACACATCTCAAGTACATGCACTAATCACAACTAACCAGAAGCACGGTGCATACCACCAAACACACGCAACAACAACCCTATGAACTTGAATAAAAAAAAGATATTTTAGAATACCTCAAACATAGCTCGTAGAGTACACCCTCAGGTACTTCCAACGACATCCTACGGTACGTCCACCAATCAATCACATCGGCATCAGCCACATTCTATTACACCTAAAGTACAACCAACAACATCATAGTGTACCCGCCACCCTCATTGTGTATCTTCAGGGCGCACAAACATGCTCATAACCATACGGATTACCACCTGACTATGAGTCAAAACCAATCCTGTCAAAACCACTATCGAGGGTCATAATTCAATTTGTTGCATGATTTGAGTTGCAATGATCATCACATCGTTAAATGTTCATCCTCTTAACCACTACGAGTTAAATGGTTTTGAAAAGATTGGTTTTGACTCACTCCTAAGTGGTTCCCACTTCTCGTCCATACAACTCTTACCATCAGACCATCCCATGGTCATCACATCTTCCACACACCGACATCTCACACCTGGTCACAACCTCAACTCATGATGTGCCCATCATACCATTACAGGTCTCTCGGCTCGTGGCACATCATACACTATGTCGTGCTCACAACACTCCAGCCCAGAACCTCCGCTCTTACCGAGCCAAAACACTCAATCTACGCTCGAGTCGGGGGAACAAACATCCCTCGTAATCCACCACTCTGAGAAACTCAATGATCAACCAACGCCGCAGTCTCATTGGACTCGTCCAGAGTCGTCCACCAACCATCCACTACCTCTGCTGCATGTCGCAACACCATTTCCAATCCAACTGTAAATCGGCCCAATCACAACAACTATCTAACCACAAACCCCAACTCGCGGTTTTCCAGACTAAACACTTACTCTGGGTTTCTCACTACTGTACTCACAGGGATAAGCCAGCCCTCACAACAGGGTTCCTCAAATCTTCACTCGGGTTATCAAAACACACGGCATCCACTAGACCTCCACTCGGGTCGTCACACCCGGGTTATCAAATGAAGCATCCGGCTACTCGTAGCCGCACAAATTTAAGCTCAATCCAACTGACCAAAAGGTCACCAATCCATACTTTCATCATCCGACCCAACTCGGGCTAACAAGCCACTGTCAACCAGCCTCCTCGGCCCACGTGTACCACCAGCTAAACAGGCTGTCATCAGGCTCCATATGCTGACCAGTAGACCATCAATCGAAGTTCACTGGTTACCGTCCAGGTTAACCACGCTGGCATACATCCGACCCTATGGTCCAATCGTCGAGCACATCCAACCCCAAAAACGCTAACTACTCCAGCCCTAAGTCGACATACATCTCACCACACACCGCGTATCGGGCATCGCATCACCCAGTTGCTCATACTCTTGCCACTAGCTATCACTCGCGTATCCAGGTTGATGACGGGCTATTCCGCGTCGAGACATCACATCCACAGTAGCATCACAACACCCAAGTCGACAAACCAACGACCCTGGCAGCCAAACCTCGCGCAGAGTGCACAAAACCTGGCTCTGATACCAATTTGACATGACCCACCACCAATCCCCCGGGATTAGGGGCTAAGTCATGCTCTCGTCTAACTTACGCATGACACGACGGCTAAACTGACGTCCAACCTCCATTTAACACGTAAGCCGGACTAGGGATTTCCAAATGAACCGTCCAAACTTCCAGATTTCCCAGAGCGCGCAGAGTCTACTGTGGATTGCGTGTGTGATGTCTCCGTCTCTCTCTACCAACAACCAGCACCGAAACAACCTTAAGGGTATCAAAAACTAAAAAAAAGACTGTGAGTGGACAAAAATAATCAATACGTTCAGAAAATAGTGTATAGGAAATTACATTTATACCCTTCACATAAAAACCAATGCATGCATATGGAAACCATTTCATAAAACCGTTTCATATCCAAAAACCATCAATGAAAATCCAAATCATTTCTTTCCTCAAATCCGTAACTCAAATCCAAGGCCTCAGCCCAAAATCATAAATTCTCATCAAAGTACGGGAACTCAGCCCAAAATCCAAAAAATCAAAAGCATACTGGCCATTGCCCAAAACCTCGGAAAACCAATGAAAAACATCAATCAATCAAGTTGTTGGATCTCCAGTGCGCCGAGTCTTTAAACTCAAAACATGTGCGCATAATCAGGACTTCCTAGGATATCAACGAGTCTTTAAACTCAAAACACAATCAACAGGCCTCGGGGGATATCACAATAACTGAGTCTTTAAACTCAAAACATACCAATCTAGGGCCCTCCCCCGTTAATCAACCGAGTCTATAGACTTAAAACCAGATCCATCCATTTTTCGGGGTCTTTAAATCCAAAACTAGTTTTCAACGGGTCTTTAAACCCAAAACCAAGTGAAAACCATAGAAAATCCATATCCGAATTTGCAATAATGATTCCATAAGCCGGCATCCGGAACCATCATCTCGAATCCAAATCCAGGATTCCACTTTCAAGTTTCAAAACCTAATCAAGAATCATCTTTTCAAAATCCGATTCTAAAACTGAAATATCTTTTATTGAAATCACATGAACAGGGCTTCAAGCCCGAAATCAATTTCATAAATTGATGATAAATCATTAAAATCAAATCATATTTCAAATACCAAAATCAAATCATCAAAACTATAGTCAAATCACCACATAAATCGCAAGCTCGTAAAACGTGCAAATGCGTAATTATCTCGAAGTACGTGCAAAACTGTAAATCATCAATATCATAATCACAACATAGAAATCACTTATAGAAAACATATAAAAAAATATATGCATGTATCATAAGTTAGAAAGCAAAGTCCACTCACAGACCGTTAGCGTCGCCGCCTCGATACACGTGCACTTATGCTTTCCCAGCTAATCCACTATCACCGGCTTTCCCGAACCTGTCCAAATCCCATAATAAGGTTACAAACCACTTCATTAAGCTTCTACTAAGTCCTCATAATTTTCCAAATTTTTAGCTATTTTTAACCGAGCCCTAAAACCTTTGGACATCCCGAAACATATCGAGACGATGTCCGATCGACTCGAACCCAGTGCCAAAATGTTCGTTATGCCAATTACATCATTTCACATATTGAAAACTTCCCCGGAATATGTCCCACGCGCCCTCTTGCACCGCCCAAAGGGGCTACATGTGGGCTTCACGCGCGAAGGAACAGTTGTCTTCTTCCTCGGGTAAACCCAATCCAGACCGATCTAGTTCAGCCCGAATCAGTGTGGCCAGTTCACGGTTCATTCCATCCTTTCTCCACCCCGTTTTCAGTCCTTTTTAGTCCTATACTTCTTTCTAAGAATTCCCAAAAGATTCATAAGCTCAAAATGAGAAAACCAAGTCAAAACATCATACCTTCAATCGATTTTTCGAACCGGCCGACCACCACCTTGACGGTTCCCTTGCCTCCGGCCACAGTTGGCCATAGTTTCAAGTCCTACGAACTCACCTGGACTTCCAGATCATCACCCAACTAATCAAATTGATCGACAACCACTAATGCATAAATTGCCATTTTCGACTTATAAACAAAAGCTTCAGGGAAAGCTCTCTTACCATTCGTTTCAGGGATCATAAACACGCTCCACTAGTTCCTTACAACCTTAGACCCATCACTTTCGGAACCAAATTGATCATTAGCCCTTCAATCAACCACCACCATTTTCAATTTAAACCAGAGGCCTTCACGGTTTTGATCAGGCTTCCACCACCTCTCGCAGTCGTGAACAACGAAGCTACCACCGTCATCTGTGTCTTATTGTCCTCAATCTTTTTCCTTCACCCATCAGAGGCACTTAATGAAGATCGAAGGGTGTTGTGGAGTGGGTTTCTCACGGTTCACTCAAGTACTCTGTTTCTCAACCTCGTGCCTCCATTTTCAAATATCAGCCCCAACGTTTCCACAACCGTCCAGATAGGGCCATGTGTCCACATTTCTGTGGGCAACAATTCCAAGAATAGCCAAGTGTCCTCATCCTGCTGGGCACGGATCCCTAAGAAACAAAAAACTGTTTTACCTTTGCCCCTCACACGTTTAGACTCGAAATTGAACCGTCCGAAGTTCAATTGACGCATGCCGCCTGTCGCTGTATTCTGGGGATCGAGACCTACCTAACGGTCCTCGAACTTCGTGTAAAAGCCAAATCGTATGAAAAGTCAACAAATTGTCCCTTTTACACAAATTACCAAAATACCCAAAATCTTCCGAACATCATAACTTTTTCCTTGACAGTCGGAATCGAACGTGCCACCTGTCTATGAACTCATTACGTCACAAATTACATCACAGTCATCGGTCAAAGTCTATTTGACTGCCCGAACAAAAAGTCATCATTTTTGCCCATTATAGCGGCAAAATCATCATTTCACACCGTCCGTTCGAAATTGTCTGACTAATTACTGATTTACTTCACTAATTCGTCATTAATCACTAATCTGATCCTGATTCCCAAGATGGGTCGTTACAGTACTTGGTAATGTGATGACATGTGTTGTACTTGATGATGTGATGGTATGTGTTGTACTTGATGATGTGATGGTATGTGTTGTACTATGATTGTGGATACTCGTATGTGTCCGGAAGATGCGAGTCCAGTTCCTAGCCGTGCCTTAGATGTTACAGAGGTGCAGTTTCTGAGTACATGTATGTCTAGATGTATGTGTGTAGTTCCTGGACATGCCTTGTATGTTGCGATGGTGCAGTTCCCGAGTTGGCCTACGCGTAATGACGTTGTGATGGTATGATTTATTGTGCACTTGTGAGTGGTGCTGTGATAATATTGTGATTGATTTATGTGCACTTGTTGAGTAGTGCTGTTGTGATATTGTGACTGATGTCTATGCACTTGTGAGTAGTGCTGGTTGACGATGGTGATTGATATGTGAGTATTGATGATTGGTATGGGGGAGTATGAAAACTGATCTGATTTTATTAGTCCACTGTTTATGTTTTGAGTCAAAATCTAATTCTTATTTTACTCTATGCATGCATTTTTTGTAAGTGGAGGGTAAAAGAGTTCATTTTGAAATGTATTTTCAAACAATGTTATTTGTGACCACTCACACCTTTTATTTTTTTGATAACCCTCTAGGCCATTACACAAAAATCGAGGTTAATCGAGAAGCGGAGGCAAGAGTGGGAATCAATGCGACTATCCCTTGTTTGGCAAGTGCTGAGGGTGTTTTTGGAACTTCAGTTGACTTTTTTGACGGGAGCAGGACCGGGCCAGGTTATCAAAGTTCTTTCGGGACGAGTTCTGTCATTAAATGGTCAAATTTTGTAGATTTAGGGGTGTAAAATATGCAAACTAATATCATTTTACTTTCTTACCTCTACCGCAAGTACTTTCTTTGACACTTTTCATGTGAATAATTTTTTTTTTTTTTTGCGTGGGCAGGCTCAGATCTTGTTTATTGAACTGGTGAGTCCATTTAATTTTTTTCCCTTGATGGAAACAATTTCTAGGGTGTTTGTTTCATACTTAGGGTTTTAACAAATTACTCCATGAAATAACTATTCATTTCTACTGTAAAACCCTTATAACATGTACAAAAATATCCAGATTATAACACCTTAATCACAAGTTGGGTAAAAATTCGGGTAAGATTGATCAATATGGATTGATGAACCAAATTTTCTTATCTCCATGATTGATTTAGAATGAGAAATCTAATTGATTTATATAATTTTTTTTATTAAATTGGATTTATCAACTGTATATTTACGGATTAAGAAATTTTTAGTGATTTATTTTTCTATAGGATTCAAAGGAATCTTGTAATGTTCAATTATTAGACCTTATTCTTGTGTGAATATTGATTTTCATCCTGGAAGAAGAATTTCTTCTCACATATGTGTGTATATATATATACATTCAATTGTACTCATATTTCTTTACCGTGTGGAAATATCCATCTTGTAACGACCCGTCCCGAATTCTGGGATTAGATTAGAGACTAATCATGATTAGTGAGGTTAATCAGTGATTAGTTGAGCGAAATCGGACGAACGATGCAAAATGACGATTTTGGCCCTAGTCGTGGGCAAAACGTTGACTTTTCGTTCAGGTGGTCATATGGACTTTGGCCAATGACTGTGACGTAGTTCAGGACGTCACGAGTTCATAGACAAGTGGCACATTCGATTTCGACATTCGAGGAAGAAGTTATGACATTTGGAAGTTCAAGGGTATTTTAGTAATTTTGGTTAAAAGGGGTAAATAATTGACTTTTGAATGGGAGGTCCGATGGCCGAGGGTCTAGGACCGTTACGTAGAACGGGTCTATATGAATCTGTAGATAAGCGACACGCTGAAATCGGACTTCGAACGGGAAAGTTACGGGTCACAGAATTTTGATTTCACTATGCATGCATTACGAGGTGAGGACACTTGGTATTAGCTGATTGGTTGACTTTTAAGTGGGACCCATGGATGAGTGACAAGTGTCACTCATCCAGTTGCTCATTTACCCCAAAAAGTGGATCTACTTCTTGATTGGTGAGATTAGATTAAAATAATATTATTTATATTATTTTATAATCCGCTCATCCTTCATCTCATCATCCAACCGTCCATCTCTTCTTTCCTTTCCATGACCACCATCTAATTCCTCTTTTCTGATCAATCTCACCATATCTTCTTGATCAAACTTCCCCATTCTCTCTATTTCTCACAAACCCGAAACACCATTTTCCTTTCCCTTGAACAAACACCCACACCACATCGCACCACCATCACCTTGCATCATCACAGTCGTGGGAGGAACCTGGAGAGACTAGGAATGATGGCTCACGGCGGGGGTGAGTCGAACAAGAACTCGAGAGCTATTTCTATTTTCAAAATTTGGAAGTTAAGTTTTGGTTGATGTTTTGAGTCCTTGTTTATTCTAATATGACCTAGGGACAAGGAGGACTCGCCTAGGATTGTTTTCAAGGGAAATGGAAGGCTAGAAGGCTAGGGAAACTAAGCTTGAAGTTCAAGCTCACAGCTTGCTCATGGAAGGTGAGTTTTCAATGGACTTTTCTATGTTTTTATTAGCTAGAAAGATTGGGCCAGGCCAGGCCAGGCCGGTCACGCCGGGCCAGCTAGACAGGACTGTACAGAACTGGTCGGTTTGAACCAGCCAGATGTTGAAGACGAGTGTACAGTGTCCTTGTGCATGAGGCCCACACACAGAAGCTTCTCGGAGCGCGTGAAGGCTCGTGGCCCACATTTTGGGGATGTGTTCAACATGTGAAATCATCGATTCGATGTAACGAACATTTTAGGACTGGTTTCATATCGATCGGACATCGTTTCAAAAAGTTTCAGGGTGCCGAATGGTTTAGGATCGACTTTAAAAATAGTTAAAAATTTGGGAAAATTACGGGGCTTTAGTGGGAGGTTATTGAAGTAGTTAGTAACCCTCTATTACGATTTAGACAGGTTTTGGAGTCCCAGTAACGGTGATTGGCTCAGGAGGACCTGTGAGTGGACCTTGTTTTCTAAATTGGTGCATGCATAAATGTTTATTATATGTTTTAATACATGTTTTGTGATTCCATAAGTGCATTTGTGTGTGGTTACGTATTGGCACGTATTTCGAGGTTTTGGCCTTATACGATGCCTATACGGGTTTGTATTCCTTTATTGGTTTAAATGAAATAGTTTTGGATTTCTAAAGGATAAAATCGGGTACAAGATCCATTTGGTTTTTTTTTTCGGGCATATGACCCTGTTGATGACCTACGGGTCTGAGTCGTGGTCGCGGCAAGTGCTATGTGCACGGCGACGGACGATACGCCGCTCGCCTCTGGACTAGGATGTGTTCCTTCCAGAGAGATCACGATGCACGATCTGTGGTCAGGCAGCCAATGGAGGCTCGACTTCGGAGTGCTGACGGTTCAGAATATCGATCTGTGATAGGTGCACCTTGATCTTGTAGTGGTCGCGTCGGTTGATACGTTCACGGCGACATGCCCAGATTGAGGGCGGTCCTGGATGGATGGTTGCATGCATCACTACGATCGGAGGCGTGATTGACCCTGAGATATATGGTATGATGCCCGGTTGAGGCATATGTTTGGGCACGAGACCCAGTTACTTTACGGTTATGTTTTCGGGTCGGGGACCCTAACTGGATTTCCAGGTTCATGACGGTTTATGGAAACTGGCATGAACCCTTGAAAGGTGTTATAGATCGTGACAGTTTATGGGGACTGGGCATGAATCTTTTGAAAGGTTTTAAGGATGTTTTCTATATATATATATATATATATTCATATACATTCCTTTACTTGGATTGTCTCATCCGGGGAGGGTCGTTGGCCTGGATGGACCCCCGGAGTAGTCACAGAGCACTAACTGAGTGGAGCGCCCCCCCCCCCCCCCCCCCCCCCCCCCCCCCGGTTGGGTACCTTACTCTCAGGAGGGCTTGGATTATAACCTCAAGGAGGGTCATTGATCTATGGACATTGATCTGGGTGACCCTGAGAGACTCGGGCTTGAGACCCCGGGTAGCACGGGCGTAGCTTTGGAAACCGTGACAGGATTGGTTGTGTGATTTTTATGTATATATTGTAAGACCCGTGTCCTGGACGGAACGGTGAACAATCCCACATTCCTGCGAGGGGGAATGGTCTGGAAGAGGATGGTGGTGTGCCTTAAAGGTGTAGGCACACACCTATCTAGCACTAGGCCTTTTGGGAGCTCAAGTGGCTTTGGGGGGGGGGGGGGGATTGGAACCCCAAAGTTTAAGCGAGTTGAGGCTGGTGCAATTCCATGATGGGTGACCCCTTGGGAAGTTGCACCATGAGCTCCCGAAAACAAAACCGTGAGGGCTAGCCCCAAAGCGGACAATATGGTGCTAGATGAGTGGGGTCCTGACTGAGGAGGGTTGGGTCCTGACAAGTTGGTATCAGAGCGTGGAGTGCGCGCAGGTCGAGGATGTGATGTCTCTGAAGTCGTAACAGCCCGTCATCAACCTGGTAGTTAGGGCATTAGTACGAGGATTTCGTAGCATCTAACCTTAGTTAGATAATGTTTGTCAAGCGGTACGATCATTTGAGGTTCGATTGGCATCCAAGGCCACGTGTTTCGATGATTGATCCTGAGTAGGATCGGTATTCATGGGAATCCAACGGCTTGGAATAGGACCCAGTAGATCCATAGGTACAATATGACGACTTGAGAGTCGTGACCGCTCGACAGTAAGGTCGTGTCGGATAGAGGATGTACGAATTAATACCAACGGTGGTCAGAGGTCAGGGTCGCCCGATTTACGATGACCCTGTACGACTACACTTACGACCGTTGGATGGAGCATGATGGAGCATGATGGAGCATGATTAATACCAAAGGTGGTCAGAGGTCAGGGTCGCCCAGAGGGATGTAGACTGGCATAGGTTGCCAAGGTGTAGATGTTGGTGGCTTGAGTAGCATGATGGAGCATGATTGTGACATGCCATGGATGAGCGACGGTAGATACTGATGAGGGCCAGTCCTTGTGGAGGCTTGCGGCTGAGAGCCGTAGAGTTACGAGAGGATGAGATCCTCACAGTTTGGTTATTGGCCGGTTTGGTACCAGTGTTGGAGTACGACGACTCTTCGGAGTCGAGAGCGAGGGATCAGTAAAGATGGTTGGGCTGCAGCGGACAGCCAGGTTTGTGATAACCCTAGTAAGTGATTGATTGGAAAAGCTACCAGGAGTGTGGTACTTGTGATCGGATCCAGAGGTGGACCGATCAGTGGATGTTAAGTTTGAAGTAGTTGGTACCAGCGGTGAGACTACCGCATGGATTGGGAGTCTCGATAGCAGAGTGTTTGTGAGTTGGTCTGCACAGACGTGGCAGACGTTGTGGCAGACGCTGCTATCGATGCTACACAGTAGTTGGTACACTCAGTGGCAGACGCTGCTATCGACGGACATGGTCGAGTCTTATCAAGCTGGATGGACTCAGGTTGCCATGACGATTATGACGATAGGATTCGTCAGTCGTGACGATGATACGAGGTGCGTGAGTGACGCACAGTATGAACAGTGATTCTGGATTCGACTCGGTGATGGCTGAGTCCCATCGCAGAATGAGATGTTGATGTTGGGTGTTGGCACACTTGCCACGCTCCAGTAAAGGTAATTGTTATAAGTGGGACAGAGAGGATCCCGAGTGGCTCAGTGCGAGGTACGGGAGTACTTGGTATGGAGACCAGTTTCCCCAGAGATGGAGATCAGTTTCCTCAGTGATGGAGACCAGTTTCCCAGTGATGGAGACTAGTTTCCTCAGTGATGGAGACCAATTTCCCCTATGTTGGAGATTAGTTTCCCCAGACTAGTTTTCCTAGTGCTGCGAGATTGAGTCGCGAGGGTGTGCCCAGAAGTTGTAACTTTTGAGGTGAAATGTGAGATACAGGTACGGGGAGGGGGTGGATGACGTAAGTGACGTCTTATGACGTATGGGTCAGTTTGTCGAAGTTGGTAGTAAACGGATAGGCGAGTTGGAGGTTACGGACGCATGGATGGTGTCCGGTTTGAGCTGAAGACTTGAGAGTCCATTACTGATTGGTTTTGGTTGACTATGGTTGACCATACCTCCTAAGTTGAGGACATGGCACTTGTTTGCCTATAGGATATGAGAATGTTCGGGTGATGAGTGAGCTTCACCTTTGGATAAGAAACATGTTTCCAAAGAGATTGGAACATCAGAATCAAGATAAGTTACGATTAAGACGTTGAGGGGAATACTTGATTCCGTTTTGGTGATGAGTATTCCGAGGTCACTGAGTGTGACTCTTTGGTAGATAGTGTGAAGTGCCAGAGGATGACATGGGACGAACTTTAATGTCATCATCTTGGATTCTCCTGGATTTCGTTCCTAGGGGGACAACAAGGAGTGATTTGACAGCTAGGAGTTCAAGAGGGTGTAAGAATCGAACACCTAGGCTGTGGGTCAATTTGATTGACTTGATGAGTAGATGGTATTTAGGATCACAGGATGTGACGAGTGAGTGTCCGAGGTGATGGGTTGATGTTCGCCAGGTGACGGACGGTTAGGGTCCGGAACATGATTGGATTGCGGACAGTAGTTTGTGGTTGGACGTTGCCAGAGTCCAGTCCTTGAGTAGGTCGGGTGACGCCCCGATGTTGATGTGATGTGGGTGCATCAGAGTATTGTGCACGTTAGATGACGGGATTGACCATGATCAATCGGTATGTCGGGTTGAGAGTACCCGAGAGAGTAAGTACGTTGTATTTTAGATAGAGTCCTAAATGGACATGAGTGGCGATCAGATTGGGTCTGATAATGACAGTTTGGAGACTCGAGATGAGTTTAGATGACAAGTGGTATCACCGAGTGATGCGAGATACGATACAAGGACTCGGGAGCGAGTCGAGATCAGAGTAGCGCAACGAAGTGCAGTGGAGCTGGGAGTTTCCGGCTGGTCACGATGGATGTGACCTGTGAGGGTAATGGATGGATAGGTGTCCGATGAGTCCGGATAGGTAAGGGTTGTTGGGACTCTAAAAGAGTCGGTTTTGGGGAATAGGAAATTGAGAGAGTTGACTTGTGCGAGTGTTTAGAGGCATTATTGGGCATAGGTCTGAGGATGACCTACGAGATGTGATTCGTGCCATTGTGATGGCAACATCCATAGAATGTTGTCAGATCCAATGCTGAGCAGGACGCCAGCTTAGAGTGGATAGCCCTTAGTGGGAATGCATTTCCAGCTTGATGACTGTCAGATGCAAGTGTCAGAGAGTCAGACTGAAAAGCCGTTTTGATGTCAGTCTGGAATTGCTGACCTGTCAAGTGAGTGACAGCAGCAGATCGACGAGTGTCGACATTCTGTCTCGAGTGAGACTTACGAGCTGACGTGATGACTCTCACGAGTCGATGATCGGAACACCGTTGTTGAGAGTGAAATTGGAGCTTTGGAGGCTCAGGTGACAGTACGTACCGATGAGTTCGGTACTTGTGTTAGACGTGTACAGTTACGCGGGTACCCTTGGGTGTGGGTGTAGCGATCCGAGTAAAGGGGACATCGTTGGATTCCAAAGTTTGGTTGTGGAATCGGGTCGATTTAAATTTCGAGGACGAAATTCTTTAAGGGGGGAGATTGTGACGACCTATCCCAAATTAACGGGATTAATTAAGAATTAATAACGGATTAGCCTCGCTAGTCGAAGACTAATCAGAGATTAGGCGAGGATTAGCGCACCTTCGGGCGAAATGACGATTTTGCCCCTAGAATGGGCGAATCGTTGACTTTTCATTCAGGCGGTCAAATGGACTTTGGCCGATGACCGTGACATAGTTCATGACATCACGAGTTCATAGACAGGTGGCACGCTCGATTCCGACGTTCGAGGAGGAAGTTATGACGTTCGGAAGTTCAAGGGCATTTTAATAATTTGGGCCAAAAGTTGACTTTTGACCCGAGAGGTCCAATGGCCGAGGACCAAGGACCATTATGTAGATCGAGATGATACAAATCCGTAGACAGTCAGCACGTCGAATTCGGACATTCGACGGCGAAATTACAGTTCACGGAAGTACAAAAGTACTATTCATGATAACACGTTTTTCGAGGCAAGTGATTTTAAGTGGGGCCCAGATACTTTTTAGTGGACCAATGGATGAGTGACAAGTGTCACCCATCCACTGGCCATCTCCCTTCCTTCATGCATATCACCTTCATCGATCATTTCTTCCTCTTCATTCACACAAACCCGATCTCACACCTTCAACCCAAACCAATCTGATCCAAACCTTCACCCATAGAGCCATCTGAGGAACCAAAGAGTGAGGAGAGGATGGTGGATGATGGTGGCCGGCCAGGACGGAGCCACCATGCACGGCGGAGGCCCAAAACCCGAAAGGTATCGGTTTTGGTCATTTTTCCTCATTTTTGATTTTTGACGTTATGATCGGTTTTGGTTGATTAGAGTTTGTGTATTAGGTTACTAGGAAGCTATTAGGGAGGTTTTGAGGGAGATTGGAGGTTGAGAGACCTCTGGGGAGGTTTTGGAAAATTGAACCGTGGATTTTTGAGGGTTTAATGTGGATTTGATCATCCAAACAAAATCCTAGGATCAAAATAGGAATTTAGGGATCGAGTAGGAAGGAAATCAGACCAAAATGAGGGAGTAGGAGCATCGAACCGGTCACGCCGGTCCAACTGGACCGGCCAAACCAGTGAACAGATCGACTGCGTGGAGAAGAAGGCACTGTAGACAGGCGCGTGAGGCCCACGCGTCGTCCCTTCTAGGGGCGCATGCGGGCGTATGGTCACTCTTTTGAGGGTGGTTAAAACATGTGAAATCATCTATTCGATGTAACGAACATTTTGAGACTGGTTTCGTGTCAATCGGACATCGTTTCGATAGGTTTCGGGGTGTCCGAAGGTTTAGGTTCGCGTTTAAAAATAGTTAGAAATTCTGGAAAATTACGGGGCTTTAGTGAGGGGTTGTATAAGTAGTTAGTAACCCTCTAAATGAATTTGGACAGGTTCGGGAATCCCGGAGGCAACGTTTGACCCAGGAGACGATTATGGCACGCTTATCGAGGTGCGGCTTCGGACAGTCTGTGAGTGGACCCTTCTTTCGAAATTGATGCATGCATAAATGTTTTATAAGTATTTTAATATATGTTTTGTGTTGCCATGAGTGCAATTGTTTGTGTTAGCCTAGGATTTACGTATTTGCACGTATTTCGAGATTTCCAGTTTTATACGATGCATATACGTTCTAGGTTTTTAACGAGGGTTTAGTAAATGGATTTCGGATTTAGAAACATGAACTCAGGCATGAGAACAATTTGATTTACAAACTCTCGGACTTGGATTCCATTTGATTTGACGAGCAATCTGACCTAGGGTCGATTTGAGCCATACGATCGGACCGAGGGTCCAGTTGGTTTACGATTTGGGTTTGAGGCCCAGTTATTGGTACTATCGGGCTTGAGACCCATTTAGTTGAGATATCGGGCTTAATTCCCCGTTAGTTGTGAGATTGGACTTGAGGTCCTGTTGCTTTATGGTTCCAGGCTTAGGGCCCAATTGGTTGTGATATCGGGCTTGAGTCCCAGTTCGATTTATGAAATGAGAATTCGGGCATGAGACCCTGTTGAACTGAGGAATTAGGTCGAGGCCTGTGAAAGTGATTTGAATCGGATTCGAGGAATCCTATTGATATGAATCGGGTATGAGACACAATTGAGAAAAGTGATTTGAGAAAGAAAGAAAAGAATTGAAATGAATGAACCCTCCATATTGATTATATGGTCTCCTCCAGCGTCGACCTGGAGAGTCACGATCCACATACCAGAGTGGGTATCCCCATAGGGATCCCGTTCCAGGAGTGGTGGTTACTATATTATGTTGTGGTCCCGGACCAGATTCCGGAGAGATATGTGCACTAGATCCAGAGAGAGAGCTCGAACTAGATCCAGAGATTGAGAGTCCCAGATAGAGATTCCTGGGAGAAGACTCGGAGTGAGACCCCGAGTAGTGTGCACACTAGATAGATGGATTAATCGTGACTATATCGGGGATGTGTTCCCTTGGGGCTGTGTGCCCCGAGATGGCATCTTCTCCGGAAGTGCCTAGGATGGGTTATACGTACGAGTACGTATGAGATACATAAAGTGAATTGGGGCGGAGACCCCGTATTCGATGTTTTAGAAATGATTTGAGGGCGGAGACCCCGTACTTGATGTTTTAGTATTTCACTGAGAAAGGTTTTGGGCTGAGTTCCCACATGCATTATGTTATGGTTTTGGGTTATGATTTCGGGTCGGGGACCCAAATGGATTTGTGGGTTATGACGGTTTATGGGAACCGGGCATGAACCCTTGTAAGGTTTTGAGAATTTTTTCAAGTGTTTTTATGAACGTTTTTATCAACGGTTTTTGAATGCATGCATATGCTTTTATGAAGGGCATAAAGGTCTTTATGCGAAAATGTTTTAATAAAGTTATTGTTTTTGTCCACTCACAACTTTTAATGTTTTAATGCCCTTCCAGTTGACAGCGGATGCGGGTTTTAGCAGAGACGAGACATCACTCCCCTCCTCCTACGATCCTGACGCACTCTGATAGCCCCCGGCGAGGGCTAGAGATGGAATTTTTCCTGGTCTGACACTTCGTGTCAGATGGGATCAGGCGGGTCCCACGTTAATCCCGGTGGATTTGGGACCACTCCTGACAAATTGGTTCCGCCAGGACCCGACTCATCTAGCACCATATTGTCCACTTTGGGGCTCGTCCTCACGGTTTTGTTTTCGGGAGCTCATAGTGTAACTTCCTAGGGAGTCACCCAACATGGAATTGCACCAGCCTCAACTCACTTAACTTTGGGGTTCCAATCCCCCCCAAAGCCACTTGAGCTCCCAAAAGGCCTAGTGCTAGATAGGTGTGTGCCTACACTCCTTTATGGCACACCACCATCCTCTTCCAGACCATTCCCCCTCCCAGGAATGTGGATTGTTCACCGTTCCCTCTAGGACACAGGTCTTACAATCCACCCCCTTTAGGGGCCCAGCGTCCTCCCTGGCACACTTCCCAGTCGGGGTTTAGCTCTGATACCAACTTGTCAGGACCGGTCCCAAATTCCCCGAGATTAACGTGGGACCCGCCTGATCCCTTCTGACACGAAGTGTCAGATCAGGGAAAATTCCATCTTTAGCCCTCGTCAAGGCTATCAGAGTGCGTCAGGATCGTAGGAGGAGGGGAGTGATGTCTCGTCTCTGCTACAGCCTGCATCCGCTGTCAACCTGAAGGGCATTAAAACATTAAAAGTCGCGAGTGGACAAAAACAATAACTTTATTATAACATTTTCGCATAAAGACATTTATGCCTTTCATAAAAGCATATGCATGCATTCAAAAACCGTTGATCAAAACGTTCATAAAAACACTTGAAAACATTCTCAAAACCTTACAAGGGTTCATGCCCGGTTCCCATAAACCGTCATGACCCACAAATCCATTTGGGTCCCCGACCCGAAATCACAACTCAAAACCATAACATAATGCATGTGGGAACTCAACCCAAAACCTTTCTCAGTGAAATACTAAAACATCAAGTACGGGGTCTCCGCCCCCAAATCATTTCTAAAACATCGAATACGGGGTCTCCGCCCCAAATCAATTTTTGTATCTCATATGTACTCGTAAGTATAACCCATCCTAGGCACTTCCGGAGAAGATGCCATCTCGGGGCACACAGCCCCTAGGGTACACATCCCCGATATAGTCACGATTAATCCATCTAACTAGTGTGCACACTACTCGGGGTCTCACTCCGAGTCTTCTCCCAGGAATCTCTATCTGGGAGGCTAGATCTCTTGATCTAGTCCGAACTCTCTCTCTGGATCTAGTCCACATATCTCTCCGGAATCTGGTCCGGGACCACAACATATTATAGTAACCACCACTCCTGGAACGGGATCCCTATGGGGATACCCACTCTGGTCTGTGGATCGTGACTCTCCAGGTCGACGCTGGAGGAGACCATATAATCAATATGGAGGGTTCATTCATTTTAATTCTATTCTTTCTTTCTCAAATCACTTTTCTCAATTGGGTCTCATACCTGATTCATATCAATAGGATTCCTCGAATCCGATTCAAATCACTTTCACAGGCCTTGGCCTAAATCCTCAGTTCAACAGGGTCTCATGCCCGAATTCTCATTTCATAAATCGAACTAGGACTCAAGCCCGATATCACAACCAATTGGGCCCTAAGCCCGGAACCATAAAGCAACAGGACCTCAAGTCCGATTTCACATCTAACGGGCCCTTAAGCCCGATATCTCAACTAAATGGGTCCCAATCCCGATAGTACCAATAACTGGGCCTCAAACACGAATCGTAAACCAACTGGACCCTCGGTCCGATCGTATGGCTCAAATGGACCCTAGGTCCGATTCCTCGTCAAATCAAATGGACTCCATGTCCGAGAGTTTGTAAATCAATTGGGTCTCATGCCCGAGTTCATGTTTCTAAATCCGAAATCCATTTACTAAACCCTCGTTAAAAACCTAGAATGTATATTCATCGAATAAAACCATAAATCTCGAAATACGTACAAATACGTAAATCCTAGGCTACCACAAACAATTGCACTCTTGGCAACACAAAAAATATATTAAAATACTTATAAAACATTTATGCATGCATCAATTTCGAAAGAAGGGTCCACTCACAGACCATCCGAAGCCGCGCCTCGATACACGTGCCATAATCGTCTTCGGTGTCAAACGTCGCCTCCAGGTTTCCCCAACCTATCCAAATTCATTTAGAGGGTTACTAACTACTTATATAACCCCTCACTAAAGCCCCATGATTTTCCGGAATTTCTAACTATTTTTAAACGCGAACCTGAACCTTCGGACAACCCCGAAACCTATCGAAATGTTGTCCGATTGACAGGAAACCAGTCCCCAAAATGTTCGTTACATCAAATAGATGATTTAACATGTTGGAACCACCCTCAAAAGAGTGACCATCCGCTCGTACACGCCCCTAGAAGGGACGACGCGTTGGACTCACGCGCCTGTGCACAGTGCCTTCTTCTCCACGCAGTCGACCGGTTCACTGGTTTGGCCGGTCCAGTTGGACCGGTCGTGACCGGTTCGATGCTCCTACTCCCTCAATTTGGTCCAATTTCCTTCCTAATCGATCCCTAAATTCCTATTTTGATCCTAGGAGTTTGTTTGGATGATCAAATCCACCTTAAACCCTCAAAAATCCACGGTTCAATTTTCCAAAACCTCCCCAAAGGTCTCTCAACCTCCAATCTCCCTCAAAACCTCCCTAATAGCTTCCTAGTAACCTAATACACAAACTCTAATCAACCAAAATCGATCATAACGTCAAAAATCGAAAATGAGGAAAAATGGCCAAAACCGATACCTTTCGGGTTTTGGGCCTCCGCCGTGCATGGTGGCTCCGTCCTGGCCGGCCACCATCATCCCCCATCCTCTACTCACTATCTAGTTCCTCAGATGGCCCTATGGGTGAAGGTTTGGATCAGAATGGTTTGGGTTGAAGGGGTGAGATCGGGTTTGTGTGAATGAAGAGGAAGAAATGATCGATGAAGGTGATATGCATGAGGGAAGAGAGATGGCCAGCGGATGGGTGACACTTGTCACTCATCCATTGGTCCACTAAAAAGTATCTGGGCCCTACTTAAAATCACTTGCCTCGAAAAATGTGTTATTATGAATAGTACTTTTGTACTTCCGTGAACTGTAATTTCGCCGTCGAACGTCCGAATTCGATGTGCCGCCTGTCTGCAAATTCATATCATCTCGATCTACATAACGGTCCTCGTCCCTCGGCCATTGGACCTCTTGGGTCAAAAGTCAACTTTTGGCCCAAATTACCAAAATGCCCTTGAACTTCCGAACGTTATAACTTCCTCCATGAACTTCGGAATCGAGCGTGCCACTTGTCTATGAACTCGTGACGTCATGAACTACGTCATAGTCATCGGCCAATGTCCATTTGTCTGGCTAAATGAAAAGTCAATGTTTCGCCCATTCTAGGGGCAAAATCGTCATTTTGCCCGAATGTCCGCTAATCCTCGCCTAATCTCTGATTAGTCTTCGACTAGCGAGGCTAGTCAGTCATTAATTCTTAATTAATCCCGTTAATTTGGGACGGGTAGTCACATATATGATCTGTGATATGTGATATGTGATGTATACACGTTTTGGGCTGAGTCCCACATGGATTTGGGCAATGTCCCGTATGATTGGTTTCATTTTGGTTTCAGACTGAGTCCCACATGGATTTGGGCAGTGGCCCGTATTGTTGGTTCTTCATGGTTCTTTCATTTTTGGCTTTGGGATTAGTTCCCACATATGGTTCTTCTGGTTAAACGGTTTTCGAATGGTTGCATGCTTTTTAGTGAAGGGTACAAATGTCTTCTTGCGAAATGGTTTTATTAAACTCTTTGTTTTGTCCACTCAGAGCTTTTAAATGTTTTGACTACCCTTCAGGTTGACAGTGGATGTGGACTGTAGCAGAGACCGAGATATCACATACATCCTCCGAATCCTGGCGTACTCTGAAGCCCAAGAGGGCTAATGTCGAAAATTTTCCTTGTCTGATATTCCGTGTCAGACGGGATCAGGGTCGTCCTGCATTAATCCCGGGGGGATTGGGACGGTCCTGACAGGTGGTATCAGAGCTCGGCTAGCTCATATCAGAGCTCAGTTAGCTCATATCAGAGCTCGATTAGATCATATCAGAGCTCGATTAGCTCATATCAGAGCTCGACTAGCTCGTAGGATACTCAGGACACTCTGACACTGACAGATAGTATCAGAGCGGGGTTTTCTCTATTCGAGCAACCGTGTTGCTCTTGGAGTGTTGCGCAGGTCGAGGATGTGATGTCTCAAGGTGTTAAAGTTCGTAATCAGCCTGATAGTTAAAATATCGGTACGATAGTTAGTAGGATTGAATCGCAGATCATTTTGGTTCGGCATTCAATGCGGGGGGTTGCCATAGCCCTGTCATGGATGATAGTGTGGGACCCTACGAAGGGATGAACTTAACGGTACTTTAGAGTTTTGATCGTGAGACGGTTAGTTGGGATCGACTCTCACGATGTAGTATGATCAGTTTTGACGATAGTTAGGAGTTGTGACCATTAGATGGTCAGATTTTTGTTGAGTTAGGTGGCTATGCTGCTAGGAGTAGCCGGGTTTAGGGAACCCTAGTAGAACTTACGGTAGGATTGAATTGACGTCTATACAATTTCGAGACCCCGTGGTCGGTCAGATTGTGGAATATACTGTCTTATGCAGTTGGTTCAGAGAAACCCTAGGTAGTGAATGTGGAACCCTACGGTTGGGTGTATGGTTTGAAAAGGTGAATTGACAAGTGGTCTCGACTCCGATGAGACCGTCGGTCGGTCTAGTCATGTCAGCTTTAGTAATGGGACTTGCACTATGCAGTCGAGGTTGTAGTAATCAATTAGACCTATTTGATTGTCGTACTGCTCTAGTTGTGATTGATTGTTGGTGCAACTAAGGTCATGGATGACCTGGTAGATGACATTGGTTTAGTCGAGTTACGACAGGTTAGAGATTGGTTGGACGGGTTACTAAGGTTGGTACTTGACGATGGAATCCTAGAGTTGGGATACAAAGTAGTAGTACGTGCGGTTGATTCCGTTGGATGCAGAGTCTGGATATCGAGATGTTTGGTAGTTAGGTCTGCAAGAGTTGTGGCAGGCACTACTTCTGAGAGTGGTTGTAGTTACGGTTGTTAGGAATCAGGTGACGTTCAGGGAACGTTTCCTTTTCTCGTATGAGATGTCAGGATGACTGTACCAAGAGTTGTTGGTACGAGGGAGACATGGTTTCCCCAATTTGAGTAGAGGTACGGGATTGTCGCTCGGTATGAGCGGAGATCCAGGGCTGTCTGATTCGCACACTTTGTGCTGATGTTGACAGGTGGTGTAGTGGTACTAGTGCCGGTGCTGGTGCCGGTGCGTGCGATGATAATGAGTCACAAGTCGGGAGGTGACTCTGTTAAAATGAGCATTTGTTTGGTATGAGTCATGAGTCGGGATGTGACTTCGTTGACAGTACTCGATCTGTCATGTGGGATTAGTGACCGGTTGGTCTGAGTCGGTCTGTCGTGGGGATTAGCGACCAGTTGGTCAGTGTTGGTCAGAGTTGGTCAGAATTGGTCAGATATGGTAGTATGCAGAGATTTGACTACAAATCACAGCAGGAGTCTGTTGTGACTCTTCAATCGAGCGGTACATCAGGTTAGGATGAATTGACATCCTTTTGGATGTGCCTAAACGGTGTAAACCGATAGGCGAACTTGGAAGTGAATTAGGTTGGTTACAGACACATGATTGATGTCCGAGTATGTTGTTTCCATTCTGGTTGGAACTTCGAAATCGAGAGAGATTGTGATTGTGGTGACGAGAAGAGTGCGGGTTTTTCGCATTGGTAATGGATATTTTGAAGTCATTAGGGTGACTTCTCAGGTTCTTCCATGGCAGATGATGGCAGATGATGGTTGTTATCACTAATACGTTGATCCTGTATTGGTTGGTGGAGCCGGGATTTGTCTTGGGTCATCGGGAGGAGTTGAAAATTTTGAAGGAGGTGAATGAGATTTCTCATTTTCTGCTGGGTGGCAAATGATGTTGGTTTACATGGCGTGGTGAGTGTAGCGAGTTTTGGGTTGCATTCACGTAGGATGAATTTTGGTGTCATTATCTTGGATCATCCTTGGTTTTTCCAAGGTGGAATGACAAGGATCGATATGAGGGAACCACAGTCTCGGCATGTTTCATCGTTGACTGATTTGTTTGGATGTGAGTATGGTTAAGGAGTGATTTCATGGTATACAGATTCGATAAGGGTGTAAGTCCCTATGACCGAGAATCTAGTAATTAACCGAGGGAGAACTAGTGTGGATCCACCTAGGATCGCAATGTGGATCGAGATTTTGATGTTGAGGACTTTGTGCATCGTGACGATCGAGGATCCTGACGTTTATGGTCGGGTGACACAGTGATGAATCTGGATCGTGATCTTGATGATCCAGATAGGTGGAGAGTTTATTGCTCTTATTTGGATAGTTGAGTTGAGGATGATGGGACTGAACTTCTTTTCGAGGTAAATCCCGTATGGTATACTAATCAAACGAGTAGGTGTCCGACGAGGTCGGATTTGGTCGACCTTAGATGTACGTATGATGGGATTGGCTTCCCTATGAAGTCAATCGAATGTAATGTGGTAATCGTTTAAGAAGGTAATAAGAAGATTCAGAGTTGGTACGCCTCGATAGACGTGAGTGAGATTTGATGCCAGTTGGCATAAGTGGGTACGCCTTGGTGGGCGTGAGTCGGATTGGTACATATTGGATTACGTGATTAAAAGTAGACGTTGTGTTACTGGTCAGATGACCATGGAATCGAAATGGATGATGAGTTGGAGTTTTGATCTGTTAATACTGGATTGGACAGATGGACTTCAGATTTGAAACGTGTTACCTATGATCTAGGTTATGGTGGACTGGTTGATGGATGGATGTACGTACCCTGTACGTTGTTCGAGGTACGATACTGGGCAGAATGGTGGTGCCTGGTGACGGTATATAGGATATACCAGGGGTACGTTGGTGAACGTACTGGTAGTCGGCTTAGTTTCGATACCATTGGATTAGTTGAGGTCGTGAACTAGACATTGGATACTGTGCACTGAGTCATGGTGTTTCTGATGAGTCCAATTGCACGCAGGCCGAGTGAGGTGACGGAAGTGTTTACTCAGTTTGAGTAAATTGGTGGTCAGGGTAACCACGAGTGAGTATCATATCAGTTTTCGACTGGCGACTGTCAAGTGGCGACAATTTTTCGGGATGTTTCAGCATGGATCGATTAGTGAATTTGGTGACTCCTAGTGGGAGCAGGCGTCAAGATAGTTTGGTGATTGAGAAAGGAACTGTCGAGTTGTTCGTGTTAACGAAATGGTAGGTTTGACAAGTGGTGTCAATTCGAAACATGAAATTACTCTCGTTCGACATGGTCGAGTGTAGTTGATGTAACATGAGTGTTGGTGAAACGTCTGGTTGCAGACAAGTATTGTGCTGGCTATTGGGTGTATGAGTGTACAAATGAGGTATGATCGGATTTTCTTTCCACGAGATGGTTATGGAATCAGGATAGATGGAATTACGGGGACGAAACTAATTAAGGAGGGAATAACGGTTGAAATTAGGTTGGTTGGAATTTCGAGGATGAAATTAATTAAGGAGAGAAGGTTGTAACGACCCGTCCCGAATTCCGAGATTAGATTAGTGACTAATCATGATTAGTGAGGTTAATCAGATTAGATTAGGTTGTAACGACCCGTCCCGAATTTGTTCAAGCGGTCATATGGACTTTGGCCAATGACTGTGACGTAGCTCAGGACGTCACGAGTTCATAGACAGGTGGCACATTCGATTCCGACATTCGAGGAAGAAGTTATGATGTTCGGAAGTTCAAAGGTATTTTGGTAATTTTGGTTAAAACGGGCAAATAGTTGACTTTTAACTGGGAGGTCCGATGGCCGAGGACCGTTAGTTAGAGCGGGTCAATATGAATCGGTAGATAGGCGGCACGCTAAAATCGGACTTCGAACGGGAAAGTTACGGGTCATGGAAGTTCAATTTCATTATGCGTACATTACGATGCGAGGAGACTTGGCATTAGATGATTGGTTGACTTTTAAGTGGGACCCATGGATGAGTGACAAATGTCACTCATCCAATTGGTCATTTACCCCAAAAAGTGGATCTAATTCTTGATTGGTGAGATTAGATTAAAATAATATTATATATATTATTTTATAATCCACTCATCCTTCATCTCTCATCATCCAACCATCCATCTCTTCTTTCCTTTCCATCACCACCATCCAATTCCTCTTATCTGATAAATCTCACCATATCTTCTTCATCAAACTTCACCATTTTCTCTGTTCCTCACAAACCCAAAACACCATTTTTCTTTCCCTTGAACAAACACCCACACCACATCACACCACCATCACCTTGCATCATCACGGTCGTGGGAGGAACCTTGAGAGACTAGGAATGATGGCTCACGGCGGCCCACGGTGGCTCACGGCGGGGGTGAGTCGAACAAGAACCTAAGAGCCATTTCTATTTTCAAAATTTGGAAGTTAAGGTTTGGTTGATGTTTAGAGTCTTTGTTTATTCTAATATGACCTAGGGACAAGGAGGGCTCGTCTAGGATTGTTTTCAAGGGAAATGGAAGGCTAGAAGGATAGGGAAACTAAGCTTGAAGTTCAAGCTCACGGTTTTCTCATGGAAGGTGAGTTTTCAATGGACTTTTCTATGTTTTTATTAGCTAGAAAGATTGGGTTTGATGTTAGGAAGATTAGGAATCAAAAAGGAAAAGATTGGACCGAAAATAGGGGAGAAACCAGGCTGGACCGATCACGCCGGTCCAATTGGACCGGACTGCACAGAACCAGCCGGTTCGATGACAGGACCCGTCCCAACTGGACATAAAAAACCGTGCCCGGTCCTGCTCCCGTCTGACAAGTCAACTAAAGGTCCGAAACTCCCCTTCAGTACTTGCCAGACAAGGGATGTTTGCGCGGATTTCTGCTGCTGTCACTGCCTCACGATCAGTCACGAGCGTCTTACCACGGCCTGGAGGGTCACAAAACAGAAAAGGTGTGAGTGGATAAAAATGACCTCTGATAAAAACATTTGCCAAAATTACAATCTTACCCTCCAGTTTTCGCAAACTTGCATGCATATCGTAAAACATGAGTAATAGTATGAAATCATTCAAATGTGTACAGTGGACCGATAAAATCAAAACATATTTACCCATGGTCCGTAAAACTCATGTTCACCAAATCAGTTCATGTTATAAAACACATCAAATCCCGGCTCTCAGGCCAAAACATGTGAAAACATAATCACTGGTCACAAGGACCAAAAACCCGTACTCCATACCAGTACGTCATCACAAATAACATCAATCAGCACTAATCACACGTGCACAATACATATATCAATCAAATCAATCCGCACTACTCACAAGTGCACAATATCACAAATCACATCTGCACTACTCACAAGTGTTGCACTACGCGTAGGCCAATATCCAGTCACTCTCTCGGGAATAAACACCTCTGGGCTCAACCTCCTCGGGCTCAGTCACCTCTGGGCGAACACATCCCCAGGATCAGACACCTCCGAGTGGTACATCCAGGCTCAGTCTCATCTGAGAAGCTGACTACCATAGGATCAACTCCCGATCCTACAATCACATCCCCCAAGCTCCGGTCGTCTGGGGTAATCCCCCCAAGCACCGACCGTCAGGGAATATCACAATCACAATGAAAACCATCCCGGGAATTACATCCCAAAATATTTCAATCAAATCTTGACTTCATACCAAGTCAAGATCATTCTCAACCGGGTCTCAAGCCCAAAATACCCTTTACACATAAACCGTTAAAATCACATTTAAATCAATAGAATAATCCGGAAATCATCATTGACTCACCAACGAAGTCAAAATATCATTTTAGAAATCATTTAGACTCCGGGCCTAGCCCAAAACATCATTTGCATGTTCCTCGTAAAACGTGCCTGAAAGACTGATTAAAATAATCATAAAATCCCAATAAATCATTAATTTCACAAATTCACAAGTAACTCCAAATCCGAGTCAAAATCACTATTCACTTGGGTTCTCATGCCCACAATATCATTATCACGCAAATCCATGCGTTGCAACCTCCGTTGCCATTTTCACATAAATCCACAAAATCAATCACTGACTCATAACCCGAGTCCAAATATCATTTTCAATCCATGACTCAATAATCCGAGTCCAACCATTATTTTCAATCAATTTCAATCCCGGACTCATAAACCAAGTCCAAACATCATTTTTACCAAATTTCGTAATTTCTCGAAAATCACCCAATAATAATAATATAATAATCATAAAACCGAGAAATTACCGGATTGAAACATAAATCATGCCCAAGCATATAAAATCATATAATAAGGCATTTAAATCATATATGCATGCATCACGGTTAGAAAACAAAACTCACACACACCGTCCAAACGGTCCGTTTGCGAGCTGCACGTTTTTCCGTAAAATCTGGAAATCACAACTCCTGTCCAAAATCATTATAGAGGGTTACTAACATCTCAAAATACAACATATAATTTTCCTTAATTTTTCCGGGATTTAAATACGTATTTTTAACGTAATACAAAACTTCGGATACGCGGAACATTATCGAAACAATATGCGATTTCACCGAAATCAATGTCAAAATGTTCGTTACACTGAGAGGATCAAAATCATGTTGACCTCACCTTGAGACTAGGCCGGACGCGCCCCCACGCACCGCCGTGAGTGGCTGCGCGTGAAACCCACGCGCCAGCTACAGTACTATCTCCCTCACCCGTTTGTCTGGTAAACGGGTCGTTTAACCCGCGAGGCGACCCGGTTCGTTTTCTGTCCATTCGAAATTAATTCCACCAATTGAACATTCAGTCAGTTTCGATTCAAGTCTAATTAGAGTTCTGTGGACTTAATTACAAGAAACATTACCTCTAACCTCACGATCACAGATGATCAATCGAAGGACATCCAGCCACTGTTCATCCTTCGAAAACCATCAAACCTTCTTGATTTCGTTCAATTGATTCACCAGTAAGATTCAATGGACTCAGGTAAGTATTTTCCCCAACTCAATTGCATCAATTCGTGGCTCAAACGCCACGACTCAAACTCGATTCTTCGTCACTGTGCAACCATGGAGTTCAGTCAATCTCCAGCGTTTTCCTTCAATTGGTGGATCCAGAAGCATCGTGGGATCCTCAGGAACACAATCCCCACATCAATTACACCGTTTGATCGCTCCAAGATCACGACACAGCCTCGATTTCTCTCACTGTTACCAAACCCGTTCAGAGCCAAATGAGCCTCAATTCAACTCGTTTTTGATTTGAAACAACTCGTCTCAACCTCAGGAAGCTGAATGTGAGCTTCAATTTGATCCTCACGGCCCCTCACTCGACATTTGAATTCCCCCCCCCCCCCCCCCCCCCCCCCAATTTTCTAAACTTTCGATTCTCTGTCTCCAGCCTTCAATTAATCCCCAGTGTTTTCCCAGTTTAATCCACTCTCATAACTCTGAAATTCCCCTCGAAGCTGGTTGTGAAAGGGAGCTCAATTCTTCCCAATTTTGATGCCCAAAGTCCACGGTTTAGAAAAACAAAGAAGAGGGAATTAAGGAGAAAATGGAGGAAATGATGAAGGATAAATGATGATGTTGCAATGATGGTGTTGGGAGGGAAACATGGAGCTGGAATCAAGGGAAGGGTGACACTTGTCACTCATCCGGATGTGCACAGTCACCGGGTACTGTTCATATTAAAATATTATTTTAATCCCGGTTCGTTCGGTTAATCGAGCCCGATTCCGTGACCATAACTTCGTCGTCGAATCTCCGATTTCGGCATGCCGCCTGTCGTTGGATTCGTATCGACGAGACCTACGAAACGGTCCTTGGCCCTCGTCCATCAGACCTCCCGATCAAAAAGTCAACATTTGGCCCCTAATATGCCAAATTACCAAAATACCCCTCAACTTCCGCACGCCATAACTTTCACTACGAATGTCGGAATCGAACGTGCCACCTGTCTATGAACTCGTGACGTCCCGAACTACGTCACAGTCATCGGCCAAAGTCCATTTGACCCCCCGAACTAAAAGTCAACATTTTGCCCACGCTAGGGGCAAAACGGTCATTTTGCACGTTTCGTCTGATTTCACTCAACTAATCCCCGAATAGTCATTCTAATTCATAAAATATTAATATTCAATCCCGATATTCGGGACGGGTCATTACAACCTTCCCTCCTTAAAGAATTTCGTCCCTGAAATTCCAACTATCCGTATTCCACAACTACCTTGTGGAAAACAAATGGGTCTCACAACACGTGTACACCTGTACACCCACTAGCCAATGCAGAACTCGTCTGCACTCAGACGTCACATCACAGATGCACGTCGTACTGACTACACTCGACCACCCCGAGTGAAAATGAATCACCAGAAATTGGCAATGTCATCACCAAGCTGACTCCTTCAGCCTGACGGCCCCACGTAATCACTAATGTGCCCTGACATGCGCTCTCATAGAGAGTCACCAAAACTCACCTGTCAGTCCATGGTGACACCACAAGCCAAACTGTCACCACCAAGCTTTACCACCCTAGTAAAGCGCCAATCGGTAACAAATCAGTGACAACACATCATACCACCACGTCCGTCAATGTAGCACAAGATCAACAACATGATCTCCCCTCGCAGGGCAAACTCAATCCTGCGACAAATACCAACAGCAGTATCCACAACTGTCACCCCCTCAGCGATCCCAGATGCTGGTAAGGTCACGACAAGGTAACATCTCGCCGCAAAGCAACTTGCGGTCACACTAACCACCAACTCACTCATCCTGAGTATATGCATACCGTCATCACACTCAAACAGACGGTGTAACTGGAACACATTGAACACCAGCCTAGCAGTGATCACACAACTCAACACTAGAGTTATACTAGCCAACCATGGCTAAGAGCACCTGCTCAAACAATCACTGAAATCATCAGAATCACTCTGCCCAGTGCATCGTGTTCAATGTCCAGTTCACGTTCACAACCCATCTAATGGTATCAGGATTAAGCCAACTACTAACACGTTCACCGACGTACTACTGGTACAAAGTATCGTACCCCAAACCATAAACAAGGTACACCCATCTATCCATTGACAAGACTACAACCACCTAGGTCATAGCCAAACACGTTCCAATAATGGAGTCCATTCGCCCAAACCAACAAGAGACAAATCGAACCTCCACCCATCAACTAGTTCCAATTCCAAATTCGAATCCGCAATTTCGTAAGAAATCCCGAATCCGAACCCACACATCACATTTTTAATTCATGTCCAAATCCGAATCCGAAATCATTATTCCGTAAGCTAGCATTTGGAATAATCATTCCGCACCCAAATCTAGTATTCCACTTTCAAGTTCTAAAATCGAATCCTAAATCGTCACCCAGAACTTCGATTCCAAAACCCGAAATCTCGTTCACGTCCACTCGGACACACCAAAACCGAACCTATCGGTTACCCATTCATTATACTCGGTTGACTTCATAAGGAAGCCAATCCAACAACCACACGGTTAAGGTTGACAAAATCCGATCACTTCGGAAACCTACTCACTTGAGTAACATACCACAAAAGGGCTCCACTTCGAAAAGAAGTTCAGTCCTGTCATTTACGACTCACATACCGGAGTAAGAGTGACAAACTCTCTACCCAACTGGATCATCAGGATTACGGTCCAGATCTATCACGACGTCAGCTGACCATGAACATCACGATCCTAGATCGTCACAATGCCCAATGTTCATGACATCACAAACCCGATCCACCTAGGGAAAACCAAGGATGATCCCAAAACGATAACACCAATATTCATCCCCAGGTCAAGTTTATTCTGGGCCCAACACGCCCATCTACAAACCAGACTGTTAACAAAAACAACCATCCGGACCCACAGTAGTCCGACACACCCAAAACACCTGATACAATATTACAACACAAATGGATAATACAAACCATTTACAAGGTATCACGAAAACATGTATCAAAACAATTATTCTGACCTACGGTCAAGTCGATCGGGGCAGTTCCATCGCAAATGTCCAAGTTTCCTACAAAAGTGACAAGTGGCAGTGCTGAGGCGACTTGCCCCACCACGCCGCTTACTTGTCGACTTGGTTGAAGTTCCACCCGAATGAACGCCTACCGAGGATTGCGACACAAGAGTATGAAGGCTAACTCGCTTCGTTGTTTCCTGACTCATCTGTTCAGTATCCTGACGCTCTCGGCGTCGTCCAGAGCCCAAAGATTGTTCTGGCACAGGTAAAATAGTAGCCTCCACTCGGATAGCAGCATCCGATAATTCCCTCAGGGTGGAATACGAGCCAACAGTTACAGCACCTCGTAACTCATTCCTCAATCCCTGCTCAAACCTTCGACACTTATCCTCCTCTGTAGCCACATACAGAGGAGCGAAACTAGATAAGTGCAAAAATTGCTGTTCATAATCGACCACTGACCGATTCCCTTGCTGCAATTGGAGAAACTCAACCTCCTTAGCGTTCCGAAATGAGCGAGGATAAAACTGATCCAAAAATCGCTCTCGGAATGCATCCCATGCCAAGGTACGGGCATCCCAGCCAGTCAACTGTAAACTTTGCCACCACCTGTAAGCGTAGCCATCCAAAAGAAAAGTGGCTAAGGGTACCATGTCCTCCAGGGGACATATCATAACCTCAAAAATCCTTTCCAATCGAGTAAGCCAATCTTCGGCACCATCCGGTCCCGAATCACCACGAAACACAGTGGCTCCCAACCGTCGAGCTCGCTCACAAGTGCACAATATCACAAATCACATCTGCACTACTCACAAGTGTTGCACTACGCGTAGGCCAATATCCAGTCACTCTCTCGGGAATAAACACCTCTGGGCTCAACCTCCTCGGGCTCAGTCACCTCTGGGCGAACACATCCCCAGGATCAGACACCTCCGAGTGGTACATCCAGGCTCAGTCTCATCCGAGAAGCTGACTACCATAGGATCAACTCCCGATCCTACAATCACATCCCCCAAGCTCCGGTCGTCTGGGTAATCCCCCCAAGCACCGACCGTCTGGGAATATCACAATCACAATGAAAACCATCCCGGGAATTACATCCCAAAACATTTCAATCAAATCTTGACTTCATACCAAGTCAAGATCATTCTCAACTGGGTCTCAAGCCCAAAATACCTTTTACACATAAACCGTTAAAATCACATTTAAATCAATAGAATAATCCGGAAATCATCATTGACTCACCAACCAAGTCAAAATATCATTTTAGAAATCATTTAGACTCTGGGGCCTAGCCCAAAACATCATTTGCATGTTCCTTGTAAAACGTGCCCGAAAGACTGATTAAAATAATCATAAAATCCCAATAAATCATTAATTTCACAAATTCACAAGTAACTCCAAATCCGAGTCAAAATCACTATTCACTTGGGTTCTCATGCCCACAATATCATTATCACGCAAATCCATGCGTTGCAACCTCCGTTGCCATTTTCACATAAATCCACATAATCAATCACTGACTCATAACCCGAGTCCAAATATCATTTTCAATCCATGACTCAATAATCCGAGTCCAACCATTATTTTCAATCAATTTCAATCCCGGACTCATAAACCAAGTCCAAACATCATTTTTACCAAATTTCGTAATTTCTCGAAAATCACCCAATAATAATAATATAATAATCATAAAACCGAGAAATTACCGGATTGAAACATAAATCATGCCCAAGCATATAAAATCATATAATAAGGCATTTAAATCATATATGCATGCATCACGGTTAGAAAACAAAGTCCACTCACACACACCGTCCAAACGGTCCGTTTCCGAGCTGCACGTTTTTCCGTAAAATCTAGAAATCACAACTCCTGTCCAAAATCATTATAGAGGGTTACTAACATCTCAAAATACAACATATAATTTTCCCCAATTTTTCCGGGATTTAAATACGTATTTTTAACGTAATACAAAACTTCGGATACGCGGAACATTATCGAAACAATATGCGATTTCACCGAAATCAACGTCAAAATGTTCGTTACACTGAGAGGATCAAAAGTCATGTTGACCTCACCTTGAGACTAGGCCGGACGCGCCCCCACGCGCCGCCGTGAGTGGCTGCGCGTGAAACCCACGCGCCAGCTACAGTGCTGTCTCCCTCACCCGTTTGTCTGGTAAACGGGTCGTTTAACCCGCGAGGCGACCCGGTTCGTTTTCTGTCAATTCGACATTAATTCCACCAATTGAACATTCAGTCAGTTTCGATTCAAGTTTAATTAGAGTTCTGTGGACTTAATTACAAGAAACATTACCTCTAACCTCACGATCACAGATGATCAATGGAAGGACATCCGGCCACTGTTCATCCTTCGAAAACCATCAAACCTTCTTGATTTCGTTCAATTGATTCACCAGTAAGATTCAATGGACTCAGGTAAGTATTTTCCCACAACTCAATTGCATCAATTCGTGGCTCAAACGCCACGACTCAAACTCGATTCTTCGTCACTGTGCAACCATGGAGTTCAGTCAATCTCCATCGTTTTCCTTCAATTGGTGGATCCAGAAGCATCATGGGATCCTCAGGAACACAATCCCCACATAAATTACACCGTTTGATCGCTCCAAGATCACGACACAGCCTCGATTTCTCTCACTGTTACCAAACCCGTTCAGAGCCAAATGAGCTTCAATTCAACTCGTTTTTGATTTGAAACAACTCGTCTCAACCTCAGGAAGCTGAATGTGAGCTTCAATTTGATCCTCACGGCCCCTCACTCGACATTTGAATTTCCCCCCCAATTTTCTAAATTTTCGATTCTCTGTCTCCAGCCTTCAATTAATCCCCAGTGTTTTCCCAGTTTAATCCACTCTTATAACTCTCAAATTCCCCTCGAAGCTGGTTGTGAAAGGGAGCTCAATTCTCCCCAATTTTGATGCCCAAAGTCCACAGTTTAGAAAAACAAAGAAGAGGGAATTAAGGAGAAAATGGAGGAAATGATGAAGGATAAATGATGATGTTGTAATGATGGTGTTGGGAGGGAAACATGGAGATGGAATCAAGGGATGGGTGACACTTGTCACTCATCCGGATGTGCACAGTCACCGGGTACTGTTCATATTAAAATATTATTTTAATCCCGGTTCGTTCGGTTAATCGAGCCCGATTCCGTGACCATAACTTCGTCGTCGAATCTCCGATTTCGGCATGCCGCCTGTCGTTGGATTCGTATTGACGAGACCTACGTAACGGTCCTTGGCCCTCGTCCATCGGACCTCCCGATCAAAAAGTCAACATTTGACCCCTAATATGCCAAATTACCAAAATACCCCTCAACTTCCGCACGCCATAACTTTCACTACGAATGTCGGAATCGAACGTGCCACCTGTCTATGAACTCGTGACGTCCCGAACTACGTCACAGTCACCGGCCAAAGTCCATTTGACCGCCCGAACTAAAAGTCAACATTTTGCCCACGCTAGGGGCAAAACGGTCATTTTGCCCACGCTAGGGGCAAAACGGTCATTTTGCACGTTTCGTCCGATTTCACTCAACTAATCCCCGAATAGTCATTCTAATTCATAATATATTGATATTCAATCCCGATATTCAGGACGGGTCATTACATTCGAATTTGCCAGAGGTTGAAGACGCGTGTACAGTTTCCTGGCGTGTGAGGCCCACACGCAGGAGCTTCTCAGGGTACGGGAGGGCGCGTGGCCCACATTTTGGGGATGTGTTCAACTTGTGAAATCATCGATTCGATGTAACGAACATTTTGGGACTGGTTTCGTGTCGATCGGACATCGTTTTGATAAGTTTCGGGGTGTCCGAAGGTTTAGGATCGTCTTTAAAAATAGTTAAAAATTCGGGAAAATTACGGGGCTTTAGTGGGAGGTTATTTTAGTTAGTAACCCTCTATTACGATTTGGACAGGTTTTGGAGTCCAGGTGACGGTGATTGGCTAGGGAGAGCCGTATGGCATGCGTATCGAAGCGGCAGCTTATGACGGTCTATGAGTGGACCTTGTCTTCTAAATTGGTGCATGCATAAATGTTTATTATATGTTTTAATACAAGTTTTGTGATGCCATGAGTGCATGTGTGTGTGGTTACATATTGGCACGTATTTGGAGGTTTTCGGCCTTATACTGTGCCTATACGGGTTTGTTTTCCTTTATTGGTTTAAATGAAATAGTTTTGGATTTCAAAAGGATAAACTCGATTACGAGACCAATTTGGTTTTGTCTCGGGCATATGACCCTATTGATGACCTCCGGGTCTGAGTCGTGTTCGCGGCGAGTGCTATGTGCACAGCGACGGACGATACGACGCTCGCCTCCAGACTGTGATGTGTTCTTTTCAGAGAGGTTACGATGCACGATCTGTGGTCTGGTAGCCGATGGAGGCTCGACTTCGGAGTGCTGACGGTTCATAATATCGATCTGTGATAGGTGCACCTTGATCTTGTAGTGGTCGCGTCGGTTGATACGTTCACGACGACATACCAGGATTGAGAGCGGTCCTGGAAGGATGGTTGCACGCATCACTACGATCGGAGTCGTGACTGACCCTGAGATATCGGGCATGATGTCCAGTTGAGGCATATGTTTGGGCACGAGACCAAGTTACTTTATGGTTATGTTTTCGGGTCGGGGACCCTAAATGGATTTCCAGGTTCTTGACGGTTTATGGGAACCGGCATGAACCCTTGAAAGGTGTTATGGATCATGACGGTTTATGGGGACCGAGCATGAATCCTTTGAAAGGTTTTAAGGATGTTTTCTATATATATATATATTCATATACCTTCCTTTACTTGGATTGTCTCCTCCGGGGAGAGTCATTTGTAACGACCCGTCCCGAATTTCAGGATTAGATTAGTGATTAATCACGATTAGTGAGGTTAATCCGTGATTAGTTGAGCGAAATCGGACGAACGATGCAAAATGACCGTTTGCCCCTAGTCGTGGTTAAATGTTGACTTTTCATTCTGACGGTCAAAAGGACTTTGACCGATGACCGTGACGTAGCTCAGGACGTCACGAGTTCATAGACAGGTGGCACGTTCAATTCCGACATTCGAGGAAGAAGTTATAACGTTCGGAAGCTTAAGGGAATTTTGGTAATTTTGATTAAAAGAGGCAAATAGTTGACTTTTGGACTGGGAGGTCCGATGACCGAGGGCCGAGGACCTTTACCTAGATCGGGACGATACGAATCCGTAGGCAGGCAGCACGTCGAATTCGGACTTTTGACGGCGAAGTTACGGTTCACGGAAGTTCAAGTACACTATTGCACGAATTACGAGACGACTTGACTTTTGGACTCTAATGGGCCCTATATATTTTATGGAGGCCCAATGGATGAGTGACACTTGTCACCCATCCACAGGCCACCCATATACATTCATGCATCGACCATTTCCTTCTCCATTTCAAACTAAACCCGATCTCACACACCATTCTCCATCTCTATGCAACCCAAACCATTCCCCTTCCATTTGATCCAAACTGAGTCTGAGACAGGAGATGACTGAGGGCTGAGGAGGCCGATGGAAACCTGAACCACCGTCCACGGCGGCGAGAGGAGGAGAAACCCGAGAAGTACTCGATTTCACCATTTTCCTTTTTATTTTGATTTCGCACGTTAAGGTTGATTCTAGATGATTAGAATGAGCTTAGGGGATTATTAGGAAACTATTAAGATGATTTTGAGGTTGGTTTGAGGCTGGGGAAGCCTGAGGGATAAACTGGATTTTTGGAACCGTGAGGAGGATAATCGGTTTAATGGTTTTACTAGATTTTTTATGTTCTAATTTATATGTTTAGCTTCATATGGATGTTAGGAAAATTATAGGATTAATTAGGGGTTGAATCGGACCAAAACAAAGGCGGAAAATCGTCGAACCGATCACGCCGGTTCAGACTGGTCCAAGAACCAGAAAACCGGTTCAGCTGATGTAGGTGATGATGAACAGTGAACAACACCTTCTTGGGGCGCGTATGGACGCGTGGCCCTTAATTTGGGGAATTGTTCAACATATGAAACTCTCTATTCGATGTAACGAGCATTTTGGGACTGGTTTCGTGTCGATCGGACACCGTCTCGATAGTGTTCAGGGCATCGGAAGGTTTAGGATCGGTTTTAAAAATAGTTAGAAAATCAGGAAAATTATGGGACTTCAATGAGAGGTTAATGAGGCTATTAGTAACCCTCTAAATGAATTTGGACAGATTTGGGAGTCCCGGTGGCGAGGATTGACCCGGGAGACAATTATGGCACGCATATCGAGGCGCGGCTTCGGACTGTCTGTGAATGGACCTTGATTTCTAAACTGTGATGCATGCATAAATGTTTTATATGTTTTATGAATATGATTCAATGATTTTGAATTGTATGGTTGTGAATTATATGGTTTCACGCATTTCGAGGTGATTTACATGCTTGCACGTAAATCGAGGTTTTCAGTTTTACACTGATTTTCCGTACTTATGGTTTTGGATATGATTTCATGAAATGGTTTTGGAATTGAAAAAGTAAACTCGGGTTCGAGACCCCTTTGTTTCGGAAACCCTCGGACTCAATGTCCCTTTTACTGACGTTCTCGGGCCGGAGGCCCAATTGGTTCTTAAATTGATTTCGGATTTGGAAATATGGAATTGGACTTGAGGTCCATTTGATTTAACAAGGCATCAGGCTGGAGGCCCAGTTGGTTTATGATTCTGACCAGAGGTCCAGTTTGTATGTGGATTCGGGCCTAGTGCCCAACTATGTGTTACAAATGGTTTTTATGGGTCATGACGGTTTATGAGGACCAGCATGAACCCTTGAAAGGATTTTGCGGGTCATGACGGTTTATGGGAACCGGCATGAACCCTTGAAAGGATTTATGATTCATGACGACTAGTGAGGGTCGGGCATGAATCCTAGAAAGGTTTAAAGGATTGATTTCAAAAGGTTTTTCATATGCCATCCTTTATATATGATTGTCCTCCGAGGAGGGTCGTCGGCCTGGATGGACCCCTGAGTAGTCACGGAGCACTGCCTGAGTGGAGTCGACCCCCAGTTGGGTTCCTTACTCTCGGGATGGGCATGGTTCGTTACCTCCAGGGAGGGTCATTGATCTACGGACTTTGACCTGGGTGGACCCTGGAGAGACTTGGGTTTGAGACCCCGGTTAGCACGCGCATAGCTTTATATACCGTGAAAGGTTCGGTGATATGAAATATAAGGGATAAACATGATTTCAACAGGTTTGGGAAATTGTGGTTACTATGTTATGGTTTTCTGTAAATGGTTTTGGGAAGGAGCCCGTTTGACTTGTATTTACGAAACTTGGGGCTGAGACCCTAAATATGGTTTTTTAAACATATGTGTTTGGATAAATGGTTTTAACTATGCATGCATGCTTTTTAGTGAAGGGTATAAAAGTTTTTTGTGAAATATGTTTTCATAAACTCTTTATTTTTGTCCACTCACAGTCTTTTTGTTTTTAATACCCTTCAGGTTGACATCGGATGTGGACTGTAGCAGAGACCGAGATATCACATACCTCTTCCGGATCCTGGCGTACTCGGATGGTCCGAGAGGGCTAAGGTCGGTAATTTCCCTTGTCTTACACTCCATGTTAGACGGGATCAGGGTCGTTCCTCGTTAATCCCAGAGGGATTGGGGACGGGTCCTGACATCGTTGTCCTGGATGGACCCCGGAGTAGTCACGGAGCACTAACTGAGTGGAGTCGCCCCCGTTGGGTACCTTACTCTCAGGAGGGCTTGGATTATAACCTCAGGGAGGGTCATTGATCTTCAGACATTGACATGGGTGACCCTGAGAGACTCGGGCTCGAGGGCCCGGTTAGCACGGGCGTAGCTTTGGAAACCGTGACATGATTAGTTGTGTGATTTATATGTATATTTGAAATATGATATGTTATGTATACAGGTTTTGGGCTGAGTCCCACATGGATTTGGGTCGTGGCTCGTATGGTTGGTTTCATTATGGTTTTGGGCTGAGTCCCACATGGATTTGGGCAATGGCCCGTATGGTTGGTTCTTCATGGTTCTTTCGGTTATGGCTTTGGGCTTAGTTCCCACATATGGCTCTTCTAGTTAAACTGTTTTCGAATGCATGCGTGCTTTTTAGTGAAGGGTACAAATGTCTTCTTATGAAATATTTTTATTAAACTCTTTGTTTTGTCCACTCACAGCTTTTAAATGTTTTGACTGCCCTTCAGGATGACAGCGGATGTGGCATGTAGTAGAGACCAAGATATCACATATCTCCGGATTCTGGCGTACTCTGAAGCCCGAGAGGGCTAATGTCGGAAATTTCCCTTGTCTGACATTCCATGTCAGACGGGATCAGGGTCGTCCTGCATTAATCCCGGAGGGACTGAGACGGGTCCTAACACAATCTCGTATAGTTCTAGCTTGGACCCGATCACCAATTATGATCATTGTCCATAGAACATGTACTTTTACGATGATATCAAATTATCATATGTTATCACAATGATGACTAGCATGTCATTAATTGTTACGATTTTGAGTGTTAATAATATTTTTTTTTTCAGATTGATTTGTTTGTAAACCTATTATTTGCTTATAATTTTTTTTTTATTTCAGATTGATTTGTTAGCCTTTCATTGGTTTTATTGAAACAATTAATTAAACCTAAACTATTATGATATATTTATAAAATTCATCAAATTTCCTTAAAAGAAAATCTTCTAATTGAAAAAATTTTATATAATTTTACAACACTCAATCTAAAATTCTGCAAAACTCTGTCAAATTGTATAAATCTCAATACAAAAATCTACAAAACTCTACAATATAACTCTATATAATTTCATCATTAACTTTGTAAAAGTTGATATAAGTCGATAGGTTAAATCTATTAAAATCAATCACTTCAACAACTCTATAATTGTCTATATTAATCTGAATTCAATAAACCCTCCCTAAATCTTTCACGATTCCATCATAATCTTGAAATTCAATTTTCTGATAAATTAGGCGATTGTATTGTAAGTTTAATTGGGATAGTAGTAACCCTCGATAGTGGTTTTGACAGAATTGGTGATTCTTGGAAATTACGTAAAAGCGCACAGTTCAGAATTGAGCAGCTTGGACGGTGTGTGAGTGGACTATTATTTTATAAACTGTCATGCATGCATAGTTAAATGTTTTCCATTATTTGTTGCATGATTTGAGTTGCAATGATTGCATAATGATTTTATATGATTTTTTGTTGATTTTATGGATTATTTAATCGGTTTTCGAGCACGATTTACGATGAATTGTGAAAATGATGTTTTTGGAGTGGGCCCGAGTTTGAAAATATTATTTTGACTTGGATTATGGGTCAAGAATGATTATAAGGATTTAATTAATGATTTTCGAATGTGATTTTACGGATTTGGGTGAAAAAAATATTTTGGGCATGAGTCCCTATTGGGAATAGTTTGACTTGGAATTGGAGTCAAACATGTGTTGTACTTGATGACGTAAGAGAAAAAGAGAGAAACAAATTAAAAATAGACCAAGGATGAATGAATGTTGGCTTGGGTTGAGAAGGTGGATTTGGGGTAAGTTTTGAGCATGGACAGCTTGGGCTCATAATGCACAGAAGTCAAAATTTCCAATTTTCATTAAATAAAAAGGGCCCAACAAAATTCTTAAAGGTGTCTTAGTCTAAATAAATTTCCAATTACTCGTTTACGAAATGAGATGTAACATTGTAAGTCATGAAATTCAAATTCACGAACACCACCATACACCCAAGTGGGTCCTAATACCAAATAATGAGCTAGGTTCCCGAAGCGCTCACTTCAACAAAATCTCTCAATAAACAAACACACGAAAAAAAATAAAGCTAAATGCAAGAACCCTTGAAGCTCAAAGAGAAAAAATCAATATTAAAATCAAACAAAAGTCCCCTAATCATCTAAATTACATTTCTTAAATTGTAGAAATAACCTAAGACTCTAATAAGAATATAAATACATAAGGAAAGCAGGTAATTACATTCTCGAATTGGTAAATTATAAATATAAAATAAATAATAAAACTCAAATGAAAATAACAATATATAAATCCCTTGATTTGCTGCTCCTACATCACCACTATTATAATCTAATGATATTCATCTTCGTTATATAATTAAATATCTCAAGATTTTAAGTATGACACTTATAAAAAATAATACCGATATCCAATATATATAATCCTCCTAAATTAAAAAAAAATGAAAACTTGACAAAAGTGGGCATGAAAGTCCTTAATTCTGGCATGTGAATAATATTTAAAGATGGACAAAAAAAATATTGTGTTTAGTTGTAGAAACAGTTTTGGACAACTATGAAGTGAGGTGCAATGTTGTTCTAACAGTTGATGATGGTGGGTAGTTAAGCCGAACAGACAGACAGACAGAGAGCGAGTTAATTGTCTTTATTTCCTGAAAAATCGTGGGAATATATATGTATATATTCCGAAAGGAAAGAAGAGAAGAAAAAAGAAAAATTGATAAAGAAGAAAAAGAATGAGAGGAATACACGTAGGAGGAGAAGAGGACTGTTTCAAATGCGTTTCCGTTTGGGAAAAAATTAGGCAAACTCCTAAAATCCCTCATAATCATTACTTCCGGGGATTAGCCACCTCCTCACTCCAAGTTGTTTCCTGTCTGCCACCTTTCTTCTTTTCCTAACTCTCTCTCTCTCTCTCTCTCTCTCTCTCTCTCTCTCTCTCTCTCTCTCTCTCTCTCTCTCTCTCTCGCTCTCTTTCCAATCCTTTCTTCACCCCAAAAAATTAACCCGAACATTGCCTCTCTTGGCCACACCCCAACATCCTCCCTCCTCCCTCCTCCCTCCTCCCTCCTCCCTCCCCCTCTCCCCTCTCTTCCACAAATGGGGAACTGTTGTTCTCAACGCAGCGACGAGGATGCCCCCGCCAACGAAAAGAAGGGAGACAACAACCACGCCCCGGACAACAACCCTAGTGCTGCCAATTCCGCTCCACAAAACAACAATGGCCACCAACACGGAAGTGGAGGTGGAGGTGGAGGTGGAGGTGGGGGTTGTGATCGTGGTGCAACTCTTCCCCATAAACCTAGCGCCTCCCCCACCCACACGAAAACTGCCAAGCCGGGTCCCATCGGCCCCGTCCTAGGTCGCCCCATGGAGGACGTCCGCGGCACATACTCCATAGGAAAGGAGCTCGGGCGAGGCCAGTTTGGGGTGACGCACTTATGCACGCACAAGGCAACGGGGGAGCAGTTCGCCTGCAAGACGATCGCGAAGCGGAAGCTGGTGAACAAGGAGGATATTGAGGATGTTAGGAGAGAGGTTCAAATCATGCATCACTTGACGGGGCAGCCAAACATTGTGGAGCTCAAGGGGGCCTATGAGGACAAGCAGTCGGTGCATTTGGTCATGGAGTTGTGCGCCGGTGGAGAGCTTTTCGATCGGATCATCTCCAAGGGCCATTACACCGAGCGTGCTGCGGCGGCTTTGCTCAGGACCATTGTTCAGATCGTGCACACTTGCCATTCCATGGGCGTTATTCATAGAGATCTCAAGCCCGAGAATTTCCTTTTGCTCAATAAAGATGAAAACTCTCCTCTCAAGGCCACAGATTTTGGTCTATCCGTCTTTTACAAACAAGGTGTACATTATTTTATTTATTCATTTTTCAAATAATGTCACTTAATAAATTATGGTACATATCAATCATCTCCTACCATTGATTCTTAGATAATATATATATATATATATATATATATATACATATACACATTGTTTTCTTTTGGGTTAGCCATAAATTATTAAAAGGAATTGGAGCTCGATCTCATGGATATATGTAGACGAAATTTCATGAAAACCAATCAAATGCTCCTTAATTATTAATTCCTACTATTATAAAACCAAGAAAAAAGTAGTTGAATTCACAAGGTTTCATCAAAATTAGGGGGAAAAAAGGGAAACAAAAAACCCTCAAATGAAAAAACTACGACCCACACAAAATTAGGTATATATATATTTAACAATTTAATTTCAAGGGTGTTTACGTATAAAAGTGAACAATTGAAATTTGAAAAAAAATGAGAAAAACATAGCGGTTCAAATCCCTCCAATGTAAGCATATATATATATATATATATATATATCTCACATTCAACTATTTCATGATTTTTTATCCATTATTTTAAAATAAAAATGCATGAATTTAATGGCTTTATATATGTACGTATGTATATTTGCAGGTGAAGTATTCAAGGATATAGTGGGTAGCGCATACTACATTGCACCAGAAGTGTTGAAGAGGAGATATGGGCCAGAAGTGGATATATGGAGTGTTGGAGTCATGTTGTATATTCTTCTCAGTGGAGTCCCTCCTTTTTGGGCAGGTATTCATTATTAACTACAGATGTACTGAATTCAAAATTGAATAATTGAAAGAATGAATGATTGGACAGAATCGGAACATGGGATATTCAATGCAATCTTACGCGGTCACCTGGACTTTTCAAGTGATCCATGGCCTCAAATATCAACTCAAGCCAAGGATCTTGTAAGGAAGATGTTGAATTCAGACCCCAAGCAGAGATTGTCAGCCTTCCAAGTTCTCAGTAAGCAATCCCAGCTAGCTGTTCCCACAAGGGCCACAACCCACATGTGTGATATTATAATTATATTAATATATATTTCCATCAGATCATCCATGGATTAAGGAGGATGGTGAAGCACCTGATGTTCCTCTGGACAATGCTGTGCTCAGCAGGCTCAAACAATTCAAAGCAATGAATCAGTTCAAGAAGGTTGCACTTCGGGTACGTAATTATATACATACATACATATATATATATATATATATATATATATATATCTATTAGTGAACTTTGATGTACAATACATGGGTTCAAAGCGTAATTTTCCCTATATTAATTTGTATGACTATTATGATTATTATTATTATTATTTTAGGTTATTGCGGGATGCCTATCAGAAGAAGAAATCATGGGATTGAAAGAGATGTTCAAGAGCATAGATACAGACAACAGCGGGACCATCACACTTGAAGAGCTAAAGCAAGGACTTGCCAAGCAAGGCACAAAGCTTTCTGAATTTGAAGCTCAACAATTAATGGAAGCGGTAAAAGCCATCACATTTTAATTATTTATTTTTTTTATTAGTACTTCGCTAACTTGGGTGATTCATTATTGACTAATTACAAAATAAAAAATAAAATAAAAGGCGGATGCTGATGGCAATGGGACCATAGATTATGATGAATTCATCACGGCAACAATGCACTTGAACCGGATGGATAGAGAAGAGCATCTCTACACCGCCTTCCAACACTTCGATAAAGATAACAGCGGGTATCTATTTTCCTTTCATTTCTTAATTTCCCAACATCCCCCAGCATTTGTACGACTGTTGCAGGCCAGTTTTTGGATATCAAATGGAACTCGTGAAAGGGTCATTTTAATGTGTACCATTTCCCCTATTTTGCAAATCAATTTTGGCTAGGCCGTAGATCGATTGAGTCGCTCTGGAAATTAAACCAAAGCATTTGTTTAATATATAAAGTTATTTATATCATATATTCATATTCATACGACTACTGTTACTGTATTGATGTGGTTAATTACCAGGTATATCACGACTGAAGAGCTAGAGCAAGCACTCCGCGATTATGGTATGCACGATGGAAGGGACATCGAAGAAGTCATTGCTGAAGTTGACGCTGATAATGTAAGAAATTAATAATATACAAAGTTAATTAATTACGCTTTAATTAGTATCGATCATGTGTTTCATCCAAATTTTATAATTATAGTTGACTTTACAAACATTTTATAATTATAGTTGACTTTACAAACATTTTCATTCAAGTATCCCAAACTCTTTAATGTATAGCTAATTCACCCACATATATATATATATATATATATATATATATCATCAACTCATTAATGAAAGTTCTGCCGACAAGTGTGTCTGTACGTAGAATAAAAGTAAAACATTTTACAAAGTTTGGGATACTGCAAATTTTATAAAATCAATTATAATTATAATTTAATACACAACACAAAATACTAAACTGTAATTAATCCTAAAATATATTATGCCTTAACAATATAATTAATATCAGCGCCCATTCAAATATTCATTGTTTTGTACGTGTTTTCCTTGCAGGACGGTCGAATCAACTATGATGAATTTGTGGCAATGATGAGGAAAGGAAACCCGGATGCAAATCCAAAGAAGCGGCGTGATGATGTATTCGTTTGATTTGTTGGCTCATGCATAAACAAGCAAATACCATGAGTCAAGTCAACGGTGGGGATGATGAAATAGGAATATAATGACGTCATTAATTACAGCTAGAGGAGAAAAAAGCCATACTAATTTGGGTGCTGCTGATGATCATGCCGATGTACAATATCTATACAGAAACACGGGCACAACAAAATGGGAATGCCGAATGCCGATGTACAATATCTATACAAAAAACACGTGCACAACAAAATGGGAGGGCCGGTATCAAAATGGGAGACAGGAGGTGGTGCAGCGTAAACTCAATTAACCAGTATTCTAGGGTGCTGCATTTGTAGACTACATTTACAAACAAACATTAATACAGATAAAACTCACCAATATAACAAGGGTCCGTTTGTATTAACAAGTATTTACAAATGTGTAATATATTGAGGTTGTAATTAATTGAAGCGGTGGATCCGTACTCTTTCTCCCACTTGTGAAAATTGTACTCAAATATATTGATTGCATCGCTAACTAGTGGTTAGGAATCAAGTTTACGTTTTTACTAATGTGTAATATATTCTTCTCCATTAGCAGACTTCTTGTTCACTTAATTGCACACAACTCTTTAATTTTCCATTGTCTATGAATTTGATTATTATCCGTAGACATTTGTGAGAATTATACATAAAGAATCTAAAATATTTCCAAAAAAAAAATTCACAAATATTTTTCAAAAAGTTGGTGAAAAGAAAGAAATTTGTAATTATTGTACTTGAATAACTATCAATATATTCTCATATGGAAAGGAATGATGCAATTCTTCCTTATTTTCAAGAACTCCCTCGGTTCTCTCTCTCTAATGTTTGACTAGCACTGCAAGCCCACACCACCATCGAATAATGTCCAAGACATTTCGACCAAATCCGATGGTAGAAATCGCTTCCTTGCAGCCTTGTGAGTCGATTGGTGATAAGGCAAGATTTCTGACTTTAGACTTCATATTTGAGTTCCTAGTGAGGAACAGATAAATTTACATTGTAGATCGTCAAAATCAGTCGACAATTGAAGAAATTAGAAGCACATCGGAAAATGGCTATTTTTGGCTACATTTCCAGATTTCGTCCACTGTCGACGGCAACGGTTTGGTCATTATCTCCAGCAAATCGCCAATGACATGGTTTAGTGGCGCCTTTAATATCGTTATCAAGGATTTGATGGAATATGAAGACAACGTTAGCATATTCCGTCAAATAGAAACAATGTTACAGCAGAACCCTAACACGCTTGGTTGGACGAAATATTCCTTGTTGTTGGAATATTCCATCGGTCTTGATGGAATATTCCATTTAGAGTAATGGAATATTCCTTTTGAGTGACAGAATATTCCACCATACTAGTCCAAACACGCGTGTCGCATGTGGGGCACGTAATCGATGAGTGGGGGAGCGTTGTCGGGACGTGGTGCGTTTCCCAGCCAACATATGACGCATGACAGAAAATGGGGTGGCTGTTGGTCTTCTGCTAGTAGGTGGCGGTGTGTGGAACCACTCTCCAACCCACGACAGCGAATACTTGAGGTTTTACATCGTTTCGAATATACTATGACAATTTCAAGGCCATTGGAGTTTTATTTATTTCAAAATGCTCAGAAATGTACATGTCCAGAATAGAGATATTCCAGAAAGAAAAGTCTTCGCCTTGTAGAATCTTCCTGGTCTATTTGAGCCCCATTTGAGAAAGTGCAGCTCATATCGGTTTATGATGGACCGTGTTTTGGCTCGAAGGTCAAGGGAGCAAGATTTCAGACATAGCAGATTAGGGCTCAGGAAGAGCTAGCGATATCAAATTAGGTGTCACGACCCGACTCCCCAAGCACGATATTGTCCGTATTGGGACTAGTTTCATGGCTTTATTTCTGAGAACTCACATGCAACTTTTTAGTGGGTTACCCATCCTGAGATTGCTCCAGCCCAAACTCGCTTAACTTTGTAATTCCAACCAAACCCAAAACCAGTGAACTCCCAAAAGGCCTCTTCCTAAATAGATACGTGCCCACACATATAAGACACTTCATTTTTCCTTCTCCGAGTGATGTGGGATTGCTCGCTGTTTTTCCCAAGACACGAGTCATACAATCCACCCCTCCCCCTTTTGATGTTTCCTAGCTTATACACTACTATTGTAGTAATGGTAATGCACAAGTAAGGGTGTCGAACCACAGGGACTGATTAGGCTTCACAATTACCTCTAAATAACCCTATACTAACTCAATTAACTAGTGGAATTAAAAGAACTGAAAATAAAACAGAATTGTGTTTTGATTTGTGATATGTAAGGACATTAAACTGAAATTAAAACTTTAAGTAAATGAAGATAGATAGAAAAGACTAAGAAAAGTATGGAGATGGAAGCTAGGGTCTTGACTTCACCTATGTAACCTTGATTCTATGAATACAGTGACTAAAGTACCTGATCTTCCAAACCTGCTCTAAGGATCGTTTTCACTTAAGTAAGATAGGTCATGGCATGTGGAACACTATCTAGTCCTTCTAATTGCAACCTAAGTATGGCATGTACTTTAGATTACTCCTAGAAAGCCTTTAAGTATGAGAAAAGAAATAAATATGACCAAACAGATTCAGTGGCATGGCATGTACTCACTAACCCTATTCTTTCATTCATAAATCAATTAAACTTAGGCATGGCATGTGCTCTAAATCTAACTAGGCATATGGAACCCTAATGGTGATCAAGCACTAGAATCACATATGAATCAATAATTAAAATGAATGAAACAAAGAAGAGTTTGCAGAAATCAGAATACTTCAATCATAACATAGACTGAGTTTACATGGTTACATCAAGAACCGTAGATGAGAAATTAGCTACACATGTATCTAATCAACATAAAAGCATTAATTAAAGACATGGATGCAGCAAACTCTAAGTAGAAGGCAGTCTTCTTCTCCAGAACTGAAAAGGGCTTCTTCTTCACACACAAAGATGATGGATGACGAATTTGATGAAGGAATTTTGGAGCTTTTATGATGAGAGATTGAGGTACATGGGAAAGAGATGCAAAAGGATGGAAGAGGGGAGATGGTTATGGAATTCTTGAGGTTTTCTCACTGGAAGAGAAGGGGAATGAAAAAGAAGAGCAGATCTGATTTCTTTGTTGTGTGAAGGCTCTCCTATTTTGAGAGTGAAGAGGGCTTAAATAGGCAAGAAAGCATGAGGGCAAATAAGGAAAGACATGTAATCTGCTACTATTTACGTGAATAGTGTCAGGTGTGCATAGTGATTCCTGAATAGTGTCTGGACTGCATAGTGATTTCTGAATAGTGTCTGGCCTGCATAGTGATTCCTGAATAGTGGCAGCTTTTTGTTTTCCACATTATTTTTCCTTGCTCCATAAGTAAGCTCTTTCAACTCCGAATTTCCTCCTTTTACACCGAAAACATTCTAATTCGACATAATGTCCAATCCTGCACAACTCTCACAAAAATTATCATTTTCTCCTATGTGATGAAAGATATTAGTAGTACATCAAAGATAATAATGCATGGAAAAATGCATAAAATATGACCTAACAAAGACCCCCAAACCTATCATTTGCTAGTCCTCAAGCAAAACAAATTACATAAGCACAATTAAATTAATGACTCGATCTTCCTATGATAGACCATTTAAACCCCTAGGTGTGCCTAGTATGAGGAGTTTTGTCTCCTGAGGGTTTAACAGATGTGACACCCACAAACACCATCAAGACTATTGAAAAAACAAGGGTTAAAACATTATGGAAACAAAGTAAGGTGAACCAATGAAACCTTAGTCATACCTTCACCTTCTTGAATTCACCATGCCAGCAACTAATTAGTGTGCAAGTGAACACTTTTACTCTAAGTTTCAAGGCTTCATAGGTATCATTTTCAAACCTGAAGATAGAATTCGTCTCAACTCTAAGTCTCACAGATTCACTCAATCACTCGAACCTAAGGTTTAATCTCTCCATCAAACATATGTGAGTGAAGTTATGTAATATGAAAGCAAGTATTCTCACATATGAAGTATAAGAAAAAATGGTACAATTTCAGGATAGATCTCATGAGAGAATCGAAAACTAAGAATTAGATAGAGCACATACCTACCAACATTCATGTCATTGCCCAAGTGATCAACATAGGTCTTAATCTAAATAGGTTGTAATGACGCTTGGTTGAGGGAAAAATGAAAAAAGGATAGGAACAACAAGTAACTTAGAATCATACCATGGGCTCTTGAAAAATTCCTTTGCACAGCTTGATGTTATTCCCAACATCTGCTCACTTTAAGTTGAATGGAAAGAACTTTTCTCAGATCATACTTGAACTTTTTCTTTTGCTTTTTTTTTTCTCATCTTTTTTTTTTCCTTGAAGTTTTACTTCATTTAAGTTCTCTTTTCTTTTGATATGAACTTCTTTTGATCTGAGCTACTTTTGATTTTTCATAAACTTTTGATTTAACAGTGGCCATACTTTTCCTTGCATCGAATTTCCACTTTCAGCAACCTTGGCAGATTCCAAGCTATAGGGTATGGTCACAATTAAGCTAGGTACCTCAAAGAGAGATACAAAAGGGAAGGAGTGATGTAGGTTATGAAAGAAATGGCTACATGTGTTTGGCTACAAAATGGCTAATGGAGCACACAAAGGTCGGGTTTAGAGAAGGCTTTTAGAAGGTTATGCACACAAAGCCTAGCATCACTTCAAAAAGGCTACTCCACAAATGAAGGGCATGTGATATCTGAAATTATGATAAATTCTTAGTAATCAACCAAAAATGATAATGAGATCAGATTAGAGTGAATTAGAAAGAAAGAATTGGAGCAGAAACAAATTAAACCCTCTCAAGAAAGCAAGTAGGCTCAAAACATCACAAGGGTAGTCTCCACTATTCTTCTTCATTTGTTTGATCAGGTACCTTATTCACCATGATTCTAAGAGCAAAAGAGGTCAGAAAGAACACCTAATCAGAAGACTAATCAAGGATTCCTTCTAACTGACGATTGTATGCCTTAGTTTGCATAAAGATTCCATTACAATGTTTCAACAATGCTCTAACAGACTGACTCTGTAGCACCCAAAAATTTGCAATTCCTTACCCCCAAACCTAAACTAAACATTGTCCTCAATGTATAAAATAGAAAAAATGCATGCAATGCAAAGGGAGTATCAAAGCAGAGAAAGAAAAGAAGTAATTAAGTTAAAAGGCTTGAAAGATAGAACCTGGTTGGGTTGCCTCCCAACAAGCGCTGTATTTAATGTCTAGGCAAGACGTGGTTGCCAATGGGCTTAATGGAATGGAAGAGTATCCACCATATGTGCAATGGGAACACCCATATCAGACATCAAGTACGGCTTTAATATGTGGCCATTAACTTTGAAACTGTTACCATTGCTGAGATTCTTTATTTCAACTGCTCCATGAGGATACACTTTGATTACTTTGAAAGGTCCAACCCATCTAGACTTAAGTTTACCTGGAAAGAGACGTAAACGAGAGTCATATAATAAAACATTTTGATCAGGGAAGATGATAGGACCGCCCCCGGAAGGGGCGTCGAAAACCGCGCCCGGTCCTGCTCCCGTCTGGCAAGTCGACTGAAATACCCAAGTTTACCCTCAGTACGTGCCAGACCAGGGATAGCCACATGTGCTTACTCATGCCTCCGCCCCTCGTACAGCCTCGAACAACGCGCATGTCCTGGAGGGTCAATAAAAACCAAAAGGTGTGAGTGGACAAAAATAAATTAGTTTAGCAAAAGTAGTTACAACAAGCGTTTTTACCCTCCGCGTAAAAACCAATGCATGCATACAAAAACATTTCGTCATCGGTTAAGATTTTCCGCATAAGTAAAACTGTGTATCAAATTTCAACATAAAGAAAACTCGTATGAATCTCAAATCATTTTTCCTTTCTCAACCATCGGGTCTTAGCCCGCAATCGTAATCACCGGGCCACAGCCCAAAACCACAAATCAAACCAAATGCACAACCTGATCCAGAACCAACAACCATATACCGGGACACTGCCCAACTCAACTGAAACATCAGAAATCATCAATAAATCACAAGTCAATCATTTGCTGGATATCAAGTGCGCCCGAGTCTTTAAACTCAAAACCATGCGCATAAACAGGCCTTCCCGGGATATCAACGAGTCTTTAAACTCAAAACATGATTAGTAGGCCTCGGGGGTATCACAATAATCGAGTCTTTAAACTCACGAGTCTTTAAACTCATTAAGGGCCCTCCCCCGTCATCAATTAACCGAGTCTTTAAACTCAAAACGTGCTCCAACAATAGCACCGGGTTTTTAACCCAAAACAGTTTTCAAACATAACAACGGGTCTTTAAACCCCAAGCAGTTTTCAACGGGTCTTTAAACCCCAAAACAGTTTATCAATCACGATAACGCGAGATCCATCCCAAAATCACATTTTTCACAAGAGGACCCATGGTCCGAAATTCCACATTCATTTCCCCAAATCATACTTTACAAACATAATCAAATCATCATGAAACACGGGGCATGCAAAACAGACCAAATCGCTTTATTAACTCCTTTTTCATTCCCGAATTCGAATTCGCAATAATGATTCCGTAAGCCGGCATCCGGAAGCATCATCCCGAACCCAAACCAAGAATCCGCTTTAAATTTCCGAAAACCGAAACCTCGTTCGTTAAAATTTCTTTTATGCCCCGAGCATCAAGCCCGAAATCACCTTTTTCAAATCCATTTTAATTCCTTGAAATCACTTCATTTCTCAATTCTCATTATCAAAACATCAAGCCCACAATCATAATTACCAAATCACAATCCAAGAAAAACATACTCAAAACCCACATTTTAAATCCTCAAAATCACAAGTCTCATTTTAATTCCCCAATTCAAACATCAACAGTGTTCAAATCACAATAACTCAAAATCTCGTAAAACGTACAAATCCAGAACTTTCTCGAAAAACGTGTCAAAATCGTAAGTCACACTCGCAAATCATAAACAACCTTCTTAAATCATTTTACACCCATTTCATATAACTTCTTCCATTAAACCATCATTAAGCATGCGAGGAACCATAGTCTCGAAATACGTGGTATTTCACATGTATAGTAAAAATACGTATAAATACGGGACCGAATACGTATAAATACGGAAATCAAAATCAATCACAACTTATAATCATAATCATAAAATTATAGAAATAATTTATGCATGCATTAAATTTTGAAAGCAACGTCCACTCACACACCATCCTTAAGGCTCGGTTTTGCGCTGCACGCATGCCCGTAATTTCCGATATTCCAGAATTTCCAAATCCTGTCCGCAAACATACTTTAGTGTCACTAAGGGCTTAAATAACAACATACTAATTTCTCATAATTTTCCGGGAATTAATCATTATTTACAAACGTAACATAAATCTTCGGACCCTCGGAATAACATCGAAATGGTGTCCAATAAATTTGAAACTAGCGTTAAAATGTTCGTTACAATGTGTAGGACAAAAGTCATTTTGGACTTACCTTGAAAATCGGACCCACGCGCCGTCACGCGCCGCCGCAAGCGGCTGCGCGTGACACCCACGCGCCTGCTACAGTAACCCCCAACGGTCACCATCTTCACCCGACCGCCTGGTAAACGGGCCATTTGACCCGCGTCAAACCCGATTCAATCCCTGCGATAAACTAACTAATTTCTTCAATTGATCATTCAGATGGACTCGTAACATACTTAATTAGAGGTCTGTGTCCCACATTCACGTCAACACAGCCCCAAACCAACTCAATTGAACATGGGTCCTAATCAGGTTCGAAGTTCCAATTCATCACATAGGCATTGTTTTTCTTCAATTGATTAGCTATGAAGCTTCATAGACTCACCCTAAAGATGATTGGGGACTCAATTTCACAAGAACATACCTCCACAACCACGACTCCAAGCTCAATTTTCCTGAACTCTGTCGTCCCTGTCCATGGCTCCGAGGGCCTTCTAGCTTTGTCCCATCGATCTGGATCGACCAAGTGAAGTCCCAGAAGACATAACCTCACCCCAATTGGACTTGGGCTGGCCTACATTTCGAATTTGGGTTTTTGAATTTGTTCAACACAGGTTTCGGGTTCCAGTGCACAATTTCACTCATTTCCCTCGTTTCGTTCACTCTCTGCTTCTCTGAAGTTCTCAGCCCCTCTCAAACGCCTCAGAACGAGCAACCCAAACAATTAATTCCCCCAAACCTACCGGTGCTCTGCTCAAAATTCTCAAACGGATAAAACAATTCCATGGTGCTCTGTTCCTCCCATTTTCCATGGCACCCGCACAGTCCCACCAACACTCCACTGCGCCCGAGTGCATAAACAATCCATCACACACAGCCCAGGCGCTTGATTTCAAGAGCACCCGTGGGAATCTCCCTGGCCACACTGCAAGGCTGTTTCCCGCAAGGACCACAACCCGGTTTGTTTAATCCCTCCTGTGCACTGCTGCCCAACGATCACCCAGTTCCCACCGTTCAATTAGCACCCAGGGAACAGACATAGGCGTATGGGTGCTGTATGGGAAGGAGGGAGTGGTGTCGGCCGTGCTTGCACAGAGAGGGTGGGAGATTTGAACCGATGAAGAATAAGGAAATGGACGGCCTAGATTTGCCCAGGTTGAAAACTCAGATTAGATGGAGGGTCCAGATTCACCCTTGAGATTAAGTGGCAATCATAAATAATTAAACCCAATTATCTTAATCCACATTCACCAGATCACAGTACCAGTCCGTAATTAAATGTTATTGGTCCATGGGCCCCACCTAGAACATCTGATCCAATCAGAATAAGCCACGTGTCCTTGCCTCGTAATGCGTACATAGTGAAATCGAGCTTCCGTGACCCGTAACTTTCCCGTCCGAAGTCCGATTTCAACGTGCCGCCTGTCGTTGTACTCAGGGCATCGAGATCTTCCTAACGGTTCTTGGCCCTTGGCCATCGTGCCCCACGATAAAAAGGTCAACATTTTCCCCCCATTTCGTCCAATTTACGAAAATGCCCCAGGACTTCCGAACGTCATAACTTTCACCACGAATGTCGGAATCGAACGTGCCACTTGTCTATGAACTCGTGACGTCCCAGACTACGTCACGGTCATCGGTCAAAGTCCGTTTGACCGTCCGAAATAAAGTCAACGTTTTAGCCACGACCAGGGGCAAAACGGTCATTTGCACCGTTCGTCCGATTTCACCCAACTAAACACCGATTAACCCCGTAAATCATGATTAGTTACAAATCTAATCCCGAACTCCGGGATGGGTCGTTACAATCTTCCCCCCTTAAGGAATTTCGTCCCCGAAATTCCAACCGATCAAAACTCAACCGTTCCTCCCTCCTAAAACCAGTTTCGTTCTCGAAATTTCGATTATCCTTATTTTACATCCACTTCGGGGAAAACTTTTCGACCACGCCACACGTGTACACCCGTACACCCATTAACTCATCTGTATCCCAGACGTCCTATCGCCGTCTCAAGTCGTACCGACCACACTCGACCACCTCGAGTGAAAATGATCACTTGACGTCTGCTCCCACTGGGAGTCACCAACTCTCACTCGTCAGTCTGTGCTGACACTACCAGCCAAACGGTCACCACTAAACCTCACCAGTAAAGCAGTAATCGACAGCCAATTGGTGTCACATAAAGTTGCGTAAGATCAATAAGACGATCTCATCTCGCAGGGGAAGCCCAACCCTGCGGCATATATCCATCTCAAGTCCATAAGTGTCAATTCCCTCAGTCATTTCGGTGTGATAACATCACGCAAGGCCACACGTAGTGACGTAGTCACCAACTCACTCATCTTGAGTGTACGTATACCATCATCATGCTCAATCAGGTGGTGTAACTGACACACATTGAATACTAGCCCATCAATGTTCACCCAACTCCACACTGGGGTTCACTAGCCATCCGTGGCTAAGGGCGCATGCTCATGAATTAACGGAACCCAACAAAATTAACTCTGCCCAGTGCATAGTACTCAATGTCCAGTTCATACCCACCACCAAATCCAATGGTGTCGAAACTAAGACGACCATCAACACGTATATCCATACGCCACTGGTACCTCACATGTGCTGTCACTAAGCACCACACGGCCAGTCCAATACCGATCCTGTATACCGTGCATGATACGTACATCCATTCCCCGATATGTCCACTGTATGGCCCGTAGTCAATCATGATTCGATACTGGGGTTCTCCTGTCCAATCTCATACTAGACAAATCGATCATTCCACTCATCATCCATTCTGGATCCCATGGTCACCCGACCAGTAACACGACATCGACTCCCAAACACGTCATCTAAGACGTACCATCCCAAGCACGCTCACCAAGGCGTGTACAGTCATGCCGAATGGGCATATAATCTCATTCACAAATACCGAGGCACACCAACTCAGAATCTATCGGATACCGCTCATACGGTTACCCCATCACCGCTGATGGACTTCGAAGAGAAGCCAATCCCAATCGCACATATCTATAACTGACAATTAGACCCTGTTGGGTATCCACCCATCCACAAGTCAAGCCTCGAGTTCAACTCATAACCGTTCCCACTCGCTCGAGTACGGATTAACTTCGAAAAGAAGTTCAATCCAACAATCCTCATAATCCAGATCCACCTAGGATCCACCCATGCACACAGCTGGCAATCCACCTGGGACTCGATAATAGGGTCTCACACCCACTAGATTTCTTGTCAATCGCCCAACATTCCTCAAGTATTTTCTCCCCTAACCAATCACTTAACAACGTAACACATCCACTCTGTGGATCCCATCCATTTACCTCATATCGATCCCTGCCACTCCACCTAGGAGAGACCAAGGATGATCCACAATGATGTCAAGTCCAACCGCCGGACTCCCTACATCCGTAACTCACTTGGACAACCACGCGTCCACCATCAGCCCATAACTCAGACCTCACGTCAAATAATGACTAACTGTGCACATACACTGATTCCGACAGGGAATTACTCAACTCTTGTCACCTCGTCACTGTTGGGACTTACCCCAATACCTCATAATCTTCGCTGGATCCTACCCAGTCCATGAGTCGACCACTACTGAATCTCAAATACCAACGCACTCTCATCATGACCGAATTACACCCCAACCCGCGGCTCAACACAATCTCACTCGCTGGCACTAGCACCAGCACTAGCACCCGCGCCAACGTACAATCATCCACACCTCGACTCCTCCTGAGTCCAATCTCATACCAAACCAATCCTATCATCACTGGCATACCCAATCCCCGAGCAACATCCAATGCTCAACCACCTTCTATTAGACTAATAGGGCCTGAGAGAAAGTACAGTTTGCCCAAAAATGCGGCGTTCCAGCCACCGGTCTCGTTCGTCCTTGCGACCCACCAATTCTACGTCTAACCAATCGCAGTTCTCGGCGTCCACTACCCGACATCTGACCCTCAAACCAGGGTCAATCTCACCTGAGATCTAACACGAGGCCCCAAATACCCTCGCCTACTCGTCTCACTACCAGGTCGCGCACGAGGCTTACGCTCCGGAGGCATGATGTGGCAACAGAATCAGCAACCAAGCGCTCTGATACCAAATTGACAGGACCGCCCCCGGAAGGGGCGTCGAAAACCGCGCCCGGTCCTGCTCCCATCTGGCAAGTCGACTGAAATACCCAAGTTTACCCTCAGTACGTGCCAGACCAGGGATAGCCACATGTGCTTACTCATGCCTCCGCCCCTCGTACAGCCTCGAACAATGCGCCACGTCCTGGAGGGTCAATAAAAACCAAAAGGTGTGAGTGGACAAAAATAAATTAGTAAAAATACGTATAAATACGGGACCGAATACGTATAAATACGGAAATCAAAATCAATCACAACTTATAATCATAATCATAAAATTATAGAAATAATTTATGCATGCATTAAATTTTGAAAGCAACGTCCACTCACACACCATCCTTAAGGCTCGGTTTTGCGCTACACGCATGCCCGTAATTTCCGATATTTCCAGAATTTCCAAATCCTGTCCTCAAACATACTTTAGTGTCACTAAGGGCTTAAATAACAACATACTAATTTCCCATAATTTTCCGGGAATTAATCAATATTTACAAACGTAACATAAATCTTCGGACCCTCGGAATAACATCGAAATGGTGTCTGATAAATTTGAAACTAGCGTTAAAATGTTCGTTACAATGTGTAGGACAAAAGTCATTTTGGACTTACCTTGAAAATCGGACCCACGCGCCGTCACGCGCCGCCGCAAGCGGCTGCGCGTGACACCCACGCGCCTGCTACAGTAACCCCCAACGGTCACCATCTTCACCCGACCGCCTGGTAAACGGGCCATTTGACCCGCGTCAAACCCGATTCAATCCCTGCGATAAACTAACTAATTTCTTCAATTGATCATTCAGATGGACTCGTAACATACTTAATTAGAGGTCTGTGTCCCACATTCACGTCAACACAGCCCCAAACCAACTCAATTGAACATGAGTCCTAATCAGGTTCGAAGTTCCAATTCATCACATAGGCATTGTTTTTCTTCAATTGATTAGCTATGAAGCTTCATAGACTCACCCTAAAGATGATTGGGGACTCAATTTCACAAGAACATACCTCCACAACCACGACTCCAAGCTCAATTTTCCTGAACTCTTTCGTCCCTGTCCATGGCTCCGAGGGCCTTCTAGCTTCGCCCTATCGATCTGGATCGACCAAGTGAAGTCCCAGAAGACATAACCTCACCCCAATTGGACTTGGGCTGGCCTACATTTCGAATTTGGGTTTTTGAATTTGTTCAACACAGGTTTCGGGTTCCAGTGCACAATTTCACTCATTTCCCTCGTTCGTTCACTCTCTGCTTCTCTGAAGTTCTCAGCCCCTCTCAAACGCCTCAGAACGAGCAACCCAAACAATTAATTCCCCCAAACCTACCGGTGCTCTACTCAAAATTCTCAAACGGATAAAACAATTCCATGGTGCTCTGTTCCTCCCATTTTCCATGGCACCCGCACAGTCCCACCAACACTCCACTGCGCCCGAGTGCATAAACAATCCATCACACACAGCCCAGGCGCTTGATTTCAAGGGCACCCGTGGGAATCTCCCTGGCCACACTGCAAGGCTGTTTCCCGCAAGGACCACAACCCGGTTTGTTTAATCCCTCCCGTGCACTGCTGCCCAACGATCACCCAGTTCCCACCGTTCAATTAGCACCCAGGGAACAGACATAGGCGTATGGGTGCTGTATGGGGAGGAGGGAGTGGTGTCGGCCGTGCTTGCACAGAGAGGGTGGGAGATTTGAACCGATGAAGAATAAGGAAATGGACCGCCCAGATTTGCCCAGGTTGAAAACTCAGATTAGATGGAGGGTCCAGATTCACCCTTGAGATTAAGTGGCAATCATAAATTATTAAACCCAATTATCTTAATCCACATTCACCAGATCACAGTTCCAGTCCATAATTAAATGTTATTGGTCCATGGGCCCCACCTAGAACATCTGATCCAATCAGAATAAGCCACGTGTCCTTGCCTCGTAATGCGTACATAGTGAAATCGAGCTTCCGTGACCCGTAACTTTCCCGTCCGAAGTCCGATTTCAACGTGCCGCCTGTCGTTGTACTCAGGGCATCGAGACCTTCCTAACGGTCCTTGGCCCTTGGCCATCGGGCCCCACGATAAAAAGGTCAACATTTTCCCCCCATTTCGTCCAATTTACGAAAATGCCCCAGGACTTCCGAACGTCATAACTTTCACCACGAATGTCGGAATCGAACGTGCCACCTGTCTATGAACTCGTGACGTCCCAGACTACGTCACGGTCATCGGTCAAAGTCCGTTTGACCGTCCAAACTAAAAGTCAACATTTTACCCACGACTAGGGGCAAAAAGGTCATTTTGCACCGTTCGTCCGATTTTACCCAACTAATCACCGATTAACCCCGTAAATCATGATTAGTTACAAATCTAATCCCGAACTCCGGGATGGGTCGTTACAGAAGAATACCTTTCTCGTAAGAGCTTTATCATGGTAAAGCTTGGTCCTCTCTTTGTAAATCTTTGCACTTTCATAAGCCTCATTCCTTAGCTCCTCAAGCTCATTGAGTTGCAACTTTCTTGACATTCCAGCTTTTGTAAAGTCCATGTTAAGCTTCTTGATTGCCCACAAAGCATGGTGCTCCAACTCCATTGGCAAATGGCAAGCTTTCCCAAAAACAATTTTGTAAGGGCTCATCCCAATAGGAGTCTTATAAGCTGTTCTATAGGCCCAAAGTGCATCATGTAACTTTGTGGACCAGTCTTTCCTTGTCGAATTCACAGTCTTCATTAGAATATTCTTGATCTCCCTATTGCTTATCTCCACTTGGCCAGAAGTTTGGGGATGATATGGTGTGCTCACTCTATGTGTGATTCCATACTTCTTCATCAAGGCTTCAAATGGCTTGTTGCAGAAGTGAGTTCCACCATCACTGATGATAGCTCTTGGCATTCCGAACTTTGAAAAAATGATGTCCTTGAGGAAGTTAATCACCACTCTATGATCATTGGTCTTTGAAGCAATTGCTTCCACCCATTTAGACACGTAGTCTACTGCAACCAGGATGTAATTGTAGCCAAAAGAGGGTGGGAATGGTCCCATGAAATCGATGCCCCAAACGTCAAAGATCTCCACAACCAAAATGTTATGCAAAGGCATCTGATTTCTGCTGCTGATGTTGCCCATTCTTTGGCACCTATCACACTTAGCACAAAATTTAAAAGCATCTTTAAACAAAGTAGGCCAAAAGAAACCAGATTGAAGAACCTTGGCTGCTGTCTTCTTGGCACCAAAATGACCCCCACATGCGAACTCATGACTGAAATTGAGTATGCTTTCTTGCTCAACCTCAGGAACACATCTTCTAATAATCTGATCTGGTCCATATTTGAAAAGGTAGGGCTCATCCCACATGTAGTGCTTCACTTGCGAAAAGAACCTTTTCTTCTCCTGAAAGGTTAGATCATCTCTAATAATACCACAAGCAAGAAAATTAACAAAATCAGCATACCATGGTTCATCATCTTGGATGGCAAGAAGTTGTTCATCAGGGAATGATTCATTCAAGGGAAACTGTGCATTTCTGTCAATTGCTTCACTTTTCAAACTTGATAAGTGGTCAGCAACTACATTCTCTTTGCCGCTCTTGTCTCTTATTTCCAAATCAAATTCTTGTAATAAGAGGATTCATCTAATGAGTCTTGGCTTGGCATCCTTTTTGGTCATTAGGTATCGTAGAGCTGAATGGTCTGAGTAGACAATGACTTTTGATCCTACAAGATAAGATCTGAACTTCTCCAGAGCAAAGACAACAGCAAGTAACTCTTTTTCTGTTGTGGAATAGTTTAGCTGAGCATCATTCAATGTCCTGCTTGCATAATAAATAACATGAGAGAGTTTTCCAATTCTTTGGCCTAGTACTGCACCAATAGCAAAATCAGATGCATCACACATCAATTCAAAGGGTAAAGACCAATATGGAGCCATGATAATTGGAGCAGAAGTTAGTTTCTTCTTAAGCATTTCAAAGGCCTGCAAACATTCGTCATTAAAGTCAAAAGAAGTGTCCTTAGCTAACAAGTTACATAACGGACGAGTTATTTTTGAAAAATCCTTAATAAAACGTCTATAAAAACCTGCATGACCTAGGAAGCTTTGAATTCCCTTAACAGATGCTGGGGGAGGTAGTATGGAGATCAAGTCAATTTTTGCTTTATCTACCTCTATTCCCTTGCTTGAAATTACTTGACCTAGCACTATACCCTTCTTAACCATAAAATGGCATTTCTCCCAATTCAAAATCAGATTGGTGTCTTGGCAACGTTTTAGAACTAATGCAAGATGATCAAGACATATATCAAATGAGGAACCAAACACAGAAAAATCATCCATAAAAACCTCGATGAACCTCTCAACCATGTCAGAGAAAATGGCCATCATGCATCTTTGAAATGTAGCTGGTGCGTTACACAAACCGAATGGCATCCTCCGATAAGAAAACGTGCCAAATGTGCAGGTAAAGGTCGTCTTCGCTTGGTCCTCAGGTGCAATTGGGATTTGGTTATAACCTGAATAACCATCAAGAAAACAGTAGTGTGAGTAACCAGCTAATCTTTCAAGCATTTGATCAATAAAATGAAGGGGAAAATGATCTTTTCTAGTCATAGCATTTAACTTCCTGTAATCAATGCACACCCTCCATCCAGTCATGACTCTTGTTGGGACAAGTTCATCCTGATCATTTTTTACGACAGTCATGCCACTCTTCTTTGGTACAACTTGAGTAGGACTAACCCACTTGCTGTCAGAAATAGGATAGATGATCCCAGTGTCAAGTAGCTTAAGTACTTCAGCTCTAACCACTTCTTTCATGTTGGGATTGAGTCTTCGTTGAGGTTCACAGCTGGGTTGGCTATCCTCCTCCAAAAGTATCCTATGCATGCACATAGAGGGACTGTTTCCTTTGATATCTGCTATAGACCATCCAATGGTGGATTTGAACTCTCTCAAAACTCTTACTAGCTTTTCTTCCTGCAAAGAGGTCAGATCAGAAGCTATGATAACTGGAAGTGAATTTTGGTCACCCAGAAAGATATACTTAAGATGAGAGGGAAGTAATTTAAGCTCAAGCTTTGGTGGTTTGATGATTGAGGGTATGAGATGATCAGTGGATGGCTCGAGTGGCTCAAGGGGGACTAAATAGGTGATGGGATATGACTTCAAAGCCTCCAAAGCAGAAACTTCCTCTTCCAACTCCCATTCATCTTCGAAGTCATCCAGAACATTGGTCAAGACAATCTCTAGTGGGTCTTTAGGGGGGCCTTGAGAAAATTTGGTGAACACAAAAGAATCCAATATATCAACAGAGAAACAATCTAAAGAAGAATACGGATGAGTTAAAGATTCAAACACTCTAAATTGGACAGTTTCTCCAAGAACTGTCATTGTGAGCACTCCATCATGCACATTTATGATTGTCCTTGTTGTGGCCATGAATGGCCTCCCAAGAAGAATAGGTAACTCACGATCTTTGATTGGTGATTCTTCTATGTCAAGCACTACAAAATCAGCAGGTATGATCAATTTATCAACTTGAACTAGAATGTCTTCAACTATACCTCTTGGATACTTTACTGAACGATCAGCAAGTTGTAAAGAAACTGTGGTCGGTTTCAACTCTCCCAAACCTAGATGCAAGTAAACCGTGTATGGCATAAGATTGATACTTGCACCCAAGTCTAGCATACCCTTCTCAATCTTCTTGTCCCCAATGGTAATAGGTATGGAGAAGCTGCCAGGATCTTTAAGTTTGGGTGGAAGCTTTCTTTGAAGCACGGCAGAGACATTCTCGGAGACTAAAACCTTCTCATGTGGTTCATATTTCCTCTTGTACTTGTTCAATTCTTTAAAGAACTTGCCATAGGCTGGAACATCATCAATTAAATCAAGTAAAGGCAGATTAATATTAACTTTACTGAGAATGTCATAAAGTTCTTTGAAGGCCTTATCCTTGTTGCATTGAGCAAGTCTTCTTGGAAAAGGAATGGGTGGCACGTAGGGCTCGGGAGCCTTGTGTAAAACAGGTTTATCTTTGTTAGTCCTAAGAGGTACATCAGTAGCTTTCTTGGGTGCTTGTTCCGCCTCTCCTTCCTCCCCACCTGCATTCACAATTTCAGAAGTATTAGGAAGATCGTAGTTAATACCATTATCAATAACCTTACCACTTCTAAGTGTTGTTATGGCTTTTGCTTGCTCCTGATTCTTTTGAAGCAACTGAGTTTGACTTGGAAGCTTCCCAAGTTCTCTCTGGTTAAGAGCAGTAGCAAGTTGTCCAACTTGGGTCTCAAGCTTTTGAATGGTGGCAGCTTGGTTTTGGAACAAAGTGGAAGTGGTTTGCATGAACTTCTGTAATGTCTCCTCCACAGGATTGCTTGGGAGAACTTGGTAGTTGTTAGGCTGCTGCTGAGCATGGCTTTGATTCTGATTTCCACCCCAAGAAAAGTTAGGGTGGTTCCTCCATCCAGGTTTGTAAGTGTTTGAGTATGGATCATTCCTTTGCCTTGAATTATAGCAATTCATCATATTGGCTTGCTCTTGATCGTAATCAGCATATGTAGCACTTTGAGAGGCATGAGATGAGCCTATCTTTGAAAGCACAGCGTCAAGTTTCCTTTCCAAGTTGTCAACCTTGAAAGAAACGTCATTAGTTGAATGGACTTCATATGCACCACTTCTCTTCCCTCTTGATTGATGCATATTAGAACCCAGCATCTCAAAGAGTTCTTGAGACTCCTCTAGACTCTTTTTCTTTAGAGCACCACCAGCTGCATTATCACACATTGATTGACATGTAGGGGTTAATCCGTCAAAGAAAATTTGCATTTGAAGGTAAAGAGGTAACCCATGGTGTGGACACTGCAGCAATAGTCCTCTAAATCTTTCCCAGCATTCACTAAATGTTTCAGTATCATCTTGTCTGAAATTGAAAATTTGAGCTCTTAGGGTTGCTGTCTTTTGGGGGGAAAAGAACTTGTCCATAAACTTCTTTACAACCTCATCCCATGTCTCCAAGGACTTAGGCTTCAAAGTCATGAGCCAAGCCTTGGCCCGTTCCTTCAATGTGTAGGGAAAAATCCTACACCTCAAATCATTCTCCAAAAGTCCCTGCAAGGACAATGAATTAACAACTATGTAAAACTCTTTAATATGAGCCAATGGATCCTCATTAGGCAAACCAAAGAATGAAGGAAACATAGAAAAATATGAAGATTTAAGTTCATAGTTCCTTGCTGCATGTGACAGTACTACGCATGAAGGCGAATCAGGGATTATTGGTTGAGCATAGAACTCCAAAGCATGGGTTGCAGCCTCAGCCATCTTTTCTTCAATTTCTTCTTCAAACTCTTCTGACTCTCCTGAATGAATTGAGACAGAAGACTTATCCTTGATGATTTCTTGAAATGCTCTTTTAGCTACAATTTTTGTAGTAAGATTTCCTCTTGTTTCCCTGGATTTCCTTATCGCTGCTGCAACGGAGTCTAGCAAAGGCATACTGGACATTCAAAACCTGACACACAAAGATATGAATAACTCAAGCTGTAAACAAACTAAAACAGAAAACAGATTATAGGGCTAAGTTGGTAACCAATTGCAAAGGACTTAAATCAGTCCCCGGCAACGGCGCCAAAATTGTTGATGTTTCCTAGCTTATACACTACTATTGTAGTAATGGTAATGCACAAGTAAGGGTGTCGAACCACAGGGACTGATTAGGCTTCACAATTACCTCTAAATAACCCTATACTGACTCAATTAACTAGTGGAATTAAAAGAACTGAAAATAAAACAGAATTGTGTTTTGATTTGTGATATGTAAGGACGTTAAACTGAAATTAAAACTTTAAGTAAATGAAGATAGATAGAAAAGACTAAGAAAAGTATGGAGATGGAAGCTAGGGTCTTGACTTCACCTATGTAACCTTGATTCTATGAATACAGTGACTAAAATACCTGATCTTCCAAACCTTCTCTAAGGATCGTTTTCACTTAAGTAAGATAGGCCATGGCATGTGGAACACTATCTAGTCCTTCTAATTGCAACCTAAGTATGGCATGTACTTTAGATTACTCCTAGAAAGCCTTTAAGTATGAGAAAAGAAATAAATATGACCAAACAGATTCAGTGGCATGGCATGTACTCACTAACCCTATTCTTTCATTCATAAATCAATTAAACTTAGGCAGGGCATGTGCTCTAAATCTAACTAGGCATATGGAACCCTAATGGTGATCAAGCACTAGAATCACATATGAATCAATAATTAAAATGAATGAAACAAAGAAGAGTTTGCAGAAATCAGAATACTTCAATCATAACATAGACTGAGTTTACATGGTTACATCAAGAACCCTAGATGAGAAATTAGCTACACATGTATCTAATCAACATAAAAGCATTAATTAAAGACATGGATGCAGCAAACTCTAAGTAGAAGGCAGTCTTCTTCTCCAGAACTGAAAAGGGCTTCTTCTTCACACACAAAGATGATGGATGACGAATTTGATGAAGGAATTTTGGAGCTTTTATGATGAGAGATTGAGGTACATGGGAAAGAGATGCAAAAGGATGGAAGAGGGGAGATGGTTATGGAATTCTTGAGGTTTTCTCACTGGAAGAGAATGGGAATGAAAAAGAAGAGCAGATCTGATTTCTTTGTTGTGTGGAGGCTCTCCTATTTTGAGAGTGAAGAGGGCTTAAATAGGCAAGAAAGCACGGAGGCAAATAAGGAAAGACATGTAATCTGCTACTATTCACGTGAATAGTGTCAGGTGTGCATAGTGATTCCTGAATAGTGTCTGGCCTGCATAGTGATTTCTGAATAGTGTCTGGCCTGCATAGTGATTCCTGAATAGTGACAGCTTTTTGTTTTCCACATTATTTTTCCTTGCTGCATAAGTAAGCTCTTTCAATTCCGAATTTCCTCCTTTTACACCGAAAACATTCTAATTCGACATAATGTCCAATCCTGCACAACTCTCACAAAAATTATCATTTTCTCTTATGTGATGAAAGATATTAGTAGTACATCAAAGATAATAATGCATGGAAAAATGCATAAAATATGACCTAACACCTCCCTTTGGGCCCAGCGTCCTCGTTGGCACACTTCTGGTCGGGGTCCAACTCTGATACCATTCTGTCACATGACACGACCCATCCCAATCCCCCCCGGGATTACCATGGAATGTGACGTGCTCCCGTCTGACAAGAGGCGTCAGACAAGGGATAACCGATTGCCATTGCCCAAACGGGCTTCCAGAGTGCGTAAGGATCGATGGAGGAGGTGTGCGATGCTCAAGTCTCTGCTGCAGTCGTATCCGGAATCAACCTGAAGGGCATTAAAAACAAAAGCTGTGAGCGGACGAAAATAAACAAGTCTGTTAAAAACATTTATAAGACATTTATGCCCCTTAGTAAAAGCATATGCATGCGCCGAAAACCAATGATCACCCATTTAATTAGAAATAACCATTAGGGCCTTAGCCCGGAAACCAAAGCATAGTTTCAATTTCCAAAAGTCAATCCAAGAGTTATTTCATAAATCCAGTAATATGAACCATAAGGCATATAATATAAACCATAACCATAATTTTAGTTGCTGCACTATACACTCCAATCCGACATCCCTGATGTCTGACGTCCCTGATGTCAATAAGGTCACAATCATAAGGCTACGCGTGCCACTCGGGTCTCAATTTCCGAGTTCAATCCCCGAACCCCGTTCGGGTACAGCATCCCCGATGCTTAGCGTCATAGACGCTGGACGTACTAGACGTCCGTGACCTCTCCGGGGCACCTCATCCGGAGGAGACAATATAATATGGAAGGATCTATACAGTGCAGTACCAAATACATTTTATTGATATCCACATGCAAGGCATATATATACCTAGATAAAATCCGAATCAATCATTAAGTTTCATCAAACGGGTCTCATGCCCAAATACCGTGAAACGTGCCATAACCGAAATATCATCAAAACCATTTATTGATTCCAGCATGTGAACATATATAAAATGTAAACCAGAAAACATTTATTCAATTCCATTTTAGGGTCCCCGACTCGCAATCACATGTAGAAATCAACTGGGCCCCTGGCCCGATTTCACAAGTTAACTGGGCCCCTGGCCCGATCCACATGTTAACTGGGCCCCTGGCCCGATTTCATAGTTCAACTGGGCCCCTGGCCCGATTTTACATTATTTAAGTTCGTAACCGTTTCATGAAATCATATCCAACCATATTTATGGAAATCGGTGCAAATCCAGAAAACCTCGGTTTACATGCAAATACGTAATTCACCTCGAAATACGTGAAATCATTTTAAATTCACCGATATCCAAAGTAAATCATTTAATCATAATTATAACAATCATAAAACAGTTATGCATGCATCGAATTTATGAAACCAATGTCCACTCACAGACCGTTTAACCGAGCGCCTCGATACGCGTGCCATAGGCCTTCCCGGGCCACACCACTATCACCGGGACTCCCAATCCTGTCCAAATCACATTAGAGGATTACTAACCTCACCATTAACATCCTATTTAAGTCTCGTAATTTTCCCGAATTTTTAAGTATTTTTAAACTGGATTTAAAACCTTCGGACATCCCGAACAATAACGAAACGGTGTCCGATCGACACGAAACCAATTCCAAAATGTTCGTTACATTAAATAGGACAGAAGTCATGTTGACCTCACCTCGAGATTCGTGCCCACGCGCCGTCACGCACCGCCGTGAGTGGCTGCGCGTGAAAGCCACGCGCCTGCTACAGTGACTGCTACAGTCACCATCCTCGCCCGTTTCTCTGGTAAACGGGTTGAAAAACCCGCGATAGGACCCGGTTCAATGTCCATCAATTCAACCCTAAATCTTCCAATTGATCATTCAGTTAGTTTCGTTTTAAATTCAATTTAAGTTCTGTAAACTCAATTACACAAATCCTTACCTACAATTCCACGATTCGATGATGAACACCAAGAACACTCCGGTTACTGTTCGTTCATGGAATTCCTTCAATTCCAATTGATTTCCTTAAATTGATTCAACCAGAAGCTTCCATGGACTCCGTTAAGCATTTCCCCCAACTCAATTGCTTCAATCCTGCGCTCAATCGTCACGACTCAAGCACGAACACCGTCACTGTTCAACCATGGAGTTCTGTCAACCACAGCCGTTTTCTTTAAATTGACGAACCCAGAAGCCTCGTGGGATCATGAGAAGTAGTTTCCCCACCTCAATTCCGTCGTCTAAACACTCCACGATCACGACTCAACCTCGATTTCCTTCTTCTGTCACCAAGCTCGATCAGAGCCAAAACGGCACCAATTCATCTCGTTTCTTCGACAATTATGATCGTTGTGATCCCAGGAAGCTGAATGTGAGCCCAATTTCGATCCTCACGGCCTAATTCTCCCAATTCGAATTTCCCTCCCAAAAATCAAATTTCCGAATTCCAGTTCTACGGTCCCCCTCAATCCCTCGTGTTTCCCTCACTAAATCCGTCTCTGAATTGTCTCCAATTTGCACACTCAAGATCAGCTGATGGAGAGGAGATTAAGGGTGGAATGAATTGTGGTTTTGGGTAGTACACGGTTAGGAAATTAGAAGAGGTTTAATGGAAATTAAACAATAATTAAACATAATTAATTAATAAAACATAATCATAATGTTCCCTCAAAACATGGATCCTGGTCTTATGCCTGAAATTAAGGGATGAGTGACACTTGTCACTCATCCAAGTGTGTTCAGTCACTGGTTACTGTTCATTATTATATTATTATTTTAATCGGAGCCTCGGTTCGTAAATTCGTTTCCTTGACCATAACTTCGTCGTCGAATCTCCGATTTCGGCATGCCACCTGTCGTTGGATTCGTATCGACGATACCTACGTAACGGTCCTTGGCCCTCGTCCATCGGACCTCCCGGTCAAAAAGTCAACATTTGGCCCCTAATATGCCAAATTACGAAAATGCCCTTGCACTTCCGTACATCATAACTTTCACCACGAACGTCGGAATCGAACGTGCCGCCTGTCTATGAACTCGTGACGTCCCGAACTACGTCACGGTCATCGGCCAAAGTCCATTTGACCATCCGAAATAAAAGTCAACGTTTTGCCCACGCCCAGGGGCAAAACGGTCATTTTGCACAATTCGTCCGAAATCACCCAACTAATCCCAGATTAGTAAATCATAATTAAATATTATTAAATCCCGATATTCGGGACGGGTCATTACAACCTTCCCTCCTTAAAGAATTTCGTCCTCGAAATTACCAACAACCTTATTCCACAACCACCTTGTGGAAAACATTTCGACCACATACCATGTGTACACCTGTACACCCACATACTGGAACAACACCGGTCTCGTCTGCACCCAGACATCCCATCACAGTCATACGTCATAACAACAACACTCGACCACCTCGAGTGGACATAGTCACCTGATCCGCGATAAAATTTCTTAACCATTTAGCTGACTCATTCAGCCAAACAGTTCCCTTCCATTGCCAATATATCCCTTCATTTGCTCCCATTGGGAATCACCAAATCTCATTTGTCAGTCCTTGCTGACGCCATCAGTCAAACTGTCATCACTAAGCTTTACCTCCCTGGTAAAGCCCCAACCATCTGCCAGACAGTGACAACACCACGTACGACATCACCCTCAAGGTAGCGTAAGATCAACCACACGATCTCAATTCGCAGGGCAAGCCCAATCCTGCGACACCAATTAATCTCAATGTCCATAACCGCCAACTCCCACAGCGAACCAAGATGCTGGGAAATCACGGTGTGATCAAGTCACACAAGGCTACTCGTGGTTACTCAGACCACCAATTCACTAATCCTGAGTGTACGTACACCGTCAACTTACACAATCAAGTGGTGTAACTGGAACATATTGAATACCAGCCCAGCAGTGACCACACATCTCGATACTAGGGTTCCACAAGCCAACCATGGCTAAGAGCACTTGCTCATACAATCACTGAACCCGACAAAATCACTCTGCACAGCGCACAGTATCCAATGTCCAGTCCACAATCACAACCAAACAAATGATAACGGAACCAAGCCGATTACCAACCCGTTTAATTACACACCACTGGTACATCCCATGTACCGCCATTAGGCACCACTTAGCCTAACCAATATCAATCCTCGCACAACGTACCCTGTACGTACATCAATCCATCAATCCGCCTACAACCACCTAGGTCGTAGCCAAACACGTTCCAATAATGAAGTACCTTTGCCCAAACCAACATGAGACAAAGCGAACTCCACCCGTCATCCAGTTCTAGTTCCGAATCCGAATTCGCAATTTCGTAAGAAATTCCGAATCCAAACCCAAACATCATATTTTTATTCCATTTCCAAATCCGAATCCGAAATCATTATTCCGTAAGCTAGCATTGGAATAATCATTCCGCACCCAAATCCGATAATCCATTTTCGAGCTTCGCAATCGAATCCTGAATCGTCACCCAGAAATTCGGTTCCAAAACCCAAAATCTCGTTTACGTCCATCAAGACGTAACATAACCGAACCTATCGGTTGCCTGTCCAAAACACTCGATTGACTTCATAGGGAAGCCAATCCCAATATCCACACGTCAAAGGTCGACAAAATCCGACCACATCGGAAACCTACTCAACCAAGTCACAAACCATATGGACTCACTCCGAAAAGAAGTTCAGTCCCGTCATTTACGACTCACATAACAAGGTAAGAGTGATAAACTCTCCACCCATCTGGATCATCAAGATCACAATCCATATCCATTGCTACGTCACCCGACAAGTAACATCACGATCCTAGATCATCACATCGACCAAAGTCGACAACATCACAAATCAGATCCACCTAGGATCCACACATGCTCACATGGCTAACAATCCATCTGAAAGCTGATCGTAGGGTCTTACACCCTCAATTGAATCCTTCGCCAAATTCCCCTTGGTGGAAAGATGACCTCGCATTTCACCACCAAATCCAAGATCACACACAACTTCTTGTGTCCAATGACCCAAGGCCAAACATGGGTCCACCCACCAATGCACGCTCAACGTACTGGTAGCAACAATCATCATCTGCCACGGCAGGAAACATGAAGTCAACCCCAAAGACTTCGGAATACCAATCACCGGTGTGGAAACGAGCACTCCTCTCGTCTCCCAATCACAACTCTCCCCGAAACGGGAGTTCCAACCATGTTGGAAACAGACATGCTCCCAAATGAGATGTCATGTCCAACCACTGGACTGCCCACGTCCATACCTCACTTGGACCACCACGTGTCCAAAATCAATCATCACTCGGACCTCACGTCCGCCAATACTCATGTATGCACACGCCCGATTCCGAATGGATAATCCACAACTCTGCCTGGGTGTGCATACCATACTGCCTTTGTCTCACATCTCAACCTTAACAGGTTCAATCCTCAGGTTCCAAGTGATTCACCATCACAAAATCCCACATCAATACCACGAATGGTTTCCCCGACTTTTCCAATCTCAATAATTTCCTTGTACCCTCTGAGGATATTAGAGGTAAACAATCTTACCAATCTCGGAGTTGACAACAACTCCCCAAATCCACTGATTCTCATGACGGGGGGAACATCGTCCCTAGATTCCTCAAGTCTCAAACATACATTTTTATCCATTCATCACTTGTCATCAAAAATCTGTTGGGACTTATCCCAACACGACACAACCTCCACTAGATCCCATCCAGTCCAAGACTCAACCACCACTGAGTCGCAGATACCGATCATATGTCCATCATGACAGAGTCACGCCCCAAATGGTGGCTCATCGTCGACACAATTACTGACACCAGCACCAGCGCTAGTACCAGTACCCACGCACCATCATCAACACTAGTATCAGCACACAGGCATCCATACTAGTATTGGCATAAAGGTATCACCATACCAACATCCATACATAGCACACGAACACCCATGCTAGCACACGAACATCCATGCTAGCACACAGTGTGCGAAGTTGTTACCCTGGATCTCCGTTCATTCCGAACGACGATCCCGTAACACCACTCGTACCCCACAACTATGGGTACCTCCAATTTGACCACTGTCATATCAGGATAATGGACGTTCCTTGAACATCCCCTGATCCCCAAGTGTCAAAACCACACTAAATATCCTCGATAGTCAGTTATCTCGACACAACTGTCGACCAACAGTCATCGTTGTCAAGATCCGTATCCACACATCACACTAGTATTCGATCCAACACGGGATTCCATAATTTCTCATAACCGTATCCGTAGATCGAAACCCATAAGACTCACTAGAGTCATCCACATGGTCATCCACGACCTCAGTCGCACGTCGTAGCACAAGTTCCCAATTAACGTTCACTTTCCAGTCCATCGATAATAAATTAGGGTTCCAAAACCACACCCTAGGGTTCCACCGAACCCAACTGCCTTCTGCAGTAAAATCCACAACCTGACCGGCTCCGCGGTCCTGACATCATATAGACGTCCAATCCAATCCAATCGTCAACTCAGCGTGGGTTCCACCACGAAGGTCATCGGCTAACTCCAATGCATATTCCAATGGGGTTCCCTGAACCCGGCTGTGCCCAGTGGCACAACAATCCATCATCACATGACCGAACCAACAATCCATCATCAATGCACGGCGTATCGGGCCAAACACACCCAATCCACCATACAAACCCAAAACTATCTATCAGGTTGACAACGGAACAGCAGCCCAAAGAGACATCACACCCTCGTCCTTCAGGCACAAAAGAGCAAAACCTGCTCTGTTACCACTTGACACGACCCATCCCAATCCCCCCCGGGATTACCATGGAATGTGACGTGCTCCCGTCTGACAAGAGGCGTCAGACAAGGGATAACCATTGCCATTGCCCAAACGGGCTTCCAGAGTGCGTAAGGATCGATGGAGGAGGTGTACGATGCTCAAGTCTCTGCTGCAGTCGTATCCGGAATCAACCTGAAGGGCATTAAAAACAAAAGCTGTGAGTGGACGAAAATAAACAAGTCTGTTAAAAACATTTATAAGACATTTATGCCCCTCAGTAAAAGCGTATGCATGCGCCAAAAACCAATGATCACACATTTAATTAGAAATAACCATTAGGGCCTTAGCCCGGAAACCAAAGCATAGTTTCAATTTCCAAAAGTCAATCCAAGAGTTATTTCATAAATCCAGTAATATGAACCATAAGGCATATAATATAAACCATAACCATAATTTTAGTTGCTGCACTATACACTCCAATCCGACATCCCTGATGTCTAACGTCCCTGACGTCAATAAGGTCACAATCACAAGGCTACGCGTGCCACTCGGGTCTCAATTTCCGAGTTCAATCCTCGAACCCCGTTCGGGTACAGCATCCCCGATGCTTAGCGTCATAGACGCTGGACGTACTAGACGTCCGTGACCTCTCCGGGGTACCTCATCCGGAGGAGACAATATAATATGGAAGGATCTATACAGTGCAGTACCAAATACATTTTATTGATATCCGCATGCAAGGCATATATATACCTAGATAAAATCCGAATCAATCATTAAGTTTCATCAAACGGGTCTCATGCCCAAATACCGTGAAACGTGCCATAACCGAAATATCATCAAAACCATTTATTGATTCCAGCATGTGAACATATATAAAATGTAAACCAGAAAACATTTATTCAATTCCATTTTAGGGTCTCCGACTCGCAATCACATGTAGAAATCAACTGGGCCCCTGGCCCGATTTCACAAGTTAACTGGGCCCCTGGCCCGATCCACATGTTAACTGGGCCCCTGGCCCGATTTCATAGTTCAACTGGGCCCCTGGCCCGATTTTACATTATTTAAGTTCGTAACCGTTTCATGAAATCATATCCAACCATATTTATGGAAATCGGTGCAAATCCAGAAAACCTCGGTTTACATGCAAATACGTAATTCACCTCGAAATACGTGAAATCATTTTAAATTCACCGATATCCAAAGTAAATTATTTAATCATAATTATAACAATCATAAAACAGTTATGCATGCATCGAATTTATGAAACCAATGTCCACTCACAAACCGTTTAACCGAGCGCCTCGATACGCGTGCCATAGGCCTTCCCGGGCCACACCACTATCACCGGGACTCCCAATCCTGTCCAAATCACATTAGAGGATTACTAACCTCACCATTAACATCCTATTTAAGTCCCGTAATTTTCCCGAATTTTTAAGTATTTTTAAACTGGATTTAAAACCTTCGGACATCCCGAACAATAACGAAACGGTGTCCGATCGACACGAAACCAATTCCAAAATGTTCGTTACATTAAATAGGACAGAAGTCATGTTGACCTCACCTCGAGATTCGTGCCCACGCGCCGTCACGCGCCGCCGTGAGTGGCTGCGCGTGAAAGCCACGCGCCTGCTACAGTGACTGCTACAGTCACCATCCTCGCCCGTTTCTCTGGTAAACGGGTTGAAAAACCCGCGATAGGACCCAGTTCAATGTCCATCAATTCAACCCTAAATCTTCCAATTGATCATTCAGTTAGTTTCGTTTTAAATTCAATTTAAGTTCTGTAAACTCAATTACACAAATCCTTACCTACAATTCCACGATTCGATGATGAACACCAAGAACACTCCGGTTACTGTTCGTTCATGGAATTCCTTCAATTCCAATTGATTTCCTTAAATTGATTCAACCAGAAGCTTCCATGGACTCCGTTAAGCATTTCCCCCAACTCAATTGCTTCAATCCCGCGCTCAATCGTCACGACTCAAGCACGAACACCGTCACTGTTCAACCATGGAGTTCTGTCAACCACAACCGTTTTCTTTAAATTGACGAACCCAGAAGCCTCGTGGGATCATGAGAAGTAGTTTCCCCACCTCAATTCCGTCGTCTAAACACTCCACGATCACGACTCAACCTCGATTTCCTTCCTCTGTCACCAAGCTCGATCAGAGCCAAAACGGCACCAATTCATCTCGTTTCTTCGACAATTATGATCGTTGTGATCCCAGGAAGCTGAATGTGAGCCCAATTGCGATCCTCACGGCCTAATTCTCCCAATTCGAATTTCCCTCCCAAAAATCAAATTTCCGAATTCCAGTTCTACGGTCCCCCTCAATCCCTCGTGTTTCCCTCACTAAATCCGTCTCTGAATTGTCTCCAATTTGCACACTCAAGATCAGCTGATGGAGAGGAGATTAAGGGTGGAATGAATTGTGGTTTTGGGTAGTACACGGTTAGGAAATTAGAAGAGGTTTAATGGAAATTAAACAATAATTAAACATAATTAATTAATAAAACATAATCATAATGTTCCCTCAAAACATGGATCCTGGTCTTATGCCTGAAATTAAGGGATGAGTGACACTTGCCACTCATCCAAGTGTGTTCAGTCACTAGTTACTGTTCATTATTATATTATTATTTTAATCGGAGCCCCGGTTCGTAAATTCGTTTCCTTAACCATAACTTCGTCGTCGAATCTCCGATTTCGGCATGCCACCTGTCGTTGGATTCGTATCGACGATACCTACGTAACGGTCCTTGGCCCTCGTCCATCGGACCTCCCGGTCAAAAAGTCAACATTTGGCCCCTAATATGCCAAATTACGAAAATGCCCTTGCACTTCCGTACATAATAACTTTCACCACGAACGTCGGAATCGAACGTGCCGCCTGTCTATGAACTCGTGACGTCCCGAACTACGTCACGGTCATCGGTCAAAGTCCATTTGACCATCCGAAATAAAAGTCAACGTTTTGCCCATGCCCAGGGGCAAAACGGTCATTTTGCACAATTCGTCCAAAATCACCCAACTAATCCCAGATTAGTAAATCATAATTAAATATTATTAAATCCCGATATTCGGGACGGGTCGTTACATCACGACCCCACTCTTCTAGCATAATATTATCCGCCTTGGGTTCAGCCCTCATGGTTTTGTTTCTCGGAACTCACACGCAACCTCCCAGTGAGTCACCCATCCTAGGATTGTTCAAGCCCAAACTTACCTAACTTTGGAGTTCCAACCAAACCCAAAGCCAGTGAGCTCACATCAGGCCTCGTGCTAAATAGATACATGCTCACACATATAAGGCACTTCACCTTTCCCTCCCCGAGCGATGTGGGATTGCTCACTATTCTTCCCAAGATATGGGTCTTACATTAGGGCTCAAGAAAATCTGAAGATATCGTCAACCAAGTCTTGGATACTGGAATAAATCATATCACTAAGGCATGTTGTATAAGTTTATGGCTGATAGTCAATGGAATTAACGGCTTGTCTAATACAATGATTTATGTCGTGGTTAATGATTGAGGTCTGAGTTCTTGAACCAAGATCTACTTCATCATTGGGTCAGTGTGTTGGTGTGGACGGTGACCCCGAACTCACAAATTATGGTTGGTAATGATCCCTTGTCTGACATATGTGATTTATCAAAAAGGTTCTCTCAGCTTTCCTTTCCTCCTCGTAATTATACTTAAGGTTCTAAGTGTATCCTTGGGACTTTTTTCCAGCTGTCTAGCGATAGTAGAAATTTTTACGGTTATCAAAGTGATTTCGAAAGGGATCCTGTCAATTTAGTTGCTAACTTCCTATAGACTGCACACCTTGCGTGCATCAAATTTTGGTACTAAATTTTTACTTATGTTTAACAAAATGCCTCGAAGATATGATCCTGTTGCACGACTTGAAACGAGCATGAGGCGGATACTACTAGGAGTACACACCGCCAGGAGAGAGAGAGAGAGAGAGAGAGAGAGAGAGACACACACACACATACACAAAGATGAGACTGACCTTGGACTAATTAATTCGAGTTTTGGATACTGCAGTCTAGGATATGATGACTTCTGAGGTCTAGATAATGTTGGGGCCACAACAATTACGGGTGAGTCAGACCTAGACGAGGCCAACGAGGGGAGCATTCGACTGGAACAGGTTTTCAATGTGATGCACTGTCCTCCATAGGATACGGTATGGTTAGTCACTTGTCTCCTGGATGATTATACATCCAGTGGTGTCATCTACCATGGATAATGGGTTGGGATGGCGAAGCGCTTCAAGCTGCTCTTTCAATGGGAGTTTTGCAGGTTTCGGTCTTATTTCATTTATTTTTTAAGGATGTTGGCAACTACTAGGGAGTTATTATATTTGATGCTACTATCCTTTGACCTAATATTAGAATACATATAAACATTCAGCAGGCTATACTTTTTTTTATATTCAAAAGGGATTCTTCATTAAATGAAAGAGAAAAAATAGTACACTGAAAGGGTGCACCACAAGCGGCGCAAGGGCCTCGTTGAAACCCTCATTATAAAACCTGGCTAATTCGGGATAAATCCAATGATGGAAAAAGAGTACCTGGAGACGTCGACCCTCCTACGCCAAATGATAAGCAATCATGTTCGTCGAGCGGGGGCACACTACAGATTGACTCCAACAGCATCTGCAATGCCTACAATAGGCCGGATACCTCCCGAGCAAGCAAACCAACCAGTGTCCAGAGATGATTGGCAGATGTGATGATGCAAACCGCTTCGAGACAATCTGTTTCCACTATCACAATTGAAAGCCCTAGCCATTGAATTTGTAACAACCCCCGTCAGATAGAGTCAATCTCGGTAGCAATCACAGACCCACCTGGCTGTCCCGATCTAGAGAACCTGACACCATAACACCATTGGAATCTCTAGGTACACCACCCACGCCCCGGTGAATGGTTTCCCGGGCGATGGCCGCATCACAGTTAAGCTTAAACGGTCCCCTCCACTGTCCCCAATCCCCCTGAGATTAACAAGGAATGCTCCTAATCCCGTCTGACACTTGAACTCTCCTAATCCCGTCTGACACAGAGTGTTGGACTAGGGAAAATTAAAACCTTTAACCTTCCGGCTTCTAGAGTACGCCAGGATCCGGAGGAGGTATGTGAAGTCTCGGTCTCTACTACAGTCGGCACTGTATTCAACCTGAAGGGCATCGAAAACAAAAAGACTGTGAGTGGACAAAAATAAAAGAGTTTATAAAACATATTTCATGAAAGACCTTTATACCCTTCATTAAAAAGCATGCATGCATAGAAAAACCATTTATCCAATCACATATGTTTAAACAACCACATCCATATGGGCTCTTGCCCAAACCGTTTACAGAAAACCATAACATAGTAAACATATGTTGGATCTCAGTCCAAATCCATTTACCATCATAGAACACAATTTCGCAAAATCAAGAAATCATGTTTATCCATATATTTCATATAACCAATCATGTCACGGTAATCTAGAGCCACGCATGTTACCCGGGGTCTCAAGCCCAAGTCTCTCCAGGGTCCACCCAGGTCAATGTTCATAGATCAATGACCCTCCCTAGAGGTTATAATCCATAGCCTTTCTGAGAGTGAGGAACCCAACAGGGGTGACTCCACTCAGTAAGTGCTCCGTGACTACTCCGGGGTCCACCCAGGCCAACGAACCTCAAGAGTTCATGCTCGACCTCCATAAGTTGTCATGAACCAATAAAACCTTTCAAGGGTTCATGCTGGTCCCCATAAACCATCATGAACCACAAATCCATTAATGGGTCCCCTACCCGAAATCACCACATAAAACATAACTGGGCCCTAAGCCCGAATCTAGATACAAACTGGGCCTCCGGCTTGATTCGTAAACCAACTGGGCCTCGTGCCCAATTTAATAAAGTAAATGGGCCTCGTGCCCGATTTCGTAAACCAAATGGGTCTTGTGCTGGATATGTAAGTCAACTGGGCCTCGAGCCCGATTCACAAGCTAACTGGGCCCCCAGCCCGATACGTAAACCAACTGGGCCTCTGGCCCGATGCCTTATTAAATCAAATGGACATCAAGCCTGAGATTTCGTAAATCAAATGGGTCTCGCGCCTGAATCCATATTTCCAAATCCTAAATCAATTCAAGAACCAATTGGGCCTCTAGCCCGAGTACGTAGCTAAATGGACTTTGAGTCCTAGGGTTTCCAAAACAAATGGGTCTCGAACCCGAGTTTACCTTTTCAAATCCAAAACCATTTCATGAAATCATTTCCAAAACTATAAGTACGAAAAATCAGTGTAAAACCGTAAACCTCAATTTACGTACAAGCACGTAAATAGCCTCGAAATACACGTGAAATCATATAAATCACAACCATCCAAATCCACATCATAGAATCATATTCATAACACATATAAAACATTTATGCATGTATCACAGTTTAGAAATCAAGGTCCACTCACAGACCGTCATAAGCTGCCGCCACGATTTGCGTGCTGTATGCGTCACCGGGCTAATCGTCGTCACCGGGACTCCCAAACCTATCCAAATCAATCTAGAGTGTTACTAACTACTTAAATAACCCCTCACTAAAGCCTTGTAATTTTCTGAAATTTTTAACTATTTTTAATCTCGATCCTAATCTTCGGATGTCCCAAACATTATCGAGACGGTGTCTGATCGACACGAAACCCGTCCCAAAATGTTTGTTACATCGAATAGATTAAAAGTCATGTTGAAGTCATCCCCAAAGGATGCTTCACACACCCCCACACGCCACCCACAGGGGCTGCGCGTGAGACCACGCGCCAGTCACTATTCATTATCCCCTATCTCCAGCGAACCCGGTTCTCTGGTTCGGTCCAGTTTAGCCGAACCGACAAACCGTCCAGACCGGTTCGATGCCAATTTCGATCGGTTTTCAGTCTAATCCAAACCTAAAGCTTTTTCTTCCTATTTCTAGTCGATCCAAGACTCCAAAATTAGAAAATAAGTATTGAAGGTTACCTCCTCGATCGATGTTTGAACCTTGGTTTTCCTCCGCTGTCTCTGGCTACCACAGGCCACCCCAAGCGGTGAAACCAGCCCAATCTACTCCTAAGGTCACCAGAAACTGTTTCTAATTAAAACAATCGATCAAAACGCACTAAAAACTCATGTCCAAAACTTGAACTAAAACTCACCAGTCACGGCGTGCAACCCATCGTCCATGGCAGACACCTATTTCCGATCCCTACCATCCTATTAGGTCATTAGAAGGTCATTTCCATTATTAGAACCAACTAAAACCCCCTAAAACTCATATTCCAATTTTGAACATAAACAGGGTCCTCGGGTCACTTACCTCCGCCGTCCATGGCGGCCCGTGCTGCAGCCACCGTTCGACCCGTCTCATTCCCCTCTTCAGATTTCATTCAGACACAAAGGGGCATGGGTTAGAGGATTTGATGGTTATGGGGCGCTATGTGGGTGTTTGTTCCAGGTTTGAAGAAAACCGAAGTAAGGGAGAAAGGGATATTTTGCACGGTTTGAAGGGGGGAGGGATGGTTAGTTTGGTATGTTGGTCTGAGGAGTGAATGGTGAGGATGAACTAAGTGATGGAATGAAGGGACAAGATTGAGACAGTGTGGGTGAAGAAAGTATAAAATAATCCCCACACCATTATTATATGATTAAACCCACCAATGACCTTTTTGATCCATTAATTGGGATTAATGACCAATGGGATGAGTGACACTTGTCACTCATCCATGGGTCCCACTGAAAAGTCAACCAATCAGATAATGACAAGTGTCTTCGCCTCGTAATGCTTGCATAATGTAACTAAATTTCCGTGAACCATAACTTTTCGTGTCCTCGCCTGCCTATGGATTCGTATCGTCCCGATCTACATAACGGTTCTCGGCCCTCGGCCATCGAACCTCCCAAGTCAAAAGTCAAAATTTGCCCCTTTTAACTAAATTACCAAAATACCCATGAACTTTCGAATGTCATAACTTCTTCCTCGAATGTCGGAATCGAACGTGCCACCTGTCTATGAACTTGTGACGTCACGAACTACGTCACAGCCATCGCCTAGAGTCCATTTGACCGCCAGAATGAAAAGTCAATGTTTTGCCCACGACTAGGGGCAAAGCAGTCATTTTGCATCGTTCGTTCGAAAGTACCCCACTAATCACCGATTAATCTCACTAATTATTGATTAGTCACTAATCTAACCGTGAAATTCAGGACGGGTTGTTACAACCTTCCCTCCTTAATTAATTTGGTCCACGAAATTCGAACTATACCGATTCCACAACCACCTCGTGGAAAACAATTCGATCTCACAACACGTATACACTAGTACACCCACTAGCCAAAACAAAACTTATTCGTACGTAGACGTTCCACTAATACTCACGCCGCATCGACTACACTCGACCACGTTGAATGGCATTAATTACACGTTCTGACTTGATACCACTTGTCAAATCTACCATTTCGTTGACACAAACAACTCGATGGTTCCTTTCTCAATCACAAATTTATCCTGCCACCTGCTCCCACTGGGAGTCACCTGACCTCACTCATCGATCCATGCTGACACATCCGACAAACTGTCGCCACTTGATAGTCGTCAGTTGAAAATTGACACTATACTCACTTGTGGTCACACTAATCACCAACTCCGTCAACCTGAGAATACGTATACTAACAAAGCATTCGACTTGTGTGTGACTGGACCCATTAGAATCACTATGACCCAATGCACAGTATCCAATGTCCAGTTCACGTCCTCAATTAACCCAATGGTATCGGGACTATGCCGACTACCAACATGCTCACTACTTACCCATGGTATACCTATATATCGTCACTAGATACCACAAGTCTGCCCAGTATCATACCTCGAACAACGTACAAGGTACGTACATCCATCCACCAACCAGCCTATACCCTAGGTCGTAGCCAATCACGTTTCAATTCTGGAGTCCATATGTTCAATCCAATACAAGACATATCCAAACACCAGCTTAACATCCATTTCAAGTCTCATGGTCACCCGACCGTAAACGTCACGATCCTCGATCCGCACCATGCCCAAAGTCCTCAACATCACAATCCACATCCACCTAGGATCCATGCATGTTCACTCAGCAACCAATCCACCGGAGATCCGATCATATGGTCTTATACCCTCTTGAATCCGTCGTCAGTCACATCACTCCTCAACTAATTCCCACATCTAAACATATCAGTTAACGACTAGACACGCCGAGACTGTGGGTTCTCACTGATTACCTCGTATCGATCCTTGTCATTCCACCTAGGAAAATCAAGGATGATCCAAGACGATGACATCAAAATCCATCCTACGTGAATACAAACAAAACTCGCTGCACTCACCACGCCATGTAACCCAACATCGTCCGCCACCTAGCAGAAAATGAGAAATCTCATTCGCCTAACCTCGATATACCCAACTCCACCTGATGACCCAAGACAAATCCCGAGTCCACCAACCAATACACAATACATGTACTGGTGACAACAACCATCATCTGCCATGGCAGAACCTAAGAAGTCATCCTGTTGACTTCGAAATACCCATTACTAATGCAGAAAACCCGCATTCCTCTCGTCACCTCAATCACAACCTCTCTCGATTCCGAAGTTCCAACCCTGTCTGAACCAACGCACTCGAACATCAACCACGTGTCAGTAACCAGTATAAATTTATCCGTGATCCACTCCCGAACCACAGATACCGAACATGTGCCCATCTCGACGGAGTCACATCCCCGACTCGTGACTCATCGTCATCACAATCACTGGCACCAGCACCAGCACTAGTACCAGCACCAACATACTAACATCAACACTAGTATCAGCACATGGTGTACAAAACTGACAACCTTGGATCTCCGCTCATACCGAGCGAAGACCCAGTACCTCTGCTCGAATTGGAGAAACTCTACCTCCCTTGTACCCAACAACTCTGGGTACAGTCACCCTAACATCTCATACGAGAAAATGAAACATTCCCCGAACGTCCTTGATTCCCGATAACCATAACTACAACCACTCTCGATAGTCGTGCCTGCCACAGACTCGTGCAGACCTAACCACCAGACATCACTATCGAGACTCCGCATCCAACGGAATCCACCGCCCGTACTAACTACTCTGTATCCCCACTAAGGGATTCCATCGACATTTACTAACCTTGGTAACTTGTCCAACCAAACTCTAACCAGTCGTAACTCGACTCAATCCATGTCGCCTACCAGGTCGCTTATGACCTTAGCTGTACCAAAAATCCATCACAACTAAGTAGTAAGACAACCATCTAGGTCTAACCGATAAGTACAACCTCGACTACGGAGTGCAGTCCAAACACTAAGCTGACATGACTAGACAGACCAACGGGCTCGACTCCAAAAAGTCATCAACGTCAAACTAATCGCCAACTCACCTTTCCGAACCATACCTCATACCTTAGGATTCCACGATCACTACCTAGGGTTCCTCTGAACCCAACTGCATAAGGTAGTATATTCCACAATCTGACCAACCCCGTGGTCATGACATCGTAAGGACGTCAATCCAATCCTACCGTAAGTTCAACTAGGATTCCTCGAACTCGGCTGCTCCCAGCAGCAAAGCCACCTAACTCAACAAAATCCGACCATCTAATGGTCACAACTCCTAACCAGTCGTCATAACCGATCCTACAACATCGTGAAAGATGATCCCAAATAACCGTCTCACGATCAAAATTCTAAAGTACCGTTACGTTCATCCTTCCGTAGGATCTCACACTGTCAACCACGACAAAACTTTGGCAACCCCAGCATCAAATGCCGAACCAAGACGTTTCACGATTCAATCCTACTAACTATCGTACTGGCCTCCTAACTATTAGGTTGATAACGAACTGTAGCCCATTGAGACATCACATGCTCGACCTGCGTGATACTCCAAGAGCAAACCTTGCTCTGATACCATTTGTCAGGACCCATCCCCAAATCCCCTGAGATTAACGAGGAACACTCCTGATCCCGTCTGACACAGAGTGTCAGACCAGGGAAAATTAAAACCTTTAGCCTTCCGGCTTCAAGAGTACTCCAAGATCCGAAGGAGGTATATGATGTCTAGGTCTCTTCTATAGTCTGCACCATATTCAACCTGAAGGGCATCGAAAACAGAAAGATTGTGAATGGACAAAAATAAAAGAGTTTATAAAACATATTTCAAGAAAGACCTTTATACCCTTCACTAAAAAGCATGCATGCATAGCAAACCATTTATCCAACCACATATGTTTAAACAACCACATCCATACGGGCTCTTGCCCAAAACCGTTTATAGAAAACCATAACATAGTAAACATATGTGGGATCTCAGCCCAAATCCATTTATCATCAAAGAACACAATTTCGCAAAACCAAGAAACCATGTTTATCCATATATTTCATATAACCAATCCTGTCACGGTAATCTAGAGCTTCGCGCGTGCTGCCCGGGGTCTCATGCCCAAGTCTCTCCAAGGTCCACCCAGGCCAATGTCCGTAGATCAATGACCCTCCCTGGAGGTTATAATCCATAGCCTTTCTGAGAGTAAGGAAACCAACGGGGGCAACTCCACTCAGTCAGTGCTCCGTGACTACTCCAGGTCCACCTAGGAAAACGACCCTCCCCGGAGGAGACAATTCATATATAAAGGATGGTATATGGAAAACCATTTCAAGGGTTCATGCCCGGCCCCCATAAGCCATCATGAACCAATAAAAACCTTTCAAGGGTTCATGCCGATCCCCATAAACCGTCATGAACCATAAATCCATTTATAGGTCCCCGACCCAAAATCACCAACTTAAACATAAATGGGCCCTAAGCCTGAATCCACATACAAACTGGGCCTCCGCCCCGAATCGTAAACCAACTAGGCCTCGCGCCCGATTTCGTAAAGTAAATGAGCCTCGTGCTCGATTTCGTAAACCAAATGGGCCTTGTGCCGGATACGTTAGTCAACTGGCCTCGAGCGCAATTCACAAGCTAACTGGGCCTCCGGCCCGATACGTAAACAACCTGGGCATCTGGCCCGATGCCTTGTTAAATCAAATGGAAATCAAGCCCGAGAGTTCGTAAATCAAATGGGTCTCGCGCCGGAATCCATATTTCCAAATCCAAAGTCAATTCAAGAACTAATTGGGCCTCTAGCCCGAGTACATAACTAAATGGACCTTGAGTCCGAGGGTTTCCAAAACAAATGGGTCTCGAACCCGAGTTTACCTTTTCAAATCCAAAACCATTTCATGAAATCATTTGCAAACCTATAAGTACGGAAAATGAGTGCAAAATTGTAAACCTCGATTTACGTGCAAGCACGTAAATCGCCTCGAAATACGTGAAATCATATAAATCACAACCATCCAAATCCACATCATAGATTCATATTCATAACACATATAAAACATTTATGCATGCATCACAGTTTAGAAATCAAGGTCCACTCACAGACCGTCCTAAGCTACCGCCTCGATTTGCGTGTCGTAAGCCTCACCGGGCTAATCATCATCACCGGGACTCCCAAACCTGACCAAATGAATCGAGAGGATTACTAACTACTTAAATAACCCCTCACTAAAGTCCCGTAATGTTTTGAAATTTTTAACTATTTTTCATCTCGATCCTAAACCTTCGGATGTCCCGAACATTATCGAGACGGTGTCCGATCGATACGAATCCAGCCCCAAAATGTTCGTTACATCGAATAGATTAAAAGTTATGTTGAAGTCATCCCCAAAGGATGCTTCACACTCCCCCATGCGCCACCCAAAGGGCCTGCGCGTGAGACCACGTGCTAGTCACTATTCATTGTCCCCTACCTCGAGCGAACCCGATTCTTTGGTTCGGCCCAGTTCAGCCAAACCAAAAAACCGTCGAGACCGGTTCGATGCCAATTTCGATCGGTTTTCAGTCTAATCCAAACCCTAAAGCTTTTTACTCCTATTTCTAGTCGATCCAAGACTCCAAAATTTGAAAATGAGTGCTGAAGGTTACCTACTCGATCGATGTTTGAACCTTGGTTTTCCTCCGCTGTCTCTGGCCACCACATGCCACCCCGGGCCGTGAAACCAGGCCCAATCTGCTCCTAAGGTCATCAGAAATTGTTCGTAATCAAAACAATCGATCAAAACGCACTAAAAACTCATGTCCAAAACTTGAACTAAAACTCACCAGTCACGACGTGTCAGCCACCGTCGACGACAGACACCCATTTCTGATCCCTACCATCCGATTAGGTCATCCGAAGGCCATTTCCATTATTAGAAGCAACGAAAAACCCCCTAAAATGCATATTCCAAATTTGCAGATAAACAAGGTCCACGGCGGCCCATGCTGCAGCCACCGTTCGACCCGTCTCGTTCCTCTCTTCAGATTTCATTCAGACACAAAGGGGTATGTGTTAGAGGATTTGAGGGTTGTGGGGTGCTATGTGGGTGTTTGTTCCCAGTTTGAAGAAAAACAGAAGTAAGGGAGAAGGGGATATTTTACACGGTTTGAAGGGGGTAGGGAAGGTGAGTTTGGTATGTTGGTCAGAGGAGTGAATGGTGAGGATGAACTCAGTGATGGAATGGAGAGCCAAGATTGAGAGATAGTGGGTGAAGAAAGTACAAAATAATCCCCACACCATTATTATATTTTTAAACCCACCAATCACCTTTTTGATCCACTAATTGGGATTAATGACCAATGGGATGAGTGACACTTGTCAGTCATCCATGGGTCCCACTGAAAAGTCAACCAATCAGATAATGTCAAGTGTCTTTGCCTCGTAATGCGTGCATAGTGTAACAACCCGTCCCGAGAGCCGCGATTAAGACAGTGATTAAGGTGGGATTAGTGAGGTTTATCGGTGGTTAGGTGGTTCCGATAGGTCCGCAAGTTTAGAATGACGATTTTGCCCCTGGTTTGGGCAAAATGTTGACTTTTAGTTTGGGAGGTCCGATGAACTTTGACCAGTGACCAGGACGTAGTTTAGGACGTCATGAGTCCGTAGGCAGGTGGCACACCCGATTCCGACATCCGAGGAGGAAGTCGTGATGTTCGGAAGGTGGATGGCATAACTGTAATTTGGTTAAAGAAGGGGGAATAGTTGACTTTTTGTGTAATCGGGTTTCGGTATGTTGACCTAGGATGGTTAGATAGCTCTTGTCGTCCTGAGTTCGATCACAGGCGGCACGTATTCATCGGATGTACGATGTGGGAGTTACGGGTCTAGGAAGTCAGTGGCATAACCGTAAATTAGAGTTAAAAAGAAGGGTAATTTGGTCTTTTGGTTATCTGGGGATTTGTGCACAGAGAGGGCAAGTGGATGGCTGAGAGTGGGCCAGATGGTGAAGGCTTGGGCAGAGTGGTGACATGTGGCAAGTGTGTAGTGGGTTCTACACACTTGTGCACGGGTCCAATTATTTGGGACTTAAACCGTGCCCGTGTGTGTGTGTGTGTTCTTCAACCAGAGTGAAACAGAGGGAGGAATTGAGAGAAATTGAGAAGGTAATCGTGGAGGTTGGTGAGTCTGGTGAGTTATGAGGGAGAAAGGAAGAAGAAAGGAGGTTGACGATCGAGTTTGGGACCGAGATCGTGCACGGAGACACGGTGGTTGATGAGGCTGAGTTCTCTGGTAAAACAGAGAGACGGTGAGACAGAGATGGTGGTTGTGCCGTGAGGTGGCTCAATTCAAGTCAAGAGGAGGCTGGGACGAGTGCAGAGGACTTATTGGACACCGTGGTACACGGCTGAGCTCACGACGGCGACAGGAGGACAGGTAAATCCTCACCCCCGTTTCTTTTGCTCTGTTTTGTCGTTTGGGTTTAGAAGCTGAGTCGTGAATCTAGGGCGAGAGTCGAGGGAATTGGAGGTTAGAGTGAGACTCATGGAGGTCCCAAGAGTCGACTGAGTGTGTAGCCGTGACAGAGGAGTACACGGCAAAGGTTAGCACGACGGGAGTACCTGTGTGCTCTATTTTGGCCGTGAGTTTCAAACGGCGAGTCGTGACGTTTGGGAATTATTCGACGGTTCTGGTTAGCTGGGTTAGGCTTAGAAGAGTCCTAGGAAGAGGTTGGTGTAGCCTCCAGGAAGGGGGAAGCCGTGGGTGGCCGGGAAGGAAAACAGGGGTTTTTGGGTTGTCTGGTTTCGGGCTTCTGTCGACGGGCTAGGGATAGTGTCGAGGTTAGAGGCGTTGGGGAATCGATTGGGTAGGACTGGACGATGAGAATGGTGAAGAAAGGGAGAGAAATCGTGCAGGCACGGCGGTGAACTGCTGACGCCGGTTCAGGTTGCAGACTACTGTGCTGAACCGGGTCTGCTCAAGGTTAAAGGGCACTGTAGCAGGCGCGTGAGGGCCACGCGCAGCCACTTGGGCGGCGCGTGGGGGCGCGTGTGGCGGCGATGGGGAAAGTGGTCAACATGGTTTTTGGTCTAGGTGTTCTAACGAGTCTATTGGTAGTGGTTTCGAATTGTTCGGAAGTCGTTTGAGGTTACATCCGCGAGGGTGACGGTTCAGGGTCTCGGTTTTAGTACGTTTAGGTTTCGTGGATTTTTGAGGGAATTTAGGTGAACCTTCGTAGACGTGTTAGTGACGTAAGTTGTTGATTGTTGACAGGATCAAGATCGGGATTTCCCGAGGAAGCCGAGGAACGTGCAGGACGTTCGGGACGCGATTGAGGGCTTGGTACTGTGAGTGGACCCTTTCCTTAAACTCGAACATGCATAACTGTTTTCTCTACTTGTTTATATATGTGATTTCATGATTGTTGGATTTATGATGTGATTTTACATAATTGCACGTTTTTCGAGAAAATATGGTGTTTGGCACGTTTTACGATAAAAGGTTGATTTCTGATTATAATGTTATAGTTTGGGGATTTCAAATAAAAATGATTTCTAATGATTATAAAGGGATTTTGGAACATGATTGCGATGATTAAAGGTTTTCGGTTTTAGAAACAGATTTCGGAAAAGGGTTGGTTTCCAAGTGAAAAAGTGGATTCCGGATTTGGGTTCGGAATGACGGTTTGGGATGCTGGAAGGGCATCGGACCGGTGATTTCAGATTTGGGTTTGGATATGGAAATGGAAAATGGTTTTTCAAATGGTTTTGGATTGGATTTGCTGGATCTGATTATTGGGTTTAAAGACCCGGATATTGATTTGACGGGGGACGGGCCCAGATTGAGTTTAAAGACTCGGGAGTTTAAAGACTTGGATATATTGATTTCCCCCGTAGGCCTTTGAGTTTAAAGACTCGGGAGTTTAAAGACTCGGATATGATTGAGGCCTGGATTGAGTTTAAAGACTCGGGAGTTTAAAGACTCGGATAGGTCCAGCAGGTTTGATCGGAAATGATGAGTTCATGTTCATGGTTTATGACACGGTTTTATGATTCACAGGCTGTGGTTTTTCTAACTGTTTTATAGTGTTTCTGTTTCTTATGATGTGGTTTATGGTAATTTGGTTTATAATTGTTTTGATAACTGGGTTATGCATGTGGTTTTCAAAACGGAGGGTTAAATTCAGTTTTCTGATAAATGATTTTAGAACTTTTCTTTTATGGTCCACTCACATTTTCTGTTTTAAATTGCCCTCCAGGTTGTGGAGATAGCGCGGGGTCTTGACGTCGAGGCAGGTGTCTGAGGCATAGAAGTGACGAGCGGGATTCCCGAGTGTTTAAGTTTTCTTCCGCGTGCGTGTAAAAATAAGTGGTTTTTATTTGCTGTACTATGTGCTATGCTCTGTAAACGTTAACTTTGGGGTCTTATTGAATGCTTTCTCCTGCGTCTGATACTTTTAGTGACGGGGTGTCAGACGGGAGGCAGGATTTATTTCGGGTTTCGGGGTGAAACCGGGGTGGGTCCTGACACTTGGTATCAGAGCATAGGCTTGGGTTTTGTTGGTTTGTGAGGTTGTGTTTTAGTTGTTTGACTGCTTCTATGCCTCTTTCAGTGTGCGGTTGACGATGCCTCCGAGATGTAGACCCTCTCCACGACCTGAAGAAGAAATGGCGAGAGGAACTGAGAGTACTACGATTGAGCGAGCCCAGCGGCTCGGGGCTACTACTTTTAGTGGTGGGGCTGATCCTGAGGAAGCCCAGAGGTGGATTACCAGACTTGAGCGGATATTTGCGGTGATGCATTGCCCGCCAGAGGAGCGAGTGTTGTTGGCTACATTTTTATTGGATGGGGCGGCGTATGAGTAGTGGTATACCTTCGAGTTGTCCGGTTGGGATGCCCATAGTGTGACTTGGGAGACGTTCAGGGAATGATTCCTGGAATAGTATTACCCTCGTTTTTTTCGGGATGCCAAGGAGACGGAGTTTCTGCAGCTCCAGCAGGGGAATTTGACAGTGGCTGAGTATGAACGAAAGTTCCAGATGTTGTCTCGGTTTGCTCCTACTTTTGTGGCCACTGAAGCCGAAAAGTGTCGTAGGTTTGAGTTGGGCCTGCGAGGTGAGATTCGGGCCATTGTGACGGCTGGATCGTTTGCTACCCTCTGAGACTTGTCGGATGCTGCGGTAAGGGTTGAGGCTAGTTTGCCGGTGCGGCGCCGGGAGCCATCTTTTTCTGGAGCTTTGAGCCAGCGGATACCGAAAAGGGGGTAACTTCCATGGAGCATCGTCGTCGGGCGATGATCGTTTTGGTAGGCCTGGCAGTTTCCAGAGTTTAGGATTTCGGGGTTACAGAGCACAGCCGACTCCGCAAGCTAGTGCGACGTCTGTTGCATCGACAGGGCGACCAGGTCCTTCTGGTCGAGATGTTTGTTTCTACTGGGGGGAGCGAGGTCATTTTCGACGTGAGTGTCCACTGTTGCCACAGGAAGGTGGTGTAGGCCAAGGAGCAGCGGAGCCTGGACACAGTACAGCGTCAGGGACAGCGGGCACTAGAGGAGGTGGCACTACCACTAGTAGTTCGAGGGGATGTGGTAGAGCGTCGGGATCTCAGGCCCGAGTATTTTCCATGGTCAGCAGGAGGCTCAGTCGACACTAGATGCAGGGACAGGTACTGTTATTCTCTTTGGTTGTGTTGTCCCTATTGTGTTGTTGGATCCTAGGGTAGAGTCTAGAAGGAGTTTCCCTAGGTGACCTGGGGCGTGTTACAGTGGAAGGATGACGGAAGGAATAGGAAATGAGTGACTATAACTGATCGATATGAGGTTATTGAAGGAGAGAACCCACAAGCTAGAGTTTGACTTTAGGACTTTGTAGATTTATTCCGATAGAGGCCGATGTAGTAGCCGAGTTGGTTTGGAAAGGTGGTTGTACGTGAGGATGTGCTCTGCGAATTTATTAGGGTACACCATATGAGGTATTGTAAAATACCTTTGTTTTCTGTTCATAGAGTTTCACTTGTGTACACCATGCAGTTGTTACATAGAGAGGGTTGGCCGTGGTAACATGAGTTGGGGATGGTGTGAAATACCCAAGGTGGAGAGGATAGACAGGAAACCTAGGAGAAGTTGTTGTTGATCTAGTGTGACTACCAGGTAGGAGACCCTAGGTGTCGGGAACTAACGGTGGAATTTCGGGGACGAAATTCTTTTTAGGTGGGTAGATTGTAACAACCCGTCCCGAGAGCCGCGATTAAGATAGTGATTAAGGTGGGATTAGTGAGGTTTATCGGTGGTTAGGTGGTCCTGATAGGTCCGTAAGTTTAGAATGACGATTTTGCCCTGGTTTGGGCAAAATGTTGACTTTTAGTTTGGGAGGTCCGATGGACTTTGACCAGTGACCAGGACGTAGTTTAGGACGCCATGAGTCCGTAGGCAGGTGGCACGCCCGATTCCGACATCCGAGGAGGAAGTCGTGATGTTCGGAAGGTGAAGGGCATAACTGTAATTTGGTTAAGAGAAAGGGGAATAGTTGACTTTTTGTGTAATCGGGTTTTGGTATGTTGACCTAGGATGGTTAGATAGCTCTTGTCGTCCTGAGTTCGATCACAGGCGGCACGTATTCATCGGATGTACGATGTGGGAGTTACGGGTCTAGGAAGTCAGTGGCATAACCGTAAATTAGAGTTAAAAAGAAGGGTAATTTGGTCTTTTGGTTATCTTGGGGATTTGTGCACAGATGAGGGCAAGTGGATGGCTGAGAGTGGGTCTGATGGTGAAGGCTTGGGCAGAGTGGTGACATGTGGCAAGTGTGTAGTGGGTTCTACACACTTGTGCACGGGTCCAATTATTTGGGACTTAAACCGTGCCCGTGTGTGTGTGTGTTCTTCAACCAGAGTGAAACAGAGGGAGGAATTGAGAGAAATTGAGAAGGTAATCGTGGAGGTTGGTGAGTCTGGTGAGTTGTGAGGGCGAAAGGAAGAAGAAAGGAGGTTGACGATCGAGTTTGGGACCGAGATCGTGCACGGAGACACGGTGGTTGATGAGGCTGAGTTCTCTGGTAAAACAGAGAGACGGTGAGACAGAGATGGTGGTTGTGCCGTGAGGTGGCTCAATTCAAGTCAAGAGGAGGCTGGGACGAGTGCAGAGGACTTGTTGGACACCGTGGTACACGGCTGAGCTCACGACGGCGACAGGAGGACAGGTAAATCCTCACCCCCGTTTCTTTGCTCTGTTTTGTCGTTTGGGTTTAGAAGCTGAGTCGTGAATCTAGGGCGAGAGTCGAGGGAATTGGAGGTTAGAGTGAGACTCATGGAGGTCCCATGAGTCGACTGAGTGTGTAGCCGTGACGGAGGAGTACACGGCGAAGGTTAGCACGACGGGAGTACCTGTGTGCTCTGTTTTGGCCGTGAGTTTCAAACGGCGAGTCGTGACGTTTGGGAATTAGTCGACAGTTCTGGTTAGCTGGGTTAGGCTTAGAAGAGTCCTAGGAAGAGGTTGGTGTAGCCACCAGGTAGGGGGAAGCCGTGGGTGGCCGGGAAAGAAAACAGGGGTTTTTTGGGTTGTCTGGTTTCGGGCTTCAGTCGACGGGCTAGGGATAGTGTCGAGGTTAGAGGCGTTGGGGAATCGATTGGGTAGGACTGGACGATGAGAATGGTGAAGAAAGGGAGAGAAATCGTGCAGGCACAGCGGTGAACCGCTGACGCCGGTTCAGGTTGCAGACTACTATGCTGAACCGGGTCTGCTCAAGGTTGAAGGGCACTGTAGCAGGCGCGTGAGGGGCCACGAGCAGCCACTTTGGGCGGCGCGTGGGGGCGCGTGCGGCGGTGATGGGGAAAGTGGTCAACATGGTTTTTGGTCTAGGTGTTCTAACGAGTCTATTGGTAGTGGTTTCGAATTGTTCGGACGTCGTTTGAGGTTAGTTCCGCGAGGGTGACGGTTTTAGGGTCTCGGTTTAGTACGTTTAGGTTTCGGGGATTTTTGAGGGAATTTAGGTGAACCTTCGTAGACGTGTTAGTGACGTAAGTTGGTGATTGTTGACAGGATCAAGATCGGGATTTCCGAGGAAGCCGAGGAACGTGCAGGACGTTCGGGACGCGATTGAGGGCTTGGTACTGTGAGTGGACCATTTCCTTAAACTCGAACATGCATAACTGTTTTCTCTACTTGTTTATATATGTGATTTCATGATTGTTGGATTTATGATGTGATTTTACATAATTGCACGTTTTTCGAGAAAATATGGTGTTTGGCACGTTTTACGATAAAAGGTTGATTTCTGATTATAATGTTATAGTTTGGGGGTTTCAAATAATAAATGATTTCTAATGATTATAAAGGGATTTTGGAACGTGATTGCGATGATTAAAGGTTTTCGGTTTTAGAAACGGATTTCGGAAAAAGGGTTGGTTTCCAAGTGAAAAAGTGGATTCCGGATTTGGGTTCGGAATGACGGTTCGGGATGCTGGAAGGGCATCGGACCGGTGATTTCGGATTCGGGTTTGGATATGGAAATGGAAAATGGTTTTTTCAAATGGTTTTGGATTGGATTTGCTGGATCTGATTATTGGGTTTAAAGACCCGGATATTGATTTGACGAGGGACGGGCCCGGATTGAGTTTAAAGACTCAGGAGTTTAAAGACTCGGATATATTGATTTCCCCCGTAGGCCTTTGAGTTTAAAGACTCGGGAGTTTAAAGACTCGGATATGATTGAGGCCTGGATTGAGTTTAAGGACTCGGGAGTTTAAAGACTCGGATAGGTCCAGCAGGTTTGATCGGAAAATGATGAGTTCATGTTCATGGTTTATGACACGGTTTTATGATTCACAGGCTGTGGTTTTTCTAACTATTTTATAGTGTTTCTGTTTCTTATGATGTGGTTTATGGTAATTTGGTTTATAATTGTTTTGAGAACTGGGTTATGCATGTGGTTTTCAAAACGGAGGGTTAAATTCGGTTTTCTGATAAATGATTTTAGAACTTTTCTTTTATTGTCCACTCACATTTTCTATTTTAAATTGCCCTCCAGGTTGTGGAGATAGCGCGGGTTCTTGACGTCGAGGCAGTGTCTGAGGCATAGAAGTGACGAGCGGGATTCCCGAGTGTTTAAGTTTTCTTCCGCGTGCGTGTAAAAATAAGTGGTTTTTATTTGTTGTACTATGTGCTATGCTCTGTAAACGTTAACTTTGGGGTCTTATTGAATGCTTTCTCCTGCGTCTGATACTTTTAGTGACGGGGTGTCAGACGGGAGCATGATTTTATCTCGGGTTTCGGGGTGAAACCGGGGGTGGCTCCTGACACATAGTGTAACTGAACTTCCGTGAACCATAACTTTCCTGTTCAAAGTTCGATTTCGGCGTTCCGCCTGTCTATGGATTCGTATTGCCCCCGATCTACGTAACGGTCTTCGACCCCCGGCCGTCGAACCTTACAAGTCAAAAGTCAACATTTTCCCCATTTAACTAAATTACCAAAATACCCATGAACTTCCGAACGTCATAACTTCTTCCTCGAATGTCGGAACCTCCTGTCTATGAACTCGTGACGTTCCGAACTACGTCACAGTCATCAGCTAGAGTCCATTTGACCGCCATAATGAAAAGTCAACATTTTACCCACGACTAAAGGCAAAGCGGTCATTTTGCATCGTTCGTCCAAAAGTACCCCACTAATCAACGATTAACCTCACTAATCCTTGATTATTCACTAATCTAACCCTAAAATTCAGGACGGGTTGTAACAACCCGTCCCAAATTCCAGGATTAGATTAGTGACTAATCATGATTAGTGAGGCTAATCAGTGATTAGTTGGGCGAAATCGGTCGAACGATGCAAAATGACTGTTTTCCCCTAGCATGGGCAAAACATTGACTTTTTGTTCGGGCGGTCAAATGGACTTTGACCGATGACTGTGACGTAGTTCGTGACGTCACGAGTTCATAGACAGGTGGAATGTTCAATTCCGACGTTCGAGGAGGAAGTTATGACGTTCGGAAGTTTAGGGGCATTTGGTAATTTTGGTTAAAAAGGGGAAAATAGTTGACTTTTTGACCGGCATGTCCGATGGCCGAGGGCCAAGGACTATTACGTAGATCGGGACGATACAAATCCGTAGACAGGCGGCACGTCGAATTCGGACGTTCGACGGCGAAGTTACGGTTCACGGAAGTTCCCGATTATTATTCACGACTACACGTTTTACCAGGACCGTTTGTCTTTAGTGGGCCCAGTTACTTTTCAGCAACCAATGGATGAGTCACAGGTGTCACACATCCACTGGTTACCAGCCCACATTCATGCATCCAACCTTCCCGTGCATTTTCATTTCTTCATCCAAACACAAACCAAACCCGATCTCAGGGGACCCCAAACCCATTCCAACCTTCAACCCTTGACCATGACTGAGAGGACCAGAGAGGGAGGAGAGAAAGGTGGACGATGGTGCCGGCCAGGACAGAGCCACCGTGCACGGCGGAGGCCCAAAACCCGAAAGGTATCGATTAAACCATTTTCAATCCATTTTTCCATTTTGATGTTAGGGCTGGTTTTGAATGATTAGGGAATGGTTATTAGGATGTTAGGAAGGTTCTAAGAGGGTTTTGGTGGTGGTTGACGGCTGGGACGTCGTGGGGGTTGATCGGGGAAGTTTGAACCGTATGGTTCAAAATGGGTTCATGGGTTTTAGTTGGTTTTAGATAGCTTTATTAATTGGGACTGATAGAAAACATTAAAATAGGAATTTAGGAATTGAAATGGAGGAAAACATACCAAAATTGAGGGAGAAGGAAGTCTGGACCGGTCACGCCGGTCCAGTTGCAGAAAAAGACCGGACCGGACGGTTCAGACCAGCTGCGCAAAGAAGAAGACAGCACTGTGCAGTGGAGCGTGAGGCCCACGCGCAGTGCACTCCCAGGGCACGTGAGGGCGCGTGGTAGGGAATCTTGGGAAGATTTCGACACGTGAAATCATCTATTCGATGTAACGAACATTTTGGGACTGGTTTCGTGTCGATCGGACACCGTCTCGATAATGTTCGGGGCATCGGAAGGTTTCGGATCGGGTATAAAAATAGTTAGAAAATCGGGAAAATTACGGGGCTTTGGTAGGAGGTTAATTAAGTAGTTAGTAACCTTCTATTAAAATTTGGATAGGTTTGGGAGTTCGGGTGACGGTGATTGGCTCGGGGAGCTGTATGGCACGCAAATCGAGGCGGCAGCTAGGAAGGTCTGTGAGTGGACCTTGTTTTCTAAATTGGTGCAAGCATAAATATTTATTATATGTTTTAAATACTTGTTTGTGATGCCATGTGTGCATTTGTATGTGGTTACGTATAGGCACGTATTTCGAGGTTTCGGCCCTATACGGTGCCTATACGGGTCTGTATGTCCTTATTGTTCTAAATGAAAAGGTTTGTATTTCTAAATGAATAAACTCGGGTATAAGACCCATTTGGTTTTGTCTCGGTCATATGACGCTATTTACGACATTCGGGTCTAAATTGTGGTCGCGACGGGTGCGATGTGCACGGCGATCGACGATACGACGCTCACCTCCGGATTGGGATGTGTTCCTTCCAGAGAGGTCATGATGCACAATTCGTGGTCGGGCAGCCTGGGGAGGCTCGACTTCGGAGTGTTGACGGTTCAAGATAGCGATCGGTGATGAGTGCACCATGATCTTGTGGTGGTCGCGTCGGTTGATTCGTTCACGGCGACATACCAAGATTGAGAGCGGTCCTGGATGGATGGTTGCACACATCACTATGGTCGGAGTCGTGACTGACCCTTAGATATCGGGCACGGTGCCTAGTTGAGTCATATGTTCGGGCACGAGACCTAGTTGTTTTACACTGATGATTTCGGGTCACGGACCCTAGATGGATTTCCAAGTTCATGACGGTTTATGGGAACCGGCATGAACTCTGGAAAGGTCATTGTGGTTCATGACGGTTTATGGGAACCGGCATGAACCTTTGTCAGGTCATTCTGGTTCATGACAGTTTATGGGAACGGGCATGAACCCTTGTTATGGATGTTATGGATCATGACGGTTCAAGGGAACCGGGCATGAATGTGTATGTTATATATATATATGTATTCATATACCTTCCTTTACTTCTATTATCTCCTCTGGGGAGGGTCGTTGGCCTGGGTGGACCCCGGAGTAGTCATGGAGCACCGACTGAGTGGAGTCACCACCCAGTTGGGTTCCTTACTCTCAGGAAGGCTATGATTACTATTACCTCGGGTAGGGTCAGTGGTCTGCGGACATTGATCTTGACTTTGAGAAGGCTCGGATTGAGACCTGGGTAGTACGCACGTAGCTTTGGAAACTGTGACAGAATTGGTTGTGTGAATTATATGTATATATGATGTATGCTATATGATATGATATATGATGTGTGTTTACACTGGTTTTGGGCTGAGTCCCTTATGGATTTGGGTAGTGGCCCGTATGGTCGTTTTCATTATGGTTCTTTCAATCTTGGTTTTGGGCTTAGTTCCCACGGATGGTTTCTTTGGTTAAACGGTTTTCGAATGCATGCATGCTTTTTAGTTAAGGGTACAAATGTCTTCTCGTTAAAATGTTTTTATAAACTCTTTATTTTTGTCCACTCACAGCTTTTAATGTTTTGACTGCCCTTCAGGTTGACATCGGATGTGGACTGTAGAAGAGACCGAGATATCACATACCTCCTCCGGATCCTGGCGTACTCTGATAGCCCGGGAGGGCAAAGGTAAGAAATATCCCTTGTCTGACACTTCGTGTCAGACGGGAGCAGGGTCATCCCGCACTAATCCCGGGGGGATTGGGATGGGTCATGTCAACGTGGTATCAGAGCATAGGATTGGTCGTAGGATGCTTATTAGAGCGGGGTTGTCTCTATTCAAGAAACCGTGTAGCTCTTGGAGTATGTACACAGGTCGAGAATATGATACTTCAATGGGTTACAGTTCGTTATCAACTTGATAGTTAGGGTGCCGGTACAATAGTTAGTATGACTGTATCGTAGATGTCTTGGTTCGGCATTGGATGCCGGGGTTGCCATAGTTCTGTCGTAGATGACAGTGTGGGACCCTACAAAGGGATAAACATATTCTTATATATTTTGATCGTGAGATGGTTAGTTGGGATCGTCTTCACGATGTCGTAGGATCGGTTCCGAGGACTGGTTGGGAATTATGACCATCCGATGTTCGGATATGGTTGAGTTAGATGGATTTACTACAGTCGGCAGTTAGCAATCGGATTCGAGGAATCCTAGTTGGATTGACGTCTTTACGATGTCAAGACCACGGAGTCGGTCAGGTTGTTTATTTTACGGCTTTCTGCAGTTGGTAGCTTGCAGTTGGGTTCATATTGACCCTAGATGTGATTGTGGAACACTGCCTTAGGTTGTATGGTTCAGAGATGTGAGTTGGCGAGTGGTTTGACTTTGACGACTATTCGAATTAGGGTTCGTTATTCGATCTAGTCATGACAGCTTGTGATGGGACTGCACTTCACAGTCGGAGTTGTGCTTATCGGTTAGACCTAGTTGGTTGTCGTGCTACTTAGTTGTGATGGATTGTTTGTGCAACTAAGGTCATGGATGACCTAGTAGACGACATTGGTTGAGTCAAATTACGACAGTTTAGAGTTCGGTTTGACAAGTTATCAAGGTTGGTACTTGTCGATGGAATCCCTGAGTGGGATACACACTAGTGGTATGGGCGAGTGATTCCGTTAGATGCGAATCTCGATTGTGATGTCTGGTAGTTGGGTCTGCACGAGTCTGTGGCAGGCACTACTACTGAGGATGGTTGTAGTTACGGTTGTTGGGGATCGGTGACGTTCAGGTGACGTTTCCTTTTCTCGTATGAGTTATCAGGGTGACTGTACCCAGAGGTGTTGGGTACGATGGAGGCAGAGTTTCTCCAAAACGAGCAAAGGTTCAAGGTCGTTGCTCGGTATGAAACTAATTAAGGAGGGAAGAACGGCTAGAATTAGGTCGGTTGGAATTTCGAGGACGAAATTAATTAAGGAGGGAAGGTTGTAACGACCCGTCCCAAATTCCAGGATTAGATTAGTGACTAATCACGATTAGTGAGGCTAATCAGTGATTAGTTGGGCGAAATCGGACGAACGATGCAAAATGACTGTTTTGCCACTAGCGTGGGCGAAACGTTGACTTTTTGTTCGGGCGGTCAAATGGACTTTGACCGATGACCGTGACGTAGTTCGTGACGTCACGAGTTCATAGACAGGTGGCACGTTCAATTCCGACGTTCGAGGAGGAAGTTATGACGTTCGGAAGTTTAGGGGCATTTTGGTAATTTTGGTTAAAAAGGGGCAAATAGTTGACTTTTTGACCGGCATGTCCGATTCTCGAGGGCCAAATACCATTACGTACATCGGGACGATACGAATCAATAGACAGGCGGCACGTCGAATTCGGACGTTCGATGGCGAAGTTACGGTTCACGGATGTTCCCGATTACTATTCACGACTACACGTTTTACGAGGAACGTTTGTCTTTAGTGGGCCCAGTTACTTTTCAGCAACCAATGGATGAGTCACAGGTGTCACCCATCCACTGGTTACCAGCCCACATTCATGCATCCAACCTTCCCGTGCATTTTCATTTCTTCATCCAAACACAAACCAAACCCGATCTCAGGGGACCCCAAACCCATTCCAACCTTCAACCCTTGACCATGACTGAGAGGACCAGAGAGGGAGGAGAGAAAGGTGGACGATGGTGCCGGCCAGGACAGAGCCACCGTGCATGGCGGAGGCCCAAAACCCCAAAGGTATCGATTAAACCATTTTCAATCCGTTTTTCCATTTTGATGTTAGGGCTGGATTTGAATGATTAGGGAATGGTTATTAGGATGTTAGGAAGGTTCTAAGAGGGTTTTGGTGGTGGTTGACGGCTGGGACTCCGTGGGGGTTGATCGGGGAAGTTTGAACCGTATGGTTCAAAATGGGTTCGTGGGTTTTAGTTGGTTTTAGATAGTTTTATTAATTGGGATTGATAGAAAACATTAAAATAGGAATTTAGGAATTGAAATAGAGGCAAACAGGCCAAAATTGAGGGAGAAGGAAGCCTGGTCCGGTCACGCCGGTCCAGTTACAGAAAAAGACCGGACCGGCCGGTTCAGACCAGCTGCGCAAGGAAGAAGACAGCACTGTGCAGTGGCGCGTGAGGCCCACGCGCAGTGCACTCCCAGGGCGCGTGGCAGGGAATCTTGGGAAGATTTCAACACGTGAAATCATCTATTCGATGTAACGAACATTTTGGGACTGGTTTCGTGTCGATCGGACACCGTCTCGATAATGTTCGAGGCATCGGAAGGTTTCGGATCGGGTTTAAAAACAGTTAGCAAATCGGGAAACTTACGGGGCTTTGGTAGGAAGTTAATTAAGTAGTTAGTAACCTTCTATTAAAATTTGGATAGGTTTGGGAGTCCCGGTGACGGTGATCGGCTCGGGGAGCCGTATGGCACGCAAATCGAGACGGCAGCTCGGACGGTCTGTGAGTGGACCTTGTTTTCTAAATTGGTACATGCCTAAATGTTTATTATATGTTTTAAATACTTGTTTGTGATGCCATGTGTGAATTTTTATGTGGTTACGTATAGGCACGTATTTCGAGGTTTCGGCCCTATACGGTGCCTATACGGGTCTGTATGTCTTTATTGTTCTAAATGAAAAGGTTTTGGATTTCTAAATGATAAACTCGGGTATAAGACCCATTTGGTTTTGTCTCGGGCATATGACGCGATTTACGACCTTTGGGTCTAAATCGTGGTCACGACGGGTGCTATGTGCACGGCGATCGATGATACGACGCTCGCCTCCGGATTGGGATGTGTTCCTTCCGGAGAGGTCACGATGCACAATTCGTAGTCGGGCAGCGTGGGGAGGCTCGACTTCGGAGTGCTGACGGTTCAGGATAGCGATCGGTGATGAGTGCACCATGATCTTGTGGTGGTCGCTTCGGTTGATTCGTTCACGGCGACATACCAGGATTGAGAGCGGTCCTGGATGGATGGTTGCACGCATCACTATGGTCGGAGTCGTGACTGACCCTTAGATATCGGGCACGGTGCCCAGTTGAGTCATATGTTCGGGCACGAGATCCAGTTGTTTTACATTGATGATTTCGGGTCAGGGACCCTAGATGGATTTCCAAGCACATGACGGTTTATGGGAACCGGCATGAACTCTGGAAAGGTCATTGTGGTTTATGACGGTTTATGGGAACCGGCATGAACCTTTGTCAGGTCATTCTAGTTCATGACGGTTTATGGGAGCAGGCATGAACCCTTGTTATGGATGTTATGGATCATGACGGTTCAAGGGAACCGGGCATGAATGTTTATGTCATGTATATATATGTATTCATATACCTTCCTTTACTTCTATTATCTCCTCCGGGGAGGGTCGTTGGCCTAGGTGGACCCCGGAGTAGTCATGGAGCACCGACTGAGTGGAGTCACCCCCCAGTTGGGTTCCTTACTCTCAGGAAGGCTATGCTTACTATTACCTCGGGTAGGGTCAGTGGTCTGCGGACATTGATCTTGACTTTGAGATGACTCGGATTGAGACCTGGGTAGCACGCACGTAGCTTTGGAAACCGTGACAGAATTGGTTGTGTGAATTATAAGTATATATGATGTATGCTATATGATATGATATATGATGTGTGTTTACACAGGTTTTGGGCTGAGTCCCTTATGGATTTGGGCAATGGCCCGTATGGTCGTTTTCATTATGGTTCTTTCAATCTTGGTTTTGGGCTTAGTTCCCACGTATGGTTTCTTTGGTTAAACGGTTTTCGAATGCATGCATGCTTTTTAGTGAAGGGTACAAATGTCTTCTCGTTAAAATGTTTTTATAAACTCTTTATTTTTGTCCACTCACAGCTTTTAATGTTTTGACTGCCCTTCAGGTTGACATCGGATGTGGACTGTAGCAGAGACCGAGATATCACATACCTCCTCCGGATCCTGGCGTACTCTGATAGCCCGGGAGGGCAAAGGTCGGAAATATCCCTTGTCTGACAATTCGTGTCAAACGGGAGCAGGGTCATCCCGCACTAATCCTTGGGGGATTGGGATGGGTCCTGTCACGAGTCGTTAGACACCTTGTCACTTGCCTAAGGGTGTCAGCAATTGCTAGCGGTTCTGAGGGAGTATGAGAGGGTTTCTGGTCAGTTGATCAATTTTACCAAGTCTGTGGCTTGTTTTAGTCCAGGTACGGATCCTAGTTTCTAGCGTTTACTTTCAAACTTGTTGGGTATTAGAATTGTTGCTTGTCACGAAAAGTATTTAGGTCTCCATACTGTTACTGGGCCGAATAAGAGGTTAACGTTTAGGAAGGTACAAGATGCACTTAGGAGGAATTTGACCACTTGGAACTCTAAGCTCCTGTCGGCTTCTAGGAAGGAGGTCTTTGTCAGGACCCGAGCCACTTCTGTCAGGTCCCGATTCATCTAGCATGATATTGTCCGCTTTGGGCCTCGCCCTCACGGTTTTGTTTTCGGGTGCTCACGGTGCAACTTCCCAGGGGGTCACCCATCTGGAATTGCACCAGCCTCAACTCGCTTAACTTTGGGGTTCCAATCCCCCCCAAAGCCACTGAGCTCCCAAAAGGCCTCATGCTAGATAGGTGTGTGCCTACACCTTTAAGGCACACCACCATTCCCTTACCAGACCATTCCCCCCTCGCAGGAATGTGGGATTGTTCACCGTTCCCTCTAGGACACGGGTCTTCCAATCCACCCCCCTTGGGGCCCAGCGTCCTCACTGGCACACTTCCCGGTCGGGGTCTGGCTCTGATACCAAATTGTCAGGACCCGACCCTCTTCTGTCAGGTCCCGATTCATCTAGCACGATATTGTCCGCTTTGGGCCTCGCCCTCACGGTTTTGTTTTCGGGAGCTCACGGTGCAACTTCCCAGGGGGTCACCCATCTGGAATTGCACCAGCCTCAACTCGCTTAACTTTGGGGTTCTAATCCCCCCCAAAGCCACTGAGCTCCCAAAAGGCCTCATGCTAGATAGGTGTGTGCCTACACCTTTAGGGCACACCACCATTCCCTTCACAGTCGGCAGTTAGCAATCGGATTCGAGGAATCCTAGTTGGATTAACGTCTTTACGATGTCAAGACCACGGAGTAGGTCAGGTTGTTTATTTTACTGCTTTCTGCAGTTGGTAGCTTGCAGTTGGGTTCATATTGACCCTAGATGTGATTGTTTAACCCTGCCTTAGGTTGTATGGTTCAGAGATGTGAGTTGGCGAGTGGTTTGACTTTGACGACTATTCGAATTAGGGTTCGTTATTCGGTCTAGTCATGACAGCTTGTGATGGGACTGCACTTCACAGTCGGAGTTGTGTTTATCGGTTAGACCTAGTTGGTTGTCGTGCTACTTAGTTGTGATGGATTGTTTGTGCAACTAAGGTCATGGATGACCTGGTAGACGACATTGGTTGAGTCAAATTACGACAGTTTAGAGTTCGGTTGGACAAGTTATCAGGGTTTGTACTTGTCGATGGAATCCCTGAGTGGGATACAGAGTAGTGGTACGGGCGAGTGATTCCGTTAGATGCGAATCTCGATTGTGATGTCTGGTAGTTGGGTCTGCACGAGTCTGTGGCAGGCACTACTACCGAGGATGGTTGTAGTTACGGTTGTTGGGGATCGGTGACGTTCAGGTGACGTTTCCTTTTCTCGTATGAGTTATCAGGGTGACTGTACCCAGAGGTGTTGGGTACGATGGAGGCAGAGTTTCTCCAAAACGAGCAAAGGTTCAAGGTCGTTGCTCGGTATGAGCGGAGATCCAAGGTTGTCAGTTTGCACACGGTGTGCTGATACTGATACTGATGTTAGTGTGCTGATACTAGTGGAGGTGATAATGCGTTGGTGCAGGTACTGGCGCTAGTGCTGGTGATTGTGATGACGGTGAGTTACGAATCGGGATGTGACTCCGTCGTAATGGGCATATGTTCGGTATATGTGGTTCAAGAGTGGATCTCAGATAGAGTTAAACTGGTTGGGGGACGTGGACTGGACGTTGGATACGGTGTAGTGGGTCATAGTATTTCTGGTGGGTCCAGTTACACATAAGCTGAGTACTTTGTTGGTATACGTATACTCAGGTTGAGTGAGTTGGTAGTTATTGTAATCACGAGTGAGTATTGTGTTAGTTTTTGACTGACGACTGTCAAGTGCTGACAGTTTGTTGGAAGTGTCAACGTGAATCGGTTAGTGAGGTCTGATGACTCCCAATGGGAGGACGTCAGAATAGATTAGTGATTGAGAAGGGAACCGTCTAGTTGGTTGTGTCAGCGAAACGGTAGATCTGACAAGTGGTGTCAGTTCGGAGCGTACGACTTCTGTCATTCGACGTGGTCGAATGTAGTCGATACGACGTGAGTGTTAATGGTACGTCTGGTTGCAGACGAGTATCGTTCTGGTTAGTGGGTGTACGAGTGTACACGAGTTTCGAGGTCGATTCTACTTTCCACGGGGTGGATGTGGAATCAAGATAATTGGAGTTTCGAGAACGAAACTAATTAAGGAGGGAAGAACGGCTAGAATTAGGTCGGTTGGAATTTCGAGGACGAAATTAATTAAGGAGGGAAGGTTGTAACGACCCGTCCCAAATTCCAGGATTAGATTAGTGACTAATCACGATTAGTGAGGCTAATCAGTGATTAGTTGGGCGAAATCGGACGAACGATGCAAAATGACTGTTTTGCCACTAGCGTGGGCGAAACGTTGACTTTTTGTTCGGACGGTCAAATGGACTTTGACCGATGACCGTGACGTAGTTCGTGACGTCACGAGTTCATAGACAGGTGGCACGTTCAATTCCAACGTTCGAGGAGGAAGTTATGACGTTCGGAAGTTTAGGGGCATTTTGGTAATTTTGGTTAAAAAGGGGCAAATAGTTAGACTTTTTGACCGGCATGTCCGATTCCCGAGGGCCAAATACCATTACGTACATCGGGACGATACGAATCAGTAGACAGGCGGCACGTCGAATTCGGACGTTCGATGGCGAAGTTACGGTTCACGGAAGTTCCCGATTACTATTCACGACTACACGTTTTACGAGGACCGTTTGTCTTTAGTGGTCCCAGTTACTTTTCAGCAACCAATGGATGACTCACAGGTGTCACCCATCCACTGGTTACCAGCCCACATTCATGCATCCAACCTTCCCGTGCATTTTCATTTCTTCATCCAATCACAAACCAAACCCGATCTTAGGGGACCCCAAACCCATTCCAACCTTCAACCCTTGACCATGACTGAGAGGACCAGAGAGGGAGGAGAGAAAGGTGGACGATGGTGCCGGCCAGGACAGAGCCCCCGTGCACGGCGGAGGCCCAAAAACCGAAAGGTATCGATTAAACCATTTTCAATCCGTTTTTCCATTTTGATGTTAGGGCTGGTTTTGAATGATTAGGGAATGGTTATTAGGATGTTAGGAAGGTTCTAAGAGGGTTTTGGTGGTGGTTGATGGCTGGGACTCCGTGGGGGTTGATCGGGGAAGTTTGAACCATATGGTTCAAAATGGGTTCATGGGTTTTAGTTGGTTTTAGATAGTTTTATTAATTGGGATTGATAGAAAACATTAAAATAGGAATTTAGGAATTGAAATGGAGGCAAACAGACCAAAATTGAGGGAGAAGGAAGCCTGGTCCGGTCACGCCGGTCCAGTTGCAGAAAAAGACCGGACCGGCTGGTTCAGACCAGCTGCGCAAGGAAGAAGACAGCACTGTGCAGTGGCGCGTGAGGCCCACGCGCAGTGCACTCCCAGGGCGCATGGCAGGGAATCTTGGGAAGATTTCAACACGTGAAATCATCTATTCGATGTAACGAACATTTTGGGACTGGTTTCGTGTCGATCGGACACCGTCTCGATAATGTTCGGGGCATCGGAAGGTTTCGGATCGGGTTTAAAAATAGTTAGAAAATCGGGAAACTTACGGGGCTTTGGTAGGAGGTTAATTAAGGAGTTAGTAACCTTCTATTAAAATTTGGATAGGTTTCGGAGTCCCGGTGACGGTGATCGGCTCGGGGAGCCGTATGGCACGCAAATCGAGACGGTAGCTCGGACGGTCTGTGAGTGGACCTTGTTTTCTAAATTGGTGCATGCCTAAATGTTTATTATATGTTTTAAATACTTGTTTGTGATGCCATGTGTGAATTTTTATGTGGTTACGTATAGACACGTATTTCGAGGTTTCGGCCCTATACGGTGCATATACGGGTCTGTATGTCTTTATTGTTCTAAATGAAAAGGTTTTGGATTTCTAAATGAATAAACTCGGGTATAAGACCCATTTGGTTTTGTCTCGGGTCTAAATCGTGGTCGCGACGGGTGCTATGTGCACGGCGATCGACGATACGACGCTCGCCTCAGGATTGGGATGTGTTCCTTCCGGAGAGGTCACGATGCACAATTCGTAGTCGGGCAGCATGGGGAGGCTCGACTTCAGAGTGCTGACGGTTCAGGATAGCGATCGGTGATGAGTGCACCATGATCTTGTGGTGGTCGCTTCGGTTGATTCGTTCACGGCGACATACCAGGATTGAGAGCGGTCCTGGATGGATGGTTGCACGCATCACTATGGTCGGAGTCGTGACTGACCCTTAGATATCGGGCACGGTGCCCAGTTGAGTCATATGTTCGGGCACGAGACCCAGTTGTTTTACACTGATGATTTCGGGTCAGGGACCCTAGATGGATTTCCAAGTTCATGACGGTTTATGGGAACCGGCATGAACTCTGGAAAGGTCATTGTGGTTTATGACGGTTTATGGGAACCGGCATGAACCTTTGTCAGGTCATTCTAGTTCATGACAGTTTATGGGAACGGGCATGAACCCTTGTTATGGATGTTATGGATCATGACGGTTCAAGGGAACCGGGCATGAATGTTTATGTTATGTATATATATGTATTCATATACCTTCCTTTACTTCTATTATCTCCTCCGGGGAGGGTCGTTGGCCTAGGTGGACCCCGGAGTAGTCATGGAGCACCGATTGAGTGGAGTCACCCCCCAGTTGGGTTCCTTACTCTTAGGAAGGCTATGCTTACTATTACCTCGGGAAGGGTCAGTGGTCTGCGGACATTGATCTTGACTTTGAGAAGTCTCGGATTGAGACCTGGGTAGCACGTACGTAGCTTTGGAAACCGTGACAGAATTGGTTGTGTGAATTATAAGTATATATGATGTATGCTATATGTAACGACCCGTCCCGAATATCGGGATTCAATAATATTTAATTATGATTCACTAATCTGGGATTAGTTGGGCGATTTCGGACGAATTGTGCAAAATGACCGTTTTGCCCCTAGGCGTGGGCAAAACGTTGACTTTTAATTCGGATGGTCAAATGGACTTTGACCGATGACCGTGACGTAGTTCGGGACGTCACGAGTTCATAGACAGGTGGCACGTTCGATTCCGACATTCGCAGATTATGTTATGAGGTTCGGAAGTTGAGGGGTATTTTGGTAATTTGGTTTATTAGGGGCCAAATGTTGACTTTTTGACTGGGATGTCCGATGGCCGAGGGCCAAGGACCGTTACATAGGTTTCGTCGATGCGAATCCAACGACAGGCGGCATGCCGAAATCGGAGATTCGACGACGAAGTTATGGTCAAGGAAACGAATTTACGAACCGAGGCTCCGATTAAAATAATAATATAATAATGAACAGTACCCGGTGACTGAACACACTTGGATGAGTGACAAGTGTCACTCATCCCTTAATTTGGGGCTTAAGACCAGGATCCATGTTTTGGGGGAACATTATGATTATGTTTTATTAATTAATTTTGTTTAATTATTGTTAATTCCTCCATTAACCCTCTCTGATTTCTTAGCCGTGTACAACCCAATGCCATTTTCTTCCTACCTTCATTTCTCTTCCAATTCTGAAACTGAGAGTGAGAAATTGGAGAGAATTCAGAGACTAACTCAACTGGAATTACACGGGGGATTGATCGGCTGAGGGAGACAGAGAAATCGAAAATTGATTTTTGGGAGGGAAATTTGGAATGGATGTTTTGAGCCGTGAGGATCGAAATTGATGATTCAATTCGACTTCTGGGATCAAAACGAACATCTTTGCTTCAAGAACGAAGAGAAACCATGGCGGATTGAGGAAGAACTGAGCTTCCATGGCAGCTCAAAGTCGAGCTTGTGTTCAGTGGGTTTGAGGTAAGTAATTCTCAAATTGACCTTGTAGAAATGTCCCTTACACTCTCACGATGCTAACTGAATGAATTAATTTGGAAAACAGGGACGATATCGTGAAACCCGATTTGAAAACCCGTCGAGGATCGATCGAGAGTCGTGAGGATTCAGACCATGATTTGTGTAATTCAATTTACAGAACTTAAATGGTGATTGATTACAAGGGATCAGTTGAAAGAACGGATTGATTTGATGTTGAATTGGGTGAGATTGAACCGGGTCCTATCGCGGGTTTTTCAACCCGTTTACCAGAGAAACGGGCGAGGATGGTGACTGTAGCAGTCACTGTAGCAGGCGCGTGGCTTTCACGCGCAGCCACTAACGGGGACGCGTGACGGCGCGTGGGCACGAATCTCGAGGTGAGGTCAACATGACTTTTGTCCTATTCAATGTAACGAACATTTTAGCGTTGGGTTCGTGTCGATCGGATCCCGTTTCGTTATTGTTCGGGATGTCCGAAGGTTTTAAATCCAGTTTAAAAATTCAGGAAAATTACGGGACTTGATTAGGATGTTAATGATGAGGTTAGTGATCCTCTAATGTGATTTGAACAGGATTGGGAGTCCCGGTGATAGTGGTGTGGCCCGGGAAGGCCTATGGCATGCGTATCGAGGCGCTCGGTTAAACGGTCTGTGAGTGGACATTGGTTTCATAAATTCGATGCATGCATAACTATTTTATGATTGTTATAATTATGATTAAATGATTTACTTTGGATATCGGTGAATTTAAAATGATTTCACGTATTTCGAGGTGAATTACGTATTTGCACGTAAACCGAGGTTTTCTGGATTTGCACCGATTTCCATAAATGTGGTTGGATATGATTTTATGAAATGGTTACGAACTTGAATAATGTAAAATCGGGCCAGGGGCCCAGTTGAACTATTAAATCGGGCCAGAGGCCCAGTTAACATGTGGATCGGGCCAGGGGCCCAGTTAACTTGTGAAATCGGGCCAGGGGGCCCTGTTGATTTCTACATACGATTGCGGGTCGGGGACCCTAAAATGGAATTGAATAAATGTTTTCTGGTTTACATTTTATATATGTTCACATGCTGGAATCAATAAATGGTTTTGATGATATTTTGGTTATGGCACGTTTCACGGTATTTGGGCATGAGACCCGTTTGATGAAACGTAATGATCGGTTCGGATTTTACCTATGTATACCTATATGTTTTGCATGTGGATATCAATAAAATGTATTTAGTACTACACTGTATAAATCCTTCCATATTTTATTGTCTCCTCCGGATGAGGTACCCCGGAGAGGTCACGGACGTCTAGTACGTCCAGCGTCTATGACGCTAAGCATCGGGGATGCTGTACCCGAACGGGGTTCGAGGATTGAACTCGGAAATTGAGACCCGAGTGGCACGCGTAGCCTTGTGATTGTGACCTTATTGACGTCAGGGACGTCAGACATCAGGGATGTCGGATTGGAGTGTATAGTGCAGTGGCTAAAATTATGGTTATGGTTTATATTATATGCCTTATGGTTAATATTACTGGATTGATGAAATAACTCTTGGATTGACTTTTGGAAATTGAAACGATGCTTTGGTTTCCGGGCTAAGGCCCTAATGGTTATTTCTAAATAAATGTGTGATCATTGGTTTTTGGCGCATGCATATGGTTTTACTGAGGGGCATAAATGTCTTATAAATGTTTTAAACAGACTTGTTTATTTTCGTCCACTCACAGCTTTTTTTTCAATGCCCTTCAGGTTGATTCCGGATGCGACTGCAGCAGAGACTTGAGCATCGCACACCTCCTCCATCGATCCTTACGCACTCTGGAAGCCCGTTTGGGCAAAGGCAATCGGTTATCCCTTGTCTGACGTCTCTTGTCAGACGGGAGCACGTCACATACCATGGTAATCCCGGGGGGATTGGGATGGGTCGTGTCACTATATGATATGATATATGATGTGTGTTTACACAGGTTTTAGGCTGAGTCCCTTATGGATTTGGGCAATGGCCCGTATGGTCGTTTTCATTACGGTTCTTTCAATCTTGGTTTTGGGCTTAGTTCCCACGTATGGTTTCTTTGGTTAAACGGTTTTCGAATGCATGCATGCTTTTTAGTGAAGGGTACAAATGTCTTCTCGTTAAAATGTTTTTATAAACTCTTTATTTTTGTCCACTCACAGCTTTTAATGTTTTGACTGCCCTTCAGGTTGACATCGGATGTGGACTATAGCAGAGACCGAGATATCACATACCTCCTCCGGATCCTGGCGTACTCTGATAGCCCGGGAGGGCAAAGGTCGGAAATATCCCTTGTCTGACACTTCGTGTCAGACGGGAGCAGGGTCATCCCGCACTAATCCTGGGGGGATTGGGATGGGTTCTGTCACGGGTCGTTAGACACCTTGTCACTTGCCTAAGGGTGTCAGCAATTGCTAGCGGTTCTGAGGGAGTATGAGAGGGTTTCTGGTCAGTTGATCAATTTTACCAAGTCTGTGGCTTGTTTTAGTCGAGGTACGGATCCTACTTTCTAGCGTTTACTTTCAAACTTGTTGGGTATTAGAATTGTTGCTTGTCACGAAAAGTATTTAGGTCTCCATACTGTTACTGGGCCGAATAAGAGGTTAACGTTTGGGAAGGTACAAGATGCACTTAGGGGGCATTTTACCACTTGGAACTCTAAGCTCCTGTCGGCTTTTGGGAAGGAGGTCTTTGTCAGGACCCGAGCCACTTCTGTCAGGTGCCGATTCATCTAGCACGATATTGTCCGCTTTGGGCCTCGCCCTCACGGTTTTGTTTTCGGGTGCTCACGGTGCAACTTCCCAGGGGGTCACCCATCTGGAATTGCACCAGCCTCAACTCGCTTAACTTTGGGGTTCCAATCCCCCCCAAAGCCACTGAGCTCCCAAAAGGCCTCATGCTAGATAGGTGTGTGCCTACACCTTTAAGGCACACCACCATTCCCTTACCAGACCATTCCCCCCTCGCAGGAATGTGGGATTGTTCACCGTTCCCTCTAGGACACGAGTCTTACAATCCACCCCCCTTAAGGCCCAGCGTCCTCGCTAGCACACTTCCCGGTCGGGGTCTAGCTCTGATACCAAATTGTCAGGACCCGACCCTCTTCTGTCAGGTCCCGATTCATCTAGCACGATATTGTCCGCTTTGGGCCTCGCCCTCACGGTTTTGTTTTCGGGAGCTCACGGTGCAACTTCCCAGGGGGTCACCCATCTGGAATTGCACCAGCCTCAACTCGCTTAACTTTGGGATTCCAATCCCCCCCAAAGCCACTGAGCTCCCAAAAGGCCTCATGCTAGATAGGTGTGTGCCTACACCTTTAGGGCACACCACCATTCCCTTCACAGTCGGCAGTTAGCAATCGGATTCGAGGAATCCTAGTTGGATTGACGTCTTTACGATGTCAAGACCACGAAGTAGGTCAGGTTGTTTATTTTACTGCTTTCTGCAGTTGGTAGCTTGCAGTTGGGTTCATATTGACCCTAGATGTGATTGTGGAACCCTGCCTTAGGTTGTATGGTTCAGAGATGTGAGTTGGCGAGTGGTTTGACTTTGACGACTATTCGAATTAGGGTTCGTTATTCGGTCTAGTCATGACAGCTTGTGATGGGACTGCACTTCACAGTCGGAGTTGTGTTTATCGGTTAGACCTAGTTGGTTGTCGTGCTACTTAGTTGTGATGGATTGTTTGTGCAACTAAGGTCATGGATGACCTGGTAGACGACATTGGTTGAGTCAAATTACGACAGTTTAGAGTTCGGTTGGACAAGTTATCAGGGTTTGTACTTGTCGATGGAATCCCTGAGTGGGATACAGAGTAGTGGTACGGGCGAGTGATTCCGTTAGATGCGAATCTCGATTGTGATGTCTGGTAGTTGGGTCTGCACGAGTCTGTGGCAGGCACTACTACCGAGGATGGTTGTAGTTACGGTTGTTGGGGATCGGTGACGTTCAGGTGACGTTTCCTTTTCTCGTATGAGTTATCAGGGTGACTGTACCCAGAGGTGTTGGGTACGATGGAGGCAGAGTTTCTCCAAAACGAGCAAAGGTTCAAGGTCGTTGCTCGGTATGAGCGGAGATCCAAGGTTGTCAGTTTGCACACGGTGTGCTGATACTGATACTGATGTTAGTGTGCTGATACTAGTGGAGGTGATAATGCGTTGGTGCAGGTACTGGCGCTAGTGCTGGTGATTGTGATGACGGTGAGTTACGAATCGGGATGTGACTCCGTCGTAATGGGCATATGTTCGGTATATGTGGTTCAAGAGTGGATCTCAGATAGAGTTAAACTGGTTGGGGGACGTGGACTGGACGTTGGATACGGTGTAGTGGGTCATAGTATTTCTGGTGGGTCCAGTTACACATAAGCTGAGTACTTTGTTGGTATACGTATACTCAGGTTGAGTGAGTTGGTAGTTATTGTAATCACGAGTGAGTATTGTGTTAGTTTTTGACTGACGACTGTCAAGTGCTGACAGTTTGTTGGAAGTGTCAACGTGAATCGGTTAGTGAGGTCTGATGACTCCCAATGGGAGGACGTCAGAATAGATTAGTGATTGAGAAGGGAACCGTCTAGTTGGTTGTGTCAGCGAAACGGTAGATCTGACAAGTGGTGTCAGTTCGGAGCGTACGACTTCTGTCATTCGACGTGGTCGAATGTAGTCGATACGACGTGAGTGTTAATGGTACGTCTGGTTGCAGACGAGTATCGTTCTGGTTAGTGGGTGTACGAGTGTACACGAGTTTCGAGGTCGATTCTACTTTCCACGGGGTGGATGTGGAATCAAGATAATTGGAGTTTCGAGAACGAAACTAATTAAGGAGGGAAGAACGGCTAGAATTAGGTCGGTTGGAATTTCGAGGACGAAATTAATTAAGGAGGGAAGGTTGTAACGACCCGTCCCAAATTCCAGGATTAGATTAGTGACTAATCACGATTAGTGAGGCTAATCAGTGATTAGTTGGGCGAAATCGGACGAACGATGCAAAATGACTGTTTTGCCACTAGCGTGGGCGAAACGTTGACTTTTTGTTCGGACGGTCAAATGGACTTTGACCGATGACCGTGACGTAGTTCGTGACGTCACGAGTTCATAGACAGGTGGCACGTTCAATTCCAACGTTCGAGGAGGAAGTTATGACGTTCGGAAGTTTAGGGGCATTTTGGTAATTTTGGTTAAAAAGGGGCAAATAGTTAGACTTTTTGACCGGCATGTCCGATTCCCGAGGGCCAAATACCATTACGTACATCGGGACGATACGAATCAGTAGACAGGCGGCACGTCGAATTCGGACGTTCGATGGCGAAGTTACGGTTCACGGAAGTTCCCGATTACTATTCACGACTACACGTTTTACGAGGACCGTTTGTCTTTAGTGGTCCCAGTTACTTTTCAGCAACCAATGGATGACTCACAGGTGTCACCCATCCACTGGTTACCAGCCCACATTCATGCATCCAACCTTCCCGTGCATTTTCATTTCTTCATCCAATCACAAACCAAACCCGATCTTAGGGGACCCCAAACCCATTCCAACCTTCAACCCTTGACCATGACTGAGAGGACCAGAGAGGGAGGAGAGAAAGGTGGACGATGGTGCCGGCCAGGACAGAGCCCCCGTGCACGGCGGAGGCCCAAAAACCGAAAGGTATCGATTAAACCATTTTCAATCCGTTTTTCCATTTTGATGTTAGGGCTGGTTTTGAATGATTAGGGAATGGTTATTAGGATGTTAGGAAGGTTCTAAGAGGGTTTTGGTGGTGGTTGATGGCTGGGACTCCGTGGGGGTTGATCGGGGAAGTTTGAACCATATGGTTCAAAATGGGTTCATGGGTTTTAGTTGGTTTTAGATAGTTTTATTAATTGGGATTGATAGAAAACATTAAAATAGGAATTTAGGAATTGAAATGGAGGCAAACAGACCAAAATTGAGGGAGAAGGAAGCCTGGTCCGGTCACGCCGGTCCAGTTGCAGAAAAAGACCGGACCGGCTGGTTCAGACCAGCTGCGCAAGGAAGAAGACAGCACTGTGCAGTGGCGCGTGAGGCCCACGCGCAGTGCACTCCCAGGGCGCATGGCAGGGAATCTTGGGAAGATTTCAACACGTGAAATCATCTATTCGATGTAACGAACATTTTGGGACTGGTTTCGTGTCGATCGGACACCGTCTCGATAATGTTCGGGGCATCGGAAGGTTTCGGATCGGGTTTAAAAATAGTTAGAAAATCGGGAAACTTACGGGGCTTTGGTAGGAGGTTAATTAAGGAGTTAGTAACCTTCTATTAAAATTTGGATAGGTTTCGGAGTCCCGGTGACGGTGATCGGCTCGGGGAGCCGTATGGCACGCAAATCGAGACGGTAGCTCGGACGGTCTGTGAGTGGACCTTGTTTTCTAAATTGGTGCATGCCTAAATGTTTATTATATGTTTTAAATACTTGTTTGTGATGCCATGTGTGAATTTTTATGTGGTTACGTATAGACACGTATTTCGAGGTTTCGGCCCTATACGGTGCATATACGGGTCTGTATGTCTTTATTGTTCTAAATGAAAAGGTTTTGGATTTCTAAATGAATAAACTCGGGTATAAGACCCATTTGGTTTTGTCTCGGGTCTAAATCGTGGTCGCGACGGGTGCTATGTGCACGGCGATCGACGATACGACGCTCGCCTCAGGATTGGGATGCGTTCCTTCCGGAGAGGTCACGATGCACAATTCGTAGTCGGGCAGCATGGGGAGGCTCGACTTCAGAGTGCTGACGGTTCAGGATAGCGATCGGTGATGAGTGCACCATGATCTTGTGGTGGTCGCTTCGGTTGATTCGTTCACAGCGACATACCAGGATTGAGAGCGGTCCTGGATGGATGGTTGCACGCATCACTATGGTCGGAGTCGTGACTGACCCTTAGATATCGGGCACGGTGCCCAGTTGAGTCATATGTTCGGGCACGAGACCCAGTTGTTTTACACTGATGATTTCGGGTCAGGGACCCTAGATGGATTTCCAAGTTCATGACGGTTTATGGGAACCGGCATGAACTCTGGAAAGGTCATTGTGGTTTATGACGGTTTATGGGAACCGGCATGAACCTTTGTCAGGTCATTCTAGTTCATGACAGTTTATGGGAACGGGCATGAACCCTTGTTATGGATGTTATGGATCATGACGGTTCAAGGGAACCGGGCATGAATGTTTATGTTATGTATATATATGTATTCATATACCTTCCTTTACTTCTATTATCTCCTCCGGGGAGGGTCGTTGGCCTAGGTGGACCCCGGAGTAGTCATGGAGCACCGATTGAGTGGAGTCACCCCCCAGTTGGGTTCCTTACTCTTAGGAAGGCTATGCTTACTATTACCTCGGGAAGGGTCAGTGGTCTGCGGACATTGATCTTGACTTTGAGAAGTCTCGGATTGAGACCTGGGTAGCACGTACGTAGCTTTGGAAACCGTGACAGAATTGGTTGTGTGAATTATAAGTATATATGATGTATGCTATATGTAACGACCCGTCCCGAATATCGGGATTCAATAATATTTAATTATGATTCACTAATCTGGGATTAGTTGGGCGATTTCGGACGAATTGTGCAAAATGACCGTTTTGCCCCTAGGCGTGGGCAAAACGTTGACTTTTAATTCGGATGGTCAAATGGACTTTGACCGATGACCGTGACGTAGTTCGGGACGTCACGAGTTCATAGACAGGTGGCACGTTCGATTCCGACATTCGCAGATTATGTTATGAGGTTCGGAAGTTGAGGGGTATTTTGGTAATTTGGTTTATTAGGGGCCAAATGTTGACTTTTTGACTGGGATGTCCGATGGCCGAGGGCCAAGGACCGTTACATAGGTTTCGTCGATGCGAATCCAACGACAGGCGGCATGCCGAAATCGGAGATTCGACGACGAAGTTATGGTCAAGGAAACGAATTTACGAACCGAGGCTCCGATTAAAATAATAATATAATAATGAACAGTACCCGGTGACTGAACACACTTGGATGAGTGACAAGTGTCACTCATCCCTTAATTTGGGGCTTAAGACCAGGATCCATGTTTTGGGGGAACATTATGATTATGTTTTATTAATTAATTTTGTTTAATTATTGTTAATTCCTCCATTAACCCTCTCTGATTTCTTAGCCGTGTACAACCCAATGCCATTTTCTTCCTACCTTCATTTCTCTTCCAATTCTGAAACTGAGAGTGAGAAATTGGAGAGAATTCAGAGACTAACTCAACTGGAATTACACGGGGGATTGATCGGCTGAGGGAGACAGAGAAATCGAAAATTGATTTTTGGGAGGGAAATTTGGAATGGATGTTTTGAGCCGTGAGGATCGAAATTGATGATTCAATTCGACTTCTGGGATCAAAACGAACATCTTTGCTTCAAGAACGAAGAGAAACCATGGCGGATTGAGGAAGAACTGAGCTTCCATGGCAGCTCAAAGTCGAGCTTGTGTTCAGTGGGTTTGAGGTAAGTAATTCTCAAATTGACCTTGTAGAAATGTCCCTTACACTCTCACGATGCTAACTGAATGAATTAATTTGGAAAACAGGGACGATATCGTGAAACCCGATTTGAAAACCCGTCGAGGATCGATCGAGAGTCGTGAGGATTCAGACCATGATTTGTGTAATTCAATTTACAGAACTTAAATGGTGATTGATTACAAGGGATCAGTTGAAAGAACGGATTGATTTGATGTTGAATTGGGTGAGATTGAACCGGGTCCTATCGCGGGTTTTTCAACCCGTTTACCAGAGAAACGGGCGAGGATGGTGACTGTAGCAGTCACTGTAGCAGGCGCGTGGCTTTCACGCGCAGCCACTAACGGGGGCGCGTGACGGCGCGTGGGCACGAATCTCGAGGTGAGGTCAACATGACTTTTGTCCTATTCAATGTAACGAACATTTTAGCGTTGGGTTCGTGTCGATCGGATCCCGTTTCGTTATTGTTCGGGATGTCCGAAGGTTTTAAATCCAGTTTAAAAATTCAGGAAAATTACGGGACTTGATTAGGATGTTAATGATGAGGTTAGTGATCCTCTAATGTGATTTGAACAGGATTGGGAGTCCCGGTGATAGTGGTGTGGCCCGGGAAGGCCTATGGCATGCGTATCGAGGCGCTCGGTTAAACGGTCTGTGAGTGGACATTGGTTTCATAAATTCGATGCATGCATAACTATTTTATGATTGTTATAATTATGATTAAATGATTTACTTTGGATATCGGTGAATTTAAAATGATTTCACGTATTTCGAGGTGAATTACGTATTTGCACGTAAACCGAGGTTTTCTGGATTTGCACCGATTTCCATAAATGTGGTTGGATATGATTTTATGAAATGGTTACGAACTTGAATAATGTAAAATCGGGCCAGGGGCCCAGTTGAACTATTAAATCGGGCCAGAGGCCCAGTTAACATGTGGATCGGGCCAGGGGCCCAGTTAACTTGTGAAATCGGGCCAGGGGGCCCTGTTGATTTCTACATACGATTGCGGGTCGGGGACCCTAAAATGGAATTGAATAAATGTTTTCTGGTTTACATTTTATATATGTTCACATGCTGGAATCAATAAATGGTTTTGATGATATTTTGGTTATGGCACGTTTCACGGTATTTGGGCATGAGACCCGTTTGATGAAACGTAATGATCGGTTCGGATTTTACCTATGTATACCTATATGTTTTGCATGTGGATATCAATAAAATGTATTTAGTACTACACTGTATAAATCCTTCCATATTTTATTGTCTCCTCCGGATGAGGTACCCCGGAGAGGTCACGGACGTCTAGTACGTCCAGCGTCTATGACGCTAAGCATCGGGGATGCTGTACCCGAACGGGGTTCGAGGATTGAACTCGGAAATTGAGACCCGAGTGGCACGCGTAGCCTTGTGATTGTGACCTTATTGACGTCAGGGACGTCAGACATCAGGGATGTCGGATTGGAGTGTATAGTGCAGTGGCTAAAATTATGGTTATGGTTTATATTATATGCCTTATGGTTAATATTACTGGATTGATGAAATAACTCTTGGATTGACTTTTGGAAATTGAAACGATGCTTTGGTTTCCGGGCTAAGGCCCTAATGGTTATTTCTAAATAAATGTGTGATCATTGGTTTTTGGCGCATGCATATGGTTTTACTGAGGGGCATAAATGTCTTATAAATGTTTTAAACAGACTTGTTTATTTTCGTCCACTCACAGCTTTTTTTTCAATGCCCTTCAGGTTGATTCCGGATGCGACTGCAGCAGAGACTTGAGCATCGCACACCTCCTCCATCGATCCTTACGCACTCTGGAAGCCCGTTTGGGCAAAGGCAATCGGTTATCCCTTGTCTGACGTCTCTTGTCAGACGGGAGCACGTCACATACCATGGTAATCCCGGGGGGATTGGGATGGGTCGTGTCACTATATGATATGATATATGATGTGTGTTTACACAGGTTTTAGGCTGAGTCCCTTATGGATTTGGGCAATGGCCCGTATGGTCGTTTTCATTACGGTTCTTTCAATCTTGGTTTTGGGCTTAGTTCCCACGTATGGTTTCTTTGGTTAAACGGTTTTCGAATGCATGCATGCTTTTTAGTGAAGGGTACAAATGTCTTCTCGTTAAAATGTTTTTATAAACTCTTTATTTTTGTCCACTCACAGCTTTTAATGTTTTGACTGCCCTTCAGGTTGACATCGGATGTGGACTATAGCAGAGACCGAGATATCACATACCTCCTCCGGATCCTGGCGTACTCTGATAGCCCGGGAGGGCAAAGGTCGGAAATATCCCTTGTCTGACACTTCGTGTCAGACGGGAGCAGGGTCATCCCGCACTAATCCTGGGGGGATTGGGATGGGTTCTGTCACGGGTCGTTAGACACCTTGTCACTTGCCTAAGGGTGTCAGCAATTGCTAGCGGTTCTGAGGGAGTATGAGAGGGTTTCTGGTCAGTTGATCAATTTTACCAAGTCTGTGGCTTGTTTTAGTCGAGGTACGGATCCTACTTTCTAGCGTTTACTTTCAAACTTGTTGGGTATTAGAATTGTTGCTTGTCACGAAAAGTATTTAGGTCTCCATACTGTTACTGGGCCGAATAAGAGGTTAACGTTTGGGAAGGTACAAGATGCACTTAGGGGGCATTTTACCACTTGGAACTCTAAGCTCCTGTCGGCTTTTGGGAAGGAGGTCTTTGTCAGGACCCGAGCCACTTCTGTCAGGTGCCGATTCATCTAGCACGATATTGTCCGCTTTGGGCCTCGCCCTCACGGTTTTGTTTTCGGGTGCTCACGGTGCAACTTCCCAGGGGGTCACCCATCTGGAATTGCACCAGCCTCAACTCGCTTAACTTTGGGGTTCCAATCCCCCCCAAAGCCACTGAGCTCCCAAAAGGCCTCATGCTAGATAGGTGTGTGCCTACACCTTTAAGGCACACCACCATTCCCTTACCAGACCATTCCCCCCTCGCAGGAATGTGGGATTGTTCACCGTTCCCTCTAGGACACGAGTCTTACAATCCACCCCCCTTAAGGCCCAGCGTCCTCGCTAGCACACTTCCCGGTCGGGGTCTAGCTCTGATACCAAATTGTCAGGACCCGACCCTCTTCTGTCAGGTCCCGATTCATCTAGCACGATATTGTCCGCTTTGGGCCTCGCCCTCACGGTTTTGTTTTCGGGAGCTCACGGTGCAACTTCCCAGGGGGTCACCCATCTGGAATTGCACCAGCCTCAACTCGCTTAACTTTGGGATTCCAATCCCCCCCAAAGCCACTGAGCTCCCAAAAGGCCTCATGCTAGATAGGTGTGTGCCTACACCTTTAGGGCACACCACCATTCCCTTCACAGTCGGCAGTTAGCAATCGGATTCGAGGAATCCTAGTTGGATTGACGTCTTTACGATGTCAAGACCACGAAGTAGGTCAGGTTGTTTATTTTACTGCTTTCTGCAGTTGGTAGCTTGCAGTTGGGTTCATATTGACCCTAGATGTGATTGTGGAACCCTGCCTTAGGTTGTATGGTTCAGAGATGTGAGTTGGCGAGTGGTTTGACTTTGACGACTATTCGAATTAGGGTTCGTTATTCGGTCTAGTCATGACAGCTTGTGATGGGACTGCACTTCACAGTCGGAGTTGTGCCTATCGGTTAGACCTAGTTAGTTGTCGTGCTACTTAGTTGTGATGGATTGTTTGTGCAACTAAGGTCATGGATGACCTGGTAGACGACATTGGTTGAGTCAAATTGCGACAGTTTAGAGTTCGGTTGGACAAGTTATCAGGGTTGGTACGCGATGGAATCCCTGAGTGGGATACAGAGTAGTGGTACGGGCGAGTGATTCCGTTAGATGCGAATCTCGATTGTGATGTCTGGTAGTTGGGTCTGCACGAGTCTGTGGCAGGCACTACTACCGAGGATGGTTGTAATTACGGTTGTTGGGGATCGGTGACGTTCAGGTGACGTTTCCTTTTCTCGTATGAGTTATCAGGGTGACTGTACCCAGAGGTGTTGGGTACGATGGAGGCAGAGTTTCTCCAAAATGAGCAAAAGTTCAAGGTCGTTGCTCGGTATGAGCGGAGATCCAGGGTTGTCAGTTTGCACACGGTGTGCTGATACTGATACTGATGTTAGTGTGCTGATACTAGTGGAGGTGATAATGCGTTGGTGCAGGTACTGGCGCTAGTGCTGGTGATTGTGATGACGGTGAGTTACGAATCGGGATGTGACTCCGTCGTAATGGGCATATGTTCGGTATATGTGGTTCAGGAGTGGATCTCAGATAGAGTTAAACTGGTTGGGGGACGTGGACTGGACATTGGATACGGTGTAGTGGGTCATAGTATTTCTGGTGGGTCCAGTTACACACAAGCTGAGTACTTTGTTGGTATACGTATACTCAGGTTGAGTGAGTTGGTGGTTATTGTAATCACGAGTGAGTATAGTGTTAGTTTTTGACTGACGACTGTCAAGTGCTGACAGTTTGTCGGAAGTGTCAACGTGAATCGGTTAGTGAGGTCTGATGACTCCCAATGGGAGGACGTCAGAATAGATTAGTGATTGAGAAGGGAACCGTCTAGTTGGTTGTGTCAGCGAAACGGTAGATCTGACAAGTGGTGTCAGTTCGGAGCGTACGACTTCTGTCATTCAACGTGGTCGAATGTAGTCGATACGACGTGAGTGTTAGTGGTACGTCTGGTTGCAGACGAGTATCGTTCTGGTTAGTGGGTGTACGAGTGTACACGAGTTTCGAGGTCGATTCTACTTTCCACGGGGTGGATGTGGAATCAAGATAATTGGAATTTCGAGAACGAAACTAATTAAGGAGGGAAGAACGGCTAGAATTAGGTCGGTTGAAATTTCGAGGACGAAATTAATTAAGGAGGGAAGGTTGTAACGACCCGTCCCAAATTCCAGGATTAGATTAGTGACTAATCACGATTAGTGAGGCTAATCAGTGATTAGTTGGGCGAAATCGGACGAACGATGCAAAATGACTGTTTTGCCACTAGCGTGGGCGAAACGTTAACTTTTTGTTCGGGCGGTCAAATGTACTTTGACCGATGACCGTGACGTAGTTCGTGACGTCACGAGTTCACAGACAGGTGACACGTTCAATTCCGACGTTCGAGGAGGAAGTTATGACGTTCGGAAGTTTAGGGGCATTTTGGTAATTTTGGTTAAAAAGGGGCAAATAGTTGACTTTTTGACCGGCATGTCCGATTCCCGAGGGCCAAATATCATTACGTACATCGGGACGATACGAATCAGTAGACAGGCGGCACGTCGAATTCGGACGTTCGATGGCGAAGTTACGGTTCACGGAAGTTCCTAATTACTATTCACGACTACACGTTTTAAGAGGAACGTTTGTCTTTAGTGGGCCCAGTTACTTTTCAGCAGCCAATGGATGAGTCACAGGTGTCACCCATCCACTGGTTACCAGCCCACATTCATGCATCCAACCTTCCCGTGCGTTTTCATTTCTTCATCCAAACACAAACCAAACCCGATCTCAGGGGACCCCAAACCCATTCCAACCTTCAACCCTTGACCATGACTGAGAGGACCAGAGAGGGAGGAGAGAAAGGTGGACGATGGTGCCGGCCAGGACAGAGCCACCGTGCACGGCGGAGGCCCAAAACCCGAAAGGTATCGATTAAACCATTTTCAATCCGTTTTTCCATTTTGATGTTAGGGCTGGTTTTGAATGATTAGGGAATGGTTATTAGGATGTTAGGAAGGTTCTAAGAGGGTTTTGGTGGTGGTTGACGGCTGGGACTCCGTGGGGGTTGATCGGGGAAGTTTGAACCGTATGGTTCAAAATGGGTTCATGGGTTTTAGTTGGTTTTAGATAGTTTTATTAATTGGGATTGATAGAAAACATTAAAATAGGAATTTAGGAATTGAAATGGAGGCAAACAGACCAGAATTGAGGGAGAAGGAAGCCTGGTCCGGTCACGCCGGTCCAGTTGCAGAAAAAGACCGGACCGGCCGGTTCAGACCAGCTGCGCAAGGAAGAAGACAGCACTGTGCAGTGGCGCGTGAGGCCCACGCGCAGTGCACTCCCAGGGCGCGTGGCAGGGAATCTTGGGAAGATTTCAACATGTGAAATCATCTATTCGATGTAACGAACATTTTGGGACTGGTTTCGTGTCGATCGGACACCGTCTCGATAATGTTCGGGGCATCGGAAGGTTTCGGATCGGGTTTAAAAATAGTTAGAAAATCGGGAAACTTACGGGGCTTTGGTAGGAGGTTAATTAAGTAGTTAGTAACCTTCTATTAAAATTTGGATAGGTTTGGGAGTCCCGGTGACGGTGATCGGCTCGGGGAGCCGTAAGGCACGCAAATCGAGACGGCAGCTCGGACGGTCTGTGAGTGGACCTTGTTTTCTAAATTGGTGCATGCCTAAATGTTTATTATATGTTTTAAATACTTGTTTGTGATGCCATGTGTGAATTTTTATGTGGTTACGTATAGGCACGTATTTCGAGGTTTCGGCCCTATACGGTGACTATACGGGTCTGTATGTCTTTATTGTTCTAAATGAAAAGGTTTTGGATTTCTAAATGAATAAACTCGGGTATAAGACCCATTTGGTTTTGTCTCGGGCATATGACGCGATTTACGACCTTCGGGTCTAAATCGTGGTCGCGACGGGTGCTATGTGGACGGCGATCGAGGATACGACACTCGCCTCCGGATTGGGATGTGTTCCTTCCGGAGAGGTCACGATGCACAATTCGTAGTCGGGCAGCGTGGGGAGGCTCGACTTAGGAGTGCTGACGGTTCAGGATAGCGATCGGTGATGAGTACACCATGATCTTGTGGTGGTCGCTTCGGTTGATTCGTTCACGGCGACATACCAGGATTGAGAGCGGTCCTGGATGGATGGTTGCACGCATCACTATGGTCGGAGTCGTGACTGACCCTTAGATATCGGGCACGGTGCCCAGTTGAGTCATATGTTCGGGCACGAGACCCAGTTGTTTTACACTGATGATTTCGGGTCAGGGACCCTAGATGGATTTCCAAGTTCATGACGGTTTATGGGAACCGGCATGAACTCTGGAAAGGTCATTGTGGTTTATGACGGTTTATGGGAACCGGCATGAACCTTTGTCAGGTCATTCTAGTTCATGACAGTTTATGGGAACGGGCATGAACCCTTGTTATGGATGTTATGGATCATGACGGTTCAAGGGAACCGGGCATGAATGTTTATGTTATGTATATATATGTATTCATATACCTTCCTTTACTTCTATTATCTCCTCCGGGGAGGGTCGTTGGCCTAGGTGGACCCCGGAGTAGTCATGGAGCACCGAATGAGTGGAGTCACCCCCCAGTTGGGTTCCTTACTCTCAGGAAGGCTATGATTACTATTACCTCGGGTAGGGTCAGTGGTCTGCGGACATTAATCTTGACTTTGAGAAGACTCGGATTGAGACCTGGGTAGCACGCACGTAGCTTTGAAAACCGTGACAGAATTGGTTGTGTGAATATAAGTATATATGATGTATGCTATATGATATGATATATGATGTGTGTTTACACAGGTTTTGGGCTGAGTCCCTTATGGATTTGGGCAGTGGCCCGTATGGTCGTTTTCATTACGGTTCTTTCAATCTTGGTTTTGGGCTTAGTTCCCACGTATGGTTTCTTTGGTTAAACGATTTTCGAATGCATGCATGCTTTTTCGTGAAGGGTACAAATGTCTTCTCGTTAAAATGTTTTTATAAACTCTTTATTTTAGTCCACTCACAGCTTTTAATGTTTTGACTGCCCTTCAGGTTGACATCGGATGTGGACTGTAGCAGAGACCGAGTTATCACATACCTCCTCCGGATCCTGGCGTACTCTGATAGCCCGGGAGGGCAAAGGTCGGTAATATCCCTTGTCTGACACTTCGTGTCAGACGGGAGCAGGGTCATCCCGCACTAATCCTGGGGGGATTGGGATGGGTCCTGTCACGGGTCGTTAGGCACCTTGTCACTTGCCTAAGGGTGTCAGCAGTTGCTAGCGGTTCTGAGGGAGTATGAGAGGGTTTCTGGTCAGTTGATCAATTTTACCAAGTCTGTGGCTTGTTTTAGTCCAGGTACGGATCCTACTTTCTAGCGTTTACTTTCAAACTTGTTGGGTATTAGAATTGTTGCTTGTCACGAAAAGTATTTAGGTCTCTATACTGTTACTGGGCCGAATAAGAGGTTAACGTTTGGGAAGGTACAAGATGCACTTAGGGGGCATTTGACCACTTGGAACTCTAAGCTCCTGTCGGCTTCTGGGAAGGAGGTCTTTGTCAGGACCCGACCCTCTTCTGTTAGGTCCCGATTCATCTAGCACGATATTGTCCGCTTTGGGCCTCGCCCTCACGGTTTTGTTTTCGGGAGCTCACGGTGCAACTTCCTAGGGGGTCACCCATCTGGAATTGCACCAGCCTCAACTCGCTTAACTTTGGGGTTCCAATCCCCCCCAAAGCCACTGAGCTCCCAAAATGCCTCATGCTAGATAGGTGTGTGCCTCCACCTTTAGGGCACACCACCATTCCCTTCCCAGACCATTCCCCCCTCGCAGGAATGTGGGATTGTTCACCGTTCCCTCTAGGACACGGGTCTTACAGTCTTGGTTAAAGCTGTAGCCCAAGCCCTTCCAACTTATTCAATGAGTGTTTTCTAGTTTCCTAAGTTTGTGTGCTAGGAGCTCTCGGCTGAGATTGCACGTTTTGGTGTGGAAATGCAGGATAGAAGATTATTCACTGGATGAGTTGGTAGAAACTGTGTAGCCCTAAATGCAAAGGGGGGCTGGGTTTTAAAAATTTTGAGTTGTTCAATCATGTCATAGTGGCCAAACAGGATTGGCTATTGTTGGAGCATCCTACGTCTCTGGTGGGCCAAATGATGAAAGCTCGTTACTTTTCGGATTGTGACTTTATGGAGGCTGGGGTTAGATGTCAGGACCCTCCCTAAATCCCCCAGGATTAACGTGGGACGGGTCCTGACATTAGATCTCTGCCTTCGTTTGTGTAGAGGTCGATTATTTGGGGGCGTGAGGTGATTAAATAGGGTTTGGTGAGTCGTGTTGGTAGCGGGGAGTCGATTCGTGTATTCAGTGATCGGTGGATCCCACGACCTAGTACCCTTCAACCGATTATGAATAGGGGGTTTGGGGACGTTGTTTGCATGTCGGCCCTCATTCACCCTACGGGCATGTGGAACATTGGTTTTTTGGAATCATCTTTTGTGGGGAAGATATGCGGGATATTTGCAGTATACCTCTCCCTTCTTAAGGCTCCTTTTCGAATGGTCGGTATTGGTTTTTTTAGAAATCCGGGAAATATACGGTTAAGTCTGGCTATCATCTGGCATTCCAGTTAGGGGTTGAGGATGAAGACGGAGGGGGTGGGTGTTCTTCTGCCAGACAGAGTGATGATCTCTGGAAACATTTGGGGAAGATGAGGGTTCCCAATAAGATTAAGCTTTTGTGTTGGCGGGCATGCTCTGAGATCCTCCGCACGGGATGTAATTTGGTCGATCGGAAAGTGGCGGTTTCTGGTGTTTGCAGCCGCTGTGGGAAACGTGTTGAGGACTCGCTACATGCCTTATGGGCCTGTAAATATAGCCAAAATGTGTGGTGGCTTTCCAGCATTCCCGTTGTGGGGCTCCCTTCTCTCTGATCCTTTATTGATCTTTTTGTTTTTGCTCCCTTCTCTCAGCATTCCCGGAGTTTCTATGCTGGAATATCTGGAATTGGCGGAATAAAGTGGTCCACAATTTGCAGGTTAGGGATGCGGAGGAAGTTTATGAGACCGCCATGGCATGCTTCAGCAGTCTATACTTCGGTTATTATTATTATTGTTACTATTATTATTTTGATAATCAGAAGCCTATACTTAATATTGAAGAAGCTTTTTTGAATAAAATATATTGCCTCTTAGGAGAGATTTTGCATGTGCAGCTTGTAGGAGCCAATCATTGTACCTTCAACTCAACACAGAAGGCTCTTGGAATTGGTGATTTTCAGAAAATTCCAAATGGTGTCAATGGTAGTCACTAGTCATAGAAGCGGTCTTTCATATTATTCAACATAGGATATTTGCTCTGTTTTCTATGCCACTTTTACTTTCTAATACTTGACATGGTAACTGTAAATAACGTATTGAGGAGAGGATGCATCTTGTGTAGGATACAATGGTGGTAAGTGGCCACAACGACCCTGCTCATTACTTCAAATAAGCAGCTTAAAAATGAATAATTTGGGTAACCCTTCGTTTGTTATTTCTAATCTGTGTTGCGTTTAGGAATCCGGTCAAATTTCTGTCACTGACTATGTCCGGATGACAAGAACTGAATGGTATGCTTGCTGTGATTTCCTTGTTTATTGTTTGAGAGCAGTGAACTGTGTTTTACTGCGTAATTCTCGTTATGCTGCCTCAAGAATGTGAATGATTTGAATGCCCACAATATTTTCAGTGCTAGGATTTTCAATATATATCCAAAGAAGAGAGCAAATCGTTCTGGTTCTGATGCAGATATAATTATACTCAATCCAAACTCAAGCTTTGAAATAAGTGCCAAATCCCACCACTCAAGATCTGATACAAATGTTTACGAGGGATGGATAGGGAAGGTAAGCTAAGTGGCTATTTCCATAATGAGTATAAATTTTGGAATTAGGAATTTAGTGATCCCTCGATAGGGACACCTTGGTTCTATGATCTGCAATCTTCAGACATTGATTCGTGTATGAACTGTCGGCATGGAAATGAGGTGTCTGACATGACATATTATATCTTCTAGCATATGTACTATAGGTAAAATTATATTATGTGCATACCCAGGCCCCAGGTTGGATACAGTTAAATGCAATTTCTACAAAATTGTTGGATTTAAAAGCCATATGTGATACAAAGAAGTTGATATTAAACTTGTTCTGTACCTGGAATTGGCAAGAAAAAACAGCTTTTGGCAATGAAATTCTACTAGTAATTAGCTCACCAGAAATAGTATGATGTTCAAAAACAAAGGGGGTGATTAATGAAAAAAGAAGGGTCGTTTGTAGACTGGTTAAATGGTCGTATTTTGTAGCTTTCTGAGAAGAGATTTGGTTGCTCTATTGAATGTTGGTCCTTTCTGCTAACCTTATTCTTGTTATTCCATGATGATAGAAGTTTTGTTCCAAAGAAATAAGAATTGTTGTATCTTTTTTATTGTTGTTTATGCCCGCATCGCCCTTTCACCGCTTCATCTGGTGAGTATGGTTGAGTTTGTCTTTGTGGTATTTTCCCACTCAGACTTCTCTCCAGTTACGACGGACGCATCAAAATATTGCTGCATTTATAAATTTCAATATCATGGAAGACTCTAATTGTACGCATACATTCATGTGGGATTGTTGTAATTGTATGCCAGCATTAGAAGTTGAGGCTACATTTTTCTCTTTGATTGATTGAAGTGGATCATGTTCCATTTTCTTAGGGGAAGGTTGAAGTGACCATTTCCGGCGGAAGGGTTGTTTGGGAAAATAATGAGTTGAAGGTTGTTCCAGGCTCTGTCAAGTACATAGAAATGCCACCTTTCAGTTATCTTTTTAATGGAATGGACAGTAAGTACCTCTATCTTCTCTTCATGCCCCTTCAAAGCGTTTTAGAAGCACCACTTAGAAAGTGCAGGTTGCTACTTATTTTCTTTTCGTTATATAAACTTGACGATAAAAAGCAGACACGATTCTATTATATAGACGGCATTGGCTTTTTTAAATAAGTTCACATTTTTCTCTTTTTTTTTTCTATTCTTATTAATAATGTATATGAGATTCTCATTGCAGTTTTCATTTAATATATGTGAATGGATTATAAGTGTATATTCCCAACTTGAATTGTCACCAAATATTTGTTAATGTGGTCTATTCATATTTCGTTTTGGGTTTGATTTTTGTTGGTATACACTCCTGACTATGGCCAGGAGTGCACTAAAATTATGAAACGTATGTCTGAATTTTTTCCGGCTCTCAAGCGGTAGGAATACTAACCTCTTTTTTTTTTCTTTTTTTTTTTTAATTTTTAATTGAAGGTTGTTTTCTACATAATGATGCTAGGAGACTGATATATTTGTGTTCCCTATAAACTTCTTTCCGCATTATACTGACCGGCAATGTGGGCCAATGAACTTTTATTTCCAATGCCACCTTTCATGGCCCTCATACAGACATCGCTAGCCAGCCACCTCTATTCTCTATCGAACACGTACAACTTCAAAGTACCCACGGATTTACACTATATTAGTAAGAGATTGCATCTGGTCATTTGAAAATTCCTCTTGCTTTTCACAGCACTGTTTCACAATAGGGAGTTTAACCAACAACCCCATAATTTGCCTATTGTATCCTTCCCATTTTTCTTATCAACCTATTGCAACTCTCAATATCATTACTATTGTGACTCGAACAATGGGCGGGGTTGGCTGGACCCTAGGTTCATGAGACCCTTCCCGGCCCTTGATCCCTTTATGTTGGTATCGGCCGTGCGTATGAAATTGGATTTTTTTTTTCCCACTTTTCCGACTTAGATTTACACCCTTATTTGTATGAATTTGGATTACATGACTTGTCTTGATAGGTTTAGAGACCATATTTGAGTCCATTATAATAGGATCGCTAACAAAACATCCCATGATTTGATATATGTATATACGGGTGCTATGTATTTCAGTTCATAACTTTTACTTTGTTCACACTTGACACACAATGAATCAATAGAATAGAAACATAAGAGTGACAGCTTTAGAAAGCTGTGTTTAGGTTTTCATTGATGACCCTGGTGAGTGCCGGTCTATAACATTACATGTGAAATATAATAGATTGAAGATGGCAGTAATTGATGAATTAGTGTTGATTCTTAGTAGATCAAGGCCTAATACAGCAATTTATGTAGGTCAGAATCGTCTTTTTCCTCTGCATGCATGAACATAAATACAAGTAATATAATCAGAAAAAAATAGGGATGATTTTCATTCTATCTTGTTAAAAAAGGTGGAGGAGAGGTTACCATAACGGAATCATCTTGGTGAGGCCCATGATGAGACCCATGAGGATTAGGGGGTAGGAGTTCTTGTTCATTGCCAAGGCTATTACGCTTGAACTCGGTCAAGTCAGTCTTGTTTTGCTTCCTGTTAGCGCGAGCTTGAGTAAACACCATTGTGTAGCTTGTGGGTTCAGGCCCATTTTGATCCCATCCTCCAAATTGAGGAACAGACTTTCCCCCATATCTCTGCATGCAAATTAATTACAGTTTCAAATTCAATTTATTATTAACATATATTATTAGTAGCACATGATCATTCTATTAAATTTCTCAACCATTTTTATTCAAAAAAACACACATAATAAAATAATTTTACCCAAATTCTTAATAAAAATTGTTGACTTATTTAACGAAATGACTGATCTTACGCGTTTAGAATTAATTTAGGGAAGTTGTTACTATATTAAACTTTATGATAATTAAAATTAATGTAAAAATTTAAACACATCATCAACACTTCTCCATATTCTTGATTATTGTCACCATCTCCATCTCATTACAACATACAAGTATCAATGTATCATATCCAATAATTGAAAAAGTAAAATTTTCAATTTGCCCCTTGAACCTGTGTCCACATCCCAATTTCCCCACTGAACTTATATTTCAATCCATCTTCCTCCTAAATTACTATTAAGAGCTAATTTACCCACTATCATAATGATTATTTACATTTTATCCAACTTTTTGTTACAAATTCATGTGTTGGTCAATAAATAAATGAATAATTTTTCCTTTATTAATATTATCTGACATATTTACTTGCTTAAAATGTGACAAATTAAGTGAAATTTAAAAAAAAATGAGGCAATGGGAGGAAACTGGCCATTCATAAGATTTCCAAGAAAAAAATTGGCCAAAATAAAAATTTAGATGAAAAATTGCCTAAAAAGCCTAATTTAAAAGTTAAAACCATGAAAATCATTGTTTGTATCATACAAATGTATAAATGCAAACCTAGAACCAGAAACCAAAAATGACATAGAAACAATGTGGACATGGTTGATGGTGATGAGGAAGATGCATGAGTTAAGGCATGCATTTGGTAGAAAGAGTAAATCCATTTCAAGCAAATAATACGTGTTTCTTTCTTTTTAAGATTTAAGAAAAAATTAACGTTCAGTCGTCTAGAATGAGATGAGAATAAATTCATCTCTTAATTTAATATAATTATTATATATACAAAAGAACGATAGATAGAGAGAGAAAGCAAAGGATTTGATGAATTACCTCCTTCCGGTGACCCATATATGTTATCGTGGAAGGAAGGAGAGGTCGAGAGCGCTGCTAACAAAAATGCTTGCTTCCTTGCTTTCTCATTTGCTCAATTTTCTTAAATTATATATAATTTTATATTTTTGTATAATTATACATATATATACTAACTTAAAGAAACAAGTTGGAAGAATTTTTTTTATGTAAACGTGGCAAAGCATGATTGGGTGTTGGTGTGGACAGCCTCAGCACTGGTTTTTGTTAAGTTGTTACAAATCTAATATGAACAGAAAGGTGGGCCATGAATGTAAGTTTTGTTCAAAAAAAAAAAAAAGAATTAAATTATGTCCTCCTTCCACATCTTGTTTTTCATGCATCGATCATACCCAGATTTTAGCATTCTGCAAATCTGCCTATGCATGCTCGGAGTGATTTTCAGGTCTACCTTTTCACGGTGGTTGGTGGTCCGAAAAAGGTCAACTGCGACCCAATCAATGTCCAACGCGTGATGCTACGGGAATTCGGATATTTCCTTTACGAAAAATAAAGAGTTGGAATAATATTTATATATATTAAGAGAAAATTACAGTTTACTACCCTGTAGTTTACTCTCAATAACAGGGTCATACATAGGGTTTCGAAATGGACATTTTACACCCTTAACTATATGAAACACTTCAACCTTGTCCATCTGTTATGTTTTCCATCCACATCGACGTTAACTCGTGATGTGGCAATTGTTTGGGCCCACAATAATTTGATTTCAGACTGAATTGACAAAAATGACCTTCTAAATATCTCCCCTCCCGCCCACAACGATCCAGCGTGCCCAGCCACCGTGCAATTCCCGTTCCGCGTGCAATTCTCCAAATAAACCCAGCAAGCAATTCCTCCTCCTTCTTCTTCCCAAACCCAGCGTGAAGCTTGCAATTCCTCCTCCTTAAACCTGACAACTTCTTCTTCTTCTTCCCAAACCCAGCGTGAAGGAAGCGTGCAATTCCTCCTCCTTAAACCCAGCGACTTCTTCTTCTTCTTCCCAAACCCAGTGAAGCTTGCAATTCCTCCTCCTTAAACACAACGACTTCTTCTTCTTCCCAAACCCAGCGTGAAGCGTGCAATTCCTCATCCTTAAACCCAGCGACGTTGGAGAATTAGTTGGAGCAATATGGATTAGATCCGGAGAGAACTTGGAGGGGAGCTTCCGAAATACGGTAAGTTATTTGGCCTTTTAAGTGAATGTATTTTGTTGCTCATAATTTTGATTGTAGAAGGAGCAAACGATGCATAATCCTCAAGGCTTCAATTAATTAAAAAGGGTCTTAGTTCTGCTCATAGAAGATAGATGCTATCCACAATGTGAAACATATACATAAGTGAAGCACAAGTGAACTTGATATCATTATCTGGATAAATTACGCATGAATAACAACAACAATGACAGCAACAAATAATGAAACAATAAACCCTTATCTCGACTAATTTGCCTCGGCCACATGAATGAAAACGAAGGATAGGAGAAAATTGGGTCAATTTTATATCCAATTGTAGAAGAATGTTTGTTCTATCTGGGTATTCTAGTCTTTATTTTATTCTTTATTTTAGTCTTTATTCTAGTCTTTATATCCAATTTCAGAAGAATGTTTATTCTATTCTTAATTGTGTCAAGTTTCAACTTTATATCCTTAGGACGAAGAAAAATACTTATAATAGGCTGTTTGTATTGAAAAATACAGATATTAGGCATGCTAGTAGTGTTTGACTTTATGTATTGAAATTTGAAGTATGGCGGGTATTTGGCTTTATTTGTTTGGGTTTTTTCATATGTTTGACTTTATCATCTCTATGTTGGAAACCTTTTCCAATATTTGTAGTAATCAAATGTATTATTATGTAGATGGACCATATTTGTTCACAATTCGTATGTTTCATGGGGGGCGTTTATTAGACACTTTCTATATTGATGGGAAGATTGACTATTATGACTATATTGATAAGGACAGAGTTTCTTTAGTTGAGATAGACGAAATGGTAAAGAGTTTAGGTTATGTCCACCGTAGCATAGAGTATTGGTATAGAATTGGAGTGGATGACGGTGCATTGGCCAAGTTAGTTTGTGATCAAGATGTCCTTGATATGTGTAATTATGTGCCTGGTGTGAGGATGATTGATATATTATTAGAGCACAAGGGTTTTGAAGCTGAAGTTATGATTGAAAGATGGAAGAATGTATGCAACGAAATCATCCTAGGAAGCAAATTAAGGAAAAAGTGTGGGATTAAGCGTAAAGGAAAAAAATTAAGGAAAAAATGTGGGAGTAAGACTAAAGGCAATCTATTAATACAAGACGGTGATGAGTCCTTTGATTATGATAACCCTAGTAATGCTGAGTGTTATTCTGATGATTATGGCATTGATAATGAAGAAATACTCGAGAAGGAAGTTGGTGCAGGAAATGCGGGGTGTGTATCGCCCTCTACTGATAAGAACCATCAAACATGTACTGCTAGTGAACCTATTCGGGTTGAGGTAAATGAGGGTGAATATTTTGACAATGAGAACATGTTTGATGGTTTTGTTGAATCGGATAAAGAGTCTCTTGGGGGTCCGATTGAACAATCAGATGATGAAGATGTAGGGATGAAGTTTCCAGAGTTTAATCCCGTAGCTGACATGGATGATCCGCAGTTTCAAGTTGGTCAAAAGTTTGCTGATTGTACAACCTTTAGGGAAGCTGTGAACAAATGTGCCATTAAGGCTGGATGGGAGGTCCTGTGGATCAAGAGTGAGAGGTATAGGCTTAGGGGACTTTGCAGAGCCGATAATTGTGAATTTGAGATATATGCATCAAAAATGCAATATGAAGATACATTGCAAGTCAAAACGTTGCAACCTAAGCATTCTTGTGGAAGGGTGTGGACAAATGTTATGATTAATTCAAGATGGTTGGGCAAGCAATATGTGGAGACTGTTAAGCACAATCCTACCATACCTGTCGCTTCGCTACAGTCGAAAATTCAATCCGATTGGAATTGTGGAATTTCAAGGATGAAGGCTTATAGAGCTAAGGTGAAGGCAACCAAGATTCTAGAGGGTACAATCAAAGAGCAATATGCACGGCTTTGGGATTACGCCAATGAGGTGAGGAAGACAAATCCCGGGTCTATGGTTAAGATTAAATGCAACTATAATGAAGATTTAGGCCATGCCGTGTTTGAAAGAATGTATATGTGTTTAGCGGGATGCAAAAATGGTCTCAAAGTCGGTTGTCGACCATTAATAGGATTGGATGGCTGTCATTTGAAGGGAGTAAATGGTGGCCAGTTGTTGAGTGCAATTGGTATTGATGCCAATAATATGGCTTGGGTTATAGCATATGCCATGGTGGAGATCGAGTGTAAGGATTCATGGGTTTGGTTCTTAGAGCTGTTGATCCAAGATATTGAAATGGTGAATCAATTTGCTTACACATTCATCAGTGACAAACAAAAGGGTTTGAAGGAAGCATTTGACCAAGTCGTGCCCAATTGTGATTTAAGGTTCTGCGCAAAGCACCTATACACTTACTTTTGCCAGGAATTTAAAGGAAAGTCTTTGAAAGATGCCTTGTTTGCTGCTGCTAAGTCCACGACAATGTATGGATTTAGAAAAGCAATGGAAGAAATGAAAAAGCTAAGTCCAGACGCATATAATTGGCTCACAGGTATGCAAATGACTTGCTGTTTTTTGATGCATATTTTGATAAATGAGTACTGTTTTTATAGTTGAATGATGTTTTGATGTAGATATTGTTACAGTTTTTTATATTTGAGTGCTGTTTTTATGATTTGAATTCAGATTTTGATGCAGATTTTGATAAATATGTGCTGTTTTGGTAGTTGAATGATGTGTTTGATGCAGTTTTTGATATTTCAGTGCTGTTTTTCTGATTTGAATGCAGAATTTGATGCAGATTTTGATAAATATGTGCTGTTTTGGCAGTTGAATGATGTGTTTGATGCAGTTCTTGATTTTTGAGTGCTGTTTTTGTGATTTGATTTCAGATTTTGATGCAGTTTTTGATAAATGTGTGTTGTCTTTATAGTTGAATGATGTGTTTGATGCAGTTTTTTATGCAGTTCTTGATTTTTGAGTGCTGTTTTTGTGATTTGATGCCAGAATTTGATGCATATTTTGAATTTTTGAGTGATGTTTTAATAGTTGAATGATGTTTTGGATGTAGATTTTGATGCAGTTTTTGATATTTGAGTGATGGTTTTATGATTTGATGCCAGAATTTGATGTAGATTTTGATAAAGTTGAGCTGTTTTTATAGTTGAATGATGTGTTTGATGCAATTATTGATATCCAGGTCTGTTTTTTTGATATGAATGCAGAATTTGATGCAAATTTTGATAAATGTTTGCTTTTTTTATAGTTGAATGCAGTTTTTGATGCAGTTTTTGATATTTCAATGCTGTTTTTCTGATTTGAATGCAGAATTTTGATATCCAGGTCTGTTTTTCTGATTTGAATGCAGAATTTGATGCAGATTTTGATAAATGTTTGCTGTTTTTATAGTTGAATGCAGTTTTTGATGCAGTTTTTGATATTTCAATGCTGTTTTTCTGATTTGAATGCAGAATTTTGATGCAGTACTTGATTTTTGAGTGCTGTTTTTGTGATTTGATTTCAGATTTTGATGCAGATTTTGATAAATGTGTGCTGTTTTGGTAGTTGAATGATGTGTTTGATGTAGTTCTTGATATTTCAGTGCTGTTTGTCTGATTTGAATGCAGAATTTGATGCAGATTTTGATAAATGTGTGTTGTTTTTATAGTTGAATGCAGTTTTTGATGCAGTTTTTGATATTTCAATGCTGTTGTTCTGATTTGAATGCAGAATTTGATGCAGATTTTGATATGTATGTGCTGTTTTTATAGTTGAATGATGTGTTTGATGCAGTTTTTGATATTTCAATGTTGTTTTTCTGATTTGAATGCAGATTTTGATATGTATGTGCTGTTTTTATAGTTGAATGATGTGTTTGATGCAGTTTTTGATGCAGTTCTTGATTTTTGAGTGCTGTTTTTGTGATTTGATTTCAGATTTTGATAAATGTGTGCTGTTTTGGTAGTTGAATGATGTGTTTGATGCAGTTCTTGATATTTCAGTGCTGTTTTTCCGATTTGAATTCAGAATTTGATGCAGATTTTGATAAATGTGTGCTGTTTTTATAGTTGAATGATGTGTTTGAATGCGGTTTTTAGTGCTGTTTTTCTGACTTGAATGCAGATTTTGATATGTGCGTGATGTTTTTATAGTTGAATGATTTGTTTGATGCAGTTCTTGATATTTCAGTGCTGTTTTTGTGTTTTGTATTCAGATTTTGATGCAGAGTTTGATAAATGTGTGCTGTTTTTGAGTTTGCAGTTGTAGAGAGACCACCTAAACATTGGTCCAAGTCACATTTTAACACACATTTGAAGTGTGATATAGTAGTGAACAACTACTGCGAGTCATTTAATTCTTGGATTTTGGAATCGAGGAGCTTGCCGATAATTAGTGTGTTCGAGGATATTAGAATCAAGCTGATAATAAGGATTGCAAGAAGAAAAGAGTTAATGAGTAAATATTCAGGTCCTATTTGCCCAGCCCCCAAATTCAAACTAGAACAAAATAAAGCTAATGCAGGAAACTTGATTACAAGTCAGTCTGGAGGTGCTCAATATCAAGTTGATACCAGTAATGGGGGTTCCCTTGTTGTGGATTTAGCTAAAATGACTTGCACTTGTCAAAAATGGGACTTGAGCGGAATCCCTTGCATCCATGTTGTGTCTGCTACAAATTACAAAAGAGATGATATGCCGGAACACTACGTGGATCCATGCTATAGCAAAGAGGTGTTCATGATGACTTACAAGAACATCATCAAACCAATCCCAAATTCTAAGTACTGGGACAAATGTAATATGACTCCTATTGTGCCACCACAATATAATAGGCAGCCTGGTAGGCCAAGAAAATCGAGAAGAAAGGGGGCAAGCGAAAATGCAAGCAGACAAGGAGATGACACCAAACTTGGAAGGAATCAGCGTTCATTGAAGTGTGGATCTTGTGGACAGATTGGCCAAAATGGTAGGACTTGCCATAGACACCTACCTCCAAAAGAAAAAAATGCTAAACGGAAGAACAAAGAGGTTGATGGAGGAGTTACTAAGGTAATGAGTGATTAGTTATTACCTGTATTAATTTATGATTAACTGATTCCGTATTTACTAAGGTAACTTATGATTGTACACAATTGTGTCTAGGGGACAAAAAAGGCTGATCCAGCACCAAGTCCAGCTGAGGTTGAAGTTGCTAAATTGAAAAGGAAGAATGAACTGAGGGAAATTGCTAAGTTAAGGGCAAATAAGCGCAAGGTACAATTTTAACATCATCATGGTACAATTTTAAATACTTTTACAAATGTTTAAACTTAATTTCATTTTATATGTTCAGGCAAGACGAGATTTGAAGAAAACAAGTAATACTACCCAAGAATCTACTTTTAACGTCACTGGACAATCTTCACAAAGTGGATCCTTTTCACATATTTGATCAAAGAATTTGAAGACGTCTAGACCTCCTTTTTAGTTAGTTAATTATGTATGACATTGTTAGCTAATAACTTCTATTTTGTTCTCTTTCGAATGTTACGTATGACCTTTCTTCTAACTTTGAAGACCTCTTTTAAGATCTTGATGTTACTTGTTAGCATTTAGAGTCCATTGATTTGTAGGTTGAGTTGGCATTGGAAGTGGTAAGAATTACGGGCGAGATGAGGGATCTGTGTATGAGAATCAAGTCTTGCGGAACCGATTGTTTTTAAACCCTCATTTACACCATTTACACCATTCATTGGAAGTGGTAACAATGAAATTAGTACATAATTACTACAAAGCCCAACCTCTTATAGGTTGAAAGTAACTTCTAAAATAGCAACCATAATAGTACAAGCAGAAATAAATTCTAAAATAGCAACCATACTACATTTTGCAAACCTTAAAATAAGAAAACTACTAAAACAACTTTTAATCTAATAGTGCAAGCAGAAATCAATTCTAAATAAACGTAGTCTCTATCGATCGTCAAGGGAGTTCTAAGGTTGCCTTATGGGATGAAGGTCCAGCACCTTCTCCCAATGACCTTAACAACAAAATAATGATCACCACCACACATATTGCATTCCCCGCCCTATGACGTTTGGCACTTGCTTGAGTTTGTTTCAATTCCGACTCTAGAGAATTAACTCGATTGAGCAAACCAGGTATAATCATCTTCGAGCGATCACACATCTGCGGATCTGCCCAATCAAAGTACCCACACCCTTTTCCCTGCCAATGAGCACAAAATATAAATCTATTTGATTTTACCAAATAGCCACAGCATCCAACCATACCAAACCATTTACCTACATGTTGCAAGTCCAAAATCGCCTCCCAGGATTTTCCTTTCTCCACCCAGTACGCAGTACAACTCTTTGTCCACAAAAGCACAAACGATTTTCCATTTCCAAACTGGATCAAAAACTGCATCAAAATCTGCATTCAAATATCAAAAACAGCAATCATTTATCAAAAACAGCATTCAAATATCTAAAAACAGCACTCAGCAAAAACTGCATCAAAATCTGCACTCAAATATCTAAAACAGCAATCATTCCTCAACAAATGCATCAAAAACAGCATTCAAATATCTAAAAACATCATTCATTTGGCAAAATCTGCATCAAATTCTGCATTCAAATCAGAAAAACAGCACTGAAAACAGCATTCAAACACATCATTCAAATTCTGCATCAAACACATCATTCAACTATTAAAACAGCACACATTTATCAAAATCTGCATCAAATTCTGCATTCAAATCAGAAAAACAGCATTGAAAACAGCATTCAAACACATCATTCAAATTCTGCATCAAAAACAGCATTCAAATATCTAAAAACATCATTCATTTGGCAAAATCTGCATCAAAATCTGCATTCAAATCAGAAAAACAGCACTGAAAACAGCATTCAAACACATCATTCAACTATAAAAACAGCACACATTTATCAAATTCTGCATTCAAATCAGAAAAACAGCATTGAAATATCAAAAACTGCATCAAAAACTGCATTCAACTATAAAAACAGCACACATTTATCAAAATCTGCATCAAATTCTGCATTCAAATCAGAAAAACAGCACTGAAATATCAAGAACTGCATCAAACACATCATTCAACTACCAAAACAGCACACATTTATCAAAATCTGCAGCAAAATCTGAAATCAAATCACAAAAACAGCACTCAAAAATCAAGAACTGCATCAAAAACTGCATCAAACACATCATTCAACTATAAAAACAGCACATACATATCAAAATCTGCATTCAAATCAGAAAAACAGCATTGAAATATCAAAAACTGCATCAAAAACTGCATTCAACTATAAAAACAGCACACATTTATCAAAATCTGCACCAAATTCTGCATTCAAATCAGAAAAACAGCACGGAAATATCAAGAACTGCATCAAACACATCATACAACTACCAAAACAGCACACATTTAGCAAAATCTGCATCAAAATCTGAAATCAAATCACAAAAACGGCACTCAAAAATCAAGAACTGCATCAAAAACTGCATCAAACACATCATTCAACTATAAAAACAGCACATGCATATCAAAATCTGCATCAAATTCTGCATTCAAATCAGAAAAACAGCATTGAAATATCAAAAACTGCATTCAACTATAAAAACAGCACACATTTATCAAAATCTGCATCAAATGCTGCATTCAAATCAGAAAAACAGCACTGAAATATGAAGAACTACATCAAACACATCATTCAACTATAAAAACAGCTCAACTTTATCAAAATCTGCATCAAATTCTTGCATCAAATCACAAAACCAGCACTCAAATATCAAAAACTGCATCAAAATCTACATCCAAAACATCATTCAACTATTAAAACATCACTCAAAAATTCAAAATATGCATCAAATTCTGCATTCAAATCAGAAAAACAGCAATGAATAGATTAATTAATTCCTGAATACTATTAGATTGAAATCTGTTTGAGTTATGGGACTGATAAAACTGCCAAAACTAATAGTATCACATACAGTAGTCAAATTGCCAATGTGCCATTCTGATTTTGAAAGACCATGAGTCACATTCATGCTTGAAAATGTATCGCTAAAAATTGAACTTACCACATGCATATATGATATAGATCGATCTACTTTTATATCTTCTTTGTATATATTTACTGAAAAAAAAAATCAGATTTTAGTTGGACTAGAAAGGAATAAAATGCGCCTAATCTTGAAACTTGATTTTGGAAAGTTATCACTAATGTATACATATATTGTGTTTGCCCAAATCCTGCCCAACTCAAATCCAATTAGGCGAGTTTAAATTAAGAGAAAACTTGGCCGAATCCAATCCAAGTTCAATCTCATCTTGCAGGGTTGAACCTAGTCCTAATTGCTGCCTAAATAGAACCTAACTCAAACAGATTTCTTAGATAGCATTTTTAATCGTTTAAGAATGTATTAGACATATGAATTTTGAATTTATAGATTGAATCTATGAACTCAAGCTCATAGATTGAACCCATTGTAACTAACCCAAGACTAGAAAAATGTGTCCAATTTAGAACAATTAGTGTTCCTAGTGAAGGCCAATGATCGAATTTACCTTAGCTCAGGGGGATTTCTCAGGCCACCGGTTTGTCCACGTCTTCTCTTCCTTGTTGTCGATATCAGGTGAAGCCAGGACTAACGTAGGGTCCTCCGCCGCAAGAGAGTCGAATTTCAGCCGTGCTTGGTGAGGCGCCTGAAATCCCTCCGCTCAAACTGCCACAATTCGCGGTCGTGCTCGGTGAGGGTGAGATTCGAACTCGCGGTCCCTCCTTGTTTTCGAGAAAATACGGGAGAGGAAGATGAAGGAGGGAGTTTGGAGACAAGAAGATGCGAATTATTTCGGTGAATGTGTGTGAAGAAGGAGAGAGGAGAAGGTGTGAAAAAGGTGAGGCCGTGAGGGAGAGAAAGTCTGAAGGAGAATGTATCAATTAGGGTTTATTGGGAGAATGTCTAATTTTCCCTTCAACATAATATATTTTGAATTATTGTGGGCCCAAACAACTGCCACATCACGAGTTAACGTCGATGTGGATGGAAAACATAACAGATGGACAAGGTTGAAGTGTTTCATATAGTTAAGGGTGTAAAATGTCCATTTCGAAACCCTAGGTATGACCCTGTTATTGAGAGTAAACTACAGGGTAGTAAACTGTAATTTTCTCATATATTAATTAAGCGTTTAATGTTGCGACACAGCTCGACTCGGCAGATAGGAGATGATACAATTCACAATCTATCTATAAAAAGATTATTTTGAAAAACCCTATTTTGCCATTATTTGTACCTCAAACTTACTTTCTTGATTTTATAATAATAAAAATTTATTATTTTAATTATTAGTTTCTAACCTATTGCTGGTCCCAAAAAGTATAGGACTTTTGTTCAATGTAATAGCCACCTTAATTCCTTCCTTGGAACAACGCATTTCGTAATAGGCAATCAATAACAAGATTTGAATCCCCGTCGAGAAGAACATTTAGAATACCCAGCACAAAGAACTTGAGGGAGGCCATCACAAAAGAGCTAAGCACTACGCAAGGTCCACATTACGATGGGCCAATAGAGTAGTTCGAACCACTAAAGGCACTCCACTTTCATCACGAACAGCAAAAGCCGAAGCACCCAAGGACGTTTTCTATATTATGGACTCATCAAAATTCCATTTGACATGATTTGAAGGAGGAAAAATCTGAGAATCCCCATCAAGTAAAGATTTAGATTCTGCAGGGGTTTGAAGCTGAGGCTTAACCAGAAGTCTTGGGCTACGTGATCTGCCACACGAAGCACTCTATAGTAGGATGGGGTCGAAGTCCATGGAAAATAACCTCATTGCGAAGATTCCTCACCTTGGGCTAGCTTAGGATGATCACCTGGCTTAGCAAGGCTTCTAATTGGTGCGATTACCCGACTCTACTAAGACAGATCAAGCAGTCCATAAAACAGGTATTCGAGGATAGCTAGCGGATTAGGGAGATTACCAACTTCCTTCCATGTTTGTCTAGTATCTTTGGTTTTCAAGCGTTCCTAGAGTCTTTCTGAATTGGCACATCCGATTTCACCGAAAAATCACCAGAGCGGGAGGGCCCCTGAGCAAAACAGAACTATCAGGTTGGGTTTCCATAGGCCATAATTTTTGAGGTAACATCTTCCACAATAATCTCGAGAAGAGGATCCTTATCCCACACATTATTCTTCATACAAGTGTTCACACTGAGATTCCAATTTAGATTAGGCCACTGATCCAAATGAATTTGATTTGAAAGAGGAAAGGGGTAGTAAACCCAATTAAAAGACCAACAAAGCATACTCTTAACATCTCCAGAAGAGGAAAGGAGTAGTAAACCCAATCAGAATACGTTTCTAGACTATCCAAGTTGAAGAACGATTTTTGCTTCAAAAATAAAGACACTGGGAACATATTGTTTTCATTGTTAGTTGAACCCACCAGTTGTCCTTTTGGGTGAGGACTTTCGATGCTAGTTTAGTAATTTTTGCTTGAATCAATGTTACGGTAGCCTGTAAGCCAAATCCCTCTTTATTTTTGCACAAAAATCCTCGAGATCTAGCAAAATCCCTATCATGAGGATCATTGTGTCCTGTCCATTGAATTGGATTCGGTGATCAGAAAATAGTTTTGATTGTTCTCCCATTTTCACTACTAAAGCCAAGATATAGTTCAAATACAATGATACTCATAATAAGGATCTTGTCAAATCATTGTCCTTTATTTTTGGTGCTATCGACGTCCTTCCACGCCATAAAGGGAACTTTGACATCCTCTCCTGCGAAAAAAAGTACGAATATGTCCATCTAGTTGCTTAGTAATTAAGCTTTTTAGGGCAAGAAAAACCAGACATAACGTGGCTAGGAATGAAAAATAAATTTGCTTGGATAAAAAGAAGTTTACCGGCTCTAGAAAGAGACCCGCCAATTTATTCTTGGACTTAAGTAAAATCTCTTTGAAATTAATGAGGCCCTTCCAGTTAACAACATTGTGAATATCGAAGTATTTACTAATGATAAGTCTATGATTAATCGAAAGAACTCCATAAATATATTGCTTTACCGTATAGCCAATGTTTTAGAAAAATAGAGAGAACTTTTGTCAAATTAATCTTCTATTTTGATGCTATAGAAAAAAGATTTAAAACATGAAGTATGACAACCAGTACTAGAAACTAAATAAAATTCGTAGATTTAATTGTCAAAAGGAAAATTTTGTCCTTGAGAGGAAGGGGGTTTAGGAGTCACGTTTTAAAAGAAAAATACTTTTCGAAGTTGTTCTTCTGTCTTTACGTACGACTCAAACTCACGACACCATAGAAAAATGACATACGACAATCGGAGTTTGTTCAGAAAAGTTACGAGTCTAAAACCAAGAAGGGCATTTTGGTATTTAAATACCCAACTTTCCAATGATGGCAATCAACACCACCACCACCACCATTATCCTCTTCCTATCGACGTCACGAACACGGTGGAATTAAGCACAACCCTTGAGGACCACCATAGAAGGTGAATAGGCGCTAGAAGTTTTGAACCTCAGCCTTCTGATCCTTTTTCGCTCACCACTGATAAGTCTTGAATTGAACATCATTTTATGCCATTTATACTTATATTTTAATGTAGAAATGTCAAACAATAGGAAAAATAATCTATTTTGTGAGAAATGTGCAGAATCAGGTAAAACTCGGAATTATGAGAATTTGAGCGAAAAAATCATCTCAATCATAGTTATATTGAAAAGGTTATGATTGAAACAAGGTGGCCACCAAAAAGTGTAAAGGACTTCGGTAGGAGACTAACAAATAGATTAGTTCATCCCAAATCCAATTCGGCGTGCGCTTGCTGAGTTTCCCTGGTAAATTTTCGCGCCCGGTTCCAGAAGAAGAAGCCCCATTTTAGCTCGCATACATCAAAATTCCATTCAACCTAACTGCTGCACTTTTGCCAGCCGTTGGGCACCGAGTTCTTCTCCCTCCTTCGATGCGCGTGTACTGAATTCTACCAAGCTCTCCCAGCCGTGTTGATCACCATTGACCTACGTGTTTTGACCCAAAATTTTGATGGCTGACCACTGAAAATTCCTATGCATTTTTCCTGCAACTTGTCTTCCTTCTTCTACATGGAAAACTTGTCCAAATCAAGATTAGTTTTGTTTTTCATTTTCGAGGAAAATGAAAAAACCTTATTATATTAGTACTTCAATTTATAATTATTTTTCCTTTTAGAATTTAAATTGTGAACTCTTATTTATTTGGGAATAAATTTTCCCTTATAAATAAGGAGACTTAGGCTAAATGTAAGGGGTTGCTGATAAGTCACAAATTAAGCATCATTTCAACGTTATTTCTTATCCCTTTTACTTATCTTTTAATTATAATCATTCAAACAATAGGAGAAAATGATCTCTTTTGTGAAGTTTGTGCAGATTGTTTAGTTGAGGTTTAAATCATGTTTTACAATGAAATGTGATCTTTCCAAGGCTAAATGTTTAAGGACTCATCAAGGACTCATAAAAGGCCTCATCATCTCCCATTTACATGACCAAGATCCACCAAGACCCTAAAAGTCACGGCCTAGCCCCTAGAAGCCCACAAAATGTGGTTAAAGGTGTTTTAGGGGGTTTACTTGTGCATCAAGCAACTTTGGACGAATTTTCCTACCTTTCTCAATGAGGAATGATATGGATTGACTTGGATAAGAAGACTTAATTATATTTCTAATCAGATCTTGAAGTTAAAGAGGTAAGAAACAAGGAAAAGGAAGTTTCTTGGAAATTAAGAAACCATCTTGTACATGGCTAGGGTTAATTAACTTCCCTAGCCACAATTTATCATGTTTCCTTTATTTTAGGGTAATGTAAAACGGCTAACTATGGTTTTTCAAAAAAACTAGGAGGAAACCTCCTTGTTTTGGGGCTGTTTTCCCTTTTCTTTGAGGGAGATGTTAGGGCAGGTGTTTGGGGTTATAAATAGATGTTTTCTCATTGTTTTTGGTGGCCAAATTTACCTCTTGAAGGTCCCCAAAACTCTGTCAAAATTTGTACTTCAATCCATGTTCTTAGTTTAGAGTTTTGTAATTTAATTCAAGCACTCTTTATAATTCAAGAATCTTCAAATTCAGCACGTCTACCTTGAGGGAGCTTTCCTTCATCTCTTTTATTCATTTTCCTTTTATTATTTCTTGCTTTATTTATATTTTTTCACCTTTTAATTATGTCCTTATTTTATTCAATAATGTTTGAGTAGTGTAATTAGGGCTAGGGTTACTTGAAGCCCTAGCCATGTTAGTTCGTGTTTAATTTCTGGCTCTTGATTATGATTGCTATGAATGCCTGGATTTTTTTTTTGGATTACTGCGCTTCATGAACTCAATTTATGCTTATAAGCTTAGCTACCTTATTTTTGTATAATTGTCGATGTAATTGCTTGACGGATCACCTCGATGTTTTTGTTCACCCTGCAATTTGTAGCATCACGTTTAAGAGATGGAATCTTATTCATAATCGACACTCATGACTTCCTAGGTCTGCACATCACTTTTCTAGGGATAGTGTAGTGTCATTAAATCTTCTTTATGTTTCAAGCATTATCACGCACCATCGGTAATAGTTGTTTAAGGGCGGGCACATCACGCTTAAACATGCAATCTAAGAGAAAATAATATGTGTGGGGTGAACCTTAGCCCGACCCCTGCACGGGAACTTAATTCAGATACATGCATAGTAATCTAATCAAGGAAATCTAATGGAACTATAATTGGTAAAGGTGGATAGAAACCCTATGTCAGGACCGGTCCCAAATCCCCCGGGATTAACGTAGGACCAGCCTGATCCCATCTGACACGAAGTGTCAGACCAGGGAAAATTCCATCTCTAGCCCTCGCCGGGGCTGTCAGGATCGTAGGAGGAGGGGAGTGATGTCTCGTCTCTGCTACAATCCGCATCCGCGATCAACCCGAAGGGCATTAAAACACGAAAACTGTGAGTGGACAATTTAAACATTTTCATTAAAAACATTTTCGCATAAAGATGTTTATGCCCTTCATAAATACATACGCATGCATTCAAAAATATTTATCAAACGTTCATAAAACCATTGAAAACATTCTCAAAATCATTCAAGGGTTCATGCCCGGCCCCATAAACCGTCATGACCCATAAATCCATTTGGATCCCTGACACGAAATCACAATTCAAAACCCGTACGTCAAATCAATAGGGACTCAGCCCAAATCACATCAAGTGGGTCTCAGCCCAAAACCATTCTCAAAATATCACAAACGGGGTCTCCGCCCCAAATCACTTTCACAATTTCAAATACGGGGGTCTCCGCCCCAAATCACTTTCTGAAACACAAAACATAGGGTCTCCGCCCTCAAATCTCTTATACGGGGTCGCAGCCCCAAATCACTTTCTAATCATAAAACATAGGGTCTCCGCCCTCAAATCACTTTTCCATAAAATCTCATACGTACCATCAAACGTATAACCCATCCGTGGCACTTCCGAGAAGATGCCAACTCGGGGCACACAGCCCCTAGGGAACACATCCCTGAAATAGTCACGATGTCAAATCTATACTAGTGTGCACACTACTCGGGGTCTCACTCCGAGTCTTCTCCCAGGAATCTCCATCTGGAAGGCTCAATCACTAGATCTAGTCCGAGCTCTCTCTCTGGATCTAGTCCACACATCTCTCCGGAATGTGGTCCGGGACCACATCATAAGTAACCTCCACTCCTGGAACGGAATCCCTATGGGGATACCCACTCTGGCCCATGGCTCGTGACTCTCCAGGTCGATGTCTGGAGGAGACCATATAAACATATGGAGGGTTCATTCATTCATTTCAAATACTTTCTTTCTTTTCCGTTTCTTTCTCAAAACTCATTTCTCAACTGGGTCTCATACCCGATTCATCTCAACGGGATTCTTCGAATTCGATTCGAATCAGTTTCACAGGCCTTGGCCTAAATCCACAATTCAATAGGGTCCCATGCCCGAATCTCATTTCATAACCTGAACTGGGACTCAAGCCTGATTTCACAATCAACAGGGCCTCATGCCCGATATCACGACTAATTGGGCCCTAAGCCCGAAACCATAAACCAACAGAACCTCAAGTCCGATTTCACAACTAATGGGGCCTTAAGCCCGATATCTCAACTAAATGGGTCTCAGGCCCGATATCATAAATCAACAGGGCATCGAGCCCGATAGTACCACTAACTGGGCGTCAAACCCGAATCGTAAACCAACTAGACCCTCGGTCCGATCGTATAGCTCAAATGGACCCTAGGTCCAATTCCTCGTCAAATCAAATGGACTCCAAGTCCGAGAGTTTATAAATCAAATGGGTCTCGTGCTGGAGTTCATATTTCCAATTCCAAAATCCATTTATGAAACGCTCGTTGAAAACCTAGAACGTATAAGCATCGTATAAAATCGGAAATCTCGAAATACGTGCAAATACGTAAATCCTAGGCTACTACAAACAAATGCACTCATGGCATCACAAAACATATATTAAAACAATTAAAACATTTATGCATGCATCGAATTCGAAAGAAGGGTCCACTCACAGATCGTCCGAAGACGCGCCTCGATACGCTTGCCATAATCATCTCCCGGGTCAAACGTCGCCTCCGGGATTCCCGAACCTGTCCAAATTAATTTATAGGGTTACTAACTACTTATATAACCCCTCACTAAAGCCCTGTAATTTTCTGGATTTTCTAACTATTTTTAAACCCGAACTTAAACATTCGGATAACCCAAACTATATCGAAACGATGTCCGATTAACACGAGACCAGTCCCAAAATGTTCGTTATATCGAATAGATGATTTGACATGTTGGAACCATCCTCAAATTCCTCAACACGCGCCTACACGCGCCTCGAGATGGCCCTGCGCTTGGGCCTCATGCGCCACTGCACAGGGTCATCCCTGTCCTCCAATCGACCGGTCCGACGGGGCCGGTCCGATTTTCGCTGCAATTCCGGTCTAACTGGACCGGCGTGACCGGTCCAGGCCCCTACACTCTTCATTTTTCTTCCGTTTTGTCCCATTTCAATCCTAAAATTCCTCTTTAAATGTTTTCTATCAATTCCAATTAACAAAACTATCTAAAACCCACCGAAACCTATGGTTCCAACATGCACCTCACGGCCATGTTTTTCCCAGCCGTTCCCACGGCCTCCTTCTCCGTGAACCAGCCTCCAAACCATCCAAAAATCATCCTAGAAACCCACTAATCCTATCCTAAACATCCAATACAGCCTATAATGACAAAATCAAAATTAAAAAGGTTTTGGGCCTAACCGGATAGTTTGGTTTGAGTCCATGGCCACCGTCCACGGCGGCGCCGTCTTGGCCGGCCACCATCATCCACTCTGTCCTCAGCTCACTCTCTGCCTCTCATCCATGATCATACGGTTAAGGGTTTGGATTGGAGTGAGCATGGTGATCGGGTTTTGGGTTGGGAAAAATGGGAAAAATGATCGATGAAATGGAAGGGGACATGCATGAATGGGAACTAAGGGCCAGTGGATGGGTGACACTTGTCACTCATCCATTGGTTCACTGAAAAATGAATGGGCCCACTAAAGATAAAACTTCACTTTTTGCCTAGAAACACGTGTCGCCGTAAATAGTATCTCGAAACTTCCGTGAACCATAAATTCGCCGTCGAACGTCCGAATTCGACGTGCCGCCTGTCTACGGATTCGTATCGTCCCGATATACGTAACGATCTTCGGCCCTCGGCCGTTGGACCTCTTGGGTCAAAAGTCAACTTTTCGCCCAAATTACCAAAATGCCCTTGGACTTCTGAACGTCATAACTTCCTCCTCGAACGTCGGAATCGAGCGTGCCACCTTCCTATGAACTCGTGATGTCATGAACTACGTCACAGTCATTGGAAAAAGTCCATTTGACCACCTGAACCAAAAGTCAACGATTTTCCTATTCTAGGGGCAAAATCGTCATATCGCCCGAACGTCCGCTAATCCTTGTCTAATCCGCGATTAGTCTCGCTAATCCGTCATTAATCCTTAATTAATCCCGTTAATTTAGGACGGGTCTTCACACCCTAGCTCGACTTAATTAGTTATTATTAGTTAATTTACTTCATTCATAACACATAACAAACCCCCCCCCCCCCCCCCCCATTGCATTTTAATTACTCCACTTAAGTCAATTGAGTTAAACGGAATTGGATATCATTGGGCAAGTCTGACAGGACCCGCCCCGATCCCACAGGGACCACAAGGGGACGTGCCCTGCTCCCGTCTAACACCCAATAATTCATACCAATTTTAACCTCAAAACATCAATTGCATAAATAACCAAATTAAAGTCATACATCAAATCCGAATTAAACAGATGTCAGACAAGGGATGAAATCCAAAATTACAAGTTGCGAGCACGACTCTAACATAAACCTGCGGGCAAACTACCCAGCAGGGGTTCAGGTACGCGGAAGTAGATCTATGCCTCAGCCTCAGGTTCCTCCTCTACCTCAGTATCACGACCTGGAGGGGTTACCAAAAACATTAAGGGTGAGTGGACCGAAACTCAAGTTTATAAAATCATTTGATAAGTAAAACATATAATTTACCCCTCCGTTTTCCAAACATGCATGCAACCGTATTTAAAACCATCAATCATATAATATGAACCATAAGGCATATAATAAAACCATAATATCATTTTAACCACTGCACTATACACTCCAATCCGACATCCCTGATGTCTGACGTCCCTGACGTCCAATAAGGTCACAATCACAAGGCTACGCGTGCCACTCGGGTCTCAATTCCGAGTTCAATCCCCGAACCCTGTTCGGTTACAGCATCCCCGATGCTTAGCGTCATAGACGCTGGACGTTCTAGACGTCCGTGACCTCTCCGGGGTACCTCATCCGGAGGAGACAGTATCATATGAATGGATCTATACAGTGCAGTAACAAATACATTTTATTGATATCCACATGCAAGGCATATATTTATACATAGATAAAATCCAAACCAAACCTTATGTTCCATCGGACGGGTCTCAAGCCCAAATACCGTGAAACGTGTCATAACCATAATTTCCATATCATCATAACCGTTTATTTGATTTTAGCATGTGAATAAATAAGTAAATCGGAAAACATTTTGAGCATGCAAGTGTTTAATGAAATCGGGCCCACTCACTGTACGATTCTACTGCGAATCTGCGTGTACGGACCTGTACCGAGATTATCGTACAATTCCTGTCAGTTCAATTCACACGTAAATGTCACTACAAGTCCTTAATATTTAATCAAAAGAAAGTTTGAAACAGAAATCGGTTCGGGGAAACCATCGACACGTTTCCCGAGGAAACTAGCCCTAAGCTGACCCTTCAAACTATCTCAGATCAACATGGTTAATTCACCAAAAATGTTCAGAATAATGAGAGGAATAAAAGTCATGTTGATCGTGATCGGAGATAAGCCCCAACGCGCCCTCACGCGCCGCCAAAAGTGGCTGCGCGTGAAAGTCACGCGCCTGACACTGTAGCTACAGTGTCAGCACCTTCACCCGTTTGTCTGTAATTCGGGCCTGCCACCCGCGGCTTGACCCGGTTAATTACCCATCAATTCCTACTCGATTTCAATCCAATTTGATCCTAACATGTTATTTAAGCATCTAATTTAAGTTCTGAGTTATTAATTAGCCAAATCAAATCCTTAAATGGCCCTTCGACCCGTGATCATCCAAACGGGTTGATCACCCCAACTCACTGGTTTCTAAACCAAAATCAAATTAACCTTACAGGAAGCATCATAGTATCAGAACGAACTGGAAAACACACTCAATTGAACCAACACTCACCTGGAAGTAGTCATCCAAACCTCTGAAATTCTTCTGAACACGGCAGCCACCGTCCCAGCTCACCCGTGGTTGGTTGCCTTCGATTTTGATATGGTTGTGTTCTAAACACTCCCAGAAAGCTTACTCTACGATTAGATTGGTCCAACACACCGTAGAAATTAAACTCTGATTTTCCCTCCAAATCCCAGAATTTCGGTTTCTCTGGTTTCTCCTCTCCAACTCACAGCCCTCACCCCAGCAGATAAAGGGTCACTCAGATTCCCACTCAATTAATGGTACCGTGCTGTCCAACAGCTCGTGGAAGCCAAACTGTCCACTGAGAGTTGTTCCCCGAAAAGCTTCGAAGCTTCCAATTAAAAATGGTGGCCCTGTTCGGCCATGTTCTGATGTTCATAGGGCCTTAAATAATCCCAACTTTCCAACTCACACACTGATTAATTAAAGGGGGACTCAGAACCACCGCACATGGTGGTGCAGCAGTCGTTCCCCCGCGGTTGCTAGACCCGTAACTCAGCCATACGAAGTCCGATTTCGGCGTGCCGCCTATTTACGGACTCAGGACGTCGAGACCTACGTATCGGTCCTTGAGTCGCGTGAAAATTAATTGTCAAACGAAAAGTCAACATTTTCGCCCCAACCGTCAAAATTACGGTAGTGCCCCTGAACTTCCGATAGTCATAACTTTTTCCCTGATCGTCCGAATTGGACATGCCACCCGTCTATGAACTCGTGGCGTCCTGAACTCCGTCACGGTCATAGGTCAAAGTCCATTTAATCCACCAATCAAAAAGTCAACAATTTGGCCATGCTAATCACAAGGGTAAAAGCGTCAATTCGTACATTAAATTACAATATTAAAATCCTCGAATTTCCGGGGTGTTACAAAGTCTTCGTAGGATCGACCTTTGCTTGCATCTATACTATCTACATGTCTTGTGCGCTTGCAAAGTTTATTACATGTAGAGGTTTTTCCTAGTACATCTTTTGTGCTTGGTAAAATCTCTATCAGTCGCCCATTCTTCTATCAAAACTCTACTCAACCAATTTTCCCTTTCCCTAAATTTGAGACCTCACTTGAAAAAGCTGCGTCTATAGGGAAAATTCCCAAGGATCAAAAGTGTAACGCGACCTCTTTATCCCGTGTTCTTATTTTGTATTCAATTATCGAATTGATGGATTGATTATTAATCTTATCTTGGTTTTATAAATTGTATTGATTTCAGTAATCTTCCATGTATTCTAATATTTTAGCTTTTGGTATGCATGTGTGTTAGTGCTTAATGCTTGATTGGATATATGGTAAATTCCCGAGTTTAGATCAATGAGAGTGTATAGGGAAAATTCCCGAGCACATACTTAAGATAATATGCAAACATCCCATAAGGCTAAGGTCATAAAATTTCGTAGGTTTTGAAGTTGATATAATTTATGGATGAGTAAGGTATAAAGGTAAGTTGACCACGTGTAAATAATAGATTAGATTAGATTAGGTTAGTTTAACTCTTAATTAAATAGGACTTTAGAAACAATCTTCTTATCCCCATTCAAAACTCCAAACATTTTCATACATAGTTACCCTCAATCCCCGGTTTATAACGATCCCCATCTAAAATTTGAAAGCTATGTGAAGTATATATATCGTTGACTTCCCTTACTTGTAAATATTACCTCCTATTAAATATCTTCCATTTACATGAGCTTCGAGTTTTTTTGTTCTTTCAAATTAGGGATGGGCACGGTTCGTTATGGTACAAAATTGATCGATACCAGAACCATACCATTTAATTTTAATCGGTACGGTACGGTTCGGTATTCAATATTTTGAAAGTGAAACCAGATCGTACCGTACCAATTAAGTTCGGTACGGTTTCGGTATGGTTTCGGTTTTGAGCCAAAATTTTGTTTGTGATTATAAAGCAAGGAAAAGACTAAAAAAAAAGCAAAACTACATTTATGAAGGACTTAAGTTTTCAAATATGTATTGAAAAAGTTGCACTAAGTTGAAGATATCAACTCTTAGAAGCTAAATTAAGACATGTATGGTCATATCAACTCTTGAAGAAGACCTAATAAACCAATAATAAATAAATTTAATTATTAAAGAAAATATTCTAATTCGGTACGGTATCGGTACGGGACGGTTTTTTAAAATATCGATACCGAAACCGTACCGAATTATATCGGTACGGTTTCGGTACCGTACCAATCATACAACGGTTTTACTATTCGGTTTTTTTTCGATATGGTTTGATCTGAAACGGTACGATTTCGGTATTTTGGTTCCATGTGCCCAGCCCTATTTCAAATGTTTCATTCCTGAAATAGGTAGTGCCCCATTGGGTTAAATTTTCCTTAACCCTTCATGATGTGTGGATTTCATCACAACACATAGTAGACTAAGTGAATATATGTACATATGGATGTGGGCGGATTTTGTAAAACACTTAGGTTTGGTAGACCACTTCGAGAACTTCCATATGCTGGTCATGATGTCTATAAAGGTTATGACTAGTGACAAGTTTGGATCTTGGAAAGAGAACATCAATAAAGTATATGCCTTGGTGAAAGAAGTTTTATCAAACAAAAAATTATGAATGATAAACTCTAATGTGATACTTTGCATGTAACAACCTGAACCTTTGCTGATTTGTAATTCCAGAATTTCATTTGTGAATTGAGTATTTTACCCTTGGAAAGGGAATATTCTTGATTTTTTACTCGGGGCAATTTTTGGACTGTGACTAAGGTCCGTTATGTAGATCGGGATGTCACGAGTCCGTAGACAGGCTGCATGTCGAATTCGGACGTCAGATGGAAAAGTTATGGTTCACGAAGGGAATCAAGAACCATTCATGTTTTACGACGGATTGTACAAATGGCAGTTGGGGATTGGTACAAAATATCAGAGTGGACCCATGGATGAGTGACAAGTGTCACTCATCCCATTGGCTCTTTTACCTATAACTTTGGATCTAGTATTTGTTCATCCATTTCCTTTGTTTGTGTTTACCCGAAACCCCAAAGAAACCCAAAACTAGTACTCACACATACCTTCACCAATCTACATCATTTGCTTCTGGTGTGTGAGGGAAAGTGAGAGAGTGGACTGAGATGAGTTGAATGGTGGCAATAGTGTGGACAATGTGGACAACCGTGGACGATCGCCGAAAACCCGAAAAAGTAAGTTTTAAAGTTCAAATTTTCGAAGTTGAGTTTTAGTGATTGATGGAAGTTTCTAAGGTTCAAAAGTGATTCCTAGGTGTTGTAAGAACTCATAGGGATCAATTTCGAGGACCGAGGTGGCCGGAATCGACCTGGGGAAGGTCTGAAACTTCAACCGAAAATCAAGAGCTTGGGAGGTAATTTACGGACCATTTCTTGTGTTTTTACGATCATAGGCTTATTTCTAGGTTGAGTACAATTATATTGGAACAAAAATGGTCGAATTTGGTTGAGTTTTGGTCGAGTTAGAATTGGGTCGGGTCGCGGATTGAGTCGACCCGTTGTAAGGAATTGGGTTGACCCGACGGGAGGTAGATGATGATGATGTCAGCGGGTGACATCATCATCTGTTAGGGTTATCAGACCATGTGGCCAATGGGGTGCTACCACGTGGCAGTTTTCAGGTCCAGTCAGCACTGACGTGTCAGATACATGGACCAATTAGAGGATGACAAGTGGCACGTGTCAGACCTGACAGGTGTCAGATCTGACAGGTATCAGACCTGTCAAGCTGACGCCAGCATTGACATTGATGTTGTCAGCATTGACTATTGACCATTGACCATTGACCTATGATGTCAGCGTTGACTTTTGACCAGCGTTGACGAAGACGTTTCACTAGCGCATGTGACACGACCCATCTCAATCCCCTTGGGATGAACGTGGGATGTGCCATGCTCCTGTCTGACACGAAGTGTCAGACAAGGGATATTACGTACCTCAGCCTATACGGGGCTACCAGAGTGCACCAAGATCGGTGGAGAAGTGCGATGTGTCGGTCTCTGCTACAACCCGTATTCGTGATCAACCTGAAGGGCATTAAAATCATTCAGAACTATGAGTGGAAGAAAATCAATAAATTCAAAAAACGCATTTCATAAAGATGAATTATGCCCTTCACTAAAAAGTATGAATGCCTCGAAAATCAGTAATAAAAAAATTTACTCAAATAAGCCATTAGGGCCTTAGCCCAAAACCGTAAATCCAAAAGCAAGTGGGTCACTGCCCAAATCCATAAACATAAATCCAACCAAAAAACCATTTCATAGATCCAATAGTCCATATTTACCACATAACCATCCTTGGAATCCCAGATGCCTAGCGTCCTAGACACTTGACGTCCCAGACATCATATCTCACGGTAATAAGCAACGTGTGCTACCCGGGGTCTCTCTGGGTCAATATTTTTGACATCCCAGACGTCTAATCATAGCATTCCTGCTCCTGCGTCACTATACGGTATGGTAGCTCCGTATAATGACCCCTCGCAGGTAATGCACCATGACTTCCCCAGTGTCCCAGACACCTGGAGGAGACCATCACATAACCTCGTATCAAGATGGTATATGGAAAACAGTTTTACAAAGTCATTTCAAAACATCTCAATGGGCCCTGCCTGAAATTCTCATAGAACATCACAATCCATTTAGGGTCTCCGACCCGAAATCACATTTATGAAACATAGGGTCCTAGACCCAAAATCACATTTATAAAACTCAACTGGGCCTCATGCCTGATTTTGTAAACCACTGGGCCCCCAGCCCGATCACATAACTAAAAAGGGTCTCAGCCCGATTTCGTAAACCAACTGGGCCCCTAGCCCTATCACATAATTCAAAGGGGTCTCATTCCCTAGTTCATCTATCCAAAACCAAAACCATATCATAGAACCATTATTAAACTCACAACCACATAGTAATGGTATAAGCTCGTAAACCTCGAAATACGTGTAAAAATGGATTTACCTCGAAATACGTGCAATCATGTAAGCCACCAGTGCCTCAATCATCATCATAGAAATCACGTATATAAAAAATATAAAATGGGTATGCATGCATCACAATTTAGAAAACGAAGTCCACTCACAGACTGTCCTACGCTGCCGCCTCGATACGCTTGCCATAGGCCTTCTGGGGCCACACCACTATCATCGGGACTTCCAAACCTATCCAAATCACACTATAGGGTTACTAACCTCTTCATTAACCTCCCATTAAAGTCCCGTAATTTTCCCGAATTTTTAACTATTTTTAAACTTGATTCTAAACCTTCGGACACCCTGAAACATATCGAGACGATATCCGATCGACTCGAAACTAGTCCCAAAATGTTCCTTACAGCGAATACTTTAAAAGTCGTGTTGAGCACTTCCCCATTAGAGGTACCACGTGCCCACACGCGCCACCCAAAGGGGCTGTCCGTGGGCCTTACGCGCCGACACTGTTCATCTTCAACCTCTGTTAAATTCGGTCCATACCGGTCCGATTCAACCCGATCTAATCTGAACTGGCGTTCCCAGTTTTGTGCCTTTTTCTAATCCATTTCGATCCTCGTTCATTCATACACCTTCATCCTCTCACTATCTCTCGATTTAAGGTTCCCAAACATGAAAAACAGTCCAAGTTCATACCTCCCTGACCGTGCAGAAACCGGCCACCATCCCCTCAACAAGTTCTTTGTATCTCGGTCACCTCCAACCATCATCCTTACTCCTTTAGGTTTGTTTTGAGGTCCAAAACACATTCCAATGAACTAGACAAGTTAATAATAGCTAAAATGAACATTGCCATTTTTTAATTTAAATGGGAAATCAATGGTACCTTACCCCACCGTCACTGTCGTGCTCAGTCGTGACCACCCCCAATCTTGTTTCAACCTTGCTTTTCATTTCTATGTAGAAACCATGAGCTAAAGACCACTTTTCCAAGTGTTGGGTCACGGGTCCCCTGTTTTCAAGCTTGCCTCACGTGTTTTTGTTCCCAGCCACCACTGCCGTCCACGACGGTCATCGTTGTTGACACTGTCATCATCGCTAGTCCTCACCCTCCAACTTTCATTTACAAAATATTTGCACTAGATGAGGATTATAGGGTTTTTGGGTGAGGTTTTGGTGCTCGGGTTTCATTGATGAAAATGGGAAAATTGATGAAGATCGATGAGAATGACCATATGATCATTTGATCAAAGAAATGAACGGTGAGGATGAGGTGATAGGAGAGATGGACGGCTGAGATTAAAAGAGGAAATAATATAATAATTGACCAATGGGACAAGATCCACCATTTAAGGATAAGTAAGGGTGGGATGAATGACACTTGTCACTCATCTAAGGGTCCAGATTAATTCTAGGTTTAGAATTAGATTATAATATTTTATTATTATTTTAATCAAACTCTCGGTTCATACGTTTAATCAATTTTGCTCCCGTGACCAAAACTTTTCCGTCGAACCTCCGATTTCGACGTGCCACCTGTCTACGAACTCGTGACATCCCAATCTACATAACGGTCCTCGGCCCTAAGCCATCGGACCTCCCGAATAAAAAGTCAACATTTTGCCCATGCCTAGGGGCAAAACGGCCCTTTTGCACATTCTGACAGGACCCATCCCAATCCCCCCGGGATTAGTGCGGGATGACCCTGCTCCCATCAGACACGAAGTGTCAGATAAGAGATATTTCTGACCTTTGCCCTCCCGGGCCATCAGAGTACGCCAGGATCCAGAGGAGGTATGTGATATCTCTGTCTCTACTACAGTCCACATCCGATGTCAACCTGAAGGGCAGTCAAAACATTAAAAGCTGTGAGTGGACAAAACAAGAGTTTATAAAAACAATTTATAAGAAAGCCATTTGTACCCTTCACTAAAAAGCATGCATGCATTCGAAAACCATTTATCCATAAAAAAAAACCATAATGAAATCAAGTACACGGGCCACTGCCCAAATCCATAAGGGACTCAGCCCAAATCATAAGAAACTAACCATACGGGCCACTGCCCAAAACCTGTGTAAACGCACATCATACATTATATATACATATAATTCACACAACCAATCCTGTCACGGTTTCCAAAGCTACGCGCGTGCTACCCAGGTCTCAATCCGAGTCTTCTCAAAGTCAAGATCAATGTCCGCAGACCACTGACCCTACCCGAGGTAATAGTAATCATAGCCTTCCTGAGAGTAAGGAACCCAACTGGGGGGTGACTCCACTCAGTCGGTGCTCCGTGACTACTCCGGGGTCCACCCAGGCCAACGACCCTCCCCGGAGGAGATAATAGAAGTAAAGGAAGGTATATGAATACATATATATACATAACATAAACATTCATGCCCGGTTCCATTGAACCGTCATGATCCATAACATCCATAACAAGGGTTCATGCCGGTTCCCATAAACCGTCATGAACCAGAATGACCTGACAAAGGTTCATGTCGGTTCCCATAAACCGTCATGAACCACAATGACCTTTCCAGAGTTCATGCCGGTTCCCATAAACCGTCATGAACTTGGAAATCCATCTAGGGTTCCTGACTCGAAATCATCAGTGTAAAACAACTGGGTCTCGTGCCCGAACATATGACTCAACTGGGCACCGTGCCCGATATCTAAGGGTCAGTCACGACTCCGATCATAGTGATGCGTGCAACCATCCATCCAGGACCGCTCTCAATCCTGGTATGTCACCATGAACGAATCAACCGACGCGAGCACCACAAGCTCATGGTGCACTCATCACCGATCGCTATCCTGAACCGTCAGCACTCCGAAGTCGAGCCTCCCCAGCCTGCCCGACCACGAATCGTGCATCGTGACCTCTCCGAAAGGAACACATCCCAATCCGGAGGCGAGCGTCGTATCGTCGATCGCCGTGCACATAGCACCCGTCGCGACCACGATTTAGACCCGAAGGTCGTAAATAGCGTCATATGCCCGAGACAAAACCAAATGGGTCTCATACCTGAGTTTATCCTTTTAGAAAGACCTACAGACCCGTATAGGCACCGTATAGGGCCAAAACCTCAAAATACGTGCCTATACGTAACCACACATCCAAATGCACTCATGGAATCACAAACAAGTATTTAAAACATATAATAAACATTTATGCATGCACCAATTTAGAAAACAAGGTCCACTCACAGACCGTCCGAGTTGCGGCCTCGATTTGCGTGCCATACGGCTCCCCGAGCCGATCACCGTCACCGGGACTCCCAAACTTGTCCAAATTTTAATAGAAGGTTAATAACTACTTAATTAACCTCCTACCAAAGCCCCGTAATTTTCCCGAACTTTTAACTATTTTTAAACCTACCCTAAACATTCCGATGCCCCGAAACATATCGAGACGGTGTTCGATTGACACGAAACTAGTCCCAAAATGTTCGTTACATCGAATAAATGATTTCACATGTTGGAACCTTCCCCAAATTCCTCCCAACGCGCCCACACGCGCCGCCTGAAGTGGCTGCGCGTGGGCTTCACGCGCCAGGGAACAGTTCATCTTCTTCCTTCGATCGAACCGGTCCGGCCGGTTCACACTGTACAGCCGGTTCAGCTGGACCGGCGTGACCGGTCTGGCCTGGTTCCTCCCTCAAATTCGGCCCGTTTGCCTCCATTTTGGTCCCTAAATTCCTATTTTCTCATTTCCTATCTAACCAATCAATTAAACCATCTAAAACCAACTAAAACTCATGAACCCATTTTGAACCATACGGTTCAAACTTCCCCGATCAACCTCCACGGCATCCCAGCCGTCAACCACCACCAAAACTCTCTTAAAACCTTCCTAGCATCCTAATAATCATTCCCTAATCATTCAAAACCAACCATAATGCTCAAATCGAAAAATAAGGAAAAAATGGGTTTATCGGCTTACCGTGCATTCCTCCCCCGCCGTCCACAGGGGCACCGTTCCTGGCCGGCCACCAGCGTCCACCGGTCCATCCTCACTCTCTGGTCTCTCTTATATGATCATTGGAAAGGGTTGAATGGGTTTGGGTGAGAAATGGGATCGGGTTTGGTTGGAGGAAAAATGGAAAATGGATGCACGGGTGAATGGTTTGGTGCATGAATGAAATATGGTGTCCATTGGATGGGTGACACTTGTCACTCATCCATTGGGCCTCCATTTAATATTTGGGCCCACTAGAGACAAACTGCCCTTTTTGTCTCGTAAAACGTGTCGCTGGGAATAGTATCCCGAAACTTTCGTGAATCGTAACTTCGCCGTCGAACGTCCAAATTCGACGTGCCGGCTGTCTACGGATTCGTATCGTCCTTATCTACGTAACGGTTTTCGGCCCTCGGCCATCGGACCTCCTGGTCAAAAAGTCAACATTTTGACCATTTTAACCAAAATTACCAAAATGCCCCTAAACTTCCCAACGTCATAACTTCTTCCTCGAACGTCGGAATTGAACGTGCCACCTGTCTATGAACTCGTGGCATCACGAACTACATCACGGTCATCGGTCAAAGTCCATTTGACCGCTCGAATGAAAAGTCAACGTTTTGCCACGACTAGGGGCAAAACGGTCATTTTGCATCGTTCGTCCGATTTCGCTCTACTAATCACGGATTAGCCTCACTAATCGTGATTAGTCACTAATCTAATCTAGGAATTTAGGACGGGTCGTTACACATTCCGCCCGATTTCTTTCAACTAATCCCCGATTAGTCATTCTAAACCATAATTAATTAATATTTAATCTTGATATTCAGGACGGGTCATTATAGCATGGGCGCACATGGGGGAGCATGGACACATTTTTTCGAGGTCAAACTAGTCATGTCCAATAGGTTTCGATGATTCAAATCCAATGGTAGTGGTTTCAGGTCGATCAGAGATCGTTTGATAGGTCATTTATAGGTTTTAGCCTAGTGAAGCGTGTTAGGATGTGTTCCCGGTATCAGATATTTTGGGGGTTTAGGATTTGAACATGTAGAGTCTGTTAGTGACGTTTGGATGTGCTTTGGATGTGTTTTAGATAGGCTCGAAGATAGTGGTTTAGCTTCGGAGCTGTTACAGCGTAGTTCGTTAATGCAGAGAGGACTGGTTGTGAGTGGACATTTGTGTTATAAAATGAATGCATGCATAACTGTTTTAACTTCTTTATTATATGGTTTGCGTTGAAATACTATGATAACATTCATTGATGATCTTGTGGATTTAAAAGTCATTTACGCATTGTTTTATGTTTTACGATGATTTGGGCTTGAGATCCGTCTGGATAGTGTGTTGACTATTTTTGCAGTAAAAGAGGGATTTGAAAGAAAGTTTGGATCTTAAATGATTTTAAATTATGATCTTTGTGATCAGTTGCGAAACTTGGATTTGTGAAATGTTTTCTGGACACAGATTTCGGTGAATTTCGAGACATGGCTTAAATAGGATTTTCACTGGTTTTGACTACTACACTGTACATACCATTCTTATGAGTGGATTTTCTGCTCTGGACGTCTTGTAGTATCCTGGAGTAGTCACGGTGCATGGCCTAAGAGGGGCCGCTCTGAGGAGAGGCTCAGGATCAGGAGTGCGAGAAATTGATATCACCCTGAACAAGGCCCGGGGAAGGCACACCATTATGATATCAGTCCGGATAGGGTCTGAGGGAAGGACTCAGACTTGAGACCCCGAGTGCCACGGATAGCCTTAGAACCGTCACATTATTAATTAGACATATAGGATGTCGAGGATTGGATATACTGCGTATTACTGTTTTATATGTCCAGATTTATATTGCTTTATGCTTCGATTTCCATTTCTTATTATTTGACTTGAATGCATGCATGTTTGAAAACGGAGGGGAAAACCTTTATTTGTTTCCTTAAAATTGTTTTGGAAATGTTTTTTTTTCCACTCATTCTTTGATTGTTTTCTTAACCCTCCAGGCCGTGACACAAAGGCAGAGGCTGATCCAGAGGCTGAGGAATAGTGATAAGTGTCAAATTAAGCATCATTTCAATGTTATTTCTTATCACTTTTACTTATCTTTTGATTATAATCATTCAAACAATAGGAGAAAATGATATCTTTTGTTAAGTTTGTGCAGATTTCTTAGTTGAGGTTTAAATCATATTTTGCAATGAAATGTGATCTTTCCAAGGCTATATGTAACGCCCCGGAAATTTGGAAAATGTAATATTGTAAATTATTGAATAAAATGACGTTTTTACCCCTGTGATTCGTATGGTCAATTTGTTGACTTTTTGATTGGAGAGTCGAACGGACGTTGACTGATGACCGTGACGTAGTTCGGGACGTCACGAGTTCATAGACAGGTGGCACATCCGATTCGGACGCTCGGGGAAAAGGTTATGACGTTGGGAAGCCCGGGGGCATTATCGTAATTTGGACGATATAGGGGAAAAAGTTGACTTTTCGAAATACAATTGATTTTCACACGACTCGAAGACCATTAGGTTCGTCTCGAGGCCCCGAGTACAACGACAGGCTACACGTGTGAAACGGACATCGGATGACCGAGTTACGGGTCACGGAAGTTGGAGGGCATTTTGGTAATTATTGCCTTGAGGGCATTTTGGTCATTTGCACGGCGGTTACTGTTCACCACCGTGAAAAGTAGAGACTGCACAACCGTGCTGTGAGTGCTCTGATCATTGTCTTTGTTTAATCCTATTAGTGGTTGCGTGGGGTGGTTTGTTTAAGTTAATTGAGGCAGTGGGGGACATTATTGAAGGGATTGAGGCCACACAGAGCACAGGCTGGTTTAAAAAAAATGGCCATGGTTTCCATGTTTGTGGGAAACAATTTTCAGAGACCTCAGTTGGTTTCCCACGGGTTGCTGGCCTCATTGATCGATTAACCGAGTAGGGGAGCGAGAGAGGATTTCATTTTGCATCATTTGGCGTCAGTTGAGGGAGCTGAGACTTGAGAGAAACCGAGTCGGGGAGAAAAACCAGTTTGGAGGGAAAATTCGAAGGTTGGGTTTTGAGGTGAGTCGAGCCAAACCGTGAGTTGGATTAGAATTCTGAGATGATTTCAAACATCACCGTACAAAAATTGAAGAGGTTTGATCAAGGTTTGCTCAGGAACTCAAGTTCCAGTTTCTGGAAAAACACAGTGTTGAGGACGACGGCTACCAGGTAACGGCTTGTTCAATTAGTTGTGCAATTGTGTTCGTCTAGGTCCCCTTAAGCTTCTGTCTGAGTTAATTTGAAAATGGGGCTAGGTTGGGTGAGTTCCAGACGTCGACCTGCTCGACTGTTCGAGTCTGGGTTTGATCGATTTAGGGACAGTCGAGGTTAATCATTGGTACAGAACTAAAATTAATGGATTAGAGAAGATGATAGGATTGAAAACGGGAGGAATTGATTGAGAATTGAAGGCTAATTAGACGGGTTGAACTCGCGGGTTGAAGACCCGAATAGCAGGGGTTGGGTGAAGGTGGTGACACTATAGCAGTGTCACTGTAGCAGGCGCGTGGCCTACACGCGCATCCAATTTGGGTGGCGCGTGGCGGCGCTTGCGAGGTCATTTCCGATCACGGTCAACATGAAACTTAATCCTTTCAGTCTAATTAACATTTTATCTTTAGAGTTCGAGTCGATCGGGGTCGTTCGGGATAGTTTCGTGGGTTCGGAAGATTTAGTCCTTAAGTTTAATTACGCGGAAAAATCCGGAAAAATTAGGGAAAATCTTACGAGTTATTTGGGGATGATTGTAACCCTCCTTGTACGTCTTTACAGGCCCGGACACTTCCGAAGCTACTGAGGAGCTCACGCGGCACGATTGACGCATCCGGAAAACCGTGAGTGGACTTTTGATTTCTAAACTGTGCATGCATGACTATTTTACTTAATTATCTTGTGTTTTCACATATGATTTTATGATGATGCTATGATATTTGGTTTTACGAAATTCCATGCTTTTCGAGATAATTATCGCATTTCACGCATTTCTAGGTTATGGTTTTCTCCCATGCATGAATGATGTTTTGATGAAGTATTTGGATATGATTATGCATGTTATGTATTTATGATGTTTTGATTATATTTGTGAAGTGACTTTCGGGAATTGCATGTGAATTCGGACATAAGTCCTATTATGACAAGATATGATTTTGGAATGATTTTTTTGGGAAACGGATCATGATGAATCCTGGTTTATTGTGTTTATAAATGGTTTTGGGTTTAAAGACCCGGTTGATTGTTGGATCTGGTTTTGGGTTTAAAGACCCGGTTAATTGATGATGGGGGCGGGTCCGGAAAATTGGGTTTAAAGACCGGGATTGAGTTTAAAGACTTCTGAGTTTAAAGACTAGGTTATCGTGATACCCCCGAGGCCTATTGATTATGTTTTGAGTTTAAAGACTCGTTGATATCCCGGGAAGGCCTGATATTGAGTTTAAAGACTCGGATGGATCCAACGGCCTAATTGTGATTACTGATTCAGTTTTTACGTGATTTACTTAAGTGATGTTTCAAAATGACGATTTCTGGATTTTGGTAATATTATATTATTTTACATGAGTTATGACGATTTTCTGTAATGTTTTCCATGTGTTTCGGAAAAAGGGATTTCAAATATTTGGTATGCGATTTTCGAATATCTGGTTATGCATGCGTGTTATAAAACTGAAGGGCGAACCCCGATTTCCTTAAACTGTTTTCTGCAAACTTTTGTTTCGGTCCACTCACACTTTGTTGTTTTAATTAACCTCCAGGTCGTGGTACAAGTTCGGGGGCTAGCGCCGAGGCAGAGGCAGAGGCATAAAGTTTTCCGTTGTGGAGTAGTTAGTTCACAGAGTAGGACTTGTTCTTTAACTTGTTTTGTAATGTTATGCTCTCTGAAACTATGGACTTGATGTCCAGTCGGTTGTATTTGTTTAATCTCCCTAGTCCGACAATGGGTGTGATGTATTATTATTTTGTTTTCCGGACTTTTGGGTTCGATTGTCAGACGGGAGCAGGATGCTTCCTGATTATCGAGGCGATAATCGGGGTGGGTCCTGTCACTATATCTTCAAGAACCCAGCAAGGACTCATCAAGGATCATATCATCTCCCATTTTCATGTCCAAGATCCCCCAAGATGACCAAAAATGCGGCTAAGCCCCTTAAGTTCCTAAAATTGAGATTAAGGGTGTTTTAGGGTATTTACTTGTGCATCAAGCATCCTTGGACGAATTTTCCTATCTTTCTCAATGAGGAATGACATGGATTGACTTGGATAAGAAGACTTAATTATATTCCTAATCAGATCTGAAGTTAAAGATTGCAAGAAATAAGGAAAAGGAAGTTTCTTGGAAATCATGAAACAATCATAAATCATGGCTAGGGTTAATTTACCCTAAGCCGCAATTTGTAGCCCCTTTCCTTTAATTTAGGGATTGTAATCTGATTTGGAAAGATAATAATTCAATTCCTAGTCAAAGATGAAGTCAAGAAGAGATTAAAGAAGGAAAAAAAGATTCCTTAAGCAAGAGGGACACAAAAATGCGGCTAAGCCTTGTTTTCACGACTAAGGAGTTTTCCTCCTTGTTTTGGGGGCTGTTTTCCCTTTCTTTTTAGGGAGATGTTAGGGCAGGTGTTAGGGGATATAAAAAGATGTTTTCTCATTTTTTTGAACGCCCAATTTACCTCCTAAGGTTCCAAAACTCTGCAAAAATTTCTGCTTAAAGTTTATACACAAAGTAGCCATAATTTACCTATTGTTCATGCTTTTGGATTCAAGTCTTGCATCCCTTTGGGACATGAAGCTTGAGAGAAGAAGAAGTGTTTGTGCCACTTCTCTCATGCATCATTCATCTTAGTATTTGTGTTTCTCAATCCCTAATCTCTTGAAGTTTATATGCATTCAATTATGATTTTTATTAACTTAGTTATGCGTGAGTAGTTTCCTTTAAGATTAGGGCTGTTTGAAGCCCTAGCCATGTTAGTTTATAATTAGATTTCTGGCTATTGATTATGGTTGTTATATATGTTTGGATTTGTTGGATTACTATGCTTCATCAACTCAATTTATGCTTGTAAGTTTGCTCACCTTATTTGCTTATAATTTTCGATGTAATTGCTTGACGGATCACCTCGATGTTTGTGTTCACCTTGCAATTTGTAGCATCACGTTTAAGAGGGGGAATTTTATTCGTAATCTAAACTCATGACTCCTTAGGATTGCACATCACTTTACTAGGGATAGTGTAGTGTCAATAAATCTTCTTCATGGTTCATGCATTATCACACACCATCGATAATAGTTGTTTAAGGGCGGGTGCGTCACGCTTAAACATGCAATCTAAGAGAAGATAAATGTGTGGGGTGAGCCTTAGCCGGACCCTTTCATGGGCACTTAATTCAGATACATGCATAATTAATCTAATCAACAAAATATAAGGAGAACTTTAATTGGTAAAGGTGGATAACATGTCCTATTTCGTCCTAATCATCCCATCAACTCTCAAATCAAGTTTTCATCATTTGGAACTTTTTTTCATCATTAAATTTTGTTCTAATCATCACTCAAAACCCCCCCAACGTTTTTGTAATTTTTCTCAAGTTGTTTCATTCCAAACTAATTCACGTTGAACAAGTCCTCGAGGGATCGCCCTTTGCAAACCTACTATACTCGTCATACGATTTTGTGCACTTGCAAAGTATTACATTAGGAGTTATCATTCATAATTTCTTGGTTGATAAATCTTCTATGAAGTTTTTGGCGCCGTTGCTGGGGACTTATCCCTCAACAGTGTCCATATAGTTTGGAATTATTTAACTTGGTTGGTTTATTTGTTTTTCGGGTACTAGTTCATATCACGCATCTCCTCAGTGGAGGGAACAACTCACGGCCCTACTTTTTCCTCCCAGAACTCTTCAATTCACGGCAGCCCCCCACCAAGACCTCGTGCCATGGACAACCCACAAGAATGTGCTCTTATCCCTCCTCCTGCCCCTAAACTCCTTCAGGAGTTCGTAGCCCCTCATGTGCCCAAAGATCTCTTCCCCATTGTCTTTCCTGCAAGCATCGTTGCGAGCTTTGAGCTTAAGTCTGGGACCATTCACATGTTCCCTACATTTGATAGACTCTTTGGAGAAGACCCTCACCTTCATATCCAGGACTTTCTCCAAGTTAGTTTTATTCTTCATATCAATGGGATGACTGCGAATGAAATTAGGTTGAGCTTGTTTAACTTTTCACTTAAGGATAGGGCTAAAGCTTGGTTTCATTCACTTGCACCCGCCTCTATTCATACATGGACATAATTGTCTACTTTATTCCTCACCCAATACTACCCCATTGAGAAAACTAATGAGTTTAAGGCTAAGATTATGAACCCTAGACAACTCCAAGATGAAGCCTTTTATGAGTAATGGGAAAGGTTTAATGAGATTCTTCGTGCTTGTCCCCATCACAATATTGAGGATCATCACCTCAAGATGTGGTTTAATGGAGGTCTTAGTTATGAGGATCATACTATGGTGAATTCCATATCTCAAGGTATCAAAGATGGATCCATTGCTGAACTCACGGCTTTGGTAAAGCAATTGTGCAGGGATAAGATTAAGAATACCCTGGTTCGTGAGGTGTGTTCAGTCCAAGGACACTCTTCGGATGAGTGCAAACAAGTGGGTGAAGCCAACTATGTTGGCGCGTACAATGCTTCAAGGCCCCGAAATGATCCTTTTTCGAACTCTTACAATCTGGGATGGAAGAACCATCCAAATTTCAAGTGGAACAACAACCAATTCGTGGCTAATCCCATGCCACCACCTGGATTCCAGCAACCTCATGTTGCTACCCCTTCTTTGCAGCCCCAAGGTACATCCTCAACTCAAGGTTCAACTGGTAAGTCATGGGAGGATGCACTTGCAACTATGACACAACACACTAATGCCTTCATGAATGAATCTCGGACTCACCAAGCAGCAACCAATGCCTTCATGAATGAGACTAACATGCGATTACTAACTTGGAGAGGCAACATGGGCAAATTTCTAATCAACTCAACCAAAGAGAGCCTGGTAAGTTCCCGAGTCAAGTTATGGTGAATCTGAAGGGTCCCCATGGCCCAACAACAAATTTCATCACCCTCCGGAGTGGCACTGAACTTCCTAGCCCAGAGTACACCCCAAGGAATCATACTTCAAGACCTTAGATCCCTGCTGTCCTGCCATACACTCAAAATCCAGCAAGCTACCCGAGTACTCAGTGCTGGAACCATCAGGAAATTCCAGCACTGACAGGACCGCCCCCGAAAAGGGCATTGTTAACCGTGCCCGGTCCTGTTCCCGTCTGGCAAGACAACTGAAATTCCCAAGTTACCCTCAGTACGTGCCAGACCAGGGATAGCCACACGTGCTTACTCATGCCTCTGCCTCACGATCAGCCTAGAACAACGCGCCACGACCTGGAGGGTCAATAAAAACCTAAAGGTGTGAGTGGACAAAAAATAAATCAGTTTATAAAAACCGTTACAAAAGATGTTTTTACCCTCCGCGTAAAACCGATGCATGCATACAAAAATCATCGTTCCGCAGACCGTTACATTTTCAACACAAGAAATCCATATATGAAATTCAAAACCATTTTCCTTTTCTTAACCTTTGGGTCCTAATCCGCAATCATAAACACAGGGCCTCAGCCCAAAACCACGAATCAAAACCAAGTGCACAACATAATCCAAAACCATTAACCACATAACTGGGCCACTGCCCGAAACATTCGAACAACATAGAATATCAATGAATCACAATCAATCAGTTTGCTGGTTATCAAGTGCGCCTGAGTCTTTGAACTCAAAACCATGCGCATAATCAGGCCTTCCCCGGGATTTCAACTAGTCTTTAAACTCAAAACATAATCAATAGGCCTCGGGGGTATCACAATAACCGAGTCTTTAAACTCACGAGTCTTTAAACTCATTAAGGGCCCTCCCCCGTCATCAATTAATCGAGTCTTTAAACTCAAAACGTGCTCCAGCAATAGCACCCAGGACTTTAAACCCAAAACAGTTTTCAATGGGTCTTTAAACCCAAAATATTTTTCAATCACAACAATGCGGGATCCATCCCGAAATCACATTTTTCACAACAGAACTCATGGTCCGAATTTCCACATTCGAGTTCCCAAATCATACTTCTCAAAACATATTCAAATCATCATTACACACGGGGCAAGTACAATCATACCAAACCACCTTATTAAATCCTTTTTCATTCCCGAATTCTCATTCGCAATAATGATTCCGTAAGCCGGCATCCGGAAGCATCATCCTGAACCCAAACCAAGAATCCATTTTCAAACTTCCAAAAATCAAAATCTTGTTCATCAAAATTACTTTAATGCCCGAGCATCAAGCCCTAAATTGCCTTTTTCAAAATCCATTTTAAAATCCTCAAAGTCACAAATCTCATTTCAAATTCCAAAATTCAAACATCAAACAATGATCAAATCACTATAAAACCAAAATTTCGTAAAACGTGCAAAACCGTAGAAATCTCGAAAACCGCGTCAACACCATGAATCATATTCACAACCATAAACAACATTATTAAAACATTATACGCACATTTCTTGTAAATTCAGTCGTTAACCCATCATCCAAAACATACGAGAAACCAGTCTCGAAATACGTGAAATCTCGCATAGCATATTCAAACTACGTAAAAATACGGAAATCGAAATCAACCACAGTTCATAATCATAGAAATTATAGAAATATTTATGCATGCATTAAATTTTGAAAGCAACGTCCACTCACAAACCAATCTCAAGGCTCGGTTTCGCGCCGCACGCATTCCCGTAATTTTCGGAATTTTCCAGAGAACCCGAATCCTGTCCGAAATCACATTCCAGGGTCAGTAGGGACTCAAATAACAATGTACCAATTCCCCATAATTTTCTGGGAATTAATCGTTAATTAAAAACGTAACCTAAACCTTCGGACCCTCGAAACAACATCGAAACGGTGTCCGATAAATTCGAAACCAACGTTAAAATGTTCGTTACAATGTGTAGGACAAAAGTCATGTTGGACTTACCTCGAAAATCGGACCCACGCACCCTCATGCGCCGCCGTGAGTGGCTGCTCGTGAGTCCACGCGCCTGCTACAGTACCCCTGCACAGTTCATCGTTCTCACCCGCTAAGCCTGCAATATGGGTTGTTCAACCCGCGACACAACCCAGTTAAATCTCCATCAATTCTCACTCTATTCCTTCCCTTATTCCACCTAAGTTATTCCATTAAGTATTAATTGAGGTTCTCCCTTACTAATTACCTACAACGAGCCCTAACTCGACCATTTCACTCCTGGTCAAACAAATGGGTCGACATTCCAAACTCGCTCAACTCAATTCCAGTTCCAAATTAATCTAAACAGGAGCTTGATATGACCCATACGAACAATAAACCGCAACCAATTTCACAACCCTTTACCTGTAGGTAGTCATCCTTAAGCTCGAAAATCCTCAGAACCAGGAGCTTCAGTTCTTGGCCAATCTGGGATCGATTTCCTTCGAAATCGATGTGGCTGAGTTCCTGCTGATCCCAGAAGACTAACCCCACTCTCAGTTTAGCTCATCTCCCATCACCAATTAATCTTCGAATTTTCCCTCCATTTTTCAGTTTCCTCCCGACTTAGTTTTCTCTCAACTCTCAGCTCTCTCCCTGGTTCGAAAATGACTTCTCTCACTCGTCTAACTCTCAGATAACCAAACACTCAGCCAACACTCTTGGAAAACACTCTCAGGCTCACTGAGAATTGCTTCCCGCAAACAGAACCCCACCAATTTTTAAAATCTTGCCCGTGCTCTGCTTCTGTCCAGGCCATTCAGCCATGTTTCCAATACCCTCAAAGTACATAAACAAAATACCCCATTCAGCCACTAACAATTAAACAATGGATTGCTCGAAGCACCACGACATGGCCGTGCAGACTCTGTTTCACGGTAGTGAACAGTAACCAACGTACAAAATTACCATTTTGCCCCTAGTTGACAAATTACCAAATTGCCCCTCACGCACTTAGACTAGTAACTCGGTCATTCGAACTCCGATCGACGCGTGCCGCCTGTCTTCGGACTCACGGCATCGAGACCATCCTAACGGTCCTAGGTCCATGGCCCTCGTACCTCCCGGTCAAAAAGTCAACATTCTCCCTTATTTCGTCCAAATTATGAAAATGCCCCTGGACTTCCGAACGTCATAACTTTCACCAAGAACGTCGAAATCGAATGTGCCACCTGTCTATGAACTCGTGACGTCCCAAACTACGTCACGGTCATTGGTCAAAGTCCATTTGAACATTTAAAGTCAGCCCCTAGCTTGTAAGGCAGCCCTTGTTTCCATGCCCCCGAAAGTCAATGATCCCAGGGCCCCTTCACTTCCTTGTGTCATTCAATCTAAACGCTTTGAACATTGTTTATGTGATACGGGAGTTTCAATTAACATTATGCCTTTCCTTATTTTTAAGTCTTTGAACTTAGGAGATCTTAAACCTACTCATCTTTGTGTTCGATTGGCTAATGCTTCGGTTTCTAACCTTGTAGGTGTGAATGGGGAGCCCCCATTGATTTCTATGTCTTGAAGATGGATAGAATTGACAAGAATGGGGAGCCCTCATTGATCTTTGGACGTAATTTTTTGGCTATAGCCGAATGCCTCATTGATGTGAAGAATGGACAGGTATCTATTCGGGTTTTAGGCATGCTTCGTACTTTCTCTATACATGATACCATGTGTAACGACCCATACCGGGAGTCGGGATTAGATTAGAGTTTAATGACGGATTAACGAAGTTAATCAGTGATTAGTTGGATACTTTTGGACGGATGGCATAAGTGCGCACGTATCAAGGCGACGTCGGAATGGTATGTGAGTGGACTTTGTTTTCTAACTCTTGATGCATGCATATATGTTTTTATATGTTTTCTATATGTGATTCTATGATTTGGTTTATGATCTTGATGATTTACGGTTTTGTACATTTTTCGAGGAAATTACAGAATTTCACGTATTATGAGATTTCGATGGATATTGTGATTTGAACCTAGTTTTCATGATTTTATGTCGGGGTTTGAAATATGATTTAAAATTAATGACTTGACTTAAAATGGATTTCGGAAAAGTGTTTTCGGGCTTGTAGACCAGATCAGAAAGTGGTTTTAAGAAACGTGATTTCGGGTTTTTGAATCGGAATTCTGGATGACGATTGGGGATTCGATTTGGGACTTGAAAGTGGATTCTGGGTTTGGGTTCGGAATGGTTATTCCGGATGCCGGCTTACGGGATGATGGTTTTAGACTCGGATTTGGAAATGGATGATGGATATGAGTTCTGGGTTTGGATTCGGGATCCTGATGAGATTGCGGATTCGGATTCGGAAAAGGAAAAAGGTTTTCAAATGGTTTGGATTAGATTTTCTGGATCTGGTTATTGGGTTTAAAGACCCAGATATGATTATGACCGGGGTGAGCTCGGATTGGGTTTAAAGACCCGGATTGAGTTTAAAGACTCGGGAGTTTAAAGACTCAGATATTATGATTCTCCCCCGTAGGCCTATTGAGTTTAAAGACTCGGGAGTTTAAAGACTCGGATTATATTGAGGCCTGGATTGAGTTTAAAGACTCGGGAGTTTAAAGACTCGGATAGATCCAACAAGTTCGATGAATGGAAATGTGGTATGGTTTTCAATAATGGTTTTCAATAAGGGTTTTCGATGGTTTTGGGCTGAGGCCCGGGATTTGGAAAAAAGAAACCTGTGTTCGGTTTTTCTTACACGGTTTTCTTAACCGGAATATTGAATGGTTTTTATGACATGAATTTGATATGCATGCATTGGTTTTGAAATGGAGGGTATAACTGTAATTTTTTATTGAACTGTTTTTAAACTAGTATTTTATTTTTTTCCACTCACAGTCTTTTCGAGTTATCGATACCGTCCAGGTTGTAGCGGTGCATGCTGTTAATCGAGAGAGACAGAGACATCACACACGCGATCCACAGTAGAGTCTGCGCGCTCTGGGAAGTTCGGAAGTTTTTGGACGGTCGGTCGAAAATCCCTTGTCCGACTTATGTATCACATGGAGGTTGGACGTCCGTTTATGCTTCGTGTCATGCAAAAGTTAGACGGGAGCAGGGTTTAGCCCTTAATCCCGGGGGATTAGGGGTGGGCCCTGACAAGCGTGGTGGTACACGTGGGCCCATAACCCACAGGTCCCAGGATCTGGAACGGAAAATAGAGAGCAGGGGTGAGTGTGGCCGTGCAATTCAATCATTCAAATGGCCTCAGTTGCCCGTGGGTTGTGAAGCAAAGTGGGAGAGGAAGATGAGAGTATCATGGTGGTGACCACGACGGCCCACGACGGCGTGTGGTGGCGAAGAAACTGTGGGAAACCCGTGAAGCCATGAATGACAATTGGAATTGATAGTCGAGTTCCGATGGGGTTAGCTCGATGAAGCTGTTGGGAGATGTTTTCTGGAGGTTCAAAGGATCAACTAGTCTTGGTTTTTTGACCTACAAGGAACGGTAAGGATAAAACTGTAGAAAGTGCAACTTGGAACTTGATTATGGTAAATCGATCTATTTAGCTTAATGTTTGTGTAGGTTGATTGTAAATGGTTTCTAGGAGCTCCAGGAACGGGTTAGGATCAAAACCAAAGTTGATTGATGGCTGGAACCATGGAACCGTGTAGGGGACCTTGACCGGTTCAAGAAAATAAATTGAAGGTTTGAAAATATAACTTGTTTTTACTATTATGAGTTCATGAATCGTTTAGAGACATGGAAAAAGGATTGTAGAATTAATTAAGGAAGGAAACAGACAAAATTGGACCAGTTAGATCCGTGAACCGGCCACGCTGGTTCGGCCTGAACCGTGAACCGGTCGAAGCAAGGTTGAAGATGACACTGTACTGCCACGTGAGGCCCACGCACAGCCCCTTTGGGTGGCACGTGTGGGTACGTGGTACAGTGTTTGAGAATGGTTCCAACACGACTTTTAAAGTATTAGATGTAAGGAATATTTTGGCGCTGGTTTCGAGTCAATCGGACATCGTCGCGATAGTTTTCGGAACGATCGAAGGTTTTAGGGCTCGTTTAAAAATAGTTAAAGATACGGAAAAATTATGTGGTTTTAGTATGACCTTTGTGAAGTAGTTAGTGACCTTAGTGTGGGATTTGGACAGGTTCGGGAAAGCCGAGGATAGCGGAATGGCCGGGAATGGCGTAAGTCTGGAATCTCACGTATGTTTTAATATGTTTTCATATGTGATTCTATGATTTGCTTTATGATCTTGATGGTTTACGATTTTGCACGTTTTTTGAGATATTTATGGAATTTCACGTTTTTCGAGATTTCACAAGATCTTGTGATTTGACTGCGGTTTTAATGATTTGATTTCTGGATTTGAAATATGATTTGATTTCAATGATTTGAAAAGGATTTCGGAAAAGTGATGTCGGGCTTGGAGCCCTGTTCATGTGATTGAGATTTCGATTTTGAAACTGGATTTTGGAAATGAGATTTCGGATTTGGTTTTCGAGATTTGAAAAGGAAGTCTGGAATTGGGTTCGGGACGATGGTTCCAGATGTCGGCTTACGAAATCATCGTTGCGAATTCGACTGTGGATTTTCTGTGGTTTTCACTGATTGAATGAAAAATGGTTTTGGGTTTAAAGACCTGGAAAAAAAGAAAAACCCACTGGATCTGGTTTTGAGTTTAAAGAATCGGATTGATTGACCGGGGTAGGGCCCTGGATTGATATGTTTTGAGTTTAAAGACTCGGTTATGATACCCCCCGAGGCCTGTGATTGTGTTTTGAGTTTAAAGACTCGTTGATATCCCGAGAAGGCCTGGTTATTTGCGCATGGTTTTGAGTTTAAAGACTCGGGCACACTTGAGATCCAATAAACTTGTACGATTGATATTTTCACTAGTTTTTCACTGGTTTTTCGATGTTTTGGGCAATGGCCCGGATGAATTGGATTTGACGAGTTTTGGGGCTGAGTTCCCAGATTTGATATTGATTTGTGACTTGAGGCTGAGGCCTGGATTTGAATAACGGTTTTGATACCGATTTTTAAATGGTTTTTCTTGGATGGTTTGATATGAATGATTTCATGACTTGGATTTGATATGCATGCATTGGTTTCTAAATGGAGGGTATAAATGTACTTGTTTTATTGAAATGTTTTTGAACTATACTTTATTTTTGTTCACTCACAGTCTTTTGTGTTTTTGATACCCTCCAGGTTGTGGCGGTGAAGTTGTCGGTCGAGAGAGACGGAGACATCACACGTACGATCCACAGTAGACACTGCGCACTCTGGGAAGTCGGAAGTTTTTGGACGGTCGGATCGAAAAATCCCTTGTCCGACTTACGTGACACATGGAGGTTGGACGTCCGTTTAGCCTTCGTGTCATGCGTAAGTTAGACGGGAGCAGGGTTTAGCCCTTAATCCCGGGGGATTAGGGGTGGGTCCTGACACCATGCAATATCCAGCTGAACCTATTGATAATTTCCCTTTGAATATTATGGATATGCTTCTTCATGAGAATCTTAAGCTATCATGTGTGGGAGATGACCTAGAAAAAGCTCTCACCTTCCCTGTAACGACCCGTCCCGGGAACTAGGGTTAAGACGGTGATTAGTGAAGGATTAGTGAGCTTAATCGGTGGTTAGTTGGTGACGATAGGTTCGTTAAGGTAGAATGATGATTTTGCCCCTTGGTTGGGCAAAATGTTGACTTTGAGTTCGGGTGGTCAAATGGACTTTGACCGATGACCGTGACGTAGTTTGGGAAGTCACGAATCTACAGACAGGTGGCACGCCCGATTCTGACATCCGAGGAGAAAGTTATGATGTTCAGAAGGTTGAGGCCATTACCATAATTTGGGTGAAATAGAGGGAAAAGTTAACTTTTTGTATGGTCGGGATTTTGACATGTTGACCTAGGATAGTTAGGTAGCTCTCGTCGTCCTAAGTACAACGACAGGCGGTACGTGTTCATCGGAGTTAGGATGTGTGAGTTACGGGTCTAGAAAGATAGTGGCATTATTGTAATTTTGGAGTCAAGGGGGGTATTTTGGTCTTTTGGCTGCATGGGGATTTGTGCAACAGACTGGGACAAGTGGATGGCTGTGATTGGGACACTTGTGAGAAGGGTTTTTGGATTGTGGCACGTGTAAGAGGGCTAGAGGGTTCTAGGATCTCGCAAGTGTCCAATAATTTGGGCGGTGTAACCGTGCCTTTGGGAGAAACAGAGACAGAGTGAGGCTGAGAGGGAATCGAGCAGGTGAAGGCAGTGTGGAGTGTCTGTGTGACTTGCTGAGTGAGTGAGGGAGTAAGTGAGGGCTGCTGGGTGAAGGTGAGTGAGAAATTGTGAAGGAATTGGTGTGTGTGAGGTGTGAGTTACAGAAAACAGAGAGGAGTGGAGTGGTGGTGCTGCCGTGTAAGAGACCAATTGAGGCTGGTGGAGGTGTCCAGAGGACGGAGGAGGACTGGAGGAGTCGTGTCCTCACGACTGAGCTCACGGTGGTGGTCCGTATACAGGTAATTTCTTCTTCCCGTTCTTTTGCTCTGTTTTGGCCGTGAACTTCAAAGCAAAAGTCGTGGCTTTTGGGCATGAGTCGACGGTTCAGGGAGGTCCTAGGAAGCGTATAGTGTTTCCACCGTGACGGGGGAAGACTTGGGTGGCCGGAATAGGAAACAGGGGACAGTTGGGTTTTGGCTTCAAGCTTGAGTCGGCAGGTTAGGGACGGTGTCGTGGTGTTTGAGTTAGAGGGGCAGGTTGCTTAGGACTGGACGATGCAGATGGTGAAGAAAGGAAGGAAAACGAAGACGGGACGGTGGAGAACCGAGTGCGCCGGTTCAGACCGGTTCACGTGAGGTAGACGACGATGAACAGTGTTCCTGTAGCAGGCGCGTGGGGGCGCGTGCGGCGGCGGTTGGGAAAATGGTCAACATAGTTTTTGTTCTAAATGTCGTAACGAGTCTATTGTAGTTGGTTTCGGGTTGTTCGGACGTCGAATCGAAGTAGTTCCGCGAGGTTGAAGGTTTAGGGTTCCGGTTCGTTACGTTTAGGACCCGGAGATTTTTGGGGAAAATTGGGTGGACTTTGGTAGACGTGTTAGTGACGTACTTTGGTGACTTGTGATAGGATCGGGACTTCCCGAGGAAGCTGAGGAACGTACGGGGCGCGAGTGACGTGCCGATATCTGTGAGTGGACCCTTTCTCTAAACTCGAGCATGCATAACTGCTTTTATTTATGTTTTACTCTATTAAGTACGTTTTTATGTTTCTCATACGGTTATATGTTGGTTTTACCTAATGGCATGTTTTTCGAGGAAGTTCGGTTTTCAGTATGTTTTACGATAAAAGGTGAATTTTGTTTATGATGTTATAGTTTCGGGATTCCAAATGATAAATGATTTATAAAGGTTATAAAGGGATTTTGGAATGTGATTTGATGATTAAGGGTTTTCGGTTTTAAAATCAGATTTCGAAAAGCGAGGTTTGATTTTAAAGTTGGAAAGTGGATTTCCAGATTTGGGTTCGGAATGACGGGTTTGGATGCCTGAAGGGCATCAGGCCAGTGATTTCGAATTCGGGTTTGGATATGGATTTAGAATTGGTTTTTAAATGGTTTGGATTGGATTTGCTGGATCTGGATATTGGGTTTAAAGACCCGGATATTGATTTTACGGGGGACGGGCCCGAATTGAGTCTAAAGACTCGGGAGTTTAAAGACTCGGATATATTGATATTTCCCCCATAGGCCTACTGAGTTTAAAGACTCGGGAGTTTAAAGACTCGGATATTATTGGGGTCTGGATTGAGTTTAAAGACTCGGGAGTTTAAAAACTCGGATAGATCCAGCAGGTTTGATCGGATAATGATTAGTTGAGACTTGTGTTTTATGAAGCGGTTTTATGATGCTCATGATATGATTTATATCACTGTTTTTATAATGATTCTGCAACTGTTTTTATGTGATGTCGAGGCAGCGTCGACAGCATAGAATTTTCGAGAGTGACCCCGGAATGCTTAAACTTTTCCGTTGTGCGTGTACCTTGTTTATCGGTTTTCTTTCCTTTGTATTAGTACTATGCTCTGTAAATCTTGACTTCAGGATGTTTAATTTTTTTTCTCTTTTGCGTCTGACTGTGTATTTTGGTGGTTACGTGAGTTTACTTTCGTTGCGTGTCGGGGTGTCAGACGGGAGCAGGATTTACCTCGGTTTTCGGGGTGGAATCGGGGTGGGTCCTAACAATTGGTATCAGAGCATAGGTTTGTTGAGTTTTTCCGGTTTGTGTCGGTCTGTGAGGTTGTGTTTAGGGTGTTTGATTGTTTCTATGCCTCTTTCTGCGTGCGATTGAGGATGCCTCCGAGACGTAGACCCTCTCCATGACCTGAAGACGAAACAGCGAGAGGAACAGAGAGTGCTACGATTGAGCGAGCCTAGTGGCTTGGGGCTACCACTTTTAGTGGTAGGTCAGATCTTGAGGAATCCCAGAGGTGGATCATGAGACTTGAGCGGATCTTTGTAGTGATGCATTGCCCACCAGAGGATCGAGTGTTACTGGCTACGTTTTTACTGGACGGTGCGGCGTACGAGAGGTGGTATACCCTCGATTTGTCTGGTTGGGACGCGCACACTGTGACCTGGGAGACGTTTCGGGAGAGGTTCCTAGACCAGTATTACCATCGTTCTTTCCGAGATGCCAAGGAGGCTGAGTTTCTGCAGCTCCAACAGGGGAATCTGATTGTGACTGAGTACGAACAGAAGTTTCAGATGTTGTCTGGGTTTGCTCCTGTGTTTGTGGCTACTAAAGCCGAGAAGTGTCATAGGTTTGAGTTGGGTCTGTGAGGTGAGATTCGAGCCATAGTGACGGCTGGATCGTTTGCTACCCTCCGAGGGTTTTCGGATGCTGCGGTGCGAGTTGAGGCTAGCTTACCGGTACGACGTCGGGAGCCACATTTTTCTAGAACTTCGAGTCTGAGGACACCGAAGAGAGGTAACTTCAGTGGAGCATCGTCGGCGGGCGATGATCGTTTTGGTAGACCTAGTAGTTCCCAGAGTTCAGAACCAGAACCAGAGGCTTTTGTTCTTGGCTAGACTGTGATCAATTTCCTTCACAATCGATATGGTTGGACTCCAAATGATCCCATAAGACTATTCCAATCCTTGGTTTTGTCCAACTCGACTCACAAGTTAAAATTCGATTTTTCCCTCCAATTTTCACAATTTCCCGAACTCTGGTTTTCTTTCTAGCTCTCAGCCCTCACTTGCTCAGAATGATTCTCAAAACTCTCATACTCTCTGTTAATCGACTCGTTCAGCCAACACTCGTGGGAATCTCTCAGTCCCACTGAGAATTTATATCCCGCAAAATAGACCCAAAATGAATTTTAAACTCCTCCCGTGCCTGAGTTCTGTTTCAGCCCACACTAAGGTGCTTCCATTACCTCAAAACCAATAAACTAATCTTTTGTCCGGCCAATAATACGGTTAAACAATACATTGAACATATCACTCACAGCATGGGTGTTCAGTCTCTGTTTTCACGGTTTTCAAACAGTGCCCTATGTAAAAATTACTATTTTGCCCTTCTACACAAAATTACCAAAATGCCCTTCACTTTTTAGACCCGTAACTCAACCGTCCGACGTCCGTTTTCAGCGTGCTGCCTGTCTATGGACTCAGGGCACCGAGACCTACCTAACGGTCCTCGAATTGTGTGGAAATCAGTTGTCAATCAAAAAGTCAACATTTTCCCCCTTTTCGTCCAAATTACAAAAATGCTCTTGAACTTCCGAACGTCATAACTTTTTCCCTGATCGTCGGAATTGGACGTGCCACCTGTCTATGGACTCGTGACGTCCCGAACTACGTCACGGTCATCGGTTAACGTCCGTTTGACCCACCAATCAAAAAGTCAACAAATTGGATGTACTATTCATAAGGGTAAAAACATCATTTCATTTATTATTTTACAATTTTACATTCCTCGAATTTTCGGGGCGTTACAACCTCCCTCCCTTAAGAAATTTCGTCCCGAAATTTTAAGGAAACAAGTATGGGAACTGCTCTCGCATCTGTGTCTCGGGTTCCCATGTGGCTTCCTCCACATTCTGGTTTCTCTAGAGAACCTTTACTAGGGGAATGGTCTTCTGACGTAGCACCTTATCTTTCTGATCCAAAATCTGTACGGGTTGTTCTTCAAAGCTTAAATCCTCTCGGAGTTCGATGGGTTGCTCTTCCAGTATATGAGATGCATCATACACATACTTCCGTAGCATTGACACATGGAATACATCGTGGACTTTAGAAAGTTATGGAGGTAGTGCTAATCTATAAGCAACCTTGCCAACCCTCTCAAAAAATCTCGTATGGTCTGATGAAACGAGGGCTCAACTTTCCTCACCTGCCAAATCTCACAATACCTTTCCAAGGAGATAACTTCAGAAATACTCGATCTCTGACCGCAAACTCAAGATCTCTAATCCGGCGGTCCACATAGCTCTTTTGTTTGTCTTGGGCTGCCTTGAGCCTATCTCTGATGAGTTTGACTTTCTCTATTTTCAGTTCCACCAACTCAGATCTAGTCAACTTCCTTTCACCCACGTCCGTCCAACATAACGGGGTTCTGCACTGCTGTCCGTACAAAGCTTCGTAAGGGGCCATCCCAATGCTCACCTGATAACTGTTGTTATAAGAAAACTCCATCAAGGCTAGATGTGCTTCCCAAGTCCCTTGAAATTGTAAAACACAGGCTCGCATCATGTCCTCCAAGGTCTGAATGGTCCGCTTAGACTGACTGTCGGTCTGAGGATGAAAAGCAGTACTGAAACATAGTTTCGTCCCAAAAGCCTCTTGTAGACTCTGCCAAAACCGAGAAATAAACCTCGGGTCTCTGTCAGAAACTATTGATTATGAAGTATCGTGCAATCAGATGATCTCATCAATAAACAACTGAGCAAATTGTGTCGTCCTGAAGTTCTCTCGTACCGACAAGAAATGAGCTGACTTCGTGAGCCTATCCACAATCACCCATACGCCATCATGTCCCTTAGGCGTCCTGGGAAGCTTAAACATGAAGTCCATCGTCAGGTGATCCCATTTCCACTCTGGGATCGGCAGGGGTTGCATTGCTCCGTAGGACTCTGTCGTTCAGCTTTCACCTGTTGACAAATCAAGCATTTACTGACGTACTCAGCAATCTCACACTTCATACCTGACCACCAGTAATGCTCCTGAAACGTACGATACATCTTGGTCCTTCCAGGATGCATCGCATAGATTGAACTGTGAGCCTCATCAAGGATCGTCTTTTTTAGTGCTTCGTCCTCAGGTACACACAACCGTCTTTCTTTTACCAAGGCTCCATCCTCGCGAATCCCAAAATCCCGTTTCTCCCTAGCCTCAACCTCAATCCGAAAGATGCCCAAAATAGGGACTAAAATGAGCATAGATAATCTGATCAACCAAGACAGGTCGCACATGGAAACTCGCTAGTAGCGCTCCCTGACCATCAACAGTCAAAGCCACTCCACTCCTACAGAGTTCAACCAACAAGGGCAACCGAACCATTCTCAAGTGTGATAAAGAGCTAGCTGACTTCCTACTCAGGGCATCGGCTATCACATTAGCCTTCCCCGGGTGATACTCGATGGTGCAATCATAGTCCTTAATCAACTCCAACCATCGGCGTTGTCTCAGATTCAGCTCCTTCTGAGTAAAGAGATACTTCAAACTCTGGTGGTCCGTGAAGATCCTGCACCTCTCACCATACAAGTAATGTCGCCAAATCTTCAACGCATGAACCACCGCTGCAAGCTCCACATCATGAGTGGGGTAATTCCTCTCATGTGGTTTCAACTGTCAGGAAGCGTAAGCAATCACTTTCCCATGCTGCATCAACACACATCCCAAACCCTGCAAGGAAGCATCACTATATACCTCGAATTCCCCACTATCATCTAGAAGGGCTAAAACAGGAGCAGATGTCAACCGCCTTTTCAGCTCCTGAAAGCTCTGTTCACAACTCTCGTCCCAGACAAAACAGACTCCCTTCCTAGTTATCCGTGTCAACGGAGCAGCAAGAATAGAAAATCCCTCGATGAAACGCCGGTAATAACCAGCCAACCCCAAAAAGCTCTTGAGGATTTCACGGGCAGCCAATTTGGATGACGCGTGACGGCATGTGTGACCTTATTTCCTGTTACGATCAACTTGAAATTTCATCCTTTCAGTTTATAGAATATTTTTGAATTAAATCTCGAGTCGAGCAGACATTGTTTCGGGTTAGTTCTGAGGGTTCGAAGGTTTAGGGCTTTAAGTTAATTACGTCGAAAAATCCCGAAAAAAATTAGGAAAATTAATGCAAGCTTTTTGGGGATGTTTGTAACCCTTATTGTACTTTTGACAGGCCCAAACATTTCTGAGGCTACCGAGGAGAGCACGGGGTGCGATTGAGGCGTCCGGAAACCGTGAGTGAACTTTCGATTGCTAACCGAGCATGCATAATTGTTTTTATTCACTTGTCTTACGTTTTCATATATGATTTTATGGTGATGATTATGATGTTCCTTTCTTATGTGATTTCATGTTTTTCAAGGTGATTATCGTATTTTACGTATTTCGAGATTACGTTTTCCCCTATGCATGGATGATGGTTTAATGAAGTGATTTGATATGATTATGTATGTCACATTTTAAATGATGATTTGATTATTTTTTGTGAAGTAAGTTTTGGAATTTGCACGTGAAATTCAGACATAAGTCCTATTATGACGAAAGGTGATTTCAGAATGATTTTTGGAAAACGGATCACGATGGATCCTGGATTGTTGTGATTTACAAATGGTTTTGGGTTTAAAGACTCGGTATAATTGTTGGATCTGGTTTTAGGTTTAAAGACCCGGTTAATTGATGACGGGGGCGGGCCCGAATTGGGTTTAAAGACTCGGATTAAGTTTAAAGACTTGTGAGTTTAAAGACTCGTGAGTTTAAAGACTCGGTTATTGTGATACCCCTGAGGCCTATTGACTATGTTTTGAGTTTAAAGACTCGTTGATATCCCGGGAAGGCCTGATATATGAGTTTAAAGACTCGGATAGATCCAACGGCTTGATTGTGATTGTTGATCCAGTTTTATATGATTTGGTATGATTGATGTTTCGATGTGACGATTTCTGGATTTTGGGAATATTATATTATTTTACATGATTTTATGGCTATGACTATAACGACTTTCACCTAATTCGTAAAAGGGATGTCGAATGTTTAGTTATGCTGTTTTCGAATATCTAGTTATGCATGCGTGTTGTAAAACTGGAGGGTGAACCCCGATTTCATTAAACTATTTTCTGGGAACTTTTGTTTTAGTCCACTCACACTTTGCTGTTTTTAATACCCTCCAGGTTGTGGTACAAGTTTGGGGGCTAACGCCGAGGAAGAGGCAGAGGCATAAAGTCTTCCATTGCGGTGTAGTTTAGTTCACAGAGTAGGATTTGATCTTTATCTTGTTTTGTAATTTATGCTCTGTGAAACTATGGACTTGAAGTCCAGTGGGTTGTACTATTTAATCTCCATAGTCTGACAATGGGTGTGGTGTAATTTTATTTGGTTTTTCTGGTCTTTTGTGTTCGATTGTCAGACGGGAGCAGGATGCTTCAATGAAGACGGGGTGGGTCCTGTCAATTGGTATCAGAACATAGGTTTACGGTTTATGTCTGGCACTTGGGTGTGCCTCAGTTATTGTACTAACTTATGCCTCTTTCAGAAAAGGACGATCGGCCATGCCTCCACGACGCGAACCCCCTCCATGACCTGCAGAAGGCGTCGTTAGTGATGTCGAGAGTGTTACGATCGAGCGAGCCCAGCATCTTGGGGCTATAGTATTTAGTGGTGGGGCAGATCCCGAAGAAGCCCACCGTTGGATTTCTCGGTTTGAGCAAATTTTTGCTGTGATGCACTGTCCTCCTGAGGAGCGAGTTGTGTTGGCCACCTTTTTGCTAGATGGATCTGCTTATGAGTGGTGGTATACTCTGGAGTTGTCGGGTTGGGATGCCCGTACAGTGACCTAGGAGACCTTTCGTTAACGGTTTCTTGATCAATACTATCCCCGTTCATTTCGTGATGCTAGGGAGACAGAGTTTCTGCAGCTTCAACAAGGGGAGCATGTCCGTAGCAGAGTATGAGCAGAAATTTCAGATGCTAGCCCATTTTGCTCCTACCTTTGTGTCTACTGAAGCTGAGAAATGTCGTAGGTTTAAGCTTGGCCTGCGAGGTGAGATACGGGCCATTGTGACGGCCGGAGCTTTTACTACTCTCAGAGAGTTGTCTGATGCCTCAGTTCGGGTTGAGGCTAGTCTCCCGACACGTCCACAGTTCTCAGGTGGTGGACAACTTCGAGAGCGTTCATTTCCTAGATCATTTGGTCAGAGAGCCCCGAAAAAGGGACGTTATGGTGGAGCTTCATCCGCAGGCAATGATTATTTTGGTAGGTATGGTAATTTTCAGTGTCCCAAATTCAAAGTACCCAGAGCACAGCCGGCTCCGCAGGCGAGTATGACCTCAATTGCTTCCACGGGATGACAGAGTGGTGGTTTTACTCGAGATGCTTCCAGTGTTATCTGTTTCCTCTGTGGCAAGTGGGGCCACTACCAGAGAAAGTGCCCATCCTTGCCACAGGGTGGTGGTGAAGGTTGGGGTGCAGTAGAGCAGGGACGGAACACAGCTGCAGTTTCTGGGACTGGGAGTACTAGAGGAGGAGGTGCTGGAGCGACTAGTGGACTGAGGGGCAGGGGCCGTGGGTGAGCAGCTGGACCATAGGCCCGAGTTTTGTGGGTACGCAACAGGAGGCCCGGGTAGCACCTGGCGTTGTGACAAGTACACTTACAATCTTTGGACATGGTGTTTGTGATTTAATAGATCCCAGGGCTACCCATTCGTTTATATCGCGGGATTGTGGTTTGTTGGCGGATAGAGAGGTGTCCACACTGGATTGTGACATGGGTGTGAGTGCGCCCACATGAGAGGTATTCGTGGTAAACCAAGTGTTGAGGGAGTGTCCCGTAATGGTCGGCGACCTTGGATTGGTAGCTGACCTGATACTCCTGGTCTTACATGAGTTTGATGTCATTTTGGGAATGGATTGGTTAACACTCCATCATGCTTCTATCGAATGTGTCGATAAGAAGGTCACTTTTCGGAGTCCAGGGTTACCTGAAACCACCTTTCAGGGAATACAGCGAGCAACTCCGGTTGGAGTGATTTCAGCCCTGAAAGCAAGTAAGTTGCTGAGGAAAGGGTGCCAGGGGTACTTGGCTCACGTGGTGGACGCATGTGCTGCACCGTTAAAGGTAGAGGATATACCCATAGTGCGGGAGTTCCCGGATGTCTTTTCGGAGGATCTGCCGGGATTGCCACCTCACTGAGATATCGAGTTCACCATTGATCTGGTTCCAGGTACGCAACCTATATCTCAGACTCCGTACCGTATGGCGCCACCTGAGTTAAAAGAATTAAAGGCGCAGTTGCAAGAGTTGGTCGATATGGGGTTTATTCGACCGAGTGTATCTCCTTGGGGAGCTCCAGTGCTTTTCGTCAAGAAAAAGGACGGAGGTTTGAGATTGTGTATTGACTACCGACAATTGAACAGGGTAACTATCCGGAATAAATACCCCTTACCGCGGATCGATGACCTGTTTGATCAACTGAGGGGAGGTCAACACTTCTCCAAGATCGATCTTCGTTCTGGGTATCATCAGTTGCGGGTTAAAGAGGAGGATGTACCCAAGACAGCCTTTAGAACCCAGTATGGTCATTACAAGTTTGTAGTGATGCCTTTTGGTTTAACTAACGCTCCAGTGGGGTTTATGGACCTAATGAATCGAATGTTTCGGTCATACCTGGATCGTTTCGTGATTGTGTTCATCGATGATATCTTGGTGTATTCGAAGAGTGCGAAGGTGCATGAGAATCACTTGCGGATCGTGCTTCATACCTTGAGGGAAAACCTGTTGTATGCCAAGTTTAGTAAATGCTAGTTCTGGTTGAACAGTGTTGGTTTTTTGGGCCATTTGATTTCGACCGAAGGTATTAGCATGGATCCTCAGAAGGTTGAGGCAGAGGCATAAAGTTTTCCGTTGCGGTGTAGTTAGTTCACAGAGTAGGATTTGATCTTTATCTTGTTTTGTAATTTATGCTCTGTGAAACTATGGACTTGATGTCCAGTCAGTTGTACTATTTAATCTCCCTAGTCTGACAATGGGTGTGGTGTAATTTTTATTTGGTTATTCTAGTCTTTTGTGTTAGATTGTCAGACAGGAGCAGGATGCTTCCTGATTATCGAGGCGATAATCGGGGTGGGTCCTGTCATTTGAAGCCCCAAATGTCGTGGACCTTCCCCAAGCTTGTAAGGTAGCCCTTGTTTCCATGCCCCCAAAAGTCAATGATCCCAGGGCCCCTTCACTTCCTTGTGTCATTCAATCTAAACGCTTTGAACATTGTTTATGTGATACGGGAGTTTCAATTAAAATTATGCCTTTCCTTATTTTTAAGTCTTTGAACTTAGGAGATCTTAAACCTACTCATCTTTGTGTTCGATTGGCTAATGCGTCGGTTTCTAACCTTGTAGGTGTGCTGGAGAATGTTGTGGTTCAGATTGGGGATACGTGCATTCTTACTGATTTCTATGTCTTGAATATGGATAGAATTGACAAGAATGGGGAGTTCCCATAGATCTTTGGACGTCATTTGTTGGCTACAGCTGAATGCCTCATTGATGTGAAGAATGGACAGGTATCTATTCGGGTTTTAGGCAAGCTTCGTACTTTCTCTATACATGATATCATGCAATATCCAGCGGAACCTATTGATGATTTCCCTTTGAATATTATGGATATGCTTCTTAATGAGAATCTTAAGCTATCATGTGTGGGAGATGACCTAGAAAAAGCCCTCACCTTCCATAAACCCGAAACCACAATGGACCCAAACACTATGGCCGAATTGCTCTCCCTAAATGCCTCGCCATACATGCACTAGTCCAAGGCCCCCTATGAAGCCTTGCCCCTCACCACTACAGAGACCTTACCCTCTCATGTCTCTCCTCCTACCCTTAAGTTTAAACCCCTTCCGGAAAATCTCAAGTATACTTACTTAGGCAGCAACCAAACTCTCCCAGTCATCATTGCCGCGAACCTTACTCCATCCAAGGAAGACTTTCTTTGTCACTTCCTTCGCACCCATCAAAAGGCGATTGGGTGGACTATTGTGTTGGGATTAGTCCCGATAGTGGTAAAATGACAAGTGGTGAATGGATTAAAAAGTTATGATTGAGACTTGAGTAATATTGGGATGACTTCCCCTACGTCATGAGAATTAGTGGATTTGGGGAGTGTTGGAAACTCCGAGGTTGGTGTGATTGTGTGTTTCTAATATCTCCAAAAAGGACAAGGAAATGATTGGAATTGGAAAAGACGAGGAAAAACCATTGGTGGTATAGATGTGAGAATTTGTAATTGAGAACTTGGGAAAACCGAGTGTTGAACCTGTAAAGGTTGGGATGTGCGAACGAAATAATAACGGATTGATTGTGAAAACGTGGTTGTCCAAGTGAGTTGAGGATGTGGGAAGTCCAGTGGTAGGACTTGACATCTCATTGGGAGCATGTCTGTTTCCAACACGGTTGGAACCTTAGTTTCGAGGGGAGTTGCGATTGTGCGGGATGAGTGGAGTGCTCGTTTTTGGTGATAGGTATTCCAAAGTCATTGGGATTGACTTCCTGTGTTTTGCCCTAACAGACGTTGATTTTAGTTACCAGTACGTTGAGCGTGTATTGGTTGGTGGGCCCATGTGTGTTTTGGGGTCATCAGGACGAGTTGCGTATTTAAAATTAGGTAAACGAGATTTCTCATTTTCTGCTTGGTGGCAGACGATGTTGGGTTACATGGCGTGGTAAGTGCAGCGAGTTTTGTTCGCATCCACGTAGGATGAGTTTTGACGTCATCATTTTGGATCATCCTTGGTTTCTCCTAGGTGGAATGACAAGGATCGATACGAACTTGGCTATGTGAGTCGTAAATGACGGGACAGAACTTCTTTTCGAAGTGGAGCCCGTATGGTATATTACTCGGGTGAGTAGGTTTCCAACGTGGTCGGATTTCGTCAACCTTAGACGTGTGGAGGTTGGATTGGCTTCCCTATGAAGTCAATCGAATGTATTGAACTGGTAACCGATAGGTTCGGTTTTGGTCTGTCTTGGTAAATGTGAATGAGATTTCGGGTATTGGAATCGAATTTCTGAGTGACGATTCATGATTCGATTTTGGAACTTGAAAATGGATTTCTGGATTTGGGTACGGAATGATTATTCCAAATGCTAGCTTACGGAATAATGATTTCGGATTCGAATTTGGACATGAATTAAAAATGTGATGTCTGGGTTTGGATTCGGGATTTCTTACGGAATTGCGGATTCGGATTTGGAATTGGAACTAGATGATGGGTGGAGTTTTTATTTGTCTCATGCTGGATTGGGCAAATGTACTCCATTGTTGGAACGTGTTTGGCTATGAACTAGGTGGTTGTAGTCTGGTCGATGGGTTATACCCGAGGTGTGTTGGTGAGCGTGTTGGTAGTCGGATTGGTTCCGATACCATTGGATTAGTCGTGGACCGGACATTACTATGCAATGGGTCATGGTATTTCCGATGAGTCTAATTACCCACGAGTCGGGTGAAATTTTGGTAAGTGTATAGTTGAGTCAAGTAAGTTGGTGGCTTGTGTAGCCACGAGTGAGTCTAGTGTCAGTTTTCGACTGAAAACTGCCATGTGGTGACAGATTGTCGGGATGTGTCAACGTAGATTGTTGTGTTAGGTCTGATGACTCCCTGTGGGAGTAAATACCAGGATAGACTGGTGAGTGGGAAAGGAACCGTCGAGTTGTTGCATCAACGAAAGGGTAGATTTGGCAAGTGGTGTCAATTCGAAATGAGTGGTTTCAGTCATTCAACGGTGTCGAATGTAGCTGATACGACGTAAATATTAGTGGTACGTTGAGTGCAGACAAGTTTTTGTTCTGATTAGTTGGTGTACGGGTGTACACGAGTTGCGAGGTCGATTCCACTTTCCACGGGGTGTTTGTGGAATCAGGGTAGTCGAGTTCGAGAACGAAATTAATTAAGAAAGGAAGAACGTTTGGGTTTAGATCAGTTGGAATTTCAAGGACGAAATTAATTAAGGAGGGAAGGTTGTAACGACCCGTCCCGAATTCCGGGATTAGATTAGTGACTAATCTCGATTAGTGAGGTTGATCGGTGGTTAGTAGGGCGAAATCGGACAAAATGTACAAAATGACCGTTTTGCCCCAAGTCGTGGGCAAAATGTTGACTTTTTGATCGGGCGGTCAAATGGGCTTTGACCGATGACCGTGACGTAGTTCAGGACATCAAGAATTCATAGACAGGTGGCACGTTCAATTTCGACATTCGAGGAAGAAGTTATGATGTTTGGAAGTTTGGGGGCATTTTGGTAATTTGGCAGAGTTGGGGCCAAATGTTGACTTTTGACCCGGGAGGTCCGATCGGCGAGGGCCAAGGACCGTTACGTAGGTCTCGTCGATACGAATCCGTAGATAGGCGACATGCCGAAATCGGAGGTTCGACGACGAAGTTGTGGTCATGGAAGTAAACTCGATTAACCGAGACTCGGATTAAAATAATATTATAATAATAAAATATGATTTCTTTAATCAAATCAATCTGGACCCTTGGATGAGTGACAAGTGTCACTCATCCCCTACATTCCTTAAAACTAGGATCCTTGTTGGCCATTGGATTATTTAATCCATTTCTCTCCTGAAATCCTCACACTTCATTTTAAACTGAGATTGAATCTGGGCCGTTGATTCATTTCCTTCTCTCTTTATTTGTTCAGATTACTCAAACTTTCACTTTCATTTTTCTCAAACCCGTGAGCACGGTTACCCCTTTGATCAAACACTCCACCACCTCGCAGCCTCAACCCACACATCAGCCACCTCCAGACGGCCACCACCACCTCACGACCGCCCTACACGGCCGGGAAACCTCCCAGACCCGAAAGGAAACCAAACGACCCGACACGGCCCAACCGTCCAAACCACCTCATCAGGACTCGAACTAACCTAGGGTTAGGTTAACTGGAACCTTAGGACGACTCAGAACAGGACTGGACGGCATACGGCGGCAACACGGCGGCGGTAAGTCTGAAAACCCGAGAAGACACCGTTTCTTTCCCTGTTTCGAAACGTTGTTTTTTTTACGTTGGAATTGTTTGTTTTCATATGACACATACTTAGGGTAGCTAGACGACCAGTTTGAACCAAGACTCGTGGCTGGAAGCTCGACGACTCGCTGGAGAAGACAACCAGCGCCAGCAGCCAATCTTCCCGTCGATTTTCAGGTAACTTCTTGAGCCTAAAGTTTAGTTTTGTTTTCACAGAACCGTAGAGGAAGTAGAGACGAGTCCATAGGATCAAATCTCACCATAAATGGTGGTCGGGTTGATGAACACTGATCGGGTCAAACCGTGGGTCAACGGTGACCCGGTTTCAGACCCGGTTACTGTAGCATGACGTCAGCACAGTTGACCAGAACATTAACCTAGCGCGGGGGGGGGGGGGGGGGGGGGGGGGGTGTGTGTAAGGTATTTTGGGGAAACTTCCAACATGACTTTTAATCTATTCGATGTAACGAACATTTTGGATTGGTTTCGTGTCGATCGGACACCGTTTCGATATTGTTCGGGACGTCCGAAGGTTTTAAATCAAGTTTAAAAATAGTTAAAAATTCGGGAAAATTACGGGACATTGGTAGGATGTTAATTAAGAGGTTAGTGACCCTCTAATGTGATTTGGCCAGGATTGGGAGTCCCGGTGATAGTGGTGTGGCCCGGGAAGGCCTACGACACGCGTATCGAGGCGTATCGTTAAACGGTCTGTGAGTGGACTTTGGTTTTATAAACTCTATGCATGCTTAACTGTTTTATATGTATTATGATTGTGATTGTATGTTGTTGATTTGAATGTTGGTAAATTATACGGTTTCACGTATTTCGTGGCGATTTACGTGCTTGCACGTAAATCGAGGTTTTTCGGTTTTGCACGGATTTTCCATGTTTATGGTCTTGGATAAGATTTGATGAAATGATTTTAAAATTGGAAAGATAAACTCGGGCTTGAGGCCCACTTGTTTGGAAACCTCGGACTTGGACTCAATTTGAGTTACGTAATCGGGTCGGGGGCCCAACTACTTTATGAAATCGGGATAGGGGCCCAGTTGTTACGAAATCGGGCTGAGACCCATTTGAGTTATATTATCGGGCCAGGTGTAACGCCCCGTCCCAAATTCCATGATTAGATTAGTGACTAATCATGATTAGTGAGGTTAATCGGTGATTTGTTAGACTAAATCGGCCCGAACAATGTGAAATGACCGTTTTGCCCCTAGTCGTGGCAAAACGTTTACTTTTCGTTCGGGCGGTCAAACAGACTTTGACCGATGACCGTGACGTAGTTCGTGACGTCACGAGTTCATAGACATGTGGCACGTTCAATTCCGACGTCCGAGGAGGAAGTTATGACGTTCGGAAGTTTAGGGGCATTTTGGTAATTTTAGTTAAAAGGGCCAAATAGTTGACTTTTTGACCGGGATGTCCGATGGCCGAGGGCCGAGGACTATTATGTGGATAAGGACGATACGAATCCGTAGACAGGCGGCAAGTCGAATTACGAGACGTTCGACGGCGAAGTTACGATTCACGGAAGTTTCAGGATACTATTTACGGCGGAACGTTTTACGAGACAAAAATTGCAGTTTTGTCTCTAGTGGGCCCAGATATTTGTCCTGATGCCAATGGATGAGTGACAAGTGTCACCCATCCAATGGACACCATATTTCCTTCATGCACCATGCAAACCAATCCATTTTCTCCATTTCAAACACACACCTAAAACCCACCCGATCTCACCATTTCTCTCATTCCCGTGCAACCCCAAAACCCATCCATTTCGACCATGATTGAGACCAGAGAGTGGGGAGGCGGTTGGATGCGGTGGCTGGCCCAGGGAGCACCGCCGTGGACGGCGGTGGTGGCCAACCCGCGAGGTAATCGGTTTTTCCCATTTTAATCCATTTTCGATTTCTAATTATTAGAGGCTTGTTTGGACGTTTGGGTTGAACTAATTAGGTTGCTAGGGGGTTTTTAGGAAGGTTTAGAGAAGGGTTGGATGTCGGGGAAGCTCTGTGGAGGGTTTTGGATTTTTGAACCGTGAGGACCAAATTGGACCGGTCGGATTTATGACGTTTTAGGAGTTATAATTAATTGGGTTAGATAGGAAATGAAGAAATAGGAATTTAGGAATTGAAATGGAGGCAAACAGACCAAAATTGAGGGAGAAGGAGACCAGGACCGGTTACGTCGGTCTAGTTACAGGCGAACCAGCCGGTTCAGACCAGCTGCGCGAGGAAGAAGACGCAATGTGCAGTGGCGCGTGAGGCCCACGCGCAGTGCACTCCCAGGGCGTATGAGGGCGCTTGGTAGGGAATCTGGGGAAGGTTCCAACCTGGGAAATCTTCTATTCGAAGTAACGAACATTTTGGGACTAGTTTCGTGTCAATCGGACACCGTCTCGATATGTTTCGGGGCATCGGAATATTTAGGGTCGGTTTAAAAATAGTTAAAAGTTCGGAAAAATTACGGGGCTTTGGTAGGAGGTTAATTAAGTAGTTAGTAACCTTCTATTAAAATTTGGACAGGTTTGGGAGTCCCGCTGATGGTGATCTTCTCGGGAGAGCCTATGGCACGCAAATCGAGGCAGAAGCTCGGACGGTCTGTGAGTGGACCTTGTTTTCTAAATTGGTACATGCATAAATGTTTATTATATGTTTTAAATACTTGTTTGTGATGCCATGCGTGCATTTGTATGTGGTTACGTATAAGCACGTATTTCGAGGTTTCGGCCTTATACGGTGCTTATACGGGTCTGTCTTTCCTTATTGGTTTTAATGAAAAGGTTTTGGATTTCTAAAAGGATAAACTCGGGTATAAGACCCATTTGGTTTGGTCTCGGGCATATGACGCTATTTACGACCTTCGGGTCTAAATCGTGGTCGCGACGGGTGCTATGTGCACGGCGATCGACGATACCACGCTCGCCTCCGGATTCGGATGTGTTCCTTCCGGAGAGGTCACGATGCACGATTCGTGGTCGGGCAGCCTGGGGAGGCTCGACTTCGGAGTGCTGACGGTTCAAGATATCGATCGGTGATGAGTGCACTATGATCTTGTGGTGGTCGGTTAGTTGATACGTTCACGGCGACATACCAGGATTGAGGGCGGTCCTGGATGGATTGTTGCACGCATCACTATGATCGGAGTCGTGACTGACCCTTCGATATCGGGCACGGTGCCCAGTTGATGTCATATGTTCGGGCACGAGACCCAGTTGTTTTACACTGATGATTTCGGGTCAGGGACCCTAGATGGATTTCCAAGTTCAAGACGGTTTATGGGAACCGGCATGAACTCTGGAAAGGTCATTGTGGTTCATGACGATTTATCGGAACCTGCATGAACCTTTGCAGGTCATTCTGGTTCATGACGGTTTATGGGAACCTGCATGAACCCTTGTTATGGATGTTATGGATCGTGACGGTTCAAGGGAACCGGGCATGAATGTTTATGTTATGTATATATATGTATTCATATACCTTCCTTTACTTCTGTTATCTCCTCCGGGGAGGGTCGTTGGCGTGGGTGGACCCCGGAGTAGTCACGGAGCACCGACTGAGTGAAGTCACCCCCCAGTTGGGTTCCTTACTCTCAGGATGGCTATGATTACTATTACCTCGGGTAGGGTCAGTGGTCTGCGGACATTGATCTTGACTTTGAGAAGACTCGGATTAAGACCTGGGTAGCACGCGCGTAGCTTTGGAAACCGTGACAGGATTGGTTGTGTGAATTATATGTATATAAGATGTATGCTATATGATATGATATATGATGTGAGTTTACACAGGTTTTGGGCAGTGGCCCGTTTGGTTAGTTTCTTCTAATTTGGGCTGAGTCCATTATGGATTTGGGCAGTGGCCCGTGTACTTGATTTCATTATGTTTTTGGGCTTAGTTCCCATATATGGTTTCTTTGGTTAAACGGTTTTCGAATGCATGCATGCTTTTTAGTGAAGGGTACAAATGTCTTCTCGTTAAAATGTTTTATGAACTCTTGTTTTGTCCACTCACAGTTTTTAATGTTTTGACTGCCCTTCAGGTTGACAGCGGATGTGGACTGTAGCAGAGACCGAGATATCACATACCTCCTCCGGATCCTGGCGTACTCTGATAGCCCGGGAGGGCAAAGGTCTGAAATATCCCTTGTCTGACACTTCGTGTCAGACGGGAGCAGGGTCATCCCGTACTAATCCGGGGGGATTGGGATGGGTCCTGTCACCAGGGACTTAGTTGATTTACGAATTAGGGCCATGGGCCCAGTGGTTTATAAAATTGGGTCGTGGCCCAGCGGTTTATAAAATGGGGCATGAGGCCCAGTTGGGTTATAAATGTGATTTCGGGCCTAGGACCCTATGTTTAATAAATGTGATTTTGGGTCAGGGACCCTAAATGGAATTGTGATGTTTATGGAGATTTCGAGCAGGGCCCATTGTAATGTTGTGAAATGATTTAATAAAACTGTTTTCCATATACCATATGGATACAAGGATATATGATGGTCTCCTCCAGGTGTCTGGGACACTGGGGAAGTCACGGTGCATTGCCTGCGAGGGGTCATTGTACGGAGTTACCGGACCGTATAATGACTCAAGAGCAGGATTGCTATGATTAGACGTCTAGGACGTCAGACATCTGGGATGTCAGATATATGGACCCGGTGAGACCCCGGGCAGCACGCGTCGCTTATTATTCCGTGAGATATGACGTCTGGGACGTCAAGCGTCTTGGACGCTAGGCATCTGGGATGCCGGAGATGGTAATGTGGTAAATATGGATTAATGAATCTATGAAATGACTTTTCTGTTGGATTTGTGTTTATATGGTAAAAATGGATTATTGGTTGATGAAATGGTATTTCGGGTCGGGGACCCTAAATGGTTTTGGATTTACAGATTTACGTTTATGAATTTGGGTGGTGGCCCACATGGTTTTAATATGTCTGGATGTGGTATTCCATAGTTTTGGGCTGAGTTCCCACACTTGGTTTTGAGTTACGGTTTTTGGGCTAAGGCCCTCATGGCTTGGTTGAAAAATGTTTTGGTTACTGGTTTATGTGGCATGCATACGTTTTTATTGGAGGGCATAAATGTCTTATAAATGTGTTTAATGAACTTTTTTCTTTTCGTCAACTCACAGCTTTTATTGGTTTTAATGCCCTTCAGGTTGAATACGGATGCGACTGCAGCAGAGACTGGGACATTGCACGCCTCTTCCATCGATCCTTGCGCACTATGGAAGCTCCGTTTCGGCAGTGACTCTTGGTTATCCCTTGTCTGACACCCCTTGTTGGACGGGAGCAGGGCACATTCCACGGTAATCCCGAGGGGGGATTGGGATGGGTCCTGTCATTTGGAGCCCTTCAAGTGCCTCTTGGACTGCAAGCATCCTAGGTGCTCAACTTTGCCCTGGTTTGTTCCCTCTTTCATATGGACATTTTTTACCTTCTAACTCATGATTTTCTCTTCTTTTTATACTCAAAACATTGAGGACAGTGTCTCATTTAGGTTTGGGGGTATTGGACTTTAGTTTAGGGGTCACAACTCAGTTTCTGTTTTGAAATGCTCGCAATTTTTTTTTCTGCCCTTATTAGCTTGCTGTTTTTTTCGTTCTGTTTTCTTTGCTGTTTTTTGTTTTGTGATGCTAGTTTTTATGCCTAAACAAGTTAATATGAATGTATAGAACATGAGAATTGCTTGTACTTACTAAGAATCATTGCCATTGCCTTTGAATTCACATTTTCACTTCACGATACCATAATCAAGTTATTAAGCAACCAAAACAATTGAATTTGAGCATACTTAGAAAATTAGTGGAGACTACCATTGTGAGATCTTTGAGATTGATTTCCTTTCTTTCTGAGTTATCTACTTGTTTCTACTCTCAAACATTCATCACTTTGTTCTTAATTGCATGATCTCTTTCTATTTTCATTGATGTTTAAAGAACCATATCTATTGGATGCTCTTGAATTAATGTGTAATTTTTTATGAGATGTGATATAGGCTGTGTGTTTTAGCTCCTAAAGGCCCTTCTTTTCCCTGTCCCAATTGCATGATTGGCTCAGCTCATCTATTAAAAAAATCTATCAAGTTCATTAGTGAAAAGAAAAAAAAAACTGTGATTAGAAAAAAAAAGTAAAAAAAGAAAGCAATGAACTTAGAGTTGAGTCAAGTGAGCCAAGTACCTCAATTAGAGCATTTTTGTGAGCTTAAGCACGGTTTTGTGAGCATTTTTGTGAGCATCTAGACTCAAGGTCCGAGTCATGACTTCTCATGCCTTGATGCAGTTTAGGTTCTTTGAATTCTAACTTTTCTTTCTTAACCCAAGAACTTAGCCCCATTACAACCCGTTAATAAAGACCTATTGATCTTGTGAATGGTTATGAAAAGGATTAAGGTACGTATCTTTGTTCTTAAACTTCAATTCCTTCGTGAGAGCATTACTTACATATAAAGTGCTTTTCTTCATTGAAATACATATGTGATTAACTTGATTTTCCTTACATAAACTCTTCACATAGGCTTCTTGAGTGAATGCCTTAGGATTCTTGAGCGTATTGAGTGATGCCTAGTGAGGATTAGAGTCGAGGTGAAATCTTTCTAAGGTGTTTAGATGACGTTGTTTACTAGTTTGATCATTTGAGATATTGGTATAATCACTTGAAACTTGAGTTCACGGTTAAGGCATGTTTCTTCGTTTGTGTGAGTTTAATTTCTATTCTTGATTCTTATTGATGCATGACTTATAGCATCCTTAGTCGAATGCTTATCTTAACGTTTATGGCATGTTTCATCACGGTTAGGGCTAGGGGTACTTGTTGATGCATGACTTCTAGCATCCTTTGTGTTAAGTAAAACGTTTGTGGGTATCATGCTGCTATAACCCTCAGGAGACAAAACTCCTTCTACTAGGTTAACCTAGAGGTTTAAATACTTATCTTAACTAGATCCAGTCTGTTGTTTTGTGTTTTTCTCGAGGACTAGAAAATATAGGTTTGGGGGTATTTGATAGGTCATAATTTATGAATGTTTTATCCATAATTTAATGCTCTTTTACTTATATTTTGTTAATATTTCGTTCTATGCAATTGGAGAAAATAATTTATTTTGTGAGAAATGTGTAGATCAAATAGAGCTTGAAATTATGAGAATTTGAGCGAAAGAATCACCTAAATCGGAGTTGAAACGAATAAGTTATGAATGAAAAAATATTGCATAGGAAAGCTCTGCAGCTTTAATTCCCGATTTTCCTCCTTTTTTAGGTTAATTTCAAGTTCCTTCCACATTTATTGTCCATATTGTATAGGTATTTTAGTCCTACTTCCTTTTTTATTCTTATTTTTAATTCCTTTACTTGGGAAGCCAGCCTTTTTTTTTTATAGAATTTAATTAAAAACTCCTATTTTTAAGAGGATTACTTATTCTCTTATAAAGAGGGGCATTAGGGTTTATTGTAGCGGGGCCGAATTTACCTTCCTAGGTCCCAAAACTCTATCAAAATTCATACAAAATTTATATACATAGCGTAGCCGTATTTTATTACTATTTTTATTCTTTTGGATTCAAGCTTGTGCTATGGAGGACGTGAGGCTTGGGAGAAGAAGTGTGTTTGAGCCCCTTTTCCTACTTCTTGTTATTCTTTAGTATTTATTTATTTATTCTTTTATCGTTTTATGTTTCTTATGCATTTAATTATGTTATTCGTTAATTCAATAATGTTTGAGTAGTGTAATTAGGGCTAGGGGTACTTGTAGCCCTAGCCATGTTAGTTTGTGTTTGATTTCTAGCTCTTGATGATTGCTATGTATGCCTGGATTTGTTGGATTACTGCGCTTCATGAACTCAATTTATGCTTATAAGCTTAGCTACCTTATTTGTGTATAATTGTCGATGTAATTGCTTGACGGATCACCTCGATGTTTGTGTTCACCCTGCAATTTGTAGCATCACGTTCAAGAGGTGGAATCTTATTCGTAATCTAGACTCATGACTTCCTAGGTCTGCACATCACTTTTCTAGGGATAGTGTATTGTCATTAAATCTTCTTCATGTTTCATGGATTATCATGTACCATCGGTAATAGTTGATTAAGGGCGGGCACATCATGCTTAAACATGCAATCTAAGAGAAGATAATATTTGTGGGGTGAACCTTAGTTGGACCCCTGCACGGGCACTTAATTCAGATACATGCATAGTAATCTAATCAAGGAAATCTAACGGAACTATAATTGGTAAAGGTGGATAGAAACCCTAGCTCGACTTAGTTAGTTACTATTAGTTAATTTACTTCATTCATAAAACATAACAAACCTCTCATTGCATTTTAATTACTCCACTTAAGTCAATTGAGTTAAATGGAATTGGATATCATTGAGCAACTCTTCGTGGGAACGACCTTTGGTTGCATCTATACTATCTACACGTCTTGTACGCTTGCAAAGTTTATTACACGTAGAGTTTTTTCCTAGTACATCTTTTGTGCTTGGTAAAATTTCTATCACATGTGGTGCCTGGTGATGGTATATAGGATATACCTAGGGTACGTTGGTGAGCGTGTTGGTAGTCGGCTTAGCCCGATACCATTTGATTAGTTGAGGATGTTAACTGGACATTGGATAATGTGCACGGGGTTAGGGTGATTTTGATGGGTCCAGTTACACGTAGGTCGAGTGAGATGTTGGTAAGTATGTACTCAGGTTGAGTGTGTTGGTGGTTAGTGTAGCCATAAGTAAGTATAATGTTAGTTTTTGACTGGCGACTGTCAAGTGGTGACAGTTTGTCGGATGTGTCAGCGTGGATTGTTGTGTGAGGTCTAGTGACTCCCAGTGGGAGCAGATGTCAGGATAGATTGGTGATTGAGAAAGGAACCGTCGAGTTGTTTGTGTCAGCGAAATGGTAGAATTGTTGGGTGTCATCCACCCAGAACATGTGATTAAGGTCACTTGAAGGGGGTCAAGTGTGGTCGATGCAACGTGAGTATGAGTTGAATGCGTGGGTACAGACAAGTATTGTGTTGACTAGTAGGTGTACTAGTGTACACGTGTTGTGAAGTCGAATTGTTTTCCACGAGGTGGATGTGGAATCGGTATAGTTGGAATTTCGAGGACGAAATTAATTAAGGAGGGAAGGTTGTAACGACCTGTCCCGGATTCCATGATTAGATTAGTGACTAATGAAGGATTAGTGAGGTTAATCGGTGATTAGTTGAGCGAAATCGGACAAACGATGCAAATGACCATTTTACCCCTAATCGTTGGTAAAATGTTGACTTTTGACCTGGGAGGTTCGATGGCCAAGGTTTAAGGATCATTATGTAGATGGGATCGATCCGAATCCGTAGATAGGCGGCACGTCGAAATCGGACGTCGGACGGGAAAGTTATGGTCACGAAAAGTTTGATTGCACTTTGCATGCATTACGAGGCAGGGATGATGTGGCAATATCTGATTGGGTAGATATTTAAGTGGGACCCATGGAATTGGTCATTATCCCTAAAAAGTGGATCTAACTAATTAAATAATATTATCCTAAATTATTTATAATTAATTTTACCCATCTCTCATCCTAGCCCTTCATATCTACCTCCCCCTCTCATCTCCACAGTCCATCTCCCTCCTCTGTTACCATCATCAGCCTCACCATATTTTCTTCTTCAAACAAACCGAGCACCATTCTTCATTCTCCCTAAGCAAAACACACGACACACCACCCCACCACCATACTTGCATCCATATGTTAGTGTGAAAGAACAGTGAGAGACTGAGAGTGACGAGGACGGCGGTCCACGGTGGGGGTAAGTCAAACCGAACCCGAGAACCCATTTTATTTTCAAAAATTGAAAGTTGAGTTTTAGATGTCATTTTGAGTTCCTTTCGATTCTATTGAGACCTAGGTACCAAGGCGACTCGATGAGGATCGATTTTGATGGAAATGGATCGCTAGAAGGATTAGAAACCGAGCTTGAAGGTCAAGCTTACTGTTTGATCATGGAAGGTGAGTTTTTATTGGGTTTTCATGTCTTTGGAGTCATAGATGGATAGGAAGTGAGTAGAGGAAGGTTTAGGAACTGAAAGGGGCAAGATTGGATAAAAAAATGAGTGAAATGGAGCCCTGGACCGGTGGCGCCGGTCTGGTCCGGTCGAGAACCGGTGAACCGATTCAGAACCGGTTCGCTGGAGGTAGGGGGTGACACTGTTTGGCACTTGGGTTTCACGCATAGGGGGATTCAAGCTGCGCGCGGAGGAACGTGAAGGGTTTTTTGGGGAAACTTCCTACATTTGAAATAATCTATTCGATGTAACAAACATTTTGGGACTGGTTTCGTGTCGACCGGACACCGTCTAGATATAGCTCGGACGTCCGAAGGTTTAGGATCGAGTTTAAAAATAGTTAAAAATTCGAAACAATTACAGGGCTTCAATGAGAGGTTAATAAGGCAGTTAGTAACCCTCTAAAGTGATTTGGATAGGTTTTGGAGTCTTGGTGACGGTGATTAACCCGGGGAGTCTTACGACATGCAAATCGAGGCGGCAACGTAAGACGGTCTATGAGTGGACCTTGATTTCTAAACTGTGATGCATGCATAAATGTTTTATACGGTTTATAGATGTGATTCTATGATGATGATTTGGATGTTAGTGATTTATTTGATTTCAAGCATTTCAAGGCGATTTACGTATTTGCAAGTAAATCGAGGTTTACGGTTTGCACTGTTTATAAGTGCTTATGGTTTTTGAAATGGTTTAATGAAATGGTTTTGCATTTGAAAAGGTAAAATCGGGTTCGAGACCCATTTGTTTTGGCAACCCTCGAACTAGAAGTCCATTTAGTTACTTTATCCGGCTAGAGGCCCGATTGGTTCGTGAATTGATTTCGGATTTGAAAATATGGAATCGAGCACGAGACCCAATTGGCCGAAGGCCCAGTTGGTTTACGTATCGGGCTCGAGGCCCATTTGGGCTGTGAATCGGCTCAAGGCCCAGTTGACTTACATGTCGGGCACGAGGCCCATTTAGTTTACGAAATCGGGCACAAGGCCTAGTTGGTTTACGAATCGGGTCGGCGACCTAGTTGGTTTATGAATTCGGGCTTGAGGCCCACTTATGGTTTACAATTGTGATTTCGGGTTGGGAACCCACAAATGGATTTTAGGTTCATAACGGTTTATGGGGACCGGGCATGAACCTCTGAAAGGTTTTGAGAATGATTTCAATTGGTTTTTCATATACAATGCTTATATATTATGGATTGCCTTCTCCGAGGAGTGTCTTTGGCCTGGGTGGACCCCGGAGTAGTCACGGAGCACTAACTGAGTGGAGTCGCCCCCGTTGGGTTCCTTACTCTCAGGAAGGCTATTATGGATTATAACCCCCAAGGAGGGTCAATGATCTGCGGACATTGACCTTGGTGGACCCTAGGGAGACTTGGGATTTGAGACCCCGGGTAGCACGCGCGTAGCTTTAGATTTGGTGACAGGATTGGTCATATTATATATATTGATAAACATGATTTCTTGGATTTGCGAAATTTTTTTTTATGATGATAAATGGATTTGGGCTGAGATCCTATATATGTTTGTTATGAAAATGGATTTCTCTAAATGGTTTTGGGCTAGGGCCCATGTGACTTGAATTTACGGAACTTGGGGCTTAGACCCTAAATATGGGTGTTTAAACATATGTGGTTTAATAAATGGTTTTCCTATGCATGCATGCTTTTTAGTGAAGGGCATAAAGGTCTTTTATGAAATGTATTTTATCAAAGTATTACTTTACGTGCACTCATAGTCTTTTCTATTTTTCAATGCCCTTCAGGTTGATTACTGGTGTGGATTGTAACAGAGACCGAGACATCACACTCCTCCACCGGATCTTGGTGTACTATGGAAGCCAGTCAGGCTAAAGGTTCAAATTTTCCTTGGTCTGACACCTCGTGTCAGACGGGATCACGACACATCCCGTGTTAATCCTGGGGGGATTGGGATGGGTCGTGTCATAGGTCCTAGGAATCAAATGCCTTTGAACCCGATTTTAGTAGTTGAGATCTTTGATATTTGGGGCATTGATTTCATAGGGCCTTTCCCTAATTCTTTTTGGAATGTTTACATATTGTTTGCTGTGGATTATGTATCTAAATGGGTTGAGGCACTTGCCACGAAAACTAATGATGCTAAGATTGTTGTGATTTCATTCAAAACCATATTTTAGATAGGTTTGGTGCACCAAGGGCCATCATAAGCGATGGAGGCTCCCACTTTTGCAATCGTTCTTTTGAGGCTTTGATGAGGAAGTATGGTGTAAATCACAGAGTATCCACCCCCTACCATCCTCAAACAAGTGGTCAAGCCGAAGTGTCCAATAGGGAGATCAAAGCGATACTTGAAAAGACAGTTCATCCTAGCCGCAAGGATTGGTCCTTAAGGTTGAACAATGCACTTTAGGCTTATATGATGGCTTTCAAGACACCTTTAGGTATGTCCCCTTTTCGATTAGTCTTTGGTAAAGGTTTTCATCTACCTGTAGAGCTTGAACACAAGGCTTTTTGGGCGGTTAAGCGCATGAACATGGACCTAGACACTGCTGGAATTCACCGAAGGTTACAATTGAATGAGCTCGATGAACTTTGCAATGAGGCATATGAAAGCTCACGAATTTACAAGGAGAAGACCAAGGCCTTTCATGATAAGAACATTCAAAGGAAGGTCATTTAAGTTGGCCAACAAGTCCTTCTCTTCATGATAGGACCCACCCCCAATCAACCTGGATTAAGGGCTAAATCCTGCTCCCGTCTAACTTACGCATGACATGAAGGCTAAACCAACGTCGGACAAGGGATTTTTCAACGCACCGTTCCCTAACTTACGGAATTCCCAGAGCGCGCAGTCTCTACTGTGGATCGCGTGTGTGACGCTCCGCCCCTCTCTATCAACAACCTGCACCCCAACAACTTGGAGGGTTTCAGAAACATGAAAAGACTGTGAGTGGACAAAAATAAAGTATAAGTTCAAAAACAATTATCAGAAAACACAATTAAATTTATACCCTCCGTTTAAAAACTAATGCATACATATTAAAACCAATGTCTTAAAACCATTTTATGTTCAAGTGATTCAAAACTATATAAGAAAAACCGAACTCATTTTCCTTTTCTTAAATCCCGGGCCTCAGCCCAAAACAATCAAAATCCATAACATCCGGGTCATTGCCCAAAATATCAGAAAACTATTATTGAAAACCATCATCATCAAGTCTCATTGAAATCCAAAACCATCGAACCTGCTGGATCTATCCGAGTCTTTAAACTCAATCCAGGCCTCAATATAATCCGAGTCTTTAAACTCCCGAGTCTTTAAACTCAATAGGCCTACGGGGGAAATATCAATATCCGAGTCTTTAAACTCCCGAGTCTTTAAACTCAATAGGCCTACGGGGGAAATATCAATATCCGAGTCTTTAAACTCCCGAGTCTTTAAACTCAATCTGGGTCTTTAAACCCAATCCGGGCCCGTCCCCGTCATAATCATATCCGGGTCTCTAAACCCAATAACCAGATCCAACAAATCCAGTCCAAAAGCATTATCCATTTCCGAATCTGAATCCACAATCTCATCAGTATCCCGAATCCAAACCCAGAACTCATAACCAAAATCATTTCCAAATCCGAGTCTGAAACCATCATTCTGTAAACCAGCATCCGGAATAAACATATCCGGGACCAAATCCGGAAATCCACTTTCAAGTTTCAAAACCGAATCCAGAATCACCATCTGAAATGCGTTTTCAAAACCCAAAATTTCAATTATCAAAACCACTTTTCTAAACTGGTCCTTAAGCCCGAAATCACTTTCCAAAATCCATTTTAAATTTGTTGAAATCAAATCATATTTTATATCCCAAAATCAAATCATTAAAACCATGTTCAAAAACATCAATCATATTCCCGTAAAACGTATAAATTCAAAAACATCAAGGTCGCCGTTCATGGCAGGTTATCGTGACAGAACCACCACAAACCTCTGCTCTCACTGGACTCATCTAGAGTCGTCCACCATCCATTCCCTACCTCGGCTGCACCTAGCAGCACTATCTCCAATCAGGCCGTAAGTCGGCCCAAGCCACCACCACCAACTCAGGTTTCCAAAACTAAGCACTTCCTCTCGGGCTTCTCACAGAGATACGTACAGTCCCAACGAGTCATCCCAACAGGGTTCCTCAACTCATGCTCGTCATACGGGTTATCCAAATCCGTAACAGCTACTTGTTCACTGCACCCTTACCACTAGGGTCGTCACACCCGGCTTATCAGAAAGTCTAAATACCAACCTCAACCAGTATCCATCCCTAGGGGGAAATCCCTCAGATCCTCAAGGTTGGTTCCTATACCCTCAGCACGCGAGACATCTGGCTACTCGTAGCCGCACAAATCCTATCTCGACCCAAATCGACCAAAAGGTCACCAATCCACACTATCATCCTCCGGCCTAACTCGACCTAACAAGCAATCGTCAACCAGCCTCCTCTGCACACGTATACCACCCGTTCAACAGGCTGCCATTGGGCTCCACAGACCGACCAGCCGACCCTCCGTCAACCCTCAATCGTAGTTCACTAGTTACCATCCAGGTTAACCACGCTGGCATACATCCGACCCTTAGGTCCAATCATCGAGCATATCCAACGCCAAACACGCTAACTACTCTGGTCTTGAGTTGAAATATATCCCACCACACCCCACGTATCGGGCAACACATCACCCAGGCACTAACAATCACCGCTAACAAACCACTAGCGAACGTATTATCACTATCACGTCCAGGTTGATGACGGGCTATTCTACGTCGAGACATCACATCCACAATAGCTTCACAACACCCAAGTCGACGAACCAATGACTCTGGGAGCCAATCCTTGAGCAGAGCGTACAAAACCTACTCTGATACCAATTTGACAAGACCCACCCCCAATCCCCCTGGATTAAGGGCTAAATCCTGCTCCCATCTAACCTACGCATGACACGAAGGCTAAACCGACGTCCAACCTCCTTGTAACATGTAACGACCCGAACGTTCAAAAAAGGGAAATTTGGAAAATTTGAAGAAAATGACTATTTTGCCCCTAGATAATGGGCGAATGGTTGACTTTTTACTCGGCCGGTCAAACGAACTTTGACCGATGACTGTGACGTAGTTCGGGATATCACGAGTTCATAGAAAGGTGGCACGCCCGATACTGACTTTCGAGGAGGAAGTTATGACGTTCAGAAGTTCAAGGGCATTTTCGTAATTAGGACAAAAGGGGGAATTTGTTGACTTTTTGATTGACAACTAATTTCCACACAATTCGAGGACTGTTAGGTAGGTCTTCATGCCCGGAGTATGCAGACAGGCAGCACGCTAAAAACGGACATCGAACGGAGGAGTTACGGGTCTAGGAAGAGGAAAGGGCATTTCGGTAATTTTGTGAACGAGGGCAAAATGGTAAATTCCAATGGGACCACTGAGACAGCCGTGTGTGGGAGTTCTGAGAGAATTCTTCAGAAATAGAGCATGGGTATGGATTGTTTATGTAGCAAATTGGTTGGGCTGAGTGTTAAGGAATTGTTTAAGCAATTGAGTGGAGCAGTGCACGGGTATGCAATGGTGAGTTTGGGAACATGAGCTGCTGGTGCTTCTGAAAATTGGGAAAAACAGAGACAGTGGAGGCAAGTGCAAGTATGTGAGATTGTGCGTTGGTGGGAAACTTAAAAAAGGAAGTAGTGTGTGTGGAAGTGGAGAGGGGAAACATAATACTTGAATTGTTTTTACAGGTGACGGAGCACGGGTAGCACTTTGGGGAATGCTTAGTGCTGTTGGAACTAGAAAAATAGAGGTGGTTTCCCACGTTTGATCGACTTCCCAAGACCATTATGAGGGAACTGATAGCTGAAACGGATGTGAGAAAGAGAGAACAGAGTTCTGAGATGGAGAGAGGAAAGAAAGGGAGGAAAATGGGAGAGGAGAGTCCAAAAACCCGAAACCTATTTTTGTGTGAATTCAAATCCGAATTTGAAATTTAGGCCAGTCCAAGCCAAATTAAGGCTCGAATCAGTCTTCTGGAACCTTAATTAGTCGATCCAAATCAAGTATTGCAAGGTTCGAAGCCCGTTGAGCTAAGAACAGACATGGCGAAGCTTGGAAAATTCGAAGGTTTGAGTCGCGTAATTGGAGGCGTTGGACGATGCAATTGAGCTTTAAAACCAGTTCAGGATGGTCTTACGAAGCTGTTGGCTGAGTCAATTGAAGCAAAATGGTGAGGATCGAGGAACTTTGATGCAAGAACAGTGATCAGCTGTTCTTCACGAATTCGAGTTCGAATTGATGGTTTGAGGTAATGACGACTGCAATGGATGTTAAAAATCCCTAATTCAATTGGTTGTGAATCTAATGGAGTGTTCAATGGTTAAAAATGATGTCGAATCAATGGAATACTAGCTGCGTCAAGTCGCGGGCAACCGGACCCATTTACCAGGCGAGTCGGGTGAGGACGACGACTGTGCACTTTACTGTAGCAGGTGCGTGGGCCCGAATCTCGAGGTAAGTTCAACACGACTTTTGTCCTATGCAATGTAACGAACATTTCACCGTTGATTTCGAATTAATCGAACATCGTTTCAATGTTTGTTTTGAGGGTCTGAAGGTTTATGTTACGTTTTTAACTAACGTTTAATTCCTGGAAAATTATGGGAAATTAGTATGATGTTATTTGGGCCCTTAGTAACACTAAAGAATGATTTCAGACATGATTCGAGATTTCTGGAAAATGTCGGAAATTACGGAAACGCGTGCCGCGCGAAAACAACCATTTTGGACAGTGTGTGAGTGGACTTTGCTTTTTTCAAAAATTTAATGCATGCATAAATGTTTCTTTGATTGCTATGATTATGATTGTGACTTGTATTTTATGTATTTTATTATGCAATACGAACTGCACGTATTTCGAGACTATGGTTTCTCTTATGTCTTGGTAATGTTTTGATGAACGATTTTACATGATATTGTGCGTATAATGTTTGAAGGATGTTGTGATTGTGATTGTGAGTATGACTCACGGTTTTGACACGTATTTCAAAACTGATACGGATTTGCACGTTTTACGAGATTTCGAGTATGTTATGGTTTGACCGTGAATTTGGTGATTTGAATATGGTTTTGATGTTTTGACCTTGGGATTTGATTACGGATTTTTAAAAAGGTGATTTTGGGCTTGATGCCCAGGGCATAAAAGTAATTTGAAGAACGAGATTTCGATTTTCGGAAACTTGAAAGTGGATTTCCGGGTTTGGGTTCGGGATGATGTTTCCGGATGCTAGCTTACGGAATCATTATTGCGAATTCGAATTCGAGAATGGATGATGGTTTAATAAAGTTATTTGATATGATTATACATGTCTCGTTTTTAATGAGGATTTGATTATGTTTTGTGAAGTAAGATTTTGGGGATTTGAATGTGGAAATTCGGACATTGGTCCTGTATGACAAAATGTGATTTCGGTTTGGTTTTGGAATTTGGATCACGATGGATCCTGGATTGTTGTGATTTACAAATGGTTTTGGGTTTAAAGACTCGGTGCTATTGCTGGATCATGTTTTGAGTTTAAAGACTCGGATAATTGATTACGGGGGAGGGCCCTTGATGAGTTTAAAGACTCAGTTACAGTTTTGAGTTTAAAGACTCGATATGATACCCCCAAGGCCTATTAATTATGTTCTGATTTTAAAGACTCGTTGATATCCCTGAAGGCCTGATTATGCGCATGGTTTTGAGTTTAAAGACGCGGGCGCACTTGAGATCCAGCATATTGATTGACTTGTGAATTACTGTTGATTGCTGATGTTTCGGATGTGTTGGGCAGTGGCCCGGTTTATGTGGTTTGATGGATTTTGGTTTATATTGTGTACTTGGAATTTATTCATGATTTTTGGCTGAGGCCCTATGTTGATGATTACGGGCTAAGACCCGAAGGTTAAGAAAAGGAAAAGGATTTTGGATTTCATACAAGGTTTTCTTATGTCGGAAATGAAATGGATTGCGAAATGATTTTCGAATGCATGCATTGGTTTTACGTGGAGGGTAGAAATGTCTTCCTGTAACTGTTTTATAAACTGATTCATATTCGTCCACTCACACCTTTTGTGTTTTTATTGATCCTCCAGGTCGTGGCGCGTTGATCGAGGCTGATCGAGAGGCGGAGACATGAGTGAGTACATGTGTGGCTATCCCTGGTTTGGCAAGTACTGAGGGTAATTTGGGAACATCAGTCGACTTGCCAGACGGGAGCAGGACTGGGCACGGTTATCAATGTCCCTTCGGGGGCGGTCCTATCATGACACGTAAGTCGAATAAGGGATTTTTCAACGCACCATTCCCAAACTTACGGACTTCCCATAGCTCGTAGACTCTACTGTGGATCGCGTGTGTGATGTCTCCGTCCCTCTCTATCAACAGCCCGCACCGCAACAACCTGGAGGGTTTCGAAAACATGAAAAGACTGTGAGTGGACAAAAATAAAGTATAAGTTCAAAAACAGTTATGAGAAAACACAATTACATTTATACCCTCCGTTTAAAAACTAATGCATGCATATTAAAGCGCATGTCTTAAAACCAATTTATGTTCAAGTGATTCAAAACCATATAAGAAAAACCGAACTCATTTTCCTTTCTCAAATCCCAGGCCTCAGCCCAAAATAATCAAAATTCATAACATCCGGGTCATTTTTGCTTTTCTATCCATCGAACCTACTGGATCTATCCGAGTCTTTAAACTCAATCCAGGCCTCAATATAATCCGAGTCTTTAAACTCCTGAGTCTTTAAACTCAATAGGCATACGGGGGAAATATCAATATCTGAGTCTTTAAACTCCCGAGTCTTTAAACTCAATCCGGGTATTTAAACCCAATCTGGGCCGCCCCCGTCATAATCATATCCGGGTCATTAAACCCAATAACCAGATCCATCAAATCCAATCCAAAACCATTATCCATTTCCGATTCCAAATCCACAATCTCATCAGGATCCCGAATCCAAACCCAGAACTCATATCCATAACCGTTTCCAAAATCTGAGTCCGAAACCATCATTCCGTAAGCTGGCATCCGGAATAATCATATCCGGACCCAAATTTGGAAATCCACTTTCAAGTTTCAAAACCCGAAATCTCATTTATCAAAACCACTTTTCTGAACTGAGCCTTAAGCCCGAAATCACTTTCCAAAATCCATGTAAATTTTTTTGAAATCAAATCATATTTCAAATCCCAAAATCAAATCATTAAAACCATGTTCAAAAACATCAATCGTATTCCCGTAAAACGTGTAATTCTGTAAATATCTCGAAAATCGTGCAAAACCGTAAACCATCATGATCATAAGAAAAATCATAGAATCACGTATAGAAAACATAGAAAAACATATATGCATGCATCATAAGTTAGAAAGCAAAGTCCACTTGCAGACCGTTTCGCTGCTGCCTCAATATGCTTGCACATATGCCGTTCCCGGCCAATCCACTATCACCGGCCTTCCCGAACCTGTTCAGAACCCATAATAAGGTCACTAACTACTGCACAATGATCATACTTAAGCCAAGTAATTTTTCTGAATTTTTAACTATTTTTAAACGAGCCCTAAAACCTTCTGACAACCCGAAACATATCGAGACGATGTGTAACGACCCGTCCTGAATTCCAGGATTATATTAGTGACTAATCTTAATTAGTGAGGTTGATCGGTGATTAGTTGGGCGAAACCGGACAAAATGTGCAAAATGACCATTTTGCTCTTAGTCGTGGGCAAAATGTTAACTTTCTGATCGGGCGGTCAAACGGACTTTGACCTATGACCGTGACATAGTTCAGGACGTCACGAGTTCATAGTCAGGTGGCACGTTCGATTCCGACATTCGAGGAAGAAGTTATGACGTTCGGAAGTCGAGGGGTATTTTGGTAATTTAGTTTAAAAGGAGTCAAATGTTTACTTTTGACCCGGGAGGTCCAATGGACGTGGGCCAAGGACCATTACGTAGAGCGTATCGATACGAATCCGTAGACAGGCGGCATGCCGAAATCGGAGTTTCGACGACGAAGTTATGGTTAGGGGAACGAATTCGATTAACCAAACGAACCGAGGCTTCGATTAAAATAATATTATAATAATAAATAGTGACTGTTGATGTGGATGCTGGGATGAGTGACAAGTGTCACCCATCCCTCATTTTGAGGCCTAAAATCTGTTCCATGTTTCCCTCCAAACATCATCATTCCCTACATCATCATTCCTCCTTTATCTTTTCCTCCATCTTTCTTTTATTCTTCTCTATTCTTTGAACCGTGAGCAAACACAAGGGAGAGTTGAGAGAAGTGAGCCGTGAGAAACAAGCTCTTCAACCCACTTTGATCTTCGTCCTTTGCTTATGACCCGTGAATGAAAGTTGGAGAGGATGTTGAGACGAACCCAATGGTGGCCACGACAAGGACCGTCATGCACGGTGGCCGGAATTTCGGAAGGTAAACCGTGGGATTCAAATTTTTGGTTTTTGATTTTGATGGTGTTGATCGATTCTAAGCTTAGGATGATGTTCTTTGAGTTCTCATGAGCTTGTAGGTGCAATTTGGAACGGATTTGGACGTTGGAGGTGGTCGGAATGATGATTAGAAATCTGCCCGAAACTTTGAATGGCCATAACTTAAAATTCAGGTACTTTCTGAATTTTCTGGGTTGATATTTGGAATCCATGGCTTGAGTAGATGGGTTTACATAGGTAGAACGTCGAATTTGGTTAAGAAACGAGTGAGATATCGAAGTTTGAAGTTTGGGGCATCAATGGAGTTTTCCGACGAGAAATTCCGGCGAGTTGACCCGTTGACTTTTGACCGTTGACTTATTGTTCATGATGACGTTAGCATTGACTTTTTGGTCAACGTTTGACTAGAACTTTGACCCACGCGTGGGGGCGCGTGTGAGCATATTTTTAGGTGGGACCAGGACCATTTTAAAGGTTTCGACGATCCGGATCCAATGGCGGTGGTTTCGGGTCGATCGGAGATCGTTAAGTTGGTCAAATCGTGGTTTTTCACCTCGGGACACGTTGACTTTTCCGGGAAATTTTAGGGTTCTTAATATGGACTTGTATAAGTTAGTAGTAACATTTGGGTGTGATTTGGACAGGATTGGGAGGCCTGGTGATAGTGGTGTGGGCCGGGAGGGCCTATGGCACGTATATCGAGGAGTATCGTTGAACGGTCTGTGAGTGGACTTTGTTTTCTAACCATGATGCATGCATATATGATTTAAATGCTTTATTATATGATTTGATATGCTTTGGCATGATTGATGTTTCAATCCGGTGATTTCTCTATTTTATGGATTATTATATTATTTTTGGCACGATTTTCGTCAAATTTTGAAATTGATGTTTTGGGTGTTGGCCCGGGATTGAAAATGATGTTTTGACCCGGATTATGATTTAAGGATTTGATTTCATGGATTTATATGAAAATGGAAACTAAGGTTGCGATCGCATGGATTTGCGTGAAAATGATACTTTGGGCTTGAGACCCAAGTGAATAGTGATTTTGACTCGGATTTGGAGTCACATGTGAATATGATTAAATTGATAATTTTGATTTATAAAGTAAATCCTGGACACTGTTTTATGATGGATTTGTGGAACTTGCTTTGTGAAAGCTATGTCTCGGGCATAGGCCCTATTGAAATGTTTTTGATTCGATTTGAGACATAAATGATTTTAAAATGAGATTACTGGATTTGGTGACTGTTCCACATATACCATCCTCTGTGATTTGATAGTCTCCTCCAGACGTCGTAGATCCTGGAGTAGTCACGATCCATTGCTTGGAGATGAGTAGCTCCGAGGGAGGCTCACTCTCAGGAGCTTGGGACCACTGCCTAGAGATGAGTAGCTCCGAGGGAGGCTCACTCGCAGGAGCGTGGGATTATGTTGATATCCTCTAGATGTCGTTGTTCCTGGAATTGATGTACTCGGAAGTGAGACACCGAGTTGCATGCGTTGCATTGATATCGTGACGGGTTATATGGATATTGAGATTGGATATTGAGGATTGGTGGTATTATGATTTATTGGTATTTGTGTCCAGAGGCTTTATAACAGATGCATTATATCATGAACTGATTTGATGAACATGAGTGTTACGGACCATGGGAAAACATGTTTTGATTTTATCGGTCCACTGTTCATACTCGAATGATTTCATACTATTACTCATGTTTTAAGTTATGCATGCACGTTTGTGAAAACTAAAGGGTAAGAATATGTTTTGGTAAATGTATTTCTAAAGGTTCATTTTTGTCCACTCACAGCTTTTATTGGTTTTAATGCCCTTCAGGTTGATCACGGATGCGACTGCAGCAGAGACTTTGACATCGCACGCCTCCTCCATCGATCCTGGCGCACTCTGGAAGCCCCGTTTGGGCAGTGACTTTTGGTTATCCCTTGTCTGACACCTCTTGTTGGACGGGAGCAGGGCATATTTCACGATAAACCCGGGGGGATTGGGATGGGTCCTGTCAACTTGGTATCAGAGCAGGTTTACTCTTTTTGTTCGTGCAGGTCGAGGGTGTGATGTCTCTTTGGACTGCAGTTCGTTATCAACCTGATAGATAGTTTTTGGGTTTGAATAGTGAATAGAGTGTGATTGGTCTGATACACCGTGCGTTAACATGATTCGACCCAAGTGTGGTTGTATATGATAATCTGTTAATGTGGGACCGTCAGTTCAGTCATGTAATAATAGATTGTTGTCTGCTAAGTGCAGCTAGGTTTGAGAAACCTCATTTGAGTAATGGTCTAAAATGTGAACCCTAGTGGTGATTGCTAGTGTGAGGGATGTTGGCACATCGGAGTTAGCCGATGACCTTAGTGGTGGAACCCACATTGAGTTGATGGTAGGATTGGATTTGACATCTATACGATGTCAGGACCGTGGGGTCGGTCAGGTTGTGGATTTTATTACAGAGAGCAGTTGGGTTCGGTGGAACCATAGGGTGTAATTCTGGAACCCTAGTATATGATGGAATAAAAAGGTGAACCTTAGTCGTGACTAGTGGGTGAGAACTTGTGCTGCGACGAGCGGCTGAGGGATGGATGACCATGTGGATGACTCTAGTGAGTCTATTCGGAACGATGGGATTCGATCCATGGGTACGGTATGAAATAAAATATGGAATCCCGAGTTAGACTGGGTAATAGTGTGCTGTGAGGAGACGGATCTCGATAGCAATGACTGTTGGTCGATAGTCGTGTGGAGATGACTGGCTATCGAGGGTATTTGGTGTGGTTGTAGAAATTGAGAATTAGGGGACGTACAGGGAACGTTCATTATCCTGATGTGGATTGTCAGAATGGTGATACCCATAGTTGTGGGGTACGAGTAGAGGTTCGGATCGTCGCTCGGTATGAGCGGAGATCCAGGGTTGTCATATTTGCACACGATGTGCAAGTATGGATGTTTGTATGTTGGTACTTTTGTGCTGATGCTAGTATGGATGTATGTTTGCTAATACAAGTGTTGATGATAGTGCGTTGGTGCTAGTACTAGCGCTGGTGCTGGTGTCAATGATTGTGATGACATTGAGCCACGAGTTGGGGTGTGACTCCGTCATGATGGACATATGTTCGGTATTTGAGATTTGGTAGTGGTTGAGTGATGGACTGGATGGGATCCAATTGAGATTGTGATGTGTTGGGATTAGTCCCGACAGTGGTAAAATGACATGTGATGATTGGATAAAAAGGTATGATTGAGACTTGAGGAATCTTGGGATGACGTTCCTTACGTCATGAGAATTAGTGGATTTGGGGAGTTTTTGTCAACTCCGAGGTTGGTGTGATTGTATGTTTCTAATATCTCCATAAAGGACAAGGAAATGATTGGAATTGGAAAAGACGAGGAAATCATTGGTGGTATTGATGGGGGATTTTGTGATTGTAAATAACTTGGAGAACCAAGTGTTGAACCTGTAAAGGTTGAGATATGAGAACAAAATTGTTATGAATTACATCATTTTGGATGTGCGTAAATGGTTATTAACGAACATGAGGTCTGGGTAATGGATTGATTGCGGACACGTGATTGTCCAAGTGAGTTGAGGATGTGGGAAGTCCAGTGGCTGGACTTGACATCTCCTTAAGAGCATGTCAGTTCCCAACACTGTTGGAACCTTAGTTTCGAGGAGAGTTGTGATTGTGGGACGAGTGGAATGCTCATTTCCGCATTGGCGATAGGTATTCGGGAGTTCTGCCCTGGAAGACGTTGATTGTAGTTACCAGTACGTTAAACGTGTATTGGTTGGTGGGCCCATGTGTGTTTTGGGGTCATCAGGAGGAGTTACGTATTTCGAACTTAGGTAAACGAAATTTCTCATTTTTCGCTTGGTGGCAGAAGATGTTGGGTTACATGGCGTGGTGAGTGCAGCGAGTTTTGTTTGCATCCACGTAGGATGAGTATTGGCGTCATTGTTTTGGATTATCCTTGGCTTTTCCTAGGTGGGATGGCAAGAATAGATACAAAGTAATCAGTTAGAACCCACAGTCTCGGCGTGTCTCGTCGTTGACTGATCTGTTTAGTTGTGGGAGTTGGTTGTCGAATGTTGTGTCAGTATGCAAATTAGATGAAGGTGTAAGACCCTATGGTTTGGAATCGAGTAGTTAACTGTGTGGATCCTAGGTGGGGCAGGATCGTGATGTTTATAGTCAGGGCCGCGATGTCGAATCTGGGTCGTGATCTTGATGATCCAGATAGGGAGAGAGTTTCTCACTCTTACCTTAGTATGTGAGTCGTAAATGACGGGACTGAACTTCTTTTCGAAGTGGATCCCGTATGGCATATTACTCGAGTGAGTAGGTTTCCAACGTGGTCGGATTTTGTCAACCTTAGACGTGTGGATGTTGGATTGGCTTCCCTATGAAGTCAATCGAATATATTGAGCAGGTAACTGATAGGTTCGGTTTTGGTGTGTCTTGGTAGACATGAACGAGATTTCGGGTTTTGGAATCGAATTTCTGGGTGACGATTCAGGATTCAATTTTGGAACTTGAAAGTGGATTTTTGGATTTGGGTGCGGAATGATTATTCCAAATGCTAGCTTACAGAATAATGATTTCGGATTCGGATTTGGAAATGGATTAAAAATGTGATGTCTGGCTTTGGATTCGAGATTTCTTACGAAATTGCGGATTCGGATTTGGATTTGGAACGTGTTTGGCTATGACCTAGGTGGTTGTAGTCTGGTCGATGGATAGATGTATTTACTTTGTACATGGTTTGAGGTACGATACTTTGCAAACTTGTGGTGCCGGGTGACGGTATACGGGTTATACCAGTAGTACGATGGTGAACGTGTTGGTAATTGTCTTAGTTCCAATACCATTGGTTTTGGTTGTGAACGTGAACTGAACATTGAACACGATGGACTGGGCAGAGTGATTTGGGTGCATTCTGTGATTGTATGAGCAAGTGCTCTTAGCCAGGGATGGCTAGTGAAACTCTAGTGTTGAGTTGTGTGATCACTGCTAGGCTGATGTTCAATGTGTTCCAGTTACACCGTCTGATTGTGCGAGATGACGGTATGCATATACTCAGGATGAGTTAGTTGGTGGTTAGTGTGACCGCAAGTTGCCTTGCGAGATGTTATCTTGCCGTGACCTTACTAGCAACTTGGATCGCTGAGGGGGTGACAGTTATGGATACTAAGGATTGGCATTTGTCCCAGGATTGAGCTTGCCCTGCGAGGTGAGATCATGGTGTTGATCTTACGCTACATTGAGGACGTTGTAGCACGATGTGTTGTCACTGATTGGTTGATGATTGGAGCTTTACTAGGGTGGTGGTAAAGCTTGGTGTTGACAGTTTGGCTAGTAGTATCACCTTGGACTGACAAGTGAGATTTGGTGACTCCCAATGGGAGCGGAGGTCAGGACATATTAATGATTAAGAGGAATTGTCAAGCTGAAGGAGTCAGCTTAATGATGACATTGTCAATTTTAGGTGACTAGTTTCACTCGAGGTGGTCGAGTGTAATCAGTCCAACGTGAGTCTGTGATGAGATGTCTGAGTGCAGACGAGTTTTTGTGTTGGTCAGTGGGTGTACAAGTGTACACGTGTTGAGAGGCCCATTCGTTTTCCACGAGGTGGATGTGGGATACGGATAGTTGGAATTTCGAGGACGAAATTCTTTAAGGGGGGAAGGTTGTAACGACTCGTCCCGAATTCTGGATTAGATTAGTGCCCCTCATGTTCCTTGACCCATAACTCAGTCGTCTGAACTCCAATGACTGTGTGCCGCGTGTCGTTGTACTCAGGGCATCGAGACCTTCCTAGCGGTCCTCGAAGTTCGTGAAAATTCCTTGTCGTCCAAAAAATCAACCGTTTGTCCATATTCGTTCAAATTACCAAAATACCCTTTAACTTCCGAATGTCATAATTTCCTGCTCGGATTTCAGAATCGGATGGGCCACCTGTCTATGAATTCGTGATGTCCCGAACTACGTCATAGTCATCGGTCAAAGTCCATTTGACCGCCCGAACAAAAAGTCAACATTTGTGTCCATTTCAAGGGAAAAACTGTCATTTTGCACCGTCTGCCCGAAAACATCCAACTAATCACTGATTAACTTCACTAATCCATCATTAACCACTAATCTAATCCCGGTTTCTGGGACTGGCTGTTACAATCTACCCCCTTAAAGAATTTCATCCCCGAAATTCTGAATCTCGTACTTCCGTATCTAACTAGGGGAAATCCAACTGATCTCACACCTGGGTCTCCTACCCGGTGTCCAGCACCTACCAATCTAACTTATCTTGATAGTTCCCAAATTTTCACCCCAACTTGGCCAAACGAACCATCTATCAAGGTTCAGTCCATCTGGCGGATCATCTCTTCCTCATTGGGGTCCACACATTTCCGACTCGTGCCCGAGGTGTCACTCAAGGCTCAATCAACACTAAGTATGTGTAACGACCCGTCCTGAGAATCGGGATTAGATTAGTTTTTAATGGCAGATTAGTAAGGTTAATCAGGACTTAGTTGGACGATTTCGGACGGACGGTGCAAAATGACGATTTTGCCCCTGAAATGGGCAAAAATGTTGACTTTTTGTTCGGGCAGTCAAATGAACTTTAACCGATGACCGTAACGTAGTTCGGGACGTCACGAGTTCATAGACAGGTGGCACGTCTGATTCTGACATCCGAGGAGGAAGTTATGACGTTCGGAAGTTCAAGGGCAATTTGGTAATTTGTGGAATAGGGGCAATTTGTTGACTTTTCAAACAACAAGGACTTTTCATGTATTTCAAGGAAAATTAGATAGGTCTCGATTCCCTGAGTACAACAACAGGCGGCACGATGTCATGGGAGTTCGAACGATATAGTTAAGGGTCTAAATGCGCGAGGGGTATTTTGGTAATTTTTGCCTCAAGGGCATTTTGGTCAATCGGCTAGCCTTGGAATTAATGCCCAGTGCTCAGGGGACACTTGGCTGTTTTTGAATCTTTTGTCCGCAAAGAAAATGACACCTGGCCTAACTCTAGAGGTCTGTGGAACCTCCCTGCCGCCTCATGTTATGTTTAAACAGAAAATCGTTTTGTGCACGGTGTGTGTGGAATGAAAAAGCACAGAGAAAACAGGGACAGAGTGATCGTGCTAAATAATTCCATTGAAGCCCTTAACCCTGGATGAGCACCGGTGAATGGATAAGGCAAGAGAGGGCTGCGGTGGTGCGATTACGACGGTTGTCGTGGACGGCGGCCCAGAAATCTTGGAAAACAGAGGATATCATGAGGGGACTGTGACACTCGACTCACCTGCAAACCTCATCAATTGCTGATGGTTTGTGAAGGAAAGATGGAGAAGAAGTTGAGGGGATGCTGATAGTGGCCACGACCAGTGACGACGGAGGCGGTGGGATAAGTTTGTCGTGGATTTGTTTATGAAATAAAAAATGGTAATATCTGTTTTACATGTTTTTACTCATAATTATTGATTGGGTGAGGTTCTGAAGGACTTAAAGCACTGAACAAGCTTAAAACTAATGGAAATGGTGGCCGGGAAGCACGAGTACAGAGGGGAGGAACAACGACGATTGTACTCGATCATAGAGGTATATAATTTGACCTTAATTTTATGGTTTGAGTATAGGAACCAAGTAGGAATACAAGGACGAAAATAAAGGAAGGAAAAGGATTGAATTTGGACTGAAAATGGACACAAAACCGTCCACGCCGGCTTGGTCGAAACGGGTCGGCGAGAGGAAGATGGTGACACTGTTCACGTGCGTGGGATTCACGCGCAGGAAGTTCTAGGCGCGCGTGGGGGAGCGTAAAGAGTTGTTTTGGGGATCTTCCAACAAGACTTTTAAAGTAATCGATGTAACGAACAAATTGGCATTGGTTTCGAGTCAATCAGACATCGTCTCGATATGTTTCGGGATGTCCGAAGGTTTTAGGGCTCGATTAAAAATAGTTAAAAATTTGGAAAAATTACGGGGCTTAAGTGGAGCTTAATGAAGTAGTTAGTGACCTTATTGTGGGTTTTGGACAGGTTCAGGAAAGCCAGTGATAGCGGAGTAGTCGGGAAAGCATAAGTGCACTCGTATCGAGGCGGCGACGCTAATGGTCTATGAGTGGACTTGCTTTCTAACTTATGATGCATGCATATATGTTTTTATATGTTTTCTATACGTGATTCTATGATTTGATTTATGATCTTTATGATTTACGGTTTTGCATGTTTTTTGAGGTATTTATAGAATTATACGTGTTACGAAAGCATGACGGATATTGTGATTTGAACCTGGTTTTAATGATTTGATTTCGGGATTTGAACTATGATTTGATTTCAATGATTTGAAATGGATTTCGGAAAAAAAAATTCGGGCTTGAAGCCTAGTTCAAAAAAATGGTTTTAAAGAACGAGATTTCGGGTTTTTGAATAGGATTTCAAAATGACGATTTTGGATTCGGTTGAGAACTTGGAAGTGGAATTCCGGGTTTGGGTTCGGAATGGTTATTCCGGATACCGGCTTACGGAATGATGGTTTCGGACTCAGATTTGGAAATGGATATGGATATGAGTTCTGGGTTTGGATCCGGGATCCTGAGGAGATTGCGGATTCGGATTCGGTAATGGGAAATGGATTTGCAGGATCAGGTTATTGGGTTTAAAGACCCGGATATGATTATGACGGGGGCGGGCCCAGATTGGATTTAAAGACCCGGATTGAGTTTAAAGACTCGGATATTTTTATTTCCCATGTAGGCCTATTGAGTTTAAAGACTCGGGAGTTTAAAGACTCTGATTATATTAAGGCCTGGATTGAGTTTAAAGAGTCGGGAGTTTAAAGACTTGGATAGATCCAGCAGGTTCGATGGATAGATATGTGGTTTCAAATGTGTTGGATTTCACTGAGTTTTGATGATGGTGGTTTTCAATAAAGGTTTTCCGATGTTTTGGGCTCTGCCCGGAGGAAATGGTTTTCGATGGTTTTGGGCTGAGGCCCGGAATTTGAGAAAAGGAACCATGTTCAGTTTTTCTTATAAGGTTTGCTTAACCGGTATATTAAATGGTTTTATGACATGAATTTGATATGCATGCATTGGTTTTCATTGGAGGGTATAAATGTACTTGTTTTATGAAATGTTTTTAAACTTATACTTTATTTTTGTCCACTCACAGTCTTTTTGTGTTTTCGATACCATCCAGGTTGTTACGGTGCGGGCTGTCAGTTGAGAGAGACGGAGACATCACACGCGCGATCCACAATAGATTCTTCACACTTTGGGAAGTCCAAGAGCTTTTTACCGTCGGCTTGAGAATCCCTTGTCCGACTTACGTGTCACACGAATGTTGAACGTCGGTTTAGCCTACGTGTCATGCGTAAGTTAGACGGGAGCAAGACTTAGCCCTTAATCCCAGGGAATTGGGGGTGGGTCCTATCAGTACGCCACAACACCCTTGTTGCCATTTCAACACCTCCAAATCCTTCTCGAGTCGAGTGTACCTCGTACCAACGTCCCAGCACCTCATGTGAGTCCGCCGTCTACAACACAATTCTCAAATACAAGACGGAATCTACCGGTCTTGGTATTTCTATTCATCGCGATTCATATAACGTTCCATACAACCTCTGTCAGCGATCCGTGCCCACCTCATCGGAGTTACAACGTACTCATTTATACCCCTAATTCAGCCAATCCTCCTATCAGTGGTTTCTCTAACCACTAACACCGTCAAGCTGTGGGAACATCATCCATGTTCCATACTACCCGTCTGCAACCATACCCTACCACATATCTGGTTAACCGTACTTACATATCTCAATATCAGGGTCTCACTAGCCACTCATGGCTCTGAGCATCCAGCTCATGTCAGTACACTCTGCATCACCCAGATCCAGTCCATATGCTTCGTCAAAATCCATCATATCGAAACTACGCTGATCCTCCATCTATCCACAGCATACCTCGGCTCTGAGCCGATCACCACCATTTTTCCCAGAACATCATGTTGTACGTCCCAGTACATCGGCATGGTTCCGACCACTGCAGAACCAGTACGTACACATTTCAAGTACATGCTCCAATTACTAGAAACTAGAACCACGGTGCATGCCACCAAGCACACGCAAGGAAAACCCCATGAACTTGGAAGAAAACAAAGATATTTATAGAATACCTCATCACAGCTCGTAGAGTACATTCTTACGTGCTTCCAATGTCAATCTACGGTACGTCTACTACTTAACCACATCGGCATCAGCCGAGCACTACTATGCCCAAAGTCCAATCAACAATACCATAGTGTACCCGTCACCCTCACAGAGTACCTCCAGGGCTCACAAACGTCTACGTAACTATACTGATTACTATTTGCCGACAAGCCAAACACGCTTCACCTTTTAAGTCCGTCAGTCCATTCCTACCACTGAGCTGAACTACAAGGCTCCTAGCGAAGTTCAACTCAAGTCCCGTCCAATCGTCGGGTTTCATGGGCCTCCCAACCATTGTGAACTCCAATCACACCTCCATTATGTACACAGGGCAGACCCAGTAATAGATCTAAAACCAAAACCCATACGTATGCGAGACGAACCACACGCATCCTGCACACCTCCAAGATTGTCAAGATATCCAACTTATGTCTCACACACGATTCTTCTGATCCTCAACAGCTCAAACCTGAGCTAGAAACAATCCTATCCCGATCCATTCACTCTTAAGTGGATCCCACTTCTCATCCATACAACTCTTAGCATCAAACCATCACATCGATCCAAAAATACCACACGTTTAGATTGTGGGTTCTCTTCAATAACCTCATATCGATCACTCTTTTTCAGCTTCCTTCCGTCATCCTACAACGGAACTCACACTGGTCCTCAACCATGTCATCACAAAGACCATAAACCATCTAACACCATTTCCTAACACTCGCCACACTCGGCGTCACAAAGTACTCTTTCTACTCCTAAACACAACCAAAAGTGTCCACGATTAAGGTGGGTTACAAATCCTGACATCCCAACAATGAGTCTCCCAACTCAACTCCAGAGTATCTGTGACGAACCGTCCCGAATTAACGGGATTAATTGAGAATTAATGACGGATTAGCCCCGCTAATCGAAGACTAATCGGGGATTAGACGAGGATTAGCGGACGAGCAGGGTGAAATGATGATTTTACCCTTGGAATGGGTGAATCGTTGACTTTTTGTTCAGGCAGTCAAATGGACTTTGGCCGATGATTGTGACATAGTTCGGGACGTCACGAGTTCATAGACAGGTGGCACACCCGATTCCGACATTCGAGGAGGAAGTTAGGATATTCGGAAGTTCGGGGGCGATTTAGTAATTTGGGCAAAAAGTTTACTTTTGACCCGAGAGGTCCAATGGCCGAGGATCGAAGACCATTACGTAGATCGAGATGATACGAATTCGTAGACATGCGGCACGTCGAATTCGGACTTTCAATGGTGAAGTTAAGGTTCACGGAAGTTATGAAGTACTATTCACAATAGCACGTTTTTCGAGGCAAGTGGAATTAGGTGAGGCGCAAGAAATTTTCCGTGGACCAATGGATGAGTGAAAAGTGTCACCCATCCATTGGCCCTTAGTTCCCATTCATGCATCTCCCCTTCCATTTCATCGTTCAATTTCCATTTCCTGCAACCCAAACCGATCGCCATTTTCAATCCAAAACCAAACCCTTGACCGAGTTGATCATGCCCGTGAAGCCCAGAGGCTGAGAGAATGAAGGGTGGATGATGGTGGCCTGCTGGAAGCCACGCTGCCGTGGACGGCGGCCTTGAGCTTGAGAACATACCCGGTTAGGCCCAAACCACATTTATTTTCGATTTTATCATTATGGGCTGTATTCGATGATTAGGAAATGGTTATTAGGTTGCTAGGAGGTTTCTAAGAAGGTTTGGGAAGTTTTGGACGGCTGGGAATCCATGGGTGAGTTTTGGGAAAACTTGGACCGTGAGGTTCAAATTGAACAAAGGGTTTTAGATGGGTTTTAGGTAGTTTTAAGGATTTGAATGGATAGGAAACTTGAAAAGAGGAATTTTAGGATTGAAATGGAGGCAAACGAACGAGAAATGAGTGAGGAAACGAGTCGGACCTGTAACGCTGGTCCAGGAAAACCAGAGAACTGGACCGGCCGGTTCAGACCGGCCTTAGCAAAAAGGAAGAAGAAACTGTGCAGGGAGCGTGAGGCCCACACGTAGTCCCTTCTAGGGGCACGTACGGGCGCGTTATACGTCCTTTGAGGGTGGTTCCAACATTTAATTTCATATATTCGTTGTAACGAACATTTTGGGACTAGTTTCATGTCAATCGGACATCGTTTCGATATAGTTCGGGACGTCCCAAGGTTTAGGATCGGTTTTAAAAATAGTTAGAAAATCGAGAAAATTATGGGACTTCAATGAGAGGTTAATGAGGCTATTAGTAACCCTCTAAATGAATTTGGATAGGTTCGGGAATCCCGGAGGTGACGATTGGTCCGGGAAGACGTTATGGCACGCATATGGAGGGAAAGCTTCGGACGGTCTGTGAGTGGACCTTTCTTCTAAACTCGATGCATCCATAAATGTTTTATAAGTTTTTTAATACATGTTTTGTCTTTCCATGAGTGCAAATTGTTTGTGGTAGTCTAGGATTTACGTATTTGCACGTATTTCGAGATTTGCGGTTTTATACGATGCACATACATTTTAGGTTTTCAACGAGGGTTTACTTAACGGATTTTGGATTTAGAAATATGAAATCGGGCACGAGACCCATTTGATTTACAAACTATCGGACTTGGAGTCTATTTGATTTGATGAGGAATCACACCTAGGGTCCATTTGGTTTACGATTCGGGTTTGAGGCCCAATTAGTGGTACTATCGGGCTTGATGCCCTGTTGATTTATGATATCGGGCCTGAGACCCATTTCGTTGAGATATCGGGCTTACGGTCCCGTTGGTTGTAACATCGGGCTTGAGTCCCAGTTTGGTTTGTGAAAGGAGTATTCGGGCATGAGACTCTATTGAACTGTGGATTTAGGCCGAGGCCTGTGAAATGGTTTTGAATTGGATTCAAGGAACCCTGTTGATATGAATCGGGTATGAAACCCTGTTAAGAAATGAGTTTTGAGAAAGAAAGAAAGTATTTGAAAATGATGATGAGCCCACCTTCATGATTATATGGTCTCATCGTGACTTTCCACAGACCAGAGTGGGTATCCTCATAGGGATACCGTTCCCGGAGTGGAGGTTACGAGATATGATGTGGTCCCGGACCAGATTCCGGAGAGATATGTGGACTAGATCCAAAGAGAGAGCTAGGACTAGATCTAGAGATTGAGCCTCCCAAATGGAGATTCCTGGGAGAAGACTCAGAGTGAGACCCCGAGTAGTGTGCACACTAGATAGATATGATGTCATCGTGACTACATCGGGGATGTGTTCCCTAGGGGATGTGTGCCCCGAGTTGGCATCTTCTCCGGAAGTACCTAGGATGGGTTATACATACGAGTACGTATGACAATTTCAGGAAAGTTGAATTGGGGCCGGAGACCCCGTGTTCCATGTTTTATGTTTTAGAAATGATTTGGGGCAGAGACCTCGTATTCTATATGTTGGTATTTCACTAAAAGGTTTTGGGCTGAGACCCACGTGATGTGATTTGGGCTGAGTCCCTATTGATTTGACCTACGGGTTTTGAATTGTGATTTCGGGTCAGGGACCCAAATGGATTTATGGGTTATGACGGTTTATGGGGCCGAGCATGAACCCTTGTAAGGTTTTGAGAATATTTTCAGGTGGTTTTTATGAATAATTGATAAATGGTTTTTGAATGCATGCATATGCTTTTATGAAGGACATAAATGTCTTTGTATGAAAATGTATTTTAATGAAAAGTTTATTTTGTCCACTCACAGTTTTCGTGTTTTAATGCCCTTCAGGTTGATAGCGGATGCAGGCTGTAGCAGAGGCGAGAAATCACTCCCCTCCTTCTACGATCCTAACGCACTCTAATAGCCTCGACGAGGGCTAGAGATGGAATTTTCCCTGGTCTGACACTTGGTGTCAGACGGGATTAGGCGGGTCCCATGTTAATCCCGAGGGATTTGGGACCGGTCTTGACAAGTTGGTATCAGAGCGTGTTTTGCTCTCAAAGTATGCGCAGGTCGAGGATGTGATGTCTCTTAAGTCGTCACAGCCGGTGGAGGATCAGTGTTCGTGTGAATCTAACGGCTTAGAGCCGTAGTGTCACTGGTGAGTAGGAGCCAGTGGATCCGTAGGTACCGTATGGCGACTTGAGAGTCGTAACCGCTCGACGGTTTGGATGTGTCAGAAAGAGGATGTACGGATTAATGCCAGTGGTGGTCAGAGGTCAGGGTCGCCCAACACGATGACCCTGTACGACTACGCTTACGATGGTTGGGAATAGGAATGTGTAACTCTAGTTGGTGTAGTGATGCCCTGTTTCGGTGTGTCGAATCCCTTTAGGTTACCGACTGGCAGAGGATGTCGACTGGTAGAGGATTTCCTAGTATAGATGCTGAGTAGCATGATGGAGCATGCTTGTGACATGCCATGGATGAGCGATGGTAGATATCGATGAGGGCCAATTCCTTGTGAGGCCAGCAGCGGAGAGCCGTAGAGTAACAAGAGGATGAGATCCTCAGAGTGTAGTTATTAGTTGGTTGAGTACCTGTATTGGAGTACGATGATCGTTCGGAGTCAAGTCGAGGGATCACTCGAGATGGACTTGCTACAGTGCGTAGTCGGGTTTGTGATAACCCTAGTAAGTGATTGATTTGAAAAGTTACCAAAAGTGTGGTACTTGTGATCGGATCCAGAGGTGGACCGATCGGTGGATGTTACGTGTGGAGTGGTTGGTGCCGGTGGTCGACTACCGCATGGATTTGGAGTCTCGGTAGCAGAGTGTTTCTGAGATTGATCTGCACGAGGGTGCGGCAGACACTGCTATCGATGGACGTAGTTGAGTCTTATCAAGTGGACTCAGGTTGCCGAGACGATTGTGACGATGGGATTCATCGGTCATGACGATGGGATTCATAAGTCGTGACGATGATACGAGGTGCGTGAGTGACGCACAGTACGAGCAGTGATTCTGGATTCGAATCGGTGACGAATCAGTCCGATCGCAGAATGAGATGTTGATGTTGGGTGGTGGCATACTTGCTACGCTACCCCTACGAAGGTGGTTGTTAAGAGTTAGACAGAGAGGATCCCAAGTGGCTTAGTGCGAGGTACGAGAGTACTTGGTATGGAGACTAGTTTCCCCAGTGATGGAGATGAGTTTCCTCAGTGATGGAGACCAGTTTCCCCTGTGACGGAGATCAGTTTCCCCAGTAATGAAAACTAGTTCCCCAGTGCTGCGAGATTGAGTCGCGAGGGTGTACTTAGAAGTTATAACTATTGAGGTGAGACGTGAGATACAGTTACGAATGGATGACGTAAGTGACATATTATGATGTATGGGTCGGTTGGACAGATTTGTTAAGGACGCAGGGAGAGTTGGCTTTAATGACAGACGTTGCGATCTGTTTAGCCTACCGATCGATGTCAGTGGTTTCCGACAAATTCTTTAAGTCAGAGTTGGATCAGGATGATTAAGGTACGTGATGTGCGTGATAGAGGTCATTTATACACATCCGTAAATAGTATACAAGGTTTAACCTTAAATCGCGTGAATTCCACTTGGAATGAGTGTAACCGTAGGTACGGTAGTTACGAGCGCGTGGATGGTGTCCAGTTGAGGGGAGGACTTGATTGTCCACTACAGAAGGTTGTAGTTGACTGAGGTTGACCATACCTCCGGAGTTGAGGACATGGCACTTGGTTGCCTGTAGGGTATAGGAAATGCTCGTGTAATGAGTGAGCTTCGTAATTGGATAAGAAACACGATTCCAACATGATTGGTACTCCGGAATCATTAGAGTTTGTAATAAAGATGATGACATCAAAGTCCATTCGACGATTACATCAAATCTCATCATCTTGGATTCTCCTTGATTCTTCCTTAGGTGGGACGACGAGGAGTGATATGACAGCTAGGAGTTCAAGTGGGTGTAAGAACTGAACACCTATGCTGTGAGTCAAATTTGAATGGCTTGACGAATAAATGGTGCTTAGTGTCACGGGATGTGACGAGTGAGTATCTGAGGTGATGGATTGATGTTCTCTTGGTGACGGATGGTTGGGGTCTGAACCATGGTTGATGTGCGGATAGTAGTTTGTGGTTGGACGTTGCCAGAGTGCAGTCTGTGAGCAGCCCGAGTAGGGCTTTGATGATTGATGTGATATGGGTGCACCGGTGTGTTGTGCACATTGGACAATGGGATTGACCACGGTCAATCAGTATGTTGGGTTGAAAGTGCCCGAGATTTTGAGAATGTTGTTGTTTGGATGGAGTCCAGATGGACATGAGTGGTGATTGGATTAGATCCGATAGTGAGTTTGGAGACTCTAGGTGAGTCTAGATGTCAGCGTAGATCGCTGAGTGATGCGAACTACGATACAAGGACTCGAGAGCGAGTCGAGATTAGAGTAGAGCAGCGAAGCGCAGTTCCCAGCTGGTCCCGATGGTTGTAATCTGTGATGGTAACGGATTAATAAGTATCCGATGCGTTCGGATCAATGTGGATTGATGGGACTCTAAGGAGAGTCAGTTTTCAGTTTTGGGTATATGAATTTGAGAGAGTTGACTCGTGCGAGTATTTAGAGTCAGTATGGACATAGGTCTGAGGATGACTTACGAGATGAGATTTGTGCCATTGTGATGGTAGGATCTATAGATTGTTGTCTAATCGGATGCTAAGCAGGAGGCCAGCTTAGATGTGATAGCTTTTAGTGGGGATGCGTTTTCAGCCTGACGACTGTCAGATGGAACCTATCAGAGTGGCAGACTGAAAAACCATTTGGATGTCAGCTTGGTATTGTTGACCTGTCAAGTGAGTGACAGACGTGATCGACGAGTGTCGACATGTTGTCTTGAGTGAGACATACAAGCAGACGTGTAGTTCTCGAGAGTGACTTGGAGCTTTGGAGGCTCTAGTGACGGTACATACTGATGAATACGGTAAGTGTGTTGGACGTGTACTGCTACACGAGTATTCTCGAGTGTGGGTGCAGCGATCCGAATCGAGGGACAAGGTTGGATTCCATAGTTTGGTGTGGAATCGGGTCAATTTGAATTTCAAGGACGAAATTCTTTAAGGGGGGAAGTTTATGACGACCCGTCCCGAATTAACGGGATTAATTGAGAATTAATGATGGATTAGCCTCGCTAATCGACGACTAATCGGGGATTAGACAAGGATTAGCGGACGAGCAGGGCCAAATGACGATTTTGCCTTTGGAATTGGCGAATCGTTGACTTTTCGTTCAGGCGGTGAAATGGACTTTGACCGATGACTGTGACGTAGTTCGTGATGTCACGAGTTCATAGACAAGTGGCACGCCCGATTCCGACATTCGAGGAGGAAGTGATGATGTTCGGAAGTTCGAGGGCGATTTAGTAATTTGGGTAAAAAGTTGACTTTTGGCTAGAGAGGTCCAATAGCCGAGGGCTGAAAACCGTTACGTAGATCGAGACGATACGAATCCGTAGACAGGCGGCACGTCGAATTCGGACGTTCGACGACGAAGTTAAGGTTCACGGAAGTTATGAAGTACTATTCATAATAGCACGTTTTCATTTCATCCTTCATTTTCCATTTCCTCCAACCCAAACCGATCGCCATTTTTAATCCAAAACCAAACCCTTGACCGAGTTGATCATGCCCGTGAAGCCCAGAGGCTGAGAGTATGAAGGGTGGATGATGGTGGCCGGCTAGAAGCCACGCCGCCGTGGACGGCGGCCTTGAGCCCCAAAACATACCTGGTTAGGCCCAAAACCCATTTATTTTTGATTTTATCATTATGGGCTGTATTGGATGATTAGGAAATGGTTATTAGGTTGCTAGGAGGTTTCTAAGAAGGTTTGGGAAGTTTTGGACGGCTGGGAAGCCATGGGTGAGTTTCGGGAAAACTTGCACCGTGAGGTTCAAATTGAACCAAGGGTTTTAGATGGGTTTTAGTTAGTTTTAAGGATTTGAATGGATAGGAAACTTGAAAAGAGGAATTTTAGGATTGAAATGGAGGCAAACGAACGAGAAATGAGTGAGGAAACGAGTCGGACCGGTCACGCCGGTACAGGAAAACTAGAGAACCGGACCAGCCGGTTCAAACCGGCCGTCTCATGGAGGAAGAAGGAACTGTGCAGGGCGCGTGAGGCCTACGCGCAGTCCCTTCTAGGGGCGTGTGCGGGCGCTTTAGACATCCTTTGAGGGTGGTTCCAACATGTAATTTCATCTATTCGATGTAACGATCATTTTGGTATTGGTTTCGTGTCAATCGGACATCGTTTCGATATAGTTCGGGACGTCCGAAGGTTTAGGATCGATTTTAAAAATAATTAGAAAATAGGGAAAATTATGGGACTTCAATGAGAAGTTAATGAGGCTATTAGTAACCCTCTAAATAAATTTGGATAGGTTCGGGAATCCCGGAGGTGGCGATTGGCCCTGGAAGACGTTATGTCACACGTATCGAGGCGCAGCTTCGGACGGTCTATGAGTGGACCTTTCTTCCAAACTCGATGCATGCATAAATGTCTTATAAGTATTTTAATACATGTTTTGTGTTTCCATGAGTGCAAATTTTTTGTGGTAGTCTAGGATTTACGTATTTGTACGTATTTCGAGATTTACGGTTTTATACGATGCACATACATTCTAGGTTTTCAACGAGGGTTTACTAAACAGATTTTGGATTTAGAAATATGAAATCGGGCACGAGACCCATTTGATTTACAAACTCTCGGACTTGGAGTCCATTTGATTTGACAAGGAATCACACCTAGGGTCCATTTGAGCTATACGATCGGATCGAGGGTCCATTTGGTTTACGATTCGGGTTTGAGGCCCAATTAGTGGTACTATCGGGCTTGATGCCCTGTTGATTTATGATATCGGGCCTAAGACCCATTTCGTTGAGATATCGGGCTTAAGGCCCCGTTGGTTGTAACATCGGGCTTGAGTCCCAGTTCGGTTTGTGAAAGGAGTATTCGGGCATGAGACTCTATTGAATTGTGGATTTAGGCTGAGGCCTGTGAAATGGTTTTGAATCGGATTCGAGGAATCCTATTGATATGAATCGGGTATGAAACCCAGTTAAGAAATAAGTTTTGAGAAAGAAAGAATGTATTTGAAAATGATGATGAACCCTCCTTCATGATTATATGGTCTCATCCAGACGTCGACCTGGAGAGTCACGATCCACAAACCAGAGTGGGTATCCCCATAGGGATACCGTTCCAGGAGTGGAGGTTACGAGATATGATGTGGTCCCGAACCAGATTCCGGAGAGATATGTGGAATAGATCCAAAGAGAGATCTAGGACTAGATCTAGAGTGGGTATCCCCATACGGGTTTTGAATTGTGATTTCGGGTCAGGGACCCAAATGGATTTATGGGTTATGACGGTTTATGGGGCCGGGCATGAACCCTTGTAAGGTTTTGAGAATATTTTCAAGTGGTTTTTATGAATAATTGATAAATGGTTTTTGAATGCATGCATATGCTTTTATGAAGGGCATAAATGTCTTTGTATGTAAATGTATTTTAATGAAAAGTTTATTTTGTCCACTCACGGTTTTCGTGTTTTAGTGCCCTTCAGGTTGATAGCGGATGCGGGCTGTAGCAGAGACAAGACATCACTCTCCTCCTCCTACGATCCTGACGCACTCTGATAGCCCCGGCGGGGGCTGGAGATGGAATTTTCCCTGGTCTGACACTTGGTGTCAGACGGGATCAGGCGAGTCCTACGTTAATCCCTGGGGATTTGGGACCGGTCCTGACAGTATCCACCACACAACCTACTCACCAACTCGGAACTAAACAAAGTATCTCATCATCTCAAGCTCAACATCTCCTGATTCCGAGATTCCAACCATGATACTCAATCTGCAACACGAATACCACCATTGGAAAAACCGTCCAACGTCAACTCTGCTACACTTAGGCGATCCTCAACTCCTACGGATCACGACCACGTGTCCGTAGCCAAATCAACTCACCGACTACTCGTCTGTCGGTTATCCCCGTTTATGTACTTCCAAACGGGTATCCGTCATCACTCCTTCTGATACTCGTATCTCAACCTTTATGAAGTTCAACTCCGACCGCGTGCTAAAACATGAGTCACCAACTCTCAAAATCCTCAACCCCTGACCTTGGACTCCCCAGTTACCACCCTCAAAGTCATCGATCACCAAGTGCTAACTTCGACATCTGCCTACATACGCCAACACATCAAGGGAAGTCCACAAAAATCAATCCACACTAACGGTCAAACCCCAACTATACAAACCTAGCCTGATTCAACCCAAAGTATAGGTCCATCACGCTTCCACTGCGCTACTCTCATCCTCCTAACGGCATCCTGACCGTTCGTCCCGAAACATGGCCTTCCAATGGTCATCACCTAACCCTGCCACCTAACCCTGCTCGGTTAATGGTTCCTACCAGACACTAGCACCTCACAACTGGCCACAACCTCAACTTAATGTGCCCATCTGACCATTTACAAGCATCCCAACTCGTGGCACATCATCTCTACTCCAGGGCTCACAGTACACTAAGCTAGAACCACTGCTCACACCGAGCCAAACCCTCAATCTTCGCTCGAGTCGGGGAACTAACCTTCCTCATAATCCACAACTCGTAGAACTCACTGCTCAACCAGCGCCACAGTCTCATTGGACGCATCCAGAGTCGCCCACCAACTATTCCCTACCTCGGCTGCACCTAGCAGCACCATCTCCGATCAGGCCGTAAGTTGGCCCAAGCCACCACCACCAACTCAGGTTTCCAAAACTAAGCACTTCCTCTGCGGCTTCTCACAAAGATACGTACAGTCCCAATGAGTCATCCCAATAGGGTTCCTCAACTCATCCTCGTCATACGGATTATCCAAATCTGTAACAGCTACTTGTTCACTGCACCCTTCCCACTCGGGTCGTCACACGCGGCTTATCAGTAAGTCTAAATACCAACCTCAAAAAGTATCCATCCGTATGGGGAAATCCCTCAGATCCTCAAGGTTGGTTCCTGAACCCTCGCCACGGGAGAAATCCGGCTACTCGTAGCGGCACAAATCCAATCTCGGTCCAAATCGACCAAAAGGTCTCCAATCCGCACTATCATCCTCCGGCCTAACTCGACTTAACAAGCCATCTTCAACTAGCCTTCTCGGCCCACGTATACCACCCACTCAATAGGCTGTCATTGGGCTCCACAGACCAACCAGTCAACCCTCCGTCGACCCTCAATCATAGTTCACTGGTTACCATCCAAGTTAACCACGATGGCATACATTTGACCCTTAGGTCCAATCATCGAGCATATCCAGCGCCAAACACGCTAACTACTCTAGTCCTGAGTAGACATATATCTCACCACACCCCACATATCGGGTAACACATCACCCCAGGCACTAATAATCGCCTCTAACTAACCAGTAGCGAACGTACTATCACTATCGCATCCAGGTTGATGACGGGTTATTCCGCATCGAGACATCACATCTATAGTAGCTTCACAATACCCAAGTCGACGAACCAACGACTCTGGGAGCCATTCCTCGGGCAGAGCGTTCAAAACCTGCTCTGATACCAATTTGACAGGACCCATCCCCAATCCCCCTAGATTAAGGGCTAAATCCTGCTCTCATCCAACTTACGCATGACATGAAGGCTAAACCGACGTCCAACCTCCTTGTGACACGTAAGTCGGACAAGGGATTTTTCAACACACCGTTCCCAAACTTACGGACTTCCCAGAGCACGCAGACTCTACTGTAGGTCGCGTGTGTGATGTCTTCGCCCCTCTCTATCAACAGCCCGGACTGCAACAACCTGGAGGGTTTCGAAAACATGAAAAGTCTGTGAGTAGACAAAAATAAAATATAAGTTCAAAAACAGTTATCAAAACACAATTACATTTATACCCTCCGTTTAAAAACTAATGCATGCATATTAAAGCCCATGTCTTAAAACCATTTTATGTTCAAGTGATTCAAAACCATATAAGAAAAACCGAACTCATTTTCCTTTTCTCAAATCCCGGGCCTCAGCCCAAAATAACCAAAATCCATAATATCCGGGTCATTGCCCAAAACATCGGAAAACCATTATTGAAAACCATCATCATCAAGTCTCAGTGAAATCCAAAACACATTTGAAACCACATTTCTATCCATCGAACCTGTCAGATCTATCCGAGTCTTTAAACTCAATCCAGACCTCAATATAATCCGAATCTTTAAACTCCCGAGTCTTTAAACTAAATAGGCCTACGGGGGAAATATCAATATCCGAGTCTTTAAACTCCCGAGTCTTTAAACTCAATCCGGGTCTTTAAACCCAATTCGGGCATGCCCCCGTCATAATCATATACGGGTCTTTAAACCCAATAACCAGATCCAGCAAATCCAATCCAAAACCATTATCCATTTCCGAATCTGATTCCGCAATCTCATCACGATCCCGAATCCAAACCCATAATCATATCCATAACCGTTTCCAAATCCGAGTCCGAAACCATTATTCCGTAAGCTGGCATCCGGAATAATCATATCCGGACCCAAATTCGGAAATCCACTTTCAAGTTTCAAAACCGAATCCAGAATCATCATTCTGAAATGCGTTTTCAAAACACGAAATCTCATTTATCAAAACCAGTTTTCAGAACTGGGCCTTAAGCCCGAAATCACTTTACAAAATCCATTTTAAATTTGTTGAAATCAAATCATATTTCAAATCCCTAAATCAAATCATTAAAACCATGTTCAAAAACATCAATCGTATTCCCATAAAATGTGTAATTCCGTAAATATCTCGAAAATCGTGCAAAACCGCAAACCATCAAGATCATAAGAAAAATTATAGAATCACCTATATAAAAAATAGAAAAACATATATGCATGCATCATAAGTTAGAAAGCAAAGTCCACTCAGACCGTTTCACTCCTGCCTCGATACGCGTGCACATATGCCGTTTCCGGCCAATCCACTATCACCACCTTTTCCGAACCTACTCAAATCCCATAATAAGGTCACTAACTACTTCACAATGATCATACTAAAGCCCCGTAATTTTCCCGACTTTTTAACTATTTCTAAACGAGCCCTAAAACCTTCGGACAACCCGAAACATATCGAGACGATGTCCGATCGACTCAAAAATAATCCCAAAATGTTCGTTACATCGAATACTTTAAAAGTCATATTAGAACCTACCTCAAACTCCGTGCCATGCATCCACAAGCGCCGTCCAAAGGGGCTGCGCGTGGGCCTCATGCGCCTGCACTGTTAATCCATGTCCTCAGGTGAACCGGGTTCGAACCGATTTAGGCCGACCCGGTCCAGACTCGAATCGGCATGGGCGGTTTTTCCTTCGGTTTCGGTCCATTTTCAACCCCGTTTATTCCATTAGCTTCGTCTCGGTGTTTCTAGTCGATCTCTAATATCCTAACATGAAAAAAAAAGTCGAGAAATTACCTCCCAAACTAAGGATCGAATCAAGTTTTTTCCTCCTATGTGTTCTTGCTTCTCCGGCCACCATTGGCCATGGTTTCACATCTTATGAACTCACCTGAACTTCCAGATCATCACTCAATTAATAAAATCAATCGACAACAATTAATTAATGAATTGCCATTTTCGAATTCAAAAAGGACGTCATTGGTTTCTTACCGTACCACCGCCCCCGTGCACCACCGTGGCTGCCACCTAGTTTGTCTCAACCTTTTTTCCACCTCTTATTCACACAACATGGAACAGAGATGACATTGGAGGGAAATTGTACAGTTTGGGTTCACGACTTCTGTTTTCCGCTGTTTTCGACGGTTTCTAGGCCGCCGTTCACGACAGGCTGTCGTGACAGAACCACCACAATCCTCTTGCCGTCTTCTCACTTTTTCCTTCATACTTCATGGAAAAGAATCACGTTGGAGAGTAAGGGGATTGATGATTCTCACGGGTCCTCTGTATTTTGTTTAACAAAATCATGCAACCATTTAAAATCCGAGAAGATAAGTGTGGAGGTGGGGAAGAGGCTTTCACAGCCTTCCAGCAAGGCACAAGTGTCCCAATTCCATTGGGCACAATTCCCAAGACACCAAGTGGCACAATCTCACTGGGCACAGATCCCTCGGCGGCAAAAGACCAAAATGCCCTTTTATGGTAAATTACCATTTTGCCCTTCCTGTTCCTAGACCCATAACTCAGTCATCCAAACTCCAATGACCCGGGTGCCGCCTGTCATTGTACTCAGGGCATCGAGACCTTCCTAGCGGTCCTCGAAATTACCAAAATACCCTTCAATTTCCGAACGTCATAAATTCCTCCTAGGTTGTCGGAATCGGACGTGCCACTATCTATGAACTCGTGATGCCCCAAACTACATCACGATTATTGGTCAAAGTACTTTTGACTGTCCGAACAAAAAGTAAACATTTGTGTCCATTTTAGGGGCAAAACTGTCATTTTGCACCGTTTGTTCCGAAAACATCCAACTAATCACCGATTAACTTCACTATTCCATCATTAACCCACTAATCTAATCCCAATTTCTGGGACAGGCTGTTACACTTCAACTCCCGACTCAAGTTGTTTCCCGGTAAGTTACGTTCTCGTTGGTCTTGTCCATTCATTATCACTAATTTTTTCTCTCATGGTGCAATTGAAATTCAACATCCGGTTAAGCAAGAACCATTCAAGGTGAATGGCCATAGACTCAAGCACTACTATGGGACATCTCCATCCCCCTTGAGGCCCCCAAGGCCCCTGCACCTGCTCTCTCATGAGCTGCTATCCTCGTCTCTCCTAGACGTTAAATCAAGCGCTCCTAGAAGGCAACCGAGCCCTGGTTTGTTCCCTCTTTCTTATGACGTTTTTCACCTTATAACTAATGAGTTTGTCTTCCTTTTATGCTTAAAACATTGAGGAAAATGTTTCATTTAGGTTTGGGGGTATTGGACTTATGTTTAGGGGTACACAACTCAGTTTCTGTTTTGATTTCCTTGCTGTTTTATATTTTTATTTTTTTTATTTTCTACTCTTAATTCCTTGTCCCTTTTTGTTTTTTGTTTTGTTTTCTTTGCTGTTTTTTTGTTTTGTGGTGCTAGTTCTTTATGCTTAGAAAAGTTAATATGAATGTATAGAACATGAGAATTGCTTGTACTTACTAAGAATCGTTGCCATTGCCATTGAATTCACACTTGCACTTCACAATACCATACTCGAGTGATTAAGCAACCAAAACAATTGAATTTTACCATGCTTATAAAATCAGTGGAGACCACCATTGTGAGATCTTTGAGCTTAATTGCCTTTCTTTTTGATTGATCTACTTGTTTATACTCTTAAACACTCATCACTTTGTTCTTAATTGCATGATCTCTGTCTATTTGCATTGATTTTTAAAGAACCATATCTATTGGATGCTCTTGATTTAATGTGTAATTGTTTATGAGATGATATATGTCAGGACCCCGTCCCAAATATCGCCACGATACCCAGGACGAACCCTGCTCCCGTCTGACAATCACACCTAAAGTACCAAAATAACCTCCATACTACAATAAGCATAACTATCAGACGAAGGAGTAAATATATACAACTGTAAGTCAGAGCATAGTTCTACAAATGGGCACAAAATCCTACTATGCTAGTCTCGCAACGGAAGAACGTCAAAAGCTCTATGGCTCGATATCTGCCTCAACGTTCACCCCGGCGCTATCACCACGACCTGGAGGGAAAATTTAAAACCAAAAGTGTGAGTGGACTAGAATAAATATAAGTTTTAAAATCAGTTTATCATCAAATCAAGTTAAGGAAAATAATAATATTTCTTCCCTCCGTTTTTCAAAACATGCATGCCTAACTAAGTATTAGAAAATCATAACATGAAACATCATAAGAAACAGAAACACTATAAAACGGATATAGAAATCATAGTATGTGCATCATAAAACCATATTATAACTATGAACGTCAAACCATCATTTTCCGATCAAACCTGCTGGACCTATCCGAGTCCTTTAAACTCAACCAGGCCTCAAATATAATTCCGAGTCCTTTAAACTCCCGAATCTTTAAACTCAATAGGCCTATGGGGGTAATATCATAAATGTCCGAGTCTTTAAACTCCCGAGTCTTGAAACTCAATCCAGCCCGTCCCCCGTTAATCAATATCTGGGTCTTTAAACCCCTATCCAGATCCAGCAAATCCAATCCAAATCCAGTGGAAAACCAGTTCGAAATCCATCGCCAAACTCGAATTCAAAATCCCCGGTCCGAAGCCCTTCCGGCGTTCAGAACCGACATTCCGAACCCAAATCCGGAAATCCATTATTATACCAAAAACCACATGTAATCACGAAGCATATTTCATAACCCATTTATCATCCTCAGAAAACATTTATAGGTTGAAATCCTCAAATATGGCATCAGAATCCGAAAACCAGCTTTTCTCGAAAAACGTGCAAAAATGTCTCAAAAACGTGCAAACACATCAACCACATATAATCATCATTAGAACGCATAAAAACATATTTAATATCATAAAACATCCATAAAACAGTTAGGCATGCTCGGGTTTAAAGAAAGAGTCCACTCACAGCTCAGAACGAGTCAATCGCGCTCCGTGCGCTCCTCGACCGTCTCGGGTGCCTCCCGTCCTGTCAATAAGCACCAAATAGGGTCACAAACACATTAAAGGATACTAACCCTAATTTCCCCCAATTTTTCGAGAATTTATTAGTATTTTAATCCTAGACCCTAAACCGTCCAGATTCCCGAACAACCTCCTAACATCGTCCGATTCACCCGAAAACCATACCAATGAACTCCTTAGGACGTTTAGAACCAAAACCATGTTGAAGCTTGGCCGGAATCCTTCCTACGCGCCTCCACGCGCCGCCCAAAGTGGCTGCGCGTGGGCCTCACGTGCCTGCTACAGTGTTTCTCCTACCTCGAGTCACCCGGTTCAGCACAGTTGAACCGGCGTGACCGGCTCTCTTCCGTTCATCCACCAATTCGGTCCAAACCAATCCCAAGAGCTTCGTCCCATCCTAAGCAATCTAACCATGTCCTAATATTGAAGAACCACGGCCTAAAACCCACCGTTCACGGCCTCGAAACAGACGGCCCGTGGCCCCCTATTTTAGCCGCAGGCCGCCCAGGTCCTCCCCCGGCACGACACCACAACCAAACGACTCCTGGGACCTCCAGGAGTCTCACCCTGGCCTCCAAATCCCTCGACTCTAAGCCCAACTCCACGACTTTCGATTTGAATTTCACGGGAAAAACAGAGGAAGTGGGCTTACCTTTCGATTCAGGCTCCGCCGTGTGCACCTCCGCGTGCCACGGTGCTCGTTGGACTCCCCTGCAGCCTCCTGAACCTCCTACCACCTTGGTTTGAACCACCACACGGCACAACTACCGTCCCTATCTCACAACCTCCCTGTTTTCCTCAGAACTCCCGCCACATCACCACCGTGTCCCTGTGCACGATTCCTCCACCAAAACATGATCACCAGCACCGCCTTGTCTCTCTGTCACTCTCTCAATCCACTCGTCACTCACTCACCCCCTGAATCGATCACTGTCTCTCAATCTCTTCTCTCTGTTTTCTGTGTGTTCAAGCACGATGCACGGTTTGAAATCGTGCAAAGTGTGGCCGTGCACACTTAGAACTCCCTGGAACCATCCAGCCACCCACACGTGTCCAACATCCAATGGCTCAGCCAAAATATCCCTGCCACTTGCCCTTATCTGATTGGGCTGAGGGAAATGACTAAAATACCCCTCATGTACAAATTACCATTTTACCCTCGTACTTTCCAGACCCGTAAATATTCCGTCCGACGTCCGATGACAGCGTGCCACCTGTCGTTGTACTCAGGACGTCGAGACCTATCTAACGGTCCTCGGTCTACGTGAAAATCACAAGTCCTCCAAAAAGTCAACATTTTCCTCAATTAGTCACAATTACGGTAACGCCCGCAATCTTCCGAACGTCATAACTTTTTCTCGATTTTCCGAATCTTACCTGCCACTTGTCTACGGACTCGTGACGTCCTAAAATACGTCACGGTCAATAGTCAACACTCATCCAACTAGTAAATCGAAAAGTCAACTTTTGGCCTACTATTCACAAGGGCAAAATCGTCCTTTATATACAAAACTTTTACAAAATTACATTTATACCCTTCCCGAAGGTACGGGTTGTTACAATATATAGGCTATGTTTGTTTTAGCTCCTAAAGGCCCTTCTTTTCCCTGTCCCAATTGCATGCTCCCTAAGCCTCTTTGAAGACATACACTTAGCCGTTTTGTTCTTCACCTACAATATGACCTAGCCAAGTTTTGAACCATTCATAATGGCTACACCCTATAATCTAAACTTGTGCCAAGGTTGCATCAAATGAGATTCATGGTGAGGAGGAAATATGTTGATGTTTTGTGCTCCTCATACTCATGTGATGGAAGTATGTTTGAATGGAAGAGTTCGTTCGTTTATTTGTAAAGTGAGGAAGTTATTGCATGATCTTGGCTCAGCTCATATAAACAAAAATGTATCAAGTTCATTAGTGAAAAGAAAAGAATAGAATGCAAAAAAAAAAAGAAAAAGAAAAAAATTGTGGAAAAAAAAAAGAAAACAAAACAAAAGGGTAATGAACTTTGAGTTGAGTCAAGTGAGCCAAGTACCTCAATTAGAGCATTTTTGTGAGATTAAGCTTGGTTTCATCTAAACTCAAGGTCCGAGTCATGACTTCTCATGCCTTGATGCAGTTTAGGTTCTTTGAATTCCAACTTTACATTCTAAACCCAAGATCCTAGCCCATTACAACCCTTGAATGAAGACCTATTGATCTTGTGAATGGTTATGCAAAGGATTAAGGTACCGTATCTCCTGTTCTTAACTTCAATTCCTTCATGAGATCATTATTTACATATAAAGTGCTTTTCTTCATTGAAATCCATATGTGATTAACTTGATTTTCTTTACATAAACTCTTCACATATGCTTGTTGAGTGAAAACCTTAGGATTCTTGAGCGTATTGAGTGATGCCTAGTGAGGATTAGAGTCGAGGTAAAATCTTTCTAGGGTGTTTAGATGACGTTGTTTTCTAGTTTGATCATTTGAGATGTTGGTATAACACTTAACACTTGAGTTCACAGTTATGCATGTTTCATGGTTTGTGTGAGTTTAATTTCTATTCTTGATTCTTATTAACTTGTTGATGCATGAGTTCTAACATCCTTTGTGTTAAGTCAAAACGTTTGTGGGTATCGTGACTGCTATAACCCTTAGGAGACAAAACTCCTCCTACTTGGTGAACCTAGAGGTTTAAATGCTTGGCATAACTAGATCAAGTTTTTTTTTTGCTAAGGGACTAGCAAAGATAGGTTTGGGGGTATTTGTAAGTCACAAATAAAGCATCATTTCAATGTTATTTGTTCTCACTTTTACCTTATCATAGGAGAAAATGATATCTTTTGTGAAGTTTGTGCAGATTGCTTAGTTGAGATTTAAATCATGTTTTGCAATAAAAATGTGATCTTTTCAAGGCTATTATCTTCAAGAACCCAGCAAGGACTCATCAAGGATCATATCATCTCCCATTTTCACGTCCAAGATCCCCCAAGATCACCAAAAATGCGGCTAAGCCCCTTAAGTTCCTAAAATTGCGATTAAGGGTCTTTTAGGGTATTTACTTGTGCATCAAGCATCCTTGGAAGAATTTTCCTACCTTTCTCAATGAGGAATGACATGGATTGAATTGGATAAGAAGATTTAATTATATTCCTAATCAGATATGAAGTTAAAGATTGAAAGAAATTAGGAAAGGAAGTTTCTTGGAAATCAAGAAACAATCATAAATCATGGCTAGGGTTAATTTACCTTTAGCCGCAATTTGTAGCCCATTTCCTTTATTTTCGGATTGTGATCTGATTTGGAAAGATATAATTCAATTCCTAGTCAAAGATGAAGTCAATAAGTGGATTAAAGAAGGAAAAGAAGATTCCTTAAGCAAGAGGGACACAAAAATGCGGCTAAGTCTTGTTTTCATGGCTAAGGAGTTTTCCTCCTTGTTTTGGGGGTCATTTTCCCTTTCTTTAGGGAGATGTTAGGGCAGGTGTTAGGGGATATAAATAGATGTTTTCTCATTTTTTTGGACACCCAATTTACCTCCTAAGGTCCCAAAACTCTGCAAAAATTTCTACTTAAAGTTTATACACAAAGTAGCCACAATTTACCTATTGTCCATGCTTTTGGATTCAAGTCTTGCATCTCTTTGTGACGTGAAGCTTGGGAGAAGAAGAAGTGTTTATACCACTTCTCTCACGCATCATTCATCTTAGTATTTGTGTTTCTCAATCCCTAATCTCTTTAAGTTTATATGTATTCAATTATGATGTTGTTAACTTAGTTATGCGTGAGTAGTTTCCTTTTGGATTAGGGCTGTTTGAAGCCCTAACCATGTTAGTTTATAATTAGATTTCTGGTTGTTGATTATGATTGTTATGTATGCCTGGATTTTTTGGATTACTATGCTTCATGAACTCAATTTATGCTTGTAAGTTTGATCACCTTATTTGCATATAATTGTCGATGTAATTGCTTGACGGATCACCTCGATGTTTGTGTTCACCCTGCAATTTGTAGCATCATGTTTAAGAGGGGGGAATCTTATTCGTAATCTAAACTCATGACTTCCTAGGAATGCACATCACTTTACTAGGGATAGTGTAGTGTCATTAAATCTTCTTCATGTTTCATGCATTATCACGCACCATCGGTAATAGTTGTTTAAGGGAAGGTACATCACGCTTAAACATGCAATCTCTAAAGATAAATGTGTGGGATGAGCTTTAGTCGGACCCTTCCATGGGCACTTAATTCAGATACATGCATAATTAATCTAATCAACGAAATCTAAGGAGAACTATAATTGGTAAAGGTGGATAACATGTCCTAATTCGTCCTAATCATCCAATAAACTTTCAAATTAATTTTTTCATCATTTTACACTTTTTTTTCATCATTCAATTTCGTTCTAATCATCACTCAAAACCTCCCAACGTTTTTGTACTTTTTCTCAAGTTGTTTCATTCCAAAATAAGTGGATTCACGTTGAACAAGTCCTCGAGGGATCGACCTTTGCAAACCGACTATACTCGTCATACAATTAGGAGTTAACATTCATAATTTCTTGGTTGATATGTAACGACCCATCTCGGAAATCGGGATTAGATTAGTGGTTAATGACAGATTAGTGATGTGAATAGGTAATTAGTTGGATGATCTCGGACGGACGGTGCGAAATGACGATTTTACCCCTATAATTGGAAAAACAGTTGACTTTTGGTTCGAACGGTCAATCTGACTTTGACCGATGACCGTGACATAGTTCGGGACGTCACAAGTTCATAGACAGGTGGCACGTCCGATTCCGACATTCGAGGGTACTTTGGTAATTTGGTTAAAAAGGGACAATTTGTTGACTTTTCAGGCGCCATGGACTTTTCACGTAATTCGAGGACCGTTAGGTAGGTCCTGATTCCCTGAGTACAACGACAGGCGGCACGCCGTCATCGGATGTCAGACGGTTTAGTTACGGGTCTAGGAACACGAGGGGAAAAATGGTAATTTGTGCAGCAATGGGCATTTTGGTCATTTTTCTATCTTGAAATGTGTGCCCAGTAATACCAGGACACTTGGCTGTTTTTGGATGGGGTGACCACCAGGTTTTGGACACTTGGCTGGGTCTGGATGGCTGTGGAAGTTTTGGGCACTGCCTTATTCAAATGCTTTAAGTTGTGCACGGTTTGGGAAGGAAGATAGAAAACCAGAGCAGGGAAACCATGACACCCTCATCTTGGATTCTTCATCAATTGAGGCTACTTGGTGAAAGAAGTTGAGAGAACACATATTGAGGTGTGTGGTGGTGCTGCTACCAAGCACCGTCGTGCACAGTGGTGGTCAAACAGAGGTTAGGACAGTAAGTCCTGTTTTTGAATTCGAAACTGGATGTTTAGTTTAGGCCACTAATGACGGTTCTAATTGATCAGAGGGTGATCAGGAGGGTGAGATGTGATTGAGGAGAGGTGAAGGATGGCATGCCGTGGACGGTTGCCATAGAACCCGAGAACGGTTTAGTTGGATTTCAACAATGGAAACTTAGTCTTCGATGGTTGATGATTAATTTTATGAGTTAGAATAGGTTGTGAAGGTTGCAAGAAACTCTTTAGGACTGAAACCTCGGCTGGAGGTGGCCGGATTCACTGGAACTGAACGAAGAACCTTGATTGAGAAGGTAACTTCTCATTCTTAAGTTTAGATTTTGACATCGTAGATGGGTAAATAATAATGAGATGAAGTTGTAGGACTAATTAGAATTAAAAATGGATCGAAAATTAAGACACTATGGAGTCGAACTGCCTGCGCCGGTTCAAACCGGTAAGAACCGGGGTGGCGAGAGGCTGAAGGAGATGAACTGTACTGGCGCGTGGCTCCCACGCGTAGCCCCTTTGGGGGGTGCGTGTGGGCGCGTGGCATGGATTTCGAGGAAGTTTCCAACATAACTTTTAAAGTATTCGATGTAACGAACATTTTGGGATTTGTTTCGAGTCGATCGGACATCGTCTCGACATGTTTAGAGACGTCCGAAAGTTTTAGGACTCGGTTAAAAATAGTTAAAAATTTGGGAAAATTACGAGGTTTTAGTATGAACATTGTGAAGTAGTTAGTGACCCTATTATGGGATTTGGACATGTTTGGGAAAGCCAGTGATGGTAGATTGGCCGGGAACGAAGTAAGTGCATGCGTATCGAGGCGACGACGCTGATGGTTGATAGAGATTTTACCAAGCACAAAAGATGTACTAGGCAAAACCTCTATGTGTAATAAACTTTGCAAGTGCACAAGACGTGTAGATAGTATAGATGCAAGCAAAGGTCGATCCCACGAAGACTTGCTCAAAGATATCCAATTCTGTTTAATCAATTGACTTAAGTGGAGTAATTAAAATGCAATGGGGGGTTTGTTATGTTTTATGAATGAAATAAATTAACTAATAATAACTAAGTCGAGCTAGGGTTTCTATCCACCTTTACCAATTATAGTTCCGTTAGATTTCTTTGATTAGATTACTATGCATGTATCTGAATTAAGTACCCGTGCAGGGGTCTGGCTAAGGCTCACCCCACACATAATATCTTCTCTTAGATTGCGTGTTTAAGCGTGATGTGCCCGCTCTTAAACAACTATTACCGATGGTGCGTGTTAATGCATGAAACATAAAGAAGATTTGATGACACTACACTATCCCTAGAAAAGTGATGTGCAGACCTAGGAAGTCATGAGTTTAGATTACGAATAAGTGATGTGCACAAATATAAATAAAGCAAAAAATAATAAAAGGACAATGAATAAAAGAGATGATGGAAAAATCCCTCAAGGTTGACTTGTTGAATTTGAAGATGTTTGAATTATAAAGAGTGCTTGAATTAAATTACAAAACTCTAAACTATGAACATGGATTGAAGTACGAATTTTGACAGAGTTTTGGGGAACTTCAAGTGGTAAATTCGGCCCCCAAAAACAATAAGAAAACATCTCTTTATAACCCCAAACACCTGCCCTAACATCTCCCTCAAAGAAAAGGGAAAACAGCCCCAAAACAAGGAGGAAAACTCCTTGTTTTTATGAAAAACCATAGTTAGGCGTTTTTTGTATCCTTCTTGTACAAGGAGTCCCTTTCCGTCCTTCTTTCCACTTCTTGACTTTATCTTTGACTATAAATTCATTTAATGCTATCCTAAATCAGATTACATTGCCCTAAAATAAAGGAAACACGATAAATTGCGGCTACGGAAGTTAATTAACCCTAGCCATGTACAAGATGGTTTCTTAATTTCCAAGAAACTTCATTTTCCTTGTTTCTTGCCTCTTTAACTTCAACATCTGATTAGGAATATAATTAATTCTTCTTATCCAAGTCAATCCTTGTCATTCCTCATTTAGAAAGGTAGGAAAATTCGTCCAAAGTTACTTGATGCACAAGTAAACCCCCTAAAAACACCTTTAACCATATTTTGTGTTCTTCTAGGGGCTAGGCCTGAATTTTAGGGTCTTGGTGGATCTTGGTTATGTAAATGAGAGATAATGAGGCCCTTTATGAGTCCTTGAGGAGTCCTTAAAGGTTTAGCCTTGGAAAGATCACATTTCATTGTAAAACATGATTTAAACCTCAACTAAGCAATATGCACAAACTTCACAAAAGATATCATTTTCTCCTATTGTTTGAATGATTATAATCAAAAGATAAGTAAAAGGGATAACAAATAACGTTGAAATGATGCTTAATTTGTGACCTATCAAATACCCCCAAACCTATCTTTTGCTAGTCCCTTAGCAAAACAACAAAATAAAAGACTTGATCTAGTTATGATAAGCATTTAAACCTCTAGGTTCTCCTAGTAGGAGGAGTTTTGTCTCCTGAGGTTTATAGTAGCACGATACCCACAAACGTTTTACTTAACACAAAGGATGCTAGAAGTCACGATCAACAAGTTAATGAGAATCAAGAATATAAAATAAACTCACACAAACCAAGAAACATGCCAAACCATGAACTCAAGTGTTAAGTGTTTATACCAACATCTCAAATGATCAAACTAGAAAACAACGTCCTCTAAACACCCTAGAAAGATTTCTCCTCAACTCTAATCCTCACTAGGCATCACTCAATACGCTCAAGAATCCTAAGGTTTTCACTCAGCAAGCATATGTGAAGAGTTTATGTAAAGAAAATCAAGTTAATCACATATGGATTTCAATGAAGAACAGCACTTTATCTGAAAATATGATCTCACAAAAGGAATTGAAGTTTAAGAACAGAGATACGTACCTTAATCATTTGTATAACCATTCACAAGATCAATAGGTCTTCATTCAAGGGTTGTAATGGGGCTAGGTTCGTGGGTTTAGATAGAAAAGTTGGAATTCAAAGAACCTAAACTGCATCAAGGCATGAGAAGTCATGACTCGGACCTTGAGTCTAGATGAAACCGTGCTTAAGCTCATAAAAATGCTCTAATTGAGCTACTTGGCTCACTTGACTCAACTCTAAGTTCATTGCTTTTTTTTTTCTTTTTCTAATCGCAATTTTTTCTTTTCCCTTTTATTTTCTTTTTTTTATTTTTTATTTTATTTTCTTTTCACTAATGAACTTGATACCATTTTTTTTATATATAGATGAGCTGAGCCAAGATCATGCAATAACTTCCTCACTTTACAAATAAACGAACGATCTTTTCCATTTAAACATACTTCCATCACATGAGTACGAGTAGCACAAAACATCAACATATTTCCTCCTCACCATGAATCTCATTTGATGCAACCTTGACACAAGTTTAGATTATAGGGTGTAGCCATTATGAACGGTTCAAAACTTGGTTAGGTCATATTGTAGGTGAAGAACAAAATGGCTAAGTGTTTGGCTTCAAAGGGGCTTAGGGAGCATGCAATTTGGACGAGGAAAAGAAGGGCCTCCAGGAGCTAAAACACACATAGCCTTTATCATATCTCATAAAAAATTACACACTAAATCAAGAGCATCCAATAGATATGGTTCTTTAAACATCAATGCAAATAGAAAGAGATCATGCAATTAAGAACAAAGTGATGAGTGTTTGAGAGTAGAAACAAGTAGATCGCTCAGAAAGAAAGGAAATCAAGCTCAAAGATCTCACAATGGTAGTCTCCACTAATTTTCTAAGTATGCTCAAATTCAATTGCTTTGGTTGCTTAATCACTTGATTATGGTTCGTGATGTGCAAGTGTGAATTCAATGGCAATGGCAATGATTCTTAGTAAGTATAAGCAATTCTCATGTTCTATACATTCATATTAACATGTTTAGGCATAAAATCTAGCATCACAAAACAGAAAACAGCAAAGAATTTAAAACAAAAAACAAAAAACAGCAAGGAAATAAAAGCAGAGGAAAAAAAAACAGCAAGCATTTCAAAACAGAAACTGAGTTGTGTACCCCTAAACTTAAGTCCAATACCCCCAAACCTAAATGAAACATTGTCCTCAATGTTTTGAGAAAAAAAGGAAGACAAAATCATGAGTTAGAAGGTAAAAAACGTCCATATGAAAGAGGGAACAAACCAGGGTAAAGTTGAGCACTTAGGATGCTTGCGGTTCAAGAGTCACTTGAGGGGCTCCAAACCTGGCTCTCCTTTAGTGGTATCTTGCTTGCAACATAAATGAATTGATTAGTTCTACAAGTAGAAATCCACTTCCTAGACTTTAACATTTCTGGGAACAAGTACAATAAAGATTTGAATGTAAGTAAAAACTGCTTGATCCCAATAGACAAGTAAGCATAATGATCTAAGTATGGGGGCCATGGAAGGTCTTTGGGTTGCTTCGGCCGTGGCCTTGAGCCTTGGGTGGAGCTGAATGTCTCAAAGGTGCATACCACCATCTTGATACTTCTTTCATCTTGCCTCCTACAAGTATCATTAAACCTGCACAAACCATTAGACACAACATCAAATTTCTCACCAAAACAACTAAATTGAGTAAGAAACTTAAATGGTAAATATAAGAATAAGGAAGGCCCTGGAAAAGTAAGGATAAGAGGTGCTTGAGGAGTTGAGGCAGCAAGGATAGGTGCTGGAATTTCAGGGACCTCTAGGATAGGTGCTGGAATTTCAGGGACCTCGGCCAAAACTTGGTGCAATGCTTGCGGGTTTGGTTCTATTTCATGAACATCATGAGCATGACCCGAGGTGAATTCATTGGTTCTGTTCGTGGGTGGGAAGGGGACATACACATCATTATCTTCATCATCCCAATCGGGTTCCCAAAGTTGTTTAAGTCGAAGGTGCTCTAGTTCCTTGTCCTCTAAGAGGGCTTCCCGTAGTGTTCTTTGAGATCGGACCTCGTTTAGTGCATCCTGAAGTGTTTTTTGAGGCCGGGCAGGGCTAGGAACTGAAAGAGGAGGATTCCAAGTGTATGGTGGTTCACTCCATCCGTGGTTGTATGACTCCATATAGGGCTGATTGTAAAGCTCAGGCATGTACATGCAATCTTGGGGGTATGCCCATCCCCCTTGATTACTTGGAACCGAAGGAATGTCTGCAAAAGGCTCGTAGGCCCAACCTTGAGAAGAATAATACCTATTCCATGATTCCATGGTACCTAGACACGTAACAAAAATAAAACCAAAAATTTATATATAAAATAAAAAAGAAAAATCACTAAGTCAAAGGAATCAAATAAAATGGACACCGTTGAGGAACAAGTCCCCGGCAACGGCGCCAAAAACTTGATAGAGATTTTACCAAGCACAAAAGATGTGTTAGGCAAAACCTCTACGTGTAATAAACTTTGCAAGTGCACAAGACGTGTAGATAGTATAGATGCAAGCAAAGGTCGATCCCATGAAGACTTGCTCAATGATATCCAATTCCGTTTAACGCAATTGACTTAAGTGGAGTAATTAAAATGCAATGGGGGGTTTTTTATGTTTTATGAATGAAATAAATTAACTAATAATAACTAACTAAGTCGAGCTAGGGTTTCTATCCACCTTTACCAATTATAGTTCCGTTAGATTTCCTTGATTAGATTACTATGCTTGTATCTGAATTAAGTGCACGTGCAGGGGTCCAGCTAAGGCTCACCCCACACATATTATCTTCTCTTAGATTGCATGTTTAAGCGTGATGTGCCCGCCCTTAAACAACTATTACCGATGGTGCGTGATAATGCATGAAACATAATGAAGATTTAATGACACTACACTATCCCTAGAAAAGTGATGTGCAGACCTAGGAAGTCATGAGTTTAGATTACGAATAAGATTCTCCCTCTTAAACGTGATGCCATAAATTGCAGGGTGAACACAAACATCGAGGTGATCCGTCAAGCAATTACATCGACAATTATACACAAATAAGGTAGCTAAGCTTATAAGCATAAACTGAGTTCATGAAGCGCAGTAATCCAACAAATCCAGGCATACATAACAATCATAATCAAGAGCCAGAAATCAAACAAGAACTAACATGGCTAGGGCTTCAAGTACCCCTAGCCCTAATTACACTACTCAAACATTATTGAATAAAACAAGCACATAGTTAAAAGGTGCACAAATATAAATAAAGCAAGAAATAATAAAAGGACAATGAATAAAAGAGATGAAGAAAAACTCTCTCAAGGTAGACGTGCTGAATTTGAAGATGCTTGAATTATAAAGAGTGCTTGAATTAAATTACAAAACTATAAACTAAGAACGTGGATTGAAGTACTAATTTTGACAGAGTTTCGGGGACCTTCAAGAGGTAAATTCGGCCCCAAAAAATAATGAGAAAACATCTATTTATAACCCCAAACACCTGCCCTAACATCTCCCTCAAAGAAAGGGGAAAACAGCCCCAAAACAAGGAGGAAATCTCCTTGTTTTCGTGAAAAACCATAGTTAGCCGTTTTTTGTATCCTTCTTGTACAAGCAGTCCCTTTCCTTCCTTCTTTCCACTTCTTGACTTTATCTTTGACTAGGAATTCATTTAATGAAATCCTAAATCAGATTACATTACCCTAAAATAAAGGAAACATGATAAATTGCGGCTACGGAAGTTAATTAATCCTAGCCATGTACAAGATGGTTTCTTAATTTCCAAGAAACTTCATTTTCCTTGTTTCTTTCCTCTTTAACTTCAAGATCTGATTAGGAATATAATTAAATCTTTTTATCCAAGTCAATCCATGTCATTCCTCATTGAGAAAGGTAGGAAAATTCGTCCAAAGTTACTTGATGCACAAGTAAACCCCCTAAAACACCTTTAACCGCATTTTGTGGGCTTCTAGGGGCTAGGCCGTGACTTTTAGGGTCTTGGTGGATCTTGGTCATGTAAATGAGAGATGATGAGGCCCTTTATGAGTCCTTGATGAGTCCTTAAAGATTTAGCCTTGGAAAGATCACATTTCATTGTAAAACATGATTTAAACCTCAACTAAGCAATCTGCACAAACTTCACAAAAGATATCATTTTCTCCTATTGTTTGAATGACTATAATCAAAAGATAAGTAAAAGGGATAAGAAATAACGTTGAAATGATGCTTAATTTGTGACTTATCAATGGTCTGTGAGTGGACTTTGCTTTCTAACTTATGATGCATGCATATATGTTTTTATTTGTTTTCTATATGTGATTTCTATGTTTATGATATGATCTTGATGATTTACGATTTTATACGTATTTTGAGATAAATTACGTAATTACACGTTTCACGAGGTACAATTTTCTGCTGTGGTTTGATGATGGTTTTGATGATTTGATTTCCGGATTTGAATTATGATTTGATTTCAATGATTTAAAATGGATTTTGAAAAAGTGATTTCGGGCTTGAAGCCCAGTTCGGAAAAGTGGTTTTGATGAACAAGATTTCGGGTTTTGGAATCGGATTTCAGGATGACGATTCGGGATTCGATTTTGGAACTTGAAAATTGATTTCCGGATTTGGGTTTGGAATGGTTATTCCGAATGCCGGCTTACGGAATGATGGTTTCGGATTCGAATTCGGAAATGGATGATGGATATGATTCTGGATTTGGATTCGGGATGCTGATTACGGATTCGGTTTGGAATTCGAAATCGTGATTTCGAATTCGGATTTGGACATGGATTTGGAAATGGTTTTTAAATGGTTTTGGATTGGATTTTCTGGATCTGGTTTTTTGGGTTTAAAGACCCGGAGATGATCATGACGGGGGCGGGCCCGGATTGGGTTTAAAGACCCGGATTGAGTTTAAAGACTCGGGAGTTTAATGACTCGAATATTATGATTTTACCCCGTAGGCCTATTGAGTTTAAAGACTCAGGAGTTTAAAGACTCGGATTCTATTGAGGCCTGGATTGAATTTAAAGACTCGGGAGTTTAGAGGCTCAGATAGATCCTGAATGTTCGATGAATTGTAAAGGATTTCAAATGGCTTTCAAATGTGTTTTGCATTTCGATGATAAGGATGGTTTTCAATTGTGGTTTTCCAATGTTTTGGGCAATGACCCAGATATTATGAATTTGATGGTTTTGGGCTGAGGCCCGGGATTTGAGAAAAGGAAATAAGTTCGATTTTCGTAATGATAAGAGTTGATTATGAATGCATTGATTTTTTTAAAACGGAGGGTAGAATTGTCATTTCTTATAAAATGTTTTCAAAACTTATCCTTGATTTTTGTCCACTCACAGTCTTTTGTGTTTTCGATACCCTCCAGGTTGTTGCGGTACGGGCTGTTAGTAGAGAGGGACGGAGACATCACACACGCGATCCACAGTAGAGTCTGCGCGCTCTGCGAAGTCCGAAACTTGAGAATGGTTAATTTTGGAAAGCCTTGGTCCAGCTTACGTGTTACATGGAGGTTGGACTTCAGTTTAGCCTTCGGGTCACGCATAAGTTAGACGGGAGCATGACTTAGCCCTTAATCTCGGGGAATTGGGGGTGGGTCGTGTCAAATTGGTATCAGAGCAGGTTTTGAGCGCTCTACGTGAAGTTTGGCTTCCAGAGCCCGTGTTTTAGCGTGAGGTGATGCTACTGTGGATGTGATGTCTCAACGCGGAACAGCCCGTCATCAACCTAGATACGTGAGTGTTAGCAACTAGTCGTACGATAGTTAAGGGCTTAGTTGGTGGCGATTGGTAGTGCCAGGGTGATAGTCGCCCGATACGATGAGCGAGGTATGACGTATGTCTGCTTCGGGCTGGAATGGATATCATATTTGGATGCTAGATATGATCGATGGTCGATTGGACCATAGGGTCGGATGTATGCCCGCGTGATTAACTTGGATGGTAACCAGTGAACTACACTTGATGGTAGACAGAGGGTCGACTGGTCAGCATGTGGAGCCTAATGACAGCCTGTCGAGCTGGTGGTGCACGTGAACCGAGGAGGCCGGTTAACTATGGCTTATTAGACCGGGTGACCTTTTGGTTAGTATGGTTGAGATCGGATTTTGGAAGCTACGAGTAGCAGGATGCCGCGAGTGACGGTGTATAGGCAACTACTCTGAGGATTTGAGGGATGGACTTAGTCGGGTGTGACGATCCGAGTGGTAAGGTTGTTGTAGACTAATGGCTGCTTCAGGTTTGGATAACCCGAGTGATGATAAGGACATAATGAACCCCATTTGGATAACTAGGTTGGTAAATGCGAGAACCTTGATGAGAAATCACAGAGTAAGTGCTTAGTCTGGAACTGTGAGTTCCTTGGAGAGAAACCCAGAGGAAGTGCTTAGTTTGGAAAACCTGAGTTGGTGGTTGTGGCTGGAGCCGACTTAAGGCCGGATTGACAATGGCGCTGCCGGGATACAGCCGGGGTTTTGGTTTGGTGGATGACTCTGGGCGAGTCCAGTGTGATTGTGGCATTTGGTTGAGCATTGATTTGCTCAGAGTTGTGGATTACAAGGGATGTCAGTTCCTCCGACCCGAGCATAAATATAGGGTTTTGGCTCAGTGGGAGCAAAGGATTGGGACTGGGTACTGTGAGCACTAGATCGGAAATGATGTGCCACGAGCTGGGATGCTTGGTCAGATGGGCACATTAAGTCGAGGTTGTGGCCAGTTGTGAGGTGACGGTGTCTAGTAGGAACCATTAACCGAGTAGGGATATATGATGACCATTGGTAGGTCATGTTTCGGTACGAACGGTTAGGATACCATTAGTTTGATCAAAGTAGCATAGCGGAAGCGTGGTGGACCTATGCTTTGTGTTGGATCGAGCTAGGTTTGTATGGTCGGGATTGATCGTTCGTGAGGTTGGTTTTAGTGGACTTCCGCTGATGTGTTGGTATATGTTGGCATATGCCAAGGTTGGCACTTGGTGATCGAAGACTCTGAGGGTGGTAACTGGGGAGTCTGAGGTCAGTGATTGAGGATTGAGGATTTGGAGAGTTGGTGACTTGTATTTTAGCAGGTGCTCGGAGTTGAACCTCAGGAAGGTTGTGATGTGATCATCAGAAGGAGTGATGATTGATACATTTTTGGGATAAGCATAAATGGTGATAACCGACAGGCGAGTGATCGGTGAGTTGATTTGGCTACGGACACGTGGTTGTGGTCCGTAGGAGTTGTGGACGTTTTCAGTGTAGTAGAGAAGATGACGTTTTGACAATTAGTTCGGAGATGGTATACTTGAGGATAAAGTATCGTGATTGGAATCTCGGAATCAGGATATGTTGTGGTTTAGACGTTTAGCTGATGTGTTGATTCCGAGTTGGTGTTTATGTTGTGTGGTGGATACTCTGTCGTCGATTTGGGAGAATCATTGATGGGACGTCAGGAGTTGTGACCCCCTTGGTCGTGGACACAGGTGGATGTGTTCGGGAGTAGAAAAGTACTTGGTGACACCGGGAATGGCCTATGTGGCGAGTGTTAGGGGATGGTGTTGAGATGGATTGAGGTAAAATGATTTGTGATGACGTGGTTGAGGACCCTTGTGTACTCTGTTGAAGGATGACGGAGGGAAGCGGAGAAGGAGTGACTATAACTGATCGATATGAGGTTATTGAAGAGAACCCACAACCTAGACGTAGGGTATTCTAGATTGATTAAATTCGATGTAATGGTCTGATGGTAAGAGTTGTATGGACGCGAAGTGGGATCCACTTTGGAGTGAGTGGATCAGGATTGGAACACTTATGGCTCTAGATTGAGTTGTTGTGGATCAGAAGGATCGTAGGCAAGACAGAGGTTGGATATGTTAGACATTCAACTGAGGGGATTGTTCTGTCTTGCAGGAGCAAAAGTGGCTGGATATCTTGACCATCTTGGAGTTGTGCAGGACGTGTGGGGTCCATTTAGAATACGTACGGATATTGGACTTAGAACTGGTACTGGGTCTGCCCAGTATTCGTAGTTGAGATGTGTTTGGAGTTCATATTGGTCGGGAGACCTAGAAGGACCGGGAGACTCAGAATTATTTTGATTAGGTATTCCCCGGAAGACGCGTGGGCCTGGTTGTATCGCTGACCCTAAAAAGTGAGACGTGATTAGCTTGTAGTTAGTATGGTTACAAGGATGTTTTTGTGCCCTGGAGATTTAACTGTGAGGGTGACGGGTACACTATGATGTTGTTGCTTGGACATTGGATGTCGTAGTGCGTGGCTGATGCTGCTATTATTGAGTAGTGGACGTACCGTAAGATGACGTTGGAAGTACGTGAGGATATACTCTACGAGCTATGTTGAGGTATTCTAAAATATCTTTGTTTTATTCAAGTTCGTAGGGTTGTCCTTGCGTGTGTATAGTGGTGAGTGGTGCATGTACTTGAGATATGTGCCGATGGTAGTCAATGGAACCACTGGTGAGATTATTGGTTGAATTAGGGGTATAGACGAGTTGTGACCCCGGTAAGGTCGGCGCGGATCACTGATGGAAGTAGTACGGATCATGGAACGGGTATTGAAGCATAGAAGTACCGAGACCGGTAGATGCCTTCTTGTGAATGGGTGTACTTGAGATTGTGTTTGTTGATGGCAGACTCACATGATGTACTGGGGCATTCGTACGAGGTACGATCGACTCGAAAAGGAGGCGGAAGTGTTGGAAATTGGTAGCAGTGGTGTTGTAGCGTACCTAGGGTTAGTTAAGCTGTGAGTGTCGGCTCGCAAGACGTTAGAGGTATTTCGAGTACTAGATGGAAATGTGTTGACCCTGATGAAGAAGGGATGATATGCCAGATGGACTGAACCTTGATAGATGGTTTGCTTGGCCGAGTTGGGGTGATAGTTTGGGAACTGTCAAGATAAGTTGGATTGGTAGGTGCTGGACACCAGGTAGGAGACCCAGGTGGGAGATCAGTTGGATTTCCCCTAGTTAGTTATGGAAGTACGAGATGCAGAATTTTGGGGACGAAATTCTTTAAAGGCGGTAGATTGTAATGACCCGTCCCGAAAATCGGGATTAGATTAGTGGTTAATGACAGATTAGTGAAGTAAATCGGCAATTAGTTGGACGATCTCGGACGGATGGTGGCAAATGACGATTTTTCCCCTAGAATTGGGCAAACAGTTCATAGACAGGTGGCACGTCCGATTCCCACATTCGAGGGAAAAGTTATGACGTTCAGAAGTTCGAGGGTACTTTGGTAATTTGGTTAAAAAGGGACAATTTGTTGACTTTTCAGACGACATGGAATTTTCACATAATTCTAGGACCGTTAGGTAGGTCCTGATTCCTAAGTACAATGACAAGCGGCACGTCGTCATCAGATGTCGGACGGTTTAGTTACGGGTCTAGGAACGCTAGGGGTAAAATGGTAATTTGTGCAACAAGGGGCATTTTGGTCATTTTTCTATCTTGGAATGTGTGCCCAGTAATACCAGGACATTTGGCTGTTTTTGGATGGGGCGACCACCAGGTTTTGGACACCTGGCTAGGTCTGGATGGCTGTGGAAGTTTTGGGCACCACCTTATTCAAATGCTTTAAGTTGTGCACGGTTTGGGGAAGGAAGATAGAAAAACAGAGCAGGGGAAACCATGACAACCTCATCCTGGATTCTTCATCAATTGAGGCTACTTGGTGAAAGCAATTGAGAGAACATATATTGAGGTGTGTGGTGGTGCTGCTACCAAGCACCGTCGTGCACGGTGGTGGTCAAACTGAGGTAAGGACAGTAAGTCCTGCTTTTGAATTCGAAACTGGATGTTTAGTTTAGGCCACTAATGACGGTTCTAATTTATCAGAGGGTGATCAGGAGGGTGAGACGTGACTGAGGAGAGGTGAAGGATGGGCTGCCGTGGACGGTGGCCATAGAACCCGAGAAAGGGTAAGTTGGATTTCAACAATGGAAACTTGGTCTTCGATGATTGATGATTAATTTTATGAGTTGGAATAGGTTGTGGAGGTTGCAAGAAACTCTTCAGTACTGAAACCACGGCTGGAGGTGGCCGGATTCACTGGAACTGAACGAAGAACAGTCGACGGCTTGGGCCTTGATCGAGAAGGTAACTTCTCATTCTCTTAAGTTTAGATTTTGACATCGTAGATGGGTAAATAATGATGAGATAAAGTTCTAGGACAAATTAGAATTAAAAATGGACCAAAAATGAAGAAACTATGGATTCGAACCGCCTGCACCGGTTCGAACCGGTCTAAACCGGGGTGGCGGGAGGTTGAATGAGATGAATAGTATCGTCGCGTGGTTCCCATGCGCAGCCCCTTTGGGCGATGCGTGTAGGCGCGTGGTATAGATTTCGAGGAAGTTTCCAACATGACTCTTACATTATTCGATTTAACGAACATTTTGGGATTGGTTTCGAGTCGATCGGACATCGTCTCGATATGTTTCGGGACGTCCGAAGGTTTTAGGACTCGTTTAAAAATAGTTAAAAATTTGGAAAAATTACGGGTTTTAGTATGAACATTGTGAAGTAGTTAGTGACCCTATTATGGGATTTGGACAGGTTTGGGAAAGCCGGCGATAGTAGATTGGTCGGGAACAGCGTAAGTGCACGTGTATCGAGGCGATGACAATGATGGTCTGTCAGTGGACTTTGCTTTCTATCTTATTATGCAGGCATATATATTTTTATATGTTTCTATACGTGATTTCTATGTTTATGATATGATCTTAATGAATTACGGTTTTATACGTATTTCGAGATAAATTGCATAATTGCATGTTTTACGAGGTACAGTTTCCTGCTATGGTTTTGATGATTTGATTTCAGGATTTGAATTATGATTTGATTTCAATGATTTAAAATGGATTTTGGAAAAGTGATTTCGGGCTTGAAGCCTAGTTCAGAAAAGTGGTTTTGATGAACAAGATTTCGAGTTTTGGAATCGGATTTTAGGATGACGGTTCGGGATTCGATTTTGGAACTTAAAAATGGATTTCTAGATTTGGGTTCGGAATGATGGTTTCGGATTCGGATTTGGAAATGGATGATGGATATGATTCTAGATTTGGATTCGGGATGCTGATTTCGGATTCGGTTTGGAATTCGAAATGGGGATTTCGAATTCAGATTTGGACATGGATTTGGAAATGGTTTTAAAATGGTTTTGGATTGGATTTGCTGGATCTGGTTATTGGGTTTAAAGAACGGAGATGATCATGAATGGGGCGGGCCCGGATTGGGTTAAAAGACCCGGATTGAGTTTAAAGACTCGAGAGTTTAAAGACTCGGATATTATGATTTTCCCCCGTAGGCCTATTGAGTTCAAAGACTCAGAAGTTTAAAGACTCGGATTATATTGAGGCCTAGATTGAGTTTGATGACTCGGGAGTTTAAAGACTCGGATAGATCCAGCAGGTTCGATGGATTGTAATGGATTTCAAATGGCTTTCAAATGTGTTTTGCATTTCGATGATAAGGATGGTTTTCAATAATGGTTTTCCGATGTTTTGGGCAATGACCCGGATATTATGAATTTGATGGTTTTGGGCTGAGGTCCGTGATTTGAAAAAAGGAAATAAGTTCAGTTTTCGTAATGATATGAGTTGATTAAGCATGCATTGTTTTTTTTTTAAACGGAGGGTAGAATTGTCTTTTCTTATAAACTGTTTTCAAAACTTATTTTTGATTTCTGTCCACGCACAGCCTTTTGTGTTTTCGATACCCTCCAGGTTGTTCCGGTGCGGGTTGTTGGTAGAAAGGGACGAAGACATCACACACGCGATCCACAGTAGAGTCTGCGCACTTTGGGAAGTCCTAAACTTGTGAACGGTTCATTTTGGAAATCCCTAGTCCGGCTTACGTGTTACATGGATGTTGGACGTCAGTTTAGCCTTCATTTCACGCATAAGTTAGACGGGAGCATGACTTAGCCCTTAATCCCGGGGGATTGGGGGTGGGTCGTGTCATGATAAATCTTCTATCACATAGATACTTTTCATTGCGCACCTGTAAACTCTTTTGGGTAGGTTTGAGTACTATTTTGTAAACTGACATATGTGCTCATTTTGTTTTATGATACTTATCCTTGGTCTGGAAATGAAGAACTTAAACTTGTTTACTTTTAAACCCGGTAAGGGCATTTTCAGCACTCTAGTGTAATTGTCAGACGAGAGTAGGGCACATCCAGGGTGGTCCCCGGGAGATCGAGATGGGTCCTGTCAGCTTGGTATTAGAGCACTAGGATGCGATCTGTACTTTTTATATTGACGCTTCATATGTCATATTAATCTATGCCTTTTAACAATTGAATATGCCTCTGAGACGCTTCCCTCATGCACATATTGAGGATGAGTTAGTGAGAGACTTGGAGAGTTCTAGTATCGAGCGAGCCATGCGTTTGGGAGCTACTACGGTCAGTGGGGGAGTAGACCCCAAGGAAGCTCACCAATGGAACACTCAGATGGAGTGGATCTTCGCAGTGATGCGATGTCCCTTTGTGGAGCGAGTTTTGTTGGCCACATTTATGTTGGATGGTGGAGCTTACCAGTGGTGGTATACACTGGAGATGTCGGGCTGGACTATCAATATTGTGACTTGGGAGATCTTGAGGGAGCGGTTCTTAGATCAGTACCCATGTTCTTTTCGGGATGCTAGAGAGTATGAGTTTCTACTGCACCGGAAGGGGAGGAAGCCTGTGACAGAGTACGAGAAGAGTTTTCAGATGTTTTCCCGGTTTTCTTATACGTTTGTGAGTACTGAGGCTGACAACTGTCGTCGCTTTGAGATGGGATTTCGAGGGGAGATTCGTGCCATAGTGAGGATAAGGTCTTATAATACTTTGAGATAGTTGACTAATGCAGCTGTGAGGGTGGAGGCTAGTCTACTGGCTCGGCTGCAGAGTTTTGGAGATGGATGATGTTGGGAGAGTTTACACCTTAGACCTTCGAACCATAGGGGTTCGAAAAGGCCATTACCGAGGAGCTTCATCATCTTCAGGCGGAGGACAGTTCAGCAGGTACGGGAGTCCTCAGAGGTTCGGTTTCAGGCCACAGCAGACTGCTCAAGCTAGTGGTACATCAATGGGATCTACGGATACGCTGAGGAAATTGAGTTGTTTTGGATGTGGAGAGCCTGGAAACTTTGCGCGGGAGTGCTGGTTGTTGTCGTGTGGTAGTAGAGTTGGTTAGAGTACAGCAGGACAGGAACCGAACGCAACCATGACTTCAGATGCTACTGGTGGCAGAGGTTTTGGAGGAGCTAGGAGCCGTTATCGAGGATCATATGGGCGTGGTTGGTCGTCGGGACCAGAGGCCCGAGTGTTTGCAGTTACCAGGAAGGAGGCCAGAGCAGCTCTAGGAGTAGTCACAGGTACACTTACTATTTCAGATTTTGCTATAAGTGTTATGATAGACCCTGGGGCCACACATTCTTTCATTTCACGGAGTTGTGCTGTTTTTTGGATAGAGAGGTGTTAGCACTTGAGTGTGATATGGGTGTGGGTACATTGACTGGGGACATTTATGTAGTGAACCAAGTGTTGAAAGATTGGCCTGAGGGTAGGAGAAGTGGACTTTGTTGCTAATTTGATACTTTTGGATTTGTACGACTTTCATGTCATACTTGGAATGGACTGGCTGTCCGAACATCGTACTATTGTTGACTGCTACAATAAGACGGTGATGATTCAAAATCCGAATCTGCCTAAATTGACATTCCAGGGATATCAAAGAGTTTCACCACCTGGAGTGATTTCGAACCTGACAGCTAACAAACTACTGAGGAAGGGTTGTCAAGGTTACTTGCCTCACGTGGTGGATACACGTGATACCCCGTTGAGGGCAGAGGATATACTGGTGGTTCAGCAATTTCCTGAAGTCTTCCCAGAGGATTTACCAGGATTACCATTGCACCGAAAGATTGAGTTCACGATTTAGCTACTTCCAGGGACACGTCCGATATCTCAGGAACCGTATCGTATATCACTAGTTAAGTTGAGAGAATTGAAGGTTTAGTTACAGGAGTTGGTGGATCTAGGATTCATACAACCGAGTGTTTGGCCGTGGGGAGCTCTGGTGTTGTTTGTAAGGAAAATAATGGTAGCCTGCGATTGTACATTGATTACCAGCAACTAAAACAGGTAACAGTGAGGAATAAGTATCCCTTGCCCAGGATAAATGACTTGTTTGATTAGTTAAGGGGGGCTAAGTACTTTTCGAAGATTGACCTTCAATCGGGATACTGTAACGACCCGTCCTAAATATTGAGATTAGATATTAATTAATTATGAAATTAGTATGACTAATCGGGGATTAGTTGAGAGAATTCAGGCGGACGGTGTAAAATGACCATTTTTTCCCTGAATTTGGGAAAAATGTTGACTTTTGACTCGGGGAGTCAAACGTACGAGGACCGAGGACTGTTACGTAGATCAAGATGTTACAAGTACATAGACAAGTGGCACGTTGAAATCAGACGTCGAACGGGGAAGTTATGGTCACGGGAGCGGAACCGACTAAACTTAGGACCCGTGATTAAATTAAAATAACATTAAAACATGGTAAATAATTGATTAATCAGGAACCCTTAGATGAGTGACAAGTGTCACTCATCCCACGGCCTAAATCCCCCAAAAAAATGGATCTTATTCCCATTGGCTAATTATATATATAATCAAAAAATCACATCTCTCATCTTACACTCCCCAGCCGTTCAAATATCTTTCACCCACTCATCCTCACCATTCATTTCTCACATCTGATCACTTATCATTATCTTCTTCATCATCGACCATCTTCATCTCTTCCTTTACCCCGTGAGAACAAACACCCCACACCCACACCCTCGACCCACCAAACCTCACTCATTATCGATGGTGTAAATATGAAAATGAAAGGAGAAACTAGGACGAGCACGATGGTGTTGCTGGCATGGACGGCGAGGCACGATGGCTGGAAATACCGTGAGGGAGAGTTCTCGGACTTGGATTTCAAAGCTGGATTATAGGAATTTTTGGACATTTTCACTGATCCTAACGTATTCCTAGGACTCAGACGAGGGTGGCGGAGCTAACATAATGGACAACGGTGTACGCTGGCTGGCAACCCGACACAGAGCGATTTTGGTTCAAAAATTGAAAGCTGGGTTTTAGGGCATATGGATCGATTTGGTGGACAGAGATGTGTTCCTGGGACTCGGACGAGTCGATTGGGACTGATTTCAAGGACTTTGGTGGCCGGAGTCTACGAAGAGGGGCAGTTGCAGGTGGATGGTAACTGTTCTTCCATGAACAGGTATGGTCTCGATCAGTTTTCTCGATTTTGAAACCACTGATTGATGAGGAAAGATGAAACGAAGGTGTAGGAATTAAAAGAGTAGAAATAGATGTAGGAACGGCTGAGAACCGGCCTCGCCGATCCAGTTGAACCAGAAACCAGTGAATCGGTTCACACCGGATTCGCTGGAGGTTGACGATGAACAATATCAGGCGCGTGGGGGCATTTTTTGGACACATGTTCAACATATGAAATCATTCTATCGACGTAACGAACATTTTGAGACTGGTTTCATGTCAATCGGACACCATTTCGGGGTAGTTTTGTGGTCTCCGAAGGTTTAATGTCTATGCAAAATACGTTTTAAAATCCCGGAGAATTAGGAGGCTGTAATGAGAGGTTATTGAAGTAGTTAGTAACCCTCTAGTATGATTTGGACATGTTTGGATATTCCAAGGATGGTGGTTTAGCCCGGGAAGGCTTATGGCACACATATCGAGGCGGCAGTATGGGACGGTCTGTGAATGGACCTTGTTTTATAAACTATGATGCATGCATAACTGTTTTAACTGTTTTACATATGTGATTTCTATGATGATGACTGTGGCATTGGTGATTTACATATTTTCACGTATTTCGAGATAATTGGTTTATGGTTTTATACTGTATTTCTACGTGCTTGTGGTTTTAATAATGGTTCAATGGTATGATTTTGGATTTTGAAATATGGATCGGGCTTGAGACCCATTTGGTTTACGAACTGTCAGACTTGGAGTCCCTTTGATTGAATGAGGCATCGGGCCAAGGTCCCAGTTAGTTTACGAAATCGGGCATGAGGCCCAGTTGTGTTTTATGAATGTGATTTCAGGTTAGGGACCCATAAATCGATTTGGATTTGAGAAATCAGAGTTGTGGATTACGATGGTTTTTATGGAAACCCTGGGCATAAGCCCATTTGAACGGTTTGAGATGATTTATGAAATGATTTTCCTTATACCATCTGTATATCTATGGATTGTCTCCTCCACTCATCTGGGATGATGGAGTAATCACGGTGCATTGCCTGTGATGGGTCACTGCACGGAGCTACCAGATCGTATAGTGACTCAGGAGCAGGATTGCTAGACGTTTGGGGCGTCAGACATGTGGGATGTTAGAGATTGACTCAGGTTGAGACCCCGGGTAGTACGCTTAGCTTGGACTGGGACACGATGTCTGAGATATAAGGCGTCTCGGACGCCAGGCATCTGGGATGCCAAGGATTGGTACATAACGATATTTGATGGATTTGGGTAGGGACCCACATGGTTTGGATTTACGGTTTTGGGCTGAGTTCCCACATACTTGGATTTATGGTTTTGGGCTAAGGCCCTAATGATTTAATAAAAGTAAATGGTTTGATTATTGGTTTTCGAATGCATGCATACTTTTTAGTGAAGGGCATAAATGTCTTCTTATGAAATGATTTTTCATTAAACTATTGATTTTCGCCCACTTACAGCTTTGAATGTTTTTAATGCCCTTCAGGTTGATCACGGATGCGGGCTACAGCAGAGACCGAGACATCGTACTCCTCCACTAATCCTGGCGCGATCTGGAAGCGCCAAACGGGCTGAGGTTTGATTTATCCCTTATTTGATACTTCATGCCAGACGGGAGCATGGCACATCCTGCGATAATCCTTGGGGGATAGGGATGGGTCGTGTCAACTGGTATTAGAGCACGATTTTCTTTTGTGGTAGACGCAGGTCAAGGATGTTATGTCTCTATGGGCTGCAGTTCGTTATCAACCCGATAGTTAGGATGCCTGTATGATAGTTAGTGGGAATTAATCGTTGATGGTTTCAGTTCGGTATTTGATTCTTATGTGTGCCATAGTTATGTCGTGGTTTGGCAGTGTGGGATCCTACTAAGGGATGAACGTAACAGTGTTTTAGTGTTTTGATAGTGTGCAGTTATGACCATTAGATGGTCGGGTCATGTTGAGTTGGGAATTATGTTTGCTGAGAGCAGGCGGGTTCGAGGAACCCTAGTGTGCGATGTATGGTTTGGAATGTGAGTAGGCGAGTAGTTTGACTTTGGTGACTTTTCGAAGTCGAGACCGTTGGTTGGTCATGTCTTGTTAACTTTGGTGATTGTGCGGCAGGGTGTAGCTAAGGTCATGGATAACCTGGTGGGCGACATTAGTTAAGTCGAGTTGAGACTAGTTAAAGATTGGTTGGACAGGTTTCCAGGGTGTGATACTTGTCGATGGAATCCAGGAGTGGGGATACATAGTAGTGAGTACTGGCGGTTGATTTCGATTGGATACGGAGTCTCGATAGCGATGTCTAGTGGTTGAGTCTGCACGAGCCTGTGGTAGGTACTACCATCAAGGGTGGATGCAGTTGTGGTTGTTGAGAATTGGGGGATGTTCGGGGAACGTTTCCTTATCTTGTATGAGTTGTCAGGGTGATTGTACCAGAGTTGCTGAGTACAAGGAAGGCATAGTTCCTCCAACTTGAGCAGAGGTATGGGGTCGTTGCTCGGTATGAGCAAAGATCTAGGGTTTTCTAATTCGCACACTGTGTGCTAGTGATTGTGATGACAATGAGCCATGAGTTGGGATGTGACTCCATCGTGATGGGCATACGTTCGGTATCCGAGATTCGGCAGTGGTTTAGTTGGACTGGATGGGATCCAGTAATGGATTAGATGTGTTGGGACTCTAACCCAACCATGCGTGTGATAACTGATGTGATTGGAATACTTAAGTGGTAAATGAATGAAATGGTATGAACGAATAGGCGACGAGAGTCAAGATAAGTTGTGATTGAGGCGACGAGAGGAGTGCTTGATTCAACATTAGTGATGGGTATTCCAAAGTCATTGAGGGTGACTTCTCATGTTCCGCCCATGACAGATGATGATTGTTGTCACCAGTACGTTGATCATGTATTGGTTGGTGGAACGTGAGTTGTTTTGAGTCATCAAGCGGAGTTAGGCATTTCAAAGTTGTTTTGATGTCATCGTCTTGGATCATCCTTGATTTTTCCTAGGTGGAATGACAAGGATTGATAAGAGGTAATTGAAGAGAACCCACAGTCTCGACGTGTCTCGTTGTTGACTGATCTGTTTATATGTGAAAATGGTTGATAAGCAATTCTGTTGTATGCGGATTCAAAGAGGGTGTAAGACCTTATGACCTGAAATCTGGTCGTTAGCGGAGTGAGCATGTGTGGATCCTAGGTGGATCCATGTAACAACCCGTCCCGAAAATCGAGATTAGATTACTGGTTAATGAAGGATTAGTAAAGTTAGTCGGTGATTAGTCGGTTGATTTCGGACGGACGGTGCAAATTGACGATTTTACCCTTGGAATGGGCGAACGGTTGACACGTCGTTCGGGCGATCAAATGGACTTTGACCGATGACCGTGACATAGTTCGGGATGTCATGATTTCATAGAAATGTGGCACGTCCGATTCCGACATATGAGGGAAACGTTATGACGTTCGGAAGTCTAAGGGTATTTTGGTAATTTAATTGAATAGGGACAAATGGTTGACTTTTTGGACGACAAGTTAGTTCACGTATTTCAAGGACCATTAGGTAGGTCTCGATCTCCTGAATACAACGACAGACGACATGTGTTCATTGGAGTTCGGATGGTAACGTTATGGGTCTAGGAATATGAGGGGCAAAATGGTAATTTGTCATGTAGAGGTATTATGGTCATTTTAAGGTGCTGGGATTTGTGCCCAGGGATCAATAGACATGTGGCTACCTAGGGATGGTTGTTTATTGTGATTTGGACATGTGTCCCTTCTCTAGAGTCCTGTGGAACCACCTTTTTCTCAACCGACTTAGGTAGTTTTAAAATTGGAAGTTTTGGTGGCACGGTTTGGCCGTGAGAGAGAAACAGAGAATGGGATATTGTGAAACTATTACCATGTCAATTCTTCATCAATGAAGGAAACTTGGTGAAGGGAAGTGAGAGGCCAGATGCTGAGGAGTGTGGTGATGCTTCTACAAGCGCCATCGTGCACGGTGGTGGTAGAAATAAGGTGAGGACCGTGAGTTGTGTTCTTGAAGTTGAAAATAGGCTTTTAGTTTAGGCCTCTACTAACGGTTCTAATCTATGACATGGTGATCAGAAAGGTGATACGAGTCTGAGGAGATTGGAAGAAAGGCCTGCCGTGAGCGGTGGCTGTGAACCTGTGAAAGGTGAGTTTGAATTCGAAAATGGCAATTGACGTTGTCATGCTTGAACTTCAAATTGATTAATACAGTGAGGTTATGGACGATGTTAGGAACCTATTAGACTTGAAAGGGAGAACTGAGGTGCCTGGAGGTGTGAGAACAGAGAAAACAAAGTGGAGGGTTTGAAGTTTGATAGAGGAGGTAACTTCCAGTCCCTCTTGTCCAGTTTTGAATATGTAAATCGTGTACAAATGAAGGGACGAAGCTAATAGAATCAAAAAGGGGTAAAATTGAGGTGAAAATGGCAGAAACCGGCCACGTCGGTTCAGGCTGAACCGGACCAGTCTGGACCGGTTACTCAAGGTTGAACACGATGAACAGTGCATGCGCGTGGCTCCCACGCGCAGCCACTTTGGATGGCGCGTGAGGGCGCGTGGAGCCAATTCTGGGCATGTGTTCAACATATGAAATGATATAATTGATGTAACGAACATTTTAAGACTGATTTCGTGTCGATCAGACATCGTCTCAATATGTTTCGGGATGTTCGAAGGTTTTAAGGCTCTGTTAAAAATAGTTAAAAATTCGGGAAAATTACGGGGCTTTCGTAGAAGCTTTATGAAGTAGATAGTAACGTTATTATGGGATTTGAACAGATTCGGGAAAGAATGGTAGATTATCCAGGAAAGCGTAATTTCACGCGTATTGAGGTAGCGGCGTAAATGGTCTGTGAGTGGACTTTGCTTTCTAACTTATGATGCATGCATATATGTTTTTATATGTTTTCTATACGTGATTTCCATATTTTTGAATTGATCTTGATGATTTACGGTTTTGTACGATTTTCGAGAGATTTATGGAATTTCACGTTTTACGAGTTTTCGCTTTCTATTGTGATTTGATCATGGTTTTGATGATTGGATTTTTGGAATTAAAATATGATTTGATTTCAATGCTTTGACATGGATTTTGGAAAAGTTATTTTGGGCTTGGAGCCCTGTTCATGTGATTTCGATAAACGATATTTCTGTTTTGGAACTGGATATCATAAATGATGTTTCAGATTTTGTTTTGAAATTTGAAAGGAAAATTCTGGATTTGGGTTTGGGATGATGGTTCCAGATGCCGGCTTACGGAATCATTGTTGCGAATTCGAATATGAATTTTCTATGGTTTTCACTTGATGGAAACATGGTTTTGGGTTTAATGACCCGGAAAAAGAAAAACCGCTGGATCTGGTTTTGAGTTTAAAGACTTGGTTATGATATCCCCCGAGGCCTGTTGATTGTGTTTTGAGTTTAAAGACTCGTTGATTTCCCGGGAAGGCCTGATTATGCCCATGATTTTGAATTTAAAGACTCGGGCGCACTTGAGATCCAGCAACTCGCATGTTTGATGTTTTTCACTGGTTTTCATATGTTTTGGGCAGTGGCACAGATGATTTGGATTTGATGAGTTTTGGGGCTGAGTTCCCATACTTTGACATTGATTTGTTATTTTGGGCCGAGGCCTTGGATTTGAATTGCAGATTTGAGGATAGAAACGATTCTGGTTTTCATTGATGGTTTTGGATATGAAATGGTTTCATAACATGGATTTTATATGCATGCATTGGTTTTTACGTGGAGGGTATAAATTGTGTTTGCTGATAACTATTTTCTGAAATTACTATTTATTTTTGTCCAATCACAGTCTTTTCATGTTTTCAATACCCCCAGGTTGTTGCGGTGCGGGCTGTTGATAGAGACAGAGAAAGAGACATCACACACGCGACCCACAGTAGAGTATGCTTGCTCTGGCAAATCCGGAAGATTTGGACAGCTTGTTTGGAAATCCATTGTCTAACTTACGTGTCACATGGAGGTTAGACGTCGGTTTAGCCTTCGCGTCACGCGTATGTTAGACGGGAGAGTGACTCAGCCCTTAATCCTGGCGGATTGAGGGTGGGTCCTGTCAAATTGGTATTAGAGCATGTTTTGTGCGCTCTGTGTGAAACTTGGCTTCTAGAGTCGGTGGTTTGTCGATTTACATGATGTGATGCTACTGCGGATGTGATGTCTCGACGTGGAATAGCTCGTCATCAACCTGGATGCGATAGTGACAGTACTTTCGTTAGTGGTTCGTTAGCGGCGATTGTTAGTGCCTAGGTGATAGTCGCTCGATACGCGGTGTTAAGTATAAGCGACTGGGTGATGTGTTTCCCGATACGCGGGGTGTAGTGAGATCTATGTCTGCTTAGGGCCGGAGTAGTTAGTATGATTGACGCTGGATATGCTCGATGAGTGGACCTAAGGGTCGGATGTATGCCAGCATGGTTAACCTGGACGGTAACTAGTGAACTACGATTGGTGGTCGACTAGTCAATATGTGAAGCCTGATGACAGCCTGTTGAGTTAGTGGTACATGTGGGCTGGGGTGGCCAGTTGACGATGGCTTGTTAGGTCGGATGATGATAGTGTGGATTGGTGACCTTTTGGTCGATTTGGTTGAGATTGGATTTGTGCGGCTACGAGTAGCCAGATGCTTGGATTTTTGGAATTGAAATATGATTTGATTTTAGTGCTTTGACATGGATTTTGGAAAAGTGATTTCGGGCTTGGAGCCCTGTTCATGTGATTTCGTTAAACGAGATTTCGATTTTGGAATTGGATTTCGTAAATGATGTTTTAGATTTGGTTTTGAAATTTGAAAGGAAAATTCTGGATTTGGGTTCGGGATAAGGGTTCCGGATGCCGGCTTACGGAATCATTGTTGCGAATTCGAATATGGATTTTCTATGGTTTTCACTTGATGGGAAAATGGTTTTGGGTTTAAAGACACGGAAAATGAAAAAGAAAAACCGCTGGATCTGGTTTTGCGTTTAAAGACTCGGTTTATTGAGGGGGGATGGTCCTGGCTTGATATGTTTTGAGTTTAAAGACTCGGTTATGATATCCCCCGAGGCATGTTGATTGTGTTTTGAGTTTAAAGACTTGTTGATATTTCGGGAAGGCCTGATTATGCGCATGGTTTTGAATTTAAAGACTCAGGCGCACTAGAGATCCAGCAACTCGCATGATTGATGTTTTGCACTGGTTTGCAGATGTTTTGGGCAGTGGCCCAGATGATTTGGATTTGATGAGTTTTGGGGCTGATTTCCCGTACGTTGAGATTGATTTGTGATTTTGGGCTGAGGCCCTGGATTTGAATTCCAGATTTGAGGAAATAAACGATTCTGGTTTTCATTGATGGTTTTGGATATGAAATGGTTTCATAACATGGATTTTATATGCATGCATTAGTTTTTGCGTTGAGGGTATAAATTGTGTTTTCTGATAACTGTTTTCTGAAATTACTATTTATTTTTGTCCACTCACAGTCTTTTCATGTTTTTTTATACCCTCCAGGTTGTTGCGGTGCAGGCTGTTGATCGAGAGAGAGAGAGAGAGAGACGAAGACATCACACACGCGACCCACAATAGAGTCTGCGCGCTCTGGGAAGTCCAGAAGATTTGGACAGGTTGTTTGGAAATCCCTTGTCTGACTTACGTGTCACATGGAGGTTGGACGTCGGTTTAGCCTTCGTGTCACGCGTAAGTTAGGCGGGAGCATGACTCATCCCTTAATCCCGGGGGATTGAGGGTGGATCCTGTCAATCTAGATCGTGATGTCGAGGATATAGGGTGTTGACGATCGAGGATCGTGATGTTAATGATCGGGTGATGTTGTGATGGATCTAGATCGTGATCTTGATGATCAGGTTATGTTGTGGGTTTGGTTATGTTGTGGGGATTGGCTTCCTTATGAAGTCAATCGAATATGATATGGTAATCGAATGAGCAGGTAACTGATAGGTTTAGAGCTTGTGCGTCTCGGTAGACATGGGTGAGATTGGATGCCCATTTAGCATGAATGGGTACACCTTGCTAGACGTGAGTCGGATTGGTAAGTGTTGGATTACGTGATTGGGAGTAGACGTTTTGATTCTGGTCAGGTGACCAGGGGACTCGGAATGGACACGGAATTGGAGTATTTGATCTGTCTAGTACTGGACTAGACAGATGGACTCCAGAATTGAAGTGTTATTGGCTATGTGCTATGTTGTAGGCTGGTTGGTGGATGGATGTACGTACTGGGTACGTTGTACGAGGATCGATACTAGACAGGCCTGAGTGGTGACTGGTGACAATATATGGGATATACAAGTGGTATATTGATGAATGTGTTGGTAATCGGCTTAGTTCCGATATCATTGGATTGGTTGAGAACGTGAACTGGACATTGAATATTGAGCGTCGGGCCATAGTGATTTTGATGGGTTCAATAATCGTACGAGCAGGTGCTTAGAGCCGTGGATGGCTAGTGGAATCATAAAGCGTAGATGTGTTATCACTGCTGGGCAGGTATTCAATAGGGTCCAGTTATACACTTGTCAAGTGAGATTCATTTCCTTGTTAGGAGATCCTCACGAGCTGATTTTAATATCTATTGAAATTTAAGGTAAGAAATTTTTTCTACAAGTTCCCAGGTGAGTGAGACGTGGATTGTGTAGTCACAAGTGAAATGAGTTGGTGATTAGTGTAACTGTCAGGACCGGCCCCGAATCCCTTGGGATTAACGTGGGACCCGCCTGATCCCGTCTGACACGAAGTGTCAGACTAGGGAAAATTCCACCTCTAGCCCTCGCTGGGGCTATCAGAGTGCGTCAGGATCGTAAGAGGAGGGGTGTGATGTCTCGTCTCTGCTACAGCCCGTATCCGCGATCAACCTGAAGGGCATTAAAACATCAAAGGTCGTGAGTGGACAAAAATAATAATTTAATAAAAAAAAATTCATAAAAAGACATTTATGCCCTTCATAAATACATACCCATGCATTCAAAATCATTTATTAAATATTCATAAAAACCACTTGAAAACATTCACAAAACCTTTCAAGGGATCATGCCCGGCCCCATAAACCGTCATGCCCCGTAAATCCATTTGGGTCCCCGACCCAAAATCACACTTACAAACCATAACTAAAACATGGGAACTCAGCCCCAAATCATGTCACGTGGGTCTCAGCCCAAAACCGTTTCCCAAAATATCAAATACGGGGTCTCCTCTCCAAATCACTTTCTAAATCATAAAACACAGGGTCTCCGCCCTCAAATCACTTTTCCATAAAACCTCATACGTATCAACATACGTATAACCTATCCGCGGCATTTCCGAGAAGATGCCAACTCGGGGCACACAACCCCTAGGGAACACATCCCCGATATAAGTCACAATATCGAATCTATACTAGTGTACACAGTACTCGGGGTCTCACTCCGAGTCTTCTCCCAGGAATCTCCATCTGGGAGGCTCAATCTCTGGATCTAGTCCAAGCTTTCTCTCTGGATCTAGTCCACATATCTCTCCGGAATCTGGTCCGGGACCACAATATAATAAGTAACCACCACTCCTGGAACGGGATCCCTATGGGGATACCCACTCTGGTCTGTGGATCGTGACTCTCCAGGTCGACGTCTAGAGGAGACCATATAATCAATATGGAGGGTTCATTCATTTCAATTCTTTTTCTTTCTTTCTCAAATAATTTCTTTCTCAAAACTCATTTCTCAACTGGGTCTCATACCCGATTCATCTCAACGGGATTCCTCGAATCTGATGCAAATCAGTTTCACAGGCCTCGGCCTAAACCCTCAATTCAACAGGGTCTCATGCCCGAATACTTATTCCTTAAACTGAACTGGGACTCAAGCTCGATGTTACATTCAACTGGGCCCTAGGCCCGAAGCCATTACTCAACAGGACCTCACGTCCGATTTCACAACCAATGGAGCCTTAAGCACGATATCTCAACTTAATGGGTGTCAGACCCGATATCATAAATCAACGGGGCATCAAGCCCGATAGTAACACTAACTGGGCCTCAAACCCGAATCGTAAACCAACTGGACCCTCGGTCCGATCGTATAGCTCAAATGGACCCTAGGCCCGATTCCACGTCAAATCAAATGGACTACAAGTCCGAGAGTTCGTAAATCAAATGGGTCTCGTGCCCGATTTCATATTTTCCAATCCAAAATCCATTCATTAAACCCTCGTTGAAAACATGGTATGTAAAGGTACGACATAAAGCCGAAAACCTCGAAAAACGTGCAAATATATCGACCCTAAGCTACCACAAATAAATTACACTCATGGCAACATAAAATACGTATTAAAAGCATTTATAAACATTTATGCATGCATCAATTTGGAAAGAAAGGTCCACTCACAGACCGTCCGAAGCCGCGCCTCGATACGCGTGCCATAATCGTCTCCTAGATCAAACGTCGCCTCCAGGATTCCCGAACCTGTCCAAATTCATTTAGAGGGTTATTAACTACTTAAATAACCCCTTACTAGAGTCCCGTAATTTTCCGGAATTTCTAACTATTTCTAAACTCAAACCTAAACCTTCGGACGTCCCAAACTATATTGAAACAACGTCCGATTGACACGAAACCAGTCCTAAAATGTTCATTACATCGAATAGATGATTTCGTGTGTTGAAAACATCCCTAAAAGAGTAAGTACGTGGCCTCAGTCGCCCAAGAACGGTCCTGTACGTGGGCCTCACGCCCCAGGACTGTTCATTGTCTTCTCCAAGCGATCGACCGGTCTGAACCGGTTTTCTGTGCAGTCCAGTATAGCTGGATCGGCGTGACCGGTCGGGCCATCCTCCTCCCTCATTTTTCGTCCAATCCACTCCTTTTTGATTCCTTTCTTCCTATTTTGATGTTTCCTATCCATTCCAATTAACAAAGCCAATCAAAACTCGCCTAAACCTATGGTTCCAAAATGAACCTCACGGTTCTGTTTTTTCCAGCCATTCCCATGGCCTCCTCCGAGATGAACCACCCTCCAAAACACCTTAACAACTTCCTAATACCCCAACAAACTCAACCAAACCATCCAAAACAAGCCCTAATGCAAAAATCAAATTTAAATGGGTTTTGGGCCTAACCGGGTAATCTTCTCCGGTTCAAGGCCGCCGTCCACGGCGGCGTGGCTTTCAGCCGGCCACCATCATCCACCCTTCATCCTCACATACTCCTGGCCTCTCAGTTATGATCAATGGGTGTTTGGATTGGATTCGTTTGGGTGGAGGTGAGATTGGTTTGGACGGGTTTGGTTACACGAACAAGGAAATGGGGATGATATGCATGAATGTGTTTGGCTGGGCAATGGATGGGTGACACTTGTCACTCATCCATTGGCTATCTGAAAGGCTGGGCCCACTAAAGACAAAACTTCACTTTTTGTCTCGTAAAACGTATCACCGTAAATAGTTCCTCGGAACTTTCTTGAACCATAACTTCACCGTCGAATGTCCGAATTTGACGTGCCACCTGTCTACGGATTCGTATCGTCCCGATCTACGTAACGGTCCTCGACCCTCGGCCATCGGACATCCCGGGTCAAAAGTCAACTTTTGGCCCAAATTACCAAAATGCCCTTGAACTTCCAAACGTCATAACTTTTTCCTCGGAAGTCAGAATCTAGCGTGCCACCTGTCTATGAACTCGTGATGTCACGAACTACGTCACAGTCATCGGGCAAAGTCCATTTGACCACCTGAACAAAAAATCAACGATTCACCCCATTCTAGGGGCAAAATTGTCATTTCGCCCGAACGTCCGCTAATCGTCGTCTAATCTCCGATTAGCCTTGCTAATCCGTCATTAACTCTTAATTAAGAGTTAGAGTTCTGTTGGTGATTCAAACTATGACCATGGAGCCGTGAGTGCCGGCTGAGTGCGGCATTATGGGACGTGTGATATTGACGTGGTAAAATTCAGGAAATGCAGAGAAATTGTGAGATTTGATAACTCTCGGTGTGGGAGAGATGTCAGATTGATTTGCGACTGGAAAAGTGGTGACAGTTTGTCTGGATGTGTCAGCGTGGATTGATGAATGAGATTTGGTGACTCCTAGTGGGAGCAAATGTCAGGGTGGATTGATGATTGAGAAGAACAGTCAAGCTGAATGTATCAGCTAAATGTGTCAGCGTAATCGTAGAATTTTTGGGTGGTATCAACTCGGAATGTGTGATCAATTTCACTCAAAGTGGTTGAGTGTAGACGATGCGACTTGAGTGTTAGTGGAATGTCTAGGTGCAGACAAGTATTATGCTGGTTAGTTGGTGTAGACGTATACATGGGATATTAACCTAACGGTGGGACTGAGGTTGTTTTTCCACGATGTGGATGTGGAATTGGGTCCGTATAAATTTTGAGGATGAAATTTCTTAAGGGGGGAAAGTTGTAACGACCCTGTCCCGAATATCGAGATTAAATATTAATTAATTATGAATTTAGTATGACTAGTAGGGGATTAGTTGAGAGAATTCGGACGGACAGCGTACCATGGCCGTTTTGCACCTAGATATGGGCAAAATGTTAACTTTTGACTCAGAGAGTCAAACTTATGAGGACCAAGGATTGTTTCGTAGATCAGGACGGTACAAGTACGTAGACATGCGACACATCGAAATCGGATATCGAATGGGGAAGTAATGGTCAAGGGAGCATAATCGACTAAACTTATGACCCAAGATTTAATTAAAATAACATTAAAACATGGTAGATAATTGATTAATCAGGAACCCTTGGATAAGTGACAAGTGTCACTCATCCCACAACCGAAATCGCCCAAAAGGTGGATCTTATTCCCATTGGATAATTATATATATATATAATCAAACACTCACATCTCTCATCTCACACCTCCCAGCCGTTAAGATATCTCTCACCCACTCATCCCCACCATCCATTTCTCACATCTGATCACTCATCATCATCTTCTTCATCATCGACCATCTTCATCTCTTCCTTTAACCCGTGAGAACAAACACCCCAAACCCACACCCTCGACCCACAAAACCACACTCATTGTCGATGGTGTAAACATGAAAATGAAAAGAGAGTGTAGGACGAGCACGACAGTACTGCTGGCGTGGACGGTGGTGCATGGTGGCTGGAAAAACCGTGAGGGTGAGTTCTCGAACTTGGATTTCAAAGTTGGATTCTAGGATGTTTTGGACGTTTCCACTGACCCTAATGTATTCCTAGGACTCACACGATGGTCGCGGTGCTAACGAAATGGATGGCGTTGTACGATGGTTAGCAACCTTGACACGGTGCAATTTTAGTTCAAAAATCGAAAGTTGGGTTTTAGGGCTTATGGATCGATTTGGTGGACATGCACGTGTTCCTAGGATTCATACGAGTTGATTGGGACCAGTTTCAAGGACTGTGGCGGTCGAAGTCGACGGGGAGGGGTAGTTGCAGGTGGATGGTCGTTGTTCCTCCACGGACAAGTATGGTCTCGATCACTTTTCTCGATTTTGAAACCACTGATCGATGAGGAAAGATGAAATGAAGGTGTAGGAATTGAAAGGGTTGAAAAATATGTAGGAACGGCTGAGAACCGTCCTTGCCGGTCCAGCTGAACCGGAAACCAGTGAATCGGTTCTGACCGAGTTCGTTCCAGGTTGACGATGAACAGCATTCGGCGCGTGGGCTTCACACGCAGCCGTTTGCGGCGGTGCATGGGGGCGCGTGGGGCACTTTTGGCACACATGTTCAACATATAAAATCAACCTTTCGATGTAACGAACATTTTGGGACTGGTTTCGTGTCAATCATACACCATTTTGGGGTATTTTTGGGTGCCCAAAGGTTTAAACTCCATGAAAAATACGTTTAAAAATCCCAAAAAATTAGGGGGTTTTAATAAGAGGTTATTGAAGTAGTTAGTAACCCTCTGGTATGATTTGGACATGTTTGGATATTACGAGGATGGTGATTTAGCCCGTGAAGGCACACATATCGAGGTCGAAGCGTAGGACGGTCCGTGAGTGGACCTTATTTTCTAAACTGTGATGCATGCATAACTGTTTTATAAGTTTTACATATGTGATTTCTATGATGATGATTGTGGCATTGGTGATTTACATATTTGCTCATATTTTGAGATGATTTCCTTAATTGCACATATATCGAGGTTTATGGTTTTATACTGTATTTCTATGTGATTGTGGTTTTAATAATGGTGCAATGGTATGATTTTGGATTTGGAAATATGGAATCGGGCTTGAGTCCCATTTGGTTTACGAACTATCGGACTTAGAGTCCATTTGATTGAATGAGGCATCGCGCCAGGGGCTCAGTTGGTTTACGAAATCAAGCATGAGGCCCAGTTGTGTTTTATGAATACGATGGTTTTTATGGAAATCCCGGGCATAGGCCCATTTGAAAGATTTAAGATGATTTACGAAACGGTTTTCCATATACCATCCTTACATCTATGGATTGTCTCCTCCAATCGTCTGGGATGCTGGAGTAGTCACGGCGCATTGCCGGCGAGGGGTCACTGCACGGAGCTACCAGATCGTATACTGACTCAGGAGAAGGATTGCTAGACGTCTGGTGTAACGACCCGTCCTAAAAATCAGGATTATTTTGGTGGATAATGACGAATTAGTGTGATTAATCAGTGCTTAGTTGGGTGCTTTCGGACGGAGTGTGCGAATTGATAGTTTTGCCCCTATAATGGGTGAAACGTTGACTTTTCTTTCGGGTCGTCGAATGGACATTGACCGATGACTATGACGTATTTCGTGATGTCACGAGTCCCTAGACAGGTGGAACGTCTGATTCCGACATTCGAGGAAAAAGTTATGATGTTCGGAAGTTCAAGGGTAATTTGGTAATTTGGTTAAAAAGGGGCAATTTGTCGACTTTTCATATGACATGGACTCTTCATGTAATTATAGGACCGTTAGCTAGGTCTCGATCCCCTGAGTATAATGACAGGTGGCACAAAATCATCGGACGTCGGCTGGTTCGAGTTTTGGTCTAAATGCCTGAAGGGTAAAATGGTAATTTTGGAAGGTAGGGGCAATTTGGGCCTTTGGTTGCATTGGGATTTGTGCCCAGTGTTCAGTGGACACTTCGCTGCCTTGGAATGGTCGTTTAATGAGATTGGGACACTTGTCCCATCTCTAGAGGGCTGTGGAACCTTTCTCAACCGACTTAATTGGTTTTAAAAATCAGGGGTTTTGTTTACAGGGTTTGGCCGTGAGAGAAAACAGAGCAGGGGAAACCGTGAACCCATCTCCACGATTCCCTCCATCTTTCACCTATTGTCCATGGATTGTGAATGAAAGTGAGAAAACAGACGAAGAGGATTGGGTTGGTACCACCACAGAGAGCCGACGTGCACCGTGGAGGAAACTAGGAGGTAAGAACCGTGACAATTGACTTTAGCCAATTTTTTATAAGTCTTTTTTAGTAGTTAATGAGCCAATTAATGATTGGGACGAGGTTTTGGAGATTTCTACTAGTGGATCAAGCCTGGTTCAGAAGCTTGTCGTGGGATGTGGCCGTGAAACCCGAAAAAGGGTGAGCTTTCATTTGAAAATGGCATGTTGCGTTTTGCGGGATTTCATTGAAATTGTTTGATCAGGAAAGGTTTTGGATGTTGCTAGGGTCATGTTGGGCTTGGAAGAAAGGCCTGAGATGGCCAGACATGCAAGAACACAGAGGAGGAAATGCGACGGTTTGAAGGATGATCGAGGAGATAACTTCCAGTCCCTATTCCTCAGTTTTGAAATTGTAAATCATTTAGAAATGAACGGACGACTCTAATGAATGAAAAAGGGTTGGAATTGGACTGAATTGGGACACAACCATGACCGCCAGTTCGGTTGGACCGGGCCAATTTGAACATGCCTGAACCAGGTCGGTGAGAGGAAGGAGATGATAAACAATGTCGCGCGTGAGGGCGCGTGGTGCCTCTGATGGGAAAGTGTTCAACATGTGAAATGATGCAATCGATGTAACGAACATTTTGGCACTAGTTTTGAGTCCATCGAACATCGTCTCTATATGTTTCGGGATGTCCGAAGGTTTTAGGGCTCGTTTAAAAATAGTTAAAAATTCGGGAAAATTATGGGGTTTTAGTTAATCATCGTGAATTAGTTCGTTACCTTCTTATGGGATTTGAACAGGTTCGAGATAGCCGGTGATAGTGGATTAGCCAGGAAAGCGTAATTGCATGCGTATCGAGACGGCGACGCTAATGGTCTGTGAGTGGACTTTGCTTTCTAACTTCGTGGACTTTGCTTTCTAACTTCGGATGCATGCATAAATGTTTTCTATTATTTCTACACGTGATTTCTATGTTCATGATTATGAACTTGATGATTTACGGTTTTGTACGTATTTCGAGATATTTACGAAAGTGTACGTTTTACGAGATATGATTTTCTGCTATGGTTTGATGATGGTTTTGATGATTTGATTTTGAGATTGGAAATATGATTGGATTTCAATGATTTATCATGGCTTTTGGAAAGTAATTTCGGGCGTGAAGCCTTGTTCATAAAAAGTGATTTCGATAAACGAGATTTCAACTTGAAAGAGAAATTCTAGATTTGGGTTCGGGATGATGGTTCCGGATGCCGGCTTACGGAATCATTATTGCGAATTCGGATATGGATTTTTATTGTTTTCACTTGGCTGGATCTGGTTTTGAGTTTAAAGACTCGGTTGATTGACGGGGAAGGGCCCTGGATTGATATGTTTTGAATTTAAAGACTCGGTTATTGTGATATCCCCCGAGGCCTGTTGATTGTGTTTTGAGTTTAAAGCCTCGTTGATATCCTGGGAAGGCCTGCTTATGCGCATGTGTTTTGAGTTTAAAGACTCGGGTGCACTTGAGATCCAGCAACTTAATTGATTGATGTTTTTCACTGGTTTTTTAGACATTTTGGGTAGTGGCCCGGATGATTTGGTACTTTGATGAGGATTTATAATTTTGGGCTGAGGCCCTGGATTGGAATTACGAATTTGTGAAAAGGAAATTATTCTGGGTTTCAGTAATGGTTTTCTTATCTTGGATATGAATGGTTTTATGAAAAGGTTTCCATATGCATGCATTGGTTTTTGTGTGGAGGGTATAAATGTAATTTCTTCTACCTGTTTTCAGAACGTATTGTTTATTTTTGTCCACTCACAGTCTTTTATGTTTTTGATACCCTCCAGGTTTGATGCAGTGTGGGCCGTTGTTAGAGAGACGGAGACATCACACATGTGATCCACAGTAGATTCTGCGCGCTCTGGGAAGTCTGGAAATTTTTGGAGGGTTCGCTTGGGAATCCCTTGTCCGACTTACGTGTTACGTGGAGGATGACCGTCGGTTTCGCCTTCATGTCGCACGTAAGTTAGACGGGAGCATGGCTTAACCCTTAAGCACGGAGGATTGGGGGTAGGTCGTGTCATCTGGGATGTCAGATTTCTGGGATGTCCGAGATTGACTCGGGTTGAGACTCCGGGTAACACGCGTAGCTTGGACCGTGACGTGACGTCTGGGACGTCACGCGTCTGGGACGCCAAGCATCTGGGATGCTGAGGATTGGTACCTAACAGTATTTGATGGAATTTTGATTTATGGATTTACTGGATTATGTATTTGGATTTCGGATTTATTGTATTTATGATTTGATTTTCGGTGTTAATGGATTTGGGCAGGGACCCACATGGTTTGGATTTAAGGTTTTGGTCACATTCCCACATACTTGGATTTATGGTTTTGGGCTAAGGCCCTAATGATTTAATAAAAGTAAATGGTTTGATTATTGGTTTTTGAATGCATGCATACTTTTTAGTGAAGGGCATAAATGTCTTCTTATGAAATATGTTTTTATTAAACTATTGATTTTCGTCCACTCACATATTTTAATGGTCTTAATTCCCTTCAGGTTGATCACAGATGCGGGCTGTAGCAGAGACCAAGAAACTCATCTCCACGATCTTGGCACGCTCTTGAAGTCCCAAATGGGCCTAACGGTTTGAGTTATCCCTTTTCTGACACTTCGTTTCAGGCGAGAGCATGGCACATCCTGTGATAATCCCAGGGTGACACGTCCCATCCCAATCCCCCCTGGATTACTGTGGGATGTGCCATGCTCCCACCTGACACGAAGTTCCAGACAAGGGATAACCTCAAGCATTACCCGTTCAGGGCTTCCAGAGTGCGCAAGGATCGATGGTGGAGGCATGCGATGTCCTAGTCTCTGTTGTCGTCGATCCGTGATCAACCTGAACGGCGTTAAAAACAACAAAGGCTGTGAGTGGACGAAAATAAAGGAGTTCATAAACACATTTCATAAAAACATTTATGCCTTCATAAAACGCATGCATGCATCGAAAACCAGTAATCAAACATTTACTCAACAAATCATTAGTGTCTCAGCCCAAGAACCATAACTCAAAACCAAGTGTGGGAACTCAGCCCAAAACTGTAGAATACCCAAATCCGTATGTACAAAACCAAGCGGTCCACTACCCAAATCCATAAACATAAATCCAACCGAGAAACCATTTCATAGATCAATAGTCCATATTTACCATATTACCATCTCCAGCATCCCAGATGCCTAGCGTCCTAGACGCTTGACGTCCCAGACGTCATATCTCATGGTAATAAGCAACGCGTGCTACCCGGGGTCTCTCTGGTCCATATCTCTAGCACATCCCAGACGTCTAATCATAGAAATCCTACTCCTGAGTCACTATACAGTCTGGTAGCTCCGTACAATGACGCCTCGCAGGCAATGCACCGTAACTTCCTTAGTGTCCCAGACACCTGAGAGGAGACCATCACATATCCTCGTATCAAGATGGTATATGGAAAACTGTTTTATCAAGTCATTTCACAACATTTCAATGGGCCCCTGCCGAAATCTTCAGAAAACATCACAATTCCATTTAGGTCCCCGACCCGAAATCACATTTATGAAACATAGAAGTCCCAAACCCGAAGTCACATTTATAAAACATAGGTGTCCCCAGACCTGAAATCACATTTATAACCCAACTGGGCCTCACGCCCGATTCTGTAAACCACTGGGTCCACGGCCCGAAATTTGTAAATTAACTGGGCCCCTGGCCCGATAATATAACTCAAATAGGTCTCAGCCGATTTCGTAAATAATTGGGCCCCTGACCCAATTTCACAAAAGCAACTGGGCCCCAGCCCGATTACGTAACTCAAATGGACTCCAAGTTCGAGGTCTCCAAAGCAATTCGGCCTTATGCCCGAGTTCATCTTTCCAATTTCAAAACAATTTCATCATATCATTCATGAAACCACAAGCACGTAAAACCAGAATAAAACCGTCAGTCTCGAGATACGTGCAATACGGAAAACATCTCGAAATATGTGCAACATACGAAAAATAATAATCACAATCATCATCATAGAAATCACGTATATAAAACATATAACACAGTTAGGCATGCATAGTATTTATAAAACCAAAGTCCACTCAACAGACCGTCCAACGGTACGCCTAGATACGCTTGCCATAGGCCTTCACGGGCCACACATTATCACCGGGACTTCCAAACCTGTCCAAATACATTAGAGGCTCACTAACCTCTCATTAACCTCCTATCAAGGCCCCCGTAATTTTTCTGAATTTTTAACTATTTTAAAATTCGATTCAAAACCTTCGGACGTCCCGAACAATATCGAAACGGTGTCCGATCGACACGAAAACGCAGTCCCAAAATATTTGTTACATCGAATAGATTAAAAGTCATGTTGGAAGTTTCCCCAAAATACCCCTCACGCGCCCCCATGCGCCGCCCAAATGGGTTGCGCTTGAAGCCCACGCGCACAAACATAGTTCAATCGTCAACTCGCGTTGGACCCAATTCACTGGTTTGAACCGGTTCCGCCGAACCGCTGAACCGACTCGGTCAGTTCTCAGTCATTCCTCATCCATTTTCTACGGGGTTTCTTCCTATCTGTTCTTCTAAGTCTAACTAAGAGGTTATGAATCAAAAACAAGAAAACACGTTTAGATCTTACCTCTAAACACAAACCCGAAACCCAAAATTTTCCGATCATCCTCCCCGTTGATCCAGACCATCTCGAGCTAAAAACAAGTCCCCTGTGTTCGGATCAGTCCCTAGGTCTCAATAGGATTAATTAGGAGCTCAAAACTACAACTAAAAACTTGACTTTCAACATTTGAACATAAATGAGCTCTCGGTCAAGCTTACCCTTGCCGTGAACCTCCGTGATCACCGTCGTTTCCTTGTCATCTCCTTTCGTCTCTCAACCCTCACCAACAGTTGGTCTCTCACACACAAGCACAGAGAAGGTTGGTGATGGCTGGCTGTGTTTGTTCGAATAAGGGTGATTTGTGTGTGTATGTGTTTCGGGTAGGAAAATATAACAAAGTGAGAGAGAAAGAGAGAGAGATGATGGACCAGATGAGAGGGGGATGTAGGGTGCAGATCAATCTGGAAATGATATGGACGGCTGGGATTGCATGAGGAGAATTAAATATAAGCTAATTAGCCAATAGGGACAAGATCCATGAATTAGGGAAAGTGAGTGTGGGGATGAGTGGCACTTGTCACTCATCCAAAGGTCCAGATTAATTCCAGCTTTTTGGTCAGATTACAATAGTATATTATTTTTTTATTATTTTAATTCAAACCTCGGTTCGTTCGGTTAATCGATATCGTTCCCCGTGACCACAGCTTCGTCGTCGAACCTCCGATTTCGGCGTGCCACCTGTCTATGGATTCATATTGACTCGATCTACGTAATAGTCCTTGGCCTTTGCCATTGGACCTCCCGGGTCAAAAGTCAACATTTTGCCCTTTTCCACCAAATTACCAAAATACCCCTCGACTTCCGAACGTCATAACTTCTTCCTCGAATGTCGGAATCGGACGTGCCACCTGTCTATGAACTCATGACGTCCCGAACTACGTCACAGTCATCAGTCAAAGTCCATTTGACCGCTCCGATCTAAAAGTTAATATTTTGCCCACACCTAGGGGAAAAATGATCATTTTGCACATTTCGTCCAATTTCACTCAACTAATCCCAGATTAGTCATTCTATAACCATAATTAAATAATATTTAATCCCGGTATTCGGGACAGGTCGTTACACAAGGGGATTGGGATGGGTCTTGTCAGATACCATCAACTGAGGATTTCCGAGGAGGACATTCCGAAGGCTTCTTTTCGGACAAGGTAATGGCATTATGAGTTCTTGGTAATGCCATTTGGATGGACGAATGCACCAACTGCATTCGTGGATTTGATGATTGTGTTCATTGTGTACATCCTGGTTTACTAAAAGAGTGACAAAGCGAACGAGAAAGATCTGAGGTTGGTATTGAAGAGGTTGAGGATGAACCATTTATTTGCTAAGCTGAGCAAGTTTCAGTTTTGGTTGAATAGTATTGGCTTTTTGGGCCATGTGATCTCATTTGAGGGGATTAGTGTGGACCCTCATAAGACGGAAGCTGTAACCGACTAGGAGAGACCGAGACAGTTACTGAGGTTTGGAGTTTCGTGGCTTGGTAGGTTACTACAAACGGTTTGTAGAGAGTTTCTCTACCATATCAGCTCCATTAACCCGTTTGACCAGTAAAGGGGTTAAGTTCATTTGGGATGAACGCTGTGATCAGAGTTTCCATGAATTGAAGAGACGGTTAGTCCGGACCCACCCCTAATCCCACGGGATTAAGGGCTAAATCCCGATCCCGTCTAACTTACGCATGACACGTAGGCTAAACAGACGTCCAACCTACATGTGACACGTAAGTCGGACAAGGGATTTTCGATCCGACCGGTCCAAAAAACTTCCGAACTTCCCAGAGTGCGCAGAGTCTACTGCGGAATGTACGTGTGATGTCTCCGTCTCTCTCGATCAACAGCCTGTGCCGCAACAACCTGGAGGGTATGAAAAACACGAAAAGACTGTGAGTGGACAAAAATAATATATAAGTTAAAAAACATTTCATAAAACAATTACATTTATACCCTCCACGCAAAACCAATGCATGCATATCAAAATAATATATAAGTTTAAAAACATTTCATAAAACAATTACATTTATACCCTCCACGCAAAACCAATGCATGCATATCAAAGTCACGTTATAAAATCATTCAATATTCCGGTTAAACAAACCATATAAGAAAAACTGAACACAAGTTCCTTTTTCCAAATCCCGGGACTCAGCCCAAAACCATTAAAAACCATTTCATCCGGGCCACTGCCCAAAACATTGGAAAACCTAGTTGAAAACCATATCATATTTACATTCACCGAACCTGCTGCATCTATCCGAGTCTTTAAACTCCCGATTCTTTAAACTCAATCCAGGCCCCAATAATCCGAGTCTTTAAACTCCGAGTCTTTAAACTCCGAGTCTTTAAACTCCGATTCTTTAAACTCAACAGGCCTACGGGCGAAAATATCAATATATCCGAGTCTTTAAACTCAATCCGGGTCTTTAAACCCAATCCGGGCCCGTCCCCCATCAAACATAAACCGGGTCTTTAAAACCAATAACCAGATCCAATAAATCCAATCCAAAACCATTTGAAAACCTTTTTCCATTTCTGAATCCGAATCCGCAATCTCACCAGGATCCCGAATCCAAACCCAGAACTCATATCCATCTCCTTTCCAGATCCGAGTCCGCAACCATCATTCCGTAAGCCGGCATCCGGAATAACCATTCTGAACCCAAACCCGAAAAGCCACTTCAAGTTCCCAAATCGAATCCTGAATCGTCTTTCGGAAATCCGATTCCAAAACCCGAAATCACATTTCTCCAAAAGAACTTTTAAACTGGGCTTCAAGCCCGAAAACCCTTTTCTGAAATCCTTTTACTTTCTTTGAAATCAAATCGTATTTCAAATCTCGAAATCAAATCATTAAACCAGATTTAAATCACAATATCCGTCAAATCTCGTAAAACGTGAAATACCGTAAGTTCCTCGAAAAAACGTGCAAAACCGTAAACCGTCACAATCATAAATCAAATCATAGAATCAAGTATAGAAAACATATAAAAACATATATGCATGCATCAAGAGTTAGAAAGCAAAGTCCACTCATAGACCATTCCGACGTCGCCTCGATACGCGCGCACTTACGCCGTCCCCGGCCATTCTGTTATCCTCGGCTTTCCCGAACCTGTCCAAGGCCCACAACGAGGTTACTAACTACTTCACAAAAGTCCTACTCAAGTCCCATAATTTTCCCGAACTTCTACGCGTACTTTCAATGGGACCCTAAACCTTCGACCCCGCAGAACTAACCCGAAACTACGTCCGATCATCCCGAAACCTATCCCAAATGATTCGTTACAACAATTAGACTCAAAAACTAGTTGGACACTTCCCCGGATAACACCGCACGCCCCCCCCCCCCCCCCCCCCCCCCGACGCGCCACCCAAAGTGGCTGCGCATGGGCCTCACGCGCCTGCACACAGAGTCATCTTCAACCTCTAGCCAGCCGGTTCAACTGGACCGAACCGGCGTGATCAGTTTCCCCTTAAATCCCGTCAGTTTTTTATCCTTTCAACACCATTAGGATCGTCCTACTTCTAGCAACCTAATTCCCTAAGCAAAACACAACATCACAGCCTCTAAAACATCTTCCAAACTCGAACCAGAAACCCGTCCAAAACTCTGTTTTGGTTCCCAGCCAACTGTCCCTTCCCCAGTCACGGCTTCGACCTCTACAGGTGCCTAGGGATCTACTATGTCGATTACAACTCATAGGACACTTCGACTTAGCCTCAAACTTCACGACTTTACGTTTGAACCCAAGCGACAAAACAGAGCAATCAGAGGAAAGAAGAGAAATTACCTACTCTCAGGCCGCCACCATGAGCTCCGCCGTGCCTATTTGACTCCCCTCGGGTCTCTCGACATCACCACGGGTTCAATTCGACGGTTTGGTCACTGTAAGTACACAACCATGCACGGTGGTCCTCTGTCCTATTCTTCCTCTTCGAACAAACACGATACACACACAACCACCGTCCCACCGTCTCTAAAGCACAAGCACTCACTCACCAACCTTTCCTGATCAAAGACTCAAACCCCAAGCCTTCACCCACTGAGAATCGATCAGAAATCCTCACCATATCCACTCTCTGTTTTCTGTTTCCAAGCACAATTGCACGGTTTGAAAGAGTGCAATTTGTAGCCGTACACACGTTAACACTCCTAGAAACCTTTAGGTCTCCCCCACGTGTCCAACTCCCCCTGGACAACAACTAAAATATTCACTCCCACAATCCCATATGGCCTTATCTGATTGGCCCAAGGTAAAAAGACCAAAATACCCCTAAGTCCAAAAATTACTATTTTACCCTTCGCCGGTCCAAACCCGTATCTCACTCGTCCTACGTCCGATGAAAGCATGCCGCCTGTCGTTGAACTGAGGACGACGAGATCTACCTAACGGTCCTCGTTCTACGTGTAAAAACCTTGTCGTGCAAAAAGTCAACTTTTCCCCCTTCGTTAACCAAATTACAAAAATACCCTCAACCTTCCAAACATCATAACTTCCTCCGCGGATGTCGGAATCGGGCGTGCCACCTGTCCGAACTATGGAACTTTTCCCCCGTTGAAAGTACGCGTAGAAGTTCGAGAAAATTATGGGACTTGAGTAGGACTTTTGTGAAGTAGTTAGTAACCTCGTTGTGGGCTTTGGACAAGTTCGGGAAAGCCGAGGATAACGGAATGGCAGGGGACGGCGTAAGTGCGCGCGTATCAAGGCGACGTCGGAATGGTCTGTGAGTGGACTTTGTTTTCTAACTCTTGATGCATCATATATGTTTTTATATGTTTTCCATACTTGATTCTATGATTTCATGTATGATTGTGATGGTTTACGGTTTATGCACGTTTTTCGAGGAAATTACGGTATTTCACGTTTTACGAGATTTGACGGATATTGTGATTTGAACTTGGTTTTAATGAATTGATTTCGGGAATTGAAATATGATTTGATTTCAAAGGAAGTAAAAGGATTTCGGAAAAGTGTTTTCGGGCTTTAAACCCAGTTCAAAAAAGTGGTTTTGAGAAATGTGATTTCGGGTTTTGGAATCGGAGTTCCGGATGACGATTCTGGATTCGATTTGGGACTTGAAAGTAGATTCCGGGTTTGGGTTCGGAATGGTTATTCCGGATGCCGGCTTATGGAATGATGGTTGCGGACTCGGATCTGGAAATGAGGTGGATATTATTCTGGATTTGGATTCGGAATGACAGTTCTAGATGCCGGAAGGGCTTCGGACCAGTGGTTTCGGATTCAGGGTTGGATATGGATTTAGAAAAGGTTTTCAAACGGTTTTAGATTGGATTTGCTGGATCTGGTTATTGGGTTTAAAGACCCGGATATTATGATTGATGGGGGACTGGCCCGGATTGGGTTTAAAGACCCGGATTGAGTTTAAAGACTAGGATATATTGATATTTCCCCCGTAGGCCTGTTGAGTTTAAAGACTCGAGAGTTTAAAGACTCGGATTATATTGAGGCCTGGATTGAGTTTAAAGACTCAGGAGTTTAAAGACTCAGATAGATCCAGCAGGTTCGGTGAATGGAAAAATAAGATGGTTTTCAACAAGGTTTTTCGGTGTTTTGGGCAGTGGCCCGGATGAAATGGTTTTTAATGGTTTTGGGCAGAGGCCCGGGATTTGGAAAAAAGAACTTGTGTTCGGTTTTTCTTATATGGTTTGTTTAACTGGAATATTGAATGATTTTATGGCATGCAATTGATATGCATGCATTGGTTTTGAAACGGAGGGTATAAATGTAATTATGTTTTCTGTTAACTGTTTTAAACTTATTCTTTATTTTTGTCCACTCACAGTGTTTTCGTGTTTTCGATACCCTCCAGCTTGTTGTGGCGCGGGCTGTTGGTCGAGAGAGGCGGAGACATCACACGTACGATCCACAGTAGACTTTGCGTACTCTGGGAAGTTCGGAAGTTTTTGGACGGTCGGATCGAGAATCCCTTGTCCGACTTACGTGTCACATGAAGGCTCGACGTCAGTTTAGCCTTCGTGTCATGCGTAAGTTAGACGGGATCAGGATTTAGCCCTTAATCCCGGGGGATTAGGGGTGGGTCCTGACAATTGGTATCAGAGCGAGGTTTTGTGTGTTCTGCGCGAGGTTTGGTTCCCAGGATCGTTGGTTCGTCGATTTGGGTGGTGTGATGCTACTGTGGATGTGATGTCTCGACGCGGAACAGCCTGACAGCAACCTGGAGACGATAGTGATAGTACATTCGTTGTGGTTAGTTAGTAGTGGTGGTTCGTGTCAGGATGTTAGTCGCTCGATACGCGGTAAGAGATTTGAAGTACGTCGGCTTAGAGCCGGAACGGTTAGTGCGTTGGTGCTGGTTTTGTTTGATGGATGGACCTTAGGGTCGGAGATACGCCAGCAAGATTAACCTGGACGATATCCGGTGAGCTACGGAGGAGTAGGTTGGTCTGCCTGAGGGGCCTGAGAGTGGTTTGCGGAGTTAATGAGATATGTAGGCCAAGGAGGCCAGTTGGCGGTGGCGAGTTGGGCCGGACAGTATTTGGATGTGGAACGTATGGATTGGTGACCTTTTGGTTAGTTAGGTTAAGTTAGATTTGTGCGGCTACGAGTAGCCGGATGCCTTGAGTGGCAAGGTTTAAGAACTACGTTCAGATTCGAGGGATGTTTCCCCCTAGTGATGGTTTTAGTCGGGTGTGACGACCCGAGGGGAAAGGGTGTAGTGAACTAGTGGCAGTTGCGGGATTGGATAACCCGGACGACGGGGATGATTTGAGGAACCCCGTGGGATTACTGGATTGTGTTGAGAAGTACCTGAGGGAAATCGTGAGTTGGGGTTTGTGGTATCGTAATCCTTGTGGTTTGGGCCGACTTACGGTCGGAATGGAGACGGTGCTGCTAGGTGCAGCCGAGGTAGTGGTTGCCTGGTGAACGGCTCTAGACGAGGGTTCGTATGCCGAGCAAGGTAAGGATGACCAGGGGTAGGTCATGAACCTGGACGAACGGTCAGGATACCATGGGTTGATCAGAGTAGCAAAGCGGAAGTGTGGTTGTGATCTGTAGAAGCTGAGACGCCCTATAAAGTACATTTTGACCTAGCAAATGATCTCCGATTGACCCGAAACCTCCACCATTAAATCCAGATCGTCGAAACCATTAAATTGGCACTAGTGCCACCTCGAAAAACATGCCTATACGCCCCCACGCACGGGTCAAAGCCAAGGTCAACGTTGACCAAAAAGTCAACGCTGATGTCAGCAAAAATCAACGATGACGTCAGGTCAACGGTCAAAGTCAACGCTGACATCATCTGACAGTATCAGACCTGACACGTGTCAAATGAACAGGTGCCACGTGTCCGTTGCAGATTGATCCACGTCACTGACATGTCAGTGCTGGATGTGCACTAACATGTGACACGTGTCTTATCCTCATTGGCCCCTTCCTTCCAAAACCCAAATTCCTTAACCATTTTTTATCATGTTTATTTCTATGAACTCGTCTCATCCTAACTAGAAGATCTATATGGTCAAAACTGAAAAAAAAAAAAAAAAAAAAAAAAAGGACTCAAAGTTACCTGAAATTCAATGAATAGTGGGTCGTGACCTATGTCCGTCGATATCTCCCAGCTCCAGCCACCAGAACTCTCCCCACCATGTTTACTGGAATCGTCTCAGTTCATAGAACATGTTAGGGGCCATTAGATCGATCGACACACGTCCTAAAATCATTTTCCATATTTGGGCAAACATGAGGAGTTTCGGGTTTTACCTTCTCGTCATGATCCGTCATGTGCCACTGTTGCCCTCCGTCGTATCTCTAGTCTCAACTATGCTCCCGGTCTCACAACGAGTAGAACAGATGATGTGGTGTTGGTGGGACGTTCGTATGTTTCTGGGTTCCTTACAGGTTAAGAATGTTTGAGAGTTAAGGAAAAATGATGAAGAATATAATAGAAAGTGAGAGAAGTATTAGTTTTTAGGAACCTTGATCAGATCCAATTGCATAGGGAAACCCACTAATTGGATGAGTGACACTTGTCACTCATCCAAGGGCCTTACTAAGCTATCCTTATCCAATTGAAATCAGCCAAGTGTAACATTCCCGGGGTTTCGTGATTAGTGCCATTTTCACGCTCCTGACCATAACTCTCCCGTTCAGACTCTGATTCTAGCGTGTGGCCTGTCTACGGACTCGTGACGTCCCGATCTACGTCACGGTCCTGGGTCAAAGATCGAAATACAATCCAAGTCAAAAGTCAACAAATCTCCCCAACAAGGGACAAATCGGTCATTTTACATTAAAATTTCAACTTTACCAAATTCGAAAAGTCCGAGATGTTACACTCGTGACATTCCGATCTACGTAACGGACCTTGGTCCAAGTCCAAAAAGTGTCCCGGGTCAAAATTCAATAATTTTCCCTTTCCGAGGGAAAAATAGTCAATTCGTAATTAAAATTCTGAAATTACAAATTAACGAAAGTTCGGGTTGTTACATTTGTTAACTTAGATATGTGTGAGTAGTTTCTTTAAGAATTGGGGCTATTTGAAGTCCTAGCTATGTTTGTTCTTATTTAGATTTCTAGCTCTTGATTATGATTGTTGTGACTGGATTTGTTGGATTAATGCGTTTTATAAACTCAATTTACACCTGTAAGGTTGATCAGCTTGTTTGTGTACAATTGTAGATGCAATTGCTTGACGGACCGTAATATCATCTTGCAATTTCTAGCATCACGTTTAAGAGGTGGACTTTTATTCATAATCTAAACTCATAACCTACTAGAATTGCACATCACTTTTCTAGGGATAGTGTAGTGTCATCAAATCTTCTTTGTATTTTATGCATTATCACGCATCATCGATAATAGACGTTTAATAGTGGACATCACGTTTTAAACATACAATCTAAGAGAAGATAATATGTGTGGGGTGAGCCTTAGCCAGACTCCTACTTGGGCACTTAATTCAGAAACATCCAAAGTAATCAGATCAAAGAAATCTAATGGGAACTATAATTGGTAAAGGTGGATAATAAGCTCTAATTCGTATTAATCAATCAATCAATAATCAACCTCATTTTCATCACTTTACATTGTGTTTTTGCATCTCAATTTCGTGCTAATCATCACTCAAACCCCCCCCCCCCCCCCCCCCCCCCCCCGGTTTTTGTGTTTTTTTAACGAAGTTATTTCATTCTAAACTAAGTGTATTCACGTTGAACAAGTCCTCGAGGGATCGACCTTTGCAAACCTACTATACTCGTCATATGATTTTATGCACTTGCAAAGTATTACACTAGGAGTTATCGTTCATCATTCTTTATTGGATAAAACTTCTATCATGCTAATCTACAACGATCAAATTTTTACTTTGTATAATAATGTGTTAAGGAATTTGACTTCGAAAACTTTCCAATTAAAAGAAAAATTAGTAGAAAGTGTCAAAATGGAATTCGAAATGAGAATATCAAACTAGTTAGAATTTTCGTTATAAAAATTTTTTTAAATTTTTTTAATATTCTCTTAAATTATTTCATTTTTATTTCTATTTCATTTATAATTTAATTTATTATCTCTTTTATTTCCTTTTAACCCTAAAACTAATCCCCTAATCACCATTTTCTCATTAATTCCCTCTGTTTAACTGATCACATTCTCTCTCCCCAAAGCTTATCTTCATCTTCTTCTCTGCAAAGAGAACATTGGTTTCTTTGATCTGCTCGACACCATCATGCTTTTACCTTACTCATTTAAAAGAATTATCTTCAAAAAGAAATGGAATGCCCTAGAAACTAAAAGCGCGCGATCTAGTTTTTCTTCCTCTATTGATTGTCTTCTTTAATGCTGTAGAAGAGCGAGAAGTTTTTCTCTGCTCCATTTCTGTTCCGCTTATTAGGATCACAAGTTGTGAGAATTGAAGTTTTCCTTTACTTTTTTGGGTCTTTATCTGAGGTTTTTTGTCAATTAGAATGAAAGATCTTGATTGACTCTTAGTTCTATTCTGATTTGACATAAATTCGAAGCCAAAAAGTCACACCAACATGCTTAAAGATTGAAGTTTTACATAACCCCATAAGGATTTCCTAGACAGACTCTGTGTTGAATGATTCAAATTGATATTTTGTGTTGACCAATAGCTGAAATTGACTTAACTCAATTCTTGATGATCCTGATCTGCTGCCCTTCTCTCCCTCCAAAAGAAAAGCACACACATTTACGGGAACCTATACTTGAGGCAGAAGCTGAAACCCACTCGGGAAAGTCGTCAATGAAGAACAGTGAAATTGCCGAAAACGCCAATGAACGTAAGGCTTTCTCCTTCATAATCTCAATGTTCTTTAATTTTCTTCAACTTGGATGTCTTAATTGTTTCTTCTTTATGTTATCACTTAAAAGAGTTTCTATTGTTTATATTGCCCGGGTCCTCAATTTGAATCTGTTGGTAAAGCCGATTTGTACAAAGGATGCCCAAATCAACAAATTTGTGTTATTGCTCCAAAAGGCACTGACCCAGGTTTTTTTTTCTTTGTTTTGGATTGCTCTGAGTAATTGGAGTATGATTATTAACATTTAGAAGAGAAAGTAGAGTTTGATGCATTATGTTAATTTCATGAAACTGTTGATTCTGATCATAGATAGTTTAGCCATAGTCCCTAGTCATGTTGCGACACTTGAATAGTAAGTCCAAATTTTCAAGGTATATGTATTCTCAAAGAAATTCATAGGCACTTGATATTGTGGAGGCACTTGATATTGTAGCGTTTCATTAAGGTTGGAGATGTGTGTTAATATGTTATGCATCAGAATAGTCTCGGATTATTGAATTGGTTTGTGTAATTATGTGATAAGCCGATTTATGAGTAGAAGGATAATTTACAATATAAGAATAGAGACTATAATTTTCTTTTTTTGAAAACCTTGCTTTTGGAATATATCAATTGTTGCTCTTCTTAGCAGTTCCAATAAACTTTCCTTTTGTGAGTAATTCTATTGAACAAATTGTATAGCCAATGACATGCGCTAAGTATTAAAGTTGCGTTTCATATATCAGTAGTTGGGCTGCAAGCGCTATTTCAATTTTCTCTAGGTAATTGTTGCAAGGCATGTAATGCAAGCAAGCCTACAATGTAATCAACCCCTGTGTCATTTTCATCATTTGTGCTATTGTGCAACTTCTTGTTTCATGCAGACCGTTGTTCGATTCTTTTTCTTCTTTACAAAAACGTCTCCTATGACTCAAGAATGATGTGCTTTTGTCTTTATGATTTTTTCATTATCTTTGTTCATACGTGGTTGCAATTGCAGAAAGGATGGCCACTGTAAAGTATAAGATAATGGTTTTATCAGGAAAATGTGGGGATGGAATGAGCACATTCTCCACCCAACTCGCATTTGCACGGGCAGCCATGAATTTCCAGGTGGATCATCTCGACATTGACATTTGTGGTCTAAGATGCTTGGCATTGAAGGTTAAGAAATCCACCAGAGGAACCTTAGCTTGTCTCTTGTGTAAGTTGAGTCCAACGTTGAGGTCATGTCAATTGGGTTTATGCTTCCTGATCCTGATGACGCTATTATATGGAGGCACCCCCGCAAAAATGCCCTCATCAAGCAATTCTTGAAGGATGTTTATTAAGGCAAGCTTCATTTTCTCATCGTTGATCCTCCTCCCAGAATGTCAAATGAGCATATCTCCATCGTCCAATACCTTGCTGCTGCGTCAATAGACGGTGCAATCATCGTCACCACTCCACAACAAGTCTCCCTCATTGATGTTGATAAAGAAATAAGCTTCTGCCAGAAGGTTAGAGTCGAAGTTGTTAAGAACATGAGTAGATTGTGCCAGCCAATGATGGATTTCAAGTTTTTGAGGATGACAGAGACGGGTGAGCAAATGGATGTCACAGAATGGGCTAGAACGCTTCTGAAAGTGAAATTGCAAGAATTTTTAGATATAATAGCTTGCAAAATGAAGTGTTTGATAGTAGCTGCGGTGGCGGCGAAAGAATGAGTACAGAAATAGGGGTGCCATTTCTGGGGAAGGTGCCGATAGACACTCAGCTTTGCATGGCGGCAGAAGAAGGTAGGTCTTGTTTCATCGATCAGAAGTGCGGGGTGAGTGCACCAACACTGAAGAGAATTGTAGATAAAATGATAGAAAATCGGGAATTCTCTACAATGGCCATAGAAAACGGTGCATAAAGATGATCAGATTTTGCCATCTGATTTTCATAGATCAAGATTTTGTTTATGTTTCAAACACTTGACATGTGTTTATTTATAATTATTATTATTTTCTTTGAGGATGGTAATGGTTTTGTATGATATGTTTTCATGTTTTTATGCTTTTGTGTCTCCATTTCTTCGTCTCTCTATGTTTATTTATAATTATTATTATTTTCTTTGATTCATCAACTCCAACCTCACACGAAAGTTGAGAATGTCCACTCCGTATCATGATTTTCCTTTTATTCTCTAATATTTATAAAAAAAAATTCGTTCTTATAATAATATGATCTTATGATATATCTATTAATAAACTCATGATGAATCAAGCACAACTATACGAAGAAAAATAATAAAGGACATTAGGTCATACTTATATACTAAGAGTGACAATTTTTAATACGATTCGATACACAACTTGAAATCCGCATGAAATTTATCTGAGTCAACCCGCACGTTTAAAATTTCGGGTCATTTTCGGGTTAACCCGTTATGACCCGTTTAATAAACAGACAGGTTTCGCGTCAACCTGTTAACCCGTATAATGACTTGTTAACCCGTTTAATAAATGGGTAGATCTCGAGTTAACAGGTTAACCCGTATATTGGCTTATATTGTAACGACCCATCCCGGAATTCAGGATTAAGTTAGTAACTAATCATGAATAGTAGGGTTACTCGGTGATTAGTTGGGCGAAATCGGACGAACGATGCAAAATGACCGTTTTGCCCCTAGTCGTGGGTAAAACATTGACTTTTTATTCGGGCGGTCCAATGGACTATGAACAATGACCGTGACGTAGTTTGGGACGTCACGAGTTCATAGACAGGCGACACGTTTGATTCCGACGTTCGTGGTGAAAGTTATGACGTTCGGAAGTTCAAGGGCATTTCCGTAATTTGGACGATTAGGGGGAAAATGTTGACTTTTTGTTTGACATTTGATTTTCACACGACCCGAAGACCGTTAGGTTCATCCCGAGGCCCCGAGTACAACGACAGACGGCACACATGAAACAGACATCGGGTGACCAAGTTACGGGTCACGGAAGATGAGGGGCAATTTGGTAATTTGCCAACCGAGGGAATTTTGGTCATTTGCACGGCGGTTACTTTTCACCACTGTGAAAAACAGAGACTGCTCAACCGTGCTGTGAGTGCTCTGATCGTTGCCATTGTTTAATTGAGTAGTGGCTGCGTGGGGTGATTTGTTTAAGGTTTTTGAGACAGTGGGTAGCACCATTGAGGACTGAAACTGATTGCAGAGCACGGGCTAGTTTAAAAATTGCCATGGTTTCTGTGTTTGCGGGAAACAATGTTACAGAGACATCAATTGGGTTTCCCACAGGTTTTTTTCCATTTGATCGATTAACAGGACTTGGGGGAATTGCTGAGGTTCATTTTTGCACCAGGAAGAGCTGAGAGTTGAGAGGAAAGGAACTGAGTCGGGAGGAAAACCAGAAAATTTGAGGGAAAATCAGAATTTGAATTGTGTGAGGAATTGGACGAAACCAGGGATAGTAATTGTCTTCTGGGACCATTTGGAGATCAACCGTAGCTATTAGCAAGGGAATCGATCACGGTTTGGCCATGGTCACATGTTCCAGTTTCGGGAAAAAAGTCCAGGCTTGAGTCGTCGTGTTTGAGGTAACCTTTGGTGCAATTGATGTTGTGAATGAGTTCGTATTAGTCCCACTAAGCTTTCTGTTATGTTAATTGGATTATGGTTTGGTAAACACAGAGTTTGGGTGATCGACCCGTTTGGTTGATCACGGGTCGTGGGTCTGATTTTGGGGCTGTTATGATGAATCAGGGACATAGAACCTTAATTGGATAGTTAAGGATTGTTTTAGGATAAAAAACAGATGAAATCAAGGTCTAATTGAAGGTTATCTGACCGGGTTGGACTCGCGGGTTGCAGGACCCGTTTGCAGAGGAAACGGGCAAGGACGATGATGAACAGTGCCTATCACTGTAGCAGACGCGTGACGGCGCGTGGGTCCAATTTTCAAGGTAAATCCAACATGACTTTTGTCCTAAACATTGTAGCGAACATTTTAGCGTTGGTTTCTGACAGGACCCATCCCAATCCCCCTTGGGATTAGTGCGGGATGACCATGCTCCCGTCTGACACGAATTGTCAGACAAGGGATATTTCCGACCTTTTCCCTCCCGGGCTATCAGAGTACGCCAGGATCCAGAGGATGTATGTGATATCTCGGTCTCTGCTACAGTCCACATCCGATGTCAACCTGAAGGGCAGTCAAAACATTAAAAACTGTGAGTGGACAAAACAAAAGTTTATAAAAACATTTTAACGAAGACATTTGTACCCTTCACTAAAAAGCATGCATGCATTTGAAAACCATTTAGCCAAAACAAACCATATGTGGGACAAAGCCCAAAACCATAACCATGTTGAAACCAAGTACCCGAGCCACTGCTCGACTCCTGTGCACACCTGTGCATACCACACACCACATATAATATCATATATCTCGTATTTATATCACATACATATATAAGTCACACAACCAATCCTGTCACGGTATCCAAAGCTACGTGCGTGCTACCCGGGTCTCAATCCGAGTCTTCTCAAAGTCAAGGTCAATGTCCGCAGACCATTGACCCTACCCGAGGTAATAGTAACCATAGCCTTCCTGAGAGTAAGGAACCCAACTGGGGGGTTACTCCACTCAGTCGGTGCTCCGTGACTACTCCAGGGTCCACCCAGGCCAACGACCCTCCCTGGAGGAGATAGTAGAACATGTAAAGGAAGGTAGATGAACATATATATATTTATAACATAAAAATTCATGTCCGGTTCCCCCCTGAACCGTCATGATCCATAATATCCATAATCAAGTAACATGCCGGTTCCCATAAACCGTCATGTACCGTAATAACATAACCGAGGTAACATGCCGGTTCCCATAAACCGTCATGTACCGTAATAACATAACCAGGGTTCATGCCGGTCTCCATAAACCTTCAAGAACCAGAATGACCTGACAAAGGTTCATGCCGGTTCCCATAAACCGTCATGAACCACAATGACCTTTCCAGAGTTCATGCCGGTTCCCATAAACCGTCATGAACTTGGAAATCCACGTAGGGTCCCAGACCCGAAACCATAAACCATAAAGTAACTGGGTCTCGTGCCCGAACATATGACTCAACTGGGCACCGTGCCCGATATCTAAGGGTCAGTCACTACTCCGATCATAGTGATGTGTGCAACCATCCATCCAGGACCGCTCTCAATCCTGGTATGTCGCCGTGAACGAATCAACCGACGCGACCACCACAAGATAATGGTGCACTCATCACCGATCGCTATCCTTAACCGTCAGCACTCCTAAGTCGAGCCTCCCCAGGCTGCTCGACCACGAATCGTGCATCATGACCTCTCCGGAAGGAACACATCCCAATCCGGAGGCGAGGGTCGAATCGTCGATCGTCGTGCACATAGCACCCGTCGCGACCACGATTTAGACCCGAAGGTCGTAAATAGCGTCATATGCCCGAGACAAAACCAAATGGGTCTCATACCCAAGTTTATCCTTTTAGAAATCCAAAACCAAATCATTTAAGTCAATAAAGAAATACAGACCCGTATAAGCACCGTATAAGGCCGAAACCTCGAAATACGTGCTTATACGTAACCACATACAAATGCACCAATGGCATCATCAAACATGTAATAAAAAATATAATAAACATTTATGCATGCACCAATTTAGAAAACAAAGTCCACTCACAGACCATCCGAGCTGCCGCCTCGATTTGCGTGCCATACGGCTCCCCGAGCCGATCACCATCACTGGGACTCCCAAACCTGTCCAAATCGTAATAGAAGGTTACTAACTACTTAATTAAGCTCCTACCAAACCCCCGTAATTTTCCCGATTTTCTAATTATTTTTAAAACCGAACCTAAACCTTCCGATGCCCCGGAACATATCGAGACGGTGTCCGATTGACACGAAACCAGTCCCAAAAAGTTCGTTACATCGAATAGATGATTTCGTATGTTGGAACCTTCCCCAGATTCTCCCCCACGCGTCCGCACGCGCCGCCTGAAGTGGCTGCGCGTGGGCCTCACGCGCCGCTACAGTACCCGTCATCTCCAGCGATCGAACTGGTCCAGCCTGCGCAGCCGGTCCTGTCGAACCGGCGTAGCCGATTCAGGCGTTTTCCCGTCTCCATTTGGTCCGATTCCACCCCAAAACAACCCTATAATTCCTATTTCGATCCTAGGAGTATGTTTGGATAATCAAAACGAAGAAAAACACATAGAACCCGAGGTTTGATTCTTGAACCTCACGGTTCTGTTTTTCCGAGTTCCTCCCCACGGCTTCTCAGCCACTAACCACCACCCAAAACATCCTAATAGCTTCCCAATAACCCCCTAAGCTCATCCTAATCATCTAATAGCAACCATAATGCAAAGATCGAATTAAAATGGAATTTGGACCTCACCGTACCCTCTCGGGTTCGTGGCTTCGGCCGTGCACGGTGGCGTCACCTGGCCGGCCATCATCCTCCACCGTCATCTCAACACTCTCTAGTCTCTCCAGTAAGCATATGGGGTCAAGGGTTGAAGGTCGCAATGGGTTTGGGGTCTCCTGAGATCGGGTTAAATGGTTTGAAAGGAAAGAAATGATCGATGAAGAGGCAGGTGAGATGCATGAAGGAAAAATGATGTCCATTGGATGGGTGACACTTGTCACTCATCCATTGGACATCAGGACAAATATCTGGGCCCACTAGAGACAAAACTGCACTTTTTATCTCGTAAAACGTGTCACTATGAATAGTAACCTAGAACTTCCGTGAACCGTAACTTCGCCGTCTAACATCCGAATTCAACGTGCCGCATGTCTATGGATTCGTATCGTCCTTATCTACATAACGGTCTTCGGCCCTCGGCCATCGGACCTCCTGGTCAAAAAATCAACATTTGACCCCCTTTTATCTAAAATTACCAAAATGCCCCTAAACTTCCGAACGTCATAACTTCCTCCTCGAACGTCAGAATTGAACGTGCCACCTGTCTATGAACTCGTGACGTCACGAACTATGTCACGGTCATCGGTCAAAGTCCATTTGACCGCCCGATTGAAAAGTCAACGTTTTGCCACCATTAGGGGCAAAACGGTCATTTCGCATCGTTCGTCCGATTTCGCCCAACTAATCACGGATTAGCCTCACTAATCGTGATTAGTCACTAATCTAATCCTGGAATTCGGGACGGGTTGTTACAGTTTCGAATTTATCGGACACCGTTTCGATGTTATTCCAAGGGTCTGAAGGTTTAGGTTACATTTTTACTTAACGAATAATTCCCGAAAAATTATGGGGAATTGGTACGTTGTTATTTAAGACCTTACTGACCCTGGAGTATGATTTCGGACAGTATTCAGGTTTTCTGGAAAATGCCGGAAATTACGGGAATGTGTGCGGCGCGAAACCGAGCCTTAAGAATGGTGTGTGAGTGGACATTGCTTTCAAAATTTAATGCATGCATAAATATTCCTATGATTTCTATGATTATGATTATGAACTGCTATGATTTTGATTTCCGTATTTTTACGTATTTTCGATACGCACACGAAACTGCACGTATTTCGAGATTCTGGTTTCCCGTATGTTTTGATGATGGATTACCGAATGATTTTATACGATTTGTGCGTATCATGTTATTAAAATGTTGGATTTCGATTGTGAGTATGGTTTACGGTTTTGACACGTATTTCGAGTATGTCACGATTTGCACGTTTTACGAGGTTTCGAGTATGTTGTGATTTAATCAGGAACTGGTGAGATGTTTGTGGATTCTTTGACCTTTTGGATTTTGAAAATGATGTGATTTCAAGGATTTAAAATGGATTTTGAAAAAGGTGATTTCGGGCTTGATGCTCGGGGCATAAAAGTAATTTTGATGAACGAGGTCTCGGTTTTCGGAAGTTTGAAAACGGATTCTTGGTTTGGGTTCGGGATGATGTTTCTGGATGCCGGCTTATGGAATCATTGTTGCGAATTCGAATTCTGGAATGGAAGACGATTTAATAAAGTGATTTGGTGTGATTATACATGCCCCGTGTTTAATGATGATTTGAATATGTTTTGTGAAGTATGATTTGGGGATTTGAATGTGGGAATTCAGACCATGAGTACTGTTGTGAAAAATGCGATTTCGGGATGGATCCCGCGTTGTTGTGATTGACAAATGTTTTGGGTTTCAAGACCCGTTGAAAACTGTTTTGGGTTTCAAGACCCATTGAAAACAGTTTTGGGTTTAATGACCCGATGCTATTGCTGGAGCACGTTTTGAGTTTAAAGACTCGATTAATTGATGACGGGGGAGGGCCCTTAATGAGTTTAAAGACTCGTGAGTTTAAAGACTCAGTTATTGTGATACCTCCGAGGCCTATTGATTATGTTCTGAGTTTAAAGACTCGTTGATATCCCGGGAAGGCCTGATTATGCGCATGGTTTTGAGTTTAAAGACTCGGGCGCACTTGATATCCAGCAAAATGTTTGACTTGTGATTTATTGTTGTTTCTATGATGTCCGGATGTGTTGGGCAGTGGCCCGGTTCATACGGTTGATGGATTTGGACTATGTTGTGCACTTGGATTTTTGTTTTCGTGGTTTTGGGCTGAGGCCCTGTGTAATGACCCGTCCCGAATATCGGGATTGAATATTAATTAATTATGATTTAGAATGACTAATCGGGGATTAGTTGAGTGAAATCGGACGAATTGTGCAAAATGACCGTTTTGCCCCTAGCATTGGCAAAATGTTGACTTTTAGTTCGGGCGGTCATAGACAGGTGGCACGTTCGATTCCGACATTCGAGGTGAAAGTTATGGCGTTCGGAAGTTGAGGGGTATTTTGGTAATTTGGTCATATTATGGGCCAAATGTTGACTTTTTGGCCGGGAAGTCCAATGGACGAGGGCCAAGGACCGTTACGTAGGTCTCGTCGATACGAATCCAACGACAGGTGACATGCAGAAATCGGAGATTCGACGACGAAGTTATGGTCACGGAATCGGGCTCGGTTTACCGAACGAACCGGGATTAAAATAATATTTTAATATGAACAGTACCCGGTGACTGAACACACTTGGATGAGTGACAAGTGTCACTCATCCCCTAAATTCAAGCCTAAAACACAGATCCATGTTTTTAGGGAGACCTCGTGATGATGTTTTATTAATTTTTAATTAATTAATTAATCTTAATTTCCATTAAACCTCCCTATTTTCTTAACCCGTGTACAACCAAATTCAGAATTCTCCCACCCTTGATCTTCTCCCTAGCAACTGAACGTGAGAATGAAAAATTGAGTGAATTCAGAGACTGAATTAGTGAGGAAAAACGAGGGATTAAATGAGAGTTGAGGGCTGGGAATTCAGATTTTAGAAAATTTGGGGGGAAAATCGAATTAGAATAATTGAGCCTTGTTGATCGAAATTGGGTTCAGTTTTAGTCTTCTGGGATTGCCACGACCAGTTTCATCGAAAGAACGAAGGCAATTGAGGTCCATTTGAGGTAGAACAGAAGCACTGTAGTTTCAGAAAATTCGAGTTTGAGTCATGGAGTTTGAGCCATGAATTGATTCAATTGAGTTGGGGAAAATGTTTACCTGAGTCCATTGAAGCTTCTGGTTGAATCAATTTAAGGAAATCGATTGAAAATGAAGGAGTTCGAATGATGAACAGTGGCTGGATGTTCTTCGAGTGTTCATCTTTGATCGTGAGGATTGAGGTAAGGTCGATTGTAATTAAGTTCACAGATCTTTAATTCAAACTAATTCGATGCTAATAGACGTTTGAATTGATGAAAACGGTGTAGAATTTACAGACATTGAACCGGGTCGTGTCGCGGGTTAAAGGACCCGTTTATCAGATCAACGGGTGAGGAAGGCAGTACTGTAGCAGGCGCGTGGATTTCACGCGCAGCCACTCACGGCGGCGCGTGAGGGCGCGTTCGGCCTAGTCTCAAGGTGAGGTCAACATTACTTTTGATCCTCTCAGTGTAACGAACATTTTAACGTTGGTTTCGAGGAAATCGGATATTGTTTCGATAATGTTCCGCGTATCCGAAATTTTGTTTTACGAGTTAAATAAGTATTTAAATTCCGAAAAAATTGGGGAAAATTATATGATGTATTTTGAGATGTTAGTAACCGTCTATAATGATTTTGGACAGGAGTTGTGATTTACAGAATTTACGGAAAAACGTGCAGCTCGGAAACGGACCATTTTGGACGGTGTGTGTGAGTGGACTTTGTTTTCTAACCGTGATGCATGCATATATGATTTAAATGCCTTATTATATGATTTTATATGCTTGGGCATGATTTATGTTTCAATACGGTAATTTCTCGGTTTTATGATTATTATATTAATATTTTTGGGCGATTTTCGAGAAATTACGAAATTTGGTAAAAATGATGTTTGGACTTGTTTTATGAGTCCAGGATTGAAATTGATTGAAAATAATGTTTGGACTCGGATTATTGAGTCATGGATTGAAAAATGATGTTGTGACTCGGGAATGAGTCAAGGGTCAATTTCGTGAATTTACGTGAAAATGGCAACGGAGGTTGCAACGCATGGATTTGCGTGATAATGGTATTTTGGGCGTGAGAACCCAAGTGAATAGTGATTTTGACTTGGATTGGGAGTCACTTGTGAATTTGTGAAATTAACGATTTATGGTGATTTTATGATTATTTTAATCAGTCTTTCGGGCACGTTTTACGAGGAACGTTCAAATGATGTTTTGGGCTAGGCTCGGAGTTTAAATGATTTCTAAAATGATATTTTGACTTTGTTGGTGAGTCAATGATGATTTCTGGATTATTTTATTGTTTTAAAAGGTGATTTTAAAGAAGTATGTGTAAATGGTATTTTGGACTTGGAACCCAGCCGGGAATGATCTTGACTTTGTATGAAGACAAGATTTGATTGAAATGTTTTGGGATGTAATTCCCGAGATAGTTTTCATTGCGATTGTGATATGCCCAGACGATCGGAGCATGGGGGGATTACCCAGACGACCGGAGCTAGGGGGATGTGATTGTAGGATCATGAGTTGATCCTAGGGTAGTTAGCTTCTCGGATGAGACTGAGCCTGGATGTACCACTCGAATGGGTCTGAGCCTGGGGATGTATTCGCCCAGAGGTGACTGAGCCCGAGGGGGTTGAGCCCAGAGGTGTCTGTTCCTGAGAGTGTGACTGGATATTGGCCTACGCATAGTGCAGCACTTGTGAGTAGTGCAGTTGATGGTTTGATTGTGCACTTGTGAGTAGTGCAGATGTGATTGTGATAGTTTATGCACTTGTGAGTAGTGCGGATTGATTAGATTGTTATATTTATTGTGCACTTGTGATTAGTGCTGATTGATGTTATTTGTGATGACGTACTGGTATTGAGTACGGGTTCTTAGTCTTTGTGGCCAGGTGATTATGTTTTCACATGTTTTGGCCTGAGAGCCGGGATTTGATGTTTTATAACATGAACTGATTTGGTGAACATGAGTATTATGTACCATGGGAAAATATGTTTTGATTTTATCGGTCCACTGTTCATACTTGAATGATTTCATATTATTACTCATGTTTTACGATATGCATGCAAGTTTTTGAAAACTGGAGGGTAAGAATGTAATTTTGGCAAATGTTTTTATAAGAGGTCATTTTTGTCCACTCACACCTTTTCTGTTTTGTGACCCTCCAGGCCGTGGTACGACATTCGAGACTAATTGTGAGGCAGTGGCAGCAGCAGAAATCAGCGCAAACATCCCTTGTCTGGCAAGCACTGAAGGGTAGTTTCGGACCTTTAGTTAACTTGTCAGACGGGAGCAGGACCAGGCACGGTTTTTGACGTCCAGTTGGGACGGGTCCTGTCACCCTGTGTTTACGATTGCGGGCTAAGACCCGAAGATTAAGAAATGAAAAATGTTTTTGATTTTCATATACGAATTTCTTGTGTTGAAAATGTAATGGTTTGCGAAACGATTTTTGTATGCATGCATTGGTTTTACGTGGAGGGTAAAAACGTCTTTCCGTAACTGTTTTATAAGCTAATTTATTTTTTGTCCACTCACACCTTTTGGTTTTTATTGACCCTCCAGGTTGTGGCGCGTTGGTCGAGGCTGATCGAGAGGCGGAGGCATGAGTAAGCACGTGTGACTATCCCTGGTCTGGCAAGTACTGAGGGTAACTTGGGAATTTCAGTCGTCTTGCCAGGCGGGAGCAGGACCGGGCACGGTTAACAATGCCTATTTGGGGGCGGTCCTGTCATATATATTAACCCATTTAATAAACGTGTCATTACTATCTCATATATCTACCAATTTACCTACCTAAATACCTATTAAATCTTATAATTTAAATAAGTTAAACATATTAAACCGGTTAAACGGGTCATAGGTTAATTAGGATTTGAGTACGACCTATTTATTAAATGGGTTACACGGATTACGCAGGTCATTAACAGGTCGAGTTTGGGTTAAATATTTGTAAGATAATTATTAAACGGGTCAAATTTAAATTGGGTATAAATAAATAAAACAGAATTTATGACACGATACTATAAGATGGCTTCCAAGTGAGAAATGGCTCAAAGTTATAATTGAAGTGACATTTTTTTTGCGTGAGAAATGGCTCAAAGTTATAATTGAAGTGACATTTTTCAAATATTCTCTATTCTTCAAAACACAATTATGATCCAAGAGGGACCGCAATTCGAAGCTAGGAGGCTTGCAGCCGAAATATTCTCAATTTGTGTCTCCGTATTAACCTCAGAACCCAAAATCGATCAAAGGTGGGTCCCAAAATTGCGCCTCAATCGGCCCATAATCAGCCGAAGAACCTATAGGATGAGTTAGAAGAAGATTTAGTCGTTCCCCAATTTCTATCCCTTCCATCTCTCACGTCATTCTTCGTTCTTTATGGCGCTCTCCTCTTTCCTAGGGTTTTCTTCCCCTCTCTCTCTCTAAAGTAAAATTGCATTCTCTCTAACTAAATAAAACCAATTTTTCGGGAAAGGATTTGATGCAATCCCTCACTCCTTTAGAGAGGTTAGGTATTCATCTCTTACTTTTTGTTAACTTCAATTTATTCTTTTATCTTCAATTTATTACTAAGAATGAATTTACGTGATCTTTCTTTTCTACTCTTCTGCGATCTAAACTCCGCTTCTTTATCGAAGATTGTAGTCAAGACTGAAGCTTTTCCTCTGCAAAGATTGACGAGCGATTTGAAGCGTGCGGTCCTCCGGCATTTGAAGGTTGCGGTCTACTGCGATTTGAAGCTTCTTTTCACGATTAGGTAAAATAATGTACTTAATTATTGATTCAAACCAGCCTCTCTCTGTTTCTCAAGCTATCACCCACACCCACTTGCAAATTTGCAATCACTAAAAGAAAATCAACCACATGCATCATCCATCACCACCATGATCCGATCTCTCTGTTTTTTTTATTTATATACAATTTCTTGCAATCTGATTTAAGAGTAAAGCTACTTTGATTTGGGAATATGAGGTAAAGATAAAATGGCATGGGCGGTGACCCTTAGTGATTTGGGTGTTTTCAGTCATGTTTGAAGATTGAGATCTTAGAATTGTTGTCAATGGTCCTTTGGTTATTTTTTGTTATTTTGGGTTTAATACCTTAAAAACCCAAATGAAGCAATCACAGGATATTGTGTGAAGGGGATGTGTATGGGTTGTTTGATTTCTGAAATTTCAATTACTAACAAATGAATGAACAGATGGATATGTAGATGAAATGGATGTGGTTGTGTTCTTAGCTTAGTTAGCAGTCTGATTAGCTTAGTTAAGCTGCCAAGCTTTTGGATTTGAATCATAAAATTTATGAGCTCAATAAGCCCTGTTGGATTAATCAATAAGCCCTGTTGGATTAATTTGCATAAATGTGTAGTTTTATTTAATTAGATGTATCAATTCTGACTTCATGTCTACACCTTAACTTCACAGTTTGCATGAAGTATTTCTTTTTTATCATACATAACATGCTTACTGAAGTATATGTTTCATTTTGGCTTATACTGGCTTAAAGTTATCCTCTCTTTCTAACTGTTGTCAAATATATTATATTATGTGATTTCCGGAGTATTTCAGGGTAGATTGCTTCTTTCTTCCCTTTCTATAATCTACATATATTCCCACCGCTTTCTTTTGTTTTCAGCTGTCATATTCTTACAAGTTATACAAAGTAGGATAGCTTGCATGCTACACTTTTTAAGTCTTGATTTTTTTTTTCCAAGGATTAAAGAACCTACCATTGGGTTTTCGAGAAATCTAGAGGTATATATATTTTTTTTCGGTTGCTTAATTTCTTTTTTCTGCCTCTATTTTTCCTTCGGTTTCTCATCTCTCTTTCTCATTGTTCGAGTTCATGTTTTTCTTATGTTTGTTGTTTGGGTTCATATTTGTCTGATGTTAATTGGGTAGTAGTTAGAATCATTTTGGCTTTTTGGTTGTTAATGGTCTCCTTAAACTGTTGAATTCTAACTCTTAAATATTTTTTTCGTAGTTTGGGTTCATATTTTTCTGGCGTTAATTGGAAATCATTTTGGCGATTTGTTGTAAGTTCGCTGGTTAGAAATTTTCATTGGATGATTTATACGTTTGCATATGTTAAATTGATATTTCTTCCTATTTATATATATTTTTTTCTTATTTCTCATTCAAATCTAGAAACTTTTATGTGTAACTTATATAGCTTTTTCCAATTTCATTTGGAAAGCTTTATTAAGTGATTTCATGTTCCGAGAGGGAGCAAATTTTTGTTATCTGTGATAACCGTTATTGCATAAATTTATGTTCTTACAATTCAACTCTCAATCCAAATATAAATGTAAGTTCCACATATTTTCTTCTGTTTTCGGTATGATTAGGCTGTTTTAAACTTTTGTATCTTCAATTTTTGATAGGATTGGTGAAGAAATTATCACATTTTGAAGAGGTATTTAGGTAAGGTTCATGTAATTCAATTTGGTTATAAATTTTTTGCTCATTAAGGTTTCTTATTCATATGGATTACGTACGCTTTTATGAAATTATTAATTGAAATCTGTTCAATCCATGCTTATAGTTTAGTTGTCATTTGCATGGTTTGGGCGAAATTGATGTCTTCTTTTCTTATAAAGCTGTTGAAATTCATAATGTGTTGATGGTTTGGGCTCCAATTGATCTCCATTTTTTTTCCATGATGAAAACACATTGATTGCAGCTTATGTTCTGAATATGGTTTGCATATAATAGTTTCTATTCATTTTGTAAGTTAGACTTAAAATTTGATCATAATATTGAATAAATTTCCCTGAATAAATTTCCCTGATTGCTAATATCGAATTTCAAATTTACCAGGTTTAGATATTGTGTTATTTTTACCATTGATTGTAAACATTTACTTCCAAACTATCTATTATGCAAATTTACATTATACTATTTTAAAAATAATTTTTTGACACTGCGACATTGCAGACTTCTTTCTAGTATTGGCTTAGAGTCGATATTGAGTAGGGAGGATCTTTTTTTTTCTTTTCCAGATATTGAGTAGGAAACTCCTGTAAGAGTCGAAATCCGCCTCTTTTCTATTTTTTTTTATGGGTGATTTCATATTTGGAGTAATAATGGCTACATTACTTGGTTAAGAATTTATGATGTCATCAGGAAATTATAGGGCTTGTGTTAGTGCAACTTTGAGTGAATCAGTTCTTAGGGTTAATGCCATCTGTATGTATTGAAGAGTTGGAAAACAAAGTATGTCTTCTTGATTTCACATTATAATTGCACAATTTGCAAAAGAAAAGGTGATGAGTTGTGGTGTTTTAGTACACATTCTTGCTTGCAAAAGGACGATACCGGGAAAAAGAAACGGGCGGGTATGTGATGTGAACTGTTCCAACCCGGAATAATTCGGTTGGGTCAGATCAGGGTTTCCTCGACCGATTGTGTTGAACAATTCAAATTGATGTTTTATTTTGTTTTGACTTTGAACTTATAAACTGACTCAACTCTCCGTGATTCCCCTTTGTTTCCCTTCTCTCCTTAGAAAAGCAAAACTCACACATTTATGGGAACCCTATACTTGAAGTAGAAGCTGGAACCCACCTGGAAAAGTTGTCAATGGGAGAACAGTGAAATTCTCGAAAACGCCAATGAACGTAAGGCTTTCTTCTTCATAATCTCAAAGTTCCTGAATTTTCTTCAATTCGCATGTCTTCATTTTTTCTTCTTCATGTTATCATTTAAAAGAGTTCCTACTGTTTAGATTGCCCCGGTCCCTCAATCTGAATCTGCTGGGAAAGCCGATTCGTGCGAAGGATGCCCAAACCAGCAAATTTGTGCTATTGCTACCAAAGGGCCCTGACCCAGGTTTCTTTTCTTTCTCTTATCCTTGAAGCTATATGGTTTTTTGCTCTCCCCTTAGCTGTAGCTTTCGAGCCCTTGGTTAAATTATTCTTTGTTTTGGGTTGTTGTGAGTAATTGGACTATGATTATTAACTTTTAGAAGAGAAAGCAAAGTTTGATGCTTTATGTCACTTTCATGAAATTGTTGATTCTGGTCATGGTTTAGCCACTCAGCCACTCCCTAGTCATGTTGCCACACTTGAATAGTATGTTCAAATTTTCAAGGTCTATGTCTTCTAAAAGAAATATCTAGGCATTTGATATTGTGGCATTTTATTGAGTTAGGACGTCCGAGCTAAAACCCTATTTATCAATTTTATCGGAATAGTCTCGGATTTATTGAACGAGTTTGAGTAATTATGACAGGACCGCCCCCGAAAAGGGCATTATTAACCGTGCCCGGTCCTGTTCCCGTCTAGAAAAACGACTGAAATCCCCAAGTTACCCTTAGTACGTGCTAGACCAGGGATAGCCACACGTGCTTACTCATGCCTCCGCCCCTCGAACAGCCTCGAACAACGTGCAACGACCTGCAGGGTCAATAAAAATCAAAAGGTGTGAGTGAACAAAAATAAATTAGCTTATAAAACAGTTACGGAAAGACGTTTTTACCCTCCACGTAAAAACGATGCATGCATGCAAAAATCATTTCGCAATCGGTTACATTTTCAACATAGGAAAAAAAAGCGTGTATCAAATTTCAACATAAGGGAAACTTGTATGAAACTCGAAATCATTTTTCCTTTCTTAACCATCGGGTCCTAGCCCGCAATCATAAACACCGGGCCTCAACCCAAAACCACGAAATCAAATCCAAGTATACAACATAAACCAAATCCAAACCATCAATCACATAACTGGGCTACTGCCCAACTCAATCGAAACATCAGAAATTAAAAACAAATCACAAGTCAATCATTTTGCTGGATATCAAGTGCGCCCGAGTCTTTAAACTCAAAACCATGCGCATTATCAGGCCTTCCCGGGATATCAACGAGTCTTTAAACTCAGAACATAATCAATAGGCCTCGGGGGTATCACAATAACCGAGTCTTTAAACTCACAAGTCTTTAAACTCATTAAGGGCCATCGCTCGTCATCAATTAATCGAGTCTTTAAACTCAAATCGTGCTCCAGCAATAGCACCGGGTCTTTAAACCCAAAACAGTTTTCAACGGGTCTTTAAATCCAAAACATTTGTCAAACACAATAACGTGGGATCCATCCCAAAATCACATTTTTCACAACAGGACTCATGGTACGAATATCCATATTCGAATTCCCAAATCATACTTCACAAAACATATTCAAATCATCATTACACACGGGGCATGTACAATCATACCAAATCACTTTATTAAATCCTTTTTCATTCCCGAATTCAAATTCGCAATAATGATTTCGTAAGCCAGCATCCGGAAACATCATCCCGAACCCAAACCAAGAATCCGCTTTAAATTTTCGAAAACCGAAATCTCGTTAATCAAAGTTACTTTTATGCCCCAAGCATCAAGCTCGAAATCATCTTTTTCAAAATCCATTTTAATTCCTTGAAATCACTTAATTTCTCAAATCTCATTATCAAAACATCAAAACCACAATCATAATCACCAAAATCACGGTCCAATCAAAACATACTCAAAAACTCGTAAAACGTGCAAAACCGTGTCATTCTTGAAATACGTGTCAAAACCGTGAACTATACTCATAATCGAATCCAACATCTTAAAAACATAATACGCACAAATCCCATAAAATCATTCATTAAACCATTGTCAATCATAAAATAAACCATAGTTTCGAAATACGTGCAATTTCGTAAGCATATCAAAATTACGTATAAATACGGGAATCGAAATCAATCACCATTCATAATCATAATCATAGAAATCATAGAAATATTTATGCATGCATCAAATTTGGAAAGCAACGTCCACTCACACACCGTTCTTAAGGCTCGGTTTCGCGCCGCACGCATTCCTGTAATTTTCGGCATTATCCAGAAAACCCGAATCCTATCCGAAAACACATTCCCGGGTCATTAAGGTCTCAAATAACAACACATTAATTCCCCATAATTTTTTGGGAATTAATCGGTAATTAAAAACGTAACCTAGACCTTCGGACCCTCGAAACAACATCGAAATGGTGTTCGATAATTTCAAAACCAACGCTAAAATGTTCGTTACAATGTTTAGGACAAAAGTCATGTTAGACTTACCTCGAAAATCGGACCGACGTGCCGTCACGCGCCTCCGCAAGCGGCTGTGCGTGACACTCACGCGCCTCCGCAAGCGGCTGCGCGTGACACTCGCGCTGCTACAGGGACATACATTGTTCACCTCCTCCTTCACCCGATTCCACTGCAATACGGGTCTGCAACCCGTCACATGACCCAATTCAATCCCTGCGAATATCCACTTAATTCCTTCAATTAAACTCTCAGATAGCATCGTAATGGACCTAATTCATGTTCTGTTTAACTCATTCAAGTCGACATGACCTAAAACCAGCTCAATCGAATACGGGTCCTAATCGGGTCCAAAGTCCCCATTCATTACGCAGTCACAGTTTCCCTCAATTAATCAGTTGGGAAGCTTCGTACACTCATTCTAAGGATGATTACACAAGTAATTTCACGAGAACTAACCTCAATCATCACGACTCCAAGCTCGATTTTCCTGAACTTCGTCGTCCCTGTCCATGGCTCCCAGGGCCTTCCAGCTTCGTCCTATCGATCTGGATCGACTAAGTGAGGTCCCAGAAGACGATTACTGTCCCTGGTTTCGTCCAATTCCTCACACAATTCAAATTCTGATTTTCCCTCAAATTTTCTGGTTTTCCTCCCGACTCAGTTCCTCTCTTCTCAACTCTCAGCTCTCCCTGGTGCAAAAGAACCTCAGCAGTTCCCCCAAGTCCTGTTAATCGATCAAATGGAAAACAGCCCGTGGGAAACCCAACTGATGACTTTGTAAAATGTTTCCCGCAAACACAGAACCCATGGCAAATTTTTAAATCAGCCCGTGCTTTTCAATCAGTTTCAGACCTCAATGGTGCTACCCAGTCTCAAAAACCATAAACAAATCACCCCACGCAGCCACTACTCAATTAAACAATAGCAATGATCAGAGCACTCACAGCACGGTTGTGCAGTCTCTGTTTTTCACGGTGGTGAACAGTAACCTCCGTGCAAATGACCAAAATGCCCTCAGTTGGCAAATTACCAAATTGCCCCTCATCTTCCGTGACCCGTAACTTGGTCACCCGATGTCCGTTTCATGCGTGTCGCCTGTCGTTGTACTCGGGGCATCAAGACCTTCCTAATGGTCCTTGGCCCTCGGCCATCGGACCTCCCGATCAAAAAGTCAACATTTTCCCTTATTTCGTCCAAATTACGGAAATGTCCCTGGACTTCCGCACGTCATAACTTTCACCACGTGGTTGCAATTGACATGACTCCACTGTAAACATTTTCCCTTATTTCGTCCTTTGCCCAGACGTGGTTGCAATTGCATAAAGGATGACCACTGTAAAGCATAAGATATTGGTTTTATCAGGAAAAGGTGGGGTTGGAAAGAGCACATGCTCCACTCAACTCGCATTTGCACTGGCAGCTATGGATTTCCAGGTGGGACTTCTCGACATTGACATTTGTGGCCCAAGCATCCCAAAGATGCTTGGCGTAGAACGTCATAATATCCACCAGAGAAACATCGGCTGGTCTCTTGTCTACGTAGAGTCCAACCTCGGGGTCATGTCAATTGGGTTTATGCTTGATCCTGATGACGCTATTATATGGAGGGGCCCTCGAAAAAATGCGCTCATCAAGCAATTCTTGAAGGATGTTTATTGGGGCGAGCTAGATTTTCTCGTCGTTGATGCTCCTCCCGGAACCTCAGATGAGCATATCTCAATCGTCCAATATCTAGATGCTGCTTCAATAGATGGTGCAATCATCATCACCACTCCACAACAAGTCTCCCTCATTGACGTTCGCAAAGAAGTAAGCTTCTGCAAGAAGGTTGGAGTTCATGTCCTCGGAGTTGTTGAGAACATGAGTGTATTGTGCCAGCCAATGATGGATCTCAAGTTTTTGAGGATGACAGAGATCGGTGAGCAAATAGATGTCACAGAATGGGCAAGGGTGCTCCTGAAAGAGAGATTGCCAGAATTTTCAGATATAATTTCCTGCACTGAAGTGTTTGATAGCAGCCGTGGTGGCGCGGAAAGAATGTGCAGAGAAATGGGGTTGCCATTTCTGGGGAAGGTGCCGATGGACCCTCAGCTTTGCAAGGCGGCTGAAGAAGGTAGGTCTTGTTTCATCGATGAGAAGTGCGGGGTGAGTGCCCTTGCATTGCAAAAAATTGTAGATAAAATAATGAAAAATCAGGGGTTCTCTACAATGGCAGTCATGGTGCAGAGAGATGATCAGATTTATTCATTTGATTTTCATAGGTGATGATTTTGTTTATGTTTCAAACCCATGACACGTGTTTATTATAATTATTATTTTATATGCGGATGGGAATGTTTTTGTGTGGCATGTTTTCATGTTTTCATGTTCTTATGTTTGTGTCTCCATTTCTCTCTCCATCCAGCACAAGTGTACTAGCTGTAGACCCCCTGCACTAACGTAGGACCTTATTGTCGTAATACTACAATATCAAATTTGTATCTCCCATCACTGGACACTTTTAAATGGGAATGCGTCATATCTCTGGGTGATCGGTATATCAAATTTTCTCTCCCATGTGTTGCTACAGAAATTTTAATTGGTTTTTTTTTTCTCATTACTTTTTACCAATTCTGCTTCTGCGGTCATCTTTCTCCGAGAAGAATGGCGTCGAGGCCACCTAAATTGTCAATGCCATCTAGGTCACCACTGATTTCTAGCTTTGGCAAATATGGTTTATGTGTGTATCATCATTCATCACCTAACCATTTGTTAATGGTCTTGTTTATTTCATGTTGTGGTGTTGATTTGGAAGAATCCGCCGACTTGTGGCCAGGGTTGCTCTTTAGAGAGATGACATTGAACTAGTAGTAGTTGTTAACGACTTTTTCATCAACACCGAATACATGGCAAACTTTCAAATTTCAAACTAACATTGATAATGTTTTTGTCTATTGTTAACTGTTATTCATCATGGAGGCTTGTGTGCCATTGATAGAAGGTTATTCAGACTCGCATGTAAAAATTGTATCAGGCGAGTTGATATGGTAGTTTTTGTTGTGCAATTATTGCTGTTTTTAGAAATGTTAAGGTTAATGTTATTGATAATGTGAAGTTGAAAGTTGAAACATAGGAAAAGTGAAAAAAATAAATGTGTTTCGTCATAGAAAATAAAAGCCTCTCATGTCTCTCAAGCTATCACCCGCACCCGCCTACAAATTGCAATCAATAAAAGAAAATCAGCCACATGTAGGGGTGGGTATATTGTTCCGAAATACCGAAACCATCTCGTCTCGTATCATACCAAATCGGAAAAAACCGAATAGTAAAACTGAAAGGATGATCGGTACCGTACTGATACCGTACCGGTTTAAATCGGTACGGGATCGGTTTCGATGTTACGGAATACCATCCCATACCGAAATCGAACCGGATTTAATTTTTTAATTAATTAAAAATTAAATTAAATTCAACCATAAAAAACCCCTAACAATCTAATAGCTAATAATTGATTTAATTGTATATTAATTTAATTGATAGATTTAGTTGTATATTAATTTAGTTTTAGATTTAATTTATTTTAAGAGTTTTTTAGTTGATGGAATTAATTGTTTGTTAGGGTTTTTTAGTTAATTTTGTTAATTTTAGTTGATGTATTGAAATTGATTGGGTTATGAATTTTCTATACATTTTGAACAATATTTGTTACCCAACAAGAGTCCTAATTTCTGTATTTTATCAAAATATTGCTTTTAAACATTGAATCAAGTAATAAATAAATGAAATTATGAATTTGGCTTCAAAATCGAAACCGTACCGAATATAATTGGTACGGTACGGTATGGTATCAATTTTATATTTAGAAATACCATACCGTACCGAACCGGTTCAAATTATTTGGTACGGTTCCGGTATCACCTTCATACCGAACCATACCGAACCATGACCTGGGCTAGCCACATGCATCATCCATCACCACCATAATTCGATCTCTCTGTTCAATTTCTTGCAATCTAATTTAATAGTAGAGCTCGACTTTGATTTGGGAATATTAGGTAAAGATAAAATGGCATGGGGCATGGGCGCTGACACTAAGCTATTTGGGTGTTTTCAGTCAGGTTCGAAGATTGAGATCTTAGAGTTGTTGTCAATGGTCCTTTGGTTACTTTTTTGTTATTTTGGGTTTAATACCTTAAAAACCAAATGAGGCAAACCCATGATATCGTGTGAAATGGATGTGTTTGGGTTGTTTGATTTCAGAAATTTTAAGTACTAACAAATGAATGAACAAATGGATGTGTAGAAGAAATGGATGTGGTTGTGTTGTTAGGTTAGTTAGTAGTCTGATTAGCTATTTATTTTATTTTACCAAATGGATGTGTAGATGATTTTTTTAAACTTGATGTTGGTCATGAATTTGGTCTTTGTTTCGGTTAGTCTACGACGACAATTGTATCTGACCACTCATCTGGCAAGCTTCAAGTTCGAATTAATTTTATAAATTAAACGCTATAGATTTCAATTTTTCCTTTCAGAAAGTTATATGAGCACACATCTGAATTACATGAACTGCATATTGTGTGCAATTCATATTCTAATTTCCAGTTGTATACTTCTTATTGTATATTTGGGTATCGTATTCAGAATTTATCTAGATTCCAAAATTTGGCAGAAGGTTATTCAGTCACATATAAAAACTGTATCATGGTAGTTGGTTATGGTAATAGTGGTTGTGCAGTTATTGCTATTTTTAGAGTAATTAAGGTTAATGTTATGATAATCACACACGGTCCTACTCCCTCCTAACAAACGACCTACGATAGGACCCCACCTGAATACCCTAGAATAGTACTCCAGGGTCCTACTCCGGTCGGACAGAATCTTGTTAGACAAGAGATAAACTTAATCTTGCTAGTTCATGTCTCCGTCTTTCGAACCTCGATTCCCGTGCAACGCCCTTGTCGGGTCACAAAAACTAAGAAACGTGAGTGGACAAAAAGAAATAGTTTAAAAATATATAGCTATTACCCTCTGTTTTTTCAAAACCATGCATGTATACGAAAAAACATTTCAAAACCGATGCAAACAAAATATAGTTCATAATACTAGAAATACGTGAAACAGTTCTCAGATTGAAAATAAAATTTTATCGTGTAAGACCCCAATAAGTCAACATAACCATCGTCAAACATCACATCCATCAACATAAGGATAGTGCATCAATCATAAACAATAAACCCATTTTCATTACAATGTCACACATGAAATCACTCCCACACTAGCAGGCACACAACATATACCCTCGGGAATCGGAGCCCTAGGCTCGACATCCGAGTCATCACAAGCCATCATATCAATCCACATAATCAATCCATAACCAATATCAGCCCAGAACTCACATACAGTCAACTCATCATCAATACATATGTACAACATCAATCAACACATCACAAGGAACTACCGGTAGGCCATCACATACACGCCCGGAATACAGAGCTCAGCTCGACGTCCGAGTCGCCATCACACACTAAGTACTAGGATACAGAGCCCTGCTCGACGTCCGAGACTACTCAACCCAATATCAGAACATATCCACATGAATGCACATCACAATCCACAATGACAACCACACATAATACTCGTCTCAGTGTTCGGAGCCCCGTGCTCAATGTCTAAGACTCACATCCAATCTAAATAATCATCACACATCATCATAACACATATAATCGATCCAAATCCAAATAACACTCATCACCATAGTTTATATCCTCGATGCCAATAAAACATACTCATATCACATCCTATATTATATATCAAAAAACATAATCAAAATCTCATTTAAAAAACCCGGACCTAAGCCCAAAACCAATATACACATCGTGCCTCGTAAACCGTGCATAGGAAACCTTTTCCATGAAGACTACTCGAAAATCACAAGATAGTAATAAAGCCACTTATTTTCATAGATCAAACGTTGTTCAGCCCAAATTTACACTTAAAACCAAAATCTGGAACATATACTCGAGGAAAACCTCGTAAAATGAGCCCTCGAGTAACTTCCGTAAAAACCATCAAAATCATAACAAATCATTGGAAAACCAACATCATAGTCTTTCAAATCACATAATATGCCAAATCCCAATTTCACATTTGAACGGACATTAAAACAGAATATACTGAAATCCTCGAAAAAAGTGCAATAATATATTAATTAAATATTATTAAATCACCAAAAAATCCGATAAATTTTCCAATCACTCAATTATCATAGAAACACATATTAAAGCATTTACAACTCATAAATATGCATGCATAATATTTTGGTAAAATAAAACGTCCACTCCCACACACACACACACACACCTCTGAATCGTCGAATTCACCTTCACACGTTTTCTGTAAATTCGGGGAATCATATAACCTGTCAAAAATCACATTGCAAGGTCACAAACCATCCCATATAACTTCAATTTTAATCCCATTATTTTCCGGGATTTTTAAATGGATTTAAAACGCACCCTAAACTTTTGGACACCCAAAACTACCTTGAAACGGTGTCCGATCTACTAGAAACCTACGTCAAAATGTTTGTAACATCGAAAACATTGAAAACCGTTTTGACTACATCTCGGGAATCTCACCAACGTGGCCACACACGCCTCCCAAAGTGGCTACGCATGGAAGCCACGCGCCTACCACAGTACCCGGTTATTGTTTATCATCTTCAACCTTCCTCTCAACCCGTTTTTCTATAAAACGGATCGTCTGGCCCACATTTTCGACCTTGGTTTATTTCATTCACTTTTCAATATTTATCTATTCTAATTCGACCAACATCTTCTAAACTAAATTATAAAGAGATCTATATGGTCAAAACAAGTGAAAACTCACCTAAACGACTCGACCCGACAAAGATCTCACGACCAACTTCCTGCTTGCTGTTTGGACGATACGAGTGTCCAAATCATTGTCTCTGAAGCTTGTTAAGGTCATAGAGACCTCAAAGGAATGCTTCCAACTTTTTTGTCTCAAAGCTCCTGCCCAAAACCTAGGCCAACCAACTTATCCCGAAAAACCCTCACGGGTTTCTTCTTCTTCACTCAGCTCAAACCCTTTCTTTCTTTCCTCTGGGCTTCTTTCTTTGCTCCTCTATTTTTTTCTCTCTTTCTTCTCTTATTTCTCTCCTTCTCCCCTGCTCCTCTGGTTTCCATTTCATCTTCTTAGCTGAAAACACAAAAACACACACTTAACCATAAAACAACGACACACACACACGCACCAAGCCGATGCACACTTCCATAGTAGATAAAGGACACTTGTCCCTATCTAAGTTGAAAGTGGAGTGATTTCAGGAGAGATAACCGCCCGCCGGGGGGGGGGGGGGGGGGGGGGGGGGGGTAGAAGAATGACTAAAATTCCCTTTGGAAAAAATTACCAAAATGCCCTTACTCATCCTAGACCAAGGAGGAATCCAACCGGACTTTGTTTTCAGCATGCCGCCTGCTGATGTACTTGAGAAGCCAAGACCTTCGTAACGGTTCTCTTGAATCACCTATACGAGGTCTCAATCATAAAGTCAACACTTTATCTTTGACCAAGAAATGTCAACTTTTGACTTAGGGGCAAAATAATCAATGTTCGATCTTTCTCCAATTTTGACATGTTGCATGTTTGCGAACTCAAGATCTTGAGACTATTGTAATAGTCTTTTTGGAACCCTCAATCGACGTCCCATTCAAAAAGTCAACATTTTGACTTTCCCATGTCCCACTTGTAAGATTATTCAAATAGGCAACTGTTTCATTCTGAGTGTTTTGCTGCCTGAGCGCCTCAATTGTGATAAACGATTCCTGCTTCTACGGTTAAGAGTTTGGAGTAGGAATTCATTATATTCGCACTGCATCCTCTAATGGAAAAACGTAAAAACGATGTCTCAGGACAATGCGCTTTAAAAAGACATGTATTCTCAGCTAGGACAACCGCGGAAGGGACCTTATAAGTACATCTTTACGTGCGTTTGAGATGTCCGCTTAAAACTTCTTTATGGAATTTATACACTCCAAGAGTATATCTTGGTCTACAGGCATATTGTGGCCCCGGGACGAGAGAACAATAAAAAATTTTTACAGGGCTTGGTCTTGACTGCTTTGAGGGGTCCGAAGCTCAAGAAACATAGTCAACTAGGTGTGCCGACAGTAGACGGTAGATTAGGGCATATTCTTTTAACATTCGATCGTATGATCACAACAAAGTTAGTTTAAGAAAGGGAGCTTCAAATATGTTAGTTCCCAGAGCAGAATTTACAACTGCTGAGGCGAAAGACCGATCAAACATGTGACAAAACCGCTCGAACATTAAGACTCAAGGCCACCTATCGGTTGCCGACTTTAAGTCGAAACAGTGACAACATGAAGACCCAATCAGTCGCTCCAACGGTCGTTCCTGGTTGAAGGTACCATCAGATGCCCTTACTCATCCTAGACCAAGGAGGAATCCAACCGGACTTTGTTTTCAGCATGCCGCCTGCTGATGTACTCGAGAAGCCGAGACCTTCGTAACGGTTCTCTTGAATCACCTATACGAGGTCTCAATCAGAAAGTCAACACTTTTGCTTTGACCAAGAAATGTCAACTTTTGACTTAGGGGCAAAATAATCAATGTTCGATCTTTCTCCAATTTTGACATGCTGCATGTTTGCGAACTCAAGATCTTGAGACTATTGTAATAGTCTTTTTAGAACCCTCAATCGACGTCCCATTCAAAAAGTCAACATTTTGACTTTCCCAATGACAAAATTGTCATTTTCTCCTTAAATTTTCCAATTTCGCATTTCTTTGAGATCCGAGTCGTTACAACCTAAAATATCAAAATTATTCTCAACATTTGTCAGACATGGGATACCTATATTTTCTTCAGTTTCTGCCTATGTCTCTTGAACTGTCTCGATTTCCGTGCAACGATCTGTGCTTGTAGTTGTTTTTCGGGTTATATGAGTTTTCATAATTTTCTGGAACCATATCGCTGTTATAAATCACTACTAAAAATGCCAATATTCCAAATAATCTTATATATAATTTCCATAATTTTTCTGGAATTAAAAACAAACGAAAAACCTAGACATAACCCTTTGAATACCTAAAATTACCATGAGACGATGTTTGATCATCTCGAAAACTGTATCAATGTGTTCATGACATATCGAACGCATTGAAACCCATGCTGGTCGAAAACTCAGGCGACATGGTATGCACCCCCATGCATTGACCGTAGCCTCTCCGCTAGGTGTCCACGCGCATGCATCGATCTCCTTCAACCTCCAGCAGGTATGCCCATTTTCCTAGTTTTCGGGTTTTTCGATAAGGAAGGTTGCCATGGCTGTATTTCCTAGAAATTAGAGATGCTTACCTTCAAGTCTAGGCCATGGTTGGAAAATCCCTTCTGTAACATTTCCACGTCACAACCCTCCTCTTTCTTGTCTCATAATGATCTCAAGGACTTAAACAACGCTGTGGAATCCTTGGCTAGACACTAGGAAGCTTCAGAGCAACTTGACAATCCACAGATCAAAATTTTAGTTTTTCGGGGTTAGGTTTTGTATTCATCCTGGGCATACTTTCTTCTCTTCCTTTCTTCCTTCCTTCATTCTTCATCTCTCTCTTCCCCTTCTTATTTCCTCTCTCCCTAGCTGTTTCTTCCCCATTTTGCACAATTTTCCGCTCGTCGTTGATGCTATTCCTGGAACCTTAGATGAGCATATCTCAATCATCTAATACCTTGGTGTTGCGTCAATAGATGGAGAAATCATCGTCACTACTCCACAAAAAACCTCCCTCATTGGCTTTCACAAAGAAGTAAGCTTCTGCAAGAAGGTTAGAGTTCATGTCCTCGGAGTTGTTGAGAATAATAGTGGATTGTGCCGGTCAATGATGGATTTCAAATTTTTGAGGAGGACAGAGACTTGTGAGCAAACAGATGTCACGGAATGGGCTAGGGTGCTTCTAAAAGAGAAATTGCCGGAATTTTCAGATATAACAGCCTGTACTGATGTGTTTGATAGTAGCCATGGTGGCACGGAAAGAATGAGCAGAGAAATGGGGGTCCCTTAAATTTCTTTGGGAAGGTGTTGATGGACCCTCAGCTTTCCAAGGTAAATTTCTTTGGGAAGGTGTTGATGGACCCCCAGCTTTCCAAGGCGGCGGAAGAAGGCAGGTCTTGCTTCATCGATTAGAAGTGCTGGGTGAGTGTACCTGCATTGAAGAAAATTGTTGATAAAATGAGGGAAAATCACGGATTCTCTACAATGGAAGTAGACAATGGTGCATAGAGACGATCAGATTTTGCTGCTTGATTTTCATTTATCCAGATTTTGTTTATGTTTCAAACACTTGTGGAAAAGCTGGGTAATTTTATGGGCGAAGAAGAATAGCAGCAGAAGTCATGTAAGGGTGAAGCAGGACATTGTGGCAAACCTGGGAATTTTTGTAAGCCTTGCTATGGCGTAGCGCGGTGGCCCAGTAGGCTATAGTTGATGAGGACTGATCTGATCTCGGTATGTTTCTAAGTAATTTTTGTGCTAGGAAGTTATGAGTCCAGTTGAAGGCTGCAATTACATTTTTTGGGGGCGGGGGAAAGAAAATACACATTTGTTGTTTGTCTTAAAACAAAACACCGATCAATAAATAACAGTTGTTGTATTCCCATCTTTTTTATGTTGCCTATGTTGTGCTAATCTACAACAATCGAATTTTTACTCTTTCCATCGCACCTTGTTAGGGCATTTGGCTTCAAAAACTTTTCAATTAAGAGAAGAATTAGTAGAAAGTGTCGAAATGGAATTCGAAATGAGAAAATAAAATTTGTTAAAATTTTCGTTATATACAATTTTTAATTTATTAATATTCTGTTAAATTATTTCATTTTATATCTATTTCCTTTATAATCTAATCAATTATTTCTTTTATTTCCTTTTAACCCTAAACTAAGCCCACTAATCACCATTTTCTCATTTACTCTTTCTATTTAACTGATGACATTCTCTCTCCCTAAAACTCATCTTTATCTTCATCTCTACAAAGAGAACGTTGGTTGCTTTGATCGGCTCGACACTATCATTCTTTTACCTTACTCATTTAAAAGAATTATCTTCATAAAGAAATGAATGCCGGAGAAACTAAAAAGCGCGCGATCTAGTTTTTCTTCCTCTATTGATTGTCTTCTTTAATGCTGCAGATGTCTTCTTTAATGCTGCAGAAGAGCGAGAAGCTTTCTCTGCTCCATATTTGTTCGGCTTATCTGGACCACAAATTGTGAGAATTAAAGTTTTCCTTTACATTTTTGGGTCTCTATATGATCTTTTTTTTTCAATTAGAATGGAAGATCTTGATCTACTGTTAGTTCTCTTTTGATTTGACATAAAGTCAAAGCCAAAAAGTTACACTGACATTTTTAAAGATGGAAGTTTTACGTAAACGATTCAAATTGATATTTTGTTTTTCTTCGACGTATAACTTAAAATTAACTCAACCCTATCTGTGATTATTGTCAGGACCCAACCCTCCTCGGTCAGGATCCGACTCATCTAGCACCATATTGTCCTCTTTGGACCTCGCCCTCACGGTTTTGTTTTCGGGAGCTCATGGTGCAACTTCCCAGGGGGTCACCCATCATGGAATTGTACCAGCCTCAACTCGCTTAACTTTGGGGTTCCAATCCCCCCCAAAACCACTTGAGCTCCCAAAAGGCCTAGTGTTAGATAGGTGTGTGCCTACACCTTTAAGGCACACCACCATCCTCTCCCAGACCATTCCCCCTCACAGGAATGTGGGATTGTTCACCGTTCCCTCTAGGACACGGATCTTACAATCCACCCCCTTTAGGGCCCAGCGTCCTCGTTAGCACACTTCCCGATCGGGGTCTGGCTCTGATACCATTCCGTCAAGACCTAACCCTCCTCGGTCAAGACCCGACTCATCTAGCACCATATTGTCCGCTTTGGGCCTCGCCCTCACGGTTTTGTTTTTGGGAGCTCATGGTGCAACTTCCCAGGGAGTCACCCATCATGGAATTGCACCAGCCTCAACTCGCTTAACTTTGGGGTTCTAATCCCCCCAAAGCCACTTGAGCTCCCAAAAGGCCTAGTGCTAGATAGGTGTATGCCTACACCTTTAAGGCACACCACCATCCCCCCTCGCAGGAATGTGGGATTGTTCACCGTTCCCTCCAGGACACAGGTCTTACAATTATCCTCCTCTGCGGCCCTTCTCTCCCTCCAAAAGGAAAGCACACACATTTACGGGATCCTATACTTGAGGTAGAAGTTGAAACCCACTAGGGAAAGTCGATTTGTGCAAAGGATGTCCAAATCAACAAATTTTTGCTATTTCTCCAAAGGGCCCTAACCCAAGTTTTCTTTCTCTTTTATCGCTAAAACTATATGCTTTTCGATCTTCCTTAGCTGTAGCTTTTTACTCTTGGCTAAGTTTGGTTCTTTTTCCTTTGGTTTGGATTTCTCTGAGTAATTGGACTACGATTATTAACATTTATAAGAGAAAGCAGAGTTTGATGCATTATGTTAATTTCATGATATTTTTTATTCTGATCATACATAGTTTAGCCATAATCCCTAGTCATGTTGCCACATCTAAATAGCAAGTTCAAAATTTTAAAGTATATGTATTCTCAAAGAAATTCATGGGCACTTGATATTCTGATAAGCCAATTTCCAGATAAAAAGATAATTTACAATATAAGAATCTAGGTTACACCAAAACAGATACGGATACGAGAATACGATATGACACATTACTCTGATACGCTAAAATAAAAAAACCAAAGGATACGATATGAGAAGGATACAACAAAAAAATAATATATTAAAATTTAAATATAGTTAGGAAAAAAACATACAATTTCAACAAAAAACAACCAACCAAGTTGCACCTGAACCAGCTATTATATCATTCTAACCCAACAAGAATTTGCCTCAATTAATGAATTCAACAACAACCCAAATGCTCCATTTCCTTTTAATTCTTCTAATATTTTTTTTACTGAACACAACCAACAAAACAGAGCCATAATTGATAATGAAGAGATGGAACAATGAGACAGAAGTCACATAACCATGGCATCTTGATCAGACATTATCACAGACCCAAACCCTTTATCACAGACCCATATGAATTTAACATGAGAAATCTTTAAAGGGTGATACAAGCTCAAACCAACTATATAAGTCTGGATGCTATCTTGAAATTAGGAAAAAAATAGCATGAAAAATCTTTAAAATGAGACATTATCACAAACCCAAACCCTTTATCACAGACCCAACCATTCGTTCCACTAAACCCATTATCATTTATCAGTCCATCCCATTATCTTGAAATTAGTATATTATAGATGATTCAAACAAACAAAATTAAAGGGTGATACACAAAAGAAATCTTCAATATCTGGCAAAACCCAACTCAACCATCTCCTCAAATCTCAATCTAATTGAAATCTTCAATATCTAGCAAAACCCAACTCAAATTGAAAACTTAATCTTTTCACCGATACTTACAAAAAACCAAATATATACACTTACATGATCAAAGAAGCATAGAGAAAGAGAGGCAATTACTCACTAATGCTCACATGCTCACAGTAGTGGTGATACAATCATACAAGAGAGGGGCCGAGCAGTGAGCGATAACAGGGACAACAACTCGGCTGAGGATGACGACAGGGACAACAAAGACCGACGGCCAGAGAGGCAGAGACAAAGGCTAGCGACGACCACTGTAGAGAGCTGGGTCACCGCACAGAGACGAAGGCGAGGGAGAGACTAGGGTGAGGGAGAGTAGGTTGCAACTCGCATCGCAGAGACGAGGGCTATGAGAACTAGGTCGTTTTCCAATTTTTTTTTTCATTTTCAACTTTGTTTTGTCATTTATGCCCTCATGTATCCATCAAAATTATAAAATGGCGTATCCAACTATGAAACATACATATCTAATCCGTATCTAAATCTCGATACAATATCTGATCGTATCGGATGCATTTCAGACCGATATCCGTATCCGAAACGCGATACCGGCCCCCATGGGCGTTTCGATGCTTCTTAGGAGAAAAGTCTAGAGAGATTGAATTAGGGGTCAGTTTTAATAGAGAATCATATGAGGAATTGGTCCGTCGTTTAAATCCTCCCTACAGGTGTGAAAATATCATTGACATCTTCATGTCGTCGCCTACGTATTTTGAATTTGAAATGTTGATAGTATCCAAAATGAATTAGGATTCCATGAATTTGGTTGCTGGCCTGGTGGAGTGGGGTCTGCTACTACCGGACCACTATACTAGTTGAATCATCTTCATACTTCTAGATGAATCAACTTCATACTTCAATTCAATAGCCCTTTGGAACAATATTGACTATTCTATGTTTATAACTTATTCAACTGTTCTATTAAAAAATAACAATTTATTGGCTCATTGTTTGATGAGAGATTAGATTATAAAATTTATCAAATTTGATGTATTTTGAGTCTAAAAATGAATGCGTTTCCATTATCAAGAGATTAGAGGGAGTAGACATAAAAGAAAACTTATCGTTCTATATAATCCTATATATATTTCTTCTGATGAGGCCATATCATATTGATGTTATAGATACGTGGAATTGGAAGAATTATCTAATTGAATCCAATCCTACTAACAAACATGGCCTCAATGTTCAGTAACTTATCATTATTGATTGTAGTTGGAAGACAACTTTAAAAATATGTTTGAATGATAAACTTCAAAATATATTGAAACATAAAAGTTGAATTGTATTGCTGGGAATGCACGATAAAAGTTGAATTGAAAGATTTGTAACTAGTTGAGTAAAAACCAATGGAGTACATACATGCACCACATGAGTTTAATAAAATCACTAAACAAGTGATTTCCAAATAAAACCTATCAAATAGGTACTTACAAATTCCGTCAAATTCGTTGCATCCAGTAATTTATCTAAAGTTTCGGGATTAACGTCGTTAATAGTCCCTGACCCATACTTTGAGTGCTATTTGGTCCATGAACTATATTATACATTTTTCAGTCCTCAAATTCTACCAAATGTCCTAAACTGGTCAATTTTTTTAGTCTCTCTTGGCTATTTTACCATCTATTTGAAATGAATTATTTACACAAATATCCCTTGAAATTTATTATGTTTTAACAAGTATCCTTTGAAATTTGTTATTTTTTAACAAATATCCCTTGAAATTTGTTATGTTTTAACAAATATCCCTTCAAATTTTAGACTTTACATATATACCCATGTAGGTTCCAAAATCATTACACATAAACTTATTTATTAAGTGATTATCAATTAAAAATTCACATTAACTTAAAATTAACAAAATTGACCTTTATAGTAATATTTTCATAATTAGAATGATATTCTATTCAAACAACCATGAAGGCATTTTCCATAACTTATATTACATTTAATTAAAAATCTATCATTTTTTACGGGTTATGTGTAATGTGTTTGAAACTAAGGGGCTATTTTTATAAGATCTAAAACTTCACTTGATATTTGTGAAAACATAAAAATCACAAGGATGTTTGTGTAAATAAGTCATTTGAAAAATGTAAAGTTAAATTAGATGTTTTAAATATAGAATATATATATATATATATAGAACAAAATTAGCTAACAGGATATGGGACCATAAAATATCCTAAAATTGTGAAGCTTTCACATAGCTTATTTGACAGGACTCATCCCTAAAAATACCTCGTATACTACGCATGGCACCTGCTCCCATATGACAAGCAATTCAGAAAATCAAAATTACCCTCAACTTGTCAGACAAGGGATATTCATACATTCTTACTAGTCATGCCTCCACTTCTCATTCAGCCCCAAACTACGTGCCACGACCCTGGAAGGTTACAAAAACCGTGTGAGTGGACAAAAATAAATAGTCTTAAAACTTAGTTTGAAACATAACATTTTACCCTCTGTTTTCTAAAATTATGCATTGTAACGACCTGTCCCGAAATGATGTAATTGACGAGAAATAATTAAGGATTAATCGGGACTTAATCGAGGATTATCGGAAGATTGGGGTAAAATGACGAATTTGTCCTTGAACGGGTGAAAAAGTTGAATTTTGACTCGGGAAGTCAAATGCACATGGACTGAGGCCCATTATGTAGATCAAGATGATACGAGTCTGTAAACAGGCGGCACGTCAAAATTGAATATCGTACGAAAAAGTTACGGGTCTAGAACCGTTTCTAAATTATTCACAGTTACACGAAAATCAAGACGATTGACTTTTGGTTTGTTTTTAGTAGGCCCAAAAGATCTGGCTTGGAAAAATAGATGAGTGACAAGTGTCATCCATCCTTTGGCCCAAAGCCCAACATACATGCATCATCTCTCATTCCCTTCATCCATTTCGAACAAACCCAAAACCCTCAACCCACCATTTTTCCATCATCCCTTCAGCCCCAGTGCTGGTTGAATGAGATAGAGAGTGAGGTTGAGAGACAGAGTGACGGTGTGGACGGAAGAAGCCATGACAGTGGCTGAAAATCCGTGAACACGGGTAAACCCGAAACCCAGTTATATTTGAAATTTGGTTTTTGGACGATTGGAGTGACTTTGGTGGTGGTTCAAAAGTTGGCCGTGAGGATCATTGGTGGCAGGAGAGATTCAAACGACCCGTTACAGTCAAACGGGTTGACCCATTTGAGGGTTGAAGATGATGACGTAGCATGCCATATCATCATGTCAGGCCACGTGGCCAACCAGAGGGTGACATGTGGCCAGGTGTTAGTCTAGTCAGCAGCTGACGTGGTAGGTCCACGTCAATAATGTCTGACCACGTGGACCAATGAGAGGGTTTCACGTGGCAGTATGTCAGGATCTATCAGGTGACGTGGTAGATGACGTGGACATGCCACGTCAGCGATGTAAACCCACATGGACCAGTGGGATATTGCCACGTGGCATGGTGTTAGAGGTGTTAGTGATACGTGGAAAGACATGTGGTGTAACGACCGTCCCGAATTAACGGGATTAATTAAGGATTAATGACGGATTATTGAGGCTAATCGGAGATTAGACGAGGATTATCGGACGTTCAGTGCAAAATGACGATTTTGCCCCTAGAATGGGCAAAACGTTGACTTTTCGTTCGGACGGTCAAATGGACTTTGACCGATGATCGTGACGTAGGTCAGATGGCCAAAAGTTTTGGTAATTTTGGCACGTTTGTTCAGACGGTCAGATGGTCAGATGGCCAACTTTTGGCACGTTCGATTCCGACATTCGTGGAAGAAGTTGTGACGATCGGAAGATAGGGGCATTTTGGTAATTTGGTTGAATAGGGGCCAAAAGTTGACTTTTGACCCTGAAGGTCAGATGGCCGAGGGCCGAATACCGTGACGTAGATCACGACGATACAAATCGGTAGACAGGCGGCACGTCGAATTCGGACGTTCGACGGCGAAATTACGGTTCACGAAACTTCGAACGTATTATTGCATGTTTTTCGAGACGGGGACTATTTGGAAGCAGTAGGGCCCAGATATTATTGGACAGGCAAATGGATGAGTGATAAGTGTCACCCATCCATTGCCCATCCAAACCAACTCATGCATATCCCTTCCCATTACATCGATCACCCATTTTTCTTCATTCCAAACCCAAACCGATCCACCATTTTCATCCAAACCCAAACCCTTGACCCCTGAACATTTGGGAGAGGCCAGAGAGATGAAGAGGACCGGCTGGAAATGGTGGCTGACCAGGCAGAGCCGCCGTGCACGGCGGAGAAGAAAAACCCGAGCAAGGTATCGGCTTTAACCATTTTCAATTCAATTTCGATTTCGTTTGTTATGGGAGATTTTGGACGTTTGGTTTGAGTTAATAAGGTTGCTAGGGAGTTTTTAGGAAGGTTTTGGGAGTGGTGAGACGTTGAGAAGCCCTGGGGTGAATTTTGAAAATTCGAACCGTGAGGGTTTATTGGACCGGTCGGGTTTAAGATGTTTAAGGGGTTCTAATCGATTAGGTTAGGATCCTAGGATTAAATAATGAAGATTAGGATCGATTAGAAAATGAAACGGTGAAGATTGGACTGGTTATGGACCTGGACCGGTCACTACGGTCCAAGTTGCAGGAAAAGACCGAACCTGCCGGTCGGATTGGTCGGCTGAAGGTTGAAGACGGGCACCGTAGCAGGCGCGTGAGGCCCACGCGCAGCCACTTCTGGCGGCGCGTGCGCGCGCATGGTGGGAGAATTTTAGGATGGTTCCAACATGTCAAATCATCTATTCGATGTAACTAACATTTTGGGACTAGTTTCGAGTCGATCGGACATCGTCTTGATATAGTTCAGGCTACCGAAGGTTCCAGTGCGCGTTTAAAAATAGTTATAAATCCCAAAAAATTAAGGGGCTTTAGTGAGGGGTTAATTAACTAGTTAGTAACCCTCTAAAGTGATTTGGATAGGTTTGGGAATCCCGGAGATGATAGTAGACCAGGAAAGGCGTATGACGCGCATATCGAGGCAGCTGCGCGGACGGTCTATGAGTGGACTTTATTTCTGAAATCGAAGCATGCATAAATGTTTTATATATGTTTTAATATGTGTTTTGTGATGCCTTGAGTGCATTTTGGTGTGTGTTTCCGTATGGCCACGTACTTCGAGGTTTTCTGGTTTTATAAGTGCTTACGCTTTCGGTTTTCATGAAATGGTTTTTAAAAGGTAAAACCGGGCATGAGACCCATTTGGATTTGGTTTGACTCGGGCATGAGACCCTATTTGATGACCCGTAGGTCAGAGTCGTGGTCGGGATGGGTGCTATATGCACGGCGACGGACGACGTGACGCTCGCCTCCAGATTGGGATACGTTCCTTCCGGAGAGGTCACGATGCACATCCCGTTGTTGAGCAGCCACTAGAGGCTCGACTTCGGAGTGCGGATGGTTTAGTGGATCGATCGGCGACATGTGCACCATGGTCCCGAGATGGTCGCGGTAGTGATGTGTTCACGGGGACATACCAGGATTGAGAGCGGTCCTGGATTGATGGTTGCACGCATCGCTATCATCGGGATCGTGACTGACCTTGAGATATAAGGCTCGATGCCCAGTTGATTTGAGTTCAGGCCCGAGGCCCAATTATTGTGAAATCGAGGGAGAGGCCCTGTTGAGTCGTGTGTTCGGGCTGGAGGCCCAGTTGCTTTATGTTATCGGGCGTGATTCCCCTTTTTATGGTTTTGTATACGAGTATGTATATACCCGCCTTACGAGATTATTGATTGGTCTCCTCCAGCGTCGACCTGGAGAGTCACGATCCACATACCAGAGTGGGTATCCCCATAGGGACCCCGTTCCAGGAGTGGGCGTTATGATGTGGTACCAGACCAGATTCCGGAGGGATATATGGACTAGATCCAGAGAGAGAGCTCGGACTAGATCCAGAGATTGAGCCTCCCAGATGGAGAATTCCTGGGAGAAGACTCTTAGTGAGACCCCGAGTAGTGTGCACACTAGTATAGAGATGACATCGTGACTACATGGGGGATGTGTTCCCTAGGGGCTGTGTGCCCCGAGATGTCATCTTCTCCAGAAGTGCCTAGGATGGGTTATATATGTATATATGTATATGTGTGTGTGATTTCACTGAGATGGTGTTGGACTGTGACCCAAGCGTATTGATTTTGGGCTGAGACCCTTATGAGGTGGTTTTGGGATGAGTTCCCACGTGTTTTGGTTTGGGCGGAGGTCCCAGGTATTTGATTGACGGATTTCGGGCTAAGGCCCAAATGGTTTGATGGTTCATGTCCGTTTATGGGAAGTAGGCATGAACCCTAGAAATGGTTTTCAAATGCATGCATATGTTTTTAATGAAAAGCATAAAGGTCTTTTATGAAATGTTTTAATAAAATATTTGTTTTGTCCACTCACAGCTTTTATGTTTTGAATGCCCTTTAGGTTGATCGCGGATGTGGCTGTAGCAGAGACGAGACATCACATCCCTCTTTCAGATCATGGCGCACTCTGATAGCCCCGGTTGGGCAAAAGACGAAAGTATCCCTGGTCTGACACTTCATGTCAGACGGGAGCAAGTACATCCCACGCTAATCCCGAGGGATTTGGGCGGGTCCTGTCAGCTTGGTATCAGAGCAGAGTGTACACACAGATCGAGGATGTGATGTCTCTCCAATCGTAACAGCCCATCATCAACCTGATAGTTAGGGTACTAGTACAAGGTTTCGGTCGAATAGATATTAGTTCGTGTACGTTTGTGACGCGATACGATCGTGTGAGGTCAGTTTGGCAGAAGAAGCCGTGTTTTTCGACCTTTCAGAATCTCAAGTAGGATCGTTATCCGTGTGAATCCGACGGCTTAGAGCCGCGTAGTTATTGGATCCTATTCTAATGGATCAGGTGACGCAGTAGGACAACCTAAGAGTCAGGACTGCCGAGGCACCGTGATGAACATGGAACCTAGCATAGTGGAATCCGTGGAGGTCGGACGTTGGGATCATCGACGATCGAACCGCAAGAATCGAGATTGTGCTGCTCAGAGCAGTTAGATGCGCGAGGACCTTAGTTGAGACGGGTTGGAGTAGGACGTTGATCCTATTTGGCAAGAGATTCCGGAGTAGTTGTGGTGTGACGCGCTAGGATACGATTACGACATGTAGCGGTGGTGTATCGTTAGGCACAGAATTGGGCCAAGTTCTTGTGAAGGCCAGCGGCTGAGAGTCGTAAGGTTACGAGAGGACAAGGTCCTTAAGTTGTGGTTACTAGTTGTTGGGATACCAGTATCGGAGTACGACGACTCTTTGGAGTCGAGAGCGAGGGATCCGGTCGACAAGTACATTGTGAGAGGAGATATCGGAGTTCGAGGTGGACCGATTGGTAGATGTTGTGTGTGGGCAGTTAGTACCGGCGGTGAGTTGACCGCGTAGTTTCGAGTATCGATAGCAGAGTGCTTCTGAGATCGGTCTGCACGAGGTTGTGACAGTCGCCGCTATCGATGAACGTAGTCGAGTCGTTTCGAGTAGGAAAGACCCTACTCAAACTGAGCATAGTCATAGGATTGGTTGTTTCGCACTACATTGGCGGTGATGCGAGGACTTTAACAAGAATGGATGATGGGCCACGAGCTGAGAGTAGATCAATCGTGATGTGCTCATGGTAAGGTTCTACCATTATGCGACGAGAAGGATTCGTCGGATATTATAGATTATCTTGGTAATTGGTGATGGTTGGTTGACTACGGTTGACCATACCTACGGAGTGTCGTATACACTAGTTCGAGGAGAATTTGATAGTGAAAAATAGAACGGTCATAACCACTTTCTTCCTCAGCCATCGAACCGGCCCGGCCGGTTCGCCTGTGCAGTTCGGTCCAACTGGACCGGCGTGACTGGTCCAGCCCTTTAAACCCCTCATTTTCGGTCCGTTTCTTCCCTTTTCGATTCCATTCTTCCTAACTTCTTATTTCCTACCATTTTACATCAAGAAACCTGAAGAAAAACGTCCAAAACCTATCCATGAACATAGGGCCTTACGAACTCTATTTTCCCGGCTACCCTCAGGGCCTCCTCAGCCGTGAACCTCCCTCAAAACGGTCCTAAAACCTTCCAAGCAACCCTCTAAACCTTATCCAAACATCCAAAACAAACCATAATGTAAAAATCGAATTAAAGAGGAAATTGGGCCTTAACGTGCAATCTGTCTTCCTTGGCCATCACCGCCATGCACGGCGGTCCAGACAGCCCCCAGCCACCATCTGCCACCTCTATCTCTCCCCCTCAGTCCAACAGCCCAGATGGAATTGGATTTTGGGATTAGGTTGGATTGGTTTGAAATAGTGAGATCCGGTTTGGAAATGGGGAAATGATCGATGAAGAGGAATGTGATATGTATGAAGGAAAAGGAATGGCCAGTGGATGGGTGACACTTGTCACTCATCCATTGGTCCAAAGACAAATATATGGGCCCCACTTAAGACAAAACCCAAGTCGTCTCGTAAAACGCGCAATAGTTCCCTTAAACTTCAGTGAACCGTAATTTTTCGGTAGAACGTTCGAACTCGACGTCCGCCTGTCTACTAATTAGTATCATCTCGATCTACGTAACGATCCTCGGCCCTCAACCATCGGACATCCAGGGTCAAAAGTTAACTATTCACTCCTTTTCAACTAAATTACCAAAATGCCCTCGAACTTCCAAAAATCATAATTTCTTCCTCGAACGTCGGAATTGAACGTGCCACCTGTCTATGAATTCGCGACGTCCCGAACTACGTCACAGTCATCAGTCAAAGTCCATTTGACCGCTTGCACGAAAAGTCAACGATTCACCCATTATAGGGGCAAAATCGTCATTTCGCCTTGAACGTCCGTTAATCCTCATCTAATCCCCGATTAGTCTCGCTAATCCGTCATTAATTGATAATTAATCCCCTTAATTCAGGACAGGTCGTCACAATCTTCCCCCCTTAAATAATTTCATCCTCGAAATTTAAATAGACCTGATTCCACAACCACATTGTGGAATCCAACCATGTCCCTTCTACTCGGATCGCTGCACCCACACACAAGGGTACCCATGTAATAGTACATGCCCCACACACACCTCGTACGCGACAGTACGTATCGTCACTCGAGCCCCCAAAGTTCCAATTCATTTCCGAGAACTACACGTTAGCTCGTACGTCTCACTCGAGATAGAACATCGACACTCGTCGATCACGCCTGTCACTCACTTGATAGGTTAGAAATATCAATCTGACATCCAAATGGCTTTCCAATCTAACACTCTGACACGTTCCATCCGACAACGATCGGGCTGGAAACGTATCCCCACTAAGGGCTGACACATCTAAGCTGACATCCTGCTCAGCATTCGATCAGATAACAGTCTATCGATCCTGCCATCACAATGGTACAAATTCCCGTCTCACAAGTCATCCTCAGACCTATACCCATATTGACTCTCTTTAGAATTCCATGACTCCCTATCAATCCGAACTCTTCGGATACCTATCAATCCGTAACTATCACAAGTCACAACCATCGTGACTAGCTGACAACTCCCGGCTCCACTGCGCTTCCCTGCTCTACTCTGATCTCGACTCGCTCTCGAGTCCTCGCATCGTATCTCGCATCACTCAGCGATCTCTGTTGACATCTAGACTCACCTCGTGTCTCAACCCGTTACTATCGGATCTAATCCGATCACCACTCATGTCCATTTAGGACTCGATCCAATCTATGACATCCTCGTAATCTCAGGACACTCTCAACTCGACATACCGATTGACCGTGGTCAATCCCATCGTCCAACGTGCACAACACACCGGTGCACCCACATCACATCAACATCGGGGCGCTCCACGACCTACGCAAGGACTGCACTATGGCAACGTTCAACCACATACTACTATCCGCGTTCCAACCATGGTTGGGACCTCAACCGTCCGTCACTAGGCGAACAACAATCCATCACCATCGGACACTCACTCGTCATATACTGTAACGCTAAACACCATCTACTTCTCAAGTTAAACAAATTTGACAGACGGTCTAGGTGTTCGGTTCTTACACCTCTTGAACTCCTAGCTGTCACAACACTCCTCGTCGTCCCACCTAGGGATGAATCCAAGATGATTACATCAAAGTTCATCCAATGTCATCCTCCAGCACTCAACACTGTCTGCTACAACGTCGCACTTAGTGACCTCGTAATACTCATCACCAATACGGAATCAAGCACTGTTCTCATCGTTTCAAATACAACTTCTCTTGATTCCGAAGTTCCAATCACAGCATGTTTCTCTGCCAATTACTTAACTTACTCATCACACGAGTATTTCCTCGTCCTATCGAAAAACAATTTCCAAGCCCCCAACTTAGGAGGTATGGCCAACCGTAGTCAACCAAAACCAATCTGTAATAGACTCTCAAGTCCTCAGCTCAACCGGACACCATCCACGCGTCCGCAAATACCGCTTATGTAAATACACTCATTCCGAGTGGAATTCACATGACTCAAGGTTAAACCTTGTATACTATTTACGGATGTGCATAAACGGACTCCAACACCCACAACTTGTACCTTTAATCATCCTGATCCAACTCTGACTCACAGAATTGGTCGGAATCTACTGACATCGGTCGGTAGGCTAAACAGATCGCAACGTCTGTCGTGATTTGAAGCCAAATCTCTGCGTACTACCAAATCTGACCAACCGGCACATACGTCATATGACATCACTCACGTCATCCATTTATACCTTTTCATCCGAATGCCACTTAGGCATTTCAATCTCTAACGTTACTACTCCTGGACACACACTCGCACCCCAAGTCTTGTATCATCAGGGAACTGGTCACCAAACCAAGTACTCCTGATGCCTTGCACTGAGCCACTTGGGATCCTCTCAGTCCCACTCAGTGCCCATCGAACTCACATGCTCGCCACTCTGGGCACATCTACTATTTCGTCTGCCTACTGTTCGCACGTCCCAACTCGATGGAATCAACTCTAGTACTCATACTCGTGTAATCCATCCAAGGATATCCACGACACCTGTCACCCATCCAAGTATATCTTACTCATCACAATCACCTCACAGTGGTAACGTGGCAAGTGTGCCAACACCCAACGTCAACGTCTCATTCTGCGATCGCACTCAGTCGTAACTGAGTCGAATCCAGAATCACTTCTCGCATTGTGCATCACTCACGCACCTCGTATCATCGTCACGACTGACGAATCCCATTGTCACAATCGTCACAGCAACCTGAGTCCTTCCAACTTGATAAGACTCGACTACATCCATCGATAACAGCGTCTGCCACAACCTCGTGCAGACCAACCTCAGAAATACTCTGCTATCAAGACTCCAATACTACGCGGTCAACACACCGCCGGTACCAACTTCTCAACACACAACATCCATCGATCGGTCCATCTTAGGATCCGATCACAAGTACCACACTCCTAGTAAATTGTCCAATCAATCACCTCCTAGGGTTACCACAACCAGGCTGCTCACTGCAGCCCAACCATCCTAACTGATCCCTCGCTCTCAACACCGAAGAGTTGTCGTACTCCAATACTGGTACCAAACCAGCCAATAACTACACTCTGAGGATCTCGTCCTCTCGTAACTCTACGGCTCTCAGCCGCTGGCCTCCACAAGAATTTCGGCATACTTCGTGTCTAACACTGCACAACGACTACACGTTGCAATCGTCACCTATCATGTCACACCACAAATACTCCGGCATCTCCTGCCAGTCGACATCCCGCTGGGATTCGACACACCGAAACATGGCCTCTCATGCCAATTAGGATCACACGTTCCTATTCCCAACCGTCGTAATTGTAGTTGTACAGGGTCATCGTATAGTGGGCGACCCTGACCTCAGAGACACCACATCCTCGACCTGTGAGTACTCCACGCTCTGATACCACTTGGTATCAGAGTACCATGAGTATCAAATGAGCCAACCTGCTCTGATACCACTTATCAGGACCCGTCCAAAATCCCCTAGGATTAACATGGGACTCACCTGATCTGGTCTGACACTTCGTGTCAGACGGGATCAGGTGCGTCCCAAGTTAAGCCCAGGGAATTTGGGACGGGTCCTCACATCACTGGTTTTCCTGGACCGGCATGACCGGTCCAGCCTGGTTTCTCACCCATTTTTCGTCCAATCTTCTCCTTTTCGATTCCATTCTTCCTATTTTGTTCTTAGGAGCCTAAATATATAATTAAAACACCATAAAACCTCCTAAAATCCATGAACTAAATTGTCCCTCACGGTTCCACAATCCCAAAAACTTCTCAGGGCTTCCTCAGCCGTGAACCACCACCAAAACCTTCCTATAACTTCCCTAACAACCCAATAAACCCATTATAAACACCTAAAACATCCTTAACTTCACAAATCGAAATTAAAAGGAAAAGGGGAAAACCGAGTACCTTGCAACGTTTCATCGCCGCCGTCCATGGCGACGCTGCCTCCTGCCAGCCACCATCATCCTCACGACCCTCCATCACTCTCTGGTTCCTCAGACATGATCATATGGGCTATGGGTTTGGATTAGGGTTAGATGTTGATCGGGTTTTGGGTTTGGTATGCACCAACAAAGAAAAATGGGTGATATGCGTGAATGTAAAATGGTGTCCAGTGGATGAGTGACACTTGTCACCCATCCATTAGGTAGAACAGAAATATCTAGGCCCACTTAGGACAAAAGTCTCTGTCTCATAAAACGTGCAATAGTACCACGGAACTTCCTTGAGCTATAACTTTTCTGACGAACGTCCGAATTCGACGTGCCACCTGTCTGCAGATTCATATCGTCCTGATCTATGTAACGGTCCTCGGCCCTCGGCCATCGGACCTCCCGGGTCAAAAGTCAACTAATGGCTCCTATTAAACCAAATTATCAAATTGCCCCCGAACTTCTGAAAATCATAACTTCTTACCTGAACGTCGGAATCGAGCGCGCCACCTGTCTGTGAAGTCATGACGTCCCGAACCACGTCACAGTCATCGACCAAAGTCGATTTGATAGCCTGAACGAAAAGTCAACGATTTGCCCATTATAGGGGCAAAATCTTCTTTTCTTCCTGCTCATCCGTTAATCCTCGTCTAACCCCCAACTAGCAAGGCTAATCCGTCATTAAGTCTTAATTAATCCCAATAATTCTGGACGAGTCGTAACACGTTGAGCCACTGGCTCCAAATCCAGGTGTATATTCAGATGTGTAATCACGAGTCGCACCCGTAGAGCTGATATCGTAACTAATGAGATGATTTGAATATTGGATAAAGAGGATTGGTTGATTATGTTTTCATGAGACTCCGAATGTGAGTCTAGGTTTCGGGTAGAGACCTTATTGAGATGATTTATGATGTTGTTTTGGTCTGAGATCCCACGTAGTTTTGATTTGGGCTGAGACCCTATGTGATTTGGTTTTGGGCTGAGACCCTACTAAGGAAATGGCTTTGATTGAGAAGCATTTTTCACTGTGTATTGATTTGGAAAGCCATATGATTTTATTTTAAGAACTTATTTGACATACTGTTTTCTAATACATGCATGCTTTTACGTGAAAGGTATAAATGTCATTTTCATTAAATGGTTTTATAAAATGTTATTTTTGTCCACTCGCAGCTTTTAATGTTTTTTATTCCTTTCAAGTTGATCGTGGATACGGGCAGTAGCAGAGACCGAGACATCACATGTTGTTGCGGACTCCACAAGTCACTGTACATTCTAGTAACCCTGAGTGGGTTATGGTTTTATCCCTGGTTTGGCACGTGGTGTCAGACGGGAGCCGGGAACATCCCACGATAATCCAGGGGGATTGGGATGGGGTTTTTCATGCATGCATATAAAAACCATTTAAATTCAATTTAAAAACCAAACACAGTTAATGACCTCGAAAAACATTAAAATAACCATAATGCATAACATCAACAGTCACAACAATCAGCATGAAAAACATCACAATATTCAACACCATAACCAACACATCAACCATACACAACCAATCCACATCCAACCCATCCTCAATGCACAACATCAGTCATCATGTCCATTGCACGATCAGTAAGCACACCACTTGGGATCTAGAGCCTAGTTCGACGTCCGAGTGTGTACCTCACACACTCACTCAGGATCTGGAGCCCAGCTCGACGTCTGAGTGCTCAGGATCTGGAGCCCGGCTCGATGTTAGAGTCAACACGAAACTAGTCTCATGGTTTGGAGTCTGGTTTGATGTCTGAGTCAGCACAAAACTAGTCTCAGGATCTGGAGCCTCTGGTTTGACGTCTGAGACTACTAACCCGCAAGCACCTCGAGGAGAGTTATCCACAATCATCAAAATCATTACAACATTTCAATCGTAAATACCAAGAAATCACACATCCATATCTAAACTCAAAACCATAGTCAGACCTTCGGGCCTAAGCCCAAAACCAAACTTTACACTATACCTCGTAAAACATCCAATAAATTAATAATTAATTATAAAATTATCAAAAATCATAAAAAAATCTCAATCAACCAAATATCATCAAAAATCATAGTAACACTTTTTAAACACATAAATAAAAGATTTCTTTCACCAATCCACCATCAAAAGGAGGAGACATAATCTGATCACAAAATTAAAAAATCCTAATGATAGCTTGACTGAGGATGATGCTGAAATTAGGAAAACTGTGGACTCTCACTTTTAGGACATTTTCAAAACCATGGGCCGGATGGACAAAGGGGACATCCTGTCCTTCGTTGATACAATGGCAACACCGGGAGTTAATGATGATCTTATTTCTGAAATTACGGAGGAGGAAGTGAAGCTGGCTACCTTCCAAATGGGTCTAATGAAGGCACCTGGCCCTAATGGCTTTTCGGGAGTCTTTTATCAAAGCTACTGGGAGACTGTCAAGAGTGAGTTGATGATTACTATTCGGAGTTTCATCTGCTTAATTTCACCAATATCACTTTGGTCCCCAAAGTCCACCATCCCGAAATGGTGAATCAATACAGACCTATTGCATTATGTAACTACTCCTACAAGATCATTTCAAAAATACTCTCCAATAGGCTCAAACCCCATCTGGATAGTCTGATCACCCCTCAACAAAGAGCCTTTATCAGGGGAAGACAAATCTAGGACAACATATGTACAGCCCATGAAGCCTTTCATGCTCTTAAGCTTCGAAATACCACAAAGAAATAGGAAATGGGACTGAAATATGAATAAAGATTATGATCGAATTGAGTGTGATTTCCTTGAAGCAGTACTAGTGAAAATGGGATTCGCTGTTCTCTCAAAGATAGGGAGCCCCATCTCCCCTTATCTCTTTATTTTAGTTTGTGATGTCCTCTCAAAGATGATTAACTGTGATATTAACATGGGCTTGGTGGAAGGCATAAAATTCAGCACAAGTGGACCCACTCTCTCTCCCCTCTTTTCTGTTGACGACTCTTTATTATTCATGACGACAACTGCCCAGAACTATAGGACAATTAGAAAGCTACTTGATACGTATTTCCAGGCTTCTAGTCAGGTGGTTAACTATGATAAATCCAATCTTTATTTGACGCGAGTAGCTTTGGAAACCGTGACAGGATTGGTTGTGTGATTATATGTATATATGATATATGATATGTGATGTGTACGATATTTGATATGTGATGTGTACAGGTTTTGGGCTGAGTCCCGTATGGATTTGGGCAGTGGCCCGCATGATTGGTTCTTTATGGTTCTTTTGATTATGGATTTGGGGAGTGGCCCGTGTATTCGGTTTCATTTACGATTTTGGGCTAAGGCCCTAATGAACGATTTGATAAATGGTTATCGAATGAATGCATGCTTTTTAGTGAAGGGTACAAATGTTCTTATGAAATTTTTTTTATAAAATCTTTGTTTTGTCCACTCACAGCTTTTAATGTTTTGACTACCCTTCAGGTTGACAGCGGATGTGGACTGTAGCAGGGACCGAGATATCACATACCTCCTCCAGATCCTGGAGTACTCTGATAGCCCGAGAGGGCAATGGTTGAAAATTTCCCTTGTCTGACACTTCGTGTCAAACGGGATTAGGGTCGTCCCGAGTTAATCCCGGGGGGGATTGGGACGGGTCCTATCAATGTGGTACCCTCCACCAAGGCACCACCATTCTCTCATCTTCCTTCACACCTCACTAACAGATAATGAAAATCAGAGGGGTTGTATAAATGGTTTCAAGGTTTTTCCCCTATTTTCTGCTTCCCAAAACCGTACAACAAATATCATCCCTTTTCAAAAATCAATTGAGGCAGTAGGGGAGGCTTCTATAGCCTTCCAATAAGGGACAAGTGTCCCACATCCATTGGGCATAAATCCCAAGGTAGTCAAGTGTCACAAACCCACTGGCACAGATCCTAATGCACTGGTAAAAGACCAAAATGACCTTCAACTTCCGCACCTCATAAACTTTTCCTCGAATGTCAGAATCGGACGTGCTGCCTGTCTACGGACTCGTGACGTCCCAAACTACGTCACAGTCATCGGCCAATGTCCGTTTGACCGCCTGAATCAAAAGTCAATAGTTTACCCATTCCAAGGGTAAAACCATCATTTCGTACCGTCCGTCCGAAATTACTCAACTAATCACCGTTCAAGTTCACTAATCAAATCTCGAAATCTGGGATCGATCGTTACAATCTTCGCCCCTTAAAGAATTTTGTCTTCGAAATTCCGAATACCATACATCTATAACTTTCTGAGGGAATCCGACTTGTCTCACACCTGGGCCTCTTTCTCGATGTACACCTCCTGCCAGTCCTGTTTTACCCTGACAGTTCCCAAACTGTCACCACATCTTTGCCAAGCAAACCAACTCATACAACTTCCGGTCCATCTGGCGATCACGTCATTCTCCCGGAAGTCTTATCACATTTTCACCTCGTACCCGAAGTACCTCTAACATCGCACCAACCTATACTCCCAGCTCAACTAGTACTAGGTACGTCAAAACACCACTAATACTAGTCACATCAACCCCGACTCGTTCTCGAGTCATGTGTACCTCGTACCAACGCCCTCAGCACATCGTAAAAGTCTGTCGTCAACAGGCACGAATTTCACCACGTAGGCATCCATCAACCTCGATACTCTTATCAATCAACATTCGTTCAATGATCCATACTAACTCCATCAGCGATCTGCGCCGACCTCACCGGAGTCCCAACAACATCGCTCATACCGACCAACTCGACAAGCCATGACACTGGTGTTTCCACTAACCACCAACACAAACAACCTATGGAAGTACCATCCACGTCCCACACTACGTGTCTGCAACTGGACCCTATCGAACACGCGTCTAACCTTAATCACACATCTCAGCGTCAGGGTCCCACCAACCACTCATGGCTCTGAGCATCCATCTCATACACCAACACTGAATCCTGCAACAACCAACAAGATCACTCTGGATCACACTGATCCAGTCCACATCCTCGATCCATTCATCACATCAGAACTACTCCAATCAGCCATGCAACTAACAATATACCTCGGCACTTAACCGATCACCAACATCTCTGTCCGAACATCACGATACGCATCTACTCGCATCGGAATGATTCCGACCAGTAATACAACGGCCAACATGTCTCTGGTACATGCAATCATGGTGCTTTGCATACCTCAATCACATCCATCGTACCCTCAATCACTTTCAGTGACATACCACGGTTATCCCTCAAACACATCGACATTAGCTGAGCTCCAATACATCCATGAATATCACGATGTATCCCGACTCCATCCAACAATCATCATAATACATCCTTCAATCGTCATAATGTATCCTCAGGCACATAACATCCTCGTATCCACACTGTCTACCACCGAAATACGAGTCAATCACACATCACCTTTGAAGTCCATCAGTCCAATCTAATACTAGACCAACACTTTAGGCCCAACCTATTTTCCGAGGAATACCAACTCCGAATCCATCCAAATTTCCTTATCTCTTCGGTCTTCTAGTCAACATCCGAATGACTAATCGAATCATATCTCACTTACCTATACAGGGCACACCCAGCACCAGATCCAAGTCCAAACACCCATACGTATGAAAGACAGACCACACTCGTCCTGTTCAAATCCAACATATCCAAGATATGCAACAATATCCAGCCACACTCACTCCAGCAAGACGGGGCAATCTCATCATTCCCATTTCCAACATATCCAATCTTTGTCTTGCAATACGATTCTCCTGATGACAACTAACTTATCCTAATCTAGGAGCATAACCACTCGATCCCGATCCACTCGCTCCTAAGTGGAATCCACTTCTCGTCTGTAGGTGTAAGACCCTCTTCGAACCCATTACAATCACATCACTTCTCATGCAAATTCCACAAATGATCCAACCACCACATCTGATCAGATCGTTTAATAATACTACACGTCTAGACTGCTCTACAATCACCTTATATCGATCCTTTATAGTCACTCCTTCTCACTCTTCCTTATTATCTTTCTTCCTTCCATTACCCTACAACCGAACTCAAGATAATCCACAACCATGACATCACACTTCATCCTGCATTAATCCAAATTAAACACAATCTCGCCACACACACTAAATGTGTCATCACCAAGTACTCTCTCTACTCCTTAACACATCCACAGGTGTCCACGATCAGGGAGGTGTTCACAACTTCCTAAAATGATTCCGAGATACCAACCACGTTGGAAACATATCCATCTTTTCGAACCATGGAACTAACCAGCCGAACATCAACTCCTTTGCTAGCCTTGACTCCTACGGACCACAAGCACTTGTCGATCCACAACCCAACTCACCGAACAACTCGTCTGTCGGTTACCATCTTGTAACGTTACAGTCTTTCCGAGGGTCAACTCCCGAGCACCACTAACTACCGATTACACACTCTCGGGATCCTCATTCCTCCATCACCAACCTCGGACTCCACCGTCACGATCCTTAAAGTCGTCTATCACTAGTCTCGACATCACCAATCACTAGCCTTGGTATCACCAATTACCATCCTCGGCAGTACCAAATGCCAACCTCGACATATGCCGACACATTCCAACACATGCTCCGACACATCCAACCTTTGCTGTCTCATTCATCACATACTTACCCATCAGGATGAGTCCACGAAAACCAACCTCACTGATGGTCAAACTCGACCATACCAACCTAGACCGATCCAACACGAAGTATAGGTCCACTGCACTTCTCCTACGCTACTCTGATCAAACCAACACCATCCTGACCATTCGTACCGAACCATGACCTGCCAATGGTCATCAAATATACCGGCTCGGTTAGTGGTAGGGTATGGACCACACACCAGCACCTCACGACTAGTCACAACCCCAATTCACGATGTGCCCATTCTACCATTCACAAGCAACCCAACTCGTGGCACATCATCTCCTATATCGTGCTCACAGAACACCAATCCCGAATCTCCGCTCATACCGAGATGTGGCTCGGATCGGGGAAACCTTACCTCTTTCACATTCCATAACTCTGGGAAACTCAACGCTCAATGGTCTCAGAAACGACAACTCAGCTAGGCATATCCACTAGCACACATCAGACCTCACTACTCAAGTCGTCACACTCGGCTAAGATCATCCGCTAACTCAATGTACTCACAGTCGTCATGATCGTCAAACAGTAACCATTGCTAGGGGGAATTCCTCGACTCGTATGACATCAGGTTCCTTTACCCCCGCAACTCGAGGCATTCGGCAACTCGTAGTTGCACAAGTCCAATCACAAAGAATCAGACCAAGTGGTCAGTCACAATTCTACACTATCGCCATTTGGCCTACTAGGCTGACCAGCCAACCATCGATCATATCGAACTCAACTGGTTACCGTCCGGGTTAGCCACCTTGGCACCCATCTGACCTTCCGGTACCGTGTATCGGGCGAATCAGCACCCAGTCGCTAGTGGTCTCGCCACTAACTAAGCCACTAACTAACGTACTATCGTACTATCACTCTAGCATCCAGGTTGATGACATGATGTTCCGGGTTGAGAGATCACATCCACAACAACATCACAACACACTAGTGGACTAACCAACTGCTCTGGAAACCATAACCTCGTGTATAGCTCACTAACCGCGCTCTGATACAAATTTGACACGACCCACCCCCAATCACCCTGGATTAAGGGATAAGTCATGCTCCCGTCTAACCCACGTGCGACACGAAGGCTAAAAACCCACACAATCCAAACAAGGGATACCCAGGTCAACGTCGTCCAAATACACCTTTTGATTTCCCAGAGCGCGCAGAATCACTGTGGATCGTGGGTGTGATGTCTCTGTCTCATTAACAACAGCCCACACCACATCAACAACCGGGAGGGTATCGAAAAATATAAAAGACTGTGAGTGGACAAAAATAAATAATAAGTTTAGAAAACATTTTCTAAGAAAGACATTTATACCCTCCACGTAAAACCAATGCATGCATTCGAAAACCATTTCCTTTCCAAAATAACAAAACCGTCAATGAGAATCTTAAATCAAAATCCATGTACGGGAACTCAGCCCAAAAATCCACAAAATCCAAATCATCCGGGCCACCTCCCAAAACATCTTAAAACCATTTGAAAGTCAATAGTAAATCACAAGTCAATCAATTTGCTGGATCTCATAGCAACGAGTCTTTAAACTCAAAACACATATATATCAGGCCTTCCCGGGATATCAACGAGTCTTTAAACTCAAAACACAAACAATAGGCCTCGGGGAATATCACAATAACGAGTCTTTAAACTCACGAGTCTTTAAACTCAAAACATATCAATCAAGGGCACTCCTCTGTCATCAATCAACCAGGTCTTTAAACCCAAAACCAGATCTAGAAAATCCAATTCAAACCCATTTTAAAATCATGTCCAAATCCATAAATCCATTTCCAAATCCAAATCTGAAATTATCATTTGAAATCCCGAATTCAAATCTAGAAATCACATGAAAACCGAAATCCAAAATCATTAGAAACTGGGCCTCAAACCCGAAAGCACTTTCCAAAATTCATTTATAAATCCTTGAATTCAAATCATAATTCAAATCCCAAAAGTAAATCATCGAAATCATATCAAATCACAACAGAAGACAGAATCTCGAAAAACGTGCAAATACGTAAAATATCTCGACATACGTGAAAAATGGAAATCATAAAGATCATAAGCATAAACATAGAAATCACATATAGAAAACATATAAAACATTTATGCATGCATCATAATTTAGAAAGCAAAGTCCACTCACACACCATCAGCACTGTCGCCTCGATACGCGTGCAATACGCTGTTCCCAGCTAATCCACTATCACCAGACTTCTCGAACCTGTCCAAATCACATTCTAAGGTCACTAAATACTTCAATAAGCTTCTACTAATTCCCAGACATTTTCCTTAATTTTTAACTATTTTTAAACTAGATCATAAACCTTCGGACATCTCGAATCATATCGAAACGATGTCCAATCGACTCGAAACCAGTCCCAAAATGTTCGTTACATTGATTAGATTAAAAGTCGTGTGACAATTTCTCCAGAAATAGTGCCACGGGCCCTCAAGCGCCGACCAAAGGGGCTTCACGTGGAAGCCACGCACCGCACTGTTCATCATCCCCTACTTCTCGCAGACCCGGTTCAGACCGACCTGGTCCAACCGAACCGGCATCCCCGGTTTTCCTCCATTTTCATTCCGATTTCAGTCCTTTTTCTACCATTAGCTTCGTCCCACTATTCCTAATCGATCTAGCTACTTAAAACATGAAGTTTAAGTCTAGAAATTACCTTCCAAACAATTGATCAAGCCTTCAAACTTCTTCCTCCGTGTTCTTGAGACTCCGACCACCGTTGGTCGTGGTTCCAAGCCCAACAGACTCGTCCTAACCTCTGGAAGCTCACCTGACCAATCAATTTGATTATAAACCGTCCAAACACAAGTTGCCATTTTAAATCAAAACAGGGCTCTGTTGCGGGAAACAACCTTACCGTCCATCTCAGGCCTCAAAACCAATCTCAGTCGACTCACAAGACCTCCAGCAACACCTTCCACCCCGTAGAATCGATCAATCGGTAGGAAATCACAAGGTCCCATTTTACGAATTCAACCAGGATACCCCAGTTTCAACTTTACTTACGTCGTCGTGCCTTGCCATGGCCATCATCAAACTCGCCTTGACCTCCTCTCCATCATTCCTTCACAAATCAGAGGCAAAGGGCAAGGTTTAAGGGAAGTTGTGATGATTGGAGTTCACGGTGGCACTCAATCTTTGTTTCTCACGGTTCCAAGGCCAACGACCACGATGGCCCTCCACCAAGGTACCACCACACTCGTCTCTTCCCACTCTCTCATCTTCCTTCACACCTCACTAACAGATAATGAAAATCAAAGGGGTTGTACAAATGGTTTCATAGTTTTTCCCCTGTTTTTTGTTTCCCAAAATCGTGCAACAAATATCATCCCTTTTTAAAAATAAATTGAGGCGGTAGGGGAAGCTTCCATAGGCTTCACGTAAGGGAAAGGTGTCCCACATCCATTGGGCACAAATCCCAAGGTAGCCATGACAGGACCCATTCCAATCCCACTGGGACCACCCGGGGATGTGTCCCGCTCCCATCTGACAACGACTCCAAACATACCAAAAGTACCCTTAACTGAACTAAAAAAATACTGCAAATTAAATAAATAATGTTAAACATAAGAGTTCAGAGTAATATGTTGTTAGACCTAGGATAGTACAATACAAAATATGAGCACAATAGTGAGGTTACATAAATAGTGCTCAATCTACCCATTTGGGTGTACAGGTGCACAACAAGCTAGTCTAAGCCTCGTCCTCCGGATCCTCCTCCTCTAATTCCGTGGCACGGCCTGGAGAGGTCAGTAAAACATTAAAGAGTGAGTGGGCCGAAAATAAACAGTATACAAATTCAATTTAATAATATAATAAATCATAAGGTTTTACCCCTTCGTTTTCCAAAACTTACATGCATTGAATTAAATATAGTAATCGTAATAGTATCACAATCATAGAATCATATAATAAATGAATAGGGAAAACCAACATAATAGTACATTGTAAAACCCAACCCCGGTACCCCCGATGCCTAATAATGATGTCACGGTTCTAAGGCTACGCGTTGCCACTCGGGATCTCAAATCCTGAGAAATCCTCTAGGTCCACTAGTGCCCGGTATCCTGGGTCACTGCAAAAGGTATAATCAATATGCCTTCCTGAGAGTAAGTAACCCAATGGGGGTTAACTCCCTTAGTCAGTGCCCCGTGACTACTCCAGGGTCCACCCAGGCCAACGACCCTCCCTGGAGAAGACAATGATAGTAAGGTAGGAAATTACAGTACAATAATAGTATAGTTACCTTGTGTTCCCTGAACATCTCTGAAAACATTCCATATATAATCCAGACGGGTCTCATGCCCAAAACACCATAATATGTAATAAGCATCACCATATAATACCATAATAGCCCCATCTCAATTATAAAGTGGAATAGTAAAACAGTTTATGCATGCAATCCTTTAGAAATCAAATAGCCCACTCACACACGATCCTCGCTGCTCAACGACCGCCTAAACCTGTAATAACACGTCTAAGAGTCACTAACTGACCCCACTAGTTCATCCCTAAAACCCTAGAACAGAATCGGCCCGGAAACATAGCCCAAACACTATTCCTAAGACTTTAAACCCCATTTTGGCCATCGTAATGATCTCTGATCGACACAAAACCACCGCCATTGGATCCGTACCGTCGAAACCTTGAAAATGCTACTAGTCCCACCAAAATACTATTCACACACTCCCCCACACGCCTGGCCAACGCTGCTACAGTAATGATGATGTCAACACTGACGTCATCTGAGAGCTGTCACGTCTGACATGTCAGACTCTAACAGGTGCCATGTGTCATCACGAGATTGGTCCAGGTCCTTCCATGTCAGCTCCACGTGTCAGCTTTTGACAGATGCCACATGTTAGCACGGCACTGGTCCACGTCACTTACATGTTAGTGACACGTGGCAACCCCTGATTCGGCCACGTCACTCACATGTGACACGTGTCAGATGCTGACTGGGCCACATGTCTGACAGGTCTGACATGCTGACATCATCATCTCCTACCTCTTGACGGTCCGACTTGGATCTCTGCAACAGGGTCGTACAGACCTGCCAGTTGACCCGGCCACCATTTGTTTGTTTCTCAACCATTTTAGCCCAGATTTGTCCCTAAACGATCACCTAAGTCCTAGTAAGGGTTCTATCTACCCCAAAACATAAAAAACAAATGGGATCTAGACCCTTACCTCAATGAATAGTCACAGTGAGTTTCAGTCGCCGTTATCACCCAGCTCCGGCCACCTCCTGCTCCGAAATCTCATCCAACGTAGTCACCTTAGTCCCTAGAAGCCATTAGAGCCATTAGAAATCATAAACAAACGTTTGAAACCCAACTTCCATTTTCGGGTTTCAAGCACAGTTTCGGGTTTGATGGTTCCTTACCTCTCCGCTATGTCTCAGCCGTGGTTTCTCCTCTCTGCGACGTCGTCTGCTCGTCCAAGTTAGTCCCTAAATCTCTCTTTCTCTCAACCGGTCACGGTGGTGTTGCAGGGTGGTCGAGTTTGAGGTTGGTTTAGTTACGGGTTGGGGGTGTTTGAATTGCAGAGAGTATGTGTGTGTGTTTTGCTAGGTGACAGCCAATGAGGGAAAGATAGAGAATGGCTCTCTTTAAATACCAGCCAATCACCACTTCCCTTTCCAAACCCTAACTGACGGATGAGTGACACTTGTCACTCATCCAAGTGTCCTTTAATTATTTTTCCCACGTAATCTGACATTAAATAACTAGCACGATTTTTGAGGCGTAAAATCGCCCGATTTCACTTCCAAGACCATAACTTTCCCGTACAAAGTTCAATTTCGATGTGTCGCCTGTCTAAAGACTCGTGACATCCTGATCTACGTCACGGTCATGGTTTAAAGTCCAAATTAGTTCCCGGGTCAAAAGTCAACTTTTTCCCCCACTAAGGGCAAAATGGTCATTTCACAATAAAATATTAGTTACAAAAATTGGGTCGTTACAACCTACCCACCTTTCAAAAATTCCATCCTCAAAATTACTCAAATAAATATGGGTACTACTCCCTCATCAAGTCTTCAGGCTCCTACGTGGCTTCCTCGACATCATGGTTCCTCCACAGCACTTTCACCAACTAGATTGTTTTGTTCCTTAAAAATTTGTCCTTCCAATATAAAATCTGCACTGGTTGCTCTTCAAAGCTCAAGTTGGTCCTCAGTTCCAGTGGTTGCTATGGTCAGGCATGTGAGTCATCCCTAAGGTATTTCCGTAGCATAGACACATGGAACACATCATGTACTCTGGAACGTTTTGGAGGCAATGCCAGCAGATATGCCACTGAACCATTCCTATCTATGATCTCATATGGTCCAATGTAACAAGGACTCAATTTCCCACGTCGTCCAAAGTGGATGATTCCTTTCCACGGGGATAACTTCAAGAAGACAAAATGTCCGACCTCGAACTCCAAGTCTCGAATCCGTCTGTCTGCATAACTCTTCTATCTATCCAGGGCCACCTTTAACCTCTCCCTGATAACCCAGACTGTCTCCTGGATCATATCCATCAAATCTATCCCCACTGCGGTTCGCTCCCCGACCTCCATCCAACAGACAGATGTCCTGCACTACCGACCATACAGTGCCTCGTAAGGTGTCAATCCAATGCTTTCATGATAGCTGTTATTGTATGCGAATTCCATCAATGGCACTTTAGTGAGGAGTTGTTTAAGTAGTTAATAACCTTATATTATGATTTGGACAGGTTCGGGAATCCCGGAGGCGACGATTGGCCCAGGAAACGCTTATGGCACACGTATCCAGGCGCGACTTCGGACAGTCTGTGAGTGGACTTTTTTTATGAATTCGATGCTGGCATAAATGTTTTATAATTGTTTTAGAATATATTTTGTGATGCCATGAGTGCATTTGTTTGTGGTAGCCTAGGATTTACGTATTTGTACGTATTTCGAGATTACTAGTTTTATACGATGCTTGTACGTGTTAGGTTTTCAATGATGATTTAATGAATTGGTTTTGGATTTAGAAATATGAAATTGGGCACGACGCCCATTTGATTTATGAATTCTCAGACTTGGAGTCCATTTGATTTGATGAGGAATCGGACCGAGGGTCCATTTGAGATATACGGTCGGACCGAGGGTCCCGTTGATTTAGGATCCAGGCTTGAGGCTCATTTGGTTGTAATATCGAGCTGGAGGCCCATTTGACTGTAGTATCGAGCTTGAGGCCCTATTGGTTGTGAAATCGGGCTTGAGGACCTGTTGATTTGTGGTTTCGGGCTTAGGACCCAATTAGCTGTGGTATCGGGCTTGAGGCCCTATTGATTGTAACATCGGGCTTGAGTCCCAGTTCAGTTTGTGAAATGAGAATTCAGGCATGAGACCCCGTTGAATTGTGGATTTAGGCCGAGGCCTGTGAACTGGATTTGAATCGGATTCGAGGAATCCTGTTGAGATGAATCGGGTATGAGACCCAGTTGAAATGTGTTTTGAGAAAGAAAGAAAGAGATTTGAAAATGTATGAACCCTCCATATGTTTTATATGGTCTCCTCCAGACGTCGACCTGGAGAGTCATGATCCACATACCAGAATGGGTATCCCCATAGGGATCCCGTTCTAGGAGTGGGAGTTACGAGATATGATGTGGTCCCGGACCAGATTCCGGAGAGATGTGTGGACTAGATCCTGAGATAGAGCTCAGACTAGATCCAGAGATTGAGCCTCCCATATGGAGAATACATGGGAGAAGACTCGGAGTGAGACCCCGAGTAGTGTGCACACTAGTATAGAGATGATATCGTGACATATATCGGGGATGTGTTCCGTGACCTTACCAGCATCTGGGATCGCTGAGGGGGTGACAGTTGTGGTTACTGCTGTTGGTATTTGTCGCAGGATTGAGTTTGCCCTGCGAGGGGAGATCATGTTGTTGATCTTGTGCTACATTGACGGACGTTGTAGTATGGTGTGTTATCACTGATTTGTTACGGATTGGCGCTTTACTAGGGTGGTAAAGCTTGGTGGTGACAGTATGGCTTGTGGTGTCGGCTTGGACTGACTAGTGAGTTTTGGTGACTCTCTATGAGAGCGAAGGTCAGGGCACATTAGTGAGTATGGGGGGCTGTCAAGCTGAAGGAGTCAGCTTAACGGTGACATTGCCAATTTCTGGTAATCAATTTCATTCGAGGTGGTCGAGTGTAGTCAGTACGACGTGCATCTGTGATGTGACGTCTGAGTGCAGACGAGTTCTGTGTTGGCTAGTGGGTGTACAGGTGTATACGTGTTGTGTGGCCATTTGTTCTCCACGAGGTAGTTGTGGAATACGAGTAGTTGGAATTTCGGGGACGAAATTCTTTAAGGAGGGAAGGTTGTAATGACCCGTCCCGAATATCGGGAGTGAATATTAATTAATTATGAATTAGAATGACTAATCGGGGATTAGTTGAGTGAAATCGGACGAAACGTGCAAAATGACCGTTTTGCCCCTAGCGTGGGTAAAATGTTGACTTTTAGTTCGGGCGGTCAAATGGACTTTGACCGATGACTGTGACGTAGTTCGGGACGTCACGAGTTCATAGACAGGTGGCACGTTCAATTCCGACATACGTAGAGAAAGTTATGATGTTCGGAAGTTGAGGGGTATTTTGGTAATTTGGCATATTAGAGGCCAAATGTTGACTTTTTGATCGGGAGGTCCGATGGAAGAGGGCCAAGGACCGTTACTTAGGTCTCGTCGATACGAATCCAACGACAGGTGGCATGTCGAAATCGGAGATTCGACGACGAAGTTGTGGTCACGGAATCGGGCTCGATTAACCGAACGAATCGGGAATAAAATAATATTTTAATAATGAACAGTACCCGGTGACTGAACACACTTGGATGAGTGACACTTGTCACTCATCCCTTAAATTGAGGCCTAAAACCAGGATCCTTGTTTTGGGGAGAATAGAATTATTGTGTTTTTGTGATGATTAATTAATTAAAAATCCATTAAACCTCCATTTTCTCTTCTGTGATTTCTTAACCCGTGCACCACCAAAATTCAAAATCCTTCCACCCTTAATCTCCTTCCTATCCACTAAACTTATGAACGGAAATTGGAGAGAATTCAGAGACTAATTGAGTGAGGAAAACACGAGGGATTGAGGGTAACTATCGAACTGGAATTTCGGATTTTGAGTTTTGGGAGGGAAAATCGAATTGGACGAATTGAGCTGTGATGATCGAATTGGAGATTGGAAATAGCTTCCTGAGGTTGAGACGAGTTGTTTCAAATCAAAAACGAGAGGAATTCATGCCCAATTGGCTCTGAACGGGTTTGGTAACAGTGAGAGATATCGAGCTTGAGTCGTGATCAATGTGTGATCAAACGACGAAATTGAGGTGGGGAAACAATTCCTCATGGTCCATTGATGCTTCTGGGTTCATCAATTGGGAGGAATCAGTGGCCAAGGTGGAAACTCCATGGTTGCACAGTGTACGGATGTTCGAGTTTGAGTCGTGAAGATTGAGCAATGAATTGATCCAATTGAGTTGGGGGAAAGGTTTACCTGAGATCAATGAAGCTTCTTGATGAATCAATTTGGGGAAATCGTGTGGAATTGAGGGAGTTCGAATGATGAACAGTGGCCGGAGGTCCTTCGATTGTTCATCCTTGATCGTGAGGATTTAGGTAATGTTTCAAGTAATTGATGATACAGAACCCTAATTGAACTTATAACGAAACTAATTGAATGTTCAATTGAAGGAATTAATGTCGAATTGACAGGATTGTAACCGGGTCTGATCGCGGGCTAAAGGACCCGTTTACCAGATAAACGGGTTGAGACGTCAGCACTGTAGCTGGCGCGTGGGTTTCACGCGCAGCCACTCACGGCCGCGCGTGAGGGCGCGTCCAGCCTAGTCTCAAGGTGAGGTCAACATGACTTTTGATCCTCTCAATGTAACGAACATTTTGACGTTGATTTCGGTGGAATCGGATATTGTTTCGATAATGTTCCGCGTATCCGAAGTTTTCTTTTACGTTTAAAATACGTATTTAAATTCCGAAAAAATTGGGGAAAATTATATGAAGTATTTTGAGATGTTAGTAACCCTCTATAATGATTTTGGACAGGAGTTGTGATTTCCAGAATTTACGGAAAAACGTGCAGCTCGGAAACGAACCGTTTTGAACGGTGTGTGTGAGTGGACTTTGTTTTCTAACCGTGATGCATGCATATATGATTTAAAATGCTTTATTATATGATTTGATATGCTTTGGCATGATTGGTATTTCAATTCGGTGATTTCTCGGTTTTGTGATTATTATATTATTATATTCTGGCACGATTTTCGAGAAATCATGAAATTGGTTAAAAATGATATTGTGGGCGTGAGAACCCAAGTAAATAATGATTTTGACTCGGATTTGGAGTTACATGTGAATTTGATGATTTTTGGTATCCTCGTGATTTTGTGATTATTTTAATCAGTCTTTCGGGCACGTTTTACGAGGAACGTGCAAATGATGTTTTGGGCTAAGTCCGGATTGAAAATGATGTTTTGACTCGGGTTATGAGTCAGGAAATTGAAAATAATATTTGGACTCGGATTATGAGTCAGTGATTGATTTCATGGATTTACGTGATCGTGGCAACTCGGGTTTACAGTTGCACGGATTTACGTGATATTGATATTTTGGGCTTGAGACCCAATGGAATTGTGATTTTGGTTGGAATTGTATTTCCATGTGATGACATGATGATATTGATGATTTTCGGATTTATAAAGTAAATCGGGACTTGGGGCTGAGACCCTGTATTGATATATGATTTGGTTTTTAATGCAACTGTTTTTCACTGGTTTTTGTGATGGTGATATGTTGCGGATATTTAGGGCTTTCGGGAGAAAATATGTTTTTTCCCCGGAGTGCACCCTGGAGATAACGCTCGCCTTCGGGATGGAAGTGTTTACCCCGAAGAGGTCACGTAGCACGATCTTTGTCTTGCAGCCCAGGGGAGGCTTGACTCAGATCAGATGTGCTGGATTATATGGATCGGTAAGTGATATGTTCACGAGATCCGGATCGTCGGCTGGTGAGGTTTTTCCCAGCGACGGATTGCTGACTGATGATGTGTTCACAGCAGCGGATGCTCGGATTTTGAGCGGTCCTTGAGCCTATTGATATGCACGCGTTGCAGGGATAAACGTGACTCTAAGCAACAGGATATGGAAATAAGTCCCGTGGATTATGGAAAATGATTTTGAGGAAACCGTGGTTTAGCGGTTAAAATGATTTAAAGAAATTGTGAACTTTTTGAGATGTTAAACTGATTTGGTGAACATGAGTTTTTGTGGACCATGGGAAAATATGTTTTGATTTTATCGGTCCACTGTTCATACTTGAATGATTTCATACTATTACTCATGTTTTACGATATGCATGCAAGTTTGTGAAAACTGGAGGGTAAGAATATATTTTGATAAATGTTTTTATAAGAGGTCATTTTTGTCCACTCACACCTTTTCTGTTTTGTTAACCCTTCAGGTTGTGGCGCGTTGATCGAGGCTATTCTAGAGGTGGAGGTATGTGCGGGCACAGGCGCAAAAATTCCCTTGTCTGGCAGGTATTGAAGGGTAGTTTCGGACTTTCAGTTGACTTGTCAGACGGGAGCAGGACCGGGTACGGTTTTTGACGTCCAGTTGGGACGGGTCCTGTCAAATTGGTATCAGAGCACTAGGTTGCTGATGCTGTTGCCATGCCATACCTCCGGAATGTGAGCCTCGTGCGCGACCTGGTAGTGAGATGGGTATCTTAGGGTATTTGAGACCTTGTGATTAATCTCGGGATGTAATTGACCTTGGTTTGTGGGTCAGATATTAATTTGTGTAGCTACGGCTTACTAATTGTTGAATCGGTATTCTTGTGGGTCCTAGGATTTGTTGGATCCAGAGGCTTGGAAGGTAGCACAATTGGGTAGGTTGGACCTAGGATGAGATTATTCTCAGTAATTCCTTGTGCGAAATGTGAGTTCCCAACGTCTAGAGTGTGTTGGGGTATTCCTAGGGTTGGAATGTGGTATTGATGTGGTTCACCGGCGGTAATTTGCTGGGTGACCGGGTATGCCAGGGATGACATAGATGAATGAGTCAAGAATTCAGTTAGGACTCGAGATGAGTCATGGTAATATCTTAAGTCTCAGGAGCTGTCGGGTTTTGAGGGACCCTAGGTAGTAATCGCGGAACCTAAGGTGGGATGTTTGGTTCGGAAATGTGTGCTGGCGGGTGGTTTGACTCTTAATGACTTTTCGAAGTCGAGACCGAGTGACGATTGTGGGACGTTTCTTTTTCTCACATGAGTTGTCAGGGTGACTGTACCCAGAGTTGTTAGGTGCGAAGGAGGCAGAGTTTCTCCTATTCGAGCAGAGGTACGGGGTCGTCGCTTGTTATGAGCGGAGATCCAGGGTTGTCAGTTTTGCACACGGTGTGCTCATACTGATATTGTTGTCTGTGTACTGGTGTGGGTGCCGGTGTGGTGCTGACGATGAGTCACGAGTCGGGTTGTGACATCGTCGAGTTGGGTAAGTGTCAGTAACCAGTCCAAAGGGGACACGTGGTTGGTGTCCGAGTCCGATGATTCCAACATGGTTGGACCTACGAAATCATGAGAGGTTGTGTTTGAAGAGGATTGCGGGTTTTCCGCATTGGGATTAGGTATTCTGAAGTCATCAGGGGTGACTTCTTATTTTCTGCTTGGTGGCAGACAATGTTGGGTTACACTGCATGGGGAGTGCAGTGAGTTTTGGTTGCATCCACGTAGGATGAGTATTGGTGTCATTGTTTTGGATCATCCTTGGTTTTCCCTAGGTGGGATGGCAAGGATAGATGCGAGGTAATCAGTAAGGGTGTAAGACCCTGTGGTTCCTAGTTGTTGACTGTGTGGATCCTAGGTGGATAGGGTTTGTGATGTCGTGGACGTTGGGCATTGTGACGATCTAGGATCGTGATGTTCACGGTCGGCTGACGTCGTAATGGATCTGGGTCGTGATTTCGATGATCTAGATTGGGTGAGAGATTATCACTCTTACGTCGGTATGTGAGTCATAAATGACGGGACTGAACTTCTTTTCGAAGTGGAGCCCCTTATGGTATGTTACTCGAGCGAGTAGGTTTTCGACGGGGTCGAATTTGGTCAGCCTTAGAGTTGTGGCTGTTGGGATTGGCTTCCTTGTGAAGTCCCTCGGATGTAATGTGTTACTCGCTTGAACTGGTAACCGATAGGTTCGGTTTTGGTGTGTCCGAGTGAACGTGAACCAGATTTCGGGTTTTGGAATCGAATTTCTGGGTGACGATTCAGGATTCGATTCAGGAACTTGAAAGTGGAATACTGGATTTGGGTGCGGATTGATTATTCCAAATGCTAGCTTACGGAATAATGATTTCGGATTCGGATTTGGACATGAATTAAAAACTGTGATGTATGGGTTTGGATTCGGGATTTCTTACGAAATTGCGGATTCGGATTTGGTATTGAAACTAGCTGATTGGTGGAGTTTCGATTTGTCTCTTGCTGGTTTGGGCAAATGGACTCCATTATTGGAACGTGTTTGGATATGACCTAGGTGGTTGTAGTCTAGTCAAGGGCTAGATGTACGTACCTTGTACGTGGTTTGGGGTACGATATTTTGCACACTTGTGGTGGCCGGGGTTGATGTGAATCCCGAGAGAACTCGGTGTTTTTCCCTGTGGACACGTTGATGTGTCATTTTGAGTGTTGTCATTTGGCGAGGTGTTTTGGGTAGCATAGGACAAGGATTGTCGATGTTAGCTAAACCCTCAGGCTTTTTACTTTTTCCTTACCTGGTTTGGGATCGACCATCGAGTACTGGGGTCCAGCTGTAGGATCTTGCTTGGTGTACAATGTACTATATCATATGGACGAGGGTGTACAATGTACTGTATCGTATGGACGAGGGTACTTGATACCTAGTGACAGTACATTGGATGTACCAGTGTTGTGTCGATAAACGTGTTGGTGTTTGGCTTAGTTCCAATACCATTGGTTTTGGTCGTGAACGTGAACTGGACATTGAACACGATGCACTGGGCAGAGTGATTCTGATGATTTCAGTGATTGTTTGAGCAGGTGCTCTTAGCCAAGGTTGGCTAGTATAACTCTAGTGTTGAGTTGTGTGATTACTGCTAGGCTTGTGTTCAACGTGTTCCAGATGCACCGTCTGATTGAGTGTGATGACGGTATGTGTATACTCAAGATGAGTGAGTTGGTGGTTGGTGTGACCGCAAGTTGCTTTGCGGCGAGATGTTACCTTGTCGTGACCTTACCAGCATCTGGGATCGCTGAGGGGGTGACAGTTGTGGTTACTGCTGTTGGTATTTGTCGCAGGATTGAGTTTGCCCTGCGAGGGGAGATCATGTTGTTGATCTTGTGCTACATTGACGGACGTTGTAGTATGGTGTGTTATCACTGATTTGTTACGGATTGGCGCTTTACTAGGGTGGTAAAGCTTGGTGGTGACAGTATGGCTTGTGGTGTCGGCTTGGACTGACTAGTGAGTTTTGGTGACTCTCTATGAGAGCGAAGGTCAGGGCACATTAGTGAGTATGGGGGGCTGTCAAGCTGAAGGAGTCAGCTTAACGGTGACATTGCCAATTTCTGGTAATCAATTTCATTCGAGGTGGTCGAGTGTAGTCAGTACGACGTGCATCTGTGATGTGACGTCTGAGTGCAGACGAGTTCTGTGTTGGCTAGTGGGTGTACAGGTGTATACGTGTTGTGTGGCCATTTGTTCTCCACGAGGTAGTTGTGGAATACGAGTAGTTGGAATTTCGGGGACGAAATTCTTTAAGGAGGGAAGGTTGTAATGACCCGTCCCGAATATCGGGAGTGAATATTAATTAATTATGAATTAGAATGACTAATCGGGGATTAGTTGAGTGAAATCGGACGAAACGTGCAAAATGACCGTTTTGCCCCTAGCGTGGGTAAAATGTTGACTTTTAGTTCGGGCGGTCAAATGGACTTTGACCGATGACTGTAACGTAGTTCGGGACGTCACGAGTTCATAGACAGGTGGCACGTTCAATTCCGACATACGTAGAGAAAGTTATGATGTTCGGAAGTTGAGGGTATTTTGGTAATTTGGCATATTAGAGGTCAAATGTTGACTTTTTGATCGGGAGGTCCGATGGACGAGGGCCAAGGACCGTTACGTAGGTCTCGTCGATACGAATCCAACGACAGGCGGCATGTCGAAATCGGAGATTCGACGACGAAGTTATGGTCACGGAATCGGGCTCGATTAACCGAACGAATCGGGAATAAAATAATATTTTAATAATGAACAGTACCCGGTGACTGAACACACTTGGATGAGTGACACTTGTCACTCATCCCTTAAATTGAGGCCTAAAACCAGGATCCTTGTTTTGGGGAGAATAGAATTATTGTGTTTTTGTGATGATTAATTAATTAAAAATCCATTAAACCTCCATTTTCTCTTCTGTGATTTCTTAACCCGTGCACCACCAAAATTCAAAATCCTTCCACCCTTAATCTCCTTCCTATCCACTAAACTTATGAACGGAAATTGGAGAGAATTCAGAGACTAATTGAGTGAGGAAAACACGAGGGATTGAGGGTAACTATCGAACTGGAATTTCGGATTTTGAGTTTTGGGAGGGAAAATCGAATTGGACGAATTGAGCTGTGATGATCGAATTGGAGATTGGAAATAGCTTCCTGAGGTTGAGACGAGTTGTTTCAAATCAAAAACGAGAGGAATTCATGCCCAATTGGCTCTGAACGGGTTTGGTAACAGTGAGAGATATCGAGCTTGAGTCGTGATCAATGTGTGATCAAACGACGAAATTGAGGTGGGGAAACAATTCCTCATGGTCCATTGATGCTTCTGGGTTCATCAATTGGGAGGAATCAGTGGCCAAGGTGGAAACTCCATGGTTGCACAGTGTACGGATGTTCGAGTTTGAGTCGTGAAGATTGAGCAATGAATTGATCCAATTGAGTTGGGGGAAAGGTTTACCTGAGATCAATGAAGCTTCTTGATGAATCAATTTGGGGAAATCGTGTGGAATTGAGGGAGTTCGAATGATGAACAGTGGCCGGAGGTCCTTCGATTGTTCATCCTTGATCGTGAGGATTTAGGTAATGTTTCAAGTAATTGATGATACAGAACCCTAATTGAACTTATAACGAAACTAATTGAATGTTCAATTGAAGGAATTAATGTCGAATTGACAGGATTGGAACCGGGTCTGATCGCGGGCTAAAGGACCCGTTTACCAGATAAACGGGTTGAGACGTCAGCACTGTAGCTGGCGCGTGGGTTTCACGCGCAGCCACTCACGGCCGCGCGTGAGGGCGCGTCCAGCCTAGTCTCAAGGTGAGGTCAACATGACTTTTAATCCTCTCAATGTAACGAACATTTTGACGTTGATTTCGGTGGAATCGGATATTGTTTCGATAATGTTCCGCGTATCCGAAGTTTTCTTTTACGTTTAAAATACGTATTTAAATTCCGAAAAAATTGGGGAAAATTATATGAAGTATTTTGAGATGTTAGTAACCCTCTATAATGATTTTGGACAGGAGTTGTGATTTCCAGAATTTACGGAAAAACGTGCAGCTCGGAAACGAACCGTTTTGAACGGTGTGTGTGAGTGGACTTTGTTTTCTAACCGTGATGCATGCATATATGATTTAAAATGCTTTATTATATGATTTGATATGCTTTGGCATGATTGGTATTTCAATTCGGTGATTTCTCGGTTTTGTGATTATTATATTATTATATTCTGGCACGATTTTCGAGAAATCATGAAATTGGTTAAAAATGATATTGTGGGCGTGAGAACCCAAGTAAATAATGATTTTGACTCGGATTTGGAGTTACATGTGAATTTGATGATTTTTGGTATCCTCGTGATTTTGTGATTATTTTAATCAGTCTTTCGGGCACGTTTTACGAGGAACGTGCAAATGATGTTTTGGGCTAAGTCCGGATTGAAAATGATGTTTTGACTCGGGTTATGAGTCAGGAAATTGAAAATAATATTTGGACTCGGATTATGAGTCAGTGATTGATTTCATGGATTTACGTGATCGTGGCAACTCGGGTTTACAGTTGCACGGATTTACGTGATATTGATATTTTGGGCTTGAGACCCAATGGAATTGTGATTTTGGTTGGAATTGTATTTCCATGTGATGACATGATGATATTGATGATTTTCGGATTTATAAAGTAAATCGGGACTTGGGGCTGAGACCCTGTATTGATATATGATTTGGTTTTTAATGCAACTGTTTTTCACTGGTTTTTGTGATGGTGATATGTTGCGGATATTTAGGGCTTTCGGGAGAAAATATGTTTTTTCCCCGGAGTGCACCCTGGAGATAACGCTCGCCTTCGGGATGGAAGTGTTTACCCCGAAGAGGTCACGTAGCACGATCTTTGTCTTGCAGCCCAGGGGAGGCTTGACTCAGATCAGATGTGCTGGATTATATGGATCGGTAAGTGATATGTTCACGAGATCCGGATCGTCGGCTGGTGAGGTTTTTCCCAGCGACGGATTGCTGACTGATGATGTGTTCACAGCAGCGGATGCTCGGATTTTGAGCGGTCCTTGAGCCTATTGATATGCACGCGTTGCAGGGATAAACGTGACTCTAAGCAACAGGATATGGAAATAAGTCCCGTGGATTATGGAAAATGATTTTGAGGAAACCGTGGTTTAGCGGTTAAAATGATTTAAAGAAATTGTGAACTTTTTGAGATGTTAAACTGATTTGGTGAACATGAGTTTTTGTGGACCATGGGAAAATATGTTTTGATTTTATCGGTCCACTGTTCATACTTGAATGATTTCATACTATTACTCATGTTTTACGATATGCATGCAAGTTTGTGAAAACTGGAGGGTAAGAATATATTTTGATAAATGTTTTTATAAGAGGTCATTTTTGTCCACTCACACCTTTTCTGTTTTGTTAACCCTTCAGGTTGTGGCGCGTTGATCGAGGCTATTCTAGAGGTGGAGGTATGTGCGGGCACAGGCGCCAAAATTCCCTTGTCTGGCAGGTATTGAAGGGTAGTTTCGGACTTTCAGTTGACTTGTCAGACGGGAGCAGGACCGGGTACGGTTTTTGACGTCCAGTTGGGAAGGGTCCTGTCAAATTGGTATCAGAGCACTAGGTTGCTGATGCTGTTGCCATGCCATACCTCCGGAATGTGAGCCTCGTGCGCGACCTGGTAGTGAGATGGGTATCTTAGGGTATTTGAGACCTTGTGATTTATCTCGGGATGTAATTGACCTTGGTTTGTGGGTCAGATATTAATTTGTGTAGCTACGGCTTACTAATTGTTGAATCGGTATTCTTGTGGGTCCTAGGATTTGTTGGATCCAGAGGCTTGGAAGGTAGCACAATTGGGTAGGTTGGACCTAGGATGAGATTATTCTCAGTAATTCCTTGTGCGAAATGTGAGTTCCCAACGTCTAGAGTGTGTTGGGGTATTCCTAGGGTTGGAATGTGGTATTGATGTGGTTCACCGGCGGTAATTTGCTGGGTGACCGGGTATGCCAGGGATGACATAGATGAATGAGTCAAGAATTCAGTTAGGACTCGAGATGAGTCATGGTAATATCTTAAGTCTCAGGAGCTGTCGGGTTTTGAGGGACCCTAGGTAGTAATCGCGGAACCTAAGGTGGGATGTTTGGTTCGGAAATGTGTGCTGGCGGGTGGTTTGACTCTTAATGACTTTTCGAAGTCGAGACCGAGTGACGATTGTGGGACGTTTCTTTTTCTCACATGAGTTGTCAGGGTGACTGTACCCAGAGTTGTTAGGTGCGAAGGAGGCAGAGTTTCTCCTATTCGAGCAGAGGTACGGGGTCGTCGCTTGTTATGAGCGGAGATCCAGGGTTGTCAGTTTTGCACACGGTGTGCTCATACTGATATTGTTGTCTGTGTACTGGTGTGGGTGCCGGTGTGGTGCTGACGATGAGTCACGAGTCGGGTTGTGACATCGTCGAGTTGGGTAAGTGTCAGTAACCAGTCCAAAGGGGACACGTGGTTGGTGTCCGAGTCCGATGATTCCAACATGGTTGGACCTACGAAATCATGAGAGGTTGTGTTTGAAGAGGATTGCGGGTTTTCCGCATTGGGATTAGGTATTCTGAAGTCATCAGGGGTGACTTCTTATTTTCTGCTTGGTGGCAGACAATGTTGGGTTACATTGCATGGGGAGTGCAGTGAGTTTTGGTTGCATCCACGTAGGATGAGTATTGGTGTCATTGTTTTGGATCATCCTTGGTTTTCCCTAGGTGGGATGGCAAGGATAGATGCGAGGTAATCAGTAAGGGTGTAAGACCCTGTGGTTCCTAGTTGTTGACTGTGTGGATCCTAGGTGGATAGGATTTGTGATGTCGTGGACGTTGGGCATTGTGACGATCTAGGATCGTGATGTTCACGGTCGGCTGACGTCGTAATGGATCTGGGTCGTGATTTCGATGATCCAGATTGGGTGAGAGATTATCACTCTTACGTCGGTATGTGAGTCATAAATGACGGGACTGAACTTCTTTTCGAAGTGGAGCCCCTTATGGTATGTTACTCGAGCGAGTAGGTTTTCGACGGGGTCGAATTTGGTCAGCCTTAGAGTTGTGGCTGTTGGGATTGGCTTCCTTGTGAAGTCCCTCGGATGTAATGTGTTACTCGTTTGAACTGGTAACCGATAGGTTCGGTTTTGGTGTGTCCGAGTGAACGTGAACCAGATTTCGGGTTTTGGAATCGAATTTCTGGGTGACGATTCAGGATTCGATTCAGGAACTTGAAAGTGGAATACTGGATTTGGGTGCGGAATGATTATTCCAAATGCTAGCTTACGGAATAATGATTTCGGTTTCGGATTTGGACATGAATTAAAAACTGTGATGTATGGGTTTGGATTCGGGATTTCTTACGAAATTGCGGATTCGGATTTGGTATTGAAACTAGCTGATTGGTGGAGTTTCGATTTGTCTCTTGCTGGTTTGGGCAAATGGACTCCATTATTGGAACGTGTTTGGCTATGACCTAGGTGGTTGTAGTCTAGTCAAGGGCTAGATGTACGTACCTTGTACGTGGTTTGGGGTACGATATTTTGTAGACTTGTGGTGGCCGGGGTTGATGTGAATCCCGAGAGAACTCGGTGTTTTTCCCTGTGGACACGTTGATGTGTCATTTTGAGTGTTGTCATTTGGCGAGGTGTTTTGGGTAGCATAGGACAAGGATTGTCGATGTTAGCTAAACCCTCAGGCTTTTTACTTTTTCCTTACCTGGTTTGGGATCGACCATCGAGTACTGGGGTCCAGCTGTAGGATCTTGCTTGGTGTACAATGTACTATATCGTATGGACGAGGGTGTACAATGTACTGTATCGTATGGACGAGGGTACTTGATACCTAGTGACAGTACATTGGATGTACCAGTGTTGTGTCGATAAACGTGTTGGTGTTTGGCTTAGTTCCAATACCATTGGTTTTGTTCGTGAACGTGAACTGGACATTGAACACGATGCACTGGGCAGAGTGATTCTGATGATTTCAGTGATTGTTTGAGCAGGTGCTCTTAGCCAAGGTTGGCTAGTATAACTCTAGTGTTGAGTTGTGTGATTACTGCTAGGCTTGTGTTCAACGTGTTCCAGATGCACCGTCTGATTGAGTGTGATGACGGTATGCGTATACTCAGGATGAGTGAGTTGGTGGTTGGTGTGACCGTAAGTTGCTTTGCGGCGAGATGTTACCTTGTGGTGACCTTACCAGCATCTGGGATCGCTGAGGGGGTGACAGTTGTGGTTACTGCTGTTGGTATTTGTCGCAGGATTGAGTTTGCCCTGCGAGGGGAGATCATGTTGTTGATCTTGTGCTACATTGACGGACGTTGTAGTATGGTGTGTTATCACTGATTTGTTACGGATTGGCGCTTTACTAGGGTGGTAAAGCTTGGTGGTGACAGTATGGCTTGTGGTGTCGGCTTGGACTGACTAGTGAGTTTTGGTGACTCTCTATGAGAGCGAAGGTCAGGGCACATTAGTGAGTATGGGGGGCTGTCAAGCTGAAGGAGTCAGCTTAACGGTGACATTGCCAATTTCTGGTAATCAATTTCATTCGAGGTGGTCGAGTGTAGTCAGTACGACGTGCATCTGTGATGTGACGTCTGAGTGCAGACGAGTTCTGTGTTGGCTAGTGGGTGTACAGGTGTATACGTGTTGTGTGGCCATTTGTTCTCCACGAGGTAGTTGTGGAATACGAGTAGTTGGAATTTCGGGGACGAAATTCTTTAAGGAGGGAAGGTTGTAATGACCCGTCCCGAATATCGGGAGTGAATATTAATTAATTATGAATTAGAATGACTAATCGGGGATTAGTTGAGTGAAATCGGACGAAACGTGCAAAATGACCGTTTTGCCCCTAGCGTGGGTAAAATGTTGACTTTTAGTTCGGGCGGTCAAATGGACTTTGACCGATGACTGTGACGTAGTTCGGGACGTCACGAGTTCATAGACAGGTGGCACGTTCAATTCCGACATACGTAGAGAAAGTTATGATGTTCGGAAGTTGAGGGGTATTTTGGTAATTTGGCATATTAGAGGTCAAATGTTGACTTTTTGATCGGGAGGTCCGATGGACGAGGGCCAAGGACCGTTACGTAGGTCTCATCGATACGAATCCAACGATAGGCGGCATGTCGAAATCGGAGATTCGACGACGAAGTTATGGTCACGGAATCGGGCTCGATTAACCGAACGAACCGGGAATAAAATAATATTTTAATAATGAACAGTACCCGGTGACTGAACACACTTGGATGAGTGACACTTGTCACTCATCCCTTAAATTGAGGCCTAAAACCAGGATCCTTGTTTTGGGGAGAATAGAATTATTGTGTTTTTGTGATGATTAATTAATTAAAAATCCATTAAACCTCCATTTTCTCTTCTGTGATTTCTTAACCCGTGCACCACCAAAATTCAAAATCCTTCCACCCTTAATCTCCTTCCTATCCACTAAACTTATGAACGGAAATTGGAGAGAATTCAGAGACTAATTGAGTGAGGAAAACACGAGGGATTGAGGGTAACTATCGAACTGGAATTTCGGATTTTGAGTTTTGGGAGGGAAAATCGAATTGGACGAATTGAGCTGTGATGATCGAATTGGAGATTGGAAATAGCTTCCTGAGGTTGAGACGAGTTGTTTCAAATCAAAAACGAGAGGAATTCATGCCTAATTGGCTCTGAACGGGTTTGGTAACAATGAGAGATATCGAGCTTGAGTCGTGATCAATGTGTGATCAAACGACGAAATTGAGGTGGGGAAACAATTCCTCATGGTCCATTGATGCTTCTGGGTTCATCAATTGGGAGGAATCAGTGGCCAAGGTGGAAACTCCATGGTTGCACAGTGTACGGATGTTCGAGTTTGAGTCGTGAAGATTGAGCAATGAATTGATCCAATTGAGTTGGGGGAAAGGTTTACCTGAGATCAATGAAGCTTCTTGATGAATCAATTTGGGGAAATCGTGTGGAATTGAGGGAGTTCGAATGATGAACAGTGGCCGGAGGTCCTTCGATTGTTCATCCTTGATCGTGAGGATTTAGGTAATGTTTCAAGTAATTGATGATACAGAACCCTAATTGAACTTATAACGAAACTAATTGAATGTTCAATTGAAGGAATTAATGTCGAATTGACAGGATTGGAACCGGGTCTGATCGCGGGTTAAAGGACCCGTTTACCAGATAAACGGGTTGAGACGTCAGCACTGTAGCTGGCGCGTGGGTTTCACGCGCAGCCACTCACGGTGGCGCGTGAGGGCGCGTCCAGCCTAGTCTCAAGGTGAGGTCAACATGACTTTTGATCCTCTCAATGTAACGAACATTTTGACGTTGATTTCGGTGGAATCGGATATTGTTTCGATAATGTTCCGCGTATCCGAAGTTTTCTTTTACGTTTAAAATACGTATTTAAATTCCGAAAAAATTGGGGAAAATTATATGAAGTATTTTGAGATGTTAGTAACCCTCTATAATGATTTTGGACAGGAGTTGTGATTTCCAGAATTTACGGAAAAACGTGTAGCTCGGAAACGAACCGTTTTGAACGGTGTGTGTGAGTGGACTTTGTTTTCTAACCGTGATGCATGCATATATGATTTAAAATGCTTTATTATATGATTTGATATGCTTTGGCATGATTGGTATTTCAATTCGGTGATTTCTCGGTTTTGTGATTATTATATTATTATATTCTGGCACGATTTTCGAGAAATCATGAAATTGGTTAAAAATGATATTGTGGGCGTGAGAACCCAAGTAAATAATGATTTTGACTCGGATTTGGAGTTACATGTGAATTTGATGATTTTTGGTATCCTCGTGATTTTGTGATTATTTTAATCAGTCTTTCGGGCACGTTTTACGAGGAACGTGCAAATGATGTTTTGGGCTAAGTCCGGATTGAAAATGATGTTTTGACTCGGGTTATGAGTCAGGAAATTGAAAATAATATTTGGACTCGGATTATGAGTCAGTGATTGATTTCATGGATTTACGTGATCGTGGCAACTCGGGTTTACAGTTGCACGGATTTACGTGATATTGATATTTTGGGCTTGAGACCCAATGGAATTGTGATTTTGGTTGGAATTGTATTTCCATGTGATGACATGATGATATTGATGATTTTCGGATTTATAAAGTAAATCGGGACTTGGGGCTGAGACCCTGTATTGATATATGATTTGGTTTTTAATGCAACTGTTTTTCACTGGTTTTTGTGATGGTGATATGTTGCGGATATTTAGGGCTTTCGGGAGAAAATATGTTTTTTCCCCGGAGTGCACCCTGGAGATAACGCTCGCCTTCGGGATGGAAGTGTTTACCCCGAAGAGGTCACGTAGCACGATCTTTGTCTTGCAGCCCAGGGGAGGCTTGACTCAGATCAGATGTGCTGGATTATATGGATCGGTAAGTGATATGTTCACGAGATCCGGATCGTCGGCTGGTGAGGTTTTTCCCAGCGACGGATTGCTGACTGATGATGTGTTCACAGCAGCGGATGCTCGGATTTTGAGCGGTCCTTGAGCCTATTGATATGCACGCGTTGCAGGGATAAACGTGACTCTAAGCAACAGGATATGGAAATAAGTCCCGTGGATTATGGAAAATGATTTTGAGGAAACCGTGGTTTTGCGGTTAAAATGATTTAAAGAAATTGTGAACTTTTTGAGATGTTAAACTGATTTGGTGAACATGAGTTTTTGTGGACCATGGGAAAATATGTTTTCATTTTATCGGTATTGTTCATACTTGAATGATTTCATACTATTACTCATGTTTTACGATATGCATGCAAGTTTGTGAAAACTGGAGGGTAAGAATATATTTTGATAAATGTTTTTATAAGAGGTCATTTTTGTCCACTCACACCTTTTCTGTTTTGTTAACCCTTCAGGTCGTGGCGCGTTGATCGAGGCTATTCTAGAGGTGGAGGTATGTGCGGGCACAGGCGCAAAAATTCCCTTGTCTGGCAGGTATTGAAGGGTAGTTTCGGACTTTCAGTTGACTTGTCAGACGGGAGCAGGACCGGGTACGGTTTTTGACGTCCAGTTGGGACATATTATGGTAACCGGACATGAACCCTTGAAAATTTTTGAGAATGTTTGATAAATGGTTTTATAAACGTTTTGATAAACGGTTTTTGAATGCATGCATATGCTTTTAGTGATGGGCATAAATGTCTTTACGTGAAAATATTTTTATTAAAATGATTATTTTGTCCACTCATGACATATAATGTTTTGAATGCCCTTCAGGTTGATCGCGGATGCGGGCTGTAGCAGAGACGAGACATCACACTCCTCCTCCTACGATCCTGGCGTACTCTGGAAGCCCCGGTGAGGGCTAGAGAGTGAATTTTCCCTGGTCTGACACTTCGTGTCAAACGGGATCAGGCGCGCCCCACGTTAATCTAGGGGGGTTTGGGACGGGTCCTGACAGTAGGCGTGCTTAATTTGAAGATGCTTGAATTATAATGAATGTTTGAATTAAATTACAAAACTATAAACTAAGAACATGGATTGAAGTACGAATTTTAATAGAGATTCAGGGACCTTCAAGAGGTAAATTCGGTCCCCCCCCCCCCCCCCCCCCCCCCCTCCATCTTACAATAAACCCTAATGCCCCTATTTATAAGAAAATAATTAATCCTCTTAAAAATAGGAGTTTTTAATTAAATTCTATAAGGAAAAGGCTTCCTAAATAATTAAGAAATCTAATTAAAACCTTTCATACAAGTAAAGAAATTCAAAATAAGAATATAAAAGGAAATAGGACTAAAATCCCTATAAAATATGAAGAATAAATGTGGAAGGAACTTGAAAATAACCTAAAACTAGAAGGATATCTGAAATTAAAGCTGCTGGAATAGTTTCAGCGGTATTCCACCGAACCGGAAGAAGAACAATCAGCGAACGAGCGCAGAAGTTACCTCTGGTCGTTCGGTAAGCGCGCGCCGAAGCTCCTGCCTATTGTTCAGTAACCGCGCGCCGAAGCTCCTGCCGGTTGTTCAGTAAGCAAAGTTTTGTGCCATTTTCTTTCCTTCATAACTTCTTCGTTTCAACTCCGATTTAGGTGATTCTTTTGCCCAAATTCTCGTAATTCCAAGATCTATTTGATCTACACATTTCTCACAAAAAATATTATTTTCTCCAATTTCATAGAATAAAATATTCACAAAACATACATAAAAGGTTATTAAATCATGGATAAAACATGCATAAATTATGACCTATCACGCACCGCTCATCCCAAAAAAATTTCACCCCCTTCTGGGGAAATCAAGTTAAAGGTGCCGCAATTTTGGAGAAACCTTTCACGAACCTCCGGTAATAGCCAGCCAATCCGATGAAACTCTGAACTTCGGTCACTGTCGGCGGTCTAGCCCAGTTAGTCACTGCTTTAGTCTTCTAGGGATCCACACTGATCCCATCAAGTGATATGATATGTCTTAGAAATCCAATGTTGTTCAACCAAAACTGACACTTACTCAGTTTGGCATACAACTGCTCCTGCCTCAGTTCCCCCAACACCGTCCGCAGATGTTTCTCGTGTGCCCTAGCGCTCTTGGAAAACACTAGAATATCGTCAATGAACACAATCACGAATTTGTCTAGATATGATCCAAAAAACTTGTTCATCAAGTCCATGAATGCAGCTGATGCATTCGTCAACCCAAATGGCATCACCAAAAATTCATAATGTCCATATCTCGTTCAGAAAGTCGTCTTCTGAACATCTTCATCTGCAATCCTCAATTGATGGTAGCCCGATCGCAGGTCAATCTTTGAAAAGTACTACGCTCCTCGCAGTTGGTCGAATAGGTCATCAATCCTAGGTAAGAGGTATTGATTCCTTATCGTTGCCTTATTGAGTTGCAGATAGTCCACACACAAACGTAAACTGCCTTCCTATTTCTTAACAAACAGTACCGGTGCTCCCTATGGTGAGGTATTGGGTCGGATGAATCCCAAGTCCACCAACTTCTGAAATTGAGATTTCAGTTCCCATAATTCCGCCAGTGCCATTCGATACGGCGCTTGAGATATCGGTCGCTTCCCGGGGAGTAGTTCGATCGTGAAGTAAATTTCCCAGGGTGGTCGTAATTCAGGCAAGTCTTCTGGAAATACATCGGGGAATTCTCGTACTATAGGGATATCCTCAGTTCTCAAAGATCCATCATGTGCTTCCACCACATAGGCTAAGTAACCCTGGCAACCCTTCTGCAATAATTTACTAGTTGTGAGTGCGGAAATTACCTCGGGTGACGAGGCTCCATGCTCTCCCTGGAAGATCACCTCTGGTAAACCCGGACTCCATAAGGTCACTCGCTTGTAGCAACAGTCGATCAGAGAATAGTGGTCTGATAGCCAATCGACTCCTAGTATGACGTCGAAATCATGCATATCCATTATGATCATATCAGCTGGAAACTCCACACCTTCCACCTCCACTGGACAATCCAGTAACACTTGGTTCACTCGGTAGACAACTCCCATCGGTGTACCCACACCCATATCACTCTCAAGTGATGACACCTCCTGGCCCAATAAACTCGCACAGCTCCGCGAAATAAAAGAATGGGTAGCCCCACAATCCATCAACACGCGAACAACAACGTCAGATATAAATAAGGTACCTGTCACAACTCTCGGGGTAGTCTTGGCCTGCTGCTGGGTAACTTCATACACATAAGCATGTGGTCCAGTCACCCGATCGTGTCCCCGTGCTTCTCCATCACTGCCACGTGCTCCACCACGTCTGCGGCTACTGACAGTACGAGATGCTGAACACTGTACGGAACTGGTGCTGCCCTGCACCAACGGGCAATCAGATGCATAGTGCCCCTGCTCTCCGCAGGCGAAGCAAGTAACTGCTCTCGGCCTGCCCGAGTATCCACTAGGTGAGTCACTCAGGGGTGAGTACTGCTGCTGCCATGAACCAGATCTCTGCCTTGACTTCTAGGGACTCCCGTGCCGACCGAAACGCCCCCGACTGCCTGATGATGAGGATCCCCTGGGATGACTAACGACGCCCAAACTACGCATCAAATTAAACACGTGATTCGAGTATTATGCAATTTAAACCCTTTTTGTGTAGATGTAGTATTAGTAAATAGGGATCGTTCTTAACCGGGGAAATTAGAGAATATTAATAATGTGTAAGTGGGAAAGAATAATGAATAAATTAATGAATTAAAAAATAAAATAATCAAAGAATTAATTAATCAAAGAATGAAATAATAAAAGAATTAAATAATTAAAGAATCAATAAATTAAATAATAGAGGAATAAGAGAATAAAGAATTAATGAATAAAAGAATAAAAGAATAAAGAATTAAATGAGGGGTTTTGAGGGAGTGTAATCATTCAAATACAGGTAAAAACATATATGAACTAATTCTATTTCTACTCTAACTTATGTACAAGTGACCTTCTTAAAACACATATCTTACCAACACTCTAATAATTGTAAATATTAAAACAATCACGAAATTTTACCTTAATCGTCTCAATTATCTTCATACATTTTTCAATATTATAAATGCACCGACAGCGACCGACACTTACAATATGATTTACCTTTTGTTTTTGACTGAATGCACCGACAGAGATCAACATTAAGCCTCTTCAATTCCACTCTAAGTGCACGGACAGCGGATAAAACACTTAACATCAAATTGAAGTATGAAGCACTAAAATGTATAAAATAACTAAGATTCATAAAGTAAGACACATGGAGATTACATTAAACACTTACAAGTATTAGAAAGAAAATACCACACAGATATTGAACTATAATCAAAACCAATAACAAAAATAAGAGTTTAAGTAAATGGAGAGCAATTGTTACACTTTCAAGGTGGATGAAAACAATGGATTGTTATTCACGCTGTTCTCCGACAGCGGACGGAATCTTGTGAAGATGGAGGAAATAAACACGGGAAATATGGACTCAAACTCTAAACTTTGTATTGGAAATATTTTGCCAAAGTTTCTCTTAAGGAAGACTCAAATGTGTGCCTCTAAGAAGTGTCCTTCAACAAGTGAAATGAACCCCTATTTAAAAGGAGAAAAATCAAATTTAATTCTAAAAAAATAAAATAAAAATTACAATAAAAATATTTCAAAGTGAAATGATGAGGTTGGCTGATTTTGGAGAAAATATTAGCTGATTTTGGGGAAAAGATGCTGATTTTGGGACAAATATGCTGATTTTGGGGCAAATATGCTGAAAAATCAGCCGAAATGGATGAAAATGAGGAAATAGGGCTGCTGGTTTTTGGCTTGGGCTGCTGGTTTTTAGCTTGGGCTTCTGGATTTCAGCAGCTTCCCACCGAAATTCCAAGCAAATTTCGGTGGCCTCCCTTCTTTTAGTCATATCATTTTCGTTAAAACTCCGATTGGGATGATTCTTTCGCCGAAATGCTCAGAATTTCATGCTTTATAAATCTGGAAAAATACAACAAAATATATTATTTTCTCCAATTTTTTATTAATTTAATAATAAAAGTCAAGTATAAAGGGTATAAAATAATGTTTATTTGAAGACCTATCAAATACCCCCTCACTTAAACTTTGCTAGTCCCAAGCAAATACTAAAATTAAACTACAAAATCAAAGCAAGTAACCCTTAACCCCGGTCGGGAAGAGATTCACATAGAGACTCTTGCTATCCGGGAATCTCTTTCTTTCTATGTTAGCTATTTGTCTCAAAATTTCATTATTATAATCATGACATAAAAGATTTTTCACTTAAAGCATTTAAGCATGTGGAATTCAAGAGTTAATACATGGTAACAAAATGTTTCAACAAGATAATGAGTAAATATGGTGAAATGGATCTTAACATGCATAAGACAAGTATGAACCAACTCACAAGGATATGCACTCACAATTTCACTCAATTTATAAGGGTTTGTGTTTGCACTCAAAGTATGTGAGAGATATACTCACAAAATTTGAAATGAAGTACTTTTGCAAAAATCTCAAACAAACACCTCAAGATAAAAACTTACTTGCACAAATGAACCAAAACTATAAGCTTACTCAAGTGATTAACTCAACTAATCAAAATTTACCATCTTAAGGATCATAAGGTCTTTATAAAGGTTGTAATGAGGCTATGTTTAGAGGCAAGGAAAATATAGGACAAGTGGTGCCCAATTCGTTCCAAGACTCAATAGACTCCCGAAAACGTATCATAACTTCCCAACCTTAGTGCAAAGATGTTAGTAATTTATCCCTTCGAACATAGGCCTAATTTCATCCTGTTGTGCCTCACAATCATTCTTTTTTTTCGGATTTTCAAATGTAAGGGACCTTAACTCAAGCATTACATAATCAAACCTTATTACCTTGATAGTGACTCAACCTTTTTTTTTGAATTTTTTTTTTTGAATTTTTTTTTCTTATATATCAAGGTAATAACATGTGTCAACAATACAACAAAACTTGAGTAGGTGAATCCAAATAATACACATAAAAGTGTTTTTAAAATCATCATTTTCTCTTTACACAATCTTTATGCCTTCAACTAAGTCCTTGGAATAAGGGTAAAGGATGTCTATACTAAGCCCAAGTGTTTAGATAATCATGGTGATGAAAGAAAGGCTTAATGTGGGCTCAAAAGGGTTAAAAGTTAGGAGGTCGCAACTCGTGCGCACAAAATAGGGAATATGGATGTTTGAATTTGTGGTGTTAACCCTAATGCCTTAATCATTTCCAGAATCAAATAGTTTATTGACTTAAAAGCTTTGAAAATCACATAGAATAAGTTCTAGTACTCTAGAGTTCATTGAAAACAACGGCAAGCAGTTATGAGGCATATGGATATCAATTTAAACAAAGAACTTACGAATCACTCATCAAAGATGTATATACGGTTCTAAAGCATAAGGTTCAAATGATTCATACTTATCTTAACATGCTCGTTTATGTACCAATTTACATGCATTATCTACAAGTTATAACACTTAATCACAAAGTATTAACAAACGAATTCAAATTGTAGTGATCATCTTTGTATCCATAACATATTTATTTCCCTTTGTTATTATCATCGATATGTTAAGGGGCAACTTAAGACTCGTAAAAACAATAAAGAAAAACGAAGAGAATTAAGAAAGCCAAAAACAAAATAATTTTTTTTTGTGTTCTTTTTTTTTTTTTTGCTTTTTTTTTTTGCTTTTTTTAATATCCAAATACTTAATAAACCATTCAATTGCAAAAATAAAAATTGCAAACCATTCCCCCACACTTAAATTCTACATTGTCTTCAATGTAAGTAATTAAATTAGAAAGTAATTGAACATAGATTTAAGATAAGGAAGTTGATTTACGAAATGAAGTAAGAAAAACATAAACAAAGTAAAAGAGAGTGAAGGTTTGAAAGAAAGAAAATATGTGTTGATGACTCCTTCACACTTGAGAACACATTGGGTTGCCTCCCAACAAGCGCTTGAAGTTTAACGTCCATCCAGCCTAGACCAAATTCTTTATTCTGTTCATCTGATGGGATGTCGCAGCACTCTTTCTGTCTCCACATCGTGTTCTCCAATTGCCTCGATGTAAGGCTTCAATCGGTGGCCATTGACCTTGAACTCTTTTCCTGTTTCAATGCTTTTTATCTGTATGGCTCCATGGGCAAACACATTAGTAACAACAAAATGACCTACCCATCTGAAAAATAATTTACCTGGAAAGAGTCTAAGCCGGGAATTGAGCAACAAAACTTTCTGGCCAATGTCAAACGTTTTACTCTTGATCTGTTTGTCATGAAATGTCTTAGTCTTTTCCTTGTAGATCACAGTGTTTTCGAATGCATCATTTCTGATCTCCTCAAGCTCACTCAGCTGGAGCTTTCGATGTAACCCAGCGTCATCTAGCTTGATGTTAAAATTCTTGACAGTCCACCATGTTTTATGCTCTAGTTCCACTGGAAGGTGACATTCTTTATCGTACACGAACCTATAGGGTGACATTCCTATAGGTGTTTTGTATGCCGTCATGTATGACCAAAGTGCATCATCCAACGTTGGCTCCAATCCTTACGATTAGGACCCACGGTTCGCTCTAATATCTTCTTGATCTCCCTATTACTGACTTCAGCTATTCCACTCGTTTGAGGATGGTAAGGTGTAGAGACTCTGTGAGTGACACCATACCATTTCATTAAAGCTTCAATGGTCTTGTTGCAGAAATGACTTCCTTCATCACTTATTAGGACCCGCGCGATCCCAAACCTGGAAAGAATGTTAGTTCTGAGGAAATCTGCAACAGTTTTAGAGTCATTAGTCCTAGTGGCCTTAGCTTCCACCCATTTCGATACATAATCAACAGCAAGTAAGATATAAAGATAGCCATTAGATTGAGGAAATAATCGATACCCCAAACATCAAATATTTCAACAGTTAGAACATAATGTTGCGGCATTTCATCCCTTCGTCCTAAGTTTCCTGATCTCTGACATTTATCACAGGCTAAGCAGAATGAATGTGCATCTTTAAAAAGTGTGGGCCAATATAGTCCAGATTCTAAAATTTTGAGTGCAGTTTTTCTAGATCCAAAGTGGCCTCCACAAGCATGGTTATGGCAGAACTCTAGGATTGACCTATGTTCAATATCAGGGATACATCTCCTAATCAATAAATTTGTACAGTGTTTCCATAAATATGGTTCATCCCAAACATAGTGCCTAGCATGCTTCTTGAGTTTATCTTTTTGTGCACTGGTGAGAGTGGTGGGCAACTGCTTGGTGACTAAGTAATTGACAATATCAGCATACCAAGGAGTACTTCCTCGATTCTGAAGAGTTGTTCATCCGAAAAAATCTCTTGAATCGCCACAGGATCTCATTCATGTGCTATGCAACTCAAATGGTCTGCCACCACGTTTTCTACACCTTTCTTGTCTTTATCTCGATGTGAAACTCTTGAAGAAGAAGAATCCATCGAATTAGCCTTGGTTTTGCTTCCTTCTTGGCTAGGAGATACTTCAGTGATGCATGATCAGTGTAAATAACGACTTTAGTTCGAAATAAATAAGAGCAAAATTTATCTAAAGCAAACACAACAACAAGCAACTCCTTCTCGGTAGTGGTGTAGCTCATTTGGGCATCATTCAAAGTTCTGGATGCATAGTAGATGGCGTAGGGCTTCTTGTCCCACCTTTGTCCGAGTACAGCACCAACTGCATAATCAGAGGCATCGCACATTAGTTCAAAGGGTAAGCACCAATCGGGGCACAAAGAATGGGTGCAGTGGTTAAAAGATTTGTAAGCTTCTCAAAAGCTTCCTGACAGTCTGCATCAAAAACGAAGGGTGTCTCCTTTTGAAGAAGTCGGCACAAGGGCCTTGCAATGTGGGAGAAGTCTTTGATAAATCTTCTGTAGAAACCTGTGTGACCAAGAAATGAACGGATCTCCCTCACTGAAATGGGAGAGGGTAAGTGGCGCACAATATCAACTTTAGATTTATCAACTTCAATTCCTCTTTCAGAGACAATATGGCCTAAGACTATCCCTTGTCTAACCATGAAATGACATTTTTCCTAGTTAAGTACTAGATTAGTTTCGACACACCTTTGTAAGATAAGTTCTAAGTGTTCTAAGAATGCATCAAAACTATCCCCAAAGACACTGAAATCGTCCATAAATTCTTCAATTATTTTTTCGACATATTCAGAGAAAATAGAAAGCATGCATCTTTGGAAAGTACCTGGGGCGTTACATAAACCGAGGGGCATTCTTCGGTAGGCAAAAGTGCCAAAAGGACAAGTGAAAGTCGTTTTGTCTTGGTCATTTTGAGCGATACAGATTTGATTGTACCCAGAATAACCATCAAGAAAACAGTAATAGGAGTGACCTGCTAACCTTTCAAGCATTTGATCAATGAAGGGCAAAGGGTAGTGATCCTTTCTAGTTACTTTGTTTAGGCATCGATAATCTATGCAGACTCTGTATCGGGTCACTGTTCGCTGGGGCACGAGCTCACCTTCGTTGTTTGCAACAACTGTGACTCCACTTTTCTTCGGGACTACTTGGACTGGTAAGACCCATTTACTGTCTGAAATTGGGTAGATGACACCACAGTCCAAGAGTTTGATGACCTCTTGTTTCATGACTTCCATCATCGGAGGATGGAGGTGACGTTGTGTCACGACCCGGCCCATCTAACACAATATTGTCCGCTTTGGTCCCAGCCCTCATGGTTTTGTTTTCGAGAGCTCACATGCAACTTCCCAGTAGGTCACCCATCATGTGATTGCACCAGCCCCAACTCGCTTAACTTTGGGGTTCCAATCTCCCCCCCTCCCCCCCCCCCCCCCCCCAAAGCCACTGAGCTCCCAAAAGGCCTTGTGCTAGATAGGTGTGTGCCTACACCTTTAAGGCACACCACAATCCTTTCCCAGACCATTCCCTCTTGTAGGAATGTGGGATCGTTCACCGTTCCCTCCAGGACACGGGTCTTACAATCCACCCCCCTTAGGGCCCAACGTCCTCGCTGGGACACTTCCCGGTCGAGGTCTGGCTCTGATACCATTTTGTCACGACCCGGCCCATCTAACACAATATTGTCCGCTTTGGTCCCAGCCCTCACGGTTTTGTTTTCGGGAGCTCACATGCAACTTCCCAATAGGTCACCCATCATGGGATTGCTCCAGCCTCAACTCGCTTAACTTTGGGGTTCCCATCCCCCCCCCCCCCCCCCCCCCCCCCCGAGCTCCCAAAAGGCCTTGTGCTAGATAGGTGTGTGCCTACACATTTAAGGCACACCACCATCCTTTCCTAGACCATTCCCCCTTGTAGGAATGTGGGATCATTCACCATTCCCTCCAGGACACGGGTCTTACACGTTGGGCTTCACGAGAGGGTTTTGCATCATCTTCTAGCAAGATTCGATGCACACAGGTTGTAGGGCTGATTCCCTTGATGTCTGACAGAGTCCATCCAATGGCTGTCTTGTACTTCGTCAAGTCCCGTACCAATCTGTCTTCCTATGATTCGGTTAATGTAGAAGGCACTATGACGGGCAGAGTGTCGTCCGGGCCAAGATAGGTATACTTCAGGTGGTCAGGTAAAAATTTGAGCTCGAGAACAGGGGCCTGAACCACTGAAGGAGGAGTGGCATTAGTACTAACTGGAAGTGACAAGGGTACCTGATGATTTACCATTCTGGGGCCCTCATTTAGGGTCATGACTTCATCCCAAATTCGAGGCTCTAGTTCATAATCCGTATCTTCAACCAAAGCGTCCCCTGATTGCGTTAGTCCAACTCCTTCCTGGATTATCATGTTGAGTGTGTCGTCTCGAATTGACTCAAGATGTTTCTCTATGAAAGAAGTGCACAGTCAACAGAAAAAGTAGTTTGAGTTGTGGAACTAGGGTACCTCATGTCATTGAAAATGTTGAAGCCAATTTCCTCTCCATCGACTTCCATAGTTAATGTACCATTGAATACATCAATCTTCGTTTTGGCAGTTCTCATGAATGGTCTTCCCAACAACATTAGTGGAGCTTGATTCGTAGGGGAATCCTCCATGTATGGGACATAAAAATCCGCGGGGAAAATGAGCTGGTTAACCTGCACAATAACATCTTCAACGTATCCCTTAGGATACATATTAGAACGATCGGCTAATTGAATGATAACATCGCCATGCTGTAGTTTACCTAAACCTAAGGCAACATATAGTGAATATGGCATAACATTAATGGGTGCACCTAGTCTAGCTTGACTTTATCAAAATACGTGTTACCAATCACGCAGGGAACAAAAAAACTCCCTGGGTCCTTCAACTTTGGGGGTAGCCGACGTTGGATTAACAGCAGAAACTGTTTCACTCACCATCACAAACTCCTTCTCCCTTGTCTGGCGCCTTGGAGTGCATAACTCTTTCAGAAATTTTGCGTATTTCGGCACTTGTTTGATGCACTCGATCAAGGCCATGTTGATTTGCACCCTTTTGAAGATTTCCAAGATTTCCTCATCGGATTCATCCTTCTTAGATTTGGCAAACCTACTTGGAAATGGTGCATGCACAAACGGGGAATTAGTAACAACCAAACTTGAAGGGATTGGATTATTACCTTGTGTGTGGGTAGGTTGAACTGGCGGTTGTGGCGTGGTTGTCTTAGTTGCCACCTTGTGTTTTTCAGCCTAAAAAACGGCTGGATCTGGCTCTATTTCCCCAAGCACTTTACCACTTCGAGTGATAATCGCATTGGCTTTAGGTCTTGCATTCGGGTTGGGTGTAGGTTGAGGTCGAAGCACCCCGCTAGCTTGGATCTTACCCATGAAGTCCACGACCTTTCCCATTTGGTCCTTGAGATCAGCGATGTCTTTCTGTTGATTTTGCTGACATGTGACAAGAGCCTGAGTTGACGCCATTAGTCTTTGCTACCCTTGGGAAAAAGCAGCCAGCATTTTATCATAATCAGGATTAGAAGATGAAGAAATATGATTATTTGCATGATTATGAGAAAAGTTAGAAAATGGGACGGGGGGCCTTGGTTGCCATGTGGGCCTTGGGAAATGGTTTAGGACACGGTTTGGGCCGGTCAACATGTGTTGAGGGTTTAGGAAATTGTTCGGATCTCTCCAACTGTAACCTTGGGTCCTTGGCCCTCCTTGAAAGCCTCCAATGGCGTGTGCCATTTCAGTTCTGAGGTCTTCCTCCCTCGTAGTGTAGGGACATTGCTCATCAAGATGGCCTTGAGAGCATATGGAACAAACTCGGGCTACCTGTTTCTTTAGTTCTAACATATTCGAAAGCATAGAGGTGATCTTATCTAACATATAATCATTTATAACATGGGAACTCACCTCATGTACCTTTCTAGAAATAGGATCGGCACCTTCGTATTGTGCATCATTGAGTGCACGGCTTTCAAGTAGTCCACGGCCATCTACTAGGCTCCAAGCTAAGAAACTTCCATTAGCTGCCGCATCGAGTAGTCCTCTATCCCAACCCTTGAGTCCTTCGTAAAAGTAGGTTAAAATATAGCCTTCTGTGATCCCGTGAGTAGGGCATGAAGCACAAAGTTCCTTAAACCTCTCGTAGTACTGGCTGAAATTCTCATCATGCTCTTTCTGTTTGATTCTAGTGATCTCTTTTCTTAAGACCGTAATCTTTGAGGCAGGGAAGTACTTGGTAAGAAAATCCTGAACCAACTTCTCCCAAGAGTTAATATGATTGGGTGGGAGACCTAAAAGCCATACCTGTGCTCTATCTTCCAAGGACAACGAGAAATCTTTCAGCTTCATGATTTCCAAGTCCGCGTCATTAGGACACATACTACCAATGATGAATTGGAACTCCGTTAAGTGTTTGTGTGGATCTTCATTTCTGATTCCACGGAACTTGGGTAGCTGATGAAGGACTCCACTCTTAAGCTCAATATCTTTCTTGTTGGTTCTAGGCTCGGGATACTGGATGCAGAAGTTTGTAGTGCCATTTGTGTTTGCACATGTCTGCTCCTGGATACTCAGGTTTCGTGCCATGGTTATTGGTGTTCCGAAAGTCTGTTCTTCTTCTGAATTACTCTTCTCACTTATGGACTCACCGATTATTGGGGATGGAGATCCGGATGAGCCGGTTTGCTTAAGTGCGTCTTTGAATGTTGCGTTGCTTGGTGAGATGTCAAGTTGTCTTCTCAGCCGATCAAGCTTAGATTGATGAGCGCGTATTCATAAGTTTGTACTTATATTTAAAACAGAACACTAAGTTAGAAGGTGAGTATACACAAGTAAATAGCTAGTGAAAGTTAATTAAAACAAGATAGTTGTTACAAAAGTATAGTGTTAGAAATATAAGTTAAGGAAATCAAAATTAGCAAGAGAATGTGAGGTGTAACAGGTATGACTGCAAAAATTTAAACCGGAATTACATATGCACGATAATAAGAGTATGAGAGTAGAGATTTGCATAAAGTATCACATAAATGGAAACCAGAATTAACAAAAAGTCACGCTAACGGAAAGAAAGTGCACAAGTTTCAAATACAAACTAATAATGCAATAAGTAGAATTTTAGAGTGTCATGAATAACTTTCCCCTTCCGTTTCTCATGGTACTTCCCCAGGCGTACGGCATGTGCGTACTGATAACCACCATTCCATCATTCAACATTAATCATGGCCAGTTGAGATAGATGTAACGTGAGAAGTAAGAATAATTTCGAAAGCACCTCGAGGCTAGCTTGGCATATACTCTATTGGTGTTTTCTTTCTTAATCCAAAACTTGTCACCAGTCTTAACTCTCCTAAACACCATGATCAATCCAAATGACGATTTAGTGAATTACCAAACCCAAGTGTTTACGAACTCCGCCCCAACCTCATGTCCATAGATTCGAGTCTATGGTGTGTGGTGATGAAATCCACACATCATGAAGGGTTAAGGAGAAAGTAAATAAGAGGGGCACTACTTGTTCCCGAAAGTAAGATTTTGAAGAAAAAGGGGCTCTGAGATTCATGCAACTCTAAAATATTTAATAGGAAACAATATTTACACTTTAGGAAATTCAAAGATAAATAAAGTTTCTTACTTTTTTAAAAAAAATATTTTTTTTTATTCCGAAATTTTTTTTTCATTTAAAATTTAAAGTTTTACAAGACATAAACAAACAAATAATTACATAAGAATAAAATAAGTGTAAACATAAAGTTAGTGGAACATAAAGTTAATGGAATAAAATTAATGAAAAATAAAGTTAATGAAATAAAGTTAATGGAATAAACTTAAATTTAATGAAATAAAGAAAAAGTTAATGGAATAAATTTAAAGTTAATGGAATAAAAGTATGAACATAAAGTTAATGGAATAAAGTGTAAAAATAAAAGTTTAACACATTTACAATATGTAAACATTATTCACAAGTATGAACATTTTATATATAAACAATTGAATACATACTAACACATTAAGAATGATTTTTAATTTCCCCGGCAACAGCGCCAAAAAATGACAACACACAAACCACGCATCAAATTAAACATGTAATTCGAGTATTATGCAATTTAAACCCTTTTTGTGTAGATATAGTATTGGTAAATAGAGATCGTTATTAACTGGGGAAATTAGGGAACATTAATAATGTGTTAGTGGGAAAGAATAATGAATAAAATAATAATTAATAAAATAATGAATTAAAGAATAAAATAATCAAAGAATTAAATAATCAAAGAATTAATAAATTAAAGAATAGAGGAATAAGAGAATAAAGAATTAATAAATTAATGAATTAATGAATTAAAAAATTAATGAATAAAAGAATAAAGAATTAAATGGGGGGTTTTGAGGGAGTGTAATCATTCAAATACAAGTAAAAACATATATGAACTAATTCTATTTCTACTCTAACTTATGTACAAGTGACCTTCTTAAAACACATATCTTACCAACACTCTAATAATTTTAAATATTAAAACAATCACGAAATTTTACCTTAATTGTCTCAATTATCTTCATACATTTTTCAATATTATAAATGCACCGATAGCGGCCGACACTTACAATATGATTTACCTTTTTGTTTTTGACTGAATGCGTCGAAAGCGATCAACATTAAGTCTCTTCAATTTTACTCTAAGTGCACCGACAGCGGATAAAACACTTAACATCAAATTGAAGTATGAAGCACTAAAATGTATAAAATAACTAAGATTTATAAAGTAAGACACATGGAGATTGCATTAAACACTTACAAGTATTAGCAAGAAAATACCACACATATATTGAACTACAATCAAAACCAATAACAAAAATAAGAGTTTAAGTAAATGGAGAGCAATTGTTACACTTGCAAGGTGGATGAAAACAATGGATTGTTATTCACACTGTTCTCCGACAGCGGACGGAATCTTGTGAAGATGGAGGAAATAAACACGGGAAATATGGACTCAAACTCTAAATTTTGTATTGGAAATATTTTGCCAAAGTTTCTCTTAAGGAAGGCTCAAATGTGTGCCTCTAAGAAGTGTCCTTCAACAAGTGAAATGAACCCCTATTTAAAAGGAGAAAAATCAAATTAAATTCTAAAAAATTAAAATAAAAATTACAATAAAAATATTCCAAAGTGAAATGATGAGGTTGGCTGATTTTGGGGAAAATATTGGCTGATTTTGAGGAAAAGATAGTGATTTTGGGACAAATATGCTGATTTTGGGGCAAAGATACCGATTTTGGGGCAAAAATGCTGAAAAATCAGCCAAAATGGTTGAAAATGAGGAAATAGGGTTGCTGGTTTTTGGCTTGGGCTGCTGGTTTTTAGCTTGGGCTTCTGGATTTCAGCAGCTTCCCACCGAAATTTCAAGCAAATTTCAGTGGCCTCCCGTCTTTTAGTCATATCATTTTCGTTAAAACTCCGATTGGGATGATTTTTTCGCCGAAATGTTCAGAACTTCATGCTTTATTTATATCTGCAAAAATCGCACAAATTATATTATTTTCTCCAATTTTTTATTAATTTAATAATAAAAATCAAGTATAAAGGGTATAAAATAATATAAAATAATGTTTATTTGAATACCTATCAATGACCGCCCTTCGACCCCCGATGGCTTGAAAATTCGAGATGAGGACGATCACGTCGCCGTGTCTCCCCAGCAGCCCGCTGCTGCGCCGAAAGGCTGGCCTCGACTCTCGTCGCAGCATCAGTCAGATCTCTCAGTGTGTCAAAGTGGGTCGATGTCACCATCCCTTGTATGTCTCCTCGTAGTCCCCGCTCAAACCTGCGGCATTGATCCTCCTCCTTGATCGCATAAGCCTCGACAAAACGGGACAGCATCAGGAAAGCCTCCTCGTACTCTGCCATCATCTGGCTCCCCTACTGGAGCTGTAAGAACTTGGCCTCCCGGGCGTTGCAGAACGACCTCGGATAGTATTGGTTGAGAAATAGCTCCCTGAAAGTCTCCCAAGTGATGGTGTGAACGGTCCATCCGGCTAGCACGAGGTTGTGCCACCAACGATAGGCACTCCCATCAAGTAGGAAAGTGGCTAGCACCACACGCTCCTCGGGTGGGCAATGCATAACATCGAAGATCCTCTCCCAGCGGTCAATCCACTGGTGCGCCTCCTCGGGGTCGGTCCCCCCGCTAAAGATCGAGGCACCAAGGCGCTAGGCCCACTCGATGCTCACAGTATCCATGTCTCGCACTATCTCCTCCTCGGTACGTGCACGGGGATCTCGTCGTGGAGGCATATCAAAACTGTTAAGAGGCATAAACAAGTTAAATGACATCTAAAGCGACAATGTACAAGGTACAACCCGCTAACCTAATACTCTGACTGCTAATCCTAGTGCTCTGATACCAAGTTGACAGGACCCATCTCAATCCCACTATGACCACCCGGGGATGTGTCCCGCACCCGTCTGACTACGACTCCAAACATACCAAAAGTACCCTTAACCGAACTAAAAAAATACTTCAAATTAAATAAATAACATTAAACATAAGAGTTCAGAGTAATATGCTGTCAGACTAGGGATAGTACAATACAAAATATGAGCACAATAGTCATGTTACATAAATAATGCTCAACTACCCACTTGGGTGTACATGTGCACAAAAAACTAGTCTAAGCCTCGTCCTCCGGATCCTCTTCCTCTAATTTCATGGCACAGCCTGGAGGGTCAGTAAAACATTAAAGAGCGAGTGGGCCGAATATAAACAGTTTACAAATTCAATTTAATAATATAATAAAGCATACGGTTTTACCCCTCCATTTTCCAAAACTTGCATGCATTAAATTAAATATAGTAATCGTAATAGTATCATAATCATAGAATCATATAATAAACGAATAGGGAAAACCAACATAATAGTGCACTGTAAAACCAAACTCCGGCACCCCGGATGCCTAATAATGATGTCATGGTTCTAAGGCTACGCGTTTCCACTCAGGGTCTCAAATCCCAAGAAATCCTCTAGGTCCACCAGTGCCCGGTATCCCGGGTCACTGCCTGAGGTATAATCAATATGCCTTCCTGAGAGTAAGTAACCCAACGGGGGTTAACTCCCCTCAGTCAGTGCCCCATGACTACTCCAGGGTCCACGCAGACCAACGACCCTCCCCAGAGGAGACAATGATAGTAAGGTAGGAAATTACAGTACAATAATAGTATAGTTACCTTGTGTTCCCTGAACATCCCTGAAAACATTTCCTATATAATCCAGACGGGTCTCATGCCCAAAACACCATTATATGTAATAAGCATCACCATATAATACCCATAATAGCCCCATCTCAATTATAAAGTGTAATAGTAAAATAGTTTATGCATGCAATCCTTTAGAAATCAAATAGCCCACTCACACACGGCCCTCGCTGCTCGAAGACCGCCTAAACCTATAATAACACGTCCAAGAGTCACTAACCGACCCCACTAGTTCATCCCTAAAACACTAGAACAGAATCGGCCCGGAAACATAGCCCATACACTATTCCCGAGGCATTAAACCCCATTTTGACCATCGTAATGATCTCTGATCGACACGAAACGTCTGCCATTGGATTTGAATCATCGAAACCTTGAAAATGGCACCGGTCCCACCAAAAACACTGTTCACACACGCACCCACGCGCCTAGTCAATGCTGCTAGAGTAATGATGACGTCATCGCTGATGTCATCTTACAGGTGCCACCTGTCATCACGGGATTGGTCCAGGTTTTTTCATGTCAGTGCCACGTGTCGGCTTCTGATAGGTGCCACGTATCAGCACGGCCTGGATCTCTGCAACCCGATCTTACAGACCTACGAGTTGACCCTGCCACCATTTTCTTGTTTCTCAACAATTTTAGCCCAAATTTGTCCCAAAACGATCGCCTAAGTCGCAGTAAGGGTTGTATGTACCAAAAAACATCAAAAACAAATGGGATCTGGACCCTTACCTCGATGAATAGTCATCGTGAGTTTCAGTCGCCGTTATCTCCCTGCTTCGGCCACCTCCTGCTCCTAAATCTCATCCAACGTAGTTGCCTTAGTCCCTAGAAGCCATTAGAGCCATTAGAAATTGTAAACAAACGTTGGAAACCTAACTTCCATTTTTGGGTTTCAAGCACGGTTTCAGGTTCGATGGTTCCTTACCTCTTCGTCGTGTCTCAGCCGTGGTTTCTCTTCCTTGAGAAGTTGTTTGCTCTTCCAGGTTAGTCCCTCAATCTCTCTTTCTCTCAGCCGATCACGGTGGTGTTGAAGGGTGGTCGGGTTTGGGGTTGGTTCAGTTACGGGCTGGGGGGTGTTTGAATTGCAGGGAGTATGTGTGCGTGTTTTGCAAGTTGACGGCCAATGAGGGAAAAAGAAAGAATGGCTCTCTTTAAATACCAGCCAATCACCACTTGTCACTCATCCAAGTGTCCTTTAATTATTTTTCCCACATAATCTGACATTAAATAACTGGCACGATTTTTGAGGCGTAAAATCGCCAAATTTCACTTCCGAGACCATAATTTTCCCAACGAAGTCCGATTTCTACGTGCCACCTATCTGCGGACACGTGACGTCCTGATCTACGTCACGGTCATAGTTTAAAGTCCAAATTAGTTCCCAGGTCAAAAGTCAAATTTTTCCCCACTAAGGGAAAAATGGTCATTTCACAATAAAATATTAATTACAAAAGTTCGGGTCATTACAATCCAAGTGTCACAATCCCACTGGCATAGATCCCAATACACTGGTAAAAGACCAAAATGCCCTTCAATTTCCGCACCTCATAACTTCTTCCTCGAATGTCAGAATCGGACGTCCCGCCTATTTACGGACTCGTGACGTCCCGACCTACATCACAGTCATCGGCCAAAGTCTGCTTGACTGCCCGAATCAAAAGTGAACAGTTTTCCCATTCTAGGGGCAAAACCGTCATTTCGCACCGTCTGTCCGAAATTACTCAACTAATCACTGATCAAATTCACTAATTGAAGATTAATCAATATTCAAATCCCAAAATCCGGGACGGATCGTTACACTATTGCAGCCCAAACACCCCAATGGAGTATAGATTGGCGCTTTGTGGAATTTTGGGAGTCCAATTCTCCGATAATCCTGGGCTCTACCTAGGACTCCCTACCTTGTGGGGAAGGTCGAAAAATGAGGCCCTAATCTATATGAAAGAGAGAATTTTGAGGAAAGTTAACGGTTGGAAACAAAGCCTTTCGTCTCAGGCTAGCAAAGAAGTGCTCATAAAAGATGTTGGCCATGCAATCCCTACCTACCCTATGTCAGTCTTCAAATTTCCCAAGATAATGTGCACTCAAATTGATGCAAGTCTTGCCAACTTCTGGTGGCGGCAATCTCAGGATCGTAATAAGCTGCATTGGGTGAGCTGGAAGGAGTTGGGGCTTCCTAAGGCCGATGGTGGTATGGTGTTCAGAAATATGGAGGATTACAATGATGCACTCCTAGCCAAACAATGTTGGAGACTAATTTGTGAGCCGAAATCCTTTTGGGCTAGGATTGTGAAGAGTAGGTACTTTCCAAACGACAACTTCCTCAGTGCAATGCGGGGATCTCACGCCTCTTGGGCTTGCTTCAGTATTCTTGATGGAAGAAAAGTGATCACACAGGGAACTAGATGGCAAGTTCTTGATGGGAAAACTGTTAAATTCTGGACTGATAATTGAGTTATTGGCCTCTCTGAATCCCAACCCAGATTACAGGCTCCTGATGGGGTAAATCTTAATGAGGTAGTTGCATCGTACTTGGGCGTTCAAACAAGAAATTGGAATCTGAATTCACTGGAGGAGGTACTGCACGAGACAGAACTGAAGCTTATTTCTGAAATGGCAGTGGGATCAAACTACTTGCAGGACAGACTAATTTGGCCTGCTTCAAAAGATGGAGTATATACAGTGAAGTCTAGTTATTACTGGCTAAGGTCCCATGCCCCGAGGCCTCTATATTCTCGACCTTCTACCTCGTATAGCATCCGTAGTGAAATCTGGAACCTCATTTGGAGCATTAAGACTATCCCCAAAATCAGAACGTTCTTATGGAAGGTCTTGAAGCACTGTATTCCAACCTGTGCAAGCCTTTTTTCAGCGACATCTGGGTACCTCTCCTCTCCGCTTCAATGTAGCGGGGCTAGGAATGTGTGGTTTGGTTGTGCTCTTAATTATTCTATTGACCCGACTAGTATTACTACTTTTTGTGATTGGATTGCAGGGGTTTCCTCTCAAAGTTTCTTGGCTGGCTATGATAAGAAGTGGGTACTGTTAGAAATTATAGCAACCTGTTGGTCTATATGGAAGGAAAGGTGTCGTTCAACCTTTAAGGAGTGCCACTTCAGCCCCTCCTGGGAAATTGAATGAGGGAAGCTTTTATTGTGTGAGTTCTGGGATGTTGTCACTACCGACTCCCCTCTGGATATTGAGGTGAACTTGACCAACATCATCCCTCACTAGGTGCCACTGAATCCCCATTTCCTAAAAATCAACATCGATGCATCTTGGTTCCCCAGTTCTAACCTATCCGAGCTCAGAATTGTGGTTAGGAATATTGACGGTGAATTTGTGGCTGGATGTTGTGTTGGAAGGTCTTCTAGATCGGTGATCGAGGCAGAAGCTTGGGCCCTATTGGAGGGCGTCAAATTTGCTGTCAACCGCGGGTATAAGTTGGTGGTTTTTGAATCGGACTCTCTTGAACTTATCAAGGCAACTCGTGGATCAATTAGGCGTGGTCGGTGGATCATTTTCCCAATCCTAGCAAGAGTTAAGGATGCTTAAAGGCACTTTGATTCTGTGAGTTTTTCTTGGACTCACCGCTCTTCAAATATTGTAGTTGATGCCCTAGCGAGCCATTCTCGGCGGGTGATGCGCAGAGAAGTCTAGCTTGACCAACCTCTATCGCCTTTAGTGCACGTACTTACCAGTGATGGACTTCCCTACCCTCCACCACGTGACCCCCCCTTAGTTTGGTCGCATGCCTCTATTGTAGTTTTCTTTTCTTTTTTGTTATTCTGTTTTTGTTGTTCTTGTTCTTTCCCTCTTGCAGTTTGCAGCATTGTAGAAAAAAAAAGTGCATAATATTTTAATAAAATTAAACATACATTCACACGTACCGTACATGCAACTGAACCAGATTGTACGCTTCCCCATAAAATCCAAGAATGTCACCTCCCGTCAAAAATCATGTCTTAAGGTCACTAATGACCTTAATAAGTTCATACTTTCATCCCATAATTTTTTGGGATTTTTAAACGAATTAAAATAATACCTAAACATTCGGACAATCACAACTGCCCCAAGATGATGTCTGATCACCTCGAAAATTGTGTCGTTGGACTCGTAGGATCGAGAACTCAAAGTTTCATGTTGGTCGTAATTCGAGATGATGTGGCATGTGCCCACCAATCACCACCCAAAGTGGCTGTGTGCGGGCCTCACGTGCGGCCACTATTCATCGTCATCCTCAGCACATAAACATGGTTCTCTACAACCGGGTCTCCTGACTCGCAAGTCCAACCCAGCTCAAACTCGATGATTTCTACACCATTTCTTACGTTCTAAGTGACACGACCCATCTCAATCCTCCCTGGATTAACTCGGGATGTGCCATGCTCCTGTCTGCCACCCCGTGCTAGACTAGGGATACACTTAAACCCTCTCGCTCATCTAGAATACGTTAGGATCTGTGGTGGCATGTGATATCTCGGTCTTTTCTACAGCCCGCATCTGTGATCAACTCAAAGGGTATTAAAACAGTAAAAGCTGTGAGTTGACGAAAATAAATAATTTATGAAACACATTTCACAAAAGATATTTATACTCTTCATTAAAAAGCATGCATACATTGGAAAACCAGCTATAATAACCATTTTCTTTAAATTAATTCATATGGCTTTTCAAATTAAGACCCAATGAAAACGTTTATCAATCAAAACCATTTCCTCAATAGGGTCATAGCCCAAAACCAAACCACACTTGTCAAGACCCGTCCCCAATCCCCTCGGGATTAACGAGGAACGCTCCTGATCCCGTCTGACACGGAGTGTCAAACCAGGGAAAATTAAAACCTTTAGCCCGAAGGCTTCGAGAGTACGCCAGGATCCGGAGGAGGTATGTGATGTCCCGGTCTCTGCTACAGTCTGCACCGTATTCAACCTGAATGGTATTGAAAACAGAAAGACTGTGAGTGGACAAAATAAAAGAGTTTATAAAATATATTTCGTAAAAGACATTTATATCCTTCACTAAAAAGCATGCATGCATAGTAAAACCATTTATCCAATCACATATCTTTAAACAACCACATCCATACGGGCTCCTGCCCAAAACCATTTACAGAAAACCATAATATAGTAAACATATGTGGGATCTCAGCCCAAATCCATTTTTCATTATAAAACACAATTTCCCAAACCAATTGAAATCATGTTCATCCATATATTAAATATCACCAATCATGTCACGGTATCTAGAGCTATGCGCGTGCTACCCGGGATCTCAAACCCAAGTCTCTCCAGGGTCCACCCAGGTCAATGTCCGTAGATCAATGACTCTCCCTGGAGGTTACAATCCATATCCTGTCTGAGAGTAAGGAACCCAACGGGGGCGACTCCACTCAGTCAGTGCTCTGTGACTACTCCGGGGTCCATCCAGGCCAACGACCCTCCCAAGATGAGACAATTTTATATATAAAGGACGGTATACGAAAAACCTTTTAAGGATTCATCTTCGGCCACCATAAACCGTCAAGAATCATAAAACCTTTCAAGGGTTCATGCCGGTTCACATAAACCATCATGAACCGTAAAAACCTTTCAAGGGTTCATTCCAGTTCCCATAAACTGTCATGAACCAGAAATCCATTTGTGGGTCCCTGACCCGAAATCACATTCCTAAAACATAATTGGGCCCTAAGCCCGAATCCACATGCAAACTGAACCTCAGGCCCAAATCGTAAACTAAATGGGCCCCGTGCCTAGTTCCGTAAACCAAATGGGCCTCGTGCCCGATACGTAAGTCAACTGAGCTCCGAGCCCGATTCATAAACCAACTGAGCCTCGAGCCCGATACGTAAATCAAATGGGCCTCTGACCAGATTCCTTGTTAAATCAAATGGACATCAAGTAGATCGTAAATCAAATGGGTCTCGTGCCCGATCCATATTTCCAAATTCGAAATCGATTTAGAACCAATTGGGCCTCTGGCCCGAGAACGTAGCTAAAAGGACTTCGAGTCCGAGGGTTTCCAAAATAAATGGGTCTCGAACCCGAGTTTACCTTTTCCAATCCAAAACCATTTCATGAAATCAATTCCAAAACTATAAGCACGAAAAATCAGTGCAAAACCCAAAAACCTCGACTTACGTGCAAGCACGTAAATCTCCTCGAAATGCGTGAAACCATATAAATCACAATCACCCAAATCATCATCATAGAATCATATTCATAAACTGTATAAAACATTTATGCATGCATCACAATTTAGAAATCAAGGTCCACTCACAGACCGTCCTAAGCTGCCGTCTCGGTTTGCGTGTCGTAAGCCTCACTGGACTAATCGTCATCACCAAGACTCCCAAACTTGTCCAAATCATTCTAGAGGGTTACTAACTACCTAATTAACCTCTCATTGAAGCCCCGTAATTTTCTCGAATTTTTAAGTATTTTAAATCTCGAACCTAAACCTTCTGATGTCCCGAACATTATCGAGACGGTGTCCGATCGACACGAAACCAGTCCCAAAATATTCGTTACATTGAATAGATTAAAAGTCATGTTGAACACTTCCCCAAAAGGTGGCCCACGTGTCCCCACGCGCGACCTGAAGTCTCTGCGCGTGAAGCCCACGCGTCAGGCATTGTTCATCTTCAACCTTCAGTCTAACCCGATCCGCTAGTCTGAACCGGGACTAACCGGTCTGGATCGATCCAGGACCCAAACTCATCCATTTTCGGTCCATTTTGTTCCCTTTTTATTCCTAAAGCTTCCCTTACTCATTTTCTATTAGTTTAGCCTATCAAAGTACAAGAAGACCAAGAAAGCCCATACCTCCATGTTCGACAATGGTGATGGCGGCTGCAACCTCCACCCATCGTGCTTCCCGGCCATCCAAGCACTCGAAAACCATCCCATTTGCCTCACCAAACCCCCAAAAGCATAACCCAACGTTAGTTTCGATCAAAAACCAACAAAAACCAAAACTAGAATTTTAAACTAAAAACCTACCATCTCGGGTTTCTCCGGCCACCGTGTGTGTCGGCCCTCGCCGTCAACGCCACCATCTACTCCTCATCTCCCCCTCAAAATTTCCTTCAGGAGCCACCAACGTCATACAAGGTTTAGGGGAGGTGGTGATGATATGTGTGTTTGCTTGAAAATGGAAAATGAAGAAATGGGGTGTTCAGGTTGTGGGAAAACAGAGAACGAGATGATAGTGTTCAGGTGAGGGAGGGAGAAGAAATAGAGGGTTGGGATTTAGAGACTAGATGAGATGGATGGTGGAGATTGAAGGTGGGTGATGTTTAATTATAAAATAATTAAAATAATAATATTTAATTATGATAGATCCACAAATTAGGGGTTTGGGCCAATGGGATGAGTGACACTTGTGACTCATCCATGGGTCCCACTAAAATATCTGCCCAATCATATATTGCCACCTCACATCGCCTCGTAATACGTGCATAATATAATCAAACTTCCGTGACTCATAACTTTCCGTTCGAAGTCCGAATTCGACGTGCCACCTATCTATGGATTCGTATCGTCCCGATCTACGTAATGGTCCTTGGCTCTAGACCATCGGACCTCCTAGTCAAAAAGACAACTATTTGCCCTATTTCAGCCAATTACCAAAATACCCTTGAACTTCCGAACGTAATAACTTTTTCCTCGAATGTCGGAATCGGACGTGCCACCTATCTATGAACTCGTGACGTCCCGAACTACGTCACAGTCATCGGCTAAAGTCCAATTGATAGCCTGAATAAAAAGTCAACGTTTTGCCCATGACTAGGGGCAAAACGGTCATTTTTCATCGTTCATACGATTTCGCTCAACTAATCACCAATTAACCTCACTAATTTTGATTAGTCACTAATCTAATCCCGGAATTCAGGACGGGTCATTACAACCTTCCCTCCTTAATTAGTTTCGTCCTCGAAATTCCATCTATCCTGATTCCACATCCACCTCGTGGTAACAAAATCGATCTCGCCTCAAATGTACACTTGTACACCAACTAACCAGAACAATACTTGTCTGCAATCCGACGTTCCACTAACGCTCATATCGCATCATCTACACTCGACCACGTCGAATGATAGTAATCGCATGTTCCGATTTGACACCACTTATCAAATCTACTATTTCGCTGACACAAACAACTCGACGGTTCCTTCCTCAGTCACCAATCTATCCTGACGTCTATTCCCACTGGGAGTCACTAGACCTCACACAACGATCCACGTTGAAACATCCGACAAACCGTCACCATTTGACAATCGCCAGCCGAAAACTGACACTATACCCACGTGTGGTTACACTAACCACCAACTCACTCAACCTGAGTGTAACTGAACCCATTAGAAATACCATGATCCAGTTCACAATATCCAATGTCTAGTTCTCAAGTCCTCGACCAATCCAATGGTATCGGAACTAAGCCGACTACCAACATGTTCACCAACTTACCCATGGTATATGCTATATACCGCCACCAGGCACCCAAGTCCGCCCAGTATCATACCCCGAACAACGTATAGGGTACGTACATCCATCCACCAACCAGCCTACAAAAACAAGGACGACGACAACCACAACAACCTAGGTCGTAGCCAATCACGTTTCTATTCTAGAGTCTATCTGTCCAATCCAGCACCAGACAGATCAAATCTCCAACCCATCATCCATTTCGAGTCTCATGGTCACCCGACCAATATCACCACGACTACTCCTAATCACGTAATCCAATACATACCAATCCGACTCATGCCTACCAAGGCGTACCCACTCATGCCAACTGGCATCAAATCTCACTCACGTCTACCGAGACGTACCAAATCTGAACCTATCGGTTACCTGCTCAAAAAATTACCACAACACATTTGATTGACTTCATAGGGAAGCCAATCCCATCATCTACACATCTAAGGCTGGCCAAATCCGACCACATCGGAAACCTACTCGCTCGAGTAATATATCATACGTGATTTACCTCAAAAAGAAGTTCAGTCCCATCATCCTCAACTCAAACATCTAAGTAAAAGCGATAAACTCTCCACCTATCTGAATCATCTAGATCACGATCCAGATCCACCCCTACGTCACCCGACCATAAACGTCACGATCCTCGATCGTCACGACACCCGAAGTCCTCAACATCACAATCCCAATCCACATCGCGATCCTAGGTGGATCCACACTAGTTCTCCCTCAGCTAACTACCAGATTTCAGGTCATAGGGTCTTACACCCTTATTGAATCTGTATTCCATGAAATCGCTTCTCAACCATACTCACATCTAAACAGATCAGTCAACGACGAAACACGCCGAGACTATGGGTCCTCTCCATTTACCTCGCATCGATCCTTGGCATTCCACCTAGAAAAAACCAAGGATGATTCAAGACGATGACATCAAAATTCGTCCTACGTAGCAACCAAAACTCGCTGCACTCACCACGCCATGTAACCAACATCATCTGCCACCAGCAGAAAATGAGAAACCTCAGTCACCGAACTTTGATATACTCAACTCCTCCTGATGACCCAAGACAAAATCCCGGGTCCACCAATCAATACACAACCAATGTACTGGTGACACAACCATCATCTACCATGGTAGAACCTGAGAAGTCACCCAAAATGACTTCGAAAATACCCAATACCAGTGCGGAAAACCCGCACTCCTCTCGTCACCTCAATCACAATCTCTCTCGATTCTGTAGTTCCAACCATGTCAGAACCAACACACTCGGACATCAACCACGTGCCCGTACATCAACCACTCGGACATCAACCATGTCAGGACCCGACCCTTCTCGGTTAGGACCCGACTCATTTAGCACCATATTGTTCGCTTTACGCCTCGCCCTCACGGTTTTTTTTTCGGGAGCTCATGGTGCAACTTCCCAAGGGGTCACCCATCATGGAATTGCACCATCCTCAAATCGCTTAACTTTGGGGTTCCAATCCCTCCCAAAGCCACTTGAGCTCCCAAAAGGCCTAGTGCTAGATAGGTGTGTGCCTACACCTTTAAGGCACACCACCATCCTCTCCCAGACCATTCCCCCTAGCAGGAATGTGGGATTGTTCACTGTTCCCTCCAGGACACGTGTCTTACAATCTACCCCATTTAGGGCCCAGCGTCCTCGCTGGCACACTTCTCGGTCGGGGTCTGGCTCTAATGCCAAATTTTCAGGACCCAACCCTCCTTGGTCAAGACCCGACTCATCTAGTACCATATTGTCCACTTTGGGCCTCGCCCTCACTGTTTTATTTTCGTGTGCTCATGGTGCAACTTCCCAGGGGTCACCCATCATGGAATTGCACCAGCCTCAACTCGCTTAACTTTGGGGTTCCAATCCCCCCCAAAACCACTTGAGCTCTCAAAAGGCCTAGTGCTAGATACGTGTGTGCCTACACCTTAAAGGCACCCCACCATCCTCTCCCAGACCATTCCCCTTCGCAAGAATTTGGGATTGTTCACTGTTCCCTCCAGGACACGGGTCATACACGTGGGGTCTCTGCCCAAATCAGTAAAATACAGTTTAACCAATCATCGACATCCCAGATGTCTAATCAATAATGTTACCGTCTCTAAGTCTACGTGTGCCACTCGAGGTCTCAAGTCCGAGTATTCCTTAGGATCCACCTTTGTCCGGGGTGATATCACCGAACATTGCCCTGAGTGATATCCATATCTAGCAATCCCGATCTTGAGCCTCTCCGTAGAGCGGCCCCTCTCAGGCAATGCTCGCACTCCTAATACTGAGCCTCTCCTCGGAGCAGTCCCTCCCAGGAAATGTACCGTGACTACTCCAGGATACTACGAGACATCTGGAAGAGATAATCCACACATAAGGATGGTATAGGTAAAATAGTAACCAAAACCATTGTAAAACCATAAAAACCATTTATACCTCAAATCCATTCTAAAGCATTTCAACAGGGTCTCAGCCCGAGGTATAGTTTTCACAAAATCAGGATTCCCCAAATCCGATCCAATCCAAATACCATAGGGACTCTGCCCAAATCCAAATCTCATAGGGACTCAGCCCAAAATCAAGTCTCATAGGGACTCAGCCCAAAATCATCTCAATAGGGTCTTAAAACCGAAATCTCATTTCTTAAACCACAACTGGGACTCAAGCCCGATACCACAAACCAACTGGGCCTCAACCCCGATATCATAAACCAATTGGGTCTCAAGCCCGATATCATAAACCAATTGGGCCTCAAGCCCAATATCATATTTCCAAACCCAAAATCATTTCATTATTCAAATCATTTGAAACTACAAGTACGTATAAAAACTTGGTCTAAGCCCAAGGTACAATATAAAGCATAAATTTCAAAATACGTACAATACCACATTTGTATGAAAACACCAAAAAATCACAATCATATGCACTCAAGGCATCTCAAATCACATATATAAAACGTATAAAATAGTTATGCATGCATCATATTTAGAAATCAAGTGTCCACTCACAGACCGTCCAAGTTGCACGCCTGCAAATTGCGTCATAAGCCACTCTAGGCTATAATGATCTGATCGACCTAAAACCACCACCATTAGATTCAGAATGGGACTAGTCTCACCTCAATATTCATGCCCATGTGCCCCCACGCACTGGTCAAACTTCCCGGTCAACTTTGGTCAAAAGACAACGCTATTGTCAGCAAAAGTCAAAGCTGACGTCATAATCAATGGTTAAAATCAACGGCGGGCGTTAGCCTGACAAGTCTGGCACATGTCAGGTCTGACAGTGCCACGTGTTAGCTCCTAATTGGTCCACGTGTCTGACACCTGTGAGTGCTGACTAGGCCTAACAACTGCCACGTGACAGCCCCTGATTTGCCACGTGGCTTGACACCTTTGACAGATGATAACATCATCATTGTCTACCTCTCAACAGATCGACCCGTTTTCCTACAACTGGGTCAACTAGACCCGCGACCTGACCCGACTCAATCATCCTCATCCGACCACCAAATCATGCCATTTTTTAACCCCTAGACTCGTAATCTACCCAGGAAGAGTCCTATGTCCTCAAATTAGAAGAAAAGGCTAGAAATTACTTGTCCAAGCTCAAACCTCACGGCCCAGTTTTAGACCTCCGCCCAGGGTCGTCCTGTGGTCCTCTGCCTCATATTCTTTATCCTACAGCCTCGTACAGTCCCAAGGAACACGTTTTGATCAACCAAACAGTCCAATAATCCCTAAATATCAAGTTTCGAAATTGAACCTTAAAATCTTACCTTCTCAGGTTTCCAGCCACCGTCCACGATTGTCCACATTGTTGCCACCGTCGTGATCGTCTCAGTCTCCCACTTCCCATTCTCACACCAGCAACAGAGGATGAAGATTTTAAGAATGTGTGTGTGTGTGGGTGGGTGTGTGTGTGTGTGTGTGTGTGTGTGTGTGTGTGTGTGTGTGTGTGTGTGTGTGTGTGTGTGTGTGTGTGTGTGTGTGTGTGTGTGTGTGTGTGTGTGTGTGTGTGTGTGTGTGTGTGTGTGTGTGTGTGTGTGTGTGTGTGTGTGTGTGTGTGTGTGTTTGGGTTGGGTTCTTTGGGTAAACAAGAAACAAAGGAGATGAATGAAATATTAGATCCCAAAAAATGGGTATATGGACCAATCAAATGGGTGACACTTGTCACTCATCAATTGATCCACCTAGATTTTTTACCCTATCCAAATCTGCCAATTGTACACTTTTCTCTGTATGCGTGAATAGTCCTGTTTTTCTTTCGAGAACCATAACTTCCTCATACGACGTCCGATTTCAACGTGCCGCCTGTATACGGACTCGTATGATCTCAATCTATTCAACGGTTCTCATTCCTTGTGCATTTGACCTCCCGGGTCAAAAGAAATTATTTTGTCCATTCTAAGGAAAAAATCGTCATTTTACGCCAACTGTTCGAAAAAATCCTCGACTAATTTCTTATTAGTCTCCATAATCCTCAATTAGTCCTTAATTAATCTCGTAAGCTCAGGTGGATTGTTACACTAAGGGTCGATTTGACTCATCTAGGACCTAGGAACGAATCTATGGTGTCAAAATGAAGGGAAACTGACCTAAATTTATTATATGGATCTTCAAAATTTCGACCCAAAGTAATCCTTCGTATCAGAGTGTTTCTCGCATCCAAAATTCCTTTAAAATGGCTCTAATTAATCAACAAACTGCTAGAACGGTGTTAATGACAGGACCCATCCCAATCCCCCCGGGATTAACGTGGGATAACCCTGCTCCCGTCTGACACGGAGTGTCAGACAAGGGATACATCCGACCTTTGCCCTCCCGGGCTATCAGAGTACGCCAGGATCTGAAGGAGGTATGTGATATCTCGATCTCTACTACAGTCCACACCGTATCCAACCTGAAGGGTATTAAAAACAGAAAGACTGTGAGTGGACAAAAATAAAGAATTTATAAAAACATTTCATCAAAGACCTTTATACCCTCCACTAAAAAACGTGCATGCATAGTAAAACCATTTATCCAAACACATATGTTAAAACATCCACAATTAGGGTCTCAGCCCAAAATTCTGTAAATACAAGTTATACGGGCTCCTACCCAAAACGATTTACAGAAAACCATAACACAGTGAACATATGAGGGATCTCAGCCCAAATCCATTTATCATTATAAACACAATTTTCCAAAACCAATTGAAATCATGTTTATCCATTATATTCATATCCAGAACCTGTCACGGTAAAATAAAGCTACACGTGTGCTAACCGAGGTCTCAAACCCAAGTCTCTCCAGGGTCCACCCAGGTCAATGTCCGTAGATCAATGACCCTCCCTAGAGGTAACGAACCATGCCCATCCTGAGAGTAACGAACCCAACTGGGGGGCGACTCCACTCAGTCAGTGCTCCGTGACTACTCCGGGGTCCACCCAGGCCAACGACCCTCCCTGGAGGAGACAATCATATATATAGGATGGCATATGAAAAACCTTTTGAAATCATTATTTAAATCTTTCAAGAATTTCTGCCCGACCCCCATAAGCCGTCATGAACCATAAAATCCTTTTATGGGTTCATGCCGGTTCCCATAAACCGTCATGACCCGTAAATCCATTTTAAGGATTCATGCCAGTTCCCATAAACCGTTATGAACCATAAAAACCATTGGTAACACATAATTGGGCGCTAGGCCCGAATCCACATAGAAACTGGACCTCCGGTCCGAATCGTAAACCAACTGGGCCTCCGGCCCGATTCCGTAAAGCAAATGGGTCTCGAACCCGAGTTTACCTTTTCAAATCCAAAACCATTTCATTAAACTATTTCCAAAACCACAAGAATGGAAAATCAGAGTAAAACTGGAATCTCGATTTACGTGCAAGCACGTAAATCGCCTCGAAATACGTGAAACCATATAAATCACAAGCATTTAAATCAACATCATAAAATCATATTCATAATCCATTTGTAAATCCAAAACCATTTCATTTAGACCAGTAAAGACATACAACCCCGTATAGGCACCATATAGGGCTGAAACCTCGAAATACGTGTCTATACGTAACCACACATCCAAATGCACTCATGGCATCACAAACAAGTATTTAAAACATATAATAAACATTTATGCATGCACCAATTTAGAAAACAAGGTCCACTCACAGACCGTCCGAGCTGCCGCCTCGATTTGCGTGCCATAGGCTCTCCCGAGCCGATCACTGTCACTGGGACTCCCAATCCTGTCCAAATTTTAATAGAAGGTTAATAACTACTTAATTAACCTCCCATCAAAGCCCCGTAATTTTCTCGAACTTTTAACTATTTTTAAACCGACCCTAAACCTTCCGACACCCCGAAAATTATCGAAACGATATCCGATTGACACGAGACCAGTCCCAAAATCTTCGTTACATTGAATAGAAGATTTCTCGTGTTGAACACTTTCCCAAATTATGGCCCAGGAGCCCTCACGAGCCCCTAGAAAGTCGAAAACACTGTTCATTGTCATCCTCCTCAGAACTGAACCAATTACTATTCATGGGCACTGTTCACCGCACGGTTTTCTCGGGTTTTCGGACTGATTCGGGGTCCGTTTGGTCCCATTTTAATCCCTAAATTCCTATTTCTTCATTTCCTATCTAACCCAATCCCTAAGACTAAAAAACCCACCCGAAACCGAGCTTACATCCGCCATCAATGGTGGCCGGATTTTCTCCGGCCGTTCACGGACATGTCCGGCCATCCCAAGCCCCAAAACTAATCCCATTTTACTGCTAAGGTCCCCAGAAACCTTACCCAATAAATGAAATGGAGTAAAAACCATTAAAACTCAAATTCGAATTTTCAAAGTTTTCTTACCTCACGGCCGAGCTCCGCCGTCCACCACCGTGAGCCACCACCCTCCCCAGTCGTGGCTCGCCGTCCTTCGTCTCTCATCACCCTCACACGGTCACACACACGGCATATGGGTTCATGGTGGTATGTGTGGGTTGTGTGTTTTGAAGAAAAAGGAAGAATGAAGAACATAGGGGGGGTGCGGGTTTGATGAAGAAAGTAGAAGAAATGAAGGTGATGATATTGATGGCTGATGAGAGAAGTGAGGATTAGATGATTAGATGAGTGGTGAGGATTTGAGAGATTAGAAGGAATGGATGGTTAGGATTTTAAGTTGTTAAAATTAAATATATAATAATAATTATAATGTTATTTAATTAATTAGATCCACAATTTAGGGGATTGTCCAATAGGATGAGTGACACTTGTCACTCATCCAAGGGACCCACTAAAAATATCTGCCTAATCAGATTTCGCCAAATCATCCCCGCCTCGAAGTACGTGCATAGTGAAATCGAACTTCCGTGACCTATAACTCTCCCGTTCGAAGTCCGATTTCAGCCTGCCGCCTGTCTATGGATTCGTATCGTCCTTATCTACGTAATAGTCCTCGGCCATCGGACATATCGGTCAAAAAGTCAACTATTTTGCCTTTTAACCAAAATTACCAAAATTCCCCTAAACTTCCCAACGACATAACTTCTACTACGAACGTCGGAATTGAACGTGCCACCTGTCTACGAACTCGTGACGTCACGAACTACGTCACGGTCATCGGTCAAAGTCCGTTTGACCGCTCGAATGAAAAGTCAACGTTTTGCCACGACTAGGGGCAAAACGATCATTTCGCATCGTTCGTCCGATTTCGCCCAACTAATCACGGATTAACCTCACTAATCCTGATTAGTCACTAATCTAATCTAGGAATTCGGGACGGGTCGTTACAACCTTCCCTCCTTAATTAATTTCGCCCTCGAAATTCCAATCGACCTAATTCTAGTCGTTCTTCCCTCCTTAATTAGTTTCATTCTCGAAACTCCAATAATCTTGATTCCACATCCACCCTGTGGAAAGTAGAATCGACCTTGAAACTCGTGTACACTCGTACACCCACTAACCAGAACGATACTTGTCTGCAACCAGACGTACCACTAACACTCACGTCGTATTGACTACATTCGACCACGTCGAATGACAGAAGTCGTACGCTCCGAACTGACACCACTTGTCAGATCTACCGTTTCGCTGACACAACCAACTAGACGGTTCCCTGCTCAACCACTAACTCTCATGTCGTCTGCTCCCACTGGGAGTCATCAGACCTCACACCGCGATCCATGCTGACACCTCCTACAAACTATCACCACTTGACAGTCGTCAATCGAAAACTGTCACTATACTCACTCGTGGTTACACTAACCACCAACTCACTCAACCATGGGTAAACACTCACCCACAAAGCATTTCACTCAATCTGTGTGTAACTAGACCCATCAGAAATAACATGACCTACTGCACAGTATCCAATGTCTAGTTCACGACCTCGACTAATCCAATGGTATCGGAACCAATCCGTCTACCAACACGCTTACCAACATACTACCGGTATAACCTATATACCGTCACCTGACACGACAAGTACACCCAGTATCGTATCTCGAATAACGCACAAGGTAAGTACATCTACCCATCAATTAGCTTACAACCACCTAGGTCATAGCCAATCACGTTTCTATTCTAGAGTCCATCTATCCAATCCAGCACTAGACAAATCAAAAACTCCAACCTATTATCCATTTCCAAATCCAAATTCGCAATTTCGTAAGAAATCCCGAATTCAAACCCAGAAATCATATCCATAGCCATGTCCAAATCCGAATTCGAAATCATTATTTCGTAACTAGCATTTGGAATAACCATTCTGAACCCAAATCCATAAAAGAAAATCTGTAGTCAAGCTCCAGAATCAAATCCTGAATCGTCACCCAGAATCCGATTCCAAAACCCAAATACAGAAATCCTCTTTCAAGTTCCAAAATCAAATCCTGAATGGTCATCCAGAAATCTGATTCCGAAACCTGAAATCTCGTTCTCGTCTACCGAGACGCACCATATCCGAACCTATCGGATACCTGCTCCACCGATTACCACATTACCATCAATTGACTTCATAAGGAAGCCAATCCCAATATCGACACATCTCTAAGACTGACCATATCCGACCACGTCGGAAAGCTACTCACCTGAGTAATATACCACACGGGATTCACTTCGAAAAGAAGTTCAGTCCCAACATGCTCCACTCAAACATCCAAGTAAGAGCGATAAACTCTCCACCTATCTGGATCCTCAAGATCACAATCCAGATTCAACACTACGTCACCCAACCATAAACAGCACGATCGAGAATCGTCACGACACCTAAACTCCACAACCTAGTCCCACATCTAAACCGATCAGTCAACGACGAGACACGCTGAGACTGTGGGTTCTCACTGATTACCTCGTATCGATCCTTGTCATTCCACCTAGGAAAAACCAAGGATGATACCCAACAATGACATCAACACTCATCCTACGTGAATGCAAACAAAACTCGCTGCACTCACCACGCCACGTAATTCAACATCGTCTGCCACCATGCAGAAGATGAGAATCTCAGTCACCCGACTTCGATATACTCAATACCAATGCGGAAAACCCACATTCCTCTCGTCACCTCAATCGCAACCTCTCGCGATTCTGAAGTTCCAACAAGATTGGAAACAACATACCGGGACATCAACCACGTGTCCCCTAACCAATTTAACTCTATCTGAGATCCACTCTGGGACCACAGATACCAAACATAAGCCCATCACGACGGATGTGACTCAACGTCTTCACAATCACCGGCACCGGCACCAGCACCAGCACCAGCGCTAGTACCAGCGCCAACGCACTATCATCAACACTAGTATCAATATCAGCATCGGCACACCATGTGCAAAACTGACAACCCTGGATCTCCGCTTATACTGAACGACGATCTCGTACCTCTACTCATATTGGAGAAACTCTGCCTCCCTCATACCCAACAACTCTGGGTACAGTCACCCAGACATCATACGAGATAAGGAAACGTCCCCTGAATGTCCCCGATTCCCAACAACCGTAACTACAACCACTCTCGGTAGTAGCACCTGCCCCACACTCGTGCAGACCTAACTACCAGACATCGCTATCGAGGTTCACATCCAACGGAATCAACCGCCCGTATTAACCACTCTGTATCCCACTCAGGGATTCCATCGACAAGTACCAACCCTGATAACTTGCCCAACCAAACACTAACCAGTCACAACTCAACTAAACCAATGTCGTCTACCAGGTCGCCCATGACCTTAGTTGGGACAAACAACAACTGAGTAGCACGACAACTAACTAGGTTTAACTGGTAAGTACAACCCCGACTGCGAAGTGTAGTCCCAACACAAGCTGACATGACTATACCGACTAACGAACCCAAATCTGAATAATCGTCAAAGTAACACCACTCGTCAACTCACATTTCTGAATCATACACCCAAGGTAGGGTTCCACGATCACACCTAGAGTTCCTCGGAACCCAACTGCGAAAAGTAGTAAAATCAACAATCTGACCGACCCCGCGGTCCGACATCGTAAAGACGTCAATCCAATCCTACCGTCAATCCAACTAGGATTCCCCGAATACGGCTACTAACTGCCAACTACAGTAAATCCATCTAACTCCACCAAATCCGATCATCGGATAGTCACAACTTCAAACCAGTCGTCGGAACCAATCCTACGATATCGTAAAGACGATCCCAACTAACCGTCTCACGACCAAAACTCTCAAGTACGAATACGTTAATCCTTCCATAGGGTCCCACACTGTCAACCTTGACAGAACTATGGCAACCCCGGCATCAAGTACCGAACCAAGACATCCACGATTCAATCCTACTAACTATCGTATCAGCATCCCAACATCAAGTTGACCACGAACTGTAGCCCAATGAGATATCACATCCTCGACCTGTGTACATACTCCAAGAGCTGCACGGTTGCTCGAATAGAGACAACCCCGCTCTGATAAGCATCCTACGAGCAATCCTATGCTCTGATACCACGCTGACAGGACCCAACTCAATCCCCCCATGATTAACGGGGGATGACCCTGCTCCCGTCTGACACGGAGTGTCAGACAAGGGATACTTCCGACCTTTGCCCTCCCGGGCTATCAGAGTACGCCAGGATCCGGAGGAGGTATGTGATATCTCGATCTTTGCTACAGTTCACACCGTATCCAACCTGAAGGGTATTAAAAACAGAAAGACTGTGAGTGGACAAAAATCAAGAATTTATAAAAACATTTCATCAAAGACCTTTATACCCTCCACTAAAAAACATGCATGCATTGTAAAGCCATTTATCCAAACACATGTTAAAACATCCACAATTAGGGTCTCAGCCCAAAATTCTGTAAATACAAGTTATACGGGCTCCTGCCCAAAACCATTTACAAAAACCATAACACAGTGAACATATGAGGGATCTCGGCCCAAATCCATTTATCATTATAAACACAATTTTCCAAAACCAATTGAAATCATGTTTATCCATTATATTCATATCCAGAACCTGTCACGGTAAAATAAAGCTACACGTGTGCTAACCGGGGTCTCAAACCCAAGTCTCTCCAAGGTCCACCCAGGTCAATGTCCGTAGATCAATGACCCTCCCTGGAGGTAACGAACCATGCCCATCCTGAGAGTAACGAACCCAACTGGGGGGCGACTCCACTCTGTCAGTGCTCCGTGACTACTCCGGGGTCCACCCAGGCCAACGACCCTCCCCGGAGGAGACAATCATATATATAGGATGGCATATGAAAAACCTTTTGAAATCATTATTTAAATCTTTCAAGAATTTCTGCCCGACCCCCATAAGCCGTCATGAACCATAAAATCCTTTTATGGGTTCATGCCGGTTCCCATAAACCGTCATGACCCGTAAATCCATTTTAAGGATTCATGCCAGTTTCCATAAACCTTCATGAACCATAAAAACCATTGGTAACACATAATTGGGCGCTAGGCCCGAATCCACATAGAAACTGGACCTCCGGTCCGAATCGTAAACCAACTGGGCCTCCGTCCCGATTCCGTAAAGCAAATGGGTCTCGAACCCGAGTTTACCTTTTCAAATCCAAAACCATTTCATCAAACTATTTCCAAAACCATAAGAATGGAAAATCAGAGTAAAACAGGAATCTCGATTTACGTGCAAGCACGTAAATCGCCTCGAAATACGTGAAACCATATAAATCACAAGCATCCAAATCAACATCATAAAATCATATTCATAATCCATTTGTAAATCCAAAACCATTTCATTTAGACCAGTAAAGACATACAACCCCGTATAGGCACCATATAGGGCCGAAACCTCGAAATACGTGTCTATACGTAACCACACATCCAAATGCACTCATGGCATCACAAACAAGTATTTAAAACATATAATAAACATTTATGCATGCACCAATTTAGAAAACAAGGTCCACTCACAGACCATCCGATCTGCCGCCTCGATTTGCGTGCCATAGGCTCTCCCGAGCCGATCACTGTCATCGGGACTCCCAATCCTGTCCAAATTTTAATAGAAGGTTAATAACTACTTAATTAACCTCCCATCAAAGCCCCGTAATTTTCCCAAACTTTTAACTATTTTTAAACCGACCCTAAACCTTCCAGCACCCTGAAAATTATCGAAACAATATCCGATTGACACGAGACCAGTCCCAAAATCTTCGTTACATTGAATAGAAGATTTCTCGTGTTGAACACTTTCCCAAATTATGGCCCAGGGGCCCTCACGAGCCCCTAGAAAGTCAAAAACACTGTTCATCATCATCCTCCTCAGAACTGAACCAATTACTATTCACGGGCACTGTTCACCGCACGGTTTTCTCGGGTTTTCGGACTGATTCGGGCTCTGTTTGGTCCCATTTTAATCCCTAAATTCCTATTTCTTCATTTCCTATCTAACCCAATCCCTAAAACTAAGAAAACCCACCCGAAACCGAGCTTACATCCGCCATCAATGGTGGCCGGATTTTCTCCGGCCGTTCACGGACATGTCCGGCCATCCCAAGTCCCAAAACTAATCCCATTTTACTGCTAAGGTCCCCATAAACCTTACCCAATAAACCGTAATGGAGTAAAAACCATTAAAACTCAAATTCGAATTTTCAAAGTTTTCTAACCTCACGGCCGAGCTCCTCCGTCCACCACCGTGAGCCACCACCCTCCCCAGTCGTGGCTCGCCGTCCTTCGTCTCTCATCACCCTTTCACGGTCACACACACAGCATATGGGTTCATGGTGGTATGTGTGGGTTGTATGTTTTGAAGAAAAAGGAAGAATGAAGAACATAGGGGGGGTGCGGGTTTGATGAAGAAAATAGAAGAAATGAAGGTGATGATATTGATGGCTGATGAGAGAAGTGAGGATTAGATGATTAGATGAGTGGTGAGGATTTGAGAGATTAGAAGGAATGGATGGTTAGGATTTTAAGTTGTTAAAATTAATTATATAATAATAATTATAATGTTATTTAATTAATTAGATCCACAATTTAGGGGATTGTCCAATAGGATGAGTGACACTTGTCACTCATCCAAGGGACCCACTAAAAATATCTGAATAATCAGATTTCGCCAAATCATCCCCGCCTCGAAGTACGTGCATAGTGAAATCGAACTTCCGTGACCTATAACTCTCCCGTTCGAAGTCCGATTTCATCCTGCCGCCTGTCTATGGATTCGTATCATCCTTATCTACGTAATAGTCCCCGGCCATCGGACATATCGGTCAAAAAGTCAACTATGTTGCCTTTTAACCAAAATTAACAAAATTCCCCTAAACTTCCCAACGTCATAACTTCTACTACGAACGTCGGAATTGAACGTGCCACCTGTCTACGAACTCGTGACATCACGAACTACGTCACGGTCATCGGTCAAAGTCCGTTTGACCGCTCGAATGAAAAGTCAACGTTTTGCCACGACTAGGGGCAAAACGGTCATTTCGCATCGTTCGTCCGATTTCGCCCAACTAATCACGGATTAACCTCACTAATCCTGATTAGTCACTAATCTATTCTAAGAATTCGGGACGGGTCGTTACAGCCTTCCCTCCTTAATTAATTTCGCCCTCGAAATTCCAACCGACCTAATTCTAGTCGTTCTTCCCTCCTTAATTAGTTTCATTCTCGAAACTCCAATTATCTTGATTCCACATCCACCCCGTGGAAAGTAGAATCGGCCTCGAAACTCGTGTACACTCGTACACCCACTAACCAGAACGATACTCATCTGCAACCAGACGTACCACTAACACTCACGTCGTATTGACTACATTCGACCACGTCGAATGACAGAAGTCGTACGCTCCGAACTGACACCACTTGTCAGATCTACCGTTTCGCTGACACAACCAACTAGACGGTTCCCTGCTCAACCACTAACTATCCTGTCGTCTGCTCCCACTGGGAGTCATCAGACCTCACACCGCGATCCACGCTGACACCTCCTACAAACTATCACCACTTGACAGTCATCAATCGAAAACTGTCACTATACTCACTCGTGGTTACACTAACCACCAACTCACTCAACCATGGGTAAACACTCACCCACAAAGCATTTCACTCAATCTGTGTGTAACTAGACCCATCAGAAATAACATGACCTACTGCACAGTATCCAATGTCTAGTTCACAACCTCGACTAATCCAATGGTAACGGAACCAATCCGTCTACCAACACGCTTACCAACATACTACCGATATAACCTATATACCGTCACCTGACACGACAAGTACACCCAGTATCGTACCTCGAATAACGCACAAGGTAAGTACATCTACCCATCAATTAGCTTACAACCACCTAGGTCATAGCCAATCACGTTTCTATTCTAGAGTCCATCTATCCAATCCAGCACTAGACAAATCAAAAACTCCGACCTATTATCCATTTCCAAATCCAAATTCGCAATTTCGTAAGAAATCCCGAATTCAAACCCAGAAATCATATCCATAGCCATGTCCAAATCCGAATTCGAAATCATTATTCCGTAACTAGCATTTGGAATAACCATTCTGGACCCAAATTCATAAAAGAAAATCCATAGTCAGGCTCCAGAATCAAATCCTGAATTGTCACCCAGAATCCGATTCCAAAACCCAAATACAGAAATCCTCTTTCAAGTTCCAAAAACAAATACTGAATGGTCATCCAGAAATCTGATTCCGAAACCTGAAATCTCGTTCTCGTCTACCGAGACGCACCATATCCGAACCTATCAGATACCTGCTCCACCGATTACCACATTACCATCAATTGACTTCATAAGGAAGCCAATCCCAATATCGACACATCTCTAAGACTGACCATATCCGACCACGTCAGAAAGCTACTCACCTGAGTAATATACCACACGGGATTCACTTCGAAAAGAAGTTCAGTCCCAACATGCTCCACTCAAACATCCAAGTAAGAGCGATAAACTCTCCACCTATCTGGATCCTCAAGATCACAATCCAGATTCAACACTACGTCACCCAACCATAAACGGCACGATCGAGAATCGTCACGACACCTAAACTCCACAACCCAGTCCCACATCTAAACCGATCAGTCAACGACGGGACACGCCGAGACTGTGGGTTCTCACTGATTACCTCGTATCGATCCTTGTCATTCCACCTAGGAAAAACCAAGGATGATACCCAACAATGACATCAACACTCATCCTACGTGAATGCAAACAAAACTCGCTGCACTCACCACGCCACGTAATTCAACATCGTCTGCCACCATGCAGAAGATGAGAATCTCAGTCACCTGACTTCGATATACTCAATACCAATGCGGAAAACCCACATTCCTCTCGTCACCTCAATCGCAACCTCTCGCGATTCTGAAGTTCCAACAAGATTGGAAACAACATACCGGGACATCAACCACGTGTCCCCTAACCAATTTAACTCTATCTGAGATCCACTCTGGGACCACAGATACCAAACATAAGCCCATCACGACGGATGTGACTCAACGTCATCACAATCACCGGCACCGGCACCAGCACCAGCACCAGCGCTAGTACCAGCGCCAACGCACTATCATCAACACTAGTATCAATATCAGCATCGGCACACCATGTGCAAAACTGAAAACCCTGGATCTCCGCTTATACTGAACGACGATCCCGTACCTCTACTCATATTGGAGAAACTCTGCCTCCCTCGTACCCAACAACTCTGGGTACAGTCACCCAGACATCTCATACGAGATAAGGAAACGTCCCCTGAACGTCCCTGATTCCCAACAACCGTAACTACAACCACTCTCGGTAGTAGCGCCTGCCCCACACTCGTGCAGACCTAACTACCAGACATCGCTATCGAGGTTCACATCCAACGGAATCAACCGCCCGTATTAACCACTCTGTATCCCACTCAGGGATTCCATCGACAAGTACCAACCCTGATAACTTGCCCAACCAAACACTAACCAGTCGCAACTCAACTAAACCAATGTCGTCTACCAGGTCGCCCATGACCTTAGTTGCGACAAACCACAACTGAGTAGCACGAAAACTAACTAGGTTTAACTGGTAAGTACAACCCTGACTGCGAAGTGTAGTCCCAACACAAGCTGACATGACTATACCGACTAACGAACCCAAATCTGAATAATCGTCAAAGTAACACCACTCGTCAACTCACATTTCTGAATCATACACCCAAGGTAGGGTTCCACGATCACACCTAGAGTTCCTCGGAACCCAACTGCGAAAAGCAATAAAATCAACAATCTGACCGACCCCGCGGTCCGACATCGTAAAGACGTCAATCCAATCCTACCGTCAATCCAACTAGGATTCCCCGAATATGGCTACTAACTTCCAACTACAGTAAATCCATCTAACTCCACCAAATCCGATCATCGGATAGTCACAACTTCAAACCAGTCGTCGGAACCAATCCTACGATATCGTAAAGACGATCCCAACTAACCGTCTCACGACCAAAACTCTCAAGTACGAATACGTTAATCCTTCCATAGGGTCCCACACTGTCAACCTTGACAGAACTATGGCAACCCCGGCATCAAGTACCGAACCAAGACATCCACGATTCAATCCTAATAACTATCGTATCGGCATCCCAACATCAGGTTGACCACGAACTGTAGCCCAATGAGATATCACATCCTCGACCTGTGTACATACTCCAAGAGCTGCACGGTTGCTCGAATAGAGACAACCCCGCTCTGATAAGCATCCTACGAGCAATCCTATGCTCTGATACCACGCTGACAGGACCCATCTCAATCCCCCCGGGATTAACGTGGGATGACCCTGCTCCCGTCTGACAAGGAGTGTCAGACAAGGGATACTTCCGACCTTTGCCCTCCCGGGCTATCAGAGTACGCCAGGATCCGGAGGAGGTATGTGATATCTCGATCTCTGCTACAGTCCACACCGTATCCAACCTGAAGGGTATTAAAAACAGAAAGACTGTGAGTGGACAAAAATAAAGAATTTATAAAAACATTTCATCAAAGACCTTTATACCCTCCCCTAAAAAACATGCATGCATAGTAAAACCATTTATCCAAACACATGTTAAAACATCCACAATTAGGGTCTCAGCCCAAAATTCTGTAAATACAAGTTATACGGGCTCCTGCCCAAAACCATTTACAAAAACCATAACACAGTGAACATATGAGGGATCTCGGCCCAAATCCATTTATCATTATAAACACAATTTTCCAAAACCAATTGAAATCATGTTTATCCATTATATTCATATCCAGAACCTGTCACGGTAAAATAAAGCTACACGTGTGATAACCGGGGTCTCAAACCCAAGTCTCTCCAGGGTCCACCCAGGTCAATGTCCGTAGATCACTGGCCCTCCCTGGAGGTAACGAACCATGCCCATCCTGAGAGTAACGAACCCAACTGGGGGGCGACTCCACTCAGTCAGTGCTCCGTGACTACTCCGGGGTCCACCCAGGCCAACGACCCTCCCCGGAGGAGACAATCATATATATATAGGATGGCATATAAAAAACCTTTTGAAATCATTATTTAAATCTTTCAAGAATTTCTGCCCGACCCCCATAAGCCGTCATGAACCATAAAATCCTTTTATGGGTTCATGCCGGTTCCCATAAACCGTCATGACCCGTAAATCCATTTTAAGGATTCATGCCAGTTCCCATAAACCGTCATGAACCATAAAAACCATTGGTAACACATAATTGGGCGCTAGGCCCGAATCCACATAGAAACTGGACCTCTGGTCCGAATCGTAAACCAACTGGGCCTCCGTCCCGATTCCGTAAAGCAAATGGGTCTCGAACCCGAGTTTACCTTTTCAAATCCAAAACCATTTCATCAAACTATTTCCAAAACCATAAGAATGGAAAATCAGAGTAAAATCGGAATCTCGATTTACGTGCAAGCACGTAAATCGCCTCGAAATACGTGAAACCATATAAATCACAAGCATCCAAATCAACATAATAAAATCATATTCATAATCCATTTGTAAATCCAAAACCATTTCATTTAGACCAGTAAAGACATACAACCCCGTATAGGCACCATATAGGGCTGAAACCTCGAAATACGTGTCTATACGTAACCACACATCCAAATGCACTCATGGCATCACAAACAAGTATTTAAAACATATAATAAACATTTATGCATGCACCAATTTAGAAAACAAGGTCCACTCACAGACCATCCGATCTGCCGCCTCGATTTGCATGCCATAGGCTCTCCCGAGCCGATCACTGTCACCAGGACTCCCAATCCTGTCCAAATTTTAATAGAAGGTTAATAACTACTTAATTAACCTCCCATCAAATCCCCGTAATTTTCCCGAACTTTTAACTATTTTTAAACTGACCCTAAACCTTTCGACACCCTGAAAATTATCGCAACGATATCCGATTGACACGAGACCAGTCCCAAAATCTTCATTACATTGAATAGAAGATTTCTCGTGTTGAACACTTTCCCAAATTATGGCCCAGGGGCCCTCACGAGCCCTTAGAAAGTCGAAAACACTGTTCATCATCATCCTCCTCAGAACTGAACCAATTACTATTCACGGGCACTGTTCACCGCACGGTTTTCTCGGGTTTTCGGACTGATTCGGGGTCCGTTTGGTCCCATTTTAATCCCTAAATTCCTATTTCTTCATTTCCTATCTAACCCAATCCCTAAAACTATGAAAACCCACCCGAAACCGAGCTTACATCCGCCATCAATGGTGGCCGGATTTTCTCTGGCCGTTCACGGACATGTCCGGCCATCCCAAGCCCCAAAACTAATCCCATTTTACTACTAAGGTCCCCATAAACCTTACCCAATAAACCGTAATGGAGTAAAAACCATTAAAACTCAAATTCGAATTTTCAAAGTTTTCTAACCTCACCGCCGAGCTCCGCCGTCCACCACCGTGAGCCACCACCCTCCCCAGTCGTGGCTCGTCGTCCTTCGTCTCTCATCACCCTCTCACGGTCACACACACAGCATATGGGTTCATGGTGGTATGTGTGGGTTGTGTGTTTTGAAGAAAAAAGAAGAATGAAGAACATAGGGGGGGTGCGGGTTTGATGAAGAAAGTAGAAGAAATGAAGGTGATGATATTGATGGCTGATGAGAGAAGTGAGGATTAGATGATTAGATGAGTGGTGAGGATTTGAGAGATTAGAAGGAATGGATGGTTAGGATTTTAAGTTGTTAAAATTAATTATATAATAATTATTATAATGTAATTTAATTAATTAGATCCACAATTTAGGGGATTGTCCAATGGGATGAGTGACACTTGTCACTCATCCATGGGACCCACTAAAAATATCTGCCTAATCAGATTTCGCCAAATCATCCCCGCCTCGAAGTACGTGCATAGTGAAATCGAACTTCCGTGACCTATAACTCTCCCGTTCGAAATCCGATTTCAGCCTGCCGTCTGTCTATGGATTCGTATCGTCCTTATCTACGTAATAGTCCTCGGCCATCGGACATCCCGTTCAAAAAGTCAACTATTTTGCCTTTTAACCAAAATTACCAAAATTCCCCTAAACTTCCCAACGTCATAACTTCTACTACGAACGTCGGAATTGAACGTGCCACCTGTCTACGAACTCGTGACGTCACGAACTACGTCACGGTCATCGGTCAAAGTCCGTTTGACCGTCCGAATGAAAATTCAACGTTTTGCCACGACTAGGGGCAAAACGGTCATTTCGCATCGTTCGTCCGATTTCGCCCAACTAATCACGGATTAACCTCACTAATCCTGATTAGTCACTAATCTAATCTAGGAATTCGAGACGGGTCGTTACAGTTAAAGTGCCAAGTTTCCAAGATTTCACGACCAATATGGAACTCGAAAGCAAAACCATGAAAACCATGGTTTCGAGTTTTAGGTCTGTCTACTCTCTTGCTTTCCCAACTTCTCTTTTCTCTCCATCTCTTTCCTTTCTCTTCTTTTTCCTCAAATCTCCTTCCCTGGTCGTGCCTTCTCCTTGTTCTCCCATGTTTTCGTATCACCTCCACGTTTTTCTAGTTTTTCCTCTCTTTTGGTGCCTCTCCACAGAACCCACACAACTTGCTCTCCTTTTTCTACCCATTTTTCTAAGTATATATATATATATAAGTAGGTCGATAGTGGAAAAAAAATGGGAAGAAAATTTTAGAAAGTTCTAGGGTACTCTAGGTCATACTAGAAATGACCAAAATGCCCTTCAAGCACAAATTACCAAAATAACCTTAAGGATTTTTTACTCGAAGCAACCTCATACAATCTTCGATTTTGGCGTGCCACCTGTCTACGAATTCAGGATCCCGAGACCTTCATAACGGTCTTCTTGCAATTCTCAGATGAGGTCCATAACAAAAGGTCAATATTTTGACTTTTTCCCAAGGAAAAATATAAATAATATCTCCACAAGAATTATTTATCAATAAGGAGTCAATTAATATATAAACGTTCTTTGCTAAAAGAGTTATTTATGAATTAGAGCTCTTCTCCGACCAATGATAAATAATACAACGAATGACTTATTATTAATAAAATCCAATACTAAATATACTTCCAAGAAGAATTACTTCTTCATGCCACTCTTTTCAATTAATCAAAAGCTCTGATGACCCCTAGGTCTCCTTTATAAATACAAGGCCTCCCTAGTCCCTACACCTCATCAGTTATTTTGCTTTCTATTTTTCACTCCTCAATTAAATTGACTCACTTAGGAATCCAAGTGTTTTTAGTTGAAACTATCCCTTGGAATAAGCTTCATCCTTAACCTCGTCTAGTTTTCATGTGTATAGGGATGGAATGGAAACCACTCCCTCGCAGTAAGCTTCAGTCTTACCTCGTTTGTCTATTTTTCCTACGTGTAGAGATGGAATGACAAATCTTAATCTGGACGATTTCTCCATCAAGAAAGGCAAATTTAAAAATATACAAACACAACAACAACAACAAAATGTTGTCATTCCTATCACACCACCACGCAGATCAAACAATCGCCTCTTGTCACTTATCATTGAATTGATCCTTTATAGACTCACTTTTAACACTGGACTAAGAAATGAATAATCTAATTCCATCGTAGTTACTTTCAAATTCAACTTGTTAATACTTCAAAAAGTAAAGATAGATGAAGAGGAGACAAGACGGGTGATCTCAATGGGAACTAGATGCCATCTTTGTTTTATTGATTTCATTTTTTAATGTATCCCTTTATTTATTTTAAATATTAAATTACCTTTATACTCCTCAAATAGAGGAGGAAATAGTAAAAAAAAATTTAAAAACTCTAGCCTCTATTTTATCTCCTTCTAATTCCAAAGAAAAAGCAAGGTAAGAGGGACAAGGGAGAATATCATCTTCTTCCCTCCTCTCCTCAACCAATTTTCCTTTTTTTCTTTTAAGTTCGCAATAAGAGTCCCTTTGTAGTAATTGTATGTTATGAGCAATGATCAAATTTGAGTTTTTCATCATATTATTTTGTTATTTTTTCAATTCATCTACGTACCCAAAATCTTACTTTAAAATTTCTTCTTTCCCCAAATCTTCTACCTTTTTTATGGAGAAGTTTTGCCGCAATATTTCCTATTGGTTTTTGTCATAGTAGTTAGATTAGAACTTTTCCCTTTCTTTGCTTTTAAGCGTAATTGGATTAGAGATTAAACCTTCCTTAAATCTGTCATACTCTTCAAGTTTTTTAAAACCAAATGTGATGAGTTTGACGATGGTAGTCATTAATTTTAGTGAAAGTAGTTTGTTTAGGGTTATAGGCATCATTAGGATTTGGCTGGTTTTGGGTTTTGTAGACTTGATTTGTAATTGTGTATAATTTTAATGTGTAGATTTATTAATTGTTAGTGCAGCTTTATCCATACTAGTATTATCATATTAATTTGTGAGATCTTATTGTCATAACTAAATTTTAACTGTATAATTGCAATTTTTTTTTCGATATATAATGATCACTTTTAATTTAAAAAAACAAAGAATTCGAGCATTAAAATCTATAATAATAATTTAGTAAGCAAACCAAATTGGCACTCAATGTACAATTCAAGCAGAGTGCAACGGGAGGCGGAGATTAATGATCACTTCTCTTGAAAACATGTAGCCATAACTGGTTTTTATAAAATTTAAAAATAAAAAAAAAACGTTGAAAGAATGAAGACAAGGTTAGTATCATGGATTGAAAAATCGTCACTATCGCCGGATATATCGGTATTTCCGACCGGCGGCATATAAGAAGGGGGGAAGAAATTGGCCGAAATTTCGACATGATTTCTTATTTTGAGCCCACCGATCCTTTCCTAGGATCAAAACGATGAAGATGCACAATTAAATCATGAAAATCGGACGTAAAACGAAGAAGATTGAGCCGGGTCTTGCCGTCGGGTCGGGAAACCCAGGTTGCAAACCCGGCTGGAGGTAGAGGATGACTTCTATTGTTTATATTTATATGATTGGCGTTAGTTAATTTGCAAACTTGCTGGCTAACAGCGTTGGTTGGCGTTTTGCTTCTCAGTTTTGGGGTCTTAGGTTCGACCGGCTCAAGCCATAAGTTACCTTTTTTTTTTCCTTTTTTATCCATTTAAATTCATTTCTTTTTTTCCTTTTTTATCCATTTAAATTCATTTCTTTTTTTCCTTTTTTATCCATTTGAATTCATTTTTTCCACTTTTCAACAGAGTTTGGGTTTTTCATTTTTTATCCAATTTTAAATATATCAATTACTTCCAATTTTTAAACAAAGTTTGATCCTATTTTTTCATCTTTTGTTTTTCCAATTTAAAATATATTTAAACTTATTTTATCATTTTTCTTATATTAAATTTTTGTATGTTTATTGTTATGTGTTTAATATATTAACATTCAATTATAGTAACTCACTTTAATTTATGTTTATATTTAAGATTTTATATTATCAGTCATCGTCAGAATCATATTACATCATATTATTCATCATATATTTATTATATCAAAATCATTTTATAATTTTTATTAGTCATATATAACCATTATTGGGTATTTAAGTTTTTTCCAAAGTTTCATTCTAAATTTCCAACTTTTAAATCGAATTTTCGTCATTTTTGTTGACCGTAAACGATATCGATATCGATACCGATATTTAGGGCGAGATATCCGTAAATTTGACGAGCGATATATCCATCGATATCGATATTTCAATTCTTGGTTAGTATAAGCAACCTCGTTGAAATTCCTCTTCAATGAAAAATTAACCAAAATTTGTGGGCACATATACAATACAATACAATAAGAAAATTAGTGTTGAACGTTCCCAAAATATATTTGTTGTACCTGCATTCCCATTGCTACAAGCAGAAAGAAAGGCAGCTCAGAGATTAGCAGAGCTCATTGCAGATGTGCTTTATCTCATACATAATAAACAAATGAATGCACGCAGCGCTTAGACTTGGTCCATTAAATGCATACATCCACGAAAAATTTGGAAACAAATATTCAATGTATTGAATTGGAAAAACAACAAATAAGTTCCTCTCAACTTTCCCACACAGAAATAGTAACTGTACAGTAAAAAATTCCCCCCTACCTGCCGTGTATCAGTGGTCAAATCAACAATCTCAGCTATTCTTCAAATCATATCTGAAGCAGCAAAAGCATGGAAACACACAAAACTCCATCGCTTCTAATTTCTGACTATAGAAAACCTCCAATCTTGTTTTCATCTCAATACCAACCAGACAGCCTGCTCTCGGGTTTGTCTTCACATATCATCTTGCCTATAAGCATTCACCCACGCTCGTTTTCACACAAACACACAGCGAATAGTAGGCGTCGCCTCATTTTTCATTTCAGATTACAGTATCTCCACTAAAGCTTATGACCGTTTATCAAATTTCCAAGGAAACTACAGCCTTTCTCCCTGCCAGTACAATCATGACGTAACTCAAGGTTTTGACCATCAGGAGGTCTCACTATCATTCATATGCTGGCCCAACCAATCGCACATGTTGGTGGATCCTTGGATGGAAGCTACACCTGTAGCAACTAACTAAACGCAATACTGACCGCATTCCACCGAAAAGCTCTTGTGAAAAAAAAAGGTTCAAATCAGGCATGCCTGGATGCTTGAAGGTTTTATCAATATCTACTTGACCATGTCGCTTCTGACCCTCTAGAAGATGGGTTTCCATATGATCTCCAAACCTCTCTCCACTGCCGCCTACTGCTACTTCTTTCAAATGGGTAATTTTGAACATCTGCTGGCATTCTAGATGTGCTGCTTCCAGTGCGTTTCTTTTGTGCGTTCCTCATCTCCTCTTCAGCATCATACCTTGAACGCTGCAAATGAGTAAAACGCTGCATTTCTTAGAAATATATTGATACAATACCAACTTTTTGTCAGGAGGGTGCAATACAATGGCAAATAGATACAAACGGAAACTATTATTGCGAAAGCGTGTTGAGACCTTGGTAGGGTCTGAAAGTACTGCATATGCCTCCCCAATCATTTTAAAAAGCCTGTCAGCATCCTTGTGCACTTCTTCTGCTATCTCCTTCCAAAGCCCATCATCACCATTATCGCTCTTTGCAAAGAATTGACCAGCCTATAAAGGAACACATTAAATGCCTGAAAAGTAACCAGTGCGCAAGCAAAAGAATCAGAAAATATTACACACCTTGTCAGGATGATGTCTAAGTGCAGCTTTCCGGTAGGCCTTCTTAATTTCAGATGCAGAAACAGATGGTTCGACTCCCCTGTCATTATATCCGAAATAACTTTAAATGACTGTTAAAATTTCTTTTTATTAGAATTAAACGTCTGGATTAAAAAGCTATACATTTTCTAATGTAACCATAAAATGCATGAATACGCTGTACTTCTTAGATTGCTCAGGGGAATACTCATAATTGTTGTTTCAAGTGTATACAGGATGGAATTTGATGAAACACCCATAATTTCAATCAAACGATGCTCTTAGTTTAGTTTATTTGAACAATCAAATCAAGCTTCAACTTTTCGGTTGGTGAGGAAGTTAGGATGGAATAGCAGCCAGAAAACCTGAATAGATGCTAATATCAGTCAAACTTTTTCACATAATAGATGTTATATCTTTATTAGAGCAGCATATTGTAGCTTAAATGGTCCATAGTCAGCACGAAAGGCAGGTGTTTCATTTAAAGAAGTCCATCTTCAACATTTTTTTAAGTCTTCTGGCATTTCTCTTTTTGATCTCCCTTCTATACTTGGGCTGCAACTCTTAGCAGATTTATTTAAATTACTTCCTTCCAAGTTAAATCCCTTTGATAGCTAGTAGGATTAGGCTTAATTTCCTGTTAATAGCAGGATTAGGTCTTTTATATATACATCCATTATAAATCAGAAAGACAGACTTGAACAACGGAATAAACAGATTTGTCTCCACAAGTATTATCCTTTTGGTTTTCCCTTCTATCTCTATTCTCCTCTCTAATGTCCATTTTTTATCCGTTGTCTTCAACTATTCCCTTATTCTGTAATCTAAATCTATTTCTTGAACCCTACTTTGGCTTCTAATCTTCCCGCATTTCAAAATTCTTGTTACTAGTTCTACATCAACCTTCTTGGTCTAAAATGTTAAAAATATCTAAGAAAGTCTGTCAAAAAACACGAGCAGAAGAGTCCCAGTCGAAACCAAAACATGCCCATCAGTTCATGAGAACTGCACTGGTATCACCTTGAAATGAAGGGCCATGTGACAAATTAATTAACATGCAAAGTGGTCAACCTCAACTAAATATTTAATCCTATATTTTAATATAAATCATAAATTTATATTTGTAGACGCATCCAACAGAGGGGAAAATACATAATCTTATGCTAGAAAGAAATATAGAAAGATAACTTACATAATTAGGTACATATCCAAAGGGCTAGCCTTTCTGTCTTCTTCCTCTATTTCGGAAAGACGAAAACGAGCTTGTCTCAAATCATTTATGCAGCTAATGGATCTCTCGGATGTTCCAAACTGATTGGCTTTTTCCTCTACCTGCATAGTGAGAAGCGATACAAGTCTTTGAAGATCTCTAGCTGCTTGTCCATAATCTCTGATCATCTCACATAATGTAGCTCGTCGAGTAATAGCCTGTAAAAGTATTTAATTTAATAGCGGTACAATCTCTACAAACAAGGTTATGAAACGGCAGATAACATCACTGTAGCAGTGAAAACCCTGTAGCTGTTTATTTCACTTACTTCCTCCCAAATTCTACAATAAATGAACAAAAGTATTATACCACGCCATATTCATAATACTCCATTACTTCCCACAAACGGGAGGAAATCTGTGTAAATAAGGGGAACAGAAATATAAATTCATTACAGATAGTACACGTAATGGCCTGGACGAGATAACTAACTGGAATGTTTAAATCCTGTGAGAGTTACTAAAGAGGTTTTACCTTCTAGATCAGACACAATATTTTATTAAAGAGGTAATATCAAAATACTTGACATAATGAACCAGAAGTCCACCATCAGAATGACACAACCCTAAAATAAGCCCACAATACACCTCTTACATTATCATACAACTATAATAGTAGTAAATTAAAATCATCAGCATGTCACATCAAAGAGCTGTTATGAAAACATCAGCATTAACAAACCTTTAGATAATTTCCATCAAGAGCTATGGCTAGACTGCAGTCAGCAATGGCATCTATAATCTGGCCCAGCGCTTTGTACGCAGCAGCACGATTGCAGAAACAAACAGAGGCAAATGGGCGTGATTCCACATTGCATGACAAAGCAGTGGTATAATGCTCAACAGCATATACATGCCTTCCAGCTTGAAATGCTTCATTCCCTGAAGCCTATGATGAAGAATAACGAAGAAAATCAATGAATAAGCAGCATAAACTACATATATCGGATGACTAGAAACTACTACATATCTGAAAAAACAGAAAACCTTTAGGCAGACATCATAGCCTCATAGGAAGTGCTAAAAACATGGGAATATTATCGGCAAGGATAATTAATAAGTTTTGATAACAGACTTTCTGAGTGGAATGACAGTATTATAGGTGCAGCTAGAAAGCAATGTAGTAACAAGGATAAACTATCAGTGGAAATATCAAAAAAAATTACAAAAACTACAGAGTATTAAAAATTTAGATGTTCCTATAGGAAATGCTCAATTCTTTTCAGAACATTTGGAAAATGTTCCCTTCAATTTACACAACTTCATTGGGTGAAAAATCTTTTTCATTGTTTCTTAACTTTTGTTTGTGCTCTTCTTTGAATGCAAAAACATTAACTAGACAGCTACTGTAATCATATGAAAGTGTCTGACAAGAATTCGAACACATTGCAGAGCAGCCAAATGAAGGAAAAGAAAAATTAAGACCAATTTCCATGAATAAGAAAAATGGCACAGTAATATGTTTTGCTTATTTCCAAATGGTAATTGCTGATATTCCAATAACATTTTGTTTTCCGGTATGATGCTCCAGTAATATGTTTTCTTTTTATAAGTAAAAAGAAATTTATTGAAGCAAGAAAAGAGAAGTAAAAATAACATAAGAATGTGTTTATCAAAATACAGATTAACATCCCAATCTACAAAAAATTGAAAATGGGTAGAGATGACTCAAATTTTACCTACTAAAGATAGATTGAAACAAGGAATCTTGGAGTTCTCAAATCACAGCAACCTATTGGTGGGTCGGTGGGTTTTGTGGAGGGAGGGGTTGGCGGGGGGTGGAACGAATACTATTATTAGTCCCCAGCCTCAGGCACACTAGACTCAGCTCCATTCTCACGACACTTGCGTTGCATCTTCTTTCCAACTGGATGCTCTTTTGGGCGATTCAAACTTCCAGGGGAACGTCCAACCTTAGCCTTCAGAGCAGCCTTAGCTGCCAAAGCTTTCTATGAAGCGACACGAATTGGCTCATCAAGAAGAAACTGCGACAAAGGCGCAGCTGTTCCAAAACTCCTGAGAGGTTGTGAAATTCCGCATTGTTTCTTGAGAGATGGTTCACTATCAACCGGCAAGTCAACTTCCTTCTACTCCCCACCAATGTCAAACTAGGGCCCATTGAAGAAGATCTTGGTATTCTCTTTAAAAAGAAGTTCTGGAAGAACACTCCATTTGGTCAAAACAACATACCTTTCTTGTCAATGATTCTATCAGCCCAAGGCTTCAACAATTCACTTCCTCCCCATCTCTGAATAAGGCAGAAGAGATCTCTTCTTTCCTATCGGGCCCCTTTCTCATAACTCCTAGCGCAAGTCATTGAAATTGTTCCATCACATACTCCTTTAGGTAATCTGGAACATTCTATATGCAGTCACGGAATAGACGGAGATCACGTCTTATCGATTCATCCGACTTTTTACGAAATTAAATAGTACCCCTCTTTCCTTAAACACACCAATGTCCAGATCTCTTACCATCTTTGGTACTTCCTTAACGTAAGTTTTATTAAGGATCCAACCGAATCAGAAGAGATTGCGAATCAATCTCAATCTCCATGATCGGCTGGCCCTAGGTCAACCAGGAATCTGTACAGATTCCTTCCTTTTGTACATACTTAGCTAGTTTCTTTCCTTCCAAGTTAGGCCTAGTTTAGCTAGTTTATTTCCTTCCTAGTTAGGTCCAGTTCAGACCTGTATATATCTCTTCCACTACTGTACATCTAATTAATTAAGAAATACAGAAGTATTTTCAATACCTTTTATGGTATCAAAGCCCTAAAGCTCCACCGAGCAAAACCCTAGAAAAAAAAACACCCAGAAACAAACCCTAATCCATGGCCGCCCAACCCACCGCCGCTGCTGCTCAAACCACTACCGCCCCTTTCAATCCTACCCTCCCACCAACCACCGGTGACCCAACCCCTAATCTACCCGCCCTCATCACCATAAATATTGTCGCCCAGCTTCCGGTCAAGCTCACAGCCAACAATTTTTTCCCTTGGCGTGCCCAGTTCCATGCCCTTCTTCACGGGTATGATTAATGGGTTTCGTGGATGGCTCTCATCCCTGTCCACCAGCAACAGAACCTGCGCTCCGCGCCTTCTGGTTCCGCCAGGACCAGCTTCTTCTTCACTCGATCTTGGCTTCAGTTTCCCCTCAAGTCATCACACTTATTGCTGCCGCCAGAACCTCTGCCGCTGCATGGCAGCGCCTAACCCATATCTATGCAAGCAAGGCCCGTGGTCGTGTGCTTGGCCTCAAGGAGAGACTTACTCTAAAGGACATGTAACATACGTATGGTGGAAGGAGTCCCCATAGTGCATGCATTCCCCCTACATAGTCCGTAGAATAATTTCTCAATTAGAAGGGTTGCAATATAATATATACGTTTGAAAATTCCAAATTGAAGATCTCTTGATCCCATATATCGATCTAGTTCTACATCTTAACGCTGATGTAATGAATTGAAATTGAGCTTCAATTCGTGAGTCGGGAATGGCATCATTTATTAAAGGGTGCTAGCGTTGACAAGAGATGAGCTAAAGTGGCGGCCAGGCAGTTGACCAGACTTTATCACATACAGACAGCAAGCAAGAGATTTGCCAGTTTATCCGGAAAAGAAAATTCTTGTAAAAGAAAAATGCTTCTGCCTCTTGGCAGAATGCTTTTGCTTAATCACAGCATAGATTTCGGAGTCTGTAAATTTTGTGGTATTTGCGATGAGTATTATCCAACAAATTGTTTATCAACAACTAAAGAATATGAACTTTCTACTTATGATGGACACGAATTGAAATATAATCAAATTGCTTTGGGCCATTTACCAATGTTAGTAATTGATGATTATACAATATCAGAACAATTTTTAATTTTCCTGAAGAAAAAAAAATAGGGAAAGAATAAGATCCCATCCCGAATAACGAGAGATATGTAAAAAGCGAGTCTGATTACGCCTATTCCTAATCATAAATGGAATGTGACAACATAGGGATCCATATGTAAATATAGTACCTATTTAGATACGCTTGAATGACCCCTTCTCATAATTCGAATGTATATAACTCAATTCTGGTCTGGTCCGGTATTCCATGAACATTTATTCATGGAATCTAAAGTCGATGCCTCCCTTTCTAAAGATCTGCCAATAGATAATTGGAGAATTCTGTTGAAGCCAAAGATGTTGTTGAAGACTCTTCAAAGTCTTCAACTCCAGCAAGTGTTGACGCCTCATTGAGGGATAATATCTCTGAGATTCTTGTTTCATAATCTATGTTCAGTTGATCCTTCTACCCAAGGATACCAGAACAGTTCTTGAAGCCAATGCCGTAGCATGGGAAGTTCTTCCAGAGATTGAGGGATTAATCATAATGAAACTGCTTTGTCAAAATCTCAAAAAAAAAAAAAAACAACGAAAGCAAGCACTGATTCGATCTAAACCTTATCCTACTTGGACTAGGAAAACTACTCATCCCTCTAATTTATGAAGTTCCTTTATTGGAATGCCTGAGGTAACTCCTCAATCCAGCAAATTCTTAAGAACCTTTACCTTGAGAATAAATAGGGAAGGGCTATCACATAATAAGCATAGCCTTCAGGGGAGATGTAGGGGGCAGGTCCCCAAACATCAGAGAACAGTAATTGTAGGGGTCGTGTGCTTGTAAGAGAAGTCTCACCTAACAGGAGACGATGACTTTTATTGCATTGACACGAGGAACAAACAGATGCTGAAATTTTTAAAGGTACAGAAATGGAAGTTGAACGAAAAACAAACTCTAGGACTTTTTTACTAGGGTGACCAAGACGACGATGCCACAGGGTAGGGGATGCCACCACACCAGCCAGAGCTTGAGGTTGTTGGGAAGAAGGGGACCATTCGTACACACCGTACTTACTCGGGCCGTGAAGAAGGACCGCCCCCGTGCTGAGATCCTTGACCTGGAAGGAATCAGGGTAGAATTCAATGGAAGTTCGGTTAGTAGTGTTGAATTTAGAGATAGAAAGCAGATTCCGGGTCATATGAGGAACACAAAGGACATTTTTGAGTTTAAAAGGACGGGAGGAGTGGTGTTAACAGTGTGGCTTATGGGTAACCCCTTACCATTGCCAAGAAGGATTTCATCAGGGCCACTGTAGGTGTGGACTTCAGTGAGCTGTTGACGGGTGGAGGTTACATGGTGAGAGGCACCCGAATCAAGGAGCCAAGGAGTAGAGTAACCAGGGGTAAGAGAGTTGGCCACGGGTTAGTGGGCTGTTTGGTGCTGCAATTGGGGGCAACGTTTGGCACTATGGCCGATAGTACCACACCATTGGCAAGTGCCACGGTAGCCACTGCCAGGAGGGTTGGAGGTGCAACTGGAGTCAGAACCAGGTTGATGGGTACGCTGGTTGAGAGGGGCGGTTGGGCTCATGGGAAGTGGGGCGGGAAGTGTAGCCACGGTTGGAGCGGTTGAAGCCAAGGGGTGTTTGGGTGGCATTGACTGTAATAGGGGCAGCAGGGGAGGGGTTGGCACGGTTGGAGGCAAGTTCATGCTGGATAAGCATGTCATGGATGTTTTCGAAAGAGACAGAAGTGTCTCAGGACCGGACAGCAACAGCAATGTCCTTAAATTCAGTACCCACGCCGTTCGACACATGAAGAAAGAGATCGTCATCTGATAAGGGAGTAGCGATGGCAGCTAATTCATCGGCAAGTACCCGGACCTCCTGTAGGTAATCTGAAACAGGGCGGCCATTTTGTCGAAGGAGGGTCAGCCGCTCCTTGAGACCAAGAACACGGGCTCTGGCCTTGCTGGCATAGAGGCAGCTGAGGCGACCCCAGGCATCATCGGAGGTCGTGGCGGCAGCAATGAGGGTGATCACCTGCGGGGAGACAGACGCTAGGATGGCGTGGAGGAGAAGCTGGTCTTGACGGAACCAGAAGGCTTGCTGGGCTGGTTCGGTGGGAGGAGAACAAGGATAGGTGCCGTCCACATAGCCCATAAGGGCATATCCATGAAGGAGAGCATGGAATTGTGCGCGCCAGGGGAAGAAGTGGTGGTTGTGAGTTTGACAGGGAGTTGAGCAGCAGTGTTAATAGTGATGAGGGAGGGGAGGGCAAGTACGGTATCAGTGGGTGGTGAGGGATTAGGGTTAAGAGTGGCGGCGGCGGCAGTAGGTCGGGCAGCCATGAGTTAGGGTTTATGGTTTTGTTTTCTGGGGTTGCTCGGTGGAGCTTTTACAGCTCTGATACCATATAACGTATGGAATTTTCTGTTTATTGAATTAATTCACAAAGTGTACAAAGTAGGATATTTATACAGAAAATAGAGAGTCCTAACTAGGTAAGAACTAGGAGAGTCCTAACTAGGCAATATACAACCTAGGCAAGTTTATAAACTAAGGAAGAACAGATATTAAGGAGAGATTCTGTTAGCTGAGATTCCTTAACAGAATTAAGCCTCAAGTGTGAGACATAGGATCCAATACGACCTAAGCCCATAAAGATTATGACTAGACCCAAGTTATAGCAATTTTGTGCAATTCTAAGCCATCCTGAGAGCCACTAGACCCAATGGTGCGGTTTATGGATTCAACCCATCCCATCTTTTCTGGGCCTTGAATTAAGCCCAATTTTTGGTTTTGTCATACAATAAGATCCAATTTTTTTGGACTCCTTAGGTTTGGCCCATTACCTTGAGTAAGGCCTAATGCATACACCTCTTGTCATGAAAATGTGATCTTATCCACAAGACCCAATTGTCGGCGTATGAATGTGGTTTCGATCCTTTCGGCGATGCCAGAAATCGTTTTGATATACAATTTTATCTTATTTCAATTTTCTTTATTATCCTTGATCCGTAAGTAACCTTTTCCTTTCCTTGGGAACTACCTCTTAACAAGATTGATTCATTCAGATCTTGGTCCATGATGGCCTTTTTATTGATTTTCACAATTGGATTTCTCTATGAATGGAAAAAGGGCGCTTCGGATAGAGAGTAATCACTAGTGTTGGGGCAAAAATCGAGGGAAAGGAGAAAGGAAAAAGGAAAAAGCAATGCCCACATTAAACCAATTGATTCATCATGGTAGAGAAGAAAAATGGCACATGGACCGTAGTTGAGCTTCGGATCAATGTCCCTAGAAGCAAGAAGTATGCCCACGTGTTTCAACGAGAACACTGAAAAAACCAAATTCAGCACCATATAAGATATCCAAAGTACGTTTGAGCAATCGACATGATATATTTGCTCAAATTCCAAGGGAAGGTCATATTTACAGGAACATTCTATGGTGTTAATAAGAAGAGGCAGAGTCAAAGATTTGCCAAGTATGAAATCCCATTGTATTTGAGAAGTCAAGGATTTACTGGGAATTCCGGATAAAAGAAGAGGTAGAACAAAATATGGTGTGGAAAAACCCAAATCGAGATGAGTGGAAGATGCCTCTGGAACTTACTAGTTTTTCTAGATCAGTCGAAGTATTCGTTGAAAAGTCTCAATGCTCTCTTCAACAATATTGAGAGCAAGGGCCGCAATAGCCACTTTAACTCATTTTGTTTCTAAATGATCCCGCATTTCCCGAACCTTCTTACTCAGTGTACTTGAACGATAGGACACACTCCTGCTTATTGGAAAATAAGAAAGGAGAGTCGAGAAATATATTGGAAATTGGAACATTATGAAAGAAAGAACTTTATAAAGAAGTAGCAATGATACACAAACAAGACTATACAGTTTGCCAGTTCTCGCACACCATTCCCCATCGCTGTATGGAGATAAAGATATTAAGCCTTAATATGCTATAATGTCTTTCCAAGGACATCCACTCATACCTATCACCACATTGTTAGAGTCTACCTATTAAGAACCCTGCCAAATCACAGGAGATTGAGAATCCTTCTCCTTTATTCGACTGGTCAAAGATCTACCAGAATCAACCTTGATTCCGTCCTATTGTATTTCATTCCTAGTTAGTCTCTACACATACATACCTAGTTAGGTCTCTACCTATACATTCCTAGTTAGGAGTCTATCAAACATTTGTATAAAATAGGGTACTGCTGTACACAAAGTATTCAATCAATAAAACAGAAATCTGTTTATAGCTTTCATGGTATCAAAGCATCTAAGCTCCACCTAGTGAATTCCAAAACCCTAATTCCCGGATCCTCAGTTTCCATGGCCGCCCCACCCAACCCTGTCTCGGCTCCTTCCCTCCCACCACCACCACCCCCACCCGCCGTCGATTCCGCCCTTCCGCCCTCCCTTATCACCATCAATGCCACAGCCCAGCTTCCTGTAAAGGTCACGTCCAATAACTACTTCCCTTGGCGTGCCCAATTTCATGCCCTCCTCCGTGGGTACGATCTCATGGGGTTCGTGGATGGCTCTCATCCCTGCCCCCCTTACACAGAGCCTGCGCAACGTGCCTTCTGGCTCCGCCAGGACCAACTCCTCCTCCATGGCATCCTGGCCTCTGTCTCCCCTCAAGTGATAACCCTAATTGTCGCTGCCCCCACCTCTGCTGCTGCTTGGCCGCGTCTTACCCACATCTATGCTAGCAAGGCCCATGGCCATGTTCTAGGCCTCAAGGAGCGCCTCCATCTCCTCCGCCATGGTGACCGCCTTGTCACCGATTACATGCTGGAAGTTCGTCTCATCTCTGACGAACTTGCTGCTATTGACACCCCCCTCGCTGATGATGACTTGCTTCTCTATGATCTCAATGGGGTGGGACCCCAATTCAAAGACATCACTGCTACTGTCCGGTCCATGGACACCTCTGTGTCATTTGAGAACTTGCATGAATTGCTTGTTCAGCATGAGGAAGCCACCAAACGAGACAGGCCAGCCCCCACCTCGGTTATCACTGCAAATGTCTCCCAACATCCTCGCAGCTATCCCTCTAGCCGTGCTGCATCAACAAACCACAGCGGCCGCTACCACCCCCCAACTCACGACTTCTCCCGCTCCTCTGTCCCACGGACCACCTCCTCCATAAGCTCGGCTAACAGCCGTCACTCCACCAACCCTCCCACTAGCTACCGTGGCTTCTGCCAGTGGTGTGGAACTCAGGGCCACAGCGCAAAACGATGTCCCCAACTTCAGGCCTCTTCCCACAACACTCCCGTGGCCAACCCTGCCACCTAGGCCCCCTCCCAGAACTAGTTTCTTGACTCTGGTGCTTCGCACCATATCACTGGACACACCCACCACCTCTCTGATGCGCAGCAGTACAGCGGTCCGGACGAAATCATCATAGGAAATGGTATGGGACTTGGTATCTCCCACACAGGTTCTGTCTCCTTACCCTCCCCCAAGCATGTAACATTTACTTTCGAGTTGTGATGGCAACATGCAAAAGTAGACTTCCCAAGTTGAGGCATATTCTCACCAACTATTCCCTTTTACCATCACCAACCCCCCCCCCCCCCCCCCCCCCCCCCCAAAAAAAACAGAAAATCCCACTATTACTATCTTTACTAACCCTTCGAGATTCTAGAGAGAAATGGGTAATATGTTCTTATATTCCTTAAGACTGGAAACAAAAACAAAAATTACACCTTATCTCCTCTCCAGCTCAAGTAGCCAGAACGTTACCCATTTAACTGCAATTAATTTCCTCTCGTGCATGTCATTCAGTGGACATGCCTTTACATACTAGAAAGTGTGCATATCAAACATCAACTACATACCCACGTTCTTACCTATGTCCCGACTCATGTTTTCAATCAGAAATTTCATTCTATGCATATAGAATTCAAAATTGACAGAATAGTGTTAGAAATATGGCACAGATTGACCATACCTTATGAGCTAAAAGTTCACGTACGGTGAGAACAAGAGGTATTGACGATTCCAAAGTTTTTCTCCAATTCCTGGAAGCTCTAATTAGTGTTAGGACCTCCAAACCAAGTAGTACTCATTAACATAGTTGAAAAAGTGAATTTTGGTCTATAAGTTACCTATATGTGGTAGACAGCTTTTCCTCTTGTTTCTCTAATGAAGTAAGACCCTCCTCAAGTTTTCCTAGATAAAAGTAGGATTTGAAAGTCACACGGCAACGCCAGAGTCTGAAATAAAGATCATCTTTGGAACCATCTGAAGAAACGGCCTGGTCATCAGCTGAAGAGTTGTTCTTTTCAGCAGAACTAAGGGTCTGCTCACACAGCTGAATTGCCTCTTCGTACCTTCGCATCTGTTAGGAATACAAAATTCAAGCCACAACTAATTGAAATCCATTCTCGGTTTCTGGCAATTGTTTTAAGTAGACAGGTTAACTTACTTTTAATCCACTCAATAAAGATTCACATTATCATGAAAACAATAAGAAGAAAAAAACTAACCATGAAAAGAGCCTTAGCTTTCATTTCGAGTAATTTTTCTGAGCTAGGGCTTATTACCAAGCCTTCAGCAATAAGTTCCAATGCAGCATCTGCATTGGTAGATAACTTCCATTGCAAAAGTTCAGCAGAAAGATTCAGGCATTCAGACACTTTCTGCCAGAAATTTAAAAAACTGTAATCAATTTCTTTACAAACACTTCTACATAACATTTTAGATTTGTATACGTGCACACATATCATATATAATACATATATATATATATATCTACACACACATACAGAATCCAAAGGTTAGCTGGTTTCTAATTTGACTCTTTTTTTTTTTTTAAGGATGATCCTCGAATTGAGACTTGCCAAATAGACAGTTCAGATCCTTGAATTATAATGTGAAATGGGATCTACATGCAATGTCCATTTCTTCAACAGATGAGATCCCACTCCTGAAGGACCCTTTGTGTGCAAGAACGAAAGAATAATGTAATACCTTAGCTCAATTCACCATGACAGCGAAAACAAAAGTAGAACTACCAATAGCTTTAACAGAAATAGTATCTAAAATAATATATAGTGCATTTTTTTCTAATTGGTTTTAGGAGTCTGAATGAGGCTGAGGCCAAGAAGCATCTTCAACATTGCTTGCTCTTACAGTGTTCCTTTATATCCCACCAGAGCAGATGCAAGAAGATGGAGGCTAAATTCACTTGGATATTTTAATGCAAATCTTATTGGGGTTTGTAAACAACTTTTTGAAGTTCGTCAATTTAATCCAGCTGGCCAGGGTTCAATTTGTTACATAGTTAATTACCAACAATACCAAGTCTTTATCCAACAATAGCCTTCGCAAATCCCTTAGTCAGACAACCCTGACCATCCTTGATCCACACCAACTTCAAAAAAAAAAAAAAAAAAAAACAAATCATAGTTCATCTGACCCTTATTCTACCGGTTTTCTCTTACTACCAAACTTATGAATTCTTTATCACCCTTGCATAACCTCCAATACAAAAAAGTATCAACCACGAGCAATAATTATTTTGCTCATATCTAAGTCAGCATTGCCTTAAGACTAAACGAATCCAAGATGTAAAGAAATTAAAACCCCAAACAGATCAAGGCTCCAATTTAGTCATATTTTTTTTCTGCTGTCTCGACTCCTTATAAGCCAAAAGAGGGATTTAATAATCAGAAAAGTCAGAATTTCTTCTTGCCTCAGCCTCCACACCACCCAACACCATCATATGATTGGAAACTTAAACAGTTGTATAGAAGACGGCAAATGTTTCAGTATTACAAGTTTTCAGATGTGCACAGTTGACAAACTACATATACAAGTGTACAATATGGAATTTATTTTCTATTGCTAGTGATGCAAGAGAAAGACCATGGGTAACTGCGCACAAAAAGCACCATGAAAACATCTTGCTTGGATATAGAAAAGAATAAAAACAAACAAATTCAAAGTTACACTACCTGTGCTTTTTGTAAGCCATCAGAGGCTTCTACTGCAATCTTTCGGTCCGCACAGACATCATTTGCCAATTGCAGGCACCTCCTAAAATGTTGTGAAGCATCTTCAACTTCGCCAAGGGCAAGATAACAGCTTTAAGAATTTTAACAAGAAGCAAAATTAGGGAATGCCATGTTATAGCAATAAAAGCACTTATGAATGAGGATATATAATGTCAGAGGTAAGAAATCAAAGTACCAACTACATTCAACAAGAAATCACAAATCCGTCAGCACAAAACTAGCAGAACAGACGTGCACGGAGATTATAAAGAGCGAGATTTGAATACCAGTAAAATATCTTACTTAGAACCAGACCATCCAAGAAAACTGCACAATGCTCAACATGTAATGTTAACTAACAAAACTCTAATAACCAATTGCATTCAAATTTGACCATAACTTATAGGAAATTATTTAAACCAAAAGTGACAGGAAGTTATTTAAACCCAAAAGCTACAGGAAATTATAAATAAAGTCAAAATATTATAATACAAGTCTTTAATGTATTTGTAGGTTGAATCATGCAAACGCCTCTTTCTTAATGAAAACAAAGAAAGAGGTGTCAATTCAATCTCATACATGTTTCAAGTTTGAAGCATTTTTCAATCCTATGGGCCATGGAAAAATTTGGCGTTGCTAGCAGGTAAAATTTTTCCTGCAGGCCATTTGGTTAGGTGGTTCATTTTAATTTATCCCAGTTATACCATTGTTTTCACATCACCCCAATGTGGCTTGACCTAAGGGCTTTGCTTAGTGGAACTTAACAGTGAATTCGAATAATATATGAGAATGTACAAATAAAGCTATACTGCAACAACCAAGCTTATAGATATAATAAACTACATCTTAACATAATTAATTAAGAAATTAAAAAATAATATAGATGGGAAAAAAACCGGTAATGTAAAACCTTTAGAAACAATAACAAAACATACATGAAAATGATGAGTTCTTACTGATGAAGCTAAATGAACAATCTCGACTTTGTAATGATCAAAATTTTACTGATATAAAAATCCATTAATCAGAATACAGAATACAGAAAGAATTTAGCGGAGGAGAGACTGCATAACTGCATGTTGAATACATATTAGCACTCTTTTCTTGTATGTGTGTAATATTGCGGATACTGCTAGGATACAACAGATCACAGGAGATTGACTCCCAATCTCCCTGATTTTCTGTGATTTGTCAACGGAATATATACTGATTCCTTCCTTGTATAGCCAGCCAATCTAATCTGATTCTTTCCTAATCTTCCTAGTCATACATACCTAGTTAGGTCTACTAGAACTTGCTATAAAGAGACTACTGTACTCAGTTGTTCAGAATTCAAATACATAAAACTTTAATACCTTTTATGGTATCAGAGCAATAAAAGCTTCACCGAGTAAACCCTAATTCCATGGCTGCTCAAACCACCGTTCACTCTGCCACTACAAGGCCGGCAGCCCAACCAGCCCCAATCTTCGCTGACCCAAATCCTAATCTCCCCACCCTCGTCACCTTAAACAACACGGCCCAACTCCCCGTCAAGCTCACTGCCACCACCTTCTTTCCATGGCAAGCTCAATTCAATGCCCCTCTACGAGCGTATGACCTCATGGGCTATGTCGATGGCTCTCGACCCTGCCGACCTACCAAAAAATCAGCCTTCATGACTTCTGGTCGTCGTCAGGATCAACTTCTACTCCATGCCATTCTGGCCTCAATATCACCTCAGGATATCCAATTCATTGCCGTCGCTCCAACTTCAGCCACTACCTAGGCACAGCTCACTCACCTATATGCCAGCAAAGCCAGAGCCCGTGTCTTTGGCCTCAAGGAACGGTTTACTCTTCTTCGCCAGGATTCCCGCCCAATTTCTGAATATCTTCAGGAAGTCCGGGTTCTTGCTGATGAGTTGGCTTCCATCGATAGACCATTGTCTGATAATGATCTTCTCCTCCATGTTCCGAATCGAGTCGGACCTGAGTTCAGGGAAATTGCCGCAGTTGTGCGGTCCAAGGACACCACTGCCCCTTTTGAAAACCTCCATGACCTGCTGGTTCAGCATGAGGCTGCTTCAAAATGTGCCGCCCACTGCAGCCCCAAACCCTCCCATCACCGCCAACCTCACTCAGTCCTCTCACAGATACAACTCCAACTGCTCCAATCGGGGCTCCTCCGGCCACCGGTACAACACTCAGCCCACGGACAGCCACCGACCCACTGGTCGGAGGCCCAATCAGCAACCAACTGACAGTTCCCGTCGCCCATCCTCCCAGATCACTGGCTATCGTGGCTACTGTCAATGGTGTGGCACTCCGGGCCACAGTGCTAAGCACTGCCCTCACCTCCAGTAGTCAGCCCTGCCACCTCCCATGGCCAATCCTGCCACTCAGGCCTCCTCCTCTGGCTGGCTTCTTGACTCAGGCACCTCCCATCATGTGGCAACCAATTCCCAACATCTCTCAGATGCTACTAGCTACAGCGGTCCCGATGAGATAATAATTGGCAACGGTAAAGGCCTAAGTATTACACATACAGGCTCTTCCTTACTCCTTTCTCCCACCTCGCCTCCTTTTAAACTTACAAATGTCTTATGTGCTCATCCATAACACGCAACTTAATCTCCATTTTCCAATTTAACAAGCAGAATAATACCTCTATTGAACTGTTTCCTGGTTGTTTTCATGTAAAAGATCTCAGCACGGGGACGGTTCTCCTTCAAGGCCCGAGTCAGGGTAATGTGTACGAGTGGGCTCCTGCCCTTCTTCACAAGCCTCAAGCAATGGTGGCCGTGACAGTTTTCCCTCACCTTTGGCACCGCCGTCTTGGCCACCCACAATCCATAACCCTCAAAAGTGTCTTAAGTCAGTTTAATGTTCGTTTTTCTTCCAAATTTCCAGAAAATTTATGTAATTCTTGCTCCTGCAATAAAAGTCATCGCCAGCCCATTGGCATTTCACCATTAACCAGCAATTGTCCTCTAGACTTACTCTATTGTGATGTCTAGGGACCTGCCCCCTACACATCAATTGATGGTTTTCATATTACCTTATATTTGTTGATCATTTTACCAAGTATACCTGGCTTTACCCTCTGCGAAAAATAATCAGGCGTTTATTCAACTTTCAAAGACTTTAAAACTCTAGTTGAGAAGTACATTAATTCCCCCATCATCTCTCTTTACATGGATGGTGGTGGTGAATTCATCAAATTGAAACCCTTTCTTGTTGAACATGGCATCAATCATCTCCTCACCCCTCCCCATACTCCCCAGCACAATGGTGTAGCCGAAAGGCATCATCGACACATTGTTGATACTGGTCTCACCCTCCTTCATCAAGCCCAACTCCCACTATCCTACTGGTCCTATGCTTTCAAGACTGCTGTCTACCATATCAATCGACTCCCTACTCCTCTCCTACAAAACAAATGCCCATACACTGCTCTTTCCAAGCCACTCCCAACTATGCTCAACTCCGAACTTTTGGATGTCTCTGCTTTCCATGGCTTCGGCCCTATACCTCAAACAAAATGCAGCCTCGTTCTCAGTCTTGCATCTTCTTGGCTATTCCCTTAGCCAAAGTGCCTATCTATGCTATGACCATCGACCAACAAACTCTACACTTACCGCCATGTTCAGTTTGATGAAACCACCACCCCCCCCCCCCCCCCTAACTCATCCCTGCAGCGTTTCCTTTAACACCTACACCACGTGGCTCTCCACTGTTCCCCCAGTCACGGTCATCCCCTTTCAGCCCACTGTCACGTCACCACCACCAGCGCCGTTTTCTACCATCCCAGGGGACTCTCTCTGACACATCCTCCTTGCAGGATCTTGCAGCAAACTCGCCCCCAGGTACGGTCCCACAACCACCGCCACTGCCCCCTGCCAACGCAGCCTTCTGGCTGCCCCCATTTCTTCCACCAGTGCCTCCCAACCGCCACCCCTACGTACCTACACAAGGCGCCAGCCTCCGCCACCACCCCCACCAGGTCCCGCTCCCCTCAACCCCACCAAAACACATCCTATGCTCACCTAGACCCAAACAGGTACTGTGAAACCAATTCACACCTATGCTCTCACTGCTACCAAGCATCACCTACCCACCTTGGCCGAGCCCATCTGTGCCTTTCAGGCCAAGAAAGACCGTCAATGGCGTGCTGCCATGTCTAGTGAGCTGAATGCTCTCATACGAAATGGGACTTGGGAGCTCATTCCACCTCATCCAAGTCAGAATGTTGTTGGGAACAAGTGGGTCTTCCGTATTAAACTGGCACCCACTCGAGAAGTGGACAGATTCAAGGCCCGCCTTGTTGCCAAGGGGTACCATCAGGGCCCAGGGGTGGATTTCACAGACACCTTAAGTCCCGTGGTAAAGCCCACTACCATCCGTGTGGTACTTCACTTGGCTGTAACCAGTGGTTGGTCCATTTGACAGTTGGACGTCAATAACGCCTTCCTCCATGGCATTCTCCATGAGGACGTTTACAAGGCCCAGCCTACTGGGTTTGTGGACCAGCAGAACCCCACCTATGTTTGCAAGCTCCGCAAGGCCATTTATGGACTCAAACAGGCCCCCCGGGCCTGGTACAAAAAGCTTCAGTCATTCCTTCTAACCCAAGGCTTCGTAAATGCTAGCTCGGATGCCTCCCTATTCCTACTAAGGCAAGGTTCGATCACTCTGTTTTTTTTTTTGTTTATGTTAATGACCTAATAGTGACTGGGAACAATCCAACGCTCATATCTCAGTTCATCCAATCTCTGGCTGCCCGCTTCTCTATTAAGGACCTCGGTGCCCTCCATTATTCCCTTGGTGTGGAGGTCCTTCCTACTGCAGCTGGCCTCTTCCTGTCACAGCACAAATATATACATGATCTACTCAACTTGGCACGCATGGATGGAGCCAAGCCCATGGCCACTCCTCTGGCAGTTTCTCCTTCTTTGCACTTGCACGATGGCTCCCCACTAGCAGATGCCACCCTATTCTGCCACCTTATAAGGAGTCTGCAGTACCCCAGTTTGACCAGACCCGATGTCTCCTTCACTCTCAATAAACTTTCACAGTTTATGCATGCCCCAACCAACCTCCACTGGCAGGCGCTCAAACGGGTCCTCCGATACTTGAAAGGGACCCTGGTTTTTGGCCTCCATCTCCACCGTAAGACCTCCTCCACTCTACATGCGGTTACTCACTCCCTACATACATATTCTAATGCAGATTGGGTCGGGGACCAAGATGATCGCAAATCAACCACTGCCTATCAGGTCTACCTTGGCAGCAACCTCATCTCCTTGAGTTCCCGCAAACAGCGTGCAGTCACCAGGCCATCTACTGAAACAGAGTACAGAGCTGTGGCATCCACCACTACAGAACCGCTATGGGTTCAATGCCTCCTCTATGAGCTCGGTCTCACCACTTCAGGCACACCCACCATCTCCTGTGACAATATTAGAACCACCTACTACTGTTCCAACCCAGTTTTTCACACCTGCATGAAGCATGTGGACATTGACTATCACTTTGTTCGTGATCATGTCACCCGTGGCCAACTCCAGGTGTCCCATGTCTCTACAGATGATCAGCTGGTCAATGCTCTCACCAAACCACTGCCTCGACCACGGTTTCAACTACTCTGCTCCAAGATCGGTGTCGCGGATGGCTCCACCGTCTTGCGGGGGCATATTGCAGATACTCCTAGGATAAAGCAGATCATTGAGAGTCAATCTCCTGTGATCTGCTGTGATTTGTCAATGGAATCAATACTGATTCCTTCCTTGTATAGCCAACCAATCTAATCTGATTCTTTCCTAATCTTCCTAATCGTACATACCTAGTTAGGTCCACTAGAACTTGTATAAAGAGACACTACTGTACTCAATTATTCAGAATTCAAATACATAAAACTTTAAAACCTTTTATGTAAGTGATTAGATTTCAGAAGAACAAAAAGAATGCATACAACAAGAAAACCAAAATAATTAGAGTGGTTTCTCCAAATGAATAATAAGCTTTTTTTCTAATTTGTAATTGCTTTTGTATTTTCCATAGACTAGAGAAAATGATAGAAATGTTAGCACGTGTCAACTAGTTAGGATACTCAAACTGTAGTGATGCAGTCTCTCGCCCTATAAATTCTTATTGAATTTTGATCAATATATGTTTAGATTCTTTTATCAATTAACTTTTACGATTCAATTTCATAATAAAATTTCATCTTATTATCCCCATTCTTTTGTTCCTTTTTGTATCCAACAATTTTGAATTCAATTATTTAAATTAATTATGCATGTTAGTTATTTATTTTGGCTACTTCGCAACTTACAGTTTGAGTGCCTAATTACCTAGAATGATTATTAACAGTTATAAATTTTCTACTAAAAAATTTATTATAATATTAAAGAAATATTAAAATTATAATATTATTATAATGAATAAGGATAAGCTGTCTCCTTGAATCTTCAAATATTCCCATTGCTTTCTTAGTTTTCCTTTTCCCTTTTCCCTTTTCCCTTTTCCCTTTTCCATCATTGCAATTAAATTTTTTCTCCTTATTGTTCAAGAAAGACAAGAAAATTTCAGGGTAGCAAACATTCTCTAGAATTTCTCTTAGATTCAAACCCATAGCCATCTTTTTTGAGCTATTATATATTTAAAAGTTTGTTATTTCAAGGAAAAACCCCTAAAGAAAGGGCATTCCCTCGCTGATAAAAAACCAATCCTTGCTTGATCTTTATTTTTTTTAATATCCCCTTTACTTGATAATATGAAATTTAATCCGGAACATGAACCATAATAGAAAATATGGATTAAACCGGACACAAGATATAATTATTTAACATTAACTTACTGTATTTTTATTATTATTGTATCGGAAGATTTTTATCATTACTTTGAACCAAGAAATCACTTTGTTCAATTAGCACTGGATAGAGGTGGGGAAATGATAGAACCTACATTTGAATCAAGGTTCTATCGTTTCCAGTAAAAAAAAAAAATTCTGAATATGAATGGGCTCATTACAGGATCAGGCTGGCTCCGCCTGAACTGTAGTAATGTAGTGCAGGTCACGTCCTAGCCCAAAAACAAGGCCTCAGACCTACCAGCAGCTTCCTAGGGACGAGAAGCCAACCTGTATACCAAAAATAAAAGACAAAAAAAGCCAGCTAATCAAGCTCAGACCATTGTTACAGTTCTATCCTTTGACATCACTAAGCTCATCATAAAAGGATTCGCTTTGGGGAATTTAGGGAACTAAGTGTCATGATACTTAATGTTTATTTTGAGAAGAAACGAAAGTTATTAAAGCTAGCAAAATACCCTTCCAGCAAGCAGTACATTTGGTAAGTGCACAGAATAGATTAATGGGAACAGGCAAGCAACCAAACCAAATATAGAACGATATGAACCCCACTTAGCTGTGAAAACAGAACCCACAACAGAGAAGACTGGGAATATACAATATAAGACTGACTGAAAAAAGTCAGTTCAACTCATGATGTTATGTTGCTAGATTATCACTCTGAATCAATGAATAATGGAATTTGGTCTAAATGTGTGGTCCAGACATCAGATCCTGGCACAAGAAAAAATTTCCAACATCAACAATATAAAGTAAAAAACCAACCAAAAAATACAGTTTTTAAGGGTATTTTAATAATCATAGAATTCTATCTTATAAGTACTTCACTTTTGTCATTGATATATAAGTTGCATTTCAATTTCAGGTAGTGGGTTATCCCAAAAATGCAGGTTTTAAAGTGAAACGTAAAGCTCATGAGATTTCTGTGTAATTAACCCTTATTTATTTTATATCAAAAGATGACGTCAATGAAAAATGAAGTTACACTAGCAAACAATTTAATATCGGAAATTTATAAGAAAATATCAAATATGAAAAAAAAAAATACTTACTTGGCAGCTCTAACCTGCACTCTGAGGAAGTTGGGATCAATTGCAGAAGCCAACAAACAGTCTTCAAGTGCATCTCTCATTCTTCCAAGAGTCATACGCGTTGCTGCACGGTTGCTATAGCACAGCATCAATGCCCTAAGACAGCTTCTAGATGTCTCATTTCTAGAAATGCAATTAACCCCTTGTGTATAGCAGTCCTCAGCTTTAGACAGATCCCCATTAGAGTATGCTTGGTTTCCCCTGAAATATACATTAAACAAAATAAGCTAACCTTTGACACAGGGCTATATTACTCCACGCAAAGGTCCAAACTTTCAAGAAAAATAATAATACATGAATTATGAGGATAGACAGTTAATTCAAATCGATTGTAAGTTCTAACCTTAATCGCCACCTTTCACATGCTTCTTGAGCTGCAGCTGCTTCGGCAGATGAAGAAACAGATTCTTGCTTTATCTCCTGTTTCTTATGGACCAAAGAATTATCTCCATATTTGTGTTGTGGGAAAGATGAGTCTTTCTTCGGAGAATTTCCAGGTGACATAAGTACTGAAGCACCAGAATAGGGCAAAAACTGTGCAGAGGATGATGCATATGGCAACTTAACATTCGGAAGTACAATACTTGCATCTTGGCCAACCTTTCCCAAACTTTTCTTTTTGTGGAGACGTTTTGATGCAGATAATTGACTTTGATCAGCAGAAGACGCAGCAAAGGTGAAGTTAGACCCACTTCTATCTTCAGAACTTGAAGGAAAGCCAAAGGGTATCCTTCCCTCAGTATCATGCCTCTCCATGTTTGAGCTCGAACTCGCTTCACTTTCTGCCGAAGTAAGAGGGATATCACTAATAAATTCTACCTCCTCAGCTGCGGACTTGAAGCTTTCAGTCTCAACCTCAGACATAGATCCTTCATGATTGCCTTCGGCATCTGCACTTACACTGAAGTGGTACTCAAAAGCATCCTCTTTTGTTCCTCTCCTTGTTGCATCAACCTCATTTATATTGAGACGCCCTGTCTCCATAGCCAGATCTTTATCAATAGGATCATCAACGGGATCATTTGAAACTGTTGACACTGAATCAATTGTTATATAGTTATTGAGTAGACTAAATGACTCACCAGATCCCGCAGAATTTTCTTTTGAACACTGGTTATCAGCCAATGTTTCTTGATATGGAGAAACATCCATAGGTGAATAGGATTCAGAGGCCTCGACATTTTCCTGAGAAGTGCCTCTTGAACCAAAATCGTGACCAGGACCCAGCTGGGCTGAGGTAGAACGTCTTAATTTTCCGCTTGTTTTTTTCATTCTTGTGTCCCTAAATGATTCCTTCCTTGCGTTGAATTCAAGTTTCTGGTTTACACCGGAAAACAGGTTTGCTTTGGAGATTGGTGTTTTAAATTCTACAGAGTGTGCACCTAAACCTTCTTGCTTGCTTGTGAAGTAAAACTCATCCCTCCTCTCAGGTCTTTCAACAGCAGGCATTTCAGAAGTACTCCCAGCTGGCTGAAAGTGAATGCCCGTAGCTGGAATAGCTCTGCTTGACATGGAACTATCAAGATTTTGAAATAACTTTTCATCAGAATTGCCGGTTTCCAAGGTTTTCATAAATGTTTGAGGCGAAAATATCCTTGAGCCTGATTGAGTAGAAGCTCCAGCACTACTTCCTATACTCAACTTCTCCACCTTTTTAGGCAGAAGAATACCTTTTCTTCCATCCAAATTATCACCAACAAACTTACCACTTTTGAAGACAGGATTGTCTCCATTTATGTTCAGATTCTTCATTGTATCTGGAAGTAAATTTTCCAAGCTTCCAGAAAATGAATAACTATCCTTTTTACTATTTCCAAAGACAAACGTATTTGCATCATTGGCATTAGGTTTCTCAGTACTTGGTTCCAGCTGCACAGTCTCTTTAATATTCAATTTCTTCTTCAACTCATTTGGGAGTTCGGATTCCACCTTTTGGCTCAAGGAATCACCCACATTGTCAATACTCATCAACCCAAACTTGGTCTTATCATTTGCACTAAGATTAAAGCTTCCATCTGAACCTTCCTCGACCGATACACCATTCTCATGACCTTCAATGTTCAACTTCCTCATATCTTCAGGAAGCTTTGACGCCATAGTTTCAACAACACTGGAAGTCATGTTAGAACTATGTCCAACGACGAAACCACGTGTATCCAAACCCACAGCTGAACTCGAACTTACCCTACTTCGTGCATTAAAATTGAAAGCACCCTGTTTGGTATTCGAAAACTCATCGCCACTCCCAATTTTCAAATTCTTCATGTCATCAATCACTCCTTTCTCCACACTTCCACTAGACTCCCATTTCCCTGTATTCGCATTCATATCAGTCCTATTGGCACCCAATATTCTTACCTCATTCCCACTCTTAAGGCTCCCATATTCCGCAGGAACTGAAGTGACCCTCTCTGACCAGGACGCAACTGGACTTGAACTCTCCAAATTGGCTCGGAAAGGATTAAACCCAGGAAGAAACCCAGTTTCAGGGGAGGCTGTGGGCTTCAAAATCTGGGAATTCGAGCCTCTTCTCACCTTCACAAGCCTCGGTCTTGAAAGACCAGAGCCCTGTCGCGAGATTGACGGGGTATTGAAGCTAATATTGGAGTTTAGCTCGTCAGAATTCGAAAAACCAGAAGTTCCATCACCGGCATTTGATCGGTTCATGGTGTGTAACAAACTTTGAAATTGCTCAAATTGAGTTAGCAACGAGAACCCAGAAAAATTGAAAAAGAAAGGGTGAGAAATCTGACCGCTGATGAGGTTTGGACGTTGTTGGGTGTGCGCCGGAGCTCTGTTCTCTAGCAACGCCGACGACATGTCAACGTGGGAGTCATCAAATCAGATGGTTGCAGATTGAAAGATCGTGGCGGTGATCAAACCCTGGTTGTGATCAATAAAAATAAATTGAAGGCAATTTAATATATACACAAACACAGATTTGGATTTGGAGATACAATTTGCGTCTATAATATGTAGGATTAAAAATGGAAGCTTTGTCGTTTTGCGTGGATGAGAGGTGTGCCTTTGGTGGTAAGGAACAGAGAGCCAACGGAGGTTATTTTCAGAGCTTCACGGATCAGAGCAGGGTTCTTGCACCTGTGATCCCCTCATGCCATTTTCAAAAAAGTTCATTTTTGTTTTCTTTTTCTTCTGTATTTTGCTTTCATTTCATTTTCTTTTCTCCTCATTAATTTTTTTTTTTTTTTGAGAATATATTTTTTAATTTTTTCCTCTATTTCTTAGAGTTTATAAAACTATCAAAAATTTTAAAAATTTGTAAATACTTTTTTGATATAATAATATTGAGAGTGAGGATTATAATATAAACATTGAGGATCCACCACTTATTTATGAGACTCGAACCCGAAATCTCTCAACATAACATATGGATAAGAATTAAAATAAAATAAAAAAGTTAAATAAAGCCTATTCGAAAACTATTGAATGGACTAATTCCTACAAATTTAAGTATAATAAAGTGTTTTTAATAAAAAGTACAAACATGCATTCCTATTAAACGCATCACGTTGTTTCGTATATTGCCCCAAATCAAAATGTTTACATTATTGTGACGATGACCAAAGTATAATATTTTCATCTGTAATAGTATAATAAAAAAATTTTAAATAATGGTATTCATCTCTATTTATAATAAATAGTTTATAAAATTATTTAAAATTTTAAATAATTTATTAGTTGGTTTATTATGTGGGGGCAACTCGAAATTTTTACCTAATACCATTGATAACTAGAAAACTAATTTCCGATATTTCATTTGCCGATTTGACGAAGTAGAGTTTAGAACTTTTTTACATAAGAATTTTAGTGAAAATTAATTTTTGGGAGGATTTTTTAAAATGAATCACCCTATTTGTGGATTTTCTCAATTTGTTGCTTGAGGTTTTCAAAACCCTATTACTTTACATCCTCGAATAGGTTGACCATTAGTTTTTATTAAATTTATGATGTGACATATATTATATAGTACCAGTATCCAAATTGTAAATAATAAATAATTAAAGATAATGTAAAATAAATTAAGTTTCTATTGTTTAAAGAAAGCACTATCTAATTTAATATCCATACATTTTTATAACGTGTAGATTGCCAACCACATGGGCAAACCATTAAAAAAATTATGTTTACTACATTTAGAAAGAAAAAAATTGAGAAATTGATGAAAATAAGTGGTTTGACAAAACTTATTCAAACATAAGGGGCCTTCAAAATATTTTTACATAATTGCACACTATATAAGTGTTATATATACTAACCTGATAATTAATAACTTATTGAATTGAACAATCCACTAAGAAGAAACCTTAAACCCCAAATTGCGAATGTTTTATTCTCCTCCATTGTTTCTTCCTTATTGCAACTAGCCAACTACCCACCGAGAACGATATCTTCTCTCCATCATTGCAAATCGGCGGCTTCTTCTCTTCCATTGCTTCGTCCTCATCGAAATGTTCTCCTCCATCGTTGCTACTCAACGGTTTCTTCCCAAATCTTACTACCTAGACTAGCTCATCATTTTCATTTTGCTCTCATCTTCTCACGCCCATAATCTTCTCATCGCCCTCATCTTCTCATCGCCCTCATCTTCTCATCATTTTTGTTCATCATCAACCACAACCATGAATTTGAACCAGTCATCTTCATCTTTCTATGTCTCTAATTTTTTATTAATCTTTATTATGGGTGTTTTGTATTTGTTTAATTTGTTTAATTAAGTGTTAAGCATTAAACAAATTAGATGAAATAACCAACCGGGGAGTGAGGAAAATGAATTTGCAGGTATTAGTTTGGGAAGATGATGTTGAGTTGAAGGCCATATAATCTTTTTCAAATATGCAGTTCTTGTCTGAAATTAGATCTGATCTGAATTGAAGGACACTATAAGACTATGGAGACAGAAAACAACAACAAATTTCAAAATTTTCTGATTAACATTTTACTAAACAAGTTTAATTTGATATAAAGAACATATAAATCTGTTGAGAAATGAAAGAGATACAAGGTCTGAAAGTTCCGATAATGTTATGGTCCATTTTGTTCGAATAGGTATATTTCGGGTCTCATTTTTCTAATTCTACGTCACTCTGTTTGATACTAAAAGATCAAATATTTAGATATAGAGCTTCAAAATGACTTCTATCAAGAAGTGAGTAAGTTACAAGGGTTGGAAGTTTTAGAATCTTGTTGGTCGTTTATTGTTTTTTTTTCCGGTAGGATATTTATTTTATTTTTTCCATAAAATTCTGATTTTTCAACCTTTTTAGATGATTTAGAAGCCAAAAATTTAAATAACTTCTTATATACCTTAAGATGGTATGATCTTTAATATCAACACATTAACAATACGAAATTCCAATTTTTATAGAGATGTGTAAAAATCATAACTTCGTAAATAACTTCTTATATTAATTTTACTACCAAAGACGAACGAATTAAAGGTAAAAATCATGGACCTACGGTACGGGTTGGATGAACCTTTCTACAAGTTTTGGGAGCGCTTCAATTGTAACAAATTACAAATTCATAAAATGTAATTTCAGGAATTTTAAAAGGGAATTGACGTTTTTGCCCTTGTTTTTGCGTGGTCCAAAGTTGACTTTTTTACTCAGAGTAATTTTTGCACATTTTTTCGGACAGTTAAGTGGGTCTCGGAATCCTGAATCTAGAGATAGGCAGTGCGTTGAAATCGGGGTCCAAAAAAAATTGTTACAGGCCTAAATTGGCCAGGGATATTTTGATAATTTGGATTATAAGGACATTTTGGTCATTTGGTTTCTTACTGAGTCACTATGAGATGGTGATATGTGTCACCATCTGGAGGATGTCATCATTCACCGCCTTGGATTGCTTGAATTGTATCTCATGTATCATCTTCATCACTTTTTTCTTACACAAAACAAGAGAAAGAGCTCATTTTAGAACTTATGATTGAACTGAAAATTCACGAAAACAAGGTTACTATTTGCATCCTCCCATCCTTGTGAGCTAAACCAGCCAAGAAATAGAAAGCAAGGAACCCATTTGACTCGAAAACCCGGAATTGCTCATTGTCTACCTTGAATTGTGGAATTTCATTTTGGGATTTTAATCACTCCAAATAAGGTCAAAAACACCTTTCTAGAACCTTCACAAACTAAACCATCAAAAACACGAAGGGAATTTACTAGAGACGATGACACACTCCGACTCGGAAAGTCCACTTAGGGCACGTAGATCGAGGTGTGCTCGCTGGCATCTGGACTGTGACGTCCAGATGACGAAAGCCAATTAAATAAAACGATGCATTTTATTAGGTCGAATGAAATATAATTAGTGAAAACCGATTACATTTTGTTGCGACAGCAGAAGTATAGATTAGACACAAAAATTTAATGATCATAACAAACTTAACTACACGATATACCCGATCGTCCACCAAGTCACTTTAACTCGGAAGTGACTGACACATCGGCTATCCAAGTCTCCTCGAAAAGTGTGAAACTCCAACGGTACCTATGGGGTTCAAAAACAAAGGGTCACTACGAAAAAAGGGCATATGTGACGGGTCAAATTCATCACATCAAATTAATATTACGTCGTAAAAGAGCTTTTGCGATGGCTATGTGACGGGTAAAAAATTGTCGCAACAAAGTGGGGTCGCAAAAAGTTTGGCACTTATAACGACAGATTAAACTATCGCAAATGTTTTTTACTATGGTTATTGTGATAGGAAAGCTTCGTCACCACACATGAGGGCCAGTTTAAAATTACTATTTGCAACCTTTATGGGCGTCGTAAAAACGAGTATTTTAGGCATAAATACCGGAGTCGCAAAGAAAAATTGTAAAATACTCATTTTCAATAAGAGTAGCCTTTGCGGTATGGACTTTTGCAACTACTAGCATATATGGTTAAAAATATATTTTTAAGAACATATTATAAAGGCGATATGACAATAAAAAACCATTCATGTACTAAAATAAACCATCTAATAAAGGATTGATTTCATAATCATTCGTATCTCAATATGTAATATAAGCATTTTTGGTTTTAAATTTCCAAACAAAGAAAATTATACTAAGAGTTCACTTCAAGCATTCGACTTCAAATAAATCAATAGTTTTTCCAAACCGATCTAAAACCATATCGATCTGATCGATGTGAAACTCCTGGAATAGATCATTGGGTAAAAGAGTTATTGTTGTCTTAACTTTGTCTAAATTTTCACCCGAACTTGAAAATTCAAAAGGACATAACAATTGATGACTTAGTGTAATGTTGAAAGACCTTTAATTTGTATTTCTGGTTTGTAATATTGGTTACAAACCTATGACAAAAAAAATCATTGTTATACTTCTTCGAGTAAATGGAGTATTGCAACTACAACTCGAAAAAATTGCATCATGAAAAGCAGAAAATTGGTAAAGATATTATGATATTGAAGGTTCATAAGTTATCTAGTGACATACCTTCTCATCAGAGCGGATACCAACAACGTCCATAGCTTAATAAAATGGATTCGGTAGGATTCTACCGAAATATTTCAATCTTTTTTGTGACCTCCCTTGTTTCGATCATAACTTTTTCAATATAACTCCAATAGAGGTGATTTTTTTGCCTAAACTCTTGTAATTCCGAGCTTAATCCAATTCTGCACATTTCTCACAAAATATGTTATTTTCTCCTATTTTTTGGCATTTAAACATTAAAAGATAAGAATAAAGGGTATAAAATGATACTTAATTCAAGGCTTATCAAATACTCCAACACTTACACTTTGCTAGTCTCTACCAAATACCAAAACAAACTAAGACTTCAAAAACTCTTCTTTTTTTTTTCTTAAAAACAAAAACTAACTAGCCCTTAATCATTTGTCTCAAATTGTATCAACATTAGTATGACATCAAAGATTTACACTAAGAAGCTATATAGCATATGGAATTCAAAAGCTAATACATCATAACAAAATGCCTTGACAAGTAAGACAATGAGATAACTTGGTGAAATGTATCTCAATATGAATAAAATAAGTATGAATCAACTCGCAGGGATATGCACTCATAAGTTCCACTCAATGTGCATAGGGTTTGTGTTTGCACTCAAATGTATGTGAGAAAGATGCTCACATAATAGAAAGTAAGTACTTCATAAAAAATTCAAACATAAATCATAAGAAGATAACATAAATGAACCAAAATCATAAGGTTACTCAAGTGATAGACTCACTAATCAAACTTTACTCATCTCAAGGATCATAAGGTATTTAATTGAAGATTGTAATGGGGTTAGGTGTAGAGGCAAGGAGTTTTTAGGATAATGGTGTTAAAGTTCGTTCTAATACTCAACCAAGGACTTCATTATGAAAGCATAAGTGTTTTCCATAGTTATAGGCCAAGTATCAACTTGTTGGGCCTTGATCTTCATAAGGGGCTGAAATTCTTCATGCAGGTTCTCAAACTTCATTGTTTCAAATCACATGCAAAGGGGACTTAGCTCAAAACTCAATTTTTGTACCTCATAGAACTTTTGTTCTTGATTGTATTTTTTTCATCAATTTTTTCTTTTCTTTTTTTCTTTTTCTTTTTAGAGGTAATGTAATGAATAACAACATAGTTTGAGAAAATCATTCCCTACACTTACATATAAGTCTTCATTCATCAAATTATTTCTTGTGTTTCACGCCATCTTTATGTTCTTCGACCATGTTCGTGGAACAAGGATAAATGATATCTTATACTAGACTTACGTAAATAGATATTTAGGGTGATGAAAAAAAGACTTAATGTAGGCTCAACGTGGTTGGACTAGGGCGATCACACTTATGTGATCAAGTAGGACTTGGATATTTAGATAAATGGTGCTAACCATATTACCTTAATCATGCTCAAGATCAGAGAGTTTATTGACTTAAAAGGTTTGAAAATCAAGAAGTATGTAAGGCTCTAAAGCTCACATAGGGTTCATATGATTCATACGATTTTAACATGCTCGTTCTGTACTAGTTTATCATGCATCATCCACTACAAGTTATAAAAACTTAGTTATAAAACATTAACAAATAAACACAAGTTGTAGTGATTAGCTTTTAGCCATGTCTTATCTTTTTTTTCCTTCATTATTATCATCGACAGTTTAAGGGCATCCTAAGACTCTTAAAAAAAAGTAAAACACACAATTTTTTTAATATATATATATATATATATATTTATTTACAAGTAATTAAAACAAACAATTTTTTAAACGATTTATTTTTTTTTTTGGAAAACAATTTGAAAAAAAATTTAAGAAAAAAAATTTGTTGAAAAAAATTTGAAAAAAAACAACGTGACAATTTTGGAAAAAAAAATTAATAATTATTTTAGGTTTGAAAACGATTTTTGAAAATATTTTGTTTTAAAAAATTGTTCTTGAAAACAAGTTTAGAAAAAGAGAGTTTGATTTATTTTTTTTTAAAAAAAAATTTGTGAAAACAATTTTTCGAAATTTTTTTTTAAAAAAAAATTGAAAAAAAAACCTTTGAAAAACATAACAAATATTTTTTAAACAAAAAAAATTGTAAACCCTTCCCCCACACTTAAATCCGACATTACCCTCTATGTATCAAAGTTAAAACATAGAATCAAGTATGAGATAAAGTTTAACGAAAATAACTAAGAAAATAAAAGCAAATGAAATTAAAAGATAAGGGAAGAGAATGCAAATCTGTTGTAGACTCCTCCATTGAATTGCCTCCCAACAAGCGCTTGAATTTAACGTATTTAGCATAGACGAAGTGTTTCAATCAACTCATACAATGCGAGGTTTGTGCACTCTTCCAGACTTCACATAGTGCTCTCACATTGCCTCTAGGTAAGGCGTCAATCCATATTAGATCGGAGGGTCAAGCTCATGCGCTATCTCTTTGGATAAGGGCGTTGTAACGACCTGTCCCAAATTCTTGGGATTGATTGTGAATTAATTATGGATTAGTAAGGCTAATCGGGGATTAGTCGAGGATTATCAAACGTTCATGGAAAAATTACGATTTTGCCTCTGAGCGAGGGTAAAAAGTTGACTTTTGACCTGGGAGGTCCAATGCACGAGGACTAAGGACTGTTGCGTAGATCGTGTCGATACGAGTCTGTAAACATGCGACACATTGAAATCAGACATTCGAAGGAAAAGATATGGGTCACAGAAGGTCCAAAGTACTATTGCACATTTTAGGAGACAGGTGGACTTTTGTCTTGAGTGGGGCCGAGATATTTAGTTCAAACCCAATGGATTAGTGACAAGTGTCACTCATACATTGCTCCCATTACACAACTACATGCATCTCTTCCCTTTTGCATTTTCATCCGAACAACTCGAAACCCATGAAACCCTTCTCCCATCCGATTCAGTTTGAAGCCAAGTGAGGCTGAGGATGAGTGAGAGGACGAGATGACGGTGGCAGGACGACCAGCCGCCGTGGATGGCAGCGGAACTACGGGAAATAGGTGAAAACCCGAAACCCCTTTTATATTCAAATTTTGAATTTCTAGTTTTGGACGTTTAAGGGTTGTTCTAATGATTGGGTTGCACTTCTGGGGTCTTGGTGAGTCGAGGGGGATTAGGAACGGTGGCTAAGGATGGCTGAGCAGCCTAGATAGACGGCCGAAAAACTAGGCGGAGGTTCTTCGATCTAAAGGTAAAGTCTTTGATCGATTTTCACATATTTGAGGACATAGATTGATAGGGAATGATTAGACGAAGGTTTAGGAATGAAAATGGACGAAAGCGGGTTGAAAATAGGTGAGATATGGCACTGAAATGATCACGTCGGTTCGGTTGGACCAGACGAACAGTGAACCAGTTCATACCAGTTCACGCGAAGAAGAAGACAACTATTCCCCGGCGCGTGGAGGCGCTTGGGGGAGAGTTTGGGGATGAGGTCAACATATGAAATCATCCTTTCGATGTAACGAACATTTTGGCACAAGTTTCGAGTCGATCGGACACCGTTTCGAGGTAGTTTTAGGTGTCCGAAGGTTTAGGGGCTATTTAAAATATGTTAAAAATACCGAAAAATTAAGAGGCTTTAATGAGAGGTTATTGAAGTAGTTAGTAACCCTCTAATATGATTTGGACAGGTCCGGGAACCCCGGAGATGGTGATTGGCTGGTAGAGGATTATGGCACGTGTATCGAGGTGCAGCTTGGACGATCTGTGAGTGGACCTTGGTTTCTAAATACGATGCATGCATAAATGTTTTATATGGTTTAAATATGTGATTTATGATGAACATGATTGTGATATTTAATATTCACATATTTGCACGTATTTTGATATTTATGGTTTTAGACTGTGCTTACATGTGCTGGTATTTCTATTATGGTTTGATGGAATGGTTTGGGAATTTGGAAATGTGGAACCGGGCATGAGACCCATTTGGATTTGGAAACTGTCGGACTTGGAGTCTATGTGATTTCATGAGATATCGGGCCAGAGGCCTATTTGGCTTATATGATTGGGCTTGAGGTCCAATTGATTTATGATATCGGGCTTGAAGCCCAGTTGATTTATGGTATCGGGCTTGAGGCCCAGTTGAATTATGGTATCGGGCTTGAGGCCCAGGTTGTTTATGATATCGGGCTTGAGACCCAGTTGATTGTGATATAGGGCTTAAGGCCTAGTGGATTTATGGTACCGGCTTGAGTCCTAGTTATGGTTTATGAAATGAGATTTCGGGTTTAAGACCCTATTGAGATGTGGATTTGGGCTGAGGCCTACGAGATTGAGAATTGAAACGGATTCGAGGAATCCTATATTTTGATTTGGGTATGAGACCCAGATGAACTATGATTTGAAAGAAATGAATGTGTTCACACTTATATGTATATACCCTCTTGTATGAATAGTCTCCTCTAGACGCCGATGATCCTGGAGTGTCACGATACATTGCGTGGGACGAGTGACTCCAAGAGGGAGCACATCCCAGGAGTGAGAGATATGAGATAGTCTCGGACAGGGTCCAGAGACAGGCCTCCCAGACGACGTAGATCCTGGGGGTAGACTCGGAGATGAGACCCAAGTAGTATGCATACTATAGATATATCGTGACGGTATAGTGATTGGGCATATGAGATACCGAGGATGGGTTATATATATACGTATATGATGTTTCACCGAGAATGGTTTTAGAGTTGGGACCCTGCGTTCTATGATTTGGACTCAGACTTTGGTCTGGATTTCTTTGATTGGATTTTGAGCTAAGACCCTACTGAGTTAATGGCTTCGATTGAGAAACAGTTTTCACGGTGTTTTGATTTGAAAAGAAAAGTGCTTGATTTCGGAAAGTATTTGAAATAAAGTGGTTTTATGATGCATGCATGCTTTTATGTGAAGGTTATAAATGTCTTTCGATATAAATGATTTTATAAACTGTTATTTTGTCCACTCACAGCTTTCATGTTTTTAATACCCTTCAAGTTGATAGCGGATGCGGGCTGTAGCAGAGATCGAAACATCACATGCCACCACCGATCATGGTGTACTCTAGTGGACCCCGAGTGGGTGACGAGTTTATCCCTAGTTTGAGACACAGTGTCAGACGGGAGTAGGTACGTCCCACGATAATCTAGGGGATTTGGGACGGGCCCTGTCGGGCGTCCCCAAGTCTAGTTCATAGACCTTAGATTAAGTGAATTGTATATTAAGTGTTCCTTCAAGAAAGTCAGGTGAGAATATGTACATGAAAAGAAGATGAGACATATAAAAGAATATACAAAACAAACTGAGAATATTTACAAGTAAGGTAAGTCAAAGATATATATGGTTCACATAACTTTCAAAGTTTAGAAGGAGACTTCTACGTCCGTGTAGCCCAAGTCAATATCTTAGATTTCGAACCATTGTCCCCTCGTTTGGGCAAGTCCAAAGTGACTAGGTAGAAAGAATACATGCAAGGGGATGATGATTTTGGAACTCTGAAGTCCTGCTTCTCAATCCGAAGATGATTTTGGAACTCTGAAGTCTTACTTCTCAGAGCTGGCCTATAACACACATTATCTCATGTACTAGACATCACCATTGAAATTTCTTACAAAGGGCAGATATGTATTCATTCCAAGATACCTCAAGTGCTAACAAACTTCATCCTCAACCTCATGGCTTTTAAGGGCCATGAAGGGTTTAGGAGTATGTTAACAAACGAGACTTCACTTATTTCATTAAAGATCAAAATCTAAACACTGAAGCACAAGTGATTCACATATAACCGAGACTAATGCATGAATGCAAGATGTTATTTACAAATATGGTATGTACAACATATATAAACATTTACACAAACGAAATCATACAAAAGATTATTTCAATCCCCGTGAATGGCGCCAAAAATTGATATGCTAAAACTAAGGCTTAAAGTAAACACGAAGTCACACTCAACAGTTAACGAAAACATATGCAAATTAAAACCTTTTTTGTGTAGATGTAACATTGGTAAATATGGATCGTTTTTAACCGGGGATTGAGGGTACCTAATCATGATTATTGTTTGATTATTTAATTAAGGGGGTAATTGATTGTTTCTATAGTCATACGTGATTAACTAACCTAAATTAACTTAATCTAACCTAATTTATTATTTACATGGCCAACTCGTCTTTAAACCTAACTCTTTCATAAATTTTATTAACTTCAACCTACAAAATCCTCTAATTCTAGTCTTACGAGTTATTTGCATATTATTTTAAGTACGTGCTCGGGGACAACTCGACTTACACTTTCAATGAGTTAGACTCGAGGACAACCCGACTATCTAATCAAGCATTAAGCACAAACATACAATCATACAAAAACTAGAATTATATAACGCATAGAATATTGAAATCAATACAAATCATAAAACTAAGAATAATATTAGAAATTAATTCATAAACCAAAATATTCAAGCACAAAAGATAACTATAAGGTAAAGAGGTCGTGTTACACTTTTTCTCTTCGGGACACCCTATGAATACGAAGTGATTGGGCACTCTTTGGTGAGACACTCAGGGATAGCCTGACTATGTCACAGAGAATGAGCCACCCTTAAAAGTGAGGAGAAAATCCTTTAAATAGGGTTACAAAGCTCCTAAAAATTAAAGAAAATTAAAATCCTACTTAAAAGGTTTCCTAAATAAAAGGGAAGCAAATCCAAACTTGAATTGGATAATTTTTCCATTAGTAAGAAGGAAAATATGTGCTGGAAACTAAACATGCAAAGATTATCAATGGTCAAAGAGGCTGGTCAACGCGGGAAGGAAGCTGGGCAATTTCGATAGGCGCTAGGTGAAATCTGGACTGCAATTTGATGGTCAAACGACGATCAATGCCCAAAGGGAGGCTGCATATAGGTTCGGTAGGCGCTCGCTGAAAATGGAGGTTAAGTGGGGGACACATGCGCCTAGCTCTTTAGGAGGCTCTTCGAATGGGATTTTTGCTTAATAAAATGGATTCAGTAGGATTCTACCGAATTATTTCATTCTTTTTGGTGGCCTCCGTTGTTTCGATCATAACTTCTTCAATATAACTTCGATTGAGGTGATTCTTCGCCTAAATTCTCATAATTCCAAGCTTAATCCAATTCTGCACATTTATCACAAAATATATTATTTTATCGTATTGTTTGGCATTTAAACATGAAAATATAAGTATAAAAAGTATAAAATGAGCTTAATTCAAGGCTTATCACCTACGACACAAGGTCAAAGTACAAGTCAAACACTTTCGATGGCCCGGTGCCTGGGCCAACCCCAGAGTAAGGATTATGAACTCAATTGGGAAAATGAAATTCACCACAACTTGACTAGTGAAAGCACGCTAGCGAAAGGTCCAAGAGAAAAGCATAGGCAGTGACTAAAATCCTCCACACTAAGACTCCATTTTCTTCCCTTATTAGTGCCGAGCTTACTGACACATCAGAAACTCCCAAGTAGAGGAACAGTTTCTCATCGTCTTTTGGCTTTGATAGGAATAGTGGCGATGCCAGGTAGTTTTTTAGGTCATGGAAATCTTTCTCGCACTTCTTATCCAACTTCTCTTTGAATGTCTTCTTCATTGTTTGGAAGAAGGATCGACATCGATCCGTTGCCTTGGACAAACATCGATTAAGGGTTGTTGCGCATCCTGTGAGACTCTATATTTTCTTATGACTGGATGGTGACTTCATGTCTAGGATTGCTTAGATCTGATTTGGGCTGGCTTCACTTCCACATTAGGTTACAAGGTATCCAATGAACTTTCCAGCAACCACCCTCAATGTACACTTGAGGGGGTTAAGCTTCATCTTGTACTTTCTTAGCAAATCAAAAGTCTAACATAAGTTGGCAATATGCTCATCACGCCTCTCTCCATTTATTATGATGTTATCAACATAGGCTTCCATTATTTTTTCAATAAGATCCTTGAAGATCTGATAACGAGTTGTTGATAGGTAGCGTCTGCGTTCTTGAGACCAAAATGCATGACCTTATAGCAGTAAACTCCTATTTCGAAAAGGAAGGTCAGCTTGTATTTATCCTTTTTCATGTATAAATATCTAGTTGTAGTCTGAATATGCGTCAAGGAAGCTAAGGAGTTCGTTGCCTGTTGTGGATTCCACTAAGAGGCCGATCCTCGGCTGGGGTGGTTGTCTTTTAGGCATGCGAGATTGAGGTCCATGCAGTCAACGCAAACTCTCCATCACCCATCTTCTTTCTTCTTGACGAGTACGATGTTGGCTAGCCATCCTGAGTATGGAACTTCCTCGATGGAGCTAGCTTCGAGTAACATGTCAATTTCAACTTGGATGATTGCAACTTTCTCACAGGAAAATTTGAGCTTATTTTTCTTGATTGGTTTGTAGCTTGGGTTGACGTGTAACCTATGGCAAGAAAATGTGGGATTTATCTCATGCATGTTCGATGGTGACCAGGCAAATACATCTTTATGCTCACGTAGGAACATGATGATTTCTTTTTTTTTTTCTTCAAGGTTTAAGCGGGTTCCAATGCGTGCATATCTTTCGAGGAACTGCACGTCAAGTTGTATGAGGGAGACATCGTCATCTGACTACCATCCTTCACGTGTAGGTGGCTTTTCGTGGATGACATGATCTTGACCTGCTATTGGTTGCTACATGGAAGTCTAATGAGTGGATTTGCCCTCAGTGACTAGGTTTGTCAGGGGAACGAACTCTGCTAACTTGATTTCTTTTAGTCCTTCAGTGAGGTATTGGCAAGCCATGGCCTGATATCCCTTTATTTTTCTAACTCCTCCTTCGAGAATTAGAAACCGGATTATTTGGTAAAGGCTAAAGGTGCTTGCTAGTATATTGTGCATCCATGGTTTTCCTAGTATGCCATTGTATGGTGAGTACTCATCAAGGAAATAGAAGTCTGTTTTGAGACAATGGGAGGGAGTGGACATCAAGCTAAATTGTGCTGAAAGACATGCTCGTCAATCCATTGAAGCCTCGTAGCGGAACCTTTCTCCCTGTCCTAAAAGATTCCAATCCCATATTTCGAACCGCTTCAAAACTAAGGATGTTTGCAGCACTTCCTTCATCTATGTGAATCCGATTGACCTGTGGATGGGTAATCTGGAATGAAATAACGAGGGTGTCATCACGTGGCTAGTCAAGTCCTCCTCTATCTCTCATAGAGAAACCGATGACAAGGTCGTCAGTTACTTGGGTAGTGGGAACATGTGAGATTTGGGTCACAGCTAGAGCCTAGCGGATCTTCCTCTTCCTTTGTTTTCTAGTAACTCCTTGCAACTCTAACTCGGCAATGATTGTGTCCACACAAATCATTTTTTGCGCTGGCTCTTAAGGGCCTTAGTCTCCGCGATGTTCTGTTGCCTTCTTCGTGATGTACTCGGTACAATGTCCTTCCTTCACGAGATTCTAAAGATATATTTCGATGGTCTGGTAGGAACTAATGTCATGCCCATAGCAATTGCCGTGGCACACCACATTGCCTTATCGACCTTCTCGTAGTCACCCTTGACAGGCGCAGGTCTTTTAAACCATTGTTTTTCCTTTATTTAATTTTAGATGGAGGATGGGCACATAAAATTGCATGTGGTGAACGCATTGGATGACGGGTTCCCTTTGCGCATGTTATCTCTCCCAGCTGAATCCCCATAGTTGGCGATGTCCCTGGGCTACACAAATGCCTTTGGGGGATGTCCGTCTTCCTCAATGTGGTTTCCGGTATGTGTGGTGTTCTTTTCATCTTCCCAGTAGGCATGTTGTTTTTCTAGGGACGACATCTTAGTGAGACTCTGGGTGTTGCTTATGATGATGATCTCGTAGAGCTGGCTCTCCTAAGGTAGACCTTGCTTGAACACCATAGCTGTAATGAGATCGTTGCACCGTATAATGCGGGATTTTTCTTCGCAACACCTTCAGATGTATTGTCGCAAGGTTTCCTTAGACCTCTTCTGGATGGTGAAAAGGTGGTCATCCTTAACTTTGATGGTGCAAAGCTATGAGTATTCCTTCACAAAGGCTAGGGCCAATTCTTCGAAGGAATCGATCAATCTCCAAGGGAGATGGTTGAACCATGTCATTGCCTGACATTGCAGCGAGACCTGAAAAACTTTACACATGAGTGTATCATTGTGCCTATGAGGCACCATTATTCCACAGTAGTAATAGATATGTTTCACTGGGTCTGAGGTCCCCCTGAACTGATTAAAGTTGGGAGTTGTAAATCGTTGTGGGAATGCTTCCCCCTCAATGTTCTTGACGAATGGCGAAGTCGATGACGTTCGAATCTAGCGTCGAAGGTCATCTTCTAACTCTCCATGGTGCTGGATTCCTTGGAGGCATTGATCCAATATTTTTTACACGTCTTCAGCATGCAGTAGGTCTTAATGATGGGGATGGTTACGTCGCGTCAAATGTCGTTGGCTCCCTCGGGTCACAACTACCATGGCGCATGAACGTGTTGGCGAGTAAGTCTCATCTTCCCCATTGTGATAGTCTAAATGCCTAGAGCCATTGTAGAATTGTCCATCCGAGCATGGGTGTGCAATCTGGGAGATTGCATGCTGCTGCCGACTCTTGCATGGGAAATCAATGGGTGAAAATGCTCCGACGCATCCTCCAAGTCGCTCAGGGGCTGAAGGTCTCGGATGGTTTTGGCTTCTTGCTCTAGGGGTACAAAGTACAGCCTACTTCTCTAGAATTACTTAGCAATGTGTCATAGGACACTGTCTAGAAATGTCCCAAAATTGAAGGTAGGTGTCCACTTTGGCATTCTGATTGGTAACTGAATTAATGCATCGCGCGGACCACGCATGAGCGAGAAAGTGGCCTTTCCAAGATCTCAGGAAGTGGTTCGCTCGCGGAAACAACCGCAACAACAGAGGTGGTAGCCTTAGAGGTCTGTGCTGATCAGAGTGTTCTGGCCATGAGAACAACGATGAGTGTTGGAAGTAGAATTGCATTTTCCGAGGAAAAACTGGGGAGCACGCTGTGAGTATTTCTCAAATTTGCTCTCAATTAAAGCACCAATTGTTGATATAGAAATCGTCTCAACTTTTAGAATTCCTTTTTAATCTGTACACACAATAACGAGAAATAAAACATGATTAAGGTTAAAGCCTAGTAGGGTAGTTCAGTCGTAAACGCTCTGATGCCTAAGTTAATTCCTAAAAGAGAATAAACTGACATAGTCTTTGTAAAAGATTATTATTACCCCTTGAAGTGAAGAATGGGCTTGTATTTATAGGAAACCATGAGAGTCATTGGAACGTCTGATTAGCTGAAGGAGAAAGCGTTAAATAAATGATTCTACCGAATGAAATAACTTATTCTTAATTGTATAAATAACAATTGTTCTGATTATTTAATATACTTAACTGGTAAATATATAAATTAATGGAGAGATTGTAAGGTGCCATTGTCGCCTATACCAAGGTTGACAGGACCCATCCCAATCCCCCCGGGATTAGTGCGGGATGACCCTGCTCCCGTCTGACACGAAGTGTCAGACAAGGGATATTTCCAACCTTTGCTCTCCCAGGCTATCAGAGTACGCCAGGATCCGGAGGAGGTATGTGATATCTCGGTCTCTGCTACAGTCCACATCCGATGTCAACCTGAAGGGCAGTCAAAACATTAAAAGTTGTGAGTGGACAAAACAAAAGTTTATAAAAACATTTCATAAGAAGACATTTGTACCCTTCACTAAAAAGCATGCATACATTCGAAAACCGTTTAACCAAAGAAACCATATGTGGGAACTAAGCCCAAAACCATAATCAAATCAAATATACTAGCCACTGCCCAAATCCATAAGGGACTCAGCCCAAATCATAAGAAACTAACTATACGGGCCACTGCCCAAAACCTGTGTGAACACACATCATATATCATATCATATAGCATACATCATATATACATATAATTCACACAACCAATCTTGTCACGGTTTCCAAAGCTACGCGCGTGCTACCCGGGGTCTCAAACCCAAGTCTTTCAGGTACCAAGTCAATGTCCGAAGACCATTGACCCGCCCTGAGGTTATAGTACAAGCCTTCCCGAGAGTAAGGAACCCAACTGGGGCGACTCCACTCATTCAGTGCTCTGTGACTACTCCGGCGTCCACCTAGGCCAACGACCCTCCCCGGAGGAGATAGAACAAGTAAAGGAAGGTATATGAACATATATATACATAACATAAACATTCATGCCCGGTTCCCCTGAACCGTCATGATCCATAACATCCATTATATTCATATAAATATAGACAACATCCTCCATGACCGGTTCCCATAAACCGTCATGTACCACAATGACCTGACAAAGGTTCATGCCGGTTCCCATAAACCGTCATGTACCACAATGACCTTTCCAGAGTTCATGCCGGTTCCCATAAACTGTCATGTACCACAATGACCTTTCCAGAGTTCATGTCGGTTCCCATAAACCGCCATGAACTTGGAAATCCATCTAGGGTCCCTGACCCGAAATCATCAGTGTAAAACAACTGGGTCTAGTACCCGAACATATGACTCAATTGGGCACCGTGCCCGATATCTAAGGGTCAGTTATGACTCTGATCATAGTGATGTGTGCAACCATCCATCCAGGACCGCCCACAATACTGGTATGTCTCCGTGAATGTATCAACCGACGAGACCACCACAAGATCATGATGCACTCATCACCGATCGATATCCTGAACCGTCAGCACTCCGAAGTCGAGCCTCCCCAGGCTGCTCGACCACGAATCGTGCATCGTGACCTCTCTGGAAGGAACACATCCAAATCCGGAGGCGAGCGTCGTATCGTCGATCGCCGTGCACATAGCATCCGTCGCGACCACGATTTAGACCCGAAGGCCATCAATAGGGTCATATGCCCGAGAAAAAACCAAATGGATCTCGTACCTGAGTTTATCCTTTTAGAAATCCAAAACCATTTCATTTAGACCAATAAGGACATACAGACCCGTATAGGCACCGTATAGGGCCGAAACCTCGAAATATGTGCCTATACGTAACCACACATCCAAATGCACTCATGGCATTACAAACAAGTATTTAAAACATATAATAAACATTTATGCATGCACCAATTTAGAAAACAAGGTCCACTCACAGACCGTCCGAGCTGCCGCCTCGATTTGCGTGCCATAGGCTCTCCCGAGCCGATCACTATCACCGGGACTCCCAAACCTGTCCAAATTTTAATAGAAGGTTAATAACTACTTAATTAACCTCCTACCAAAGCCCCGTAATTTTTCCGTATTTTTAACTATTTTTAATCCCGATCCGAAACCTTCTGATGCCCCGAACATTATCGAGACGGTGTCCGATCGACACAAAACCAGTCCCAAAATGTTCGTTACATCGTATAGAGTGTTTCACGTGTTGAACACTTCCCCATTGGACCTACCACACGCCCTAGATAGCTCCTGCGCGTGAAGCCCACGCGCGGGCACTATTCACGCGTCACTAATCTATCGCCGGGTCTGAAACCGGGTCGCCGTGACCCGCGGGTCGACCCGGTCGGTTCTCCGTCGTCCGACCACCAAAATTCCTACTGTTTGTCCCATTTTCATCCCCTCATCCTAACCTATCTTCCTAGCTAATTAAAATGGGATAAAGCCCACCAAAACCGTCCCTTCAAACTCGGCCATGGCGGCCGTGCATTCCCTCCACCGTCCACGGACCTTCCCAGCCATCCCCAGCCCCTAAACTAATCCTATTCGATTCCTAGAGTCCCCAGAATCATAACCTGATCCCTATAATTAAATAAAAATCAACAAACTCGAATTTAGGGATTTGAATATTTACCTAAGGTTTTTGGGTTCTGTCAGGACCCGACCCTCCTCGGTCAGGACCCGACTCATCTAGCACGATATTGTCCGCTTTGGGCCTCCTTGCCCTTGCCCTCACGGTTTTGTTTTCGGGAGCTCACGGTGCAACTTCCCAGGGGGTCACCCATCTGGAATTGCACCAGCCTCAACTCGCTTAACTTTGGGGTTCCAATCCCCCCCAAAGCCACTGAGCTCCCAAAAGGCCTCATGCTAGATAGGTGTGTGCCTACACCTTTAAGGCACACCACCATTCCCTTCCCAGACCATTCCCCCCTCGCAGGAATGTGGGATTGTTCACCGTTCCCTCCAGGACACGGGTCTTACAATCCACCCCCTTAGGGCCCAGCGTCCTCGCTAGCACACTTCCCGGTCGGGGTCTGGCTCTGATACCAAATTGTCAGGACTCGACCCTCCTCGGTCAGGACCCGACTCATCTAGCACGATATTGTCCGCTTTGGGCCTCCTTGCCCTTGCCCTCACGGTTTTGTTTTCGGGAGCTCACGGTGCAACTTCCCAGGGGGTCACCCATCTGGAATTGCACCAGCCTCAACTCGCTTAACTTTGGGGTTCCAATCCCCCCCAAAGCCACTGAGCTCCCAAAAGGCCTCATGCTAGATAGGTGTGTGCCTACAACTTTAAGGCACACCACCATTCCCTTCCCAGACCATTCCCCCCTAGCAAGAATGTGGGATTGTTCACCGTTCCCTCCAGGACACGGGTCTTACAGGTTCTCCCCCGTCGTGTCCTCTGTCGTGGCTGGCAGTCACAGTCCTCAGCCTTTCATCACTCACTCCCTCACGGTCTCACATAAGCTCAGACGATGAAGGGTGGTGTGGGGTGGTTTCGGGCTTGAAGAAAATGGAGGAAATAAAATGGGTTTCGGGTTTTAGGAAGAACAAAGAAGGAATGGTGATATCTGATGGGGTGAGAGAGATGATTAAATGGATGGCTAGGATTTGAGAGATTATGTTAGATGGAGGGCTATGATTGATTGCTAGAAAAGATTAATTATAAAATAATAAATATAATATTATTTAATTAACATAGATCCATAAATTAGGGGATCTAGCCAACGGGATGAGTGACACTTGTCACTCATCCATGGGACCCACCTAAAATATCTAGCCCAATTATATTTTGCCAAATCATCATCGTCTCGAAGTACATGCATAGTGAAATCGAACTTCCGTGACCTATAACTTCCCCGTTCGAAGTCCGATTTCAGCGTGCCACCTGTCTATGAATTCGTATCGTCCCGATCTACGTAACGGTCCTCGACCCTCGACCATTGGACCTCTCGGTCAAAAAGTCAACATTTGACTCCTTTTAACCATAATTACAAAAATGCCCCTAAACTTCCGAACGTCATAACTTCCTCCTCGAACGTCGGAATTGAACGTGTCACCTGTCTATAAACTCGTGACGTCACGAACTACGTCACGGTCATCGGTCAAAATCCATTTGACCGCCCGATCAAAAAGTCAACGTTTTGCCATCGCCTAGGGGCAAAACGGTCATTTTGCATCGTTCGTCCGATTTCGCCCAACTAATCATGGATTAGCCTCACTAATCGTGATTAGTCACTAATATAATCTCGGAATTTGGGACGGGTCGTTACAACGTTCCCTCCTTAATTAATTTCGTCCTCGAAATTCCAATCGACCTAAGTCCAACTGTTATTCCCTCCTTAATTTAGTTTCGTTCTTGAAACTCCACTATCCTGATTCAACAACCACCTCGTGGAAAGTACAATTGACCTCGTAACACGTGTACACTCGTACACCCACTAACCAGAACAATACTCGTTCGTACCCAGACGTACCACTAACATTCACGTCACATCGACTACACTCGACCACGTCGAATAATAGTAGTCATACGCTCTGAATTGACACTACTTGTCAATCATACCATTTCGTTGACACAACCAACTCGACGGTTCCTTTCTCAATCACCAACCTATCCTGATGTCTACTCCCGCTGGGAGTCACCAACTCTCACTAACCGGTCCAAGCTGACACCTCCGACAAACCATCGCAACTTGACAGTCGCCAGTCGAAACTAAGACGATACTCACTTGTGGTTACACTAACCACCAACTCACTCAACCTGTGTATACGCATACCAACAAATACTTGACCTGTGTGTAACTGGACCCATCAGAAATACCATGACCCAACGCACAGTATCCAATGTCCAGTCCACAACCTCAACTAATCTGATGGTATCAGAACCAATCCGACTACCAACACGCTCACCATCGTACTACTAGTATAACCTATATACCGTCACCAGGCACCACAAGTCCGCCCGGTATCTTACCTCGCACTACGTACAAGGTACGTACATCTACCCATCAATCAGCTTACAATCACAACAACCACGACAACACGACCAAATAGGTCGTTGCCAAACACGTTTCAATTTTTGGAGTTCATCTGTCCAATCCAGTATTAGACAAATCGAAACTCCGACCCATTATCCATTTCCAAATCCGAATTCGAATCCGCAATTTCGTAAGAAATCACGAATCCAAACCCATATCTCATATCCACAACCATGTCCAAATCCGAATCCGAAATCATTATTCGGTAAGCTAGCATTTGGAATAACCATTCCGAACCCAAATCCATAAAAGAAAATCCACTGTCAAGCTCCAAAATCAAATCTTGAATCGTCACCCAGAATCCGATTCCAAAACCCAAAACCAGAAATCCTCTTTCAAGTTCCAAAATCAAATCCTGAATCGTCATCCAGAAATCTGATTCCAAAACTCGAAACATCGTTCACGTCTACGGAGACACACTATACCCGAACCTATCGGATACCTGCTCAATACATCCGATTGACTTCATAGGGAAGCCAATCCCAATATACGTACATCTAAAGCTAACCAAATCCGACCTCATCGGACACTTACTCACCTGAGTAATATACCATACGAGATTTACCTCGAAAAGAAGTTCAGTCCCATCATCTTCAACTCAAACATCCAAGTAAGAGCGATAAATTCTCTACCTATCTAGATGATCAAGATCACGATCCAGATCCATAACGATACCCAAAGTCCTAAACCAATTCCCACATCTAAACAGATTAGTCAACGACGAGACACGCCGAGACTGTGGGTTCTCACTGACTACCTCGTATCGATCCTTGTCATTCCACCTAGGAAAATCAAGGATGATCCAACACGATGACATCAAAACTCATCCTAAGTGAATACAACCAAACTCGCTGCATTCATCACGACACGAAATCCAACATCGTCTGCCGCCAAGTAGAAAATGAGAAATCTCAGTCACCTAACTTCGAAATACTCATTCTAATGCGAGAAGCCCGCATTCCACTCGTCACCTCAATCGCAAACTATCGCGATTTCGAAATTCCAACAAGATTGGAAACAACATACCCGGACATCAACCACGTGTCCCCTAACCAATTTAACTCTATCTGAGATCCACTATGGGACCACAGACACCAAATATATGTACATCACGACGGATGTGAATCAACGTCATCACAATCATCGGCACCAGCACCAACACGAGTACCAGCACCAACGCATTATCACCTGCACTAGTATCAGCACACAGGCATCCACACTAGTAGCAGCACACTAACACCAGCACACCGTGTGCAAAACTGACAACCCTGGATCTCCGCTCATACCGAGCGACGACCCCGTACCTCTACTCGAATAGGAGAAACTCTGCCTCCCTCGTACCCAACAACTCTGGGTACAATCACCCTGACAACTCATACGAGAAAAGGAAATGCTCCCCGAACGTCTCTGATTCCCTACAACCACAGCTACAACCACTCTCGGTAGTAGTGTCTGCCACAGCCTCGTGCAAACGTAACTACCAGGCATCTCGATATCCAGACTCCGCATCCCACGAAATCAATCGCCTGTACCAACTACTCCGTATCCCACTCAGGGATTCCATCGACAAGTACCAACCCTGGTAACCTGTCCAACCAAACTCTCACCAATCGTAACTCGACTAAACCAATGTCGTCTACCAGGTCATCCATGACCGTAGTTGCACCGACAATCCATCACAACTACCGTAGTACGACAACCAACTGGCTCTAACCAATAAGTACAACCCCGACTGTAAAGTGCAGTCCCAACACAAGCTGACATGACTAGACCGACTAACGAATCTATGTCCGAATAGTCGTCCAAGTCAAACCACTTGTCAGCTCACATTTCCGAACCATACACATCCTACCTTGGGATTCCACGATCACGCCTAGGGTAACTCTGAACCCAACTGCGAAAAGCAGTAAAATCAACAATCTGACCGACCCCGCGGTCCCGACATCGTAAAGACGTCAATCCAATCCTTCTGTAAGTTCAAATAGAGTTCCACGAACTCGACTGTTAACTACCAACCGCAGTACAATCCACCATCCGGCTGCTCCCAGCAGTAAATCCATCAAACTCAACCAAATCCGATCATCGGATGGTCACAACTCCAAAACAGTCGTCGGAACCGATCCTACGACATCGTGAAAGGCGATCCCAACTAATCATCTCACGATCAAAATCTAACGTACGAATACGTTCATCCTTCCATAGGGTCCCACACTGTCAACCCTGACAGAATTATGGCAACCCCGGCATCCAATGCCGAACCAAGATATTCCACGATCCAATCCTACTAACTATCATACCGGCACCCCAACTATCAGGTTGATGACGAACTGCAGCCCATTGAGATATCACATCCTCGACCTGCGTACTACTCCAAGAGCTCCACGGTTGCTCGAATAGAGACAACCCCGCTCTGATACCACGTTGACAGGACCCATCCCAATCCCGCCTAGATTAGTACGGGATGACCTTGCTCCCGTTTGACACGAAGTGTCAGACAAGGGATATTTTTGACCTTTGCCCTCCCGGGCTATCAGAGTACGCCAGGATCCGGAGGAGGTATGTGATATCTCGGTCTCTGCTACAGTCCACATCCGATGTCAACCTGAAGGGCAGTCAAAACATTAAAAGCTGTGAATGGACAAAACAAAAGTTTATAAAAACATTTCATAAGAAGACATTTGTACCTTTCACTAAAAAGCATGCATGCATTCGAAAACCGTTTAACCAAAGAAACCATATGCGGGAACTAAGCCCAAAACCATAATCAAATCAAATATACGGGCCACTGCCCAAATCCATAAAGGACTCAGCCTAAATCATAAGAAACTAACCATACGGGCCACTGCCCAAAACCTGTGTGAACACACATCATATATCATATCATATAGCATACATCATATATACATATAATTCACACAACCAATCCTGTCACGGTTTCCGAAGCTACGCACGTGCTACCCGGGGTCTCAAACCCAAGTCTTTCAGGTACCAAGTCAATGTCTGAAGACCAATGACCCGCCCTGAGGTTATAGTACAAGCCTTCCTGAGAGTAAGGAACCCAACTGTGGCGACTCCACTCAGTCGGTGCTCCGTGACTACTCCGGGGTCCACCCATGCCAACGACCCTCCTCGGAGGAGATAGAACAAGTAAAGGAAGGTATATGAACATATATATATATATACATAACATAAACATTCATGCCCGGTTCCCCTGAACTGTCATGATCCATAACATCCATTATATTCATATACATATAGACAACATCCTCCATGACCGGTTCCCATAAACCGTCATGTACCACAATGACCTGACAAAGGTTCATGCCGGTTCCCATATCAAAATTAGCAAGAAAGCATGTATGAAGAGGAAATTATTTGTGAAAACTTAAATTTCTTCCCTAGGCTGCATATTGAAAAGAGAACCAACTGAAATCGAATAGATGACTCTAGTAGATTAATTCAGTGTCCTTAAAGAGAAATCATAATATTAAATTACTCAAGCCTGACCTCTTCACGGACCCAAACCCTACCAACGAGAAACTTCTTGTGCACATCAGGAACTACCTTAACCAAATCTGTCCAAATATAAAAAGTAATGTTTTAGCCCTAAAAAAATTTCACACAACACTAAACTTAATGATAAAGCACACAAAGCAATCTAAGTATGAGCAGCTAGACATAAGTACACGACAAATAATTATCATTAGTAAACTACCATATGTATCAGAAACTGCCATAATGAATCTATTTTGTAACGACCCGTCCCAAATTCTTGGAATTAATTAAGAATTAATTATGGATTAGCAAGGCTAATTGGGGATTAGTCGAGGATTGTCGGACGTTTAGGGTGAAATTAAGATTTTGCCCCTAGACGAGGGTAAAAAGTTGATTTTTGACCTGTGAGGTCCAATGCACGAGGACCGAGGACCGTTAAGTAGATCGAGTCGATACAAGTTTGTAGACAGACAACACGTCGAAATCGGACATTCGATGACAAAGTTACGGGTCACGGAAGTTTCAGGGTACTATTTACAGTGGCACGATTTATGAGGCAATGAGACATTTGTCATTTAGTATGGGGCCCAGATATTTGTTACTGAGCCCAATGGATGAGTGACAAGTGTCACTCATCCATTGACTCCCAGCCCACATACATGCATATCACCCATCTTCTTCATCCTCATCCGTTTTCATTCAAACCCAAAACCCCATCGAACCACAACCCCCAATCCTTCCCCCTCACCTGTACTAACTAAGAGTGAGGTTGGGGGTGAGACGGCGAGGAGGTGCAGGACTGCCGTGGACGGTGGTGGAGTCACTAGAAAAAGGTAAGCCGTAGCCTGTGAAATGTTTGAATTTTGAACCTTACGTTTTGGACGTTTGGGGGAATTCTGATGATTGTATGATGTTCATGGGGTCCTTGCGAGTCAAGGAGGATAAAAAAAATAGGGGTTGAGGATGGTTAAGCATCCTAGACAGACGACCGGAAAACTGGGTCGTGAAGATCAATCATCGAAGGTAAATTCTTGGCCTTGTTTCACGTTTTTGAGTCCGTGGGTCAACAGGGTAGGACTGGACGACCCTATAGGAATGAACTAGGTCGAAAACGGTTGAGATTCGAGGGAGAACCGGTCATGACGGTTCACCGCTTCGGTCGAATCGGAAAACCAGGGAAAACCGGGTATGACAGAGGTTAGGGGTGACACTATTCACTAGCGAGTGGTTTTCACGCGCAGCGCCTTTGGGCAGCGTGTGAGGGCGCGTGGGCCCAATTTTGGAGGCATGGTCAACATGTGTTTTCATCCTTTCGATGTATCAAACATTTTGTCACAAGTTTCGAGTCGATCGGACACCATTTCGGGGTAGTTTTGAGTGTCCGAAGGTTTGAGGTTTATTTTAAATACGCTTAAAAATCCCAGAAAATTGAGGGATTCAATGTTAGCCCATTTGAAGTAGTTAGTGACCTTCGAGTATGATTTGGATAGGTCCGGGAGTTCCGGAGATGGTGATTTAGCCCGGGGAGGCTTATGACACACGTATCGAGACGGCAGCTTGGACGGTCTGTGAGTGGACTTTGTTTTGTGAATTTGATGCATGCATAAATGTTTTATATGTGTTTATGAGCATGATTTGAGATGCCATGAGTGCATGTATTTTAAATATGAACTTCTTGGCATTTTTAGAGGAAAATGTGTTATTGTTCGTAGTTCGAGATTTCTGTTTTATATGATGTTTGGATTTTGGCCGAGTATGCTATGTGCTTGCATTTTATGTGATTCCGAAGGTTTCACAGAGAGGCGAGAAACCGAGGAACTGATTTATAGTTTTGAGAATTTCACGAAGATGCGTGAAATCGAGATTCGGGCTTGAGTCCTAGTTGAAAGATAATTGGAAAGTGTTTTGGAAATGAGAAATGGTTTTCGTACTTGTAAATATCTTTCGGGCGTATGACCCAGTTGATTTGAGGTTTGACTTAGAGTACAGTCAAACGTGAGATAAGTCGGGCAATGACCTAGTTATGAGTTTTACGAAAGGTATTTTGGGCATGAGACCCAGTTGTGGATTTGATAGGATTCGAGGAATCCTGGGATATGAAGTGTTAGGCACTGGCTTTCGGGTTGTGACCCATTTGATGATGTTCCATGTTTGAGGCCCTATGTATGATGATAACCTTCTGGTTCGTCCTGGGTGTTACGGCGCTCACCTCCGGACTGCGATGTGTTCCTTCCGGAGAGGTCACGATGCACTGCCTGTTGTCGAGCAGCCGCATGAAGCAATGCCCGAGGGAAGCTCGACTTAGGAGTGCTGATGAGATACTCTTTGATCAATCGGCGATGTGTTCGTGATGATCTAGAGACAGTCGCGGTGAGTGATGTGTTCACAGTGACATGCTAGGATTGTGAATGGTCCTGAGCTATATACACATGTGCTAGAATTAGAATCGTGATTGGCATTGGGATGAGTTTCTATGGGATGTGTTCCCACGTGTTCTATGGATTGGGCCGAGGTTTTGTATGTATTTTCTATGATCTAGTTTTGGGCTGAGACCCTACTGAGATGATAGCTTCGATTGAGAAGCAGTTTTCACTGTATTTTGATTTGGAAAGCAATACGTTTTGCTTCCGAGAAAGTATTTGAAATAAAGTGGTTTTATGATGCATGCATATTTTTACGTGAAGGGTATAAATGTCTTTCCGATATAAATGATTTTTATAAACTATTGTTTTGTCCACTCACAACTTTTATGGTTTTAATACCCTTCAGGTTGATCGCGGATGCGGGCTGTAGTAGAGATCGAGACATCACATGCCACCACCGATCCTGGTGTACTCTGATAGACCCCGAGCAAGTGACGAGTTTATCCCTGGTCTAGCAAGCGGTGTCAGACGGGAGCAGACACGTCCTACGATAATCCAGGAGGATTGGGACGAGTCCTATCATATTCGGTACATTTCTTCTTTCAATTTGGAAAGTTACATAACAATAGCATAGCATTGGATTTACTTCTAAAGCACACAAAGGACTTATAGATTATTATTAGCAATAAGCTTATGTTCATCAGGAAATAGAATCAATCCATAAACCTTACCACTGATTCTTTCAATTCAGAAAGTTAACAACAAAATCATAAATTAAATTTACCAATAGGTACAAAAACCAGTCCAAGTATACAACTTAGCTCTCACCACCAAAAAAAAAACCAATCCAATTCGTGAGAGGGAAATCAATACCCATGAATATATACAAATACACTCTTCATAGAAACATAGAGGTAGACTAGAAAGATAGACAAACATACATATCTACACAAGATTAGATAGAGTAAAAGAGAAACCTATAACATTTATGGGTAAAATAGTGCCCAACGGAAACACCCACAGCAACCCCAACTAGGTCACTAAATTTTTTTTCCTCAAAACCAAAACCCTCAATCCAATTAGACTGAGACCACCACAGGTCTCAGTCCTAATTTTATAGAAAACTCATAGCCAAAACTTCAAGTGCAAAAATTAAAACCAAAAACTTATGTACATACCTTCTCAATTCAGAATAGAATACATGACCTTCACAATATTAAACCCAACTCCTGCCAAATAGGGAAAATAACAAATAAGCTTTGAAAATAAGAAAAGATTTAGATTCAAAACATCCATGAATAGTTGAATACCTATATGAGAGACCAACAAAGAAGATGAGTACATTAATGGTTAGATTGAGTAAAGAAGAAAATGGTCTGGGGAAGAAGAAGAAATTGGAGAATTCAGAAACCCCTTGAGTGGAAACTACAAGAGGAGGAGTACTGATCGAATAGGGTTTCTGACAGGACCCATCCCAATCCCCCCGGGATTAGTGTGGGATGACCCTGCTCCCGTCTGACACGAAGTGTCAGACAAGGGATATTTCCAACCTTTGCCCTCCCGGGCTATTACAGTACGCCAGGATCCGGAGGAGGCATGTGATATCTCGGTCTCTGCTACAGACCACATCCAATGTCAACCTGAAGGGCAGTCAAAACATTAAAAGCTGTGAGTGGACAAAACAAGAGTTTATAAAAACATTTTAACGAGAAGACATTTGTACCCTTCACTAAAAGCATGCATGCATTCGAAAACCATTTAACCAAAAGAAACCATATGTGGGAGTTAAACCCAAAACCAATATTGAAAGAATTATAATGAAAACGACCATACGGGACTCAGCCCAAACCATAGTAAAACCACGTACATGGGCCACTGCCCAAAACCTGTGCATATCACATATCATATATCTCATATAGCATACATCATATATACATATAATTCACACAACCAATCCTATCAGGGTTTCGAAAGCTACGCGCGTGCTACCCAGGTCTCAATCCGAGCCTTCTCAAAGTCAAGATCAATGTCCGCAGACCACTGACCCTACTCGAGGTAATAGTAATCATAGCCTTCCTGAGAGTAAGGAACCCAACTGGGGGGTGACTCCACTCAGTCGGTGCTCCGTGACTACTCCGGGGTCCACCCAGACCAACGACCCTCCCCGGAGGAGATAATAGAAGTAAAGGAAGGTATATGAATACATATATATACATAACATAAACGTTCATGCCCGGTTTCCTTGAACCGTCATGATCCATAACATCCATGCTCTGTTCCCATAAACCGTCATGTACCATAATGACCTGACAAAGGTTCATGCCGGTTCCCATAAACCATCATGAACTTGGAAATCCACGTAGGGTCCCTGACCCGAAATCATAAACCATAAAGTAACTGGGTCTCGTGCCCGAACATATGACTCAACTGGGCACCGTGCCCGATATCTAAGGGTCAGTCACGACTCCGATCATAGTGATGCGTGCAACCATCCATCCAGGACCGCTCTCAATCCTGGTATGTCGCCGTGAACGAATCAACCAACGCGACCACCACAAGATCATGGTGCACTCATCACCGATCGCTATCCTTAACCGTCAGCACTCCGAAGTCGAGCCTCCCCAGGCTGCTCGACCACGAATCGCGCATCGTGATCTCTCCGGAAGGAACACATCCCAATCCGGAGGCGAGCGTCCTATCGTCGATCGTCGTACACATAGCACCCGTCGCGACCACGATTTAGACCCGAAGGTCGTAAATAGTGTCATATGCCCGAGACAAAACTAAATGGGTCTCATACCCGAGTTTATCCTTTTAGAAATCCAAAACCATTTCATTAAAACCAATAAAGAAATACAGACCCGTATAAGCACCGTATAAGGCTGAAACCTCGAAATACGTGCTTATACGTAACCACATAAAAATGCACCCATGGCATCATCAAATAAGTAATAAAACATATAATAAACATTTATGCATGCACCAATTTAGAAAACAAGGTCCACTCACAGACCGTCCGAGCTGCCGCCTCAATTTGCGTGCCATACGGCTCCCCGAGCCGATCACCATCACCGGGACTCCCAAACTTGTCCAAATCATAATAGAAGGTTACTAACTACTTAATTAACCTCCTACCAAAGCCCCGTAATTTTTCCGATTTTCTAACTATTTTTAAAACCGAACCTAAACCTTCTGATGCCCCGAAACATATCGAGACGGTGTCCGATTGACACGAAACCAGTCCCAAAATGTTCGTTACATCGAATAGATGATTTTGTATGTTGAACACATCCCCAAATTCTCCCCCACGCGCCCGCACGCCCCGCCTGAAGTGATTGCGCATGGGCCTCACGCGCCGCTATAGTACCCATCTTCAACCTCCGCGACTGGTGCGAACCGGTCCGGTTACTGTGCTGAACCGGCGTAACCGGTTCAGCATCCCTACTCCCTCATTTTCGGTCCGTTTGCCTCCATTCCAATTTCTGAATTCCTATTTCTTCATTTCCTATCTAACCCAATCAATCAAACTATCTAAAACCTTCGAAATCCGGCCGGTTCAATTTTGAACCTCACAGTTCAATTTTCCCGATTGCACCCAGGGCTGCTCAGCCCTTCACCGCCGTCCAAACCACCCTTTACACCTTCCTACAACCTCAATAAACTCATCCTAATCAACTAATAGCAACCATAATGTCTAAATCAAAAAATAGAAGAAAAATGGGTTTATCGGGCTTACCGTGCATTCCTCCCCTGCCACCAGCGTCCACCGGTCCATCCTCACTCTCTGGTCTCTCTTATATGATCATTGGAAAGGTTTGAATGGGTTTGGGTGAGAAATGGGATCGGGTTTGGTTGGAGGAAAAATGGAAAATGGATGCACGGGTGAATGGTTTGGTGCATGAATGAAATATGGTGTCCATTGGATGGGTGACACTTGTCACTCATCCATTGGGCATCAAGACAAATATCTGGGCCCACTAGAGACAAAACTGCACTTTTCGTCTCGTAAAACGTGTCACCAGGAATAGTATCCCGAAACTTTCGTGAACCGTAACTTCGCCGCCGAACGTCCGAATTCGACGTGCCACCTGTCTATGGATTCGTATCGTCCTTATCTACGTACTGGTCTTCGGCCCTCGGCCATCGGACATGCCGATCAAAAATTCTACCATTTGCCACTTTTTAACCAAAATTACCAAAATGCCCCTAAACTTCCGAACGTCATAACTTCCTCCTCGAACGTCGGAATTGAACGTGCCACCTGTCTATGAACTCGTGACGTCACGAACTACGTCACGGTCATCGGTCAAAGTCCATTTGAACGCCCGAACAAAAAGTTAACGTTTCGCCCACGCTAAGGGCAAAATGGTCATTTTGCATCGTTCGTCCGATTTCGCCCAACTAATCACTGATTAGCCTCACTAATCGTGATTAGTCACTAATCTAATCCTAGAATTTGGGACGGGTCGTTACAGTTTCACCCTTAGAAAAAATCTGAAGAGAGAGAGAATTTACTTTTTACAGACTAAAACAAAAAGATAAAAACAAATTAACTAAAAGCACACCAATTGGCGCTATTTTTTTCCAGCCAATTCAGTAGATGAAACGCGTCATGGGAAGAAAATAAATGCAGCATTTTATAGGGGTGTGTACTTCCGCCCCTATTAATTATCTTCCACCCCTTGTACTTTTTTTTATAGTTCAAAAATTTTATAAACAGCCAATAAAGGCAACAAAAGAATACAGAGACCACTGACGAAAGTCAGGCAAACAACTAACTAAGCATTTGTAATATTCCACTTCAAAGCCACAATTGTTTTCATGGGGCTTATTTTTTTGAGCCAGCATCCAAGCACGAATACCTTCGTTTAAGAGAAGATGGATGGGAAAGAAAGTCTCAATTTCCCGCAGCAAGAATTTCTTGGGAAACGAAGTAATATGCACGTAGGTTCAGAGCTAGCACTAAACTCAAAAGGCTACTCCAAGAGCACTCATCTATAAACTGGTCACTAACACAAAAAAGTTCTTCTTTCCATTCCAAAAAGAAATGGTTGGTAAGCGGTCCGTCCTTAGAAATACTTGGGGAATCCCCCTTTTGTGATTGTTCCAAAGCATGCTTTCATTTCTTGTTCTTCGAGCTCAATCGATCAAGAAAAGGACCTCCTTACTTTCATATCTAGGGCGGATGCCTACCAAAGAGTAACAGAGGCGTGCGAAGGTAGGCTCAAACTAAGATTCTGTTGTTGAGCGTAATGGTATAAGCCTACCTAACTGTGAGACCTACTGGTCGAATAGAGACAAAAGTTGGCCTTAGTGATCTGGGAGTCCCGTGTGGAAGGGCTCTCGCTCGACGGATCAAAGGGCTCTTAAAAAAAATAGAGAAAGAAGAACCAAGTCAAGATGATATAGGTCAACTCCTTCTTCTTGCGCCAAAGATCTTACAGTTTTCGAAGAAACTGGAGTTACATCTCTACCGGACGAGTCTTTGCATCTATCTCATATCTGTTAAGACCCTTTGGTGATTAAGAGAATCCCAACATTTCAATACTAACTTTTTAATATAGGCTTTTGGTTCAGCCCCTATTACTTTTATTAGAGGCCAATATAATTTGTGTCGCTATTAGTTATTAAAGGTTTTTTAATTTGCCCTTACTATTTCTATTAGAGGCGCATGTATTTTCTGCCCCTAATCAAACATCAATCGAGGCGTTCGATTTTAACTGCCTCTAATTGAGCGCCCTTTGACACAACCCATCTCAATCCCCCCAGAATTAACGCTGGATGTGCCATGTTCCCGTCTAACTCACGTATGACACGCAAGTGTAACACGAAGGACAGACAAGGGATACCCAAACCTTAGCCCGCTCGGGCTTCCAGAGTGCACCAAGATCAGTGGCGGAGTGTGATGTCTCAATCTCTGCTACACCTCCATCCGCAATCAACCTGAAAGGTATTAAAAATCATAAAAGTTGTGAGTGGACAAAACTAAATAATTTCCTAAAATATATTTCATAAGAACACATTTATGCCCTTCCCTTAAAACCATGCATGCATACGAAAACCAGTTAATTTAAATATAATAAAAAACATTTAGAAAACCAAAGCCATTTCCTTCCTCAAATCATTGAGGCCTTAGCCCAAAACTGTAAAATCACTAAGAATGGGAACTCAGCCCAAAACCATAAATCCAAATCATGTGGGCCACTGCCCAAATCTATAAACACATAAATACTAGGTTATAAATCCAATAAATCCGTAATCCAAATACCGATCATTGGCATCTCAGATGCCTAGTGTCCCAGATGCTTGACGTCCCAGACGTCATATCACGGTCTAAGGCTACGCGTGCCGCCTAGGGTCTCTCCGGGTTAATCTATGATATCTCAGATGTCTAACGACACAGGCGTCTAGCAATCCTGCTCCTGAGTCACTATACGGTCCGGTCACTCGGTACAATGACCCCTCGTAGGCAATGCGTCGTGACTTCTCCAGTGTCCCAGACAGCTGAAGGAGACCATCCACATATCCTCATATAAGGATGGTATATGGAAAACATTTTTATAAAATCCTTTCAAAAGATTTCAAAGGGGCCATGCCCGGAATTTCCATAAATCCATCATAAATCCGTAAATCCAAATCCATTTAGGGTCTCCAAACCCGAAATCACATTTTATAAACTATAAATGGGACTCATGCTTGATATCATAACCAACTGGGCCTCCAGCCCGAGAGTTCACACTAAATGGGTTTCAGCCCGATACGTCGTTAAATCAAAAGGACTCTGTAACGACCCGTCCTGAATTAGTGGGATTAATTAAGAATTAATGACGAATTAGCGAGACTAATCGGGGATTAGACAAGGATTAGCGGACTTTCAAGGCGAAATGACAATTTTGCCCATAGAATGGACAAAATGTTGACTTTTTGTTCAGACGGTCAAATGGACTTTGGCCGATGACTGTGACGTAGTTCGAGACGTCACGAGTTCACAGACACGTGGCACGTTTGATTCTAACATTCGAGGAAGAAGTTGTGATGATCGAAAGTTCGGGGGCATTTTGGTAATTTGGGTGAATAGGGGCCAATAGTTGACTTTTGACCCGGGAGGTCAGATGGCCGAGAGCCATGGACCGTTACGTAGATCAGGACGATACGAATCCGTAGACAGGTGGCACGTCAAATTCGAACGTTCGACAGTGAAGTTACAGTTCACGAAAATTCAAACGTACTATTGCACGTTTTACGAGACGAAAGCCTTTTTGGCATTTAGTGGGCCCCAGATCTTTCTCAGGCCCAATGGATGAATGAAAAGTGTCATTCATCCATTCCCCATCATTTTTCCTTCATGCATATCCTATTCCCCTTTTCATCGATCATTTTCTTCATTACCAAACCCAAACCCCATCACCATTTCCAATCTAATCCAAACCCTTCAACCCTATAACCATCTGTGAGACCTAAGAGAGTGAGAAGAGGACCAAATGGATGTGGTGGTCGGCCAAGGAAGCACCGTCGTGGACGGCGGAGGATAGCTTGAACCCAAGGTATCGGTTTTAACCGATTTCTCCATTTTTCAATTCTAGTTATTATGGACCGTTTTTAATGATTGTTTTGAGTTTAATGGGTTAGTAGGAGTGTGTTAGGATGATTTATAGGGAGGTTGGAGGATGAGGAACCCTAGGTAAGGTTTTGGAAAACTGGACCGTGAGAACAAAATTGGACCGGTCGGGTTTTGAAGGTTTTAGGAGTTTTGGTTCATTGGGTTAGGTTCCTAAGGTCGAGTTAGGAAGGATAGGATCGATTAAGGAGGAAAACATAAAAAACTGGACCGTGTAGGAGCCTGGATCGGTCACGCTAGTGCAAGTTGCAGAGAAAATCGAACCGGCCCGGTCGGCTGAAGGAAGAAGATGAAGTACTGTAGCCAGCGCGTGAGGCCCACGCGCAGGCCAATCCCATGGCGCGTGAGGAAGAATTTGAGGGTGGTTCCAACATGTGAAATCATCTATTCGATGTAACGAACATTTTCAGACTGGTTTCGAGTCGATCGGATATCGTCTCGATATAGTTCGAGCTGTCCGAAGGTTTCGGTGCGCATTAAAAATTGTTAAAAATCCCGGAAATTAGGGGGCTTTATTGAGGGGTTAATTAAGTAGTTAGTAACCCTCTAAAGTGATTTGGACAGGTTTGGAAGTCCCGGTGATGACGATTGACCCGGGAGAGCCGTATTGCACGTGTATCGAGGCGACAACGCGGACAGTCTATGAGTGGACTTTCTTTCTGAAATCGATGCATGCATAAATGTTTTATATATGTTTTAACATGTGTTTTGGGATGCCTTGAGTGCATTTGGTGTGCGTGTTTACGTATGGGTACATATTTCGAGGTTTTCGATTTTATACGTGCTTATACGCGCTTACGCTTTCGGTTTTCATGAAATGGTTTTGAAAAGGTAAAACCGGGCATGAGACCCATTTGGATTTGGTTTTAACATGGGCATGAGATGACACGACCCATCCCAATCTGACTACGCCCAAACTACGCATTAAATTAAACATGTAATCTGAGTGTTATGCAATTTAAACCCTTTTTGTGTAGATGTAGTATTGGTAAATAGGGATCGTTCTTAACCGGGGAAATTAGGGAACATTAATAATGTGTTAGTGGGAAATGAATAAAAGAATAATGAATAAAAGAATTAAATAATAAAAGAATTAAATCATCAAAGAACTAATAAATTAAAGAATAGATGAATAAGAGAATAAAGAAATAAAAGAATAAAGAATTAAAAGAATAAAAGAATAAAAGAATAAAGAATAAAAAGAATCAAAGAATAAAAGAATAAAGAATAAAAAAGGATCAAAGGATAAAAGAATTAAAAGAATAAAATAATAAAATAATAAAAGAATAAAGAATTAAAAGAATACAAGAATAAAAGTAAAGAATAAAGAATTGAAAAGGGGGGTTTTGAAAAAGAGTTGTAAATATAAAATAAAGAAAACAAGTAAAAATAATTAAATACTTAATTTTACTTCTACTTTAACTTTTGTACTAGTGAACTTTCTTCAAACACATATTTTTACCAACACTCTAACATCATGCTCATATTGAACCAATCACGAAATCATACCTTAATTATCTCAAATACATGCATACATTTTTCATATTATAAATGCACCGAACAGCGGATTATTACTTACAATATGATCCACCTTAAGTAAGTGATTTAATGCGCCGAACAGCGATCAAACATTAAATCTCTTCAACTCTATTCTAAATGCCCCGAACAGCGGATCAACATTTAGTTTCGAATTGAAGTTTAAGTACTAAAACATATGAAGTAAAAGAAACTCAAAAAGTAAAATACATGGAGATTGCATTCTTACTTACAAATGTTAGAAAGAAAATACCAACACATATATTGAATTATAAGTAAAACCAATAACAATAACAAGAATTTAAGTAGAGAAGCATGGATTTTCACAAGAATCACCGAACAGCGGCAGGAAACTTGTGAAGATGGAAGAAGAAATACGAGGAATTCGGTCTTAAAACTCTTGAATTGCCTTAGAATTACTTGGCCTAGGTATTTCTTAAGGAAAGCATAAAAATGTATTTAAGAGATCTCAAAGAAATATCACAAGAACAAAGTAAAGAAGAAATGAAATTAAGAAAAATAAAAATAACATAAATTAAGAATAAGAATTAAAAAGAAACTAATTAATAAGAAAATCTACAAGAAGTTAAAATGGTCCCCAAAAATGTCTCTCAAAAGAGAGAAACAAAAAAACTACCAAGAACTAAGAACTAAGAACAAAGAAAGAAATGGAAGAATGAAACTAATTGGGGACTCCCCAAATACATGAAATGACCTCCCTATTTATAGAGGGAGTGTCACAATTGTTTAATTAAAAGTACAAAATTAAAATATAAAAATAGCAATAAAATAGTACATGAAGAAGTGATGGAAATGATGAGATTGGGTGGGAAAAGATGCTGATTTTGGGGCAAATATGCTGATTTTGGGGAAAAGTGGCTGATTTTGGGGAAAAGTTGCTGATTTTGGGGCAAATATGCTGATTTTGGGAACTTCCCACCGAATTTCCTTGCGATTTTCGGTGGTTTCTCATATTTCGTCCATAATTTCTTCGTTATAATTCCGATCGGGACGATTCTTTCACCAAAATGCTCCAAATTCCACGCTTTATTTATTTCTACAAAAATATCACAAAATAAATTAATTTGTCTAATTATTTATTATTTTAATATTAAAAGTCAAGTATAAAGGGTATAAAATAATATAAAATAACGCTTATTTGAGGACCTATCACAATCCCCCCGGGATTACCATGGAATGTGACGTGCTCCCGTCTGACAAGAGGCGCCAGACAAGGGATAACCGATTGCCATTGCCCAAACGGGCTCCCAGAGTGTGTAAGGATCGATGGAGGAGGTGTGCGATGCTCAAGTCTCTGCTGCAGTCGTATTCGGAATCAACCTGAAGGGCATTAAAAACAAAAGCTGTGAGTGGATGAAAATAAACAAGTCTGTTTAAAACATTTATAAGACATTTATGCCCCTCAGTAAAATCATATGCATGCACCAAAACCAATAATCCCATATTTATTTAGAAATAACCATTAGGGCCTTAGCCCGGAAACCAAAGCCTAGTTTCAATTTCCAAAAGTAAATCCAAGAGTTATTTCATAAATCCAGTAATATGAACCATAAGGCATATAATATAAACCATAACCATTATTTTAGCCACTGCACTATACACTCCAATCCGACATCCCTGATGTCTGACGTCCCTGACGTCAATAAGGTCACAATCACAAGGCTACGCGTGCCACTCGGGTCTCAATTTTCCGAGTTAAATCCCCGAACCCCGTTCGGGTACAGCATCACCTGATTCTTAGCGTCATAGACGCTGGACGTACTAGACGCCCGTGACCTCTCCGGGGTACCTCGCCGGAGGAGACAATATAATATGGAAGGATCTATACAGTGCAGTACTAAATACATTTTATCGATATCCACATGCAAAACATATAGGTATACATGGTAAAATCCGAACTGATCGTTACGTTTCATCAAACGGGTCTCATGCCCAAAACCGTGAAACGTGCCATGACCGAAACCTCATCAAAACCATTTATAGATTCCAGCATGTGAACATATATAAAATGTAAACCAGGAAACATTTATTCAATTCCATTTAGGGTCCCCGACCCGCAATCACATGTAGAAATCAACTGGGCCCCTGGCCCGATTTCACAAGTTAACTGGGCCCCTGGCCCTATCCACATGTTAACTGGGCCCCTGGCCCGATTTCATAGTTCAACTGGGCCCCTGGCCCGATTTTACATTATTCAAGTTCATAACCGTTTCATGAAATCATATCCAACCATATTTATGGAAATCGGTGCAAATCCAGAAAACCTCGGTTTACGTGCAAATACGTAATTCACCTCGAAATACGTGAAATCATTTTAAATTCACCGATATCCAAAGTAAATCATTCAATCATAATTATAACAATCATAAAACAGTTATGCATGCATCGAATTTATGAAACCAATGTCCACTCACAGACCGTTTAACCGAGCGCCTCGATACGCGTGTCATAGGCCTTCCCGGGCCACATCACTATCACCGGGACTCCCAATCCTGTTCAAATCAATTTAGAGGATCACTAACCTCGTCATTAACATCCTATTCAAGTCCCGTAATTTTCCCGAATTTTTAAGTATTTTTAAACTGGATTTAAAACCTTCGGACATCCCGAACAATAACGAAACGGGATCCGATCGACACAAAACCAACGCTAAAATGTTCGTTACAATGTATAGGATAAAAGTCATGTTGACCTCACCTCGAGATCCGTGTCCACGCGCCGTCACGCGCCGCCGTGAGTGGCTGCGCGTGAAAGCCACGCGCCTGCTACAGTGACTGCTACAGTGTTCCTTCTTCACCCGTTTGTCTGGTAAACGGGTTGGAAAGCCCGCGATAGGATCCGGTTCAATCACCCTCAATTCGATATCAATTCAATCCGTTCTTGATCCTACAACAATCATCAATCCACCAATTTCAGTTCTGTGTCCATGATTAGCATCAACCATCGATCAATCGTGTCGACAACCCGTGATCACCCAAAACGGGTCGATCACCAGAACTCCTCCAATCCTTAACCATTATCAAATTAACTTCACAGGAAGTTAATAAGGACTAATACGAACTAATTAGCATGATTAATTGAACTCGACAATACCTCAATCGTCACAACTCAAGCTTGAGTTTTCCGGCCGTCCACCACGTCCGTCCACGGCCCTAGGAGCCCCAAAGCTTGCTCCATTTGATCTGGTTCGACGCGTTGAAGTTCCAGAAAGCTCAATCCATCATCAATTAGGCTTGGGCTGGCCTAAAACTAGGATTTCGAATTTGAATTTCACAAAACCCAGTTTCGGGTTTTTGAACCTTCCTCTACCATTTTCACTCCATTTTTCCACCTCTCAATCTCAGAGAATCACTCTCCCATTCCTCTTCTGTTTCAAGCCATCAATTCCCTCAAACGACCGTGTAGGTGGTCGATCGTGTGTGGGGAACATCCCCTGTTTTCTTCCATTTTCATGTGCACCAGCCAAGGTTTAATGGCCAACACACCGTCCACACAACCTTGCATCGCACCAACTTCAATAAACAATCCAACAATCCCATAAACAATAGTTTAGGCCAGCAATTTGCTCCATAAACGCACCACCCGTGCGCTGGCCACGTTCCCTCCACGGTGCTACAGTAACCGTTCAAACACCCGTGAAATTACCATTCTGCCCTTGTGCAGTAAATTACCAAAATGCCCCTCACGTATCCTGACCCGTAACTCGGTCATACGGACTCCGATTGATGCGTGCCGCCTGTCTACGAACTCAGGGCATCGAGACCTTCCTAACAGTCCTCGGTCCTCGGCCATCGGACCTCCCGATCAAAAAGTCAACATTTCCCCCTTATAGCGTCTGAATTACGAAAATGCCCTTGCACTTCCGTACATCATAACTTTCACCACGAACGTCGGAATCGAACGTGCCACCTGTCTATGAACTCGTGACGTCCCGAACTACATCACGGTCATCGGTCAAAGTCCATTTGACCATCCGAATTAAAAGTCAACGTTTTGCCCACGCCCAGGGGCAAAACGGTCATTTTGCACAATTCGTCCGAAATCACACAACTAATCCCAGATTAGTAAATCACCATTAAATATTTATTAAATCCCGATATTCGGGACGGGTCGTTACATGAGACCCTATAGACGACCCGTAGGTCTGAGTCGTGGTCGCGACGGGTGCTGTGTGCACGGCGACGGACGACGTGACGCTCACCTCTGGATTTGGATGCGTTCCTTCCGGAGAGGTCACGATGCACGTCCCGTTGTTGAGCAGCCAATGGAGACTCGACTTCAAAGTGCTGATGGTTTAGAGGACCGATCAGCGACGTGTGCACCATGGTCTCAAGATGGTCGTGGCAGTGATGTGTTCACGGTGACATACTAGGATTGAGAGCGGTTCTTGATTGATTGTTGCACACATCGCTATGATCGGGATCGTGACTGACCCTCGAATATGGGGCTCGATACCCCGTTGATTTATGAGTTCGGGCTCGATGCCCAGTTCATTGTGAAATCGGGCTAGAGGCCCTGTTGAGTTTTATGTTCGGGCTGGAGGCCCATTTGCTTTGTGTTATCGGGCGTGAGTCTCGTTTTATGGTGTGCTATACTAGTATGTATATACCCTCCTTATGAGATGATTGATTGGTCTCCTCCAATTATCGACCTGGAGAGTCATGATCCACAAACCAGATTGGGTATCCCCAAAGGGATCCCGTTCCAGGAGTGGGCGTTATGATGTGGTCCCGGACCAGATTCCTGAGAGATGATCGGACTAGGTCCGAAGATGAGCCTCCCAGATGGAGAATTCCTAGGAGAAGACTCGGAGTGAGACCCTGAGTAGTATGCATACTTATATATATAGAGACATCGTGACTATATCAGGGATGTGTTCTCTATGGGGTGTGTTCCTCGAGTTGGCATCTTCTCCGGAAGTGCCTAGTACATATATGTATATGTGTACGAGATTTCACTGAGATGGCATTGGGCTGAGACCCACGCGTATTGGTTTTGGGCTGAGACCCATATGAGATGGTTTTGGGACGAGTTGCCACGTGTTTTGGTTTGGGCGGAGGTCCCATGTCTTGTTTGACTGATTTCGGGCCAAGGCCCAAATCGTTTGATAGTTCATGACGGTTTATGGGAACCGGGCATGAACCCTAAAAATGGTTTTTGAATGCATGCATATGTTTTTAATGAGGGCATAAAGGTTTTTTATGAAATGTTTTTATAAAATATTTGTTTTGTCCACTCACAGCTTTTGTATTTTGAATGTCCTTCAGGTTGATCGCGGATGTGGCTGTAGCAGAGACGAGACATCGCATTCCTCGTTCAGATCCTGGCATATTCTGATAGTCCCGGTTGGGCAAAGGACAAAAGTATCCCTGGTCTGACACTTTGTGTCAGACGGGAGCAGACACGTCCTACGCTAATCCCGAGAGATTTGGGACGAGTCCTGTTAGACTCCAAGTCTGATAATTAATACGCAAAAACTAAGCATTAAAATAAACACAAAGTCACACTCAACACTTAATGACAGGACCCACCCCGATTATCACCTCGATAATCGGGAAGCATCCTGCTCCCGTCTCACAATCGAAACCAAAGGACCGGAAAACCAAATAACATTACGTCACACCCATTGTCAGACCAGGGAGATTAAACAAATACATCTGACTGGACATCGAGTCCATAGTTTCACAGAGCATAATATTACAAAGCAGGTTAAAGAACAAATCCTACTCTGTGAACTAACTACTCCGCAACGGAAAACTTTATGCCTCTGCCTCTGCCTCGGCGCTAGCCCCCGAACTTGTACCACGACCTGGAGGGTAGTTAAAACAACAAAGTGTGAGTGGACCGAAACAAAGGTTTACAGAAAACAGTTTAGGGAAATCGGGGTTCGCCCTCCAGTTTTACAACACGCATGCATAACCAAACATTCGAAAACGCGTATTAAACATTCGAAAACACTTTTTCCGAACACATGGAAAACATTGCAGAAAATCATCATAACTCATGCAAAATAATTTAATATTACCAAAATTCAGAAACCGTCATTTTGAAACATCAATTGCACAAATCAAGTAAAGAGTGAGTCAATAATCACAATTACGCCGTTGGATCCATCTGAGTCTTTAAACTCAATATCAGGCCTTCCCGGGATATCAACGAGTCTTTAAACTCAAAACATGATCAATAGGCCTCGGGGGTATCACAATAACCGAGTCTTTAAACTCACGAGTCTTTAAACTCAATCCGGGTCTTTAAACCCAATTCTCGGGCCCTCCCCCGTCATCAATAAACCGGGTCTTTAAACCCAAAACCAGATCCAACAATCAACCGGGTCTTTAAACCCAAAAACCGTTTTTAAACATAATAAACCAGGATTCATCATAAACCGTTTCCCAACATCATTCCAAAATCATATCTCATCATAATAGGACTTATGTCCGAATTCACATGCAAATTCCCAAAACATACAATTCCCGAAATCACTTCACAATTATAATCAAAACATCATAAATCCGTAACATGCATAATCATAACCAGATACTTTATCAAAACATCATTCATGCATAAGCGAAAACCGTAACCTCGAAATGCGTGAAATACGATGAATATCTCGAAAAGCGTGAAAACACGTAAAACCGAAATATCATATCACCATCATAAATTCATATGTGAAAACATAAGATAATAAGTAAAATAGTCATGCATGCCCGGTTTAGAAATCAAAAATTCCACTCACGGTTTTAGGACGCGTCAATCGCGCCCCGTGCGCTCCTCAGTAGCTTTGGAAATGTCCGGGCCTGTAAAAACGTACAAGAGGGGTTACAAACATCCCTAAATAACACGTGTGATTTTCCCTAATTTTTCCGGATTTTTCCGCGAAATTAAACTTAAGGACCTAAACTTCCGAACTCCCGAAATTATCCCGAATGACTCCCGATCGACTCGAACTCTAAAGACAAAATGTTAATTAGATTGAACGGATTAAATCTCATGTTGACCGTGATCGGAGGTGACATCACATGCGCCGTCACGCACTGCCCAAAGTGGCTGCGCGTGAAGGCCACGCGCCTAGCTACAGTACCTTCTTCCCTACCCGAATAGTCTGATAAACGGGTCTATTACCCGCGACTCAACCCGACCAGTTCAAGCTCAATTCTCAATCAATTCCTCTCGTTTTCAATCCTATCACCTTCTCTAATCCATTAATTTTAGGTCTGCATTAACGATTACTCTCGACTAACACCAAATCGACCCAACTCAAGCTCAAACAGTCGAACAAGTCGACGTCTGAAACTCACCCAACCTAGCTCCATTTCCAAATTAACTTCACCAGTAGCTTAAGGGGACTTAGACGAACACAATAGCACAATCATTTGAACTCGCCATTACCTGGAAGTCGTCGTCCTTAAGCTCGACAATTCTCAGAACCAGGGGCCTCAGTTCTTGGCCAATTCGTGAGTGATGTCCTTCGAAATCGATGTGGTCAGTTTCCTTTTGCTCCCAGAAGACTAATACGGCCCTTGGTTTCGCTCAAAAGGCACCACAATTTGATCTTCGATTTTCCCTCCAAACTGGTTTTTCTCTGAACTGGAACTTGAGTTCCTGAGCAATCCTTAGTCCAAACTCTTCAACTCTTGCACGACCGTGTTTCTGTCACTCCCAGAAAACTCCCTCAATGTTTAGATTGGTCTCTCAACCCGAAGAAATCGAACTCTGAGTTTTCCCCCCTAAAACCCGAAAATGTTTTCTCACGGTTTCTCTCAACCTCAGCCTTCACACTGATGCACAAAATGACCCAAATGAATCCTCTCCTCACTCTCTTACACACAAAATGACCCAAATGAATCCTCTCCTCACTCTCTTACACGGTTGATCGATCAGTGTGGCCAACAACTCGTGGGAGACCAACTGTGGTCTCTGAAAATGGGTTTCCCGCAAGCACAGACTCCATGGCCATTTTTAAATCCCAGCCGTGCTCTGAGCTCTGATCAAGCCTCCCATGCTGTGCTTCCCACTTCCTCAATTCACTTAAACAAAGCCCACTCATCAGTCTACTAAGCCATAAACAAATGCACGCACAAAACACCACGGCATGGCCGTGTGCTCTGTTTTTCACGGTGGTGCTACAGTAACCGCCATGAAATGACCAAAATGCCCCTCTGTGCAATAATTACCAAAATGCCCTCCAACTTCCGTGACCCGTAACTCGGTCACCCGATGTCCGTTTCACGCGTGCCGCCTGTCGTTGTACTCGGAGCATCGAGACGAATCTAACGGTCTTTGAGTCCTGTGGACATCAATTGTCCACCAAAAAGTCAACTTTTCCCCATATATCGTCCAAATTACGATTATGCCCCCGAACCTCCGAACATCATAACTTTCTCCATGATCGTTCGAATCGGACGTGCCACCTGTCTATGAAGTCGTGACGTCCCGAACTACGTCACGGTCATCGTTCAACGCCCGTTCGACCTCCCAATCAAAAGTCAACAAATTGACCACACGTATCACAGGGGTAAAAACGTTATTTTATTCAATATTTTACAATATTACATTCTCCGAATGTTCGGGGCGTTACACTTAAGGAACCGTATGCAATTAAAAACCATTTTTTTGTAGATGTAGCATTGGTAAATAAGGATCGTTCTGGACCGGGGATTGAGGGTACCTAAGCATGATTGTTGTTTGATTGGTTAATTGGGGGTAAAGATTGATTTTTAATTCCTAAGTAACTAAACTAAACCTAAACTAACCTAATCTATTATTTACACGTGGTCAACTCATTCTTTACCTAACTCATTCATGATTTATATCAACTTCAAGCCTACGAAATTCTATAACCTTAGTTCTACGAGATGATTGCATATTCTTAAGTACATGTAGGGAGACACTCACGCCGCACTTTCAATACTTTAGACTTGGAGACACTCCTCTATCTAGTCAAGCATTAAATACCAACATACAAGCATAACAAAAACTAAAATATTAGAACACATGGAAGATTATTGAAATTAATATAAAGCATAAAACCAAGGATAATATTAGAAATCAGTCCATAAACCAAGATATTTAAGCACAAAAAATAACTATAAGGTGAAAAGACCGTGTTATACTTTTTCTCTTCGGGACACCCTATGGATACGAAGTGATTGGGCACTTTTCGGTGAGACACTTGGAGACACTCCTCTATGCCACGGATGATGGTTGTAAAATGTGGGATATGGTGTAATTAGTTTTGCACAAGAAATCTTGAATTTATTGAAAAGGAAAAATTGGTTTAAGTAGAACTTTGATACAAATAATGAGCGACCCTTTTACAAATAACCTAAGCCTCTCTAGGAGAAAATTAATCCACCAATAAATATGAGTTTACAATTTAATTCTAAAAGGAAAAAAATTAAACTAATTAAATTAAAATCCTAAAGAAATAAGGTATAAAAATCCTAATTAAAAAAGTAATCTAAATCCTAATTAAAAAGGTAGAACAAATCTTAATTAAAAAGGAAATATAAACCTAATAAAAAAAGGAAAATTAGAGTTGCTTGGTGGAATAGTAACAGGAAATGTTATGGTGGGAAGCTGTTGGAACTTGGAGGTATTACGGTAGGCACTGGCCGAAATTAGGCCTCAATTTCGACAGTCAACGCGCACAAGGAAGCTGGAGAGAGGAAATCGGTAAGCGTGCACCAAAGAAGGGCCAGAGAAGTCAGGAAACGCGCGACAAGAAAAGGTGACACCTTCAGTACACGCGAGCTGAGGAAGGGGCAGAGAGGTTTGGTTGCGCCTGGCCAAATGCCTTGTTGGGCTGTTTATGGGGATTCGATAGCCCTCTACCGAAACCTCTAGCTCTTTTTGGTGGTCTCATTTGTTTCAATCATAAATTCTTCAATATAACTCTGATTGAAGTGATTTTTTCGCTTAAATTCTCTATTTTCTACAATTGTTTGGTATTTAAACATTAAAATATAAGCACAAAAAGGGTATAAAATGATGTTTAATTCAAGGCTTATCAATAGTTTCCAAATCAAATGGGTCTCATGCCCGATTCCATATTTCCAAATCCAAAATCATTCCATTATTCCACATTTGAAACACAAGCACATGCAAATCCAACATAAAACCATATACCTCAAAATACGTGCAAATACGTAAATACCAAATACCACAAACATACATACTCAAAGCATTCAAAACATAGATATAAAACATATAAAACAGTTATGCATGCATCATATTTAGAAAACAAAAGTCCACTCATAGATCGTCCTAACTGCTACCTCGATACGTGTGTCATAAGCCTTCCTGAGGCTAATCCACCATCTCCGAGACTTTCGGTCCTATCCAAAACATAACCGAAGGTCACTAACTATCTATATAAGCCCATAGGATAAAACCCCAAAACTCCCGAAAAAGTCAACATGTCCCGAACACATTTTCCGAGGCTAAAACCCTCGATTTGACCAACCTAACGATCTCCGATCGACTCGAAACCACCACCATTAGATCTGGATCGTCGAAACCCTTCAGATGGCACTGGTCCCACCTCGAAATTCACACGCACACACCACCACGCGCGTGAGCTTGAACAAGTTAATGAGAGATCGACCTTTTCTTGCCAATATATTGTCATAATCGAATTTGTATATTTGCAAAGATATACCATTAAAGACAAAGTACACATTCTTGTCCTATATTTTAACTAACGCTTATGCGCGCATATTATTAATAACCCTACGTGTTTCATCTACCTTAATCGAGTCGAGTTCACTCACCGAGATAGTCGAGTTCACTCACCGAGATAGTTTAATAAGGTTGTGTATTATTACCGAACTAATCATCAAGTATAATATTGATCCCCGTACGGTGAACATTTGAGTTTCATAACACCAAGATGTTTCCCGAACATACCACTAACAATCCTCAAAATGAAGGAAGTTGAGGTTCCACCCCAAAATCAATTGGCAATGGAGAGAGAATCCCAATTCCTTGTGCAACTTTTCAATGTGAGACATAAGAGGAATTTTCAAGCCTAAGACGTAGGCAGCTCATATTGAGTGACATGAAGGAATAACCGGCTCTGATACCTTCAAGTAAGTTGAAGTTCCAACCCAAAACCATACCATGTAAAAATTAAAGCTTCATCCCAAAATCAATTGACAAAGGGAGAGTAGCTCAAACATATTTAAGGTACAAATTTAATTTGTGATTTTTCAATATGGTACATTACCTTACACTCAAACATGCCCCCTCAAGTGCGGTTGATTTTCCAACCTACACGTGACGATGTGAGATACTGCCTCACAATTTAACACGTCTGCTTACATGTGCGGCAATGTAAATGGGTAACGTATAACAGTCAATCTTAATACATAGGATAACCCGCTCTGATACTATAAAAGAAGTTGAAGTTTCACCACAAAATCAATTGGCAATAAGGAGAATAATCCAAATCTATTTAAGACAAATTAAAGTTGTATTTTTTAACCTCAGCTTCCTTCACAAAGTTGGGTCAATCGACTATTTTGAAGACCTTGCTTACAAGGAAAAGAATCCAAGGCCGAGCGTTGTTCCTTGGTCGTGGCCATATAAAAAAGAAGTCAAGTGCGCACAATTAAACACCGAAGATACAATCGCTTTCGGTCGAATATGGTTATAACTAGCACGTCTGCACACAGGTCCAGATCCAAGGACGTCAAGTTTCAGTAGTGTAAGTTTATTTCTTTATAAACGAAAACTACTGTAACAAATACATGTGTGGTCATCTATGCTGCTTGGCATGGGGGTCATAGAAAGGGCGGGTGGTGAGGTGGGGATTATGGTGATGGTCTTAGTGAGAGTGGTCATAGTGGTGGTGGCTAGCTATCTTTCTTCCACGGGTCTGGCTCTGGCTAGTGGCTAGTTATTTTCCTTCCAACAAAAAGAAGAGAAAAAATATATATATATATATATATATATGTATATATATATATATGTAACATGTTTCAACAGACGATATCGTTGTAAATGAGGAAAGGATGTCATTAGATGTGACCACTCTTCCACAGAAAATGTAAATTACATTCCACTTGGTACGTGGAGGGGAAAACATTCATATTTCTCTCCAATACTTCTCAAGTGTAACAACCAAATAGATATTCTGTTCCTGCATCATGATGCAATAAATATGATCATTCACTGCCACCCAAAAAGAAAAAAAAAGAAAAAAAAAACTAGTAGGTATCAGGAATGACCCTAACAATATATGCATGCATACTCACATACACACATGTATATATAATCAATGGCCATGTTTGGTGGATGGAAATGGATTGGATTGGATAACTTCTCCAAAATCAATACATTTTGAATGTAAAAATGAATGCAGTTTCATTCTAGAAGGATTAGAAAGCATTTGACATAGAAGTAAACTTACCTTTTCTAATCCTACAATTTTAAGGGGATTGGATATAATAAGTTTCTTCTATCTCTACTCTTTTTTATCTCATTACAGTGAAAACACATCCATTTGCATATTCAAAATACAATGAATTTGATAAGTTATCCAATTCAATCCAATCCCGCTTACCAAAAGAGTCCAATATGCCTACCTCTGCACCATGGTGGACAAACTGAAGAAGAATTTGAGCTCCTAGTTTGACTTCTGGTTGAGTATTACACGTATATTCCCAACCCTAATTCTTTTGGGTTCGTTTCCACCATCCATGATGGCCTGCTCCAGAAGCAATAAAGTTTTCATGACAAAAGTGAAGAGCCAATACAACCAGCAATATCATACATAAATATACCTACCTGCATGTTTCCCACTTATATATATGTGTGTGTGTGTGCTTGCGCTCACGCGTGTAAGAAAGAAAAGGGATCAGCGATTTTACTTGTTCATTACAAAATTGAATGTTCCTTGTGCAGCGCGTTGGAGAAGAAGTTCCCTTGCCTCAATTGCAATGCCTTCAGTCTATACAGAGAAAATTTGATAAGAGGCCTGTTGCATCAAAATGCTGCAGTTTAGTTTCTAAACTATTCAGCCACAGTAGATACCTCCTCTGGAAACCAAACCCCAGGCTTTGTACTTCCCTCAAGAACTGCCAGAACAAATGCAGCTGTTGCAGTTCCTACTGATCTGAAGACAATATATTTCAGTCAAATCTCATCCCAATCCTCCAGTCTGTTTAGACTCAATAAATATAACATCTAACATAAACAAAGGACAATTTGCCGACATTTAAAAGCTTGCATCCCTCCCTGATCAATGAATGCAAGATATATAGATCTATGGACATTTGAAAACTCACACAGAGAGTCTCTTGTGACTGAATATACCAACTGTATTGCGCCCGTCAGAGCACTCCAAATCAACCTGCCCTTCGCCCAACAACCAACCACCCCCACCCCCCAACACCAAGAAAAAAATAAATAAAAAAGTTAAGTGCACTGCGAGGATAATAACTTAATTCCTTCATGTAATATTACAGATGTTGTACATAGAAAGAGATTATTAACAAAATTAATTCAGAATTTTTGACTCACCCTCATTGATACACGCTCTCCAGCAATACTATCAACTTGACGGACTACTGGGTCAAACAGTTCAACCATCTGTTCGACTTTGCTTCTGTCTCTCAACAGCTCCTGCAAAGTTTACTCCAAACTACTTGGGCTAATAATCTAAAAGTACATTTAAATACTCAAATTTAATGTGATGTCACTTTAGCCAGCATTTTGTTCCTTTATCCTCACTATCATATGCCTTTTAAATCCAGAATACTGACAATAGTCAATAAATCGCATCTCATTCTTATAATAAGGGTGAACATTTCCAACGCTAAGGCTAGAGTTGCAATTATAAATATATAGAGCAGATGCATTCTATACAACATGCCATAGCGTACCACTGGAAGAAGATTAGTCATGACTTCCATTCCCCAATTCCAAAAGAAAGGTGCAGTTCCAAAACGAGCACTGACCGTAGGTACTCCTAGGAACTCATGAGCACTTCTTACCTCCGGTAAATTCCTGAAATTAACATTATGTTCAGTACAACCCTTATATAATTAGAACCAAAGAAGTTTCGAATCAGAAGATAGAGGGAAACCAATGGTTCGTCTAAATTGCAATCACTACGTTTCAAAAGAACAAAAAAATAATCCCCAATCCCACCTTTGGGAGTTGATGCCAGGATGCATAAAGCATCTCAAGGACAAGCTACTAAGCAATCTATCAATTACAATGTGGCTAGTAAAACCCTCATAAACATATTGAAAACCCAACAAATGAGACAACTTATTGAGAAGATTGATCTATGAAACCATGACATATGAAACAACACACATTGGATGAAACTTTTCGATCTTTTCAACGATCTTCTGTGCAATTCCAGTATAAAATGTTTATCAGTTTCAGTAAATTATAATCCTTCCTCTATTTTAGAGAGGGGTAAAAGATGGTAAATGAAATATTACTACGTCAACAAGAACTAGAAATGAAATCAGAAATGGTATTCAAAACTACTAAACAAGTTGTAAAAGAACAGTCGGCAGTAGTCGAAATTAGAACTTTTCCACATCTATCAACTGAACAGACGAGGATTCCCGAAGAGGCATGTATAAGATCTGGAGCAGCTAAAAAGTTTTTAGCATCTGTCAACTGAACAGAACAACATTGGAAACTTATATGTATGCCCCATCGAGCACCTTTCTTGTAAAAAGAGAAAATATATTCACAGTTTCATCTTTCATACAGAACTTACAACAGATAAACATCTTTCTTTCCAATGCCTTTTCCAAAGTCAATCTTCAGCATTCCACTATATGGCTTTAGTTTTATTTTTTCTCCTGGTTGAGTAGCCAAATTATCATGGTTAGGTGATGTATGGAATTTAGGAGGAATCAAGCACAAATAGAGAAGGAGAAAACAAAATTGTAGAACACTGTAGAAACTAACCTTTATTAAATGCAACTACCTCCTCTCCAAGAAGCAAAAAACTAGTGGCTAAGATAGTTGGACCAGCACCACCAGTTCCTGCTGTGAAGTAGTAGAATCTGATAAAAGCATATTTGCAACAGTTTGTTAGGCATAGAATTCATGATGAACCTATCAGAAATAAAAGGAACACGGATATCCCATGCTATATTTGACTAGATTAAATATGCGCTTTCAATTCAGAAGCATTTGAAAATGCCGCGGAGCATACAATTTCAAGTTGACTCTTTTTATTTTTTGAAAAATTTCAAGTCAGTAAAAAGGACATGTGGAAGATGTTAACCGAAGGTTTTGAGAAGTGTAGCTAAACAAAGATTTATTTCGAATTGATTTGAAGGGCACTGAAAGTGAAAGACAGCATCCACACTACATAAGAATTCATACTAGAAGCACACCGCATTTTGAATTGGAGATACATTTGTAACCATAAGGAAAAAAAAACAACTCCTGGGCTTAAAAATCTTAAGTTATTGGGAACTGTTACCGTAGCCTTTCTGGTTTGCCTTTGCCTTCACTTCTTGCAGCACGAACTAGCTCTGCAGCCATCACTGTAAATATACCACCAAAAGTTAGAATCTAGGAGACAAGGAATAGCAGATATGATCCAGTTTGCACTTCACAAAAAAAAAATCATTTGATAATAAATTTAATTTTATGATTACTCCTATGATCATCCACTGTTGTGCTTACAAATTTTGGTATCTTAACAGTGGAATAAAACCCTAGGGATCGTGTATCCTTTTCCTTGAGATAGTCCAAAACTTACATAGACAAACTCGAAAGCTCAGATATCATGTTATGAAGTTAAATTGCTAAATTATACATGTAAGGTACAACGCATTTGATTTCAAAAACTTTGGCTACTTTGCGGTTTCTCAGCTCAGGCATTTAGCATTATTTAAAGCCAGAAAGTAACAGATCTCAGCTATGTACCCAACAAAAAGGAGCCTGGTATTTATATTACCACGCACTTGCATTTAACTTCACACAAGTATGTCCTTGAAATTTTAAGGTGGCAATGTAATTTATTTTGTTTTATTTTGAACGAATATCACATATATGCTGCAGCAGGTGTACCAAACTTGTGGATTACAGAAAAAAATGGGCTGATGATAGACCATTGCTCACTCCCGGATAAATTCCACCAGTTGTTATTGCCGGAACATTTGCATCCATAGCTCTATTCATGAAAGATTTTGCATGCTGAGAGTAGGCTGTGTCATCACAGACATCAAGATAGGCTGTCTGGAGAGATAAAATATATAATTGAAGTAATCCAATAATAGTAAATTGAAGATATATTATCCAAGATAAACACACAAACAAACATGTGTCAGGGGTAGGATTGGGCGCTGGATGCGGAGGGGAGCTAATCTTTGTACATAATGATAACATTCCTCACCTTTGTCTGTAAGGCAGCTTCCAGCACACTGCACTTCTTTGCTTGTTGGAATGGCCCTGCAGCATGCACTACAAGATCTGCATCTGCCAAGTGCGTAGGGTACTTTAAGAACATGATGAAGCTACTTATATTGGATATTCTCTGTTATAAAACTCACACTAATATCACACAACAGTGCATGGCATCCAAATTGATCTATAATATATGCAGTGCTCACTAAAATGCAAACCCATTCAAATGAAATTCCAGACTTCTTTAAATTCTGGACATGGAATAGAAACTAACCACAAATAAAAAATAATCAGCCTGTTGCACTCACACATAAAGAAGAATACAATAGTATAAATCATAGTGAAAACAAAAAAAGGGCCAGTTAGGATGAAAACAGGTACCAACATTCTGAAAAAGGTATATTAATAAAATACAAAAAGATTGTAACAGAAAGAAACAAAATCCCAGATGCCAGCGCATTTGGTCAGTAATACTGCGAACATAGAATTGAGTATAAAATTTTTTTGAGATAAGTTATGTTTCTGCTTGCCCCTAGATTTCTTTGTTTTGATCGCTTTTCCCAACATTAATGCACAATGCTTACATAGGCCTCAAACCAGAAAACAAGTCAAACGAAAATAAAAAGGAACATAGATCAAGCATGTATGTAAGAAATTACATATATTTCCCTTCATTCCTTTTCTTTAACCTAGGTGCAAAGAGGGGGGGCTCGTGATACATGGACTACAGCAGATTATCTGACAAAAAATTTGCAAATGAAATTGGACCTATGTATGATCTAAATTTTATTAGTATAAACTTGACAGACCAGGATTATAAAAGAAAAAATTATAAAATAAATAATACTCAAAATGAGAATGTATACACATTTCTTACGGTTAATATTCCTTAAATAATAGGTAAAAAGATCAGCCAAGTAGAATATTGAAACTTAATTGGAGAAGCCATTACTCCAGTATATGTAGCCAACTGAAATTAATTCTTGGTACCAGGACAATAAATTTTGAAAAGAAATTAGAAGAATCATTCACCTTTGAGAGCTGCTTCCAATGATTTTACACTGTTGATGTCTACTTCAGAGAACTCTGAGTTTCCCCCAAGTGTAGCCACCATATTAGCACCTTTTTCCCTGTAATGGTACCCAAATTCCAGCAATATAAACCAGCAAACTTTCGTAACAAGATATGGAGAGAGATGTAAACAAAACAAACTTTCAAGATCATTGCCATATTTTCAAATCTAGCATGGACCGCTTTCCAATGGTGGCTTAAGACTTCATTTCCATATTTTATCTACCAATTAATATTGTTTAACTTCAGGTCATCTAGAAATCAGTAACTGATATTTACTGCTTGTACACTGCTAGAATTAGACCTGCTAGGGTTCTCGACTCAAGGACGAAATTGGATAGTCTAATATGGTCTAAACTCTAAAGGAGGCAAAGTCTTGCTCATTGAGGAATTATCATTTATCATTTATCAAGTTATTTAATCTTTAGAAAGTACCTTCCCAAGATGAACTTCATCTGAGATGTTTATTTATGCATGTCCCCTATACCCGACTTACTCGGTACTTTTTACAGTGGATATAATTCTATGCAAAAAAAAATGCAGATTGTCAGAACTGACATTGGTCAATCCTGCCATCATTTCCATTTCATTGATTCAAACAATACCAAATTTCTCCCATTTTTCCGGACATTGGTCATCCTGCCATCATTTCCATTTCATTGGTTCAAACAATACCAAATTTCTCCAATTTTTACCGGCCAGTTGATGACTTTACATGAAAATCCCAGTCCATGATAACATCTACTCAAAGAGAAAAAATTAACAATTTATATGTGGAATCATAGTCAACTGCATAAGTCAAAATCGACATATGGATAATTCCAAATGAGCCAACCAGTACCAACAAATTTTGTTACAAATTTTCATCAACAAAGAGAAGTCTGAACCTAGTATTTGCTTATTTGATGAGAAAATGAAAAAAACAAGAAGTAAAAAGCTCCACCAGAACATTTTATTACCATAACAGTATTTCCTAAAAACTTTCTAGTTTTATCACTTTATTTTATCTTCCACATTTCTTGAAAACAAACCAATCATGAAGCCAAGAGAACAATATATGATATATCTATCGTTTTGCTTGTCATGAATGCATGATGGTAACTTACCTGTTTCGACCGCCAACGACAATTTGGAGGTCAGGGCAGAGCCTGGAGAGGGCAATTGCAGTGGAGCCTCCAACCCGACCCGTTCCGCCCAGCACCAAGACGCGTGAATTCCGGGTCTTCTCTGGGAGTTGAACAGTGCACCCAATTTGGGTGTCTCTAAGAGTAGGAGTGGCGGGCATAGTAGCACCACTAACTCTAACCCTAAACCTTACTCTGCTCTTCAAATTCATATGCACTGAAGCTCCCGCCATAACTCTTCTCTACCCTATCTCTACTCTCTAGTCCCAACTTCCTCACTGATATCCTACCGGTTTTTATCGTTGGAGTTCACGTGGCACTTTGTATGCCAACTAATCATTACTCTTAATTGTGGTATTTCCATTGAACTTTTTTATTATTCCATCTAACATTTATCATTAATTATAGGCTTATTAGGTTAAGTGCACCAGAAATAAGTCGTCTTATCTCAAAATGCATCAGACACGAAAATTTGCCTCAATATGTACCTAAAACGATTATACCATCAATACCGTTGTACCATCTTATTGATGACGTTCTTGACGACGTTAATGTCCGCAGACGTGGAGCAATGTTTATAAACGTGGAGTCGTTATGGCACAGTAGAACCCAATTTGATGACCACATGTGCGGGAAAATTGAAAATCAAATCAAAAGAGTGAGAGAGGAACAATTTGGGGCTAATTTGCTTCGTTAGGGCTTCACAAAATCTAGGATTAGGGGCAGAAATTGGCAGTAGAATCGCGGGGGGGATATTGCAGGGGTTTCAATCGGAGGGAGAGACGACCTAAAAGACATCGAAGTTGAAGGATGCCCATTTTTTGAGAAGCTGGTGCTGAGCAACCAGATTATGGTATGTTTTGAAACGAATTGTTTTTCGTGGGTTATGTATAAGGTGTTTTTTTGAATTTTCATGGTGTGGATATATATAGATAGTATGTTGAAGTCAGTTTGCTTGCTTGAAACAAATCGAACTAGATGATGATTGGATTTGTTGTATGTGGTCTTTTCTGAGTTTCTGGGATGGATATTACAAATTGTATGTTTAAGCTAGTTTGCTTGGAATTGGATGTTGAGTCGATTTGTTGTTCAATGAGTTTCCTGGGGTCGATATATAGATATGGTATTAAAGTTAGTTTAGTTAGTATATGGGAAATGTTGTAGAAATGCTTGGTTGAAATCTGTATAGTTTTTCGTGGCAGTGGTGTGGAAATGCTTTGAATAAGGTAGCGGAGTAGTGTTTGTCGTGGGTTTTTTATTTTTAAATGGGTAGTGTAGAAGAATAAGGCAGTGGGCAGTAGGGGTTTTGATTTGTAAATGGGTAGTATTGAAGAATAAGGTTGTGGGTAGTGGGGTAGTGCTTGTAACGACCCGTCCCGAAAATCGGGATTAGATTAGTGGTTAATGACGGATTAGTGAAGATAATCGGTGATTAGTTGGATACTTTCTGACGGACAGTGCGAAATGACGATTTTACCTCTGGAATTGGGAAAACGGTTGAATTTTGGTTCAAGCGGTCAACCGAACTTTGACCAATGATCGTGACGTAGTTCAGGACGTCACGAGTTCATAGCCAGATGGCACATTCGATTCTGACATCCGAGGAGGAAGTTATGATGTTCGGAAGTTCAAGGGTAATTTGGTTAAAAAGGGGAAATTTGTTGACTTTTTACGCGACAAGTATTATTAATACAATTCGAGGACCTTTAGGTAGGTCTCGATTTCCTGAGTACAACGATAGGCGGCACAACGTCATCGGACGTCGGACGATTTAGTTACAGGTCTAATTATGTGAAGGGCAAAATGGTAATTTAAGCATTGGGGGCAAAATGGTCTTTTGGGCAACCTTTGGAATGTGTGAGCAATTAGATGGGGACATCTGTCCCTAAGGGATTGGATATTTTCACCAGGTGAAGGGAGATGTGGACACTTGGCCCCTTTCTGGTTGGTTCCAGCCCCTTCACACTTTGGATCAAGTTAAAAACATGGGAGGTGTAATCGTGCTGGTTTCTATGGTTGAACCGTGAGAAGATTTGAGGGTGGTGTGTGTGACTGAGTGGAAACAATCAGAGTGAACTGTGGTTTAATCCTGTTGTGAGAAATGTGGGGAAACAGAGGGATTTGTGAGGAGGACCAGGGTGGTGCCCCTCTGTTCAGCCGTCATGGACGGTGGTTCTAAACCTGTGGAACAGAGCTCACTCTCAAATGAGAAGTTCTTGCTCTTGAGGTTTGAAGGGAAGGGTGAAAGCGGCTGGTGAATGACAAAGGAGACCATGACAAATGGCCTGAGGGAAGGTAAGTCCACCTCTGTAACCCGTGTTTCTCTATTTTTGTTCAACATGGCAGTTTGGGGTTATTAAGTAATATTGGATTTTGGTTGATTATTTGAGTTCTGGAGACTGAGTCAAGTCCACCGAACGTGAAACTGAGACCTGAGGTGGTCTATGACAACTGGGATTGAACCTCGAAGATGGCCGGACTATTCTTGATCACGAAGGTAAATCTCTGGACCTAGACTTCCTGTTTTAAGATTGTAGATGAAATATATAGGATGGGACGAAGATACGGGTTGAAATAGAACCAAAAATCGAGTGGAAATGACTAAAAACCGCCTACGCCAGTTCGGTAAAACCGGGTCGGTTCGAACCAGTCTAGACTAGGTCGGGGAGAGGAAGGAGACGATGAACAGTGCAGGCGCGTGGCTCCTACGCGCAGCCCCTTTGGGTGGAGTGTGTGGGCCCGTGGCACACATTTTGAGGAAGTTTTCAACATATGAAATGATGTAATTGATGTAACGAACATTTTGGCACTAGTTTCGAGTCGATCAGACATCGTCTCGATATGTTTCGGGATGTCCGAAGGTTTTAGGACTCGTTTAAAAATAGTTAAAAATTCGGAAAAATTACGGGGTTTTAGTATGAACATTGTGAAGTAGTTAGTGACCTGATAATGAGATTTGGACAGGTTTGGGAAAACCGGTGATAACGGATTAGTCGGGAACTGCATAAGTGTGCATGTATCGAGGCAACGGCGTAATGGTCTGTGAGTGGACTTTGCTTTCGAACTTATGATGCATGCATATATGTTTTCTATACGTGATTTCTACGATTGTGAATTGATATTAATGATTTACGGTTTTGCATGGATTTTGAGATAAGTACGTATTTGCACGTTTTACGGGGTTTCGATTTCTATTGTGATTTGATCATGGTTTTGATGATTTGATTTCAGAATTTGAAATATGATATAAAAGGGATTTTAGGAAAGTGATTTCGGGCTTGAAGCCCAATTCATAAAAGTGGTTTCGATAAACGTGATTTCAGGTTTTGGAATCGGATTTCAGGATGACGATTCAGGATTCGTTTTTGGAACTTGAAAGTGGATTTTCGAATTTGGGTTTGGAATGATTATTCCGGATGCCGACTTATGGAATGATGGTTTCAGATTCGAATTTGGAAATGGATGATGGATATGATTCTAGATTTGGATTCGGGATGCTGATTTCGGATTCGGCTTGAATTCGAAATGGTGATTTCGTATTCGGATTTGGACATAGATTTGGAAATGGTTTTTAAATGGTTTTGGATTGGATTTGCTGGATCTGGTTATTGGGTTTAAAGACCCGGATATGATTATGACGGGGGGCGGGCCCGGATTGGGTTTAAAGACCCGAATTGAGTTTAAAGACTCGGGAGTTTTAAGACTCGGATATTGTGATTTCTCCCGTAGGACTATTGAGTTTAAAGACTCGGGAGTTTAAAGACTCGGATTATATTGAGGCCTGGATTAAGTTTAAAGACTCGAAAGTTTAAAGACTCGGATAGATCCAGCAAGTTCGATGGATTGCAAAGGATTTCAATGTGTTTTGCATTTCGATGATAATGATGGTTTTCATAAATGGTTTTTTCACTGTTTTGGGCTATGCCCGGGTGATACAGATTTTGATGGTTTTGGGCTGCGGCCCGGGAATTGAGGAAAGACAATGAGTTCGGTTTTCTTTCACGATTTGAATAACTTGAATATAGAATGGTTTTATGACATGGATTTTGATATGCATGCAATGGTTTTTAAACGGAGGGTATAAATGTGTCTTTCTGATAAACTGTTTTATAAACTTAGCCTTTATTTTTGTCCACTCACAGTCTTTTGTGTTTTCGATATCCTCCAGGTTGTTGCGGTGCGGGTTGTTGATAGAGGGAGACGGAGACATCACACACGCGATCCACAGTAGATTCTGCGCGCTCTGGGAAGTTCATAAGTTTTGGACGGTTCGATTTGGGAATCCCTTGTCCAGCTTACGTGTTACATGGAGGCTGGACGTCGGTTTAGCCTTCGTGTCACGCGTAAGTTAGACGGGAGCATGACTTAGCCCTTAATCCTGGGGGATTGAGGGTGGGTCGTGTAACGACCCGTCTCAAATTCCTAAATTAGATTAGTGACTAATCACGACTAGTGAGGTTAATCGGTGATTATTTGGGTGAAATCGGATGAACGATGCAAAATGACCATTTTGCCCCTAGTCGTGGGCAAAAAATTGATTTTCATTCTGGCAGTCAAACGGACCTTGGACTTTGACCATGACGTAGTTTAGGATGTCACGAGTTCATAGACAACTGGCACGTTTAATTCCGACATTCGAGGAAGAAGTTATGACGTTCGGAAGTTTAGGGGCATTTTGGTAATTATAGTTAAAAAGGGTAAATAGTTGACTTTTTGATCGGGATGTCTGATGGCCAAGGGTCGAGGATCGTTACGTAGATCGGGACGATACAAATCCATAGACAGGTGGCACGCTAAAATCGGACTTCGAACGGGGAAGTATAGGTCACGGAAGTTCGATTTCACTATGCACATACTTCGAGATGGGGATGATTTGATAATATCTGATTGGGCAGATATTTTCAATGGGTCCCATGGATGAGTGACAAGTGTCACTCATCCCATTGGTCAATTCCCCTAAAATGTGGATCTAGTTTAATTAAATAATAATATTTGGATTATTTTATAATTAATCTACCTTACAATCAATCCTAGCCATTCATTCCATTTAATCACTCAATCCTCACCACTCATTTCAGTTAATCCTCTCCTCTCTCATCAGACATTTTTTTCTTCTTTGTTCATCTTCAAAACCCAAAACCCATAACCCTTCATTCCTCCATTTCCTTCAAAACACAAACACAACACCATCATCCATTATCTGAGTTGTGAGTGACCGTGAGAGTGTGACTGAGGGAATGAGGACAACGGTTGACGACGGTGGCTCACGGTGGTGGCCACGGAGGAGAGAACTCGTGAGGTAAAACATTCAAAAATCAAAAATCGATTTTGTTGCTTTTTGTTCAATTCTACGGATTAGGTTAGGTTTCTGGGGACTCTAGGAGACTTTTAGGATTAGTTTTGGGGCTTAGGCTGGCCGAGAAGAGCCGTGAACGGCGAGGGAAAACTCACCTGCCATAGCCAAGCTTGAAGGTACGGTTTTGATGATTGTTATTCGGTTTTTAAGGTTTAAAATGATAGGAAATAGGATTAGGAACATGTAGGGATTAAAATAGGTTGAAATGGGATTAAAAAAGGACGGTTTGAACGATTGAACCGGTCCAGACCGGTCGGCTGGTTCACACCAGTCGAACCCAGTTCACTGCGAGTTGAAGACAATGAACAGTACCGCGCGTGGGCTTCACGCGTATTACCTTCATTGGGTACGTGGGGGCGCGTGAGTCACTGTTTGGGAAAGTGTTCAACACGTGAAATCTTATATTTGATGTAACGAATATTTTGGGACTGGTTTCGTGTCGATCGGACACCGTTTCGATAATGTTCGGGGCATTGGAAGATTTAGGTTCGGGATTTAAAATAGTAAAAAATTCGGGAAAATTCCGGGCTTTAGTGGAAGGTTATTTAAGTAGTTAGTAACCTTCTATTACGATTTGGACAGGTTTGAGAGTCACGATGATGACAATTTGCCTGGTGACGCTTACGACAAGCAAACCGAGGCGGCAACATAGGACGGTCTGTGAGTGGACCTTGATTTCTAAACTGTGATGCATGCATACATGTTTTATATGGATTATAAATGTTATTATATGATGATGAATTTGATTTTTGTAAATTATATGGTTTCACGCTTTACGAGGCGATTTACCTGCTTGCACGTAAATCGAGGTTTTCTGGTTTTATACTGATTTTCCGTACTTATAGTTTTGGATATGATTTCATGAAATGGTTTTAAATTTGAAAAGGTAAACTCGGGTTCGATACCCCTTTGTTTCAGAAACCCTCGGACCCGATGTCCCTTTCTGTTACGTTCTCGGGCCGGAGGCCCAATTGGTTCTTAAATTGATTTCAGATTTTGAAATATGGAATTGGGCATGAGACCCATTTGATTTACGAAATCGGGTACAAGGCCCAGTTAGTTTACGATTTGGACCAAAGGTCCAGTTTGTATGTGGATTCAGGCCTAGGGCCCAGCTATGTGTTACAAATGGATTTTATGGTTCATGACGGTTTATGGGAACCGGCATGAACCCTTGAAATGGATTTACGGGTCATGATGGTTTATGCGAACCGGCATGAACCCTTGGAAAGGATTTTATGGTTCATGATGGCTTATGGGGGCCGGGCATGAATCCTTGAAAGGTTTAAAGAATGATTTCAAAGGTTTTTCATATGTCATCCTTTATATATGATTGTCTCCTCCGGGGAGGGTCGTTGGCCTGGGTGGACCCCGGAGTAGTCACGGAGCACTGACTGAGTGGAGTCGCCCCCCAGTTGGGTTCCTTACTCTCAGGATGAGCATGGTTTATTACCTCCAAGGAGGGTCATTGATCTACGGACATTGACTTGGGTGGACCCTAGAGAGACTTGGGTTTGAGACCCTGGTTATCACGCACGTAGCTTTATTTTACCGTGACAGGTTCTTGGATATGAAATATAATGGATAAACATGATTTCAAGTGGTTTGGGAAATTGTGTTTTATGAAGATAAATGGATTTGGGTTGAGATCCCACATATGTTTACTATGTTATGGTTTTCTGTAAATGGTTTTGGGCAGGAGCCCGTGTGACTTGTATTTACGGAACTTGGGGCTGAGACCCTAAATATGGTTGTTTAAACACATGTGTTTGCATAAATAGTTTTACTATGCATGCATGCTTTTTAGTGAAGGGTATAAAGGTCTTTATAAAATGGTTTTACGAAACTTATTACTTTTTGTCCACTCACAGTCTTTCTGATTTTAATACCCTTCAGGTTGGATACGATGTGGACTGTAGTAGAGACCGAGATATCACATGCCTCCTCCGGATCCTGGCGTACCCTGATAGCCCGGGAGGGCAAAGGTAGGAAATATCCCTTGTCTGACACTTCGTGTCAGATGGGAGCAGGGTCATCCCGCATTAATCCCGTGGGGATTAGGATGAGTCTTGTCAGCGTGGTATCCGAGCGAGGCTGGCTTATATCGGAGCTCAGTTAGCTCATATCAGACCATAGGATTGCTTATCAGAGCACAGTTTGCTCTTACGGTGTACGCAGGTCGAGGATGTGATATCTCAATGGGCTATAGTTCGTGATCAACCTGATAGTTGGGATGCCGATACGATAGTTAGTAGGATTGAATCGTGGAATGTTTTGGTTCGGCACTTGATGCCGGGGTTGTCATAGTTCTGTCGTGGTTGACAGTGTGGGACTCTACGGAAAGGATGAACGTATTCGTACGTTAGATTGTGATCGTGAGACGGTTAGTTGGGATCGTTTTCATGATATCGTAGGATCGGTTTGGCGATAGTTCAGACTTGTGGCCAACCGTTGGTCAGATTTGGATGATCAGACTTTATTGAGTTAAATGGATTTACTGCTCTTGGCGGTTAGCAGTCAGGTTCGTGAAATCCTAGTTGGATTGACGGTAGGATTGGATTGACGTCTTTACGATGTCGGGACCGCGTAGTCGGTCAATTTGTGGAGTGTACTGCGGTTGGCAGTTAGCAGTTGGGTTCAGAGTGACCCTAGGTGTGATAGTGGAACCCTACCTTATGGTGTATTGTTCGGAAAGGTGAGTTGGCGAGTGGTTTGACTTTGGCGACTTCTCGGAGATGAGATCGTCGATCGAGTCATGTCAGCTTAGTGATGGGACTGCACTCTGCAGTCGGGGTTGTGGTAATCGGTTAGACTTAGTTGGTTGTCGTACTGCGGTAGTTGTGATGGATTGTTGGTACAGCTAAGGTCATAGGCGACCTAGTAGACGACATTGGTTAAGTCGAGTTATGACTGGTTAGAGTTTGGTTGGATAGGTTACCAGGGTTGGTACTTGTCGATGGAATCCCTTAGTTGGGGATACGGAGTAATTGGTACGGGCGATTGATTCTGTTGGATGCGGAGTCTAAATCTCGATGTCTGGAGGTTAGGTATGCATGAATGTAAGGACCCGTCCCGAATATCGGGATTGAATATTAATTAATTATGAATTAGAATGACTAATCGGGGATTAGTTGAGTTTAAAGACCCGTTGATATCCCGGGAAGGCCTGATTATGCGCATGGTTTTGAGTTTAAAGACTCGGGCGGACTTGATATCCAGAAAAATGTTTGACTTGTGATTTATTGTTGTTTCTGATGTTTCGGATGTGTGGGGATGTGGCCCGGTTTTATGGTTGATGGTTTTGGATTATGCTGTGTTCTGGGGTTTGATACGTGATTGGGGTTGTGCCCAGTGTTTATGATTGCGGGCTAAGACCCGATGGTTGGGAAAGGAAAAATGATTTTGAGTTTCATACGAGTTTTCCTTCTGTTGGAATTTGATACACGGATTTTCTGATGTTGAAAATGTTAACCGACTGCGAAATGATTTTTGTATGCATGCATTGGTTTTACTCGGAGGGTAAAAAACGTCTTTTGTAACTATTTTTATAAACTGATTTATTTTTGTCCACTCACACATTTTGGTTTTTATTGACCCTCCAGGTCGTGGCGCGTTGGTCGAGGCTGATCGAGAGGCGGAGGCATGAGTAAGCACGTTTGGCTATCCCTGGTCTGGAAAGTACTGAGGGTAACTTGGGAATTTCAGTCGTCTTGCCAGGCGGGAGCAGGACCGGGCACGGTTAACAATGCCCTATTTGGGGGCGGTCCTGTCAATTTGGTATCAGAGCACTAGGTTTCTGATTCTGTTGCCACATCATGCCTCCGAAACGTAAGCCTCGTGCGCGACCTGGTAGTGAGTCGAATAGGCGAGGGTGCTTGGGACCTCGTGTTAGATCTCGGGGTGAGATTGACCCAGGTTTGAGGATCAGATGTCGGGTAGTGTACACTGTGAACTGCGATTTGTTAGATATGGAACTGCCGGGGTCGCTGGGACGAATGAGACCGGTGGCTGGAAAGCCACATAATTGGGCAACTTGTACTATCTCTTAGGCCCTATTGGTCGCTTAGAATGTGGTTGAGCATTGGAAATTTCTCGGGGACTGGGTATGTGAGTGATGACATGGTTGGTTTGGTATGAGATTGGACTCAGGAGGAGTCGAGATGTGGATGTAGGACTCAGGAGGAGTCAGGATTTTGGGTTAGGAATGTGAGATGAGTCATGGTAAGGTACCAAGGCTCGAGGGGAGCCAGAAAGGCGGAGTGAGGAACGTTTGGCACTTAGGATGCCAAGGACCAGAATATGGACAGGAATTGAGGAGTTAGGAAATTATGGCTTGGTTTTATGGGACGGTAGTCTTGTGGAGATAACTGATTATCAGGGGTACTTGGTGTAGTGGTAGTAGTTGAGGATCAGAGGGCGTTCAGGGAGCGTTCATCTATCCTGATGTGGATTTCCAGGATGGTGGTACCCATGGTTGCGGGGTACGAGTAGTGATGCAGGATCGTCGCTCGGTATGAGCGGAGATCCAAGGCTACCCACTTTGCACACGGTGTGCTAGTGTGGATATTTGTATGTTGGTGCTGGTACTAGCGTTGGTGCTAGTGTCAGTGAGTGAGATTGTGTTGAGCCACGAGTTGGGGTGTGACTCTGTCATGATGAGCGTGCATCGGTATTTAAGATTCAGTAGTGGTTGACTCATGGACTGGATAGGATCCAACGGAGATTGTGAGGTATTGGGATAAGTCCCAACAGTGACGAGGTGACAAGAGTTGAGTAATTCCCAATCGGAATCGGTGTATGTGCATAAATAGTCATTAATAGACATGAGGTCTGAGTATTGGATTGATTGCGGACACGTGATTGTCCAAGTGAGTTACGGATGTAGGGAGTCTGGTGGTAGGACTTGACATCTCATGGGGAGTGTGTTTGTTCCCAACATGGGTGGAATCTTAGTTTCAAGGGGAGTTGTGACTGTGGGACGAGAGGAGTGCTCGTTTCCGCATTGGTATTAGGTATTCTGAAGTCATTAGGGATGACCTCTTATTCTCTGCCCTGGCCGACGATGTTGGATTACTTGGTATGGTGGGTGCAGTGAGTTGTGCTTGCACTCGCTGTGGGTGTTGGTGACATCGTATTGGATCATCCTTGGTCTCTCCTAGGTGGAGTGGCAGGGATCGATGTGAGGTAAATGGAGGGGACCCACAGAGTGGATGTGTTACGTTGTTGAGTTAATTATTGGATGAGAAAATATTTGAGGAGTGTTGGGTGGTTGACAAGAAATCTAGTGGGTGTAAGACCCTACGATCAGGTTCCAGGTAGATTGCTAGATGTGAGCATGTGTGGATCCTAGGTGGACCTGGTTTATGAGGTTGTGGACCTTGGACGTGGTGGCGATCTAGGATCGTGGTGTTACCAGTCGGGTGACGTGGTACCGGATTTGAATTGTGACCGCCTTGATCAGGCTAGGTGGAGAGCTTATCGCTCTGTCATAAAGGTGTAGATATGGGAATGTTTATGAGTTGGGTTTAACCTGTGGATGAGTGGATATCCAACAGGGTCTAATTGGTCAGTCGTAGATATGGGCGATTGGGATTGGCTTCTTTTCGAAGTCAATCGGATGTGATGTGGTAACCGTTTGAGCGGGTATCCGATAGATTCGGGGTTGGCGCGCCTCGGTAATTGTGAATGAGATTAGATGCCCTTTTGGCACGACTGTACACGCCTTGGTGAGCGTGCTTGGATTGGCACATCTTGAATGATGTGTTGGGGCGTGGGTGTTGTGTTACTGGTCGGGTGACCATGGGATCCAGATTGGTTGGTGAATTGGACTGGACTCGTTGGGGGATGTACGTACTCTGTACGGTGTACGAGAATCGGTACTGGACGGGCCGTGTGGTGCCTGGTGACTGCACCTAGGAGGTACCAGTGGTGTGAGGTTGTACGTGTTGGTGATCGGCTTAGTTCCGACACCACTGGATTTGGTTGAGAGCATGAACTGGACAGAGTAATTTTGTTGGTTCAGTGATCTTTGAGCAGGTACTCTTAGCCACGGATGGCTAGTGAAACCCTAGTGTTGAGATGTCAGGACCCACCCCGGTTTCACCCCGAAAACCGAGGTAAATCATGTTCCCGTCTGACACCCCTACACTAAACCGAAATAAACTCACGTAAACCACCAAAATACACAGTCAGACGCAGGAGAAAATTTAAACATCCCGAAGTCAAAGTTTTACAGAGCATAGTACCAAATACCAAGGAAAGAAAACCGATAAACAAGATACACGCACAACGGAAAAGTTTAAGCACTCCGGGGTCACTCTCGAAAAATTCTATGCCTCTGACGCTGCCTCGACGTCACAACCCCGCGCTAGCTCCACGGCCTGGAGGGCAATTTAAAAACCAGAAAGTGTGAGTGGACCATAAATAAGAAAAGAATTTCCGTAAACCATTTCATAATGAAACCAGGGTTTTAGCCCTCCGTTTTGAAATCACATGCATAACCCAGTTACTGAGAACATTTATAAATCACACAAAGATCGTCATAAAAACAATTGCAGAAAACGTCATAAGAACAGCTATAGAAATCATATCATAAGCATCATAAAACTGTATCATAAAACATAAATACTAGGCCATCATAATCCGATCAAACCTGCTGGACCTATCCGAGTCTTTAAACTCCCGAGTCTTTAAACTCAACAGGCCTCAATAATATCCGAGTCTTTAAACTCCCGAGTCTTTAAACTCAACAGGCTTACGGGGGAAATATCAATATATCTGAGTCTTTAAACTCCCGAGTCTTTAAACTCAATCCGGGCCCGTCCCCCGTAAATCACAATATCCGGGTCTTTAAACCCAATAACCAGATCCATCAAATCCAATCCAAAACCATTTGAAAACCATTTCTAAATCCATATCCAAACCTGAATCCGAAATCACCGGCCCGAAGCCTTTCCCGGCGTCCAGAACCGTCATTCCGAACCCAAATCCGGAAATGTCAGGACCCACCCCGGTTTCACCCCGAAACCCGAGGTAAATCCCGCTCCCGTCTGACTCCTCGACACAAAACTCAAGTATAACTCACTCAAACCCAGTCAAACGCAGGAGTAATTAGACACAAAGTCCCGAAAGAAGCATTTACAGAACATAGTACAAACATACAAAGAAAAATAAAACCGATAACTACACGCACACGGAAGCCTTCAATCTATTCTGGGAACTCTCACGTCACTTCTATGCCTCAGACTCTGCCTCGACGTCAAGACCCCGCGCTAGCTCCACAGCATGAGTATCAGAAACCGTATCAAAAACCATAAACATCAAATCATCATTTTCCCGATCAAACCTGCTGGACCTATCCGAGTCTTTAAACTCCCGAGTCTTCCTCCTCGGATGTCGGAATCGGGCGTGCCACCTGCCTATGGATTCGTGACGTCCTCAACTACGTCCTGGTCACTAGTCAATCCCCAATTAATCACCCGAAATAAAAGTCAACATTTCTGCCCGACCCAGGGGCAAAATCGTCATTCTAAGTTCCCGGACCCCTCGGGACCACCTAACCCCTGATTAACCTTACTAATCACACCTTAAACACTCCGCTAATCCCAATTCTCGGAACGGGTTGTTACAGGAAATCCACTTGTCCGACTTTAAAATCAAATCTCGCATCTCGAAATCTGATTTTAAAACTAAAAACCTTGATCATTGAAATCATGTTCCAAAACCCCTTTAGAACCTTTAGAAATCATTTATCCTCATAGCATCGCAGCCTCATAAAACATGTTGAAAACCGTACTTTCTCGAAAAACATGCAATTAAGTAAAAAGTTATAACATATTCAAATAACCATGAAATCACATATAAAACTGTAAAACAAGTAATTAAAAGCAGTTATGCATGCTCAAGTTTAGAGAAAGGGTCCACTCACAGTCATCGGCACGTCACTCGCGCCCCTTAAGTCCCGTACGTTCCTCAGCTTCCTCGGGAAATCCCGATCCTGTCATAAGTCACCAAAGTACGTTACTAACACATTTACGAAGGTCCACCTAATTTTTCCCAAAAATCCCCAGGTCCTAAACGTATCGAACCGGAACCCTAAACCTTTACCCTCGCGGAACTAACCTCAAACGACATCCGAACAACCTGAAACCAATTTCAATGGATTCCTTACGACATTTAGAACAAAAAACTAGTTGGACTCTTCGTCGGAAACCACCGCACGCGCCCCCACACGCCGCCCAAAGTGGCTGCGCGTGGGCCTCACGCGCCTGCTACAGTGTCATCGTCAACCTCAGTCTCAACAGTCCAGACCGGTCCAGCCAACCCGAACCGGCGTGACCGGTTCTCCACCAACACTCCACCGTTTTCCTCCCTTTCTTCACCAGCTTCACCGTCCAGTTCTAAGCAATTCATTCCCCTCACTCAAACACCTCGAAGTAGCCCCTAGATCATCGTCCCCAAACTCGAAAACAGAACCCGTACAACCTCTGTTTTCCATTTCGGCCACCCAAGTCCTCCCCCGTCACGGTGGCTATCTTAAACGCTTCCTAGGGCCTTCCTAAGTCTCACCCAACACACAGAAACCCTCGACTCACACTTAAAACCCACGACTCGCCGTTTGAAATTCACGACCAAAATAGAGCAAAACTACGGGAAGAAGGAATTACCTGCCGTCGATCGTCGTCGTGCTCACCGTCGCACTCCCTGAAGTCCACAAAGCCTCCACAGCTTCCTTTCAATTCCAATTGAACTAACACACGGCCACACCACCATCACGATCTCTCACCTTTTCTCTGTTTTTCTTGGTCTTCCCCGTGAGCTCTCACACTCCTTAACACTAACACGACACCTCCTAACCTCCTCACCTCACTCATTATCTCTCTCACAATCTCTGGTCACTCACTCCCTCACTAGGACACACAAACACCCACGGCCACCGTCCAATTTTCCCTCAATCTCCCTTTCTGCTTCTCTCTGGTTCGAACACACACACACGGGCACACCTGCACAACTTGAACACAACCGTACACTACCTAGAACCCTCTAGCCAAGCCCCACATGTCACCATCCCCTCAAGCCTCACACAAAAATCTCATCTCTGCCCAGGACACTTGTCCTAATCCGGCTACACCAAACCCAAAGTACAAAAGACCAAACTGCCCTTCTTTTAAGTCAAAATTACCATTTTACCACTACCTTTCTAGACCCGTAACGCACACCTCCTAACTCCGATGAATACGTGCCGCCTGTCCTTGAATTCAGGACAACAAGATCTATCTAACGGTCCTAGGTCAACGTGTCAAAACCCGATCGTACGAAAAGTCAAATTTTTCTCCTATTTTAACCACATTACGGTAATGCCCTCAACTTTTTGAACATCATAACTTCCTCATCGGATGTCGGAATAGGGCGTGCCACCTGTCTACAGATTCGTGACGTCCTAAACTATGTCACGGTCACCGGTCAATACACCATTGACCGCCCGAACTAAAAGTCAACTTTTTACCCAGACTAGGGGCAAAATCGTCATTCTATGCTACCAGACCTATCGTAACTGACTAACCACCAATTACGCTCACTAATCCCGTCTTAAACACGATCTTAACCCTAATTTACGGGACGGGTCGTTACATGAGATGTGTGATCACTTCTTGGCTAGTATACAATGTGTTTCAGTACACCACCTGATTGCGTAAGATGACGGTATACGTATACTCAGGATGAGCGAGTTAGTGGTGAGTGTAACCACTAGTGGCCTTGCGTGATGTTACCACGCCGTGTGATAGGACCCATCCCAATCCCCCCGGGATTAGTGCGGGATGACCCTGCTCCCGTCTGACACGAAGTGTCAGACAAGGGATATTTCCGACCTTTGCCCTCCCGGGCTATCAGAGTACGCCAGGATCCGGAGGAGGCATGTGATATCTCGGTCTCTGCTACAGTCCACATCGTATCCAACCTGAAGGGTATTAAAAACAGAAAGACTGTGAGTGGACAAAGAGTAATAAGTTTATAAAAATATTTCATAAGAAAGACCTTTATACCCTTCACTAAAAAGCATGCATGCATAGTAAAACCATTTACTCAAACACGTATGTTAAAACATCCATAGTTAGGGTCACAGCCCCAAATTCGGTAAATACAAGTCACACGGGCTCCTGCCCAAAACCATTTATAGAAAACCATAACACAATGAACATATGTGGGATCTCAGCCCAAATCCATTTATCATTATAAATACAATTTCCCAAAACCAATTGAAATCATGATTATCCATTATATTCATATCCAGAACCTGTCACGGTAAATATAGAGCTACACGTGTGCTAACCGGGGTCTCAAACCCAAGTCTCTCCAGGGTCCACCCAGGTCAATGTCCGTAGATCAATGATCCTCCCTGGAGGTAAAACGAACCATGCCTATCCTGAGAGTAAGGAACCCAACTGGGGGGCGACTCCACTCAGTCAGTGCTCCGTGACTACTCCGGGGTCTACCCAAGCCAACGACCCTCCCCGGAGGAGACAATCATATATAAAGGATGGAATATGAAAACCCTTTGAAATCATTCTTTAAATCTTTCCAGGATTCATACCCGACCCCTCATAAGCCGTCATGAACCATAAATCCATTTCAAGGGTTCATGCCGGTTCCCATAAACCGTCATGACCCATAAATCCATTTCAAGGGTTCATACCGGTTCCTATAAACCGTCATGAACCATAAAAACCATTTGTAATACATAACTGGGCGCTAGGCCCGAATCTACATAGAAACTGGACCTCAAGTCCGAATCGTAAACCAATTGGGCCTCCGGCCCAATTCCGTAAATCAAGTGGACCTCAAGTCCGAGAATTACCTTTTCAAATCCAAAATCATTTCATTAAATTATTTCCAAATCATAAGAATGAAAAATCGAAGTAAAACCGGAAAACCTCGATTTACGTGCAAGCACGTAAATCGCCTCGAAATACGTGAATACATATAAATCACAAGCATCCAAATCAAAATCATAAAATCATATTCATAATCCATTTGGAAATCCAAAATCATTTCATTTAGACCAATAAAGACATACAGCCCCGTATAGGCACCGTATAGGGCCGAAACCTCGAAATACGTGCCTATACGTAACCACACATCCAAATGCACTCATGGAAACACAAAAAAGTATTTAAAACATATAATAAACATTTATGCATGCACCAATTTAGAAAACAAGGTCCACTCACAGACCGTCCGAGCCGCTACCTTGATTTGCGTGCCATTCGGCTCCCCGAGCCGATCACCATTACCGGGACTCCCAAACCTATCCAAATTTTAATAGAAGGTTAATAACTACTTAATTAACCTCCCATCAAAGCCCCGTAATTTTTCCGAACTTTTAACTATTTTTAAACCGACCCTAAACCTTCCGACACCCCGAAAACTATCGAAACGATGTCCGATTGACGCGAGACCAGTCCCAATATCTTCGTTACATCGAATAGAAGATTTCCTATGTTGAACACTTTCCCAAATTATGGCCCACGCGTCCTCACGAGCCCCTAGAAGGTCTAAAATACTGTTCATCATCACCTACCCCTGAAAACCGGTTTTTTTCTGGTTTTGGACCGGTTACTGTAGCAGTACTGTTCCGAACCGGAGAGAATTTTTCAGAGGTTTTCCTACCCTATTTTGGCCCGATTTCAACCCTAATTAATCCTACAATTCATATCTCTTCATTCCCTATCATTTCCAATCATCAAAACAACCTAAAAACATCAAAATCTCATTAAACCAATTTCCCCCCTTTTCGGTTCAACCTTCCATTTTCGTTCCCAGGTTTTGCAGCCAGCAAACCATCCTCAAAATCATCTTATTAGGTTCCTATTAACCCCCTAAGATCATTCTAATCACCCAAAATCAACCTTAGCATGTAAAACCAAAATAAAATGCAAAAGGGTTCAACCGTGTACCTCACGGGTTCTTTGCTTCCACGCCGCCGTTCACGGCGGTTCTCGCCTCCCAGCAGCCATCCTTAGTCTCTCACAACCCTCTGGTCACTCAGGCCTGCTCCTCTGGGATTGGGTTGGATTGTTTTGAATGGTTGGGTGAGATCGGGTAATGGGTGTGTGTTTGAACGAAGAAAATGAAAATGCACGGTGAAGGGAGATGCATGAATACAATTTGGGTGGCCTGTGGATGGGTGACAAGTGTCACTCATCCATTGGTCCACAGACTCAGCCCTGGGCCCCACTAAGTCCAAAAGTTAACTCGTTTCGTAATTCGTGTAATAGTGCACTTGAACTTCCTTGAACCGTAACTTCGCCGTCGAACGTCCAAATTCAACGTGCCGCTTGTCTACGGATTCGTATCGTCCTTATCTACGTAACGGTCTTTGGCCCTCGGCCATCGGACATCCCGGTCAAAAAGTCAACTATTTCGCTCCTTTTAACGAAAATTACCAAAATGCCCCTAAATTTCCGAACATCATAACTTCCTCCTCGAACGTCGGAATTGAACGTGCCACCTGTCTATGAACTCGTGACGTCACGAACTACGTCACGGTCATCGGTCAAAGTCCGTTTGATCGCCCGAATGAAAAGTCAACGTTTTTTCACGACTAGGGGCAAAACGGTCATTTTGCATCGTTCGTCCGATTTAGCCTAACTAATCACCGATTAACCTCACTAATCGTGATTAGTCACTAATCGTGATTAGTCACTAATCTAATCATGGAATTTGGGACGGGTCATTACACCGTGACATTTCCAGCGTCATGGTTCGCTGAGGGAGTTGAAAGTTATGGACATTGAACTTGTATGTCGCAGGATTGGATTTGCCCTACGGGATGAGATCATGTTGTTGATCCTACGCTACATTGAGCTTAGCTGGTGTACGAATGTACACGTGTTGCGGGGTCAAAATGTTTTCCACGAGGTGGATGTGAATTAGAGATAATTGGGAATTTCGAGGACGAAATTCTTTAAGGAGGGAAGATTGTAACGACCCATCCCAGAATTTGGGATTAAGTTAGTAACTAATCATGAATAGTAGGGTTACTCGGTGATTAGTTGGGCGGAATCGGACGAACGGTGCAAAATGACCGTTTTGCCCCTAGTCGTGGGTAAAACGTTGACTTTTTATTCGGGCGGTCAAATGAACTTTGACCAATGATCGTGACGTATTTTGGGACGTCACGAGTTCATAGACAGTTGGCACGTTCGATTCCGACGTCCATGGAAAAAATTATGACGTTCGGAAGTTCAAGGGAATTTCCGTAATTTGGACGATTAGGGGGGAAATGTTGACTTTTTGAAATACAATTGATTTTCACACCACTCGAAGGCCGTTGGGTTCATCACGAGGCCCCGAGTACAACGACAGGCAGCACGCGTCGATCGGAGCTCGAATGACCAAGTTACGGGTCTAGGACGCGTGAGGGGCATTTTGGTAATTTGGCAGGTGAGGGCAAAATGGTAATTTGGCTGCTGCACTTGGGACAACCGTGTGTGGGGGAGATTCTTCAAACAGAGCACGGGTATGGCTTTGTTTATGAAGAAAAATGGTTGGGCTGAGTGAAATGAATTGTTAATGGTGAGTGCTTTGGGGTCAGTTGAGATCGTGGGAACACCTTGCTGTGGCTGGGACAGATTGCAGAGCACGAGGGGGTTTGAACTGAGACTGAAACTGGGCATGCTATTGGAACTTGAGAGCAGAGCATTTGTAAAATTGTTTTTAGAAATTGAGAGGTTTGGGCAGAGCACGGGCTACATTGTTTGAGGGAGTGAAGTGGTTTAATGGATTTTGGAGAGGACGGAGAGAAACAGAGAGGCACTGGGGAGTTTGAGAGAGCAGAGAGGCTGAAATCGAAATTTTAGAAATTGGAGGGAAAAATTAAAATGTTAATTTGTAAGATGTGAGGGCCCAAACAGAGATCATGATCAGCTTCTTGAGATGGTGTCGATTGCAACCACGCAAAAACCGAATGGGATTGGTCGTGTTTTAACCCCAGACTGGAGTTCAGTTTCTGGGAACAGGTCGTGGTGGAGTCCAGATGGTTGGAGGCTTGAGACCTTGAAATTGAGCTCAGAAGCATGTTCTTATGGATCCTGTGATGCTACTGAGTGAAGCAATTGAAGAAAACGATGAGTATTGATGCACTTCCAGTGATGAACAGTGGTCGATTGTTCGTCGGAAAATCGAGCTGAGATGGACGGATTAAGGTAAGGGTTGTTAAAAGTTAAGTTACAGAACCGTAATTAGGATTATGAAGATGCTCTATACTGAAACAATTGAGGGAAATAACTTGAGATTCGCAGGAACCGAAACGGGTCATCACGCGGTTCGAGCGTCCCGTTTAGCAGCTAGTCTGGTTGGGACGAAGAACTGTACAGGCACTGTAGCAGGGGCGTGGCCTCCACGTGCAGCCACTCAAGGCGGCGCGTGAGGGCGCGTGGGCATGATTTTCGAGGTATGTCCAACATGACTTTTGTCCTATACAATGTAACGAACATTTTAACGTTGGTTTCGAATTTATCGGACACCGTTTCTATGTTAGTCCGAGGGTCCGAAAGTTTAGGTTACGTTTTTAATTAACGAATAATTCCCGAAAAATTATGGGGAATTGGTACGTTGTTATTTGAGACCTTACTGACCCTGGAATGTGATTTCGGACAGGATTTGGGTTTTCTGGAAAATGCCAGAAATTAAGGGAATGCGTGAGGCGCGAAACCGACCCTTAAGAATGGTGTGTGATTGGACGTTGCTTTCAAAATTTAATGCATGCATAAATATTTCTATGATTTCTATGATTATGATTATGATTTGTGATTGATTTTGATTTCCGTATTTATACGTATTTTTTATATGCACACAAATTTGCACATATTTCGAGATATGGTTTCCCGTATGTTTTGGATGATGGTTTAACGAAAGATTTTATATGACTTGTGTGTATCATTTTTTTAAGATGTTTTGATTTCGGTTGTGAGTATGGTTTACGATTTTGACACGTTTTTCGGGAATGTCCCAGATTTGCACGTTTTACGAGATTTCGAGTATGCTTTGATTGGACCGTGATTTTGGTGATTATGATTGTGGTTTTGATGTCTTGACCTTGAGATTTGAAATATGAGGTGCTTTCAAGGATTTAAAACGGATTTTGAAAAAAGTGATTTTGGGCTTGATGCTCGGGGCATAAAAGTACTTTTGAATAACGAGACTTCGATTTTCGGAAGTTTAAAAACGGATTCCTGGTTTGGATTCGGGATGATGTTTCCGAATGCCGGCTTACGGAATCATTATTGCGAATTCGAATTCGGGAATGAGTAATGGTTAATAAAAGTGATTTGGTTTGATTATACATGCCCCGTGTTTAATGATGATTTGATGATGTTTTGCGAAGTAAGATTTGGGGATTTGAAAATGGAAATTCGGACGTGAGTCCTGTTATGACAAAAATGTGTTTTCGGATTTGGATTTGGAATTGGATCACGATGGATCCCGAGTTGTTGTGATTGACAAATGTTTTGGGTTTAAAGAGCCGTTGAAAACTGTTTTGGGTTTAAAGACCCGGTGCTATTGCTGGAGCACGTTTTGAGTTTAAAGACTCGGTTAATTGATGACGGGGGCGGGCCCGAAAATTGGGTTTAAAGACCCGAATTGAGTTTAAAGACTCGTGAGTTTAAAGACTCGGATATTTTGATACCCCCGAGGCCTATTGATTATGTTTTGAGTTTAAAGACTCGTTGATATCCCGGGAAGGCATGATTATGGGCATGGTTTTGAGTTAACGACTCGGGCGCACTTGATATCCAGCAAAATGTTTGACTTGTGATTTATTGTTGTTTCTGATGTTTCGGATGTGTGGGGCTGTGGCCCGGTTTTATGGTTGATGGTTTTGGATTATGTTGTGTTCTGGGGTTTGATACGTGGTTGGGGCTGAGGCCCGGTGTTTATGATTGCAGGCTATGTCAGGACCTACCCCGGTTTCACCCCGAAATCTGAGGTAAATCCTGCTCCCATCTGACTCCCAGACACAAAATTAAAGTAAAACACACACGCAGTCACCACGTACTCATTCAGACGAATGAGAACTATATAACAAATCCCGAAATCAACAGTTTAACAGAGCATAGTACCACTACAGAAGAAAGAAGACCGAAAAGTTAAGTACACGCACAACGGAAAAGTTAACACAGTTCGGGATCGCTCTCGTGACTTCTATGCCTCAGACGCTGCCTCGACGCCGGAACCCCGCGCTAGCTCCACAACCTGGAGGGCAGTTAAAAACAGAAGGTGTGAGTGGACCAGAATAAAATAAAAGTTTCCAAAACCATTTTATAAGAAAACCGGGTTTTAGCCCTCCGTTTTGAAACCACATGCATAACCCAGTTCTTGAAACAGTTATAAACCAATCGCCATAAAACATCATAAGAAACAGAAACACTATAAGAACAGTTATAAAATCATATCATAAGCATCATAAAATCGTAACGTAAAACATAAAGTTCAACCAATCATTTCTGATCAAACCTGCTGGATCTATCCGAGTCTTTAAACTCAATCCAGGCCTCAATTATATCCGAGTCTTTAAACTCAACAGGCCTACGGGGGAAATATCAATATATCCGAGTCTTTAAACCCAATATCTAGATCCAGCAAATCCAATCAAAACCATTTGAAAACCATTTCCAAATCCACATCCAAACCCGAATCCAAAATCACTAGCCCGATGCCATTCCGGCTTCCAGAACCGTCATTCCGAACCCAAATCCGGAATTCCACTTTTCAACTTTAAAACCAAATCTCGATTCTCTAAATCCGATTCTAAAACCGAAACCTTTACTCAAATCCATTTATAATCATTGAAAATCACTTATCATTTGAAATCCCAAAATCATGGCATCGAAATCAGAATTCAAAGCTTTCTCGTAAAACGTGCTAATATGTAAAACCAACATAGCATATTTCGTAAACATGGCATCACAGTTAAAACCATAAAACAATTATAGAAAATCAGTTATGCATGCTCAAGTATAGAGAAAGGGTCCACTCATAGTACCAAGCCCTCAATCGCGTCCCGTACGTCTCGTACGTTCCTCAGCTTCCTTGGGAAGTCCCGATCCTGTCAACAACCGCCAAAGTACATTACTAACACGTCCACCAAGACTCTCCTAATTTTCCCCGAAAATCCCCGGGTCCTAAACTACCGAACTGGAATCCTAAACCTTCACCCTCGCGAAACTACTTCGATTTGACGTCCGATTAACCCGAAACTAATTCCATTAGACTCATCACAGCACCTAGACCAAAAACCATGTTGACAACTTCCCCAGCCGCCGCTGCACGCGCCCCCACGCGCCGCCCAAAGTGGCTACGCGTGGCCCTCACGCGCCTGCTACAGTGCATCGTCTTCCTCGCGTCGACCCGGTTCGACACAGTTGCTGCAATTCGAACCGGCGAGGACGATTCTCCGCCGTACCTGCACCAAAACCACTCCTCTCTTCACCAACAGCACCGTACAAACCTAAGCTATCCATTCCTCTTACTCAAACACCTCGACATAGCCCCTAAGACATCGTCCCTAACTCGAAACCAGACCTGTTCAGTCCCCTGTTTCCTTCTCCGGCCAACCCGATCACCTCCCGTCACGGTAACCACCGTAGACGGTTCCCAAAACCTCCCTGAACCTCACCTCACTTACCAAAACCTTCGACTCTCTCCCTAAGTCCACGACTCTACGTTTGAAGCAAAACGGAAAAACAGAGTACATCTGTATGCTCCGTCGTGCCAACCACCACCGTGCACTCCCTGTCACGGCTGCACAACCAACAATTACCTAGGACTCCAGTGAATCCCCTAGACCTCACGGGACTCCTCGATTCTACCCCCATAGCTACAACTTAGCTCCTGAAACTAGACGGCAAAATAGAGCAAAGAAACGGGGATGAGGAATTACCTGTCCTCCGGTCACCGTCGCAGGCTCCGCTGGGGCTGGTCGACTCCTCTCACCCCTCACGACACCACCACGAGTCCAATTGCACCGTAGACGGCCACACCACCACCACAATCACTCACATCCTCCCTGTTTTCTCCCTGGTTTTCCCGTGGCTCTCACACTACTCACACACAAGCACAACACCTCCCTACTCCCTCACTGTCTCTTCCTTAACCTCTGATCACTCACCCCCCTCACCAATTTACACAACACACACAAACACCGTCCAAATCTCCCAACTCTCTTCCCCTGTTTCTGTTCTTCGAACACCAACACACACACACACGGTTACACATTTGAACACACAACGTGCACGGCCTAGAAGCCATTACACACACTGCACGTGTCACCACCCCATGGTCCCTTTCCAAAAATATCCCCATCTCACTGTACACTTGTCCTGATCTGGTTGCACACTGCCCAAATGTAATGACCCGGAAATTAGAAACAGGAAAAATTGGAAACTTTGGGGAAAATGACGATTTTACCCCTGGAATTGGGCAAAAAGTTGACTTTTAATTTGAGCAGTCAAACGAACTTTGACCGATGACCGTGACGTAGTACGGGACGTCACGAGTTCATAGACAGGTGGCACGTCCAATTCCGGTATTCGAGGAGAAAGTTATGACGTGCGGAAGTTGGTAAAAGGGCCGAAAATTGACTTTTTGACCGGGACCTTGTTTGGACTTTCCAGGAAGACCGTTGGATAGGTCTCGGGACGCTGAATCCGTAGACAGGCGGCATGCGTCAATCGGAGCCCGGACGAAAAAGTTATGGTTCTAGAACGATGAGGGGCATTTTGGTAATTTATTGTAGGAAGGGCAAAATGGTAATTTTCCACAGCTGAAATAATTGGTTAATTAAATGGCTGATTCAGCCTAATTGGATGAGGATTGATTATGTGGTGACACTTGTCAACATAAGGATAAGATTAGTGGTAAGATGTGGCACTTCGTTGCCTTAATTAACTAATTATTGGTTACCTTATAATTAACCTGTGCACTGTTCATATTGAACAGTAGAAAAACAGAGAACAAGAACCCGTCCACCTTGTGTAGTCCAATTCGTCCAAATTGCTTGATCACGATTCCATTGTTGAACTGAGGTTGAACAGAGAGATTTATGCGAGGGAATTGAGTGAAAATTGAAAGACAATGGACCTAGAACCCCACTGAGAAACCCGAAAACCCCAGCCAAAATATAAATATCGAATTCGCTCTTGCAGACGTTGAGGGGTGAAATTGACTGTGGATTGAGCTTTATGGGACTGAGACGAGTCGAACCATAACAAAAAGGAAGGCAATTGATAAGGAATCAGCAAGAACAGACGCTGCGACTTCCATGGAACTTGGAGCTTGCGTTCGATAACTTGGAGGTATAAATTCTTGAAATTGATTTCAGTTTCATGCTTAGAATGAAGAGAGGAGACTTCCTGTATGATCAATTTAATGATATGACATGAACTGGGGTGGAACCCGATTAGTGACCCGTCGGGTTTCGAGGTTGAGTCGTGGACTTTGGGGCATGGTTTCACGAAATTAAGTTTACAGACCCTTAGTCCATAGTAACTTGATGCTAATGAGTGAAAGAAACGGTAAAATTGAGTTCGAATTGGTGAAGAACTAATCGGGTCTGATCGCGGGTCGTAGGATCCGTTTATCAGAGAAACGGGTAAGGAAGGGAACTGTAGCTGTCACTGTAGCAGGGCGCGTGAACTCACGCGCAGCCGCTTGCGGCTGCGCGTGGTAACTGTTCTGTGAAAGTGGTCAACAGGTGTTTTATTCTATACAGTGTAACGATCATTTTGGTTTTGGTTTCGAATCAATCGGATACCGTCTCGATAATGTTTCGAGGGTCCGAAGATTTAAGTTACGTATTTAATTAATATTAAATTCCCAGAAAATTATGGGAAAATTAGATGATGTAAATTGACTTGTTAGTAACCTTGAATAATGATTGTGGACAGGATTCGAGATTCCGAGCAAGTGTCGGAAATTATGGAAACGCGTGCAGCGCGGGAAACGAGCAGTTGGACGGTGTGTGAGTGGACGTTTGTTTTCTACATTGATATGCATGCATAGTTAAATGTTTTATATGATTTATGGCATGATTTGAATTGCAATTTTGATATGATTATTTTGAGATTTAATGATTATTTTAATTGGTGCTTCGGGCACGTTTTTCGAGAAAATGTGAAATGACTGTTTTGGGCGAAGGCCCAGGATTTGTGATTGGTTTTGGCTTGGATTATGAGTTGGGAAATTGATTTAATAGATTTGTGATGTTTTTGGATATGATTTTACGGATTTACGTGTATTGAAGTATTTAATGATTTTACGGATTGACGAGAAATGAGATTTGGGCATATGGCCCCGTGATAGTGGTTTTGACATGGTTTTGATGCTTGATTTGACATAATGTTTTTGATTGTGTATTGATGTTTGATGACTCCAGATGCGTAATTCCTGGAGGGACCGGATGTGTAATTCCCGGTGAGGCTGGATGTGTAATTCCCAGCATTGGATGACGACTCTGGATGTGTAATTCCCAGAGGATCCTCGGATGTGTAATTCCCGAGTTATATGCTTTATTATTGTGGTGAACTGATTTTATAAAATGATTTAAATGATTTATGTGTTTTTCCCTATGCATGCATGGTTTGTAAAACTGGAGGGTAAAGGATGTCTTTTATAAATGTATTTTAACGAATATATTTTTGTCCACTCACACCTTTGTTTTTAATGACCCTCCAGGCCGTGGCACGATACTCGGGGCGGATTACGAGGCGGAGGCATGAGCAGAAATCAGTGCAGTTATCCCTGGTCTGACGAGTGCTGAAGGGTACTTTCGGGATTTCAGTTGACTTGTCAGACGGGAGCAGGACCGGGCACAGTTATCGAGGTCCAGTTGAAACAGGTCCTGTCAAATTGGTATCAGAGCATTTGGTTATTGATTTCTGTGTTCAGTGATGCCTCCGAGACGTGCGCCCCGTGCACGGCCTGAAGATGAGAGGGACGAGGATCAGGTTAGAGAAGGCCCGGATATCGAGAGAGCTCAACTGACAGGACCCATCCCAATCCCCCCGGGATTACCATGGGATGTGCCCTGCTCCCGTCCAACAAGGGGTGTCAGACAAAGGATGACCAAGAGCCACTGCCCAACGGGGCATCCAGAGTGCGCAAGGATCGATGGAGGAGGTGTGCAATGTCCCAGTCTCTGCTGCAATCGCATCCGTGATCAACCTGAAGGGCATTAAAACCAAAGGCTGTGAGTGGACAAAAACCAATAAGTTTATCAAATACATTTATAAGACATTTATGCCCTCCAATAAAAACGTATGCATGCCACCAAAAACCAGTAACCAAAACGTTTGCTCAACCGAGCCATTAGGGCCTTAGCCCAAAAACCGTCAACCAAAAACCAAGTGTGGGAACTCAGCCCAAAACTGTGAAATACCATAACTATACATAAACAACCATGTGGGTCACCACCCACGACCATAAATGAACATCAATTCATTAAAATCACACAATCATAAATCCACCCGGAAAGCCATTTCATTAATTCGTATTTTACCATTACCATCACCAGCATCCCTGATGCTAGACGTCCCTGACGTCATGTCTCACGGTTTCATAAGCTACGCGTGCTGCCCGGGGTCTCTCCGGGTCCATAAATCTGACATCCCTGATGTCTGACGTCCCAGACGTCAATCATAGCAATCCTGCTCCTGAGTCATCATACGGTCCGGCTGCTCCGTATGGTGACCCTTCACAGGCAATGCACCGTGACTTCCCCAGTGTCCCAGACATCTGGAGGAGACCATCATATATCCTTGTATCAAGATGGTATATGGAAAACAGTTTTTATTAATTCATTTCACAACATCACAATGGGCCCTGCCCGAATTTTCCATAAAACAACACATTTCCATTTAGGGTTCCTGACCCGAAACCACATTTATTAAATATAGGGCCCCTGACCCGAAATCATCATTTTAATCCAACTCGGCCTCATGCCCGACTTTATGAACCACTGGGCCCACGGCCCGATTTATAAACCAACTGGGCCCGCAGCCCGATTACGTACTCAAATGGACTCCAAGTCCGAGATTTCCAAAACAAGTGGGCCTCAAGCCCGAATTCATCTTTCCAATATAAAAACCGTTTTATCATAATATTTATTTAACCACAAGCACGCAAAACCACAAATAAACCGTTAATCCCGATATACGTGAAATACGGAAAACACCTCGAAATACGTGCAACATACCCGAAATCAATGCTCACAAATACCATCATAGAAATCATGTATATAAACCATATAACACATTTAAGCATGCATAGGATTTATAAAACCAAAGTCCACTCACAGACCGTTTTAACAGTATGCCTCGATATGCGTGCCACCGGCCCTCCCGGGCCTCACCACTATCACCGGGACTCCCAATCCTGTCCAAATCACATTAGAGGGTCACTAACCTCATCATTAACGTCCTATCAAAGTCCCGTAATTTTCCCGAATTTTTACTTATTTTTAAACTTAATTAAAAACCTTCGGACATCCCGAACAATATCGAGACGGTGTCCGATCGACACGAAACCAATTGCAAAATGTCCGTTACATTAAATAGGACAGAAGTCATGTTGACCTCACCTCGAGATTCGTACCCACGCGCCGTCACGCGCCGCCGTGAGTGGCTGCGCGTGAAACCCACGCGCCTGCTACAGTGTCACCTTCTAACCCGTATGTCTGGTAAACGGGTCCAGTTCACCCGCGACACGACCCGGTTCCAATCCTATCAATTCGATCCTAATTCCTTCAATTGATCAATCCATTAGTTTCGTTTTAAGTTAAATTAAGGTTCTGTAACGTTGATTACACAAAACATTACCTACAATTCCACGATTCAACGATGATCCACGAAGAACACCCGGTTACTGTGCAATCATGGAACTCCCTCAATTGCTGCAGGTTTCATCCAATTGATGATTCCAGAAGCATCAACGGACCCTGAGGAACAATTCCCCCACATCAATTGCATCAAACCGGTGCTCAAATGTCACGACTCAAACTCGAGCACCGTCACTGTTCAACAATGGAGTTCCATCGATCTCGATCGGTTTCCTTCAATTGATGAACCCAAAAGCATCGTGGGATCATGAGGAGTCATTTCCCCACAACAATTGAGTCAATCGCAGCTCCAAACTCCACGACTCATCCTAGATTTCTTCCTCTGTCACCAAGCTCGATCAGAGCCAAAACGGCACCAATTCTTCTCGTTTTTGACGTGGATCGACTCGTCACAACCTCAGTAAGATGTTTCCAAGCTCCAATTCGATCATCGCAGCTCAATTCGTCCAATTTGATTTTCCCTCCCAAAACTTAATCTTTCGAATTCTCAGTTCCTCCTCACTGTCAATCTCTCGTGTTTACCCAGTTGAATTCACTCTCAAATTGCTCACAAATTCACACTCTCAGGTTCAGCAATGGAAGGGGAATTGGTTGGGAGAGTATTGGATTTGGTTGTACACGGTTAAGGAAAATATGGAGATTAATGGAAATTAAAAGATTAATTAATTAATTAAAAACTAATTAAACATCATCATGAGGTCTCCCCCAAAAACATGGATTCTGATTTCAAGGGATGAGTGACACTTGTCACTCATCCAGGTGTGTAGGGTCAACGGTCACTATTCATTATTATATTATTATTTTAATCCGAGCCTCGGTTCGTTAGTTCGTTTCCTTGACCATATCGTTGTCGTCGAATCTCCGATTTTGGCATGCCGCCTGTCGTTGAATTCGTATCGACGATACCTACGTAACGGTCCTTGGCCCTTGCCCATCGGACCTCCCGATCAAAAAGTCAACATTTGGCCCCTAGTATGCCAAATTACCAAAATGCCCCTCAACTTCTGAACACCATAACTTTCTCTACGAATGTCGGAATCGAACGTGCCACCTGTCTATGAACTCGTGACACCCCGAACTACGTCACGGTCATCGGTCAAAGTCCGTTTGACCGCCCGATCAAAAAGTCAACATTTTGCCCACGACCAGGGGCAAAATGGTCATTTTGCACATTTTGTCCGATTTCGACCTACTAAGCACCGTTCAACCTCACTAATCGAGATTAGTCACTAACCTAATCCCGAAATTCTGGACGGGTCGTTACATCAACGGTTAGGAGCTACTGTATTTCGTGGTGATTCAGGACCGGATGGTGCTGATGATTGAATTACTCGTCTGGAGCGGATCTTTGACATTTTGGGATGTCCCCTGGAGGACATGGTATTGTTAGCCACTTTTCTTTTGGATGGCCATGCATGCCGGTGGTGGCATGCTTTACAGTTAACAGGATTGGATGCTCACACGGTGACATGGGAAGTATTTCGTGAGCGATTTTTGGATCAGTTTTACCCTCGTTCATACCGTGATGCGAAAGAAATTGAATTTCTTCGATTACAACAGGAGGGCATAACCGTGGCCGAATATGAACAACGATTTTTAGATCTGGCTCGTTTTGCTTCAAGGGTGGTAGTCACAGAGGGTGATAAATGTAGACGTTTTGAACTTGGTTTACGAGATGAGATTCGAGCCGTTGTAACTGTGGGATGCTATGGCACTCTCCGAGATCTCTCAGATGCCGCTATCCGTGTTGAGGCAAGTTTGCCAGCACGCGAATCTGGACGACGTCGAGAGCGTCAGGAAACGGAGACAATGAATTATGGAATGTCGTCAAAAAGAGGTAGTTTTGGCTCCGGATTTTCTGGATCTCGGTCGGGTTTTAGTGGGTGTGGACAAGGACATTCCTTTGATCCTACAGCAGTCCCTCAGGCATCTGTTCAGTCGAGTAGAACTTCAGTACCGTCAACTGGCAGACCTTATAACCGAGCTACCCATTTTGGTAGGGGTACCTGTTATTTTTGTGGTGAGTTCGGACATATCCGGAGAAATTGTCCACACCAACTGACGGGTGATAGCCCGAGTGGCAGTCATACAGAGCAAGGTTCGGGGATGGCCTCAACTTCTGGAGTTGCAAGTGGGAGGGGAGCTGGTAACACGAGAGGTGCACCATGAGGACGTGGTCAACCTTCAGGCCCACTTGCTCGGGTATTTTCTCTTCAACAGCAGGATACTAATGACCCACCCGAGGGAAGTTCAGTATAATGGTGGTACCCTGTGGAATGATGTGTTGTATATTTGTACATGTTGTTGTTGTACTGTTGTATGGTTGTGTTATAAATAAAGTGAGTGCATGTTTGTTCTATAAATCTTGTGTTTGAATTTCGGGGGCGAAATTCTTTAAGGAGGGAAGGTTGTAATGACCCGGAAATTAGAAAAAGGAAAAATTGGAAACTTTGGGGAAAATGACGATTTTACCCCTAGAATTGGGCAAAAAGTTGACTTTTAATTTGAGCAGTCAAACGAACTTTGACCGATGACCATGACGTAGTACGGGACGTCACGAGTTCATAGACAGGTGGCACGTCCAATTCCGGTATTCGAGGAGAAAGTCATGACGTGCGGAAGTTGGTAAAAGGGCCGAAAATTGACTTTTTGACCGGGACCTTGTTTGGACTTTCCGGGAAGACCGTTGGATAGGTCTCGGGACGCTGAATCCGTAGACAGGCGGCATGCGTCAATCGGAGCCCGGACGAAAAAGTTATGGTTCTAGAACGATGAGGGGCATTTTGGTAATTTATTGTAGGAATGGCAAAATGGTAATTTGCCACAGCTGGAATAATTGGTTAATTAAATGGCTGATTCAGCCTAATTGGATGAGGATTGATTATGTGGTGACACTTGTCAACATAAGGATAAGATTAGTGGTAAGATGTGGCACTTCGTTGCCTTAATTAACTAATTAATTGGTTACCTTATAATTAACCTGTGCATTGTTCATATTGAACAGAAGCAAAACAGAGAACAAGAACCCGTCCACCTTGTGTAGTCCAATTCGTCCAAATTGCTTGATCACGATTCCATTGTTGAACTGAGGTTGAACAAAGAGATTTATGCGAGGGAATTCAGTGAAAATTGAAAGACAATGGACCTAGAACCCCACTGAGAAACCCGAAAACCCCAGCCAAAATATAAATATCGAATTCGCTCTTGCAGACGTTGAGGGGTGAAATTGTCTGTGGATTGAGCTTTCTGGGACTGAGACGAGTCGAACCATAACAAAAAGGAAGGCAATTGGCAGGGAATCAGCAAGAACAGACGCTGCGACTTCCATGGAACTTGGAGCTTGCGTTCGATAACTTGGAGGTATAAATTCTTGAAATTGATTTCAGTTTCATGCTTAGAATGAATAGAGGAGACTTCTTGTATGATCAATTTAATGATATGACATGAACTGGGGTGGAACCCGATTAGTGACCCGTCGGGTTTCGAGGTTGAGTCGTGGACTTTGGGGCATGGTTTCACGAAATTAAGTTTACAGACCCTTAATCCATAGTAACTTGATGCTAATGAGTGAAAGAAACGGTAAAATTGAGTTCGAATTGGTGAAGAACTAATCGGGTCTGATCGCGGGTCGTAGGATCCGTTTATCAGAGAAACGGGTAAGGAAGGGAACTGTAGCGGTCACTGTAGCAGGGCGCGTGAACTCACGCGCAGCCGCTTGCGGTGGCGCGTGAGGGCGCGTGGTAACTGTTCTGGGAAAGTGGTCAACAAGTGTTTTATTCTATACAGTGTAACGATCATTTTGATTTTGGTTTCGAATCAATTGGATACCGTCTCGATAATGTTTCGAGGGTCCGAAGATTTAAGTTACGTATTTAATTAATATTAAATTCCCAGAAAATTATGGGAAAATTAGATGATGTAAATTGACTTGTTAGTAACCTTGAATAATGATTGTGGACAGGATTCGAGATTCCGAGCAAGTGTCGGAAATTACGGAAACGCGTGTAGCGCGGGAAACGAGCAGTTGGACGGTGTGTGAGTGGACGTTTGTTTTCTACATTGATATGCATGCATAGTTAAATGTTTTATATGATTTATGGCATGATTTGAATTTCAATGATTTGATATGATTATTTTGAGATTTAATGATTATTTTAATTGGTGCTTCAGGCACGTTTTTCGAGAAAATGTGAAATGACTGTTTTGGGCGAAGGCCCAGGATTTGTGATTGGTTTTGGCTTGGATTATGAGTTGGGAAATTGATTTAAAATTTGTGATGTTTTTGGATATGATTTTACGGATTTGCGTGTATTGAAGTATTTAATGATTTTACGGATTGGCGAGAAATGAGATTTGGGCATATGGCCCCGTGATAGTGGTTTTGACATGGTTTTGATGCTTGATTTGACATAATGTTTTTGATTGTGTATTGATGTTTGATGACTCCATATGCGTAATTCCTGGAGGGACCGGATGTGTAATTCCCGGTGAGGCTGGATGTGTAATTCTCATCATTGGATGACGACTCTGGATGTGTAATTCCCAGAGGATCCTCGGATGTGTAATTCCCGAGTTATATGCTTTATTATTATGGTGAACTGATTTTATAAAATGATTTAAATGATTTATGTGTTTTTCCCTATGCATGCATGGTTTGTAAAACTGGAGGGTAAAGGATGTCTTTTATAAATGTATTTTAACGAATATATTTTTGTCCACTCATACCTTTGTTTTTAATGACCCTCCAGGCCGTGGAACGATACTCGGGGCGGATTACGAGGCGGAGGCATGAGCAGAAATCAGTGCAGTTATCCCTGGTCTGACGAGTGCTGAAGGGTACTTTCGGGTTTTCAGTTGACTTGTCAGACGGGAGCAGGACCGGGCACAGTTATCGAGGTCCAGTTGGGACAGGTCCTGTCACCAAACGACCAACAGACCAAAATACCCTTCCTTTAAAGTCAAATTTACCATTGTGTCACTACCTTTCTAGACCCGTAACTCTCACCTCGTAAGTCCGATGAATACGTGCTGCGTGTCATCGAACTCAGGACGACGAGATCTATCTAACGGTCCTAGGTCAACGTACCAAAATCCAATCGTACGAAAAGTTAACTTTTTGCCCGAACCAGGGGAAAAATCGTCATTCTAGGCACTCGACCTTCTCGGGACCATCTAACCCCCGATTAAGCTCACTAATTCCAACTTAAACACTTCCTTAACCCTAATTTCTGGGACGGGTCGTTACAGGCTAAGACCCGATGGTTGGGAAAAGAAAAATGATTTTGAGTTTCATACGAGTTTTCCTTCCATTGGAATTTGATACACGGATTTTCTTATGTTGAAAATGTTAACTAACTGCGAAATGATTTTTGTATGCATGCATTGGTTTTACGCGGAGGGTAAAAAACGTCTTTTGTAACTGTTTTTATAAACTAATTTATTTTTGTCCACTCACACCTTTTGGTTTTTATTGACCCTCCAGGTCGTGGCGCGTTGTTCGAGGCTAATCGAGAGGCGGAGGCATAAGTAAGCACGTGTGGCTATCCCTGGTCTGGCAAGTACTGAGGGTAACTTGGGAATTTCAGTCGTCTTGCCAAGCGGAAGCAGGACCGGGCACGGTTAACAATGCCCTATTTGAAGGCGGTCCTGTCATAATATGTATTCCTAGTTAGGTAATGCTTATAATTGACCTTTAATAATATATAATTCACATGGAAGTTATTTATTAGAAATAAGAAAATGAGTTCTAATTAACTAAGTAATCTTTTAAGGAAATGAAGTTCACTTATTAATTGAATGCTCATTGAATCATGATCTCAAGTAGATGTCTTATTTTGGTGATATAAACACCCATTGATTATTATATTTTGTTGGTAACTATATTTAATTAATACGCAGTAATTATACCCAATAAGGATTCCACCATGGACAGAATAGTTATTATTTAAATTATAAGTCATATGGCAGCTCTACAATGGTTCCACAATGGTGATGCCTATGGTCATATGAAAGTAGTAAGAATATAAATGGCGTCGTTATTTTCGTTTTGGGTGTCCCCACACCATAAGTGTGAGACCAATCCCCAATTGGGGTGCAGCTTACCCGTGGCCACAAATTGCTCATAGTGAATTTTGAACTCTTATAAAAAATTTGTCTTCTAAAGGTGTCAATTTATCAACTGCATCACATCTTATTACTTACAATCAAGGATAAAAATATCGATATCGAAGGATATATCGCGAGTCAAATTTACGGATATATCGCTAGTCAAATTTACGGATATCTCGCCCCAAATATCGATATCCTTTACGATCAACAAAAATGACGGAAATTTGGTCTAAAAGTTAGAAATTTTGAATGAAACTTTTGAAAAAACTTAAGTAGGACTAATAAAAACAATAAAATGACTTTGATATAATAAATATATGATGAATAATATGATACAATATGGATCTGCTGATGACTAATAATATAAAATTTTAAACATAAACATAAATTGAAGTAAATTATTATAATTGAATGTTAATATAATTAAAAACATAACAATAAGCATAAAAAAATTCAATGGAAGAAAAATTATAAAATGAGTAAATATATTTAAAATTGGGAAAAAAGATGAAAAAATAGAGTCAATCTTTGTTCAAAAATTGGAAAGAATTGATATCTTTAAAATTAGAAAAAATGACAAATATAGTTGAAAATTTGGAATGAAACGAAAAAAAAAACTTAGGAGAGTGCATCCTAGGGGTTGAACATAGGACCCTCAGGTTTTGAGGCAAAGACACAACCAACTCGACTAAGCAAGCCTAATTGAAAATATAAACAACCAAATAATATATGAAGTAAACATACTAACATCTAACAGTCATCTTCTTCCTCCCCACGGATCTGCGATTCAGGTTTTTTGATTCGGCAGCATGACCTGACTGAAAATAAATGGTTTTACGTCCGATTTTCATACAATTTGGCTATCTCGATAGTTTTAATGAAATAAGAAGATCTATGGGCTTAAAATAAGAAAAAATGTCGAAATTTCGCTCAATTTCTTCCCCCCTCTTACGTGTCGCCGTCCAAAAAAACTGATATATCGATGATAGTGGCGATATTTTCATTAATGCTTACAATCATGATTTTTATTCCTTGTTAAGATTCCCACTCTCTAGAAAAAGTACAAAATGATAACCTTTAAAATTTCATTTACAATTAAAATTTTGATATCGAAATTCCAATTTTTTTTCTCATAAAACTTTTATATTTTATGAAATTGATTTTTAAAATTTAAAAATTACAACTTTTGGCCAAATTATATATATTTTTCCCAAATAACACTAAAAATGTCGTAGATAAAAGTCTAATTGATATTTATTTTCACTATAATATTATTATTTCCCCAATATATATATATATATACATCTCAAAACTAAAACATAACAATTTAAGATAATTTTGTGTAATATTCAACGAAGAGGAAAAGAAGAAGAAAATTGTGTTCAACTAAAAGTTGATAACGTTTTTGTGCTAGGAGAAAAAGTTCGGATCTTTTGAATATGGTCCATTTCAAATTGTACCATACAAACAAATTACAATCACATTTGACGCACGCCATATATTATTGTCATTATTATATGACTCCTTTATTCATTTTTTTCTGCCAACAATAGTCAATACTAATGTGCCCAAAAAAACAAGGGACAAAGATATGAGGAAAACGGTGAGGAAGTACTTTGTTGTGAGGTGGTAGCTTACTAGCTTTACAGAGAGGCTAGCTGGGTCTTAGCTGGAGCCAGCTGGCAAATGTACGGCGGCGTACACGCAGCTACCGTCGCCGTTTTCTCTTTTCAGATGGCAGCTGTCTCCGCGTATACACAAAACCCCAGTTTTTATTTATATTTATTTATTTAATCTGACTGGAGAAACAGAGGACAGAGCCCTTCCTTACAAGCCTTTTGTATTCCGGTTTTGCCATTGTTCTTTTTCATTATGACAAACGGATCCTCTCCAGCTCTCCTCTCATATTGTATTGTTTTTGTCAGCAAATCATGAAAGCTCCACCGGTTGGTGTTCGGTGCTTGGTGCGGATGGGTGGCATTTGGGCAGTTCCTTTTCGAGTTTACCAAAAATGCCCTTACTTTGACTTCATTATTTTATCTCTGTGCAATTATACCATAAAATCAAGCTATAATAGCTTAAAAATAAAAAAAAATCAGGCTATAATAACAAAGTCACAAGCCAATACTATTACCACAGACAAAATAACAGTAACAGCTAGGGGTGGTTGCGGTCCGATAACCGCGACTTTTTGCCCAAACCGCAAACCGACCGACTATTTGCGATATGGTGATTTTAGAAACTGCAAACCGCAAAACGTGGTCGGTTACCGTGAATTAGCGGTTTAAAACCGCAAGTTCTTTTTGTGTCATAAAAATCCAACTTCTCAAGCATTCCAATTAAAATTAAAACTTCTCAAGCATTCAAATTCCAAATTCTTTAAAGTTACAAACGAAAAGGAAAATACAATGCAAAATGAATTAAAGTTACAACCCAAAAGAAAATCCAATTTAAAGTTAATTAAAATTACAAACTAAAAGGAAAATGCAATGCACCAATATTACAAACTAAAGTTACAAACTCAAGTGTTGGTGGTGGTGAGTGGATTTGAAGAACCCCGTTGTGTTGTTTGAGCACCAATGCTATCTACAAATAAAACAACATAAGTTTAGTACATTTTATTATAAGAAGAAGCATAAATAACATGAGCAAAAATAAACTAATTACTTACAAGTTGTCATATATTCCATTTCCTTGTAGAATTCAACCTCATCATCCGTTGGTTCCTTGTAAAAGGAAAATTCGTCCGCTCTAAGCCAATCACTAGTACACACTAATGCCTCTACCATTTTAGGATGCAAAGAACTTCTAAAAGGATCCACAATCCTCTTACCTAGGCTAAAATCATTTTCACTAGCAACCGTAGAACTTGGAATTGCAAAGATATCCTTGGCAACTTGTGAAAGAATAGGATATCTTGTTTGGTTCCCTTTCCACCAATTCAAGAGATTGAATTGTTTGCTCAATGGGGCTTTCAAAAGGATCCGTCAAGTATTTATCCACTTCATTGGATATCTCAACGGATTGCTCATCCTTCTTCTTTTGCACAAGTTGTTGCATTAGTTGAAATGTGACATCAACATCATCACCAATTTGTGCAACCTCATCATCAATCTCATCCTCATCAATTTGGCTCACACCCCATCCAATCCCTTTTATACTCATTATACAATTCATTCAAACACTTTACAACCTCCTTCACAATCTCATCTTGCTTTCTAGAATCTGCCCCAAGATTGCCAAGGCTTATTTGGAGCATTTGAAGCTTCATCCTTGGGTCTAGCACATTGCCCAAAAATATAAGCTTATTCACAACATCAAAGCTGCCCCAATATTTGTCAAATTTCAACTTCATTAAAGATGCTACCCGTTGCATAGTAGGATTCCTAAGATCCTTCATTTTAGCTTCTATTTGAACTTGTAAAGCAACCAATTCTAAGAATATTATTGGGGATGTACAAGTTTTGGTTGCACTAAGTTTCAATGTAGCATCATAAATTTTTTTGAGAAAATGCACAAAAGCTAATGCCTTCTCCCAATCATCATCTTTTGGAGGTCTCACTCTCTTAACCATCACTTTCTTAACTTTTTCTTCCTCTATAAAGTAAGCTTGAAACACCTCACAAGAATATGCCATCTTGTCAAAGACTTGCCTAGATTTGAATGCACCTTCAAGCATTTTATAGGTTGCATTCCACCTTGTAGGCACATCCATTGGCACATTTGTCATCTTGTCCATCCTACATGCAATGGCAAACTCTCTAAACTTATCCAACCTCGCCGGAGAAGAGTGAATAAACTTCACACAATTTCTTATACCCTCAATTGAGCCACTAAGCTCCTTCAACCCATCCTTAACAATTAAATTAAGAATGTGACAACCACACCTCAAGTGCAAGTATGTAAGACCCGGTCTTGGAAGCAAGAACGGTGAGCAAGTCCCGTGAGCTTAAGAAGCAAGATCGGTGAGCAAGACCTGTGAGCTTGGAAATGTAAGATCGGTGAACGATCCCACATCGCTCGGGGAGGGAAAGGTGAAGCACCTTATATGTGTGGGCACGTATCTATCTAACACAAAGCCTTTTGGGAGCTCAATGGCTTTGGGGGGGATTGGAACCCCAAAGTTAAGCGAGTTGAGGCTGGTACAATCCCATGATGGGTGACCTACTAGGAAGTTGCACGTGAGCTCCCGAAAACAAAACCTTGAGGGCTGGGCCCAAAGCGGACAATATTGTGTTAGATGGGCTGGGTCGTGACAGAATGGTATCAGAGCTGGACCCCGACCGGAAGTGTGCCAGCGAGGACGCTGGGCCCCAAGTGTAACAACCCGTCCCGGAAAATCAGGGTTAAGATAGTGATTAAGGTGGGATTAGTGAGTTTAAGTAGTACTTAGTTGGGTACTTTTGGACCGATAGGGTAGAATGAGGATTTTGCCCCTGGTTCGGATAACTAGTTGATTGGATTTTGACCGATGACCAGGACGTAATTTAGGACGTTGTGAACCCGTAGACAGGTGGTACGCCCGATTCCGACATCCGAGGAGGAAGTTATGATGTTCGGAAGGTTGAGGGCATAACCGTAATTTGGTTAAAATAGGGGGAATAGTTGACTTTTTGTATGATCGGGTTTTGACTTGTTGACTTAGGACCGTTAGAGAGATCTTGTCGTCCTGAATCCAACGACAGGCGACACGTATTCATTGGACTTACGATGTGGGAGTTACGGGTCTAGAAAGGTAGTGGCAAAGTTGTAATTTTGGGTTGAAACAGAAGGGCATTTTGGTCTTTTGTGCTCTGGGATGTGTGCAACAGATAGGGACAGATGGAGGGCTGAGATTGAAACAGATGTGAGGGAGAGGAGAGGATGGTGACGCGTGGCAAGGGCCTAGTGGCTTCTAGGCGTGTGCACGGTCCCAATTATTTGGGGTGCCCGTGTGTGTTCTTCAAACCAGACAGAAACAGAGGGAGGAATTGAGAGAAATTGAGAGACGATGGTGAGTGTTAGTGTGTTTTGGTAAGTGAGGAGTGATCAGAGGGTGGAAGAGTGAACTGGTGAGTGTTTGGGGAAGAGAAATCGTGCAAGAACACGGTGGTCGGGGCAGTCAGTTTTCAGAGAAAACAGAGAGGACTTGGAAGATCGTGGTGGTGGTGCGGCCGTGTGTTGGTGCAATTGGACTCGTGGAGGTGTCCAGAGGCTGGCAGTGGACGGGAGGACCTGCTGCCTCACGGCTGAGCTCACGATGGCGACAGGAGGACATGTAATTCCTCATCCCCGTTTCTTTGCTCTGTTTTGTCGTTTGGTTTCAGAAGCTAAGTCGTAGCTTTAGAGGTAGAATCGAAGAGTCTAAGGAGGTCTAGGAAGTTCAGTAGAGTCCTAGGAGCCTTCTGGTGGAGTAGCCGTGACGAGGGACTGCACGGCGGAGGTTAGCACGACGGGAGTACTGATGTGCTCTGTTTTGCCGTGGATGTTTAGATTGAAAGTCGTGGGTTTTGAGTGTGAGTCGAGGGTTTTTGTGTGTTGGGTGACTCTTAGGAAGGTCTTAGGAAGAGGTTGAGACTGCCACCGTGATGGGAGGTGACCTGGGTGGCCGGAGAAAGAAACAGGGCAGTGTTCGGGTTTTGTTTCGAGTTCGAGTCGATGAGTATTAGGTCGTGTTGAGGTGAATGGATTACGGGAATGAGTAGCCTAGGACTAGACGAAGCTGTTGGTGAAGAGAGGAGGTGTTTTGGTGCAGGTACGGCGGAGAACCGTCCTCGCCGGTTCGAGGTGCAGAACTGTGTCGAACCGGGTCTACTCGAGGTAGACGGTGACATTGTAGCAGGCGCGTGAGGGCCACGAGCAGCCACTTTGGGCGGCGCGTGCGGCGATCTTTGGGGAAGGTGTCAACATGGTTTTTGGTCTAGGTGTTGTGACGAGTTCGTTGGAGTTGGTTTCGGGTTAATCGGACGTCGATTCAATGTAGTTCTGCGAGGGTGAAGGCTTAGGGTTCCGATTCGTTACGTTTAGGACCTGGGGATTTTTGAGGGAAATTAGGTGGACCTTCGTAGACGTGTTAGTGACGTACTTTGGTGGTTGTTGACAGGATCGGGAGTTCCCGAGGAAGCTGAGGAACGTACGAGACGTTCAAGACGCGATTAAGGGCTCGGTACTGTGAGTGGACCCTTTCCTTAAACTCGAACATGCATAACTGTTTTTCTATAATTGTTTGATGGTTTTACATGTGGTTTTATGATTATGGAATATGCTATGTTGGTTTTACATAATTGTAAGTTTTTCGAGAAAATACGGTATTTGGCACGTTTTACGAGAAACATCGATTTCTGAGTAAAATGCCATGGTTTTGGGGTTTTCAATGGATAACTGGTTTGAATGCTTATAAAGGGATTTTGAAACATGATTTAGTGATTAAAGGATTTTCAGTTTTAGAATCGGATTTCGGAAACGAAATTTGGTTTTGAAGTTGAAAAGTGAATTTCCGGATTTGGGTTCGGAATGACGGTTCGGGATGCCGGAAGGGCATCAGACCAGTGATTTCGGATTCGGGTTTGGATGTGGATTAAGAAATGGTTTTCAAATGGTTTTGGATTGGATTTGCTGGATCTGGTTATTTGGTTTAAAGACCCGGATATTGATTGACGGAGGACGGGCCCGGATTGGGTTTAAAGACCCGGATTGAGTTTAAAGACTCGGGAGTTTAAAGACTCGGATATATTGATATTTCCCCCGTAGGCCTGTTGAGTTTAAAGACTCGGGAGTTTAAAGACTCGGATATTATTGAGGCCTGGATTGAGTTTAAAGACTCGGGAGTTTAAAGACTCGGATAGGTCCAGCAGGTTTGATCGTAAAATGATGATTTGATATTCACGTTTTATGATACTTCTGATATGACTTTTATACCCGTTTTATAGTGTTTCTGTTTCTTATGATGTTTTATGGTGATTGATTTATAACTGTTTAAATAACTGGGTTATGCATGTGGTTTCAAAACGGAGGGCTAAAACCCGGTTTGCTTATAAAATGGTTTTGGAAACTTTTATTTTATTTTGGTCCACTCACACCTTCTGTTTTAAATTGCCCTCCAGGTCGTGGAGCTAGAGCGGGGCTTCGGCGTCGAGGCAGCGTCTGAGGCATAGCAGTCTCGAGAGGGATCCCGGAGTGTTGTTCTTTTCCGCGTGCGTGTATCTAGTTTATCGGTTTTCTTTCCTGTGTATTTGGGACTATGCTCTGTAAACTTTTAACTTTGGGTTGTATTGTATAGCTTCTCCTGCGTCTGACTGAGTACTGTGGTGGTTACGTTTGAGTTTTACTTTGGTGTTGTATCGGGGAGTCAGACGGGAGCAGGATTTACCTCGGGTTTCGGGGTGAAACCGGGGTGGGTCCTGACAATTGGTATCAGAGCATAGGTTTGTCGAGTTTGTTGGGTTTGTTGGTTTGTGAGGTTGTGTTTCGGTTGTTTGACTGTTTCTATGCCTCTTTCAGCGTGCGGTTGACGATGCCTCCGAGACGTAGACTGACAGGACCCGCCCCGATCCCACAGGGACCACAAGGGGACGTGCCCTGCTCCCGTCTGACACCCAATAATTCATACCAATTTTAACCTCAAACATTTAAAAGCATAAATAACCAACTTAAAGTCATACATAAAATCCGAATTAAACGAATGTCAGACAAGGGATATAATCCAAAATTACAAGTTTGCGAGCACGACTCTAAAGTAACCTGCGGGTACACCGCCCAGCAGGGGTTCAGGTACGCAGAAGTAGATCTATGCCTCAGCCTCTGGTTCCTCCTCTACCTCAGTTTCCCGACCTGGAGGGGTTATCAAAACAGTAAGGGTGAGTGGACCGAAACTCAAGTTTATGAAATCGTTTGATAAGTAAAACATATAATTTACCCCTCCGTTTTCCAAACATGCGTGCAACATAATTCCAAAATCACAAACCATATAATATGAACCATAAGGCATATAATAAAACCATAACCATAATTTTAGTTGCTGCACTATACACTCCAATCCCGACATCCCTGATGTCTGACGTCCCTGACGTCCAATAAGGTCACAATCACAAGGCTACGCGTGCCACTCGGGTCTCAATTCCGAGTTCAATCCCCGAACCCCGTTCGGGTACAGCATCCCCGATGCTTAGCGTCATAGACGCTGGACGTACTAGACGTCCGTGACCTCTCCGGGGTACCTCATCCGGAGGAGACAATATAATATGGAAGGATCTATACAGTGCAGTAACAAATACATTTTATTGATATCCACATGCAAACATATATATACATAGATAGAATCCGAACCAATCATTCAGTTTCATCGGACGGGTCTCAAGCCCAAATACCGTGAAACGTGCCATAACCATATTTTCCATATCATCAAAACCATCATTGTTTTAGCATGTGAATAAGTATAATAAAACCAGAAAACATTTATGCACACAAGGGTTTAAGAAAATGGCCCACTCACAGTACAATCCTGCTAGAAACCGAACGTATACCCTCGTCCTGGTACAAATGTACAATCCCTGTCAAGTCCAAGTATTCGTAAAGGTCAAATTAAACCCCCAACATTCAACCATGAAAGCCTAGGTCGAAACCGACCCGGAAAAGCCGCCCGAACGCGCTTCCCAAGGCAATAAACCTTATTTTGACCAACTTAAAGATCTCCGATCGACCCGAAACCACCGCCAATGGATCCGGATCGTCGAAACCTAAAGAATGGTGGTGGTCCCACCAGAAACACTGTTCACACGCGCCCCCACGCGCCGGTCAACGCGGCGGTCAACGCAGGAACAGTTCCTGCTGACGTTATCGCTGACGTCACTGCTGACGTCAGCATGACGTCATGCTGACGTCATCTGACAGCTGTCAGGTCTGACATGTCAGACTCTGACAGGTGCCACGTGTCAACATCTGATTGGTCCACCTCACTGATCTGTCAGACCACGTGTCAGATCTGACATGTGCCACGTGTCAGCACGGCACTGGTCCACGTCACTGACATGTCAGTGACACGTGGCAGTCCCTGACTGGTCCACGTCACTGACATGTCAGTGCTGACTGTGCACTGACATGTGACACGTGTCGGCTCACGGTTGGTCCACGTCATCTGACAGACTGACAGGGTGCCACGTCAGCACCACTGTCATCAGACGGGTTGACCCGTTTTCCTGCAACTCGGGTCGGTCAGACCCGCGATCGAGACCCGGTTGCCATTCCACCATTTCTGGGTCATTTTCAGTCCTTTCAATTCCTAAGTACTCGTCTTAGTTCCAGAAAGTGTTCTATGGAATCAAAAACAAGAGAACAATATTAGATCCTTACCTGCAAACAAAACCCGAAGCTTCAGATTTTCCGGTTATCCTCCCCGTCAATTCCGGCCACCTCGAGCCTTGAAGTCAAGCCTACAGGTCTGTTTCAGTCCCTAGGTCTCATGAGAAGCAAGAAAAGGGAACAAAACTCGACTACACGTTGACTTCCAAATTTTGAAAGTACAAAGCTCACGGGTTACTCACCTGCCGTGAACCACCGTGCCTCCACCGCCGTTCCTGCCGCCCTCCCGTCGTCTCTCAGTCCTAGTCACACTCACACGCACACAGAGAAAGGTTGTAATGCGGAGGTGTGAGGGTTGAAATGGGCAGAAGGTGGGTGTCGGGTAGAAGAATATATAGAGATGGAGGGAAAATAATGGACGGCCCAGATTTGATCTCCAGATTAGATCAAGGGCTGAGATTAGATCTGGAGGTTTTCAATCCAAAGGCTGAAATTTAAAGCTGGTACAATTGTTTAATTAATCCAATAGTGGATCAGATCCAATCTAGCCAATGGGTGAGTGACACTTGTCACTCACCAGGTGTCCTCCAATCAGATTTCCTGAATTTAATATTCGACACGAAAACCGAGACACGAACTCCCCGAATTCACGTTTCTGACCATAACTTCCTCGTACGAAGTCCGATTTCGGCGTGCCGCCTGTCTACGGACTCAGGACGTCGAGGCCTACCCAACGGTCCTTGAGTCAACTGAAAATTAGTTGTCAAAAGAAAAGTCAACATTTTCCCCCGAGAGTCCAAATTACGGTAATGCCCCTGAACTTCCGATAGCCATAACTTTCACCCTGATCGTCCGAATCGGACGTGCCACCTGTCTATGATCTCGTGACGTCCCGAACTACGTCACGGTCATAGGTCAAAGTCCATTTAGTTCATCAATCAAAAAGTCAATAATTTGACCATACCATTCACAAGGGTAAAATCGTCAAATCACACATTAAATTACAAAATGAGAATCCTCGAATTTCCGGGGTGTTACATAGACCCTCTCCACGACCTGAAGACAAAGTAGCAAGAGGAACAAAGAGTGCTACGATTGAGCGAGCCCAGCGGCTCGGGGCTACGACTTTTAGTGGTGGGGCAGATCCTGAGGAAGCTCAGAGGTGGATCACGAGACTTGAGCGGATCTTTGAGGTGATGCATTGCCCGCCCGAGGAGCGAGTGTTACTAGCTACGTTTTTACTGGACGGTGCGGCGTACGAGTGGTGGTATACCCTCGAGTTGTCTGGCTGGGATGGCCACACGGTGACTTGGGAGACGTTTCGGGAGAGATTCCTGGAACAGTATTACCCTCGTTCTTTCCGAGATGCCAAGGAGGCTGAGTTTATGCAGCTTCAACAAGGGAATCTGAGTGTGGCTGAGTGTAACAACCCGTACCTTCGGGAAGGGTAAAAATGTAATTTTATAAAGTTTTGTATCTAAAGGACGATTTTGCCCTTGTGAATAGTAGACGAAAAGTTGACTTTTTGAATTACCGATTGGATGAGTGTTAACCCTTGACCGTGACGTAGTTTAGGACGTCACGAGTCCGTAGACAGGTGGCAGGTTCGATTCGGACAACCGGAGGAAAAGTTATGACGTTCGGAAGATTGGGGGCGTTATCGTAATTTTGAGGAAACGAGGAAAATGTTGACTTCTTGGAGGACTTGTGATTTTCACATAGACCGAGGACCGTTGGATAGGTCTCGACGTCCTGAGTTCAACGACAGGCGGCATGCTGTCATCGGACGTCAGACGAAAAAGATACGGGTCTAGAATGTTTGAGGGCAAAACGGTAATTATTTATACAAGGGGTATTTTGGTCATTTTCTTTCAGCCAATTGGATGAGGACAAGTGGCTGAGTGGGGTAGGATATTTATGTTTTGTCCATAGGATTGTGGACACGTGGGGGCACTGGATTGTTCTAAAAGGTTCTAAAGTGTGCACGACCACACTTTGCTCAATTTGAACCGTGCAACCTTCGAAGAACACAGAGAAACAGAGGGTGAGGACTTGAAGGAGATTGATCAATTTTGGTGTTAGGGTGAGTGAAGAGTGATTGGTGAGAGTGACAGGGAGTAGTGGTTGTACTGGTGATCGGGTTTTGGTGGTGAAATCGTGCACGGCGGCACGGTGGTGGTGCGGCGAAGGTTTGAGGAAACAGGGAGGCCGTGAGTTCGTGGTGGTGGCTACGCCGTGTGGTGGCTCAAATCACGACCGTAGGAAGCTCAGGAGGCTGCAGGGAGTCCAACGAGAAACGGGAGACGCGGCGGTGCGCACGGTGGTGACAGAATCGAAGGGTAAGCCTCTTTACTCTGTTTTCCCGTGATTTTTTCAATTCAAAAGTCGTGAGGGTAGGATGAGAATCGAGGGGATTGGTGTTAGGATTAGGATCCTTGATGTATTTGTGACCCTATTTTGGTGCATTTTGACAGGACGGGAGGCACCCGAGACAGTCGAGGAGCGCACGGAGCGCGAGTGACTCGTTCTGGATTTGTGAGTGGACGCTTTCTTTCTTTCAAGCATGCCTAACTGTTTTATTGACGTTTTTGATCTTAAATATGTTTTTATGCTTTTGAATGATGATTATATGTGATTGATGAGTTTGCACGTTTTTCGAGACATTTCCGAGATTTTGCACGGTTTTCGAGAAAAGCTAGTTTTCGGATTTTGATGCCATAATTACGATTTCAACCTATAAATGTTTTCTGATGATGATAAATGGGTTATCAAATATGATTTATGATTATGTGTGATTTCTGGGTATAAGAATGGATTTCCGGATTTGGGTTCGGAATGTCGGTTCGGAACGCCGGACGGGCTTCGAACCGGGGATTTCGAATTCGAGTTTGGCGATAGACTGCGAATTGGTTGTACACTAGATATGGATTGGATTTTCTGGATCTGGATATTGGGTTTAAAGGCCCGGATTGATATTGACGGGGGACGGGCCCGGATTGAGTTTAAAGACTCGGGAGTTTAAAGACTCGGATATGTTGATATGACCCCCATAGGCCTATTGAGTTTAAAGACTCGGGAGTTTAAAGACTCGGATTTCATTAAGGCCTGATTGAGTTTAAAGACTCGGATAGGTCCAGCAGGTTTGATCAGAAATGATGATTTGATGCTGAAACTATGGTTTCTTATGAGATTTTATAGTGTTTCTGTTTCTTATGGTATTTTATAGTGTATCTGTTTCTTATGAGATTTTATAGTGTTTCTGTTTCTTATGATGTTTCATATTATGATTTTCTAGTACTTCGTTGGGCATGCCTGTGCTAAAAACGGAGGGAACACTGATTCTTATTTTTCCTTAACCTTGATTTCGTGATAAACTGATTTTAAAACTTTTGGTTCTTCTAGTTCACTCACACTTTTGGTTTTGAATTTTCCCTCCAGGTCGTGGTGATAGCGCTGGGGTGAACGTTGAGGCAGATATCGAGGCATAGAGCTTACGACGTTCTTCCGTTGCGAGACTAGCATTGTAGGACTTTTGTGCCCATTTTGTAGAACTATGCTCTGACTGACCGTTGTGTATATTTTACTCCTTCGTCTGATAGTTATGCTTATAGTTGTATGAAGGTTGTTTGTTTGTTTTTGATACTGTAAGTGTGATTGTCAGACGGGAGCAAGGTTCGTCCTGGGTATCGAGGTCATATTTGGGACGGGTCCTGACACTGAGTATGAACAGAAGTTCCAGATGTTGTCTCGGTTTGCTCCTGCGTTTGTGGCTACTGAAGCCGAGAAGTGCCGTAGGTTCGAATTGGGCCTGCGAGGTGAGATTCGAGCCATAGTGACGGCTGGATCGTTTACTACCACTCCGAGAGTTGTCGGACGCTGAGGGGAGGGTTGAGGCTAGCTTGCCGGTGCGACGCCGGGAGCCACATTTTCCGGGAGTTTCGAGTCTGAGGACACCGAAGAGAGGTAACTTCAGTGGAGCGTCGTCATCGGGCGATGATCGTTTTGGTAGACCTGGTAGTTTCTAGAGTTCAGGATTTCATGGTTATCGGACACAGCCGACTCCGCAAGCTAGTACGACGTCTGTTGCGTCGACAGGGCGACCAGGTCCTTCTGGTCGGGATGTTTGTTTCTACTGTGGAGAGCGAGGTCACTTTCGACGTGAGTGTCCACTGTTGCCACAAGAAGGTGGTGTAGGCCGAGGAGTGGCGGAGACTGGACAGAGTACAGCGTCAGGGACAGCGGGCACTAGAGGAGGTGGTAGTGCCACTAGTAGTTTGAGGGGAAGTGGTAGATCTTCAGGATCTCAGGCCCGAGTGTTTTCGATGACTCAGCAGGAGGTCCAGTCGGCACAAGATGCGGGGACAGGTATTTTTGCTATCCTTGGTTGCGTTGTACTTACCTTGTTGATTGGATTCCGGGGTAGAGCCTAGGATGTTCTCTAGGTTACCTGGAGAGTTACGGTGAGTTCCGTTGAAGGATGACGGAAGAATAGGAAAGGAGTGACTATAACTGATCGATATGAGGTTATTGAAGGGAGAGAACCCACAAGCTAGAGTTTGCCTTTAGGACTTTGTAGATTGTTCCGACAAGTGGTCCCACACCTATTACACTTATTATCTTTTCTCACCAATCACACTTATTATCTTTGCCTTTTCAACCATGAATAACTCCCACACCCCCTCGGCAACCTTCTTCCTACTTGGTACCTTGAAACGAGGTTGCACCTCGTTCATCATTTCCTTAAAACCCGAGCCTTCAACGACTCTAAAAGGTTGCTCATCCTTAATGATGAACTTCACAACCTTTAACTCACATTTTTTTTTGATTGAATGTGTGAGGAATCAATCCACTACCCATTGTATCTGTTGTCAAAGAAGGTTGATTTGCATCACCTTGTTGTTGATAGAGAGGAGAGAGCTTGCATCTCCTCTCTATGTGATTTTTTAAACCCGTTGTCCCATTTTTTCTAGGGTCCGCCAGCATCTCCAATTTGCAATAATTGCAAACCCCTATAACCTTCTCTACCCCACTACCATCCTTTTTTATTTGTTTTGTGCAATGTAACCACACAATCGATTTTGGGGCTTTCCTCTTATCTCCCACCACAAGCCCCTAGCGTGTGGTATTTTGTGTTTGAGTTGGAGATTGTGTTTCGGGTGTATCAGTTTGTGTTTGGGGATTAGAGGCATTAGGTGTGTTAAAGTGGCTAGACTCCATCTATAACACAACACAACACAAAAAAAAACATAAATGAAAGGGTTGATAATACTCTTCTTCTAGACTAATTAGCCGTCCCATAAATGAGAGGGGTTCAAGTTGATTATATCATTAATTCATTATCATCAATCTATTCCACACACTAACATTAAGGACGCCAAAACCAAATACAAAAATACAGAACTTACCTGTGCAAAACCAAATGCTCCAAGTTATCAAAACAGAAATCTCCAAACCATTAATTCACTTCAGCAACAATCCCTGCAAAAATCAAATTTGACATTAGAAATTCCCAATTAAAACCTAAATTTCGAAACCCTAACTTTGAAACAATCAATTTCAGAAATTAGGAACACAATAATTTACCTCCAAATCAACCAAGACAGACTTGAGAGAGGCTGAGAGCGGCTGTTGAACTTGACAGTGCTGGCTGGCGGGTTTGAGTTAAGCTTGAGACACAGAGAGAGAAAGAGAGAGAGAGAGAGAGAGAGAGAGAGAGAGAGAGAGAGAGAGAGAGAGAGAGAGAGAGAGAGAGAGAGAGAGAGAGAGAGAGAGAGAAAGAGCTTGAGTTGAGTGAGCGTGGTGGAGGTTGAGTTGAGAGAGAAGAGACATAACTTAGATTGATAGAGAGAGAGAGGAGGAGATGAGTTCGATTTGGGTCTGTGAGAGAGAAGTCGATTTTGAGAGTTGAGAGAGAGAGAGAGAGAGAGACGAATGAGAATCAGAGAGTTGAGATGAGAGAGTGAGATCGCATAAAGAGAGAAGTGAGGCTTAGGTTTGCGGTAACCGCAAGTTTTGAAAATTAAATACCGCCACCGCAATCGCAAATGCGGTTCGGTTTTAAATACCGCACATGCGGTTCGGTTTACCGCGATTGCGGTTTCATTGCGGTAAAGTATCGGTCGGTTTTTGCGGTTTTTCGGTATGAAATGCCACCCCTAGTAACAGCTAATAAATTAGTATCATTAAAATTATACAAAATTACAAATCAAACCAATAAAATCTAAAACAACCAAAATCCTAATGATGTCGGTAACTCTAAACAAATTACCTTCATCAAAAGAAATAATCCTCTTTAAACTCATTACATGTGGTCTTAAAGAGCATAGCAGATCTAAATAATGCTTGATCACCAACAATATAATTGCGCATAAATTTAGAGAAAGAAAAAATTTTAAAGGAAAATTTCAGGTAAGGTGATGGATTGAAAAAATAACAAAAAAAAAAATATGATGGAGAACTCAAATTTGAATATGACTAAGTTAAAAAAAAAACACTCTTATTACTAACGTAAAAGAAAATAGAAGAAGAGTGATTGAGGGGACACCCTTAGTTTGCTTTTTCTTTGAAACTAATAGGAAAGAAAACAATTGTTAGGATTTTTCTTTTGAAGGAATTACCAATTCCAACTGAACCGCTGGCTTTTTTTTTTTTTTAATATACAAATGATACTAGAAGGCGAGGTTCAAACTAAAATATTACTTTAAATTTAGCATATCTGCTAAAAAAAGTTGACAAATTTCTCATTTGTTCTTAAATTATTGATATAATTATCATCTTTCATTAAAAATGCTATTTGTATATAGTATAAGTAATATTCTTGGAAAACATATGAAACATTTCCCGATGTTTTCTCGATCACCGTTTATGCTTATAAATTGAAAATCAATATACTTAATAATTTAAATAAAATATAAATTTAAGTATTTAGATCTTATTTGATATGTTGTATTGTACTGATTATTTTAATTTGATAGATTAATCTATTTATTGGATAGATTGACTAATTAGTCGGGAATTTGATGCTCTATCAGATTAAAACGCCTATTATATTATATTGACCGGATTATATTATATTAATATATAAGAAATATCTATATATCATAAATATTAATTATGTATATGATTATTTATTTTAATTATCTTGATACTTTACTCTTTATATAATTATGATTAATTATGATTATTATTTTATTATTAGTATTTTCTTTTGTAATTATTCCTACTATTTATTATTATTATTATTATTATTATTATTATTATATCATCATCATTACTACTACTCCTTTTAAGATATTTAGATATCTGACTATCTAATAGATAGTTTCAAAAATATCATTTTAGCGGGTGTGAATTGTATAAAAATATTCAATCGTATTAATTTATTAAGTGAATAGTTAACACTAGTAGTACTAAACACTTATTTCATACTATATTATCTTTTTTAATTTCTTATACAACGTACTAAACGTAACCTTAATTGTAAACACACTAATTGGAGGTTCTATTATTACTTATGTGCGTACGAGTAAATGCGAACAATAACCATGCATACAACCTTTTAGTGAGAGATTATATAGACAACTATTATATCTCGTATGTTCCAAAAACTATCCCAAGTAAAGGAAATTTACAACACAATATATCATTGAATTTAATTATTAAATATATTATTC